>OV815297.1:11929625-13326154 GCA_929108145.2 Limnephilus rhombicus | reverse complement strand
ATATTCACTCTTTTGTGAACATTCGAAATATTTTTCCAAACTTGGGATGTTTTTGTGTCCTTTTTTAACACTATAAGATATTTTGTGTAACTCTTTTAACACTGCGAGTTATTTTTGTATATTTTTTTAACACTATGCTAATATTTTTTTATCTTTTTCAACACCATGTGATATTATTGTGTCTTTGGTTAATAAGTTATAACTTATAACATTCCATGTCTTCCTTTATATGTATATTGCAATTTGGGAGGCGGTTATGGGTACCGCCGCCCCGGGAACCATTTATTAGAAAACCAACGCCCCTGCCATAGATCACCCCAAGAACTTCACTACGTTTGGTGACTTTGCAGGGGTGCCCAGTTTAATTGGGGGAGATTTGTCTAAGTCTTGGCGGCCAATGCGTTTACCCACCTACTGCGTGGTGAACTGGTTCGGGAGAGATTTGTTTGAGGGAGACCTAACCAAGACCTCTCCAGCCGGGCTCTCACGACCATACGCCTTGCACCGCGAGGGATGGATTCATACGTCCATCTCTCATATACATATTGACCGTCCTATTCCTACCCACCCCTCATACCTCTTTCCTTCCCAGAACTCCTCCTTGTCTCCTTTCTTTGCCTAAAAAGACCCCTCAACACAGCATCCCCAAAGATGACAGGCCCTGAGGGAAAATTTTTCCTCAGGGCCTCCTGTGTGGAGCTAATTTAAAAACATATATATATATATATGTGAAGCGCACTGAAGAGATAAAAAATAGAAGTGTGTCCGTGTGCCCAAAATAAACTCAATTTTGCCTTACTTTTGCTGAAATTGTTCAAACATTAGTCTAATCTTATAGTAAATTGGCAACATTAGTGTTCCTTCAAATCTTTCTAGATTACACTTCTAGAGATTTCTTATTCAGTGGCGAAGCTTAAGAACTTGTATAAAATGATGTGAAATTTTGGGACAAATTTTAAAACAGTAGGACTTTGCCTGAGGTTGTGATTTTAAAAAAGTATTTATTTATTAGAATAATTTTGCCATAAAATTACGAAGTAGACATTTTGATAAGGGCTTTATTTTATAATTGGTGCATTTATAAATAATATGTTGTCATTTTAATTGCATTTATTTCTCATTTTTGTATATACATAATACTGTATCAATATACTCACAGAGTTAAATATGTTTTTGTTCATATTGTAAGAGGTACTCGATTTATATGCAAAATAATAAAATTAATATATTATAAAATATGATAATGAAGGGTGGGGTGTTTGCAGACAATGTTACATTTGAATTTCAATGAAAAATCTCAATTTATATTCTTGGTCCGATTTTGGTTGAAAACAAGAAACATCAGGTGTTATGAAAAAGTTCGCAATTCATAGTATTAGGTACTAAAAATGATAAAAAATTGATTTATTTTTTAAAAGCTTTAAATTGAAGTAGGTACAAACAAATTATCATTACATAATATATATGTACAGTGAAA
This sequence comes from Limnephilus rhombicus, assembly GCA_929108145.2. Taxonomy (NCBI): domain Eukaryota; kingdom Metazoa; phylum Arthropoda; class Insecta; order Trichoptera; family Limnephilidae; genus Limnephilus; species Limnephilus rhombicus. Next base: position 13,324,677 of record OV815297.1, on the reverse strand, counting down.
CCCTCTTAAGAAGTTTTCCAAGGGACCGGAAAAAACAAACTTCTTAAGCAGGAAAACCTTATATGTGGGAAAAATTGGGCCAATTTTGGGCCGAGGGACTGAAAAAACCAAACTTCTTAAGCCACGAAACTTCTTAAGCGGGAACTTCTTAAGAGGGTTTCACTGTAATACTTTTTAAGAAAAGTGCCACTTGCATCATGTTTTGATTTCCAAGGCATTCATTATTTTTATCTTTTCAACTGTATGTATTTTCAAAGCTGCACCATTTTTATTATAAATATTACGTGTTTCCCTCGAAATCAATGCATTTTTTTAATAAAATTGAAATTGTTCTTTATTAGTTAGTGATTTTAACTATATTTTGTAATTTTTCTCTTTGTCGTTAATATTTTAAATTCCAATGAATCTCATTTTTATATTTATTATTTTATGAATATTTATAACATCTATTTGTACATTCCATTGTGGTTTAATACTTTATTTATATCATGAATCTTGCGCCTTATTATCTTATTCGCCATGTTTGGTGACTAGTTCTGAATAGCCAGATTCGTCCCAATCTTCATCCACCTTCACATTGGATCTATGGGATCCCCAATTATTGTAGAATTTTGTGAAACGGAAAGGAGAGAGAAATGACAGGAGACTGGAAAGAGGAAAGTCTATTCAGATCTGGTCACCAAACACGGCAAAAGCCATTTAAAACCATATTTAGATTCAACTAACGTCCATGTTTTACGTGGACTTTAGTTGAAGTGCAGTTTTTGTTTAATTGGTATTTTTAATGGAAGGTTCTTTGAAGAAATAGCGTCTTTCAATATTTGTATATGATTTCCAATAGGGTATTTTCATTGTTTTATTTTCTTTTTATGTTGAATAAATTTTTCCATAACGATTTAAATTTTGCCATTTTCGATATGCCGCCAAAACGACATGTTCATTTTTATTTGTGAATTTACTGGCATTTATGTCACGCTGGGAACGTCAGTGACAGCAGTCTTACCAGCAAGTGGCGGTTTCTATGTCATAATGACGTTGTAGTCAGTTGGAACCATTTCAGAAATCAATAATTATGAACGGAAACATTAAATTTACTCATTTTTATTACCTACAATAATCAGAATCGGAAAATAAATTTTAAATCTTCTTCACATTTTTAACGGTATTCGTAGTTTGTGATTTTTAATTTTTTTTTAATTATCTCCACACAGGAGGTCCTGAGGAAAATTATTTCCCCTCAGGACCTATGTCATCTTTGTGGATGCTGTGTGGAGGGTCTTTTAGAGGAGAGGAAGGAGTGAAAATGAGTCTTGAAGAGACCCATGTTGTAAGAGGGAGGAAACACAGAGGTCAGCAAATTGTTTCTCAGCTGAGCCGTTGAACTCAAAAAAAGAGTCGTAGAAACGACCCATTCTCATATGATTAATGTCAATTGTATACATTTGTTGGGCGCGTGTTTGGCGTGTTTCCCGGTGACGAGGGGATCAGTTTGTTAACTTTTTCCACGCGATCGTAACAACAGTTGATACGGCAAAAGCCATGCCTTACACGCGCCCGTATCAGCCCTTGATAGGGAACGTACCCATACTACGTGACACGTTTAGGGGGGGGGGTCTTCAAAATGTCACGCTCCATACAAATGAGCGGCGGGTTGCTTAGGTTTTTGGTCACCTGGGGGGGGAGGGGGGGGGGGGGGGGGGGGGTTAAAAATTGCAAAAAGGTTGGTCACGTAGTATGGGTACGTTCCCTTACGCTAACTTCGACTGCCGATATCACAGCGCTACTATGTCACAGTATTTTTTCCCGCTCGCTAGGACATTCGTGTAACTATCACGATGCTGACATCTTCAGGCATATTTCGAAAGTAAAATTGTATTTCGTAAGAGAATCTATCAAACAGAGTGCCCGTTCTGCACAGAGTCAAGGGTTTTTTTCAGGTATTTTGGAGTTCCAAACCAGAGGTGGCTGCCAAATTCAACCTTGGGGCGCACTTGTGATTTGTACAGGGTTAGCAGTTGTGTACTATCTGTAGTATCTGCAGGTCCTGGTACGTCCAGTTTTTGAGAGGCTAACTTAACTCTGGCTTCGGTGGATCCACCTTCCTGAGCTAGTTACTTAGAGTTTGTTGTGTTCAGACAAACTCTTCTCCAACTCGTCTTGGGAGGATATTACTTCATTGGAAAGAATAGAGTTCTTTTATGTTAATCTGGGATTTATTTAATACTTTGCGTGTACAAGTGGTGATCACGATAGTTAACCTAACTGGAAGCTGGCTAAATGAAATCTGAATTGAATGAGCTCCCGCAGACTGCACCCGGGCCCTTAATCCCCCTGGTGCCCAAACTCCGAACTAAACTAACTGCCATCTAGCAGACTTTCGGGACAGCTCTTAGTACTGCCCTCCATGTGACAAGCTTGGAAGCTTTTAGATATACCACAGAGTTACACCAGGCATATCAATGAAGGGCCTTTTCGGAAGATTGCTTCCGTTGAAGGAATACCCCATTGCCAAAATAATTTGTTGGCTTTTGTAAAATTTTGTGTTTTCTCCCTCCAACATAAATCCAACAAGAACTGTATGGAATCAATAAAAATATAAATATACATATAATAAAAACTGTAATAGGCAGCCATATAAAAACATGATTAAAAAGTGTACAATTAGTATTGTATTAATTTTTATAATAATGTATGAAGACATTGAAGAATGATGTACCTCTCAATTTGTATGTAAGATATTTATTTTCATGTTTACAAGTAGCTACTCATAACATTACATATTATTATCAAATGTATTTAAACTGTTTTGTACTCTGTTTATATTTTTATAAATACTATTTTTTAAGAATAATTTATAATAAAATTTATTTAACTTATTTTTGGTTACATTGTCTTTTCTTTCTTTCCTAACCACTGGAACGCTTTTTGCCACAATATGGCACTATTTAAAATACCTCGGATTGCTTTGTTTCCAATTTTGGCAAATTTTTCCTTATTTGTAATTAATTAAGTAGAAGCTTACGATTTAATTTTTTTTTGTAAATCCTACGAATATGTGATAATTGACAAAAGATAGGTGAATTCATCGGCTATATAGAACTATAATCAGTTTGTATGTCTCCATATTAAAATTTGGAGATATGATTTTTTAAATGTGTTGGAAAATATTTAAAACGGTCACCACAAAAATCTCGAGCAATCGGAGAAAAAAATTTTAAATTGCGCTGTCGCTCCAGTGGCTAACAGTCATTTTATGTAAATACCTCACAATAGTCCCAGCTGCTTCCATCTGGGCCAGTGAGACTATTGCATCCCCTTTTTTAAAAAGGATGTGTTGAATTTTTAAAAGTGCCTTTGAGTTTTATATTCAACCTCTCTTTAGAAACTGGTGTATTTCCTGATTCCTGGAAAGTCTCAAAAATTTGTCCTATTTTCAAAAATGGATCAAGGACATCCGTTGAAAACTACAGACCGGTGGCAATACTTTCTGCCCCGGTTAAATTATTCAAATCGATACTTCATAAACACTTGCAGTTTCAAGTAGAGCCGTTCTTAATATCGGAACAGCATGGGTTTAGAAAAGGCCGATCAACTGACACCAATCTATTGGTATTCACAGATTATGTTTCCAAATCTTTAGATAAAGGCTACCAAGTAGTTTGCTCATACAATGATTTCTCAAAGGCCTTTGACACCGTAAACCATGATATCTTATTAAATAAATTGTCAACGATAGGTTTTTCTTTCCGGTTTCTTATATTCTTTGCCAGCTATTTTACTGAAAGAAAACAATTTGTATCACATGGAATATTCTTATCAAAATTATTTCTTGTTTTCACAGGAGTACCTCAGGGCTCTAATTTAGGACCACTCCTCTTTTTGATTTTTATTAATGAAATAACGGAAATGATTCTGCATTCCAGGTCACTTCTTTTCGCTGATGATCTAAAACTTTTCTTGGAAATATAAATTTTAGAGGACTGCATTCGACTCCAATCAGACATCGATAGAATTGTTGACTGGAGTAAACGGAATCAGATTGAATTCAATATCTCTAAATGTTTCATTCTTTCTTTCACTAGAGTGTATCATACCTGGTTTTACCGGCATACCATGAAGGCTCTAAATTTAAAATGTGTCTCCACTATGAAAGATCTTGGTATTTTATTTGATAGTAGGTTAACTTTTCATGCTCATATCATAATGACGTGTAGTACTTCACTGAGAATGTTGGGTTTTGTCCTACGCACTGCGAGAAACTTCAGAGACACCCGGGTTCTCACAGTACTATACAATGCTTTGGTTAGGAGTAGGCTTGAGAGTGGGTCGGTGGTTTGGAGCCCACACCAAGTGAAGTATTTTAGTTGGAGAGGGTTCAGAAGAAATTTCTGAGATTTCTTTACCTGAGGAAGTATGGCTACTATCCGTGGCTCTACCCTACCCACTTTCTCTTGGGCATGCTTGATGTGAACCTTCTACGGGTCAGAAGGGATGCGCTCATTGTAACACATTTCTTCAGACTGTTTCGTGGAAGGCTCGAAATCTCGGCTATCATGGAGAGCATTAGTTTCTATGTTCCCGATGGTTATCTCCGTCATCAACTGTTTTATCTCCCGGCTTGCAGAACTAACTTGCCAATGGTTAGCTTTGTTGTTGTTAGTATGATTGTGCTTCATTGAAATATAAATTACTTAAACCTGTTTAAATTTTAAATCTTAATACTCTTTTAAAACCATCGATATATTAACTATAGATTAGCCCCCCCATACCCAATTCCAGTCCCAAAGTGACACCACCTACGAGAAATTTCATAATAAAACTACCCATCGAATTCCGTTGCATCTCTTGCGTGACGTAGTTGTTTTACTAGGAAGAAATTAAACATTTTTTATCAAATGTTACTTTTCTCGATACGCTGCCTCGAATTCATACATACATATTTTCTTGGATATTCATATAACTGATTAAATTGTTAATAATAAAGTCCGCGATAGCTCATACCTAAATCATTTTTAACTGCCTGAAAATTGTGTTTTAAAAATGATCTTCACAAAGCTAGTAATTCCGTTACTGCGAACTTGCTGGAATACAAATTAGCTCCACGCTGACCAACTAAAGGTGCAAACCAATGCTTCTTACGATCTTTTGACTGCGAGATAAAGGACTTTCTTTTTGATAAATGTTTTCGTAAACCAATATTTTTGGTACCGGTGTCATTTTTAAGACCTACACGCCCTGTCTAGATATACTTGGTCGAAGTTTAAAACGCATAAAATTTTTATTTTGTAATGTTTTAAAATGAATAAATAATTTAAATGAATTGAATCTCCAATTGGGGTATGTTGTGAGGCTTAAGGTAGTGGGGAGGGAAAGAGGAAGGTGGGGAATTACCCGGCTTTTCAGATGTGGTTATCAAACACGGCTAAATCCATTTCCAGCAACGTTTCAATTCTGAATGGTTTTTGAAAGGTTAAGGAACGTACCCATACTACGTGACCCATTTAGGGGGGGGGAATCTTCAAAATACCACGCTTGGTCACAATGGGGGGCGGGGGCTTAGGTTTTTATCACATAGTCAATCTAGAAATCTTTTTATATTTTTTCCACTAACTTTTTAATATTTTTTCCACTTGTAATTATAGGTATGCATGCACTCTTGCCGTCACGCAGCAAGCGCCGTATTAATAATGATAAATATAAACCAAATAATTTTTTTTTAACCTTTGTTAGCAAGAAATGATTCAAAACCATATTCATGAATTACTACGTGAAAACTGTATGGGGAGGGGGGGGGGGGGGTTAAAAATTGCAAAAAGTGGGTCACGTAGTATGGGTACGTTCCCTTACTTTGACAGGAAGCAATTACTTTGTGGTTAGACATAATTAAATTTGAAATAAATAAAAATATTTTGTCACCACTATCGCATTTATAATAATGGTTTTGTTTCAGGTTGAACCTTCTTCAATAGTAGTGTCAAGCTATTTTTTATTTCAATTTTTTAAGTTTTTGTTATAGACAAAAATAAAACCCAATGATTGTTTTATTTTTTATTATAAAAGAACAACAAAAGTACATAAATATTATCGTCATGTTATCATATTGTGGCAATCTGAATATGGAATTCATTTTACATTTATTTGCAAGTAAATATATTTTGAATGTAACAATATTTTAAATATAACAATATTTATATTCATTTACAAAAATACAAGAATGACATACTGTGAGGAGCATATTAAAATTATATTATGGTTATGCAGCGTTAAATGTGAATTTTATGGAAATCATTTTACATATTTCCAGTAGAAATATTTTAAATGTAATAATATTTATTTCCTTTTATTTTATTTATTTATTTAAACGCCATTGAATGGCTTTTACATTCAATTGATATTATAAGTTTGCAGTGGTACAACACAGGAGATTATCAATAATAACAAAATAAGAATGAACATTAAAGTATGTGTTATAAAAGCAAGTATTTAGGTATAGGATACTATAATGTGTTACTGAACCAGTGTTACTATACTAAAAAAATAATATCAATGTTATAATAACAGTGAACATAATATTTAAATAGGATTATTTAGAATAAAAAAGATGTAAATAAAGGGGAATTGTCAGAAAAGCTGTTAACAGTATTCATACACTAAATAGAGTTAATTTGTATTGAGTGTATTGTTACCTTCAACGTTAGCTTGTTCGGAATTACTCTGTAAGTATTGCTAATTAGCTAACTGTTTCAGGGCTGTCAGTTAAAGATTTAATAATAGTTTTGGTTTAACCTGTCTGCTTGGTTCAATATATTCGCACCACACAATCCAGAAGCCTCAGTTTTGCGCGAATATTCTGAAACCGTCACTTTGGATCGAGATTGTAAAATATCTATGCTAGATAGATTTTATATTTCAAAGACAATAAGAAGCGTTATTTTGTTCTCTTTCTGGTTAAAAGAAAAAATACATATTTATATTTAAAAGCTATCTCTCTTCAGTCTGTTAGTAAAGATCTGAAGTAGTTGAGAATCTGTAGTAAAATACTTATTTATTTTGAATTTCCCGCCCGGCTGGGCTTTTACATGTTATTTTTTTTATTTATTACAAATAACATCTAACTAAGCACAACAAAAACAAAACAAAATCAAAAATAGAAGACAAAATCAAAAATAGAAGACAAAATCAAAAATACACACTTAAAAAAAAGTGCGCCGTCCTGTGCGGAGGTCCACAGAGTATGACATGTATAATGTTGTCGTGCCATATGAAAAGATAATAAGCAGTTATTATTGTAGGAGATCAAAATAGATGCGGGGGGTCTAATTCCGATGATCACCTAAGCCTTCTAGATGGTCCCCAAAGTGATAACACTTAATTTGATTTGCATTTTCTGATACATATGACATTATGCAGCCGACCAAAGGCATGTTAAAAAACCAATGGATATTGAAGTCTTGTTGCATTACAGAAAATACTTGGCCATTAAACGTGCCCCATCTTTCCATGAAAAGAAGAAACTTTTCAATACTTGCCAACAGAATCTGCCGAATGATAAAAAGTAAAAACTTTAACTCGGCCAAAAGAAAAAAAATTGAAGACCTCGTAATAAGGTGAAATGATAAATCGGTTTCCACAAAAACACAAAAGCTAGACAGGCTAGAGTCAAAAAAACACAAATAAGGGGTAGCGTCTTTGGGATAGATAAATTGCAATCATTCTTATTTATACAAAATATTCAACAACCCTTTTTGGCACATTAATCGCAAGTGAAGTAGTGAAGTTAATTCGATAACATTGAAAGAGAAAGAGCCGTGGACAGGCAATTTGATTTAACTTCCACTGGCCCAACACTCAAGGGAAACATGAGGGAGGAACTGTGATGACTACATCGCATTTCAAAGTGCACGATAAGAATTGATCTTTCACAAGATAGAGAGATCTATAAAAACTGATCATCGAAACAACAAAAATACGTCAGAGCAGTGACAAGGGAAAACGCTGGAACTCTACCCTACTCAAAGCGAATATTCATTTCGTATGTCAAAAACAGTTTATATGAAAAACTTGTAAGATTTTGTTACGCATACCGCGGTTGCCACTTTGAAAATTATCATACTTGCCTCAGTGGAGCGTAGTGTGATATTTTTCAAAGCACGGAACTACGCACAACGGAACCCTACAAGTTTTGCAACAATAAACTGTTGATTTTCTAACTTTGCTCTTCTTACAAATAACGCAATTTTGAGAACGTCCCTTTGTAAGAGGAGCAGGGTCGTTTGCATCCCTAGCCTGCGGCGAGTCATTGTAGTCGGGGTAGTGGGCGTCAGGGGACAAGGGGAAAGGTTCGGTGTGTGGCCCTACAAATGACTGCCGCGTTGACTTCGGAGGCCGTGACAATGTGAGGTGATGGCTGGCTAACTCCTGTACAAGAGCCAACCGAAACGCCAAAGTCTGTACCGCCGAAGTCTGTGACTGGGAATGCAAAATTTTCGCGTTATGAATACTCACATTAAGCAGACGCTTGAAGAGTTTGAGATACCATTTACGGCATCTCTTACGTTCAATTAAGTAAGGTTCCAGCATCTGATCTTTTTTGTCAACACCTCTCATGTTCTTGTTGTAGTCTCTGATAACTTTCGGTTTATATACATTCTCCCTTCCCCTAGAACGTCCAATTTCAGTTTCCGCGCCATGAAATGTCGATATTGTCGTCACCTTCTTCTTGTCTTGCCACGACAGTATGGCAACATCACCAGCGTGGCGACCGAAAATGTGTCCTTCCCTTAAGTTGTTACGACTGAATGCTGTCGGAACATCGGCTCTGTTAGTGCGCAACGTCCCGACGCAGTCAGTCTTGTTTCGCTTGAGGAACCGAGCCAGTAGGGGAGAGTTGAACCAATTGTCCATCCACAGAGAATAACCCTTATTCAAAAGTGGTCTAATTAGATTCACCACCGTAAGTGTTGATTTCAACACTTTTTGCGCTAATGAACCAATAAGTGATGTATCTTTTCCTGTATAAATATTAAATGACCACAAATATCCAGTCGCAGATTCGCACAACTCAAAAGATTTGATTCCGAATCTAGCTGCCTTTGTTCTTATGTATTGCTTGAAACCCAAATTACCTTTCCACAATGTCAGTGACTCATCAATTGCAATGTTCTGGCTAGGAATATAAAGTTCTTTAAATTTAGCATTTAAGTGATTAATTATTGGCAATATCTTTGCAAGTTTCTTGTTTTCAGGGTTAGCGTGGATCTGATCATTGTCTTCGAAATACAAATATTTCGTTAACTCACGAAAGCGGGTAAGGGAAAGTAGTTTCCTAAACACAGAAGTCTTCATTATCCAAGTAGTTGAAAAACATGAGCTTATGGTCGGCATGCGGATAATGCCTAGCATCATGTAAAATGCAAATAAAATATAAATCTCATGGCGATTTGTTTCCCTCCATGAACTGCTTTGGTGACTACGACGACGAGAGTCCCTCGCATATTTATTTGTTTCTTCAACAATTACATCTACAATCTCGTCTGTCCAAATGGCACGAAAAGCATCGTACGGAGTCGGAAACTCTGCAGTTGGTCCCGCCTTCTCGGGCACAAACTGCTCTCTCTGACCGGCAAATGAAGAAATGCCAGTCCAAGAGAAGTTGGCTGCGCTCGGATCATCAGGGAACAAATAGGCCACATTTGGTGAAGTATGGAGGGTCTCTATTTCGTCATCAGATGAAAAGGATACGTCCATTTCATCATCAGCAGTCTTATTTGCCAACTGATGGTCAGAGCGCCCCAACGGCCGTGTGGCTCGCGCTGTAGCCCGCGCTCGGCGCGAATGTCCACCGCGAGTCGCACGGGCGGCTTGTGACCGAGAAGCCGGTAATTGGGGAGGGACCTGGTCATCGGAGTCGAACGCCATAATTAAGTCCTGTCCCAAATTCCAGGCCTCTCCCACTCCGACAGCACGCCGTCCCCTTAACCCGATGCACCCTCCACGTCGCCCTCCGCGGTGTCGGCTTCCGCGTACGGCTGTTAAAACGGGTAGTGGCTGCAGAAATTGGGAACCTAAAAATATAACAAATAAAAATAAAAATATATTAAAATTTAAGAACAGAAAAATCTAGGGTAAATTTTGGATCGAAGTGTCCATGATTATTACGAATAATTTTTAGAAAAAAACTTTAGATTCGCCTTAATCACTATAAAAGGAAACTTTTTGCATCACAGGCAGCGGAAAATAATGCATTTTAATTTTGAATTGCGTAATATTAAATTTCACTTCGCGAACCGTTACGGCGACAATCCGGCGGCCATTCCGTCACTGTTTGTTATGTTGGTATCCCTGATACAAACAAGAGCTAGATACGACTGTAGCCGACTTCGTAATTATGAAAAACAGAATGAATAATATAATGTAAACGAACCTTTAATCAGGCACTGGAATGGAGACAAACCATTCAAATCCTGGGATGTTTTTTAAAATAAAGATAATATACACAAGCCCGCTGCACAAACCCTGCTTTGCCAGACAAACCATTCAAAACCTGGGATGTTTGTTAAAATAAAGATAATATACACAAGTGCGCTACACAAACCCTGCTTTGCCAGACAAACCATTCAAAACCTGGGATGTTTTTTAAAATAAAGATAAAATACACAAGCCCGCTACACAAACCCTCCTTTGCCAAACAAACTATTCAAAACCTGGGATGTTTTTTAAAATAAAGATAAAATACACAAGCCCGCTACACAAACCCTGCTTTGCCAAACAAACTATTCAAAACCTGGGATGTTTTTTAAAATTATGATGTCATGCAGCTTTCGTAGTTTAACCTCAAAGTTACGTATTCTCCGTGAGGTGGACTAAATGCATTGTATGTTGTGTTTTCATAATTGCGCGCCTTTTCGTGTATCCTACGAAGTCGGCTACAGTCGTATTTAGCTCTTCGCTAATATTATCAGGGATACCAACATAACAGTGACGGAATGGCCGCCAGATTGTCGCCGTATCGGTTCGCGAAGTGAAATTTAATTTTACACAATTGAAAATTAAAATACATCATTTTCCACCGCCCGTGATGCAAAAAGTTTCCTTTTATAGTGATGGCGAATCTAAAGTTTTTTTGTAAAAATTATTCGTAATAACCATGGACACTTCGATCCAAAATTTACCAAACCTAGTGAGGACTGTGAAAAAATTTGAATGTACACTTATATTTTATGTTATACTTACATCATGAAGGTACAAACTTTGCAATTGAAGGCAAATACTGTGTATATAATAAAATTATGAAAATAACTGCAAAATATGATGAAAAAGGCTGCAAAATATAAGTAAAATTATATATGTATATCAGAGGCGGCTCTAGGGGTCCAGAAGTGGAAGGTCATTTAAAAAAATGAAATTACCTATGATACAATATCAAATTATATATGATAATATTCATTTGTAGGAACCTCACGAGTGTGAGAGTCAAATTCACCCACATATGTACGTCAAATTACATTTAACATAGTAAATGATTTCATACGACAAGCGTAAAATATGCGAAATCAACCCACGTTTATCAAACCATCTCTTTCAGATGCATAATATTCAGCATGCTCTCTCTCCCTCACGGCTCTGACCCAAACCGTCTTCAGAATCCGAAAACTTTTTACTAGGGACATAGTGCCATCTCGTTTTATTGTGTGGTGCATAAAGAGACAGAAGATATGATATCGGGGCATTTCATAATTTGACCCAGCCAATCATGTTAGTGCGTGGGAAAGAAAGCTTCCATTTAAGATGTTAGATGTCACTGCTTGCCGCTGCCGGCTTTCTCTCGCGGTGCATTTCAAATACATTAGAATAATACCAGTTATTTTGATTTGCTTAATATTTCATAATAATATTATGTTTTAGTGTCATCTTATAATTTTGGGAGGTTTTTGACCAATTATCCTGAGGGAAGGACCGCCACTGATGTATATACACATATAATAATATAGGTTACCTTCTACGGCTCTGCCGCTAGTTTTGGAAGATCCTCTCATCATCATCATCTCTCCACTGACTCCTTTGGTAGCATCAGAAACCACCAGATCCGACTCCGCAGAATTCATGAGGTCTTCTCCGCTCGTAAAAAACGAAGAAGCCTGAAAATAAATCGATAGCCATTTTATTTTAACTAACTAACCATCACGCCGTTTCCCCGCAGGGGTAGGCTGAGAGGACGGACTGCCAAACAACTCGGTCTTGGCACACACTCTTTGGACCCGACTCAAGTATCTGATTCACTTGATCGTGCCATGTCTTCCTCGGGCGTCCCCGACTTCTTCTACCATTCACTAATTTATTTTAATGATAGCATAAAAAATAAACGTCACCCAAAATATTGATTTAAATAACATAAAATGGGCTTCACCTCATGAAACATCTCCATTGTATCTTCTACGTCGGATTCGATGGTGTCATCTGCGGCAAAGCTGCCACAGCTGCTACCGTCAGAATCAGTGGAGCTCGGCTCAGAATCGATGATGCTCTGCTGAAGAAGCGCTAACATTTCTTCGGGACTACATGATTTTCTATAAAGTAGAACAATAATAAAGGTTTACTCAAATGTACATCACTTGACAAAAAAATATTTTAGATTTTCAAGTACAAGAATTCTCGATATAACCGGTTTTTTTTTTGATTCTACGGATTCTTTCGTAATCCTCTAACTAGCTAGGGCTTTGCAATGCCCTTTCATGTTCTAACTGACTAGATTATTTATGCATTAAACCGCTTACTCGTTAATACGGAAAACGCTTTATCCAAACAGTTAGATTTAGCTTTATTATTACGAAAAGTGAGTATTTATGTCGGGGGAGACCAAAAAACACGCAAAAAATATGCATTTAACATTTTAATTTTGTTAAAATTAATTCACTCGCGCGGGTAACGCCATGTTTATTCATCGTTTTTATTTTAACATTTCATCAATGCTGCCAATCATAGAAAAAATATTTTTGCGTAAAACAAAGTGAATGCATCATTGACAAGTTTGTACCTGTATTTATAACAGTAGAACATGGAAAGAAATGTATTAAAATAATTACACAAACCCTCTACACAAACCCTGCGTAGCCAAAAAAAACCATTAACCTGGGATGTTTTTTAAAAGTATGATGAAAAGCGAGTTTATTTTAGAGAATTTATTTTATAAAATTGGTACTTCCGACAAATGTCATATTTGGTTGCTTATTAATTAAAAAAGGAACATTCCGTATTATCCGTGCATCAAACTTCGACAACACAAACGTTCCGTATTATCCGTGAGGTGGACTAACTGCATATTTACCCTGACTAGTTTTACGGCTCATTCGGCCTTATAACTATTACCTTCTGAAGGTGATTATTTACTTGACTGAATTTACTTTACATTAGTGTTATCGTGAGGAAAAAAGACTTTACTGGATAAAAACCTCACAGCTCGATATAACCGAATTATATCAGCTTGCACAGTGCGGGTGTTAATTGTGCGGCCTAAAAAGTTTAAATGGATTTCAACAGCGAAAGTCAGAAATTAATTTTTGTTTCGAATTTTTGGAAGATGATCGACTCCATCCCTAACTAGGGTTGCCATCTTCTAAAATAAAAAAGCCTGACTCTGCGCTGTATTAGGCCGGACATTTTGCCCTAAAAGCCGGACATGCGTATGTAATTTTGGACATAACTTTTATACATAATAATAAAAAATCTGTTACAAGTTACAGTTGTTAATAATTAATCACACATTAACCAGTTTAATAACAACAATCATTGATCAGTCTTCTTCTTGTCATCATTTGCCATTTATATAGAATATGTCAATAACAAAATAAATAATATTGAGTCTTCTGTCTGTAGACATAACATAATACTTATAAAACAAACAAAACGTAACACTTTTCTGGTTAAACAGTTAACATAAAATTTTCACTAAACAAATATACTAGTATAATGAAACAAATCTATCTTTGTGGACAAAAACGAAAAAAATAAATTATAATCTCGACTTTTCCAAATTATTCAAAAATTACAAATATCTACAATTTTTTATTTTTGGCCTTATCACCTACTTTATCCAAAACGTCGTTTTCTTTGAAAATCATTTGATAAAATTCTGGACATATCATTTTTAAATTACACAATGTGTACCTCATCTTAGCAATTATTTCTGTTTGCAATTTATTGCGTTCCTTGGTCCACTTAAGTAGTAAGCAGACTTTTCGTTGTATTTAGCTTCGTTCATAATTAAATTCTCTTTTTGATTAAATTCATTTTACAGAAAATTTTTTTACTCAAGCTGATTTGCATAAATTTGCATAAAAATAAAATCAGTTCCTTTCGGTTTATACATACGTTTTATTAAATTCACTTTTCGCAAATTGCAATTCGCCAGAGTTCCGTGCCTACGTGTGTGATATCGGAGTGTTTTTTTCCACCGCGTGCGAAAACATCTGGCATCGAGGACCTACCCGCCATTTTGAAAGATGTGAAAGTTTGAAATCAACTCAGTGTTCTTTTACCAGCCGACTTAAGTAGTCTTTCCTTTCATTTTGCATTAAATCAAAAAATTCTTGCATAAATTCGCTTATCACTGGCAAGGTGGACAAAACTTCCTCTCCAAATAATGATAAGCCCACGACAAGTACGGTCTTCTCAGTGGATGAAATTAAAGAACACATGAGGTATGCTCAAGTTAGTTGTGGGAAAAACGAAACATATCAGTCCACCAGAGCTCCGGTCACCGAGAAGAATTTCTAATTGATGGTATCTGGGAAATCCCCTATTGCTAGTGAAATGGAGTAAAATGGTGAGGCATGTTGACTCCAGGACTTCGTGGGACTCCAGGACTTCGTGATTATTATCGGTCGGCGACTTTGCCTACATATGATCCGACTTGCAGAAACCCGACATATTGGGTTCTGCAAATAGGATCAGATAGAGGATCGCCGAGGGCCCGGTAGGAGACAAATTATATTTGGGAGTAAAATGGAGAGGCATGTGCGTATCAATAAATTACAATATTTGGTTAATATTTACATAAAATGTATAGAAAGAAGCCATCAGTGTGGTGATTTAGCTACATAAATGTATTCTCCTTAACTGTGCATTAACTTACATGAGCATTAATATAATTTCTAAGATTTGTTTTATTTGTAAGATCATTTTATGTGCATTTGTTTGGTTGGGAAGGGCGATTAGGCCCTCCTGGGAAGCATCCGCCACCTCCAATTAGCAGCCCTAGGGCAGAACCGAGCCGCCTAATGGTTAATTTATTTTATTTTTATACAGTGAGAATAAATACATTCTCATGTACTCTTTGCAATGCTATTGCATTACCTCTAGTAAGACTGCAATACGATTGTCCGCAGCAGGCATTAAAATATTGAACAAGAGCGGTCGGTAGCTAATTCTTATTTCTAGGTTCAAATGTTGAAGCAAGAGAGTAATTATATATATTACGATAGTCTTGAAATACGTACATATAAAAAGATATTTTATCTAATTTATTGGGGGGCTAGAATTCCAATAATCCATGCGCTTGATAGCTGCAAGACGAGTTGTTATCTAGCCTCCTACACAGTTGGGTAAATTGAAATACGTGCATATAAAAAGATATTTTATTTAATTTATTGGGGGGCTAGAATTCCAATAATCCATGCGCTTGATAGCTGCAAGACGAGTTGTTATCTAGCCTCCTACATAGTTAAGTAAAGTGAAATGCGTACATATAAAAAGATATTTTATTTAATTTATTTGGGGGCTAGAATAATGATAATCAATGTGCTTGATAGCTGCAAGATGAGTTGTTATCTAACCTCCTACACAGTTAAATAAATTCTAAAGTAAAATCCATGCTAATTTGTACAGCGCTCTTGAGGCGATTTTTCGCAAAAACAGCACTATATAAGTTGTCCAATTTATTATTATTACTGGGCGTTTATTTTAAAGAGAAAACTCTTTCAGCATTGGCGCCATGGCCTGGAATCGCAAAGTTCTGCCATTGGTCAAAAGTTTTTTGTCATCTAAATGATTTGATATATTGACATAAAAGAGCCGACTAAAGATAAAACCCTCTCAAACCAAGAATAGCCACTGTCGCCCACCCCCGCCTCGTCCGTAACACGTTGCGCCTTGCGTAGCGTTCGTTCTGCTGCGTGCATCGCGTTACACTAACAAAAAGCCTAATACTAGCTCCACACTGCTCGCGAAGTTCCTCGACGAAATATTCGGGAAGGTTGACCGAAGTTCAAAGTACGTCACTACACACTCGTTCAACTTCGCGAGAAACTCATTCGCGCGGTGGTGCCGTCACGACTCGCACGTCATGGACGTTCAAGTCTGCTGCCGTTGCAATGTGCACGCTCGCGTATTATAATCTACCTACACTGCATACCAAGTCAGCTCGAAGACATTTCATATACCTAGCTCCTAAAATATATGCTAAAAATATAAATATGCTATTATTATAATTAATTATATTTATTATAAAATTTTGCAATTCAATTTAATTTGTACAACTTATAATTTAATTTATCAACCATTACAAATGTATAATTTCCATCTGTAAACTTCACCCGCAACACAGGGACATCCCTAGCATGGCGGATGAAATAATACAAAAAACTAAACAATGTACAATATTCTTATAACAAATTAATAAATAAATAACTATGTGCATATTTATAAAAAAAGGAGGAAAAGAAGATGGTGGATGATTGCAGTTGCAATGCACCGGAACAGAATTAGGTTAGTTTAGTCAATTAAACTATAAAAAGAGAACTACCAGGAATAAATAAATAAATTGGTACAAAAGGATTGTGTTTTTTAAATTTATTGTATTTTTTACAGCTAAAAAATAATTACTGGCACGGACGTGCGCTCGCGACGACGTATTGAAGCGAACTGAAGTCCGAGTAGTGTAGAGCAGTGTTGCCAACCCGAATTT
The DNA here is from genome assembly GCA_929108145.2 of Limnephilus rhombicus. Taxonomy (NCBI): domain Eukaryota; kingdom Metazoa; phylum Arthropoda; class Insecta; order Trichoptera; family Limnephilidae; genus Limnephilus; species Limnephilus rhombicus. Next base: position 13,307,717 of record OV815297.1, on the reverse strand, counting down.
TGAAAAAGACGTAGGTCATACTAGAAAATTACGTAGAAACTGTATAATTTGGATTATGAAAAGTTCGTAGATCTACGTACTTTTTTTTGAGTGAAATGAAAAAATTAGGGTAAGTGAAACTGAATAAAACGAGTATTTTGTTATACAATTTATTTAAAGAGAATATACCCTGGGTTTGTAAACTTTCATAGGCTGCGGTAACCGTTTACATGCTTGTTTTCCACTTTTGTCGTAAGGTTTTTAGAAAATACCCACATGACTGAGGTAAAAATTGTGAGGCGCAAAATGACGCCGTTCTATTTATATAAGAACATTAACTTTGAATTCAGTAAATTTAAATGATTCACCTCTTCAAGGCACATAAGAATCTAGTACATAAAAAAATTGACACATTTGTGGTAAAAAAAAAGGAAATAAAAAAAAATTAAAAATTTCTCAATTTTCAGAATCTTCAGGCAAATTAAATTTTGTAGATATATTAGAACATTAACTTTAAATTCAGTAAATTTAAATGATTCACCTCTTCAAGGCACATAAGAAACTAGTAAATAAAAAATTGAAACATTTGTGGGAAAAAAAAAGAAATAAAAAAAATTCTTAATTTTCAGAATCTTCAGGCAAATTAAATTTGTACATGGATTGATTAAAATATTTAATAATTGTTCCTGCGAAGGCTCGCTGCTTGTTTTCAAGCAACTTTTCATAAAAAGTAAGCCTGTTAGTGCGTCAGTAGAGAGTCTGTTTCGGATGTTAGTTTTCATCAAATTTATCGCGGAAAACGGACGCTCGACATTTGCACTGCTTTGTGGCAATGTTTAAGAGCGCGCAGGAGCGCCGAGAAATTTTAACGATAGGTATTTGTAAAAATTATTTCTATTTCGTTCATCTCAGCGGGGACAGCAAAAGCGCTATCGGTGTATTGGTGAACCCCAATGCGTGTGTGTGCGTGGCTGCAGGTGTTGGAAGCACGAATCGCCGCGCCGCGCCCGCCAGCGACTTCGCGTTCTTATTATTTCATTTACTGTTATTCATTTATTCCAAAAATTAAGTAGGTGCCTAGGTACATATTCGTAATAAAATAGCGAGGTCTACATTATTTAATATTGTATTGTACTTAACTTTATTATTATTATTACTTACTACAAATACATGTGACTGCCTGCTCCGAGCTCATCTTCTGCACACGCACAAGTCAATGAGACTTGTGGGTGCGTGTATACAGGTTGCTGCCTGCTGCAACAGATAAGTCAATACGCGTCGCGACTTGAGCGTGCGTATTCCTATATAATAGATATCTTCTGCGCTCATAGTTCATTCATCTTGTTACTATTAGTAAAGTAAGATGCACGCTGTTTTGGTTTAGTAATATCGGGAGATTCATACCATCTTTTTTTATAAAACGGCAGCATAGGCGCAGTAGGTACATCACGTACTTTGTGATTGTATAGTGTTTTTATTTTTCGCTGGCTGCATCACTCTACTGTTTTTGACTAGCCTTTTTACTGGAAACTATTCTACGTCAAATACAGACCTTCGAATTTTGACCCTGAAACCCCCTTGAATATTGAAATCTGTTTGGTCATTTCTCACGATTTACACATATAGGACATATGGTGAGTAGATACCTACTAAACTATTCATAAATTATTCATAAATTATTCATAAACTATTATTATAAACTATTCATTCATAAAAACTCAATATTACAACACAATTTCCTTTTTTAATTAAACATATAAATATCGCTAAAAATGTTGTTGTTTTTTGGCTCTCCCTGAATAACGTAAATTCATCAGTTTTGACTGTATGCATAAAGTGCATTAGTGCAAGTCGGTACATTTGTTAACATATCTAGTAACCTATAATAAATATTATTCTACGTCTTAGGCTGCGTATACACACGCCAGCCGAACAACGGATTATGGGAAAGGAACGAAGCAAAAGCAAACTGCCCGAAACGCTGCGCCGCTTGCGGTTGCTTCGTACCTTTACCATAATTCGTGGTTCGGCTCGCGTCTCTGTCCGCAAAGAGTGGCGTGCACTGATTTTTCAGTGGGCTAGAATCCTAAGATTGAAAATACGACATTAATGATGTTGTCGAAGCTGAAAATTATTTTTTTTCCGAAATTTCATTTTTCAAATTCTGTGCACGCCACTATTCGCAAATATATACGTAGCATAAGATATGTGTATTTAGAAATTGAGTTACATAAAATCGACTACTATATTACCTACCTTCAACTCAAAAAATTTTTTCTTACAAATAAATAATGGGTAAAAGAAATGGAAACAAAGCGCGTTTGTTTTTATCTGCTAGACGAAAAAAACCGATTATTAGTATCAAACGACAGATTCATGTTGCACCACGTTCGACATCTAGGTAAGTCGAAATATCGCTTTCCTGTCACTCTTACTACTGAACCTTCCTAAGGTTACCTTTACGTACGTAAAGTTTTTTTTCCCGTAAGTTGCTCACATAAGAGAGTTATGGCAAAATTACCAATGGGTATCGTTTACATTGATAATTTTGCCATAACTCTCTTACGTGAGCGACTTACGAGAAAAACCTAAAGATTTATGCTATGAGAGCCGTGTATTATGTAGCATGTATAACGGGAAAATGGGATGGACAAATTTAAATAAATAAATCATTTGCATTTACAGGGATATGGATGTCATCGATACTACTTTTGGAAACTTAACTACATCTTCACTAATGCATGAAACTTCCATGGATGAATCATTTGCTCCAAATATAGACGAAAACGCAAGTTCATCATCATCAACAACGCTTGATGATTTGGTGATAGAACCAGACCATATTGATGAAACCGATAATTTCGAAGGTCGCAGAATTGTGGATATAAAATATTTGTTTTCGGAGATATCAAATATAAAGCACGAACACACCAACTGCACATTTTCCGATTTAAAATTTATGAAGGAACGACGAAATGGTCTTCTAAGCCAGTATGTTTTCGAGTGCAAAATGTGCAAGAAAATAGAATACATTCACTCCGAAGACCCGAAACGGAAAATGTCTATAAATACTGCTGTCGTCGAAGGAGTGATGTGTACAGGAAATGGGTATTCACAATGGAATGAAATTTGTGGGGTTTTAAATATGCCAAATATGGATTGTAAGACTTACACGAACATAGAACAATGTTTAGCGCCAACAATTGAAGAATGTGCCTTAGAAGAAATGATCGCAGCTGGTGAAGAAGAAAAAAGGCTAGCCATTTTAAACGGTGACGTAGACGAGGGTGGCTATCCTTTGGTAACGGTGGTTGCAGATGGCTCCTGGGCAAAGAGGTCGTACAAAAGTGGATTTAGCTCCTCATCTGGCGCAGGGTGCATAGTTGGACTACGAACTAAAAAGGTTTTATTTCTGGGAGTGCGAAACTCATACTGCTGCATATGTGCTAGAGCTACTAAACTACACATAGTTGCTTCTGAGCACAGGTGCTTCATAAACTGGCGTGACAGTGCTAATGCCATGGAAGCCCCCATTATAGCAGAAGGGTTCTCGAGAAGCATGGAAATGCATGGATTGAAATTTAACAAACTAGTTGGTGATGGCGACTCCAGCATCATGAAAAAAATAATGCAACAAATGCCATATGGTCCTAACCTTATAGTACAAAAAATAGAGTGCAAAAATCACTTACTCCGCAATTTTTGCAACAAAATGAAAGCACTTGGAAAAAAAACCAACAACGCTAAAGGCTTTGTACCAGTTCATATAAGGAAAAAGGTTGAAGCAAACGTTTTACGCATGAGAAGAGCTGTAGTTGGAGCAATAAATTACAGGAAAGAGCAAGAAAACACAGTACAAAGTGATAAAATAAAAAATTTGAAAATGGACATAAAAAATACTGCAAATCATGTGTTTGGTGATCATAAAAATTGTGCATCGTACTATTGCAAGCCGGAGAAGTATATTGATGATCCAAATTTAGTAAGCGATCTTCGAGATTGTGGAATATGGACTGATATCCAACAATTCTTATTGTCTCTAATAGCAAATGCAGAAAGTCTTATTATTGACGTGACAAATAACACTGTGGAGCAATTCAACAACGTTATCGCCAAATTTATAGGTGGAAAAAGGGTAAATTTTACTACAAGAGGATCTTACCAAGCAAGATGTTTTGGAGCAGTAACTTCGTGGAATAGTGAATTGGCAACCCATTCAAGAATACAAAAGAAAATCCAAGGCCACAGTCCCGGCAAATACACGAAGCACTTTATAGAGAGAAAACGACGTTCGAAGGAGAATAAACAAATGTGTCGAAAAAAAAAACTAAAGTATAATGAAAATACGACAGAAAAAAGAAAAAAAGTTACAGGGCCCGATGAAAATTATGGTCAATTGGAATTAGAACCAGATATGCCACCTGAAATATTTGAAACGAAAAAAGAGGAATTTCTCAAAGAATTATCTTCAACCAATAAGGAAGAGCTCGAACGGAATACGGTAGGCCAAAGCAATAACAATCTGTGGGCAATTGAAAGACGTAAGCGGATAACGGCGTCTAACTTTGGAAAAATATATAAGCTTCGGCAAAAAACTTCAGTTACGGGAGTACTAAACTCTTTACTGTACTCACAATTCAAAGGAACTATGGCCACAAATTATGGAAAAGAAAATGAAAGCCTAGCAATAGAGCAATTTTCAAAAAAAACAAGTTTTCAGGTATCCTCTTGTGGGCTATTTATCGATAAAACCAAAAACTTTTTAGCGGCAAGTCCGGATGGCCTTATCGGTGAGGATTCTATAATTGAAATTAAATGCCCTTATAGTATAGCAAATATGTCACCAGAAGAGGGAATTGCACAAAAGATAATTGATTACTGTAAATTGGAAGACCATTCTTTAACATTAAAACGGAATCATAATTACTTCTACCAAGTACAAGGCCAGTTACATATTACTCGTCGTAATTATTGTTATTTTGTTGTGTGGAGTCCAAAAGGTTTGCTGTATGAAAAAATTGAGAGGGACGATGAAATCTGGCAAAAAATCGTTCCACTGTTAGAAAATTTCTACCACCAATGCCTTTTACCAGAAATAATTGACGGTCGCATACCAAGAAATTTACCGGCGAGGGAAAGGTCTGGACCATAAATTGTTTTAATTTCATTGTGTAGATGTTAAACAGTAATTTTTTTTACAATAAAGCGTTTAAAAACAAAAAATATTAGATCATTGAAGAAGATTGAAAATGTCAAGTGATGTAGGAGGTATTCCCAAAAGTGCATTTTTCTGTAATAATATAACGTATTAAAAAAGTTAAATAAAAACTAAACTAGTTATGTGTATGTACCTAATATGTAGCACAATAAACAATATGGTGCCTCTTATACATAGATTTCAATATTCATTTGTATAATATGATATTATAATAACATAATCGATTCAACAACATGTGGTAGATGCATGTACCACTGAACATACGCTGTACCAGCATTCCATCAAACGATCAGTGGTGTATGTACTTACCATCACACATTTTCTTGTAAAATATAATTTTTTTGAAAAAAAAATCTAGAACAATATATTTAGTCAAATATAAAAGTTTTTTTTTGGTTCGGTAGTTGTATCTTAAAAAAAGTGTCCTATAAAGGGATAATATTATGTTGAGTACAACCTTCAAAAGTTATCAAAAAATATTTTAATTAATTTTTGTGTTCCATATCCAACTCGGCAATACGGAACGGAATCATCTCGGGGTCTGTCTGTAACAGGTGTTTTTTTTTCAATTTTTTTCCATTAATTTATTTGACGTAAACAAATTAAATTTGTCACAATAACTTTAGTAAATAAGCTCGGTAAGTATTGGCACACTCAAAATAAGTCACCAAACAGAAAAATAATTTTAAAAAAACATCGATAACTCGGGACATGACAACACTAGTGGACTAGTGTATCGATATAATTATTGAGAATGTCACATCACTTCGTTGACTGTATACGTATTCAACAAAACCCTCTCCGCCCCCCCTCACCCCCGAATACTGAGAGAAAGGGACACATGCACCTCAGCCTGATAATACCCAAATAAAATTGTCAAAATCGAGGTTTTGTAGTCCTCATTTTTCTACTCCAAAACTGAACCAATTTCCAAGATTTTTTTTACCAAATGTATTGGAAGAAAACATTCTATGTCTGTACCTTTTGCTTTTTTTAAAAATACATCGTCTAATTTGTATACTGAACGTTTGTTGATGGCGTTAAAAAAAGGCAATTTTAACAATTTTTGAAGGGTTATAACTCCTATAAAAAGTAACTTATCAAAAAAATCAAAACGTACCGACACGCTTGCGGTCAATATTCATATTATGTAAAAAAAATATTTTCTCTAGTGTCAAAATTCAGAGAGGGAAATGAGGAATACGTTTGTATGGAAAAAAACACCACCCGGTTTCCTCTTAAGTTTTGTGCAAACTGGGCCAATAAGGGAAACATTTGAGGGCTAAAGTTCGGTGTTTGGGCTAAATTCCTAAAAAATAAAACTAGTTATTTTTATACTAATTTGGGGTCGGGGAATCCGAATCTGAAAGAATTAGGCGGCGGCAAGCAATATTAACTGAATTACACGACTTTAAAATTTTTTATAAACATAAGGAAAATAGCCATTCTGGAAGCATTTTGATTCCTAGAAAATCAAACTAGTTATTTTTATACTAACTATGGGCCGGGGAATCCGAATCTGAAAGAATTAGGCGGCGGCAAGCAATATTAACTGAATTAAACGACTTTAAAATTTTCTATACACACACACATGAAAATAATCATTTCGGAAGTATTTTGACACACGTAGTACAAAGATCATAGAAAAACAAGATAACATAGATGTTTTTACCACACAAAATTAAGTGTTGCCATTAAGCAGTAATATTAATAACGTAAAATAACATGTTTATATTTTAAGTACTTATTTTTTATAAATTTTACTCACTTTTGTATCACAAACCATGTTACATAAACCCGGCGTAGCTGCTAAACTACTTGAAAACAGGGATGTTTTTTTGCCGTGACGCGAGCAGGCGGTATAAAGGGGCACAAACCATGTTACACAAACCTAGCGTAGCCGTTAAACTACTAGAAAACAGGGATGTTTTTTTGCCGTGACGCGAGCAGGCGGTATAAAGGGGCACAAACCATGTTACACAAACCTAGCGTAGCCGCTAAACTACTCAAAAACAGGGATGTTTTTGTGCCGTGACGCGAGCAGGCGGTATAAAGGGGCACAAACCATGTTAAACAAACCTAGCGTAGCCGCTAAACTACTCGAAAACAGGGATGTTTTTTTGCCGTGACGCGAGCAGGCGGTATAAAGGGGCACAAACCATGTTACACAAACCTAGCGTAGCCGCTAAACTACTTGAAAACAGGGATTTTTTTTGCCGTGACGCGAGCAGGCGGTATAAAGGGGCACAAACCATATTACACAAACCTAGCGTTAGGTTAGGGACGCGAGCAGGCGGTATAAAGGGGCTCGAGTTTTACCGCTTAGCTGGACTCTTATATGATCCGCGTATCCGACAGGAACCCTTCGAGACAAGCGAGTTTGACAAGTATACGACGGACGAAGAAGACTTGGTCGATTTATAAGGTATGTTTTTCTGCTGTTATCTATTTTCATATTGATATAGGGATAAATATTTTTGAGAGCTGGTAACACTGCCGGCACATGTTTTTGTATATTTCTTGTTTTTCTATGAACTTTGTACTACGTGTGTCAAAATACTTCCGAAATGATTATTTTCATGTGTGTGTGTATAGAAAATTTTAAAGTCTTGTAATTCAGTTAATATTGCTTGCCGCCGCCTAATTCTTTCAGATTCGGATTCCCCGGCCCATAGTTAGTATAAAAATAACTAGTTTGATTTTCTAGGAATCAAAATGCTTCCAAAATGGCTATTTTCCTGTAGGTGTATAAAATTTTTTAAAGTCCTGTAATTCAGTTAATATTGCTTCCCGCCGCCTAATTCTTTCAGATTCGGATTCCCCGACCCCAAATTAGTATAAAAATAACTAGTTTTATTTTTTAGAAATTTAGCCCAAACACCGAATTTATTCCCATTTGAGACGAATCGCCTTTTCGTATTTTTGAAACATGACACCAAAACCCATTGATTTGCTGATCATGTTGAAATGGAAGAATTGTATTTCCGTCTGCGCGACTTCTTATGTGGCGCGGACTCTAGTATGAAACGGAACGTTTGTCGGAGTCCGCGTCTGGTAAAGTTACAGAAAATATGCTTCTTCAGCCTAATGAGTTATGTTATTTTGCAAATTTGTACAATTTGAAAGAAAATACGTAGATTCTGGGCCTAAGTTCGTAGATGTGCAGGAAAGACCTAAAATACGTAGATCTACGCAAAAAGACGTAGAGTTGGCAACGCTGGTGTAGAGGCACTTCGTGTAGGCACTTCGTGCAACTTCAGAGTCCTTTGACTAGGGCGCAAAAACCGACAAAAAATGGAGGTCGCCCGAGGCGAGCCAAGGTTGGACGAAGTAAGACGAAGTGCCTCTCTGCACTATCGTATTCGGCTAACCTCGTTCAACTTCGCGAGTAGTGTGGAGCTAGAGTAACAAAAGCCGTACAGGCCGGACATATAAATATTTAGCAGGACACGACCTAAAAAAGCCAAACATGTCCGGCCAAAGCCGGACAGATGGCAACCCTATCCCTAACTATTGCTAACCTTTTTAAAATTTTGTAACGCTTCTAAATGACAAGTAGTTGGAAGAATGTTGAAAAATCACGATTTTGTCACGAAATTGTTACATGTTTTTGCTAAATATTGCATTAGAATATATGCATTCATGAATTTTTACCATAATATGCCCCAATAACTGACATTTTAGTTCCAAAGCGTCAAATGACAAAGAATTCGGTGAACATGACGCGCAATTTAAACGCACCTAATTGTACGAGAAAAACACTTCAAACAAAGAAAAAAAAATCACAAAAGCGCAGCAAATATATATTACTATAATAAACAAATACTTACTCGGCCATTTTCGAAGAAATTGCTTTAAAAAAAAACTGATATATGTAGGGTAGGAGGCGGATTGGCACAAAAATGGCGTTATTGTGGTTATTGCGTTTACGCACTCATTTATGGTTGTACGATTTGGCGGGAATGGCGGGTAAAATCTAAAATCTGTAATCTGTATCAAGTATGGGCGTTATGACCAGGGTTGCCAATGCTTAGGTTCTAAAATACCCGCGATAGAGCCAATAAATGATAAATGTTCAAAATCCTCAAATTGGGGAGAGCAAAATATCAAATTCCCCACAAATTCCCTACAAGTTTCTTCATAATTCTGCCTCCAAAATAAAACTAAATTCTATTGAAAATGGCATCTTTTTATTTATTAAAATTGATTAAACATATTATTACATACATAATAAGAGATTAAAAAAAAATTGTTACAACCCAATAACCAATATTGAAAAAAAAATAATGTCATTTAAAAAAATTTCAATACGGTATGTCAGTAAATTGTCTAGTAGGAAAAAAGGAAACATAAAAAATATGGTTATATAATCAATCATACATACGGTCTGCCAGGTACTGTTAGGAGAAAAAAATAATTGAAAAAGACAAGTTTCTTCTGTTTTAAGCCCTTCTCGAGTATTCATGAACGCTACCACAGTATCTGTATGAAGGCGATTTCTATTTTATGTTTTCAAATTTTTAAGAACACTGAGTTTCCTCTCAATGGAAGTGTTGGAAAGCGGCAACACGAGCAATAAACTTATTACAATTTTAAATTTGGGAACAATTCGTCCTGTATTGTTTTTTAGGCCAAACACTTTAGCCCAGTAACTTTCAGCATCGTCATCTACATTCAGACCACGTTGGGAGAAATCAAGAATAGCGGGATACTTCTATCGTAGATGTTTTATGACTAGCAAATTCATGTGTCTTCGAGTTAGGATCCCGAACTTCAGGAATCCTCCGACTATTATTGTTTAGAAATAAATGTCACAATACTGCCATAAAGTAAACTACGAAATCTTCCACCGAATATACATGTTTTCAAAAAGGTTGGATAATCAAAAAAATCCCCAGAATCCCCGCATTTTCCCCGCAAAACGGTGTTCCCCGCAAAATACCCAATTCTTGAAAAAATCTTAAAAATTCCCCGAAATTTGGGGAATTACCCACAAATCGGCAACCCTGGTTATGACGTCACGCATACAATCGACAAGGATAGAGGAATAAAAAAAATCTCACAGACCATAGACAATATAATTCTATTCTTTATTATTCCTTCGGTACCTACCCAATCAAACAAATGATAAAAACATGTTTTAAAGTTATTTGATAAGAGTTTAAAGGAAATTTGCAATTAAAGTGTAATGATTATTCGTGTATTACGTGTGTATAATATTGACGTACTGCAAGAGGTTAAATTTGATATAAATAGCAATACGTTTAAAATCATTCTGTAAATTTAGTTTTATAAAGGGAAGGCCGATGTAGAAGCGTCTTGTGTGGGTATTGTCTTCAATGTTGAGAGTTTTTTAACGTCATCCTGATCAGCAATTAAAACTATGGGGGTTGTATCATTTACATTATATTTACCACAACAAGGGAGGGGGGGGGGGGGGGGGGCGTAATGGGATTGGGCAAGATGGAATATTATTATTATTATATTTTTATTAATTTCTTACACCATTACATATTTGAGTTTATTAATAGAAATAACGCCATATAAATATTTTACAATTTTTTTTTTACAAATATTTAACATAAAACAAATTTTAAGAAATATGGCATATCAAAAAAAAAAATTCAAGCGGTGGTGAAGATATTGTCAATATGGAGAGACTCTTTTAAGAATCAAAAGAATTTCCCCTTTGAATCTCTCCTCACTGATGCCAAATATATCAATCTCGGAGGAGATTTGGATCAGGAGCTGGCGGGAGAACCATTCGCAGGTTAGTCCTACAGGCAGGAAGATAGAATAATCTATGATGACGCTGTCTAAGATAGTCATCTGGAACATAGAGACTCGCGCGATCCAAAATGGCTGAGTTCTCAATATAGCCTCCCAGCAGTCTGAATAAGTGGATGGCGGCATACCCCTCTATTCTGAGTTGCAGGGAGTGAAGTCCCAGCAGGCCCAGAAGAAAGTTCGTCGGGTAGAGACATGGGTAGTGGCCATACTCCCTCATTTAGAGAAATCTTAGAAACTTTTTTTGAACCCTCTCCAACATGAGGGAGCACCCCACTTCACGAGGATTCCAGATAAGCGAACCACTCTCCAGTCTACTGTGGACCAGCGAGAAGTATAAAATCTTCAGAGCACGGGTATCCCAAAAAACTCTGACGGTTTGGAGAACAAACCCCAACATTTTTTAAGTCTGACTGGCACACTCCTTCGATATGAGGACGAAATGTCAACTTACTTTCATATATAATCCCAAAATCCTTTTTATTTAGTTTTCGTTTGAGATTATTTCATTTTATTTTTAAAGATAAACAAACAGTACATTATTTACAGTGTGTTTCTTTGTAGCTTATTTAGTGTAAATTAAGTCATTACCGGGTGATGTGCGAAGTGAGAGGGTGTGTGTGTGAGTATGAATGGTAGTACGTATGTGCATTGAACAAATTATATTATTGACTTGATGCTCTTTTTAAATTTAGGCAGTGAATCGGAGAAAATGTCGATGTAAGAATTTAGACCAATATTGTTGAATATATGAAGAGCACGATGATTGGTGAATTACTTGCTGCGTTTATCTTGTAATAATTAAATGCGTGGAATAGTTCTGTATGGCGTGTACGTCTTAGGGGTATGTTAAAATTAACTATTGAAAGAATTTCAATACAGTCAATGTTATTATTTAAAATTTTGTGTACAAATGACAAATCAGCTATTGCTCGCCTTTGTTGCAAAGTTTGAAATGAAGATGTTGCATCCAGCAGCGTAGCATTTTGAAGAGAATATCATAAATATTTTAGTTTCTATCTTCTTGATCACCACTTATTATAAGGTAATTTGCGCGATTATATTGATGGTTGCTTTCTATGTGTCCTTCCAAATGTTTAACATTCTTCTTAAGCTTCTCAATTTCCTCCTTGAACTCCTTTTTTATAACTTCGACTATGGTATTTTTGAAGTCTGCAAATGATTTTTCTAGAAACTGAATTTTAAATTCATCGAACTTTGTATCTAGAATTTGCAGTAGATCGGGATTAAGATTATTGGCGGACTTAGAATTTGCACGTGTAGTCATTGTTATATATAGATTTTTATCACAATATTAATAAAAAAAAGTGGAAGAGCAAAATTTGACAGTAGTTTTAAACAATGTTATTATTGTATTATATAATAATGAAGGCGGGTACAGATTGCTGTAACGTAACCTGCAATGTAACATGAAAGGAACATTTCATAAGTGTGGACGCAGCGCGCGCACGAACCGAGCATGTACCTACTCGCATCTGTTTCCGGCATGCGCGCAGTGAACATAGCTCAGTCTGCCGAGAACAAGTCCTCCATTGTTCGCGCGCGTTCTGCCGTATAGACACAAACAACCCGTCCACACCTCCACACTAACGCTCCGCGCACACTGCGCGCCCCTTTGTATTCGGCAGTCGGCAGTGTTGCCAACTTTATTTTGAGCAATCCACAATTTGTGGTACCGTAACCCACCAGAAAACCACTAAATTTGGATATCCCTCAAACTACCAGAAAACCACCTATTATGCCAGGCAGTTAATAGGTACCTAACTATTAAATGAAAATAAAACAACAATATTGTAGATAAGTTTTAAGATTTTCACGGCCAAAAGCATTTTCGTTATTTGTTTTTGGGGTGTTATGCCGTGATCTACCGGATCTGCCCTGATGATGGACACTGCAACGATGTGCGAAACGTTGGCTAAAGGAGGTAGCGCAACACGGCATAACACCCCAAAAACAAATAACGAAAAAAAACAATATTGTACTTAATTTATTTTTAAATTATTGTTTAATTTTGTTTACTTAATACTGTTGTATAATGTACGTATCTATTTTATTTTTGTGTATGCGTATAAAACAAACATTTTTAATTCAAACTTGACCTAGTTGAAATGTCATTGTCGATGATTATCTTCTGTATCCAAATATAATTCTGCAGGCGTTATTATATTAGATCCGGAGTCGTGCCATCGAGCTGATTCTGTAGTGGCACCATGTTTTACAGGTATTTAGGCTAGTACAAAATACAACGAACAATGTTTTTTTTTACATTATTGCTGCATTGTAAGTTTCTTCAGGCAATCATATTAGACATTATACTGATACTTCGCATCTGTCCTTCAATATCATCAGCATCCGAGAGATCGTCAGTAATGATTTAAAAAGTATTCAGTATGTGATACAAATGCCAGTAGGTTCATAATCCGTGTTTGGTGACAATATCTGAGTAGTCAGTTTCAAGCATCTTCTTTCCCACAACTGTCCCCTCCCCGTTCCATTCAGATTCATAACATAACCCAAATGGCGATGTGATAAACCTAATAGCTTGGAGAAGATGAGGTACTTAAGGTACTTTACAAACTTCGTCTATGTTATCTCCTTCCCGTCCTCATCTCCACTCCCTCCACAATCCTCCAGACTCATAACGTAGGTAGGTTAATGTTAATGAGTACTACTAAGTACAAGCTTCGGCTGTTGGGACACTAGTTCAGAAGTGCAATATATTGTCAGGAGTGTCTTTCAGCATGCCTTCATTGAGCACTTCTTCCTTTTCAGTAGGCTTTCAGCAGAATCCCTGGAAGCCTTCACCGTTCTAACCCCGCTATCATCTTGAAGGCTGCACTGCTTAAACTTCTTCAGGCAGGACTGCAAGTCATCCTCGTATTTCATTTTCCAGTAAGCATACTCCATCTGACTTTCCATCTTGGATTGAGGGATATAGGCATCCTCCGTGTACAGATCCTGGCTGTCTGATTCGTAGGACTTGTTAACGTACTTTGCTGTTGTTTCGAAAGGAAACTTCTGCCTTCTTTTCCTGGCTGTGGGCTGCATCTGTGTGAAGCTCGGATTCTGCGAAAAAGAAATATATACATTAAATACGTTTTCGATAGAACAAGTGAAATATTTTAGCAAAACGCACAACTTATATTCTAAGAATGCCTATCTTTATAAACGATGATACAGCTTTTGTTCGATTAGTTTGAATACAATGCGTCTTGTATTTGTAAAATGTCATTAGAGAGATGCCTTAATTTTTAAAGTTTCGATAAGAACATTCGGTAAGTAAATATCTTCTTTTGATCCTGAAGCAAATATTTTTTTCATAACTACTTTGAGCTGCATACATCCTACAATTATAATATTCGGTGATTGTCACGGGTCTTCGATAATGACATAAATTATACATTAATTTATTCACTCTCTGTAAGGCTTTTATAGATTGTAATATTTTATAGATTTATACATCTTACAATTATAATATCCCCTGATTTATCACAGGTCTGAGCTAATGAAATAAATTTTTAAGATTTTCACGGCCAAAAGCATTTTCGTTATTTGTTTTTTGGGGTGTTATGCACATCTACCGGATCTGCCGGATCTGCCCTGATGATGGACACTGCAACGATGTCCGAAACGTTGGCTAAAGAAGGAGGTAGCGCAACACGGCATAACACCCCAAAAACAAATAACGAAAATAATGAAATAAACTATATGTAAATTTACGAACTCTTTACAAGGCTTTTATAGATTTCTTATAATTAAAAATATGATGACCGGACAAGTCAGAATGAAAACAACTCAGAACCACCTCAGAAAAGTCATCAAACCAAAAAAAAACATATCGGGAGCTCCTGGCATATAGGCAAAACACATTACATATTTCAGTAGTTAAATCAAATAAAATAAAATAAAAATACGAAAAACATTTATATTGCAGTAAATAAACAGAAAGGATTTATTATGTAATGTAAGTCTAAAGGAAATGGGGAGGAAAGGGAATGGGATAGAGAAAGGTTAGAAGTACCTGGTTGTTCAGATCTGTTCACCAAAAACGGTTAAAGCCATTCCAAGTATTGTTTCGATTACGAATGGTGGTTCACCGAGCGATACAGATATAATCACTAGCTACAGAAACTTACAAGGAATGTTTACCATTTCGTTTAATTTCGTCTCTTCGGGAAAAACCAGGAATCAGGTAACGAAAATGTTTTTAATAACAATTTATTTGAATGATTGATTTTGGTTTAGTCTTTCATATGAACTTTGATTTATCACAATTCACAGTGGTATAATATGAAATAGCTAATTCAATCCGTAATCTTTACTTGCACTGATCACTTTGATAAAATTAATAAATAACTTATTGTAATAAATTGTGACAATGATTGTGTTAACTCCACCGATGGTAGAATGGTAATGACTGGAATTACTGAAATTAATGGCTTTATTAGTCACCTGGGGTGACTCAGGGTGGGGAAGGGAGGAGGATTGATACTTATTATCGGAAACAACGATTAGTTAAGTAGATTTTTGGAAGTGCGGGGTTTTTCCAGGTTCTGTTTTCACAAATAATAATACGCAATAATAGTAAAATTATTTCGTTCAACGGCATTTTTACGGCCATGGGCCTACAAATTGTCACCTCATTTGGATTGGGTTCTAACTTCTAACTGACATATTTTTCAAAAACTGCTGAAGCCCTTGAATACCAAAGCATTTCTTTTACTCATTTCTACACCCTAAATAATTTTCAGAACCATCTGTGTTGTATTTTCGTAGATATGTATGACAAGTACAAATACATCAAGCATTATAAATAATCATCTATTTTACAAGGTTCCAACATCACTTACACTCTCTATTTTGTTTGTATCTGACAGTTGATCGCTCGCTTCGAGGCGTATTATGTTTCGTCACTTTGGTTGAATAGGATTCTAACTTCACCTTACCATTTTTTAAGGTTTCAAAGTTTGCAAAGACACATTTTAATAATCTATTTAAAAAAGTATTTCAGTTTATCATATTTTAATGAAAATATTTAAACATGACTTGGCCCTAGCTTGGAATTGCATTAGGGAAATGTAATTAGAAAATTGTGCAATGGATTATTATGCTGGTTACGTGTCATTCTATTTGCATGTTTAGGTACGTTCTAAACTGGTAAGTATACGTTCTATTTAAATATTTTACTTTGGAGTATGTTCAATTAAAATAATTTACACAAGATTCAACATCAAAACCGGAAATTAGTAAATAGATTGCGAGAAATCGTCTTTGCAAACTTTGACACCTCATATCTCAGAACAAGGTGAAGTGAAGTTAGAGCCCTATCCAAATATTTATCCAAGAGTTTACCTTGAGAGATGGACCGCAACAACTCGGTCTTGGCACACACTCATTGTTTCATTGAAATTCATACATAAATCGTCTCACACATGTCTTTCACACGCCTTCTCTCAATGCCAATGAGATGAGGATGATGATGGTAGAGAAGTACCTGGCTATTAAGACCTGGCCATCAAACTAGTAGGTATATTATTTTTAATGAATAAATTGTGAAACTATAAAGATTGATCAACCTACTGATTCGTGGTTTAGGATCGTAATCATCCACGGAGACCGTCTTTTATAGAAAAATGGTTAGATGTATTTATAATAACAATTATCGGAATGAGTCACCCACAAAATTTCCCAGAGCCGTTATCATTCGGTATTCCAGAATTCTTTTCAAATGCCTAATAATTCTAAAGTCATTAATTCATTGTTGTTGGATTCTGAAGTTTCCGAGAATTATCCCCAGACATTAAAATTAATGACTCACTTGGTCTCTATGTAAGGGAACGTACCCATACTACGTGACCAACTCTGTGCAATTTTTAACCCCCCCCCCCCACCCCGGTGACCAAAAACCTAAGAAACCCAACACTCATTTGTACCAAGCGTGGTATTTTGAAGACCCCCCCCCCCCCGAACAGGTCACGTAGTATGGGTACTTTCCCTAACATGAATCTTACTTACATTTCCTTCTCATCTTGTCATGTCCTATTCGGGTAGGAGACTCCGTCTCCCGGAGATCTCGTGACTCCATCAAAAGGCTTCTCCAGGCGTCCTTGTCCTTCACCTCTTCTCGCACAGCATCTGGAGATGCCATCGTACTATTTCTCTACAGGGTAGGCAGAGCCAACAGTCCGTCAAACAACTTGGCTCATGCTCTTCAATTAATCTGACTTTTGACATGACCCGACTCAAGTATCACTAGATCGTGCCATTCTTCCTCGGGCGCCCTCATATCTTACTCATTATGCCAAGAATTCTTTTCTCATATGACCATTCATGGTTTTACTACATACAGGGATCTGACTTCATACAACATTCAGTCCACTTTCATGCTTCCTCTGTCAATTCCATGCCTCACTGCCATACATCAGGGTAGCTAGCTACGCTTCTTTGGACAGTTTTTTTTTGTTGGCGCCAACCGCGTTCAGTCCTTATTTAATGGAGTTACCTGCATTATTTACGTTTCTTTCAATATCTCTATTAGCCTTATCGTCTCTTGTAAACATACTTCTCAAAAACACAAACTAATCCACCTGCTCAAAATATTCATTATTTACAACTATATTGCACATTGCACACTGTTTTCGAACTCTCTCTTTCAAACACCGTGACTTTAGACTTATATGTATTAATATATCAATGATTTTACAGAAGTTTCAGCGATTTATTTAATAAAAGTTTTTATGTTATTATAATTATTTAACTTACATTAAAGGTGCTAAAACGCTTTTGATGATATACATGGTATCCGGGAACTAGAGGTTGTTTCGGTGGAGGTTTTTTTAAAATTGACCTTAAAAGATTCTAACTTTAGACTCGATTTACTATGAACACAAAATCTCAAATCAAAAAAATTATAACATAATAGACTCCACGCGTGATGTAGATTTATCAGACATTGTACCACTAGTTTTAGGTTACCGTGTAAAATGTTATTTATGAAAATATTACAAGAAGGTAAAGAAATGGGTATATATGTTAAAATCTGGTTTATTATTTTATTCAGATACAATACACTCTTTCCCACCAGGAGACCCAAAGCAGGTTGATCCTAGAGGCAGGAAGATAGCATAATCTATGATGAAACTGTAGTACAAAGATAGTCATCAGGTATATAAAGACCTACGCGTTTCAAAATAGCTGAATTCTTTCTAAGTACAGCCTCGCAGCAGTCTAAATAAGTGAGTAGCGGCATAGGTCTCCCTGTCTCCTGCTGCAGGGTGTAGAATCCAAGCATACCCAGAAGAATGTTTATTGGATATTTGGAGTGTTGATCTCAGGTTCGTACAATTCTCCATTTTGATCCATTGGTGCAACATATTTGATAATGCAAAATAAATGTCGGAACACCAATGAAGTGTATGAGACGAGAGAGTTATCAGATTTCTCAGTCTTCGCGCTGGAGAGGCTATTCCCGTTCCCTCTTAAACGTCAATCTGCTTGGTGTAATGTCTGTATTAGCTTCCCTGCGTTCTTCATCTTCTCGATCCATTATGTTTTGTTGAATGTCAACATCATGTTCTTCGAATTCTCCATCTATTTGATCCATTAGTTCTCCATCTACTGTAACCTCAACAACCACTTCCTCTCGCTGGTGAACCAACCACACATGATCTTCCACCGGTTGTCGTTCGGCTTGAGTCTCGTAAAACTCTTCTTCTGTCATCAGCTCGTGTTCTTCGTATGCCTCTGGGTTGAGAATTGGCATATATCCATAGGCAGATTCAAAGGCTAACCTATTGTAATGCATTATTTCGGCGAAATCTGTTGGCTGGACTCTCTGTTGCCTTTTCACTCGCATGTCCACGATTTTTTGCATGATTTCAATATCGGTAATGCTGGGTTCTTCTACATAGGGTCCGAATTCCACTACCAGGCTTTGACCCATGTGTGTCCCTTCGTAACCGTTTTCCCGGCGGCTTCCCTCTTCCTTGAATCTGCACATCGCTGTAGAAAGTTTTGATCTGAGAACAAAAAGAAGAAATATATTAGTAAACTCGTATTGATTTGAAATTGATAAAATATTGAGGAGTGATTGAAATATGGGAAAATATTTTTGTTTATAGAATATTAATTTGAATTAGGCAGTCGTTGATATATTTTCATTGCTATCTGAGATTATTTTTGGGTTGGGTTTGAGTTTTAAAATATTAGAAAATTTGCAATGTCATCATTAAAAAATATCAATGCAACGAGAAACAGCTATGCGGCCTTTTTTATGGATAAATTAATTTTGGATTTGAGGCTAAAATACTCAACAAAACGGAAAAAAATGATTTGGTCAGTCAAAAGATATGTTTATTAAATCATCCATTAAAAATTCAGTCTTTCATGATTTTATAGACGACTTTGGCAATTGATAATTATTTAATTTTCTTTGGCCTAAATTTTACAATTCGAAACACAAATAGCTCACATTCGTACTAGATATTTGCTATACCTTTTGCTTAGAACTTTTTCATTCATTTGGCTTCAAATCCGTAAGTTTTGTATGAAAAAGTTAGCACGTCGTTCGTTTCAAAATTATATTATAACATTTTTGGAAAACGGGCAAAGCCAGACAATATTCAAGAAATATGAATCAATAGTGATGTTGGCCATTTAAATACCACCAAATATAGCGTCTTATTTTAAATGGACGCTTTTGGTTTTTTTTAAAGATTCTCAAACTTTTTACGAGATCATGCGTCGGCCAGTATGTTCAATGAACAATGAACACATAGCAACAAGGAGACGTAAAATTTAGAAGCAAACAAAATAAGTATTATAGTTAAGTAGGTACTTACCAAATATTAAAAGGCTGAAGACTTGAGGTAGTTTTGTAGTCACCACAGATTTTACTTCACAAAAGTATTTTGCAATAAATTTTTAATATCACACAATAATTGCAATGAAGATCTGAATTTAAACATACAGAATATATTAATATTCAACGTTTAGAAGTATTCAATATTTTAGTTTTTGATAAAATAAACTGTAGAGCAGAGTGATAATGTAACTTGTTGACGGAGTGTTTGGGTTTGGTTTGAAAACCTTTGGAACAGCTATTTATATCCCCACCAAACCCCTAATGACCTCATTCCGGGGAGGGGCTACAGCGTTTTATTCAACGCGGGCCACAGTTTGGGAAACACCCCAAACCCGTGAATCATCACAATAATAAGGGATTTTAATGATGAATAATAAAGGAACCTATTTCTAATATGAATGTTGGAGGGAGCGCGCTTATATTAAAAGCGATATAATTAAGCGAAAATTGTGAAAATATTTAATGAAACATGACTCGATTAGAATAGATCAAAAATCTCATAAAAAATTGGGTTGTCTAAAAAAGCATTTAAAGAAACGATCTGAATTTTTTCATATTTTTATGCGATTTTTTCTATCGAGGGAATTTCATATAATTGCCGTTTCGGCGTGGGAACTGTGCAGATATTTTCTTCAAGAATAACATATATTTTTTGAGAGCTTTAAAATTTATAGGAAAATATGTATAATAATATAAGTCGGTAGAATTGCGGGAAGTCGAGCCTTAAATAATCATTGTGGTAATTCGATTAAAATGTAGGCTTATGTAAAAGCTTGATTAATAAAACCTAAGAGATAAATTCCTTAATATAGTGAACATTATTCATATACCATTATAGACATTGCAGAAGGAAGAACTAATCACAGTTTACAGAGCTTTAAGTGCCCATTAGTAGGTACAAATGCATTTATAAGTGACTCATTTTATTTACCCCTTTATTTTACATTATAATAAAGTAAAACAAAAAATAGGGAATTTCTAAGAATTTGGGTTTAAGTTTCAAACACATGAACCAATAATTTCGTATCATTTCCAAGAAGAAGTCATTAGGTTAAATTTTAGGTTATTTTTTCTGCAAATTGGGGAATGTTAAGTAAAGTATTGGTAGATTGGTTTCAAAGCGCTTCCAAGCGCTTTAGGTAAGGTTTTTGTAGATTTGTTTCATGGCGCTTTCACACACACGAAGGAAGCCTAAATTTAAATTTTAGGGCGCACGTTTACACCAACGCTGTGCGAGCGGTTTAGGGAACGTACACATATTACGTGACCCACTTTTTATAATTTTTAACCTCCCCTCTACCCCTTGGAATATACTACGTGTAGTATATTCCAAGACCCCCCCCTCCCCTTTTAGTTTTCACGTAGTAATTCATAAATATGGTTTTGAAGCATTTCTAGCTAACAAAAAGTAAAAAAAAAATATTTGGCTTATATTTGTCTTTATTAATACGGCGCTTGCTGCGAGACGGCAAGAGTGCATGCATACCTTTAATTACAAACTTATGTAAAAATTTAGATTTGTGTCAAAATCTTAGATTTGTGAAAAAATTTAGATTTGTGTCAAATTTATGTCAAAATTTCAATTTGGGAGGCGGGAATGGGTACCGCCGCCCCGGGAACCTTTATTGGATAACCAACACCTTTGCCATAGGCCATAGGTCACCTTAAGTGGTTCTCTACGTTTGGTGATTTAACAGGGGTGCCCGGGTTCATGGGGTGAGGTTTGTCTAGGTCTTGGAGGCGGATGACCAGAACACACTGAACCCTAGATTCCTTCCCACTCCTTAAACCCTTGTCCTTCCCAGAACTCACCTCTCCTTCCTTTCTTTAAAAAAACCCTCTACACAGCATCCCCAAAGATGACATACTACTCCCCTACATACCCCCCGCCCCCTTAAGAGAGATTTGAATTTAGGCCATGCTGATTTTATTAAATATACGACAGTGGTGTAATACTAAGAAATGTTCCGTAAATATTTTGGTGTGTATTTCCATATTGCAGGTACACATCTTTCTGCTTAAATTTATCAAATGATCAAATTTTTTTTTTTCTTGAACAGATAATAAATTTCATTGCCATTCTCCCTGCAAACTGGAGCCAGCGAGACTGCGAGAAAAGCGAGACAGCGTGACAGAAAACAGATTTACATTAACGACAAGACAGTTTTTGTCCTATTTCACAGACTTCCCAATGAATCTGATTATTAAGCACACATATACGCCCACAACACACTTCAATATATCTTACCCATTGATATACATACCTCAATGATCTTACCAATGACTTCGGACGTTTCAATTTTAGTTGATCAACAAAAACTCTTTGAAAAAACTTGTTCAACTTTGTTGAAAGAAGGTTCACACTTGTCAATATGTTTTCAAGTGTCGAGTTGATCAATTAAAATTATATCATAAGAACTATAAAGGTATAAATAAAACCACAAAGCTGTATATCTATAAAGGAGAGTAGAAAATAAATAATACATATACAGTTTATATATTTTTTATTAAATTATCAATTTGCATAAAACAAAAATATAAGAAAAAATATGCCTGCACAAACAGACGAATAGTTCAAATGCTCATAAGATGTTAAAATAAAACAAATCGTTAGAATTGAGAGCAGTGGGAACTTTATTAGCGCATTATCCGAGAAAATACCAATGTAGGTATTTCGCGTATGAACTCGCGGTTCTGTTCCTACAATAAGATTCCTCTGGTATATTTCATCTTCCAGAAGGCATTTCTGTTCGTGACATACGCACATCGCTGCAGCTTCTGTTTTGGTCTGTAATAAAATTTAAAAAATACATATCAATATTTTTCGTGTGGGTCAGTGAAGGAGACGAATGTCTCCCATGTCATGAAGATACTTTGGACACTGCACGCCAAATTCAGACCTCGAACGTGTTAATTTTGGTTTTAAATTTTAAATTCGTACCACTTTAGGTCATTAAATAATCTGATTTTTCATAATTTGCAAAATTAAGGTGATGTACCATGTTGTGTAAAATTCGGGATCAGGTCTTTAACAATAATACTCCTTAAGTCTACATAAATGTCGCCATCTATGGCGATAAGTTATAAATTCCCCTTTAACGCCAGTCGCCTGTTTGGATTTATTCACGTAAAAGATCGCCAAAAGCAAAGCATAGCCACAAATTAATATTTAAATGTCTTACGAGCATTTTATAAAGAATTTAATTTTTCACATTTAACAAAAAAACGATCACTGAAAAGGTGTTCGTAAGTAGCAGATTTTGAACGTCAAAGCAGTTATAAGAAGGCTCTGATGTGTTATTTCGAATGCAAGTATTTAATTAAAGGATCTACATTATTTCTAAGCGATATACTTTTAAAACCAAAATCCCATGATTTAGCATTGCTTAGAAGTGCATCACCTAACCTGTGTGAATTTAATATATATCTATATACATAAAAAAACCACACTAGGCTTTATGCCCGTGTTGTGGTATTCATACATTTAATATTTTAAATAGGAATTAAAAAATATTATTCTATTGAAACAGATAATAAACATACTAAAAAAATTAAGAAATACATAAAAGTAAGTGAAAAATAGAGAAAAAATATCATATTTAGAAGAAAAATAGAAATAAAAATGATAATTCATATTTTGAAATACAGAAAATAATAATAAAGATTATTATTTTCTGATTATTATTTTCATCATTTATTATTATTATTGTTTCTTTTATTCTATTCAAATATATAAATTAAAGCATAAATAAAAAATAAATAAAACTAGAAATAAAAATTTTGAAATGCAAAAATTAATAATTAAAATGCAGTGTTACTACTCATGTATTCTTTGAAGTACGCTCGTCCCCTTTGAAAAATCCAATGTTGTACACGTGCTATATGGAACTAGGGAAGGGGATTGATGGGACGGGAGAGCGGGGAGTGTAGGCGGGGAAGGTGGATGGGAAATGCGGGAGGGGAAGGGGACTCAGGAGGGGAACGGGGATGCACGGGAAAGGACATGTAGGGAGAATTTATTTATTTATTTGAATATAGCATTGCAACGCATGCCGGGAACCAGCTTGTAAAAAATAAAAAGGATTTTAAAAAGCATTTTGATGAATTTACATCAAACAAAACTAATTGCAAAAAAATTAACAAATTTAGATATTTCATAATTTAAAACTCAAATAAATAAAATAGCTCATATCCAAACAAATATTTTCCGTCTTTTTAATCAGTTTTGTCAAATCCAAAATTTAGCTTTCTATGAAAAAAACCACGCAGGATTTCCCCTTAATAATATGCATTAAAAGAAGAAGTAATATATAACAAAAATTGAAAAAAAAACTACCATCTAATCAGTGTCAACTGACATATTAACCATCAAGCCGTTTTTCCGCAGAGGTAGAAAGAGAGGATGGACCGCCACACAACACTATTTTGACACAAACTTAACCCATTCAAACATAATCTCATACGTATGTTTCTGTTATTCTCAAATATTTGATTCACTTGAAGAAGATGAGCCATGCCTTCCTTGGGCATCCCCGACTTCTTCTACCATTCGCTTTTGCGTCATGTTGTAATCTGCTTACATTTACACTCGTATAAAATCAAATCAAAATATTATAACTAAACACTTACCAATAATGAAGAGATTGTAGACTTCAGGTAACCACAGCGAGTAGATTATTAAAAAGTTGCAGAACTTAACAATAATAATGTTTTTTTTTTTTTGTTTTTTTTTTTTGTTTTTTTTTTTTTTTTTTTTTTTTTTTTTTTTTTTCCATAATAATGTTTCCAATTTTCAACTGAACTTGCAAATTATTTTCGATTTTAGTTCTAATAAAGTGTATAAATACGTCGAACAACGCAAGTTGATTGGCGACTGTGGTGACTTGAGAAGCACTGGGACGGTATTTATACCTGCCGACCTTTAATACCTGGGGAGGGGATTTTGCATAGTACCTGCATCGACTCCTGACTCACAGTTTTAGAAACTCTGACAATATTTACGTAGAGCTTCGTGGGTATCTATGACTTAACTGGTAAAATATACAAAATAAATATTTTAAGCTATTTTATTTTGGCTTTGAACGACGGGAACATAATTAATTAAACGTATTTTATCAAAACAACAATATTAATAAATTTTAGAATTACTCCCAGTATCGCACAGGTGAAAAATGTTACTAAACTTTTTTTACATTAGTTCCACACAGAAAAGAACAATTATAAAATAATTCCCCCTCAGGGCCTATGTCATTTTTGGGGGTGCTGTGTTTACGGCCTTTTCAGGAAAGGAGGAAAAGATATGAGGGGTGAGTAGGAATCTGGAGGTCAGTGTGTCTTGGAGTAAAGGACGTATGAATCCAACTCTTCCGTTGTAGTGAAAGGCGATGTTCAGAGAGAGTTCTACTGGAGAGATCGAAAAGTCTACCTCAACCTGTCTCTCCCAAACAGGCGCTCCATGCAGTAGGTGGGCAAACGCATTTGCCAAGACCTAGACAAAACTCACCTCATTAATCCAGACACCACAGCTAAGTCACCAAAAGTAGCGAACCACTTGGGGTGACTTATGACAGGGGTGTTGATTATCCAATGAATGGTTCTCGGAGTGGCGGTAACCATACCCGCCTTCCAAATTTAAATGGCTTTAATTATATGTAACCCGATCTGAACATCCAGATACCTATCGAAATAAGGCTTCTGTCTTTGATTATTTATTTATTTACTACCCATAATAAGCCCAAATGGACTTTTACATTCTATATTTTTGAAATATTGTCATATAACCCAATCATGGATTTGTTCCCCTACCCACCCACTCTACACTAATACCTACCCACCCAATCTACATTATTAACTAACAACGGCTCCACCCCTACCATAATAAAACATTGTTCTAAACTGTCAAATTAGTATAAGCTTTCCCTGACGAAGGAACGTTTGTTCCGAAACCGGTCGGATTTGCACATCATATAAGTGGTTTATACAAAGTTGTATTGTTTCATTTTTTTACATTCTAGTTTATAAGTTGAGTATCACATTTATTTTAAATACTTGAAAATTAAAACAATAACAAAATATGATACAATGAAAAAAATAAAAATTTCTTAAAAACAAAAGCATACGATAAATAAAATATGCATAGGTAAAAATGATAAGAAATCTCACATGTAGATATGCAATATAAACAAAAAATTGCAGATGTTATTATACACGTCTGTTTGTGCCTAGATATGTAAAAGGATTGGAATAAACAATATTTGTTCGGATTATTTTTTAGGTGAAATATATCACCAAGATTAGAATATTTATTTCCGAGACTGTTAAGTCTCGGAATCGGGGAATTTTAGTAAGACAGTGTCCTGGTATTATTAAGTTAAAAGGGTAATAAATGTCGGCCAGATCTTTTGGGAATATGGATGTTGATTAATTGAAGCAATTCAGGACAGTCAATTTTGTAATGCAGTATTTTATGTAGCAGTATTAAATCTGTGTTTATTATTCTTCTGAAAGTTTTAATATATTATAAAAAATCCAGATGGTGTGATTACTTATTCCTTTGAATATTTCACTTGAATACCACACAAGAGTCCCAACTGCCTTGAGCCATTATGACATCCCTTAATGGGATACGTTAAAAGGATTGTAGGGGAAAGGAATGGGGCCGAGGAAGGTTGGAAGCGTAACTAGCATTTCAGATCTGCTCAATAAACACGGCTAAAGCCATTTTCAAGCCCACCATCTTTCACCAGGGCGATACTGATAGTACCACTCTAAAACACCTCGCAAAATTAAGTGTAAGGAAAAATATATCCCGCCAGAGTGAATGTTAGAAGAATTCGGGGACGCCTGAGAAAGACATCTTTATCTTCTTTACTTAGTATAAAATGAAGTCGCTCCGGCTGTATGTGCGCTAAGATTTTTTAAACTACGCAACAGCTTTTCAAGCGGTTATCACCAATAGATTGGGTGATTCAAGAGGAATGTTTATATGTATAATACATGCACATTAGAGAATAGCCGATAAAAGAGAAAAGCCGAAAAATTCAAAGATTCAATTCAGGCAGCGAGCAGAGTTAGCCACAGCAACGTGGGGCGGGGTCTGCTAGCATATTATAAATTGGTAACTTCTACAATATCAGCATCCAAAACAGTCGTATGTTAAAAACTGATTAAGAAACTTCCTCAATCCGAAAATACTGTTTATTTCTAGATACCTTGGAATTTTTTATTTACGAGAAAGCCACAAGACAAAAATTTGTAAATTTTTGTGAATATCAATCACTACGAATATAGGTGATGCGCAAAAATTGGCTTGGCAAAAGGAGTGCAGAAACGTTAGATTTTAGTGCAAAAATATTTTTTATTTATTTTATGAAAATTTTCATAACAAAGAAAAAAGAAAACTATTACATACAGGATGTTAAGGGACGTACTTGACTTACTTTAATTAGTGATTTCTGACATTATTTGGAGTAAAAAATGTAAACGAAATTTTGGTCTCCGGTGACTTTTTTTGACGACTTTTTTTTTCAAAAATATTTTCTTCAAAATCAAACAAAAAAATTTCTTCCGCATGTCGTCACTGGTCACTCAGCCGGGTGTCCGACGAACCCCTTACCACGCCTCCAACTGTTCAACAACTACCATTTTTTATGTTTTTGTAGAAAAAAAAACATCAAAAATGTCACCGGAGACCAAAATTTCATCGCTTTACAAATTATCCAATTTTAAACTTTCAGATTTTATGTCCGGCTTAAATCGTTCCCGCAGGAAAAACTTAACCCTTTCACGCACATTTCCACAAATGATCACCTAGTCAATCCGCATTATGCACTTCCACTGCATAAATACAATAAATTTAAAATAATCAGGGCAGATGTGATGGACACTGCAACGCTGTCCGAAACGTTGGCTAAAGAAGGAGGTAGCGCAACACGGCATAATACCCCAAAAACTAATAACAAAATAATTTTTGGCCGTGAAAATCGTACTATTTTTGTTATTTATTTTTGGGGTGTTATGCCGTCTCTTCATTTAGCCAACGTTTCGGACAGCGTTACAGTGTCCATAATCAGGGCAGATGTATAATTAATAGTGGTGAAATGTATGCTTATGTACTTAGAAGCGATACCGTGTCGCCAGCTCCACTCCACTACGAACTGGTATTACAGTATACTATACAATGGTTTTTTGCGTTTAGCTTTGGTGTAGCGGCCAGTTACCGAATACCAAGAACTATTGAGCTTAGCTCCGTCGTCTCTATTAATATTAATTCGGTTTTTGTGGATTCCAATTGCCTCCGTAATCAGGCGTGCTCTATGGGTTTTGGGTCTTCCCAGGACTTCAGGAACAAATCCAAAGTAATTGACATTTCGATAAAGTGCACGGCGATTTTTATTTTTATTTATTTTTAATTTTTTACATGAATACCGCACAACAGTCCCAACTGCTCTCGTGTGGAGTCAGTGGGACTATGGCATTCCCAATTGGGGAATGTTGTGAGGCTGAAGGTAGCGGGGAGGGGAAGGAGATAGGGAAGAGGAAGTTGGAGAAGTACCTGGCTATTCAGATCTGGTCACCAATCACGGCTAAAGCCATTTCAAGCAACGTTTCAATTCTGAATGGTGGTGTTACACCAGGGCGATACTGAGAGTATCTTCCGCTCTGGAAGGCGCCGCAAACAGTGACCAGACAACTCAGAAAGAAACCAACTCAGAAGCACCTCAGAAAGGTCATTAAGAGTGATGATAAAAAAATATAAAAAAATGGTTAAATAGGTTAAGCTAGGTTAGGGTTAAAGGCTATTTTAAAATTATTTTTTCTTAGCTTTTAATGACCTTTCTGAGGTGTTTCTGAGTTGGTTTCATTCTGAGTTGCCATGGAACCGCCGCAAACATACTATATATTATTTTAAACGAATAAATTGTGAAATAACACAAATTAATCAAATACAATTTATTTGCCACGCCGCGATTCGTTACCGCGACTTTCGGATTGCGGGTCATGAGTTTTACCGCTGGACAACGCCGGCCGTCAAGTTTACAAGCACGAAAGTGTTCTGATATCCTTTTGGAGATTGTGTGATCTGTCTGGCCTACATAAACCTTGTCACATCCGGAACAGCTGAGTTTATACATTCCATCTGTTTCCAGAGGAAACTTGGTCCTTGCAGACCTCGGTAGGTCTTGTATTTTAGTTGTGGTTCCGAATACAGTCTTGATGCTTTCTCCAAGATAAAATCATATACCTTTATAAAAACTATATAAAATTGCCTAATAGATTTTTGAATTTGAAATATACAATGGTGTTTGAAAATTCTATTAAATGGTCGAAAAATTTCGAAAAATTAAAATTTAAAAAAGCACAGTCCTTTTATTTCATGAATTTGGAAGGAAAATATTACGTCACTTTTTAATCGTGCATACAATAATTTTTTATTTGAAGTTTGCTTTTAGTGCCAAAAAATAATCTAAAAATAAACTCTTTATTATTTTTAATTGATAAACTAACGTTTAAGACAAGCTTTTTATGCATAGCACAAAGGGTAATAATTATTATAAGCAATAATTATCAGCCTGAAACACTCATCTACATTGAGAAAATCTTGCGTGCCGCCAAAGGGACTTGAACCCGTGTCGTTCTGATTACCGGTCAAGTGCTCTACCACTGAGCTATGTCGGCTTATCTAATACCCGCCAAATAATTCAATATATACCAGTGTTTCATTCAACAATTACTGCTGCAAATGTAATAAGCAGTAATTGTTGAATGAAACACTAGTTTATATTGAATTATTTGGCGGGTGTTAGATAAGCCCCCATAGCTCAGTGGTAGAGCAGCTTACCGGCAATCAGAAGGACACGGGATCAAGTCCCGTTGGCGGCATGTATCATGTTCTCTCGGAAGATTTTCTCAATGTAGATGAGGGTTTTTCAGGCTGATAATAATTATTGCTTATAATAATTATTAAAAATAAACTGACATTTCAAACGGATTTCTTGCAGCTCTAAAGACGTTAATTTCTTTGATACGTATACCAACACATGCATTAGATATTAATGTTATAAAAAAATATCACTTCAAAGAAATACTCTAATTAATAGCCCATAAAATTGAAAATTATTACGACATAACCCCAATTTTGACAGCACATTTTTTTATTATTTTAAAGCACGCAATTACTGTATAATTTATTTAGTAACACTAACGAAATAAAGCACAAATAAGTTTTAAATTTATTAAACTACGCAAATCTAATAATAAATTCACCGTTTTATGAAATTAAAACATGATTCATGAAAATTTCACATCTGCGCAGGCGCCAACAGTAGTCGCCAGTTTTAGTAAGTCTGTTAGGGGGAGTACATTAATTACGTGAGCAGTTTTTCCTCCAATCTAGACCCCTTCCCCTCCCCCCCCTTGGTGAGATAAATTTGGGCCCCTTCGTATATTCTTTTCAAGAACCGTGAGATTTTTCTGAACCCCGCCCCCTTTTGAGCTCACGTAATTAATGTATGCCCCATTAGTGTGCTATTTATTTTGATTGCTTAGCCTGTCCCTAATATATCTTCTTTGTTCTCTATCATTATTGTTAAAAACATTTATTTTGACTGTGCCTCTGTCTGTGTCTGCGTTCAATGAACTCTGAAAATATTGATCTGAATGTAAGTTTCATTTTCAAAATTTGAACTGAATGCTAGAAAAAAAACAAACATGCAGACACATAGCAGTTTCATTGGTCCTCGTACATTTAACCTTCTACCACTACAAACTCAAATGATAAATAAAATGATAAAATATGTAAAAGAGGTAAAATTATGGTTGAATAATGTAGATATTGAAACGCTTTTTCTATAAATTTATCCATCATTCTACAACTCATTTGCTGTAACTTCTTAACTGTAGTACAATATGTTTTCTGTTTATTTTATTATTTTTATTTTATAATAACTAAAAAAAAAAAAAAATTGTATGTTTTTCTCCATATTTTTATTTTATTTTTATAATAGCTGAAAAAACCCTTTTCACTTATTCTACCTATGTAATACTTATTTTTTATACTATCTTTATATTTAATATGTTTTTTTAAGTCTAATTTATACTTTGGGTACTTAGAAATATAGTATTTTAGTTTTAATATTACCCACACTCAGGCAGTGCCTTAGTGGGTTTTCATTTCATGTTCATAATTGTTATTATCATTGTTATTATATATTATGTTATTATATAATATTTGCTTTTATACATTATATGTACAAAGAAATGGGAATAAATAAAGTTAAAAAAAAAAAAAAAAAGCAGGTACCTTACCTTTTTTAATTGAAATTTTTTGAATCAATACATATAATGTTGAAAAGTATATAAAAAGCTTAATATAATAAATGTATTAACAAAAAAATCCCACAAAGGCAATGCCTGTGCGTGGGTGATTTTTTTTATTTCTATGGTTAAAGATTTGAAAGATATATAAATTAGGGATTTAAAAAGAGTAACAGAATAAATGTAATTAAAAACTACAACATAATAACAGTCTGTGTTATGGCATTTGTGAAAGTTTTATAGAATGAGTATTACAAGTGCAAATAAAAGACAAAAAACATAGCAAACTATATAGAATATCTACCCTAAAAGCTGTCTAATGATAAATATAATTAAGGGCTCTGTTAAAATGCATATAATGTTAAATTGTACCTACAATATAATATTTAAATTTTCAAATATAATATCCCATGATTTTTCGAAAAAATTGAAATACCCGATTAAGTAGGTACCTCTATAGTATTGTTTGAAATTGGAATTACAATATCCCGTGATTTTTCACGAGTCTGTGCTAGGTATTAAAAAAATATTGATTTCGAATCTGTCTCCTTTTTCGTCTCTTTTCGTCTGTAACTGCGGTTCAATGAACTCTAGAATTTTCCCTTTGAATTTCAAGTGTTTTAGACAAGCAATAATTACCAACCCATAAAATAATTATTTTCATTGCCATTTTCAAAATTGGATCCGATTTGTCGGGAATTCTCTATGTACACTGTATTATATTTAGTCTTCTTCTTAATTTAATCTCAAATAATGGAACACGTTTCGGAGGTCGACAGAAGTTTTATCAAAAACCCAAAAAATATTTTTGTGGTTATCTCGTTTACAAAAACTGGAGTGCACAAATGCACATATTTATAGTGTCATTATCAGCATTGGTTTCCTGTTGTTTTGATTGGCCTGCCAACATAGATTTGAAAAAAAACAGTTGCTGCTTGTTATTTTCTACAACCGCGTGCAAAACGTGAGGATTTATTAATTGCAAGTACTTTACTGCAAATAGACTTTGCCACTCTTCAAAAATGGTCACATGATGTAGGTTTAATAATCAATGCTAAAAAAACAAAGCTTATGCACATCAGATCCCCTCATGCCAACATCACCATAACTCCTAAAATTGTTTCTCATGATTTTAATTGCATCCATAATTCTGTGATACAACCATGCTCATGTAAAAATATTGAACTAGTCTCTAAATACGTATATCTAGGCTTAACAATTGATTGTAATTTTAAATGGGATATACATATACAAAAAGTTTGCACACGGCTTAGAGCTATAGTGAGCAAACTTTATAGACTGAAGTTTTTTGTTCCA
The DNA here is from genome assembly GCA_929108145.2 of Limnephilus rhombicus. Classification (NCBI taxonomy): domain Eukaryota; kingdom Metazoa; phylum Arthropoda; class Insecta; order Trichoptera; family Limnephilidae; genus Limnephilus; species Limnephilus rhombicus. The sequence continues at coordinate 13,275,216 of OV815297.1, read as the reverse complement.
CTAAATACTCTTAGATTAGTATATCTGTCATTGGCGGAATCCCTAATAAGATATGGAATAACCACATGGGGACATTCAACAAAAACAAATCTTCTTTCAGTGCAAAACGTACAATATTCTTTGGTAAAATTATTATTAAAAAAAACTGAATACGAACAAAGACATGATATACCAAAATCATTATTATACAACTCTGTAAATGTATTATCTGTTCGTGCTATATTGTGGCTTAAAATTGCGAGTCAGCATACATCTCAATCTGAATATAATAAACTAGTGGTTCATGTTCATAATACAAGACTAACTGCAAATGATGGACTTATAATTCCCAGATACCTAAATAAATACGGTCAAAGAACTCTAGAATACCTTGTTCCAATAATTTACAACATGTTACCCAACGCAATAAAAAGCTGTGAATTGAGTTTCAGAAGGAAATGTGCGCTAAAAAAATGGTTAAGTGAAAGAACTCTTTTGTACTAATTTCTGTTATTTTCCGCTTTTCGTTTTAATGTTTTTTCCATTATTATTTTCTCTTGTCTTTTCTTTTATTTCTTTAATTTTCTCTGTTCTGTATTTCCTTTAAATTTTATTAACAATTTTCTTTTTCATGTACCTGTATATTTTATGTACCTGTCTCTTCGACTTGGTCGAAGACCTGTCTCAATTTAAAAAAAAGTAATTGTCAAAAGAACCCGTTGACAAACTGATATCAATCAGTTTAACGGGACTTAATTTAAAAATGTAAAACACTGTAAATAAATAATAAAGGAATTTTATTAATAAAAAAAAAAAAAAAAAAAAAAAAAAAACCGTTTATTCACATATTTATTACTCCGGAGTAGTAAGAACGTCAACTCTTTAGATGCCGAGTGTTTATTTTTAAATTTTATATTACCTAATTAAAAACTATTATTGATCAAAAACTGTTATTTGGAATGACTCGAAAAAATATTAGATCCATTAAATAATGTAAATGAAGCAGGATAGTTTTTTTTTTCGATCACGAAGTACAGTTTTTTTTTTTAATTCATATCTTAAAATATTTGCGATTCCTGCGTCAGTCGAGGTTGAAGGAAGTACGACCGGTCGGTGGCTGAGTTGGCATCGCTTTTGGGTCCCACCCGGCGTCGCTGGTTGGATTCCTCGGCCGGCTAAATCTTCCATCACGACTCAAGCTTCATTTTCCGCTCACTGTGGTGGTAGTAGGAGATTTTCAAAGATATTATTCGTAACCCGGGAATATTTTTCATTGTTTAAAATAAAAAATAAGTTTAGAATAAATTTGATTTTCTTAGTTTTCATTTATTTAATGGGATAGTTCATATATATATATTTTTTTTTCTTCTAAGTAATCTATGTACAATTACCATTAAAATGTAAAAAAAAGAAAAAAAAAACTAACTTTCTACTACAACACATAAATACCTGTACCTGTCACACTTAATCATAAACACGTAAACACCTCAGCACAGGTTCTCCTAGTGAGGTGTTCACGAAACATACAATATTACCAACCAACAGTTTCACCTTCTCAAACCTACCTTACACACAACATATTGAAATGTAATATGAATATGTAAAAATGTTTTCAAAATATATTACATATATAAAAATGTTAACAATAAGGTGTAAACTGTAATATATAGATATAAATAAATAAATAAATAAATAAATATAAGATGGTATATTAACTTATGTTTGTGTTTTTTTATTAATAAAATTAACTATCTATTATTTAACAGAGAACCGTAATACAGTTGCTTGGTTGAAATAAATTCCCACCTCCCGCCTCTAGAATATAAATACTATGCATTTTTTTCTTTCCACGCTTTCATGCATCTCTAGTACATTGTTCTATTTTTATGCGTACTTTATTGCATTTTTACGTATTTTGGTATTGATTTTGTTTTAGTTATATTGCCAATTTTTGCAAGTCTTTATTCAATTATTTATTGCGTGCTTATAGATACTCTGTAAATGTGTAATTTGTTTTTTAATTATGTTATTAAAGTTAATTTAAAATGAAAAGGAACCCAATACAGATCCTTGAAGATCACTTTTTTTTCCATTGGTTTCGATAATGACTACACAAATTCTTACACTTTTTCTTTCTTGGAGGCAGTGGCGTAGCTAGGGGGGGGGGGCATCCCCCGCCCCAGGTGCCACTCGATGGGGCAAGAGCACGGTAGCTCTATGGCCCCCTATGGAGAGCGCCAAAACGGAAGAATTTTGTGTCTAACGGTCTTTTTATATGCGAAACTAGCCGATATTTAAGGAATAAAAATTATCACAAAAATTAGCGTTTTGAATTTCTCAAAGTCAACTTTAATGGGCGGGGGGGGTGACACCACGTTATCCGCCCCGGGTGCCACCCATGCTAGCTACGCCACTGTTTGGAGGTATCCTATTAACTAGTAAATTTAGAGTGATGTCTTCTGAAAGACCATTGGTTTCAATGGATTGGGAATGACAAAATAGTGAACTGCTTTTCGTATATTATTTACTTTCCCAAGAATCACAACTGTGTTGATGGTCTTTTTTATAAATGTTATTATTCCGTAAAATCTGATAATACAATCGGAAAAAATTTTCCCGAACAAAATTTCTACGCCTATTAGTGCAGTACTTGCTCGTTTTGTGATATTACAGTACTTGCTCGTTACAGTACTTGTTCAATAATTTACACACAAGAGAGAAAAATTGTTATCTCTTGTATGACTCCGAGTGCAAATATGCTGATATAAATATGATATCGGAGCTCATGGAATCGCATTTCGTTTTCAACTCTTGGAGAGGTATTAAAATTATTTTCAAAATGCGATATTTCGTAGAAATTGTGTCCACAGTTTTATTAATGGCAAATTTCGTGGGAGCACAGCGGCAAGGTAAGAATATTTTCGATACTTTATAAAAATACTCAACTTATAATATTAAAGTAAAACTGGTATTTGATTTCAGAATATTTGTTTTTTTGTTGTTGTTTTTCTTGTATACATTCAAATTGTTTGATAATGCCTTCGGAAGATAAAACAACTGCCACGCGTAATAATAATTGCACAACAGAGTTTATTCATAAATAAAATATTTTGTTATAAACTATCATTGAATACATAAAAGTAAAATCTTCAAATTAAAATGTGTTCCACAAACTAAACTTGATGACAATAAATATCATAATAATATGTCTTTCTATAATTTTTCTATTTTTTTGTGTGACGTAGTAGTAATTGGAAACTGGTTACGCACGTCACTATTTTTTCGCTATTAAAACTAGATCTACTGGCAATGATTGTATATCCATTTTTATTGAAACCCGTTGTAGTGAAGACCTAAATAGCCTAAAGCCGTGAAGCCTATAAATATTTACATTCATTTTAATAAAAAACTGATTTTTCATTTCAATATATTTGAACAAAAGGTTTATTCGTACAATTTTAAAAATGTATCAATTAAAAATGTTCAGTGACATTTCTTGATATATTTTTCATTTTGAATTTCATTCATGTTGTTAAATACTGTTTGCTAAATAAAAAGAAGCAGTATTTAAAAAAATCAAAATGCCTTAAATAAATAAAAAATAATATATACATTTTCACAAAAATAATATAAACATATATCGGTGAATCCAATCTGGTAGGAGTTATGAATAGATATATTAAGTCAGTATTGGAAGATAGCTGACTGGAATTTTCCTAGTTTTGTTCGAACAATGGTCACTTCCTAATTCAACAGCCGATTAATAATACAGGGATTTTGTTTTGCACCCTTCAAGGGTGTTCTAGGCCATCATTTGAAACTTTGAAGAAAGAAAAGAACAGTTTAAATACCAATTTTATTAAAATGGCCAAATTTAAAAATCAAATGAAAATATCATGTGGATTTTTTTTACATTAACTCCACGCAGGAGGCTCTGACGAAAATAATTTCCCTCATCCTTCCACAGCTGAGCTGTTAAACTCAAGAACGAGTCATAGAAACGACCCGTTCTCATGTAACAAATGGCAACCGTGTGCATATGTTGCGCGCGTGTTTGGCGTGTTTCCCAACAATGCACCAGTGCTAAGGGGATCAATATCCGGGTAATACGTAATACGGGTAGAACAATAACAACATTCCCACCTGACGCCTGTGCTCTAATCCGTTTGCTAAGTTAGGAGAATCTATCAAACGGACCACCCGTTTCTGCACAGAGTCGATATTTTTTTTAGGTATTTTGGTCTCCAGACCAGCTGTGACTGTCAAATTCAACCGCGGGCCACACTTGCGATTTGTACAGGTTAAGCACTTAAGCAGTTGTGTTCTATTAAAGTATTTGCGGGCCCTGTAAAGTACGCGCAGTTTTTGAGAGGCTAACTTCGATGGAGCCCCCGTACTGAGCTAGTCACTTAAGCTGTGTACATAAGAATATATGGCAAGCGATTCAAGCTACATATATATTATAGCTGTGTATTAGAGTTACACCAAGCATATCAATGGAGGGCCTGTTCGCATTATTAAAAACAAACACGGATTTTTATTATTGTTGTTTTTTTTAACGCCTCGTAAGGTGCAGTCCGTTTCGATTTTTTCCTCCGTGAGGTGCAATCTAATGACTGGGATACACATAACCATTAAACAAAATTCTTTGATCCTTGCGAGGCTCAGTCTGTTTCTGTAATTTTTCTGCGGCGAGGTGCGATCCGTAATAATTATGAGAAAATATTGTCCATCAATTACTCAATAAGCCCCGAAAAAGGGCGTTAATAAATAAATAAATAAATAATTCTCATAAAGCACAGTGCAGTGGGAACACAGTGGTTTTAATTGATTCCACTTGTGAGTTGTGAGAACTGTATCAAGCCTTGTATAAATATATAAAAATATATATTTAAAAAGAAATGTTGGGAAAGGAGGTCTCTGGGAGTTCCCCTGGGTGGGTCAATGGTCTCTTTAAACAAAATCCAAGATTGAAATCTGCTAATCCAAAATGCTACCTACGAGAATTTGCTTTTATGACATTCAATATTTGCGCCCTTTGATAAACCACAATTTTAAAAAACCACCTACTAAAAAATCAACAACTTATATTTTCACCTTATTAATTGATTATTACCTTGAGATTAAGAACGTCATGTTTTCGCAATTTTAATACATACTAGCTGACCCGGCCACGCGTTGCTGTGGCTAATAAAACACTTTGTAAAATCTAACCTTTGCAACCACCGCCGTCTTTGAGTTTATCGCGCAAGAGATAGACAGATGCCGCGGAGGACTTTAATTTATAATACGTAGAGATGGTGTGAAATATTATAATAATGTGAAGGAAATGCTTGGGGTAACTAACATATTTATGTTAATAAGGATTAATACTGTATCCGTCTAAATAACTTTCCAATTATCCCATTGTACGTGACCATTTTTTTTTAAAGAATGGGTATAGTAAGCTATCCGTAAAAGATTGATGTATGCCATTATGTACTTTTTTGTAGATCTTGTTATGGTACGCCCAAACGACAAAGAATTCAAACTCCTAATTCGCCGCAAACTACACAACACCCTGCTCTCCCCCCTGTTCCCTGCTTCCTACTTCCTATCCCATCCGCCCACCCGCACGCGATCCCTTCCACCAGTTGAGAATTGCGAGCCGCCTCGGGCACACGTTAAGCCCGCGCGTTGATTCCCACTGTTCGCGCCCGGCGTACTATCGCTCGAATTGTACTCAAATATAACCTGCAATGTTAATTCAATAACCTACGGGTTTAGCGCTGATATTTCACCATGCCTGTGTAAACTTCGGTTCTGTCCTAAACTCGGGAGGTGCCCCTGGAAGCCGGAAGACGAAGACCCCCCAACATCATGTAAGCTGTACAATTGTTTCCTCATTTGATTGTGTCCTTTAACGATAGACTGTAAACTCCCGCGCAAAGCCATCACTCAGAGAGTTTCGTTTAGGGATCTTGAGGTTATAAACACGATAGCTAGGATTGTGTAGTATGTATTTCTTGTGTTGAATTGTACTGAAATGACCTATGTACTGTGTTTTAAATTTGCAATACATGAATCTATTTAACTCAATCCTGTTATTATTCTGCTACGGCAGGAGGGTTTCCTAGAGGGGGAGTATCCTGCCAGACGACTGAGATGCGAAGGAATTTCTGAAGCCTCGAGCGACCCACCACCTGAATAGAGGGTAAATCATGCCTCCCCTGAGAGCTAGCTTGGGACATGTTTGGGGGCCCGCTCCTAACACTGGCGTCCATAGTGGGGCCCAGAATTTTTTTTTCATTTTTGCCATTGTCTCAGTCGCCTTACGGAGTGCTCCCTGTCGAAATCTTCCCCGCATAGGAACTGTTTGTAAACATTGATTGTACTGTGTCTTGGTGTTTTATACCCAGTGAATAATGAATTCTGTGGGAAACCACAGAAATCCATGTGCAAGTTGAGTCCATAACGCAGATTTGATTGCAATTATAAAAAAAATTGCGTCAAAGTTGAAAACATGGCCATTTTGTATCAACCAGAAAGACGGCAGCATTTAAACCGCGAATCTGACTGCGCACGCGCCGACCCCTTTGTTCACAAAGCAGCGGACGAGCAACAGTAATTCGCGCCAAATCAACGGCCCGATGTTTCACGCGGTAAATACATACCTAATCTCTGAGTTGCGCGCGCACCCACGCGCATCGAAGCATAAAAGTGCGTTTATCGCGCCAAACTCCAACGGCAAAAATCCGTTTGAATCAGGCAGAACAATTCCCTGTCACTATGCAGTGTTTTGAATAATAAAATCGCCCTTCTGTCACTAAGGTCGGAAGCAATGGAGATCGCTATTGTAAATTTGGTTTTGGAATTCCAATTACCTTGTGGATTCTTTAATTAAAAAATCTCACACTCACGTTTTCTTGCACAATATACCGATCGGCCCACTTGTTGTGTCTGTCAAATTAGTACCACGTATATTTCACCAAATGGACAAAATAATGACTTTCTTTCCACATTCTACGTTATAGGTACCGCATTTTTTTCAGCATAAGTGTAAAGTGAATTGTTTTTTTCCTTACATAAAAAAAGTGAAATAATAATAAAACCAATGATTGGTTCCATGAAAAAATAAAATAATTTTAATGTGGTTTCGTAACAAATCCCATATTCAGTTATTTTCATCCGGAAGTTTGTCCTTATTTGCCAGAAGAGTGCCTTTTGTGAATTTTAGTGCCTTTCTCAGTGCAAAGTGGTTTGTGAAAAATAAAAAACCCGTTTTCTAAAGGTCAGTCCTGGCAAAATTTTTTGGAAATAAATAAATACTTGTGAATTTCACAGTTTTCTCAAAAGTGGTTTGTGAAAAATAAAAAACCCGTTTTCTAAAGGTCAGTCCTGGCAAAATTTTTTTTGGAAAAAAAAATAAATACTTGTGAAATTCACAAGTATTCTCAAAAGTGGTCAGTGAAACACAAAAACCTTTACTACTTAGGTCTTTCCACGCAAAAATTTTTTCTTGTGCCTTCCTTTGACAAAGATTCTGGTGTCATATATACCAAATTGTAGTATGGAATACAGTTTTCTATAACTATTTTAGAAATACCAACCAGTGATTACCAAGTGAAAAGTGCCTCACAAAATTAATTTTGCGTTTGCTAAAGAAGACCCCTGGCAATTTTTTTCACCACCTGGGAAACTCACAATGGAAAACAATCAAGCTATGGCATCATCCAATTTGGGCATCATTCCCAACGTGCACAACTTATCCAAAACTCACTTACAAACTGCTTTAAGGGATAGAGGACTCTCGCCATCAAGCAAATCTAAACCTACATTAAAGGCTTATGCACTTTTATTCAACAAAAAGTACATTAAGAGAATAAACCTCGCCCCCTCAAGCGAAAATAATTCACGCTCGGCTACGCAAGTTTTGAATAATCTTGTTCCTAACGAAGAACCTATGCCACAAGTAATGATAAAACAGGACATCGCACCCACCTTGACACAAGATAAAACCTACGATTTATCCTCGTGGAAAATCAAATATAATGGCGTCTCCGATGTACTGGATTTCATTGACCGTATTGAAGAAACGGCTACAATCAAAAATATCCCATTCGAGATTCTACGAAAAAACTTCATAGAACTCATCTCCCCAGAATTGATACCCTGGCACCGCATTCAAAAAACTAAATGCAAAGATTGGAATAAACTCAGATCTGCCCTAATCTCGAGCTTCGGAAAAACGGAAGCCCAGCACCGGATCAAATTATCTTTACTATCTATTAAACAGCTAGTAAATGAACCTGTAGCAACATTCATAGAAAGGGCTGATTCCATTAACATCAAGCTTTCACATCCCGTTTCGGAAGCTGAACTATTACCAGTCATAACTGATGGCCTTTTAAGCAAATACGAGAACATCATTACCTCACAGAAAATTGCATCCCTAGCCCAGCTAAACGAAGTCTGTCTCCTTCTGGAATCGTACCAGGATAGGAAAAACATAAAGAATGTGTCAAATAATGTAGTTGTGCCAAGCCGTTCGTCGGGTTTAAAACCAGAATTCAACAACAAAAAAGTGTGCTCTTTTTGCAAAAAAGTAGGCCATCTGGCCACTACTTGTTTCAAGCAAGCAAGGTTTCTGGAATCTAAGGAACCCCGAACTTTCAAGAGGCATCACTCTAGGGACCGCTCTCCTCCAAGCGACGAACTGGGCAACATTTTCAAGAAATCAAGGCACAACATGGAAAGGTTACAAAACCCAAGCGATGTCAGACCTCAGGTGGATTTCTCCAAGCCCCCACCAAATTTCTACATGAAGAGGCCAAAAAACTAAATAATAACCTCTCAGGCACCCATTCTGAACCAAGGTCTAAAGAATGGACTGATTGGTTAGCACACATTAAGTATTTTAACCAGACCTTAAATGTTTCTTCGGTTTGTTGCAAACAAGCTAAAGATGGGAGACCCTATGCTTTTTTCTCTGTTAACAATGTGCCCTTTTCCGGATTACTTGATAGTGGTGCATCTGTCAGCTGTCTTGGCAACAATGCTCACCTGCCTTTTGTTAACAGTGATTTTAGAATTTCGCCCCAATCGACACACCTGACGACTGCGGATAATGTTTCCCAACCGGTCATAAGTGCCCTTGCCCTGCCAATTAATTGTAACAATAAAATAGTTACAATCAATTTTCTAATAGTGCCCTCTATATCCCAGAATTTCATCCTTGGCGTTGACTTCTGGAAGGCATTCAATGTTGCTCCCCAAGTATTTAATACTCTTGGCGAAACCTCCACTGCTGCTCAAATTAGTGAGATCCGCACAATAATACCTCACGAAAATTTATTGCACGGACCAGGCTCTCCAACTAAAAGAAATGGTCAATAAATTCGAGTCAATATCTTTCGAAAAATGTGGATTAGGTTTGACAACTTTGGTTGAACACCATATCAAAACCAATGGCCCACCCATCAAGCAACGTTATTACAACTTAGCCCCCCAAAAACTTAAACTTTTAGAAAACGAACTTGATGAAATGTTAAAAATGGGTGTGGTGGTTCCCAGCAGAAGTGCATGGACCAACCCAACTCTTTTGGTTTCTAAAAAAGACGGCTCTGCACGTTTCTGTCTCGACAGTAGACGTTTAAACTCTTGCACGGAAGCTGATGCGTATCCCTTACCTCACGTTCACGCAACCTTAGACAAGCTGCGTAACGCCAAGTTCATCTCTTCTGTCGATCTCAGCAAAGCGTTTTGGCAAATACCCTTGGACGCAGAATCGTGCGAAAAAACTGCTTTCGTTGTACCTGGTAGGGGAATGTTCCATTTTAAAAGATTACCCTTTGGTCTAAAAAACAGCCCCGCCGAGTTACAAAGACTGATGGACAAACTTTTCGGTCCTGAAGTCGATAACAGCCTGTTTTGTTACCTTGACGACCTCATCATCGTCAGCGATACCTTTGAAAAACACCTATTAATGCTGGAAAAAGTTTTTCAACAACTCAAGTTCGCTGGTTTAACCATCAACTTGAAGAAGTCTGAATTCTGTAAGTCCCGTCTACGTTATTTGGGATTCATTATCGACGAAAAAGGTCTAAGAACAGACCCCGCTAAGGTGGAAGCCATGGCAAATTTTCCCCGACCCAAAAACGCGAAGGAAGTCAAAGGTTTCCTTGGACTTGCAGGTTACTACAGGAGATTCATCAAAGACTTTTCCACTATCGCAGCCCCCTTAAATAAAATTACCGGCATCCGTAAAGGTGTCAGCAATTTCCGATGGTCTGTCGAAGCTGAAGAAGCGTTTACAACTCTAAAAAATGCCCTTCAAAAAGCTCCCGTTCTGAATTGCCCGGATTTTGCACTCTCTTTTACCCTCCACACGGATGCCTCCAATGTAGGAATCGGTGGAGTCCTTACTCAAGAATTCCCAGATGGCGAACACCCTGTAGCGTATTTTTCCCGTACATTAAACAAACACGAGAAAAACTACGGAATTACCGAGAAAGAGTTATTGGCTGTATTGGATTCTGTTCACCATTTCCGCGGTTACATAGACGGTAGCAAATTTACTGTAGTTACAGACCATAGTAGTTTGAAATGGTTGATCTCTTTAAGTAATCCCTCCGGTAGGCTCGCTCGTTGGTCCTCCCGTTTGTCTCAATACAATTTCTATGTTGTTCACCGTAAAGGCGCGGACAATATTGTTCCCGACGCCCTTTCAAGAATTGAACTGGCTTCATTAAATGTTGACACAATTGCCCCCCCTCTATCTACAAAAGATGAATGGTACTTGAAAATCTTCGAAGGTTGTAAAAATAACCAACAAAAGTTTCCTAATTTTATCATAAAAGAAGGACAACTATACCGTAATTGCAAGGTACCACTATCCATCCTCGAAGACTACTCGTGGAAACTTGTCGTTCCCCTTGAAGGTAGAGAACAAATAATTATTGACAATCATAGTGCTCCCGACTCCATACACCCAGGAAATTTCAAGACGTATAAAAAGATCTCCTTGAAGTATTACTGGCCTGGTCTCTTCAAGCAAATTCGCAATTACATCTCTAAATGTGAAACTTGTAAAGCCTATAAACATAGCACGGCAGCACCTGCCGGCCTAATGGGTAATCCCAAACGTGCCGACAGACCCCTACAATCATTGTCAATGGACCTCGTCGGACCCTTTCCCCGAAGTTATGCCGGACACATGCACATACTTAGTGTAGTGGATGTTTTCACTAAATTCTGTTGGATCTTTCCTTTAAAAAGAGCCAACGCGTCCGCCATCATCAAACTTCTGGAAAAACACATTTTTATACCTTACGGAACACCCAGAACCGTAATTGTTGATAACGGAAAACAATTTATTGCCCAAGAATTCAAAGATTTTCTTGCCAAATACGGAATCAAGGATATTTACTATAATACCTTGTATACTCCACAAAATAACACCGTCGAACGTTATAACCAAACAATCAACACAGCTCTGGCTATTCTAGTTGATAAAGATCAACGTACTTGGTGTAAAAACCTAGATAAAATTCAGGCTGCAATGAACAACACTGTTAATCTGGCCACTGGTTACACACCTTTCTTCTTAAAACACGGTATGGAACAAGTTGTTCATGGTTCTCTACATAGGAACACAAACTTTCCTACGTCAATTGCCACCACAAGCAACCCTACCGCGAACTATGCCCATCGTCTGGAAGAACTGTCGGCCATCTACAGTGAAGTCACTGATGCTTTGCTCCTGGCTCATCAAAAGAGTGCGGACAGATACAACCTACGTAGGAAACATGTCACCTTCAATACAGGAGACATAGTTTGGAGAAAGAACAACACACTTTCCCAAGGAGCCATGTATTTCTCTGCCAAGCTGGCACCACGTTTCGTGAAGGCCAAAGTTCTAAGAAAGATATCAGATCTAGTGTACTCCTTGTCTGACTGCTCTGGAAAACACATGGTAATTACCATATTAAGGATATCGCAAAATCTGGAAGCGAGGAGTCAAGTAAAACTGCCCCCACTATCTCAGCAAACTTAAAATGATCCAGTGTGTATCACCACAACCTTTTTGTAAGCACACCAAGTCTTACAATGGCCGGCGTGTAAAGTGTCAATTACATGCCCACCCTTTCGTTGATAAAACGAATATTGTTAAAAAATCATTTTTGTAAATTTATGTACAATCCACGGTGTAGTTTGCCCCGTTCATGTTCGTGAATTGGCAACCACCGTAATTTTTGTCTCACACGTTTTTTTATTTTTTTTCTTTTTTCTTTCTTTTTTCTCACCTGTTCCAAAATTGATCACTTTAGAGCAGAGACACCCCTCGAGTGACAGTGTTCGGGAAGTCATGAACCCAATCATTGCCTCTCAACCCCTCACACTACGCAACGTTCATGCCATGGCACGCTTTGCCATGTAATGCAATATTGTAATTTTCACCATTTTTGTTTGTTGTTTTTTTTTCATCATATCGGAAGGAATCTCTTCATTTTTTTTCTTTTTATGTTCTGTAAATACTGGAGCGTCGTTCTAGAATCGATTTGGTAAACTCCAAAGCGTTAAATCACGACCCAGGACTAGTAAACCATCTCAACATGCTCCATATTTTACCCATCATGGTAAAGATAAGTGGTTACTCACATAATCACATTCCTTGTGTATAGTAGTTTTCAATTTTTTCTCAAATGTCAAAAAATTGATGGCGTCCTACCCGAGCTCTTTGCTAACAAATTGGATTTTGACACATCCATTTTGAAATCATATGTATATAAATAAAGGAAAAGCCTTTAAATTGGTCTTTCCATCCTTGTACAAATCCTCATGGACTCGTTTCAACTAAAGTACGTAAAACCAAATACTCGGTCTTTTGTTGTTATAAGAAGTCCTCGATTTGTCCCTCTTCACAACATGTATGTCTTGTATTACATGCTTCAACCCTTACGGAAAAGGTTAATAAAACCTAACGGCAGCCCTGATTTCCGTACATAAATAACCGCAGTTTAACGTAAATCATCAATGTTTTGTTTGATCATCGTTTTACAAACATAGGCATTCAACTCCTGTTTCGCCATTTAACCAAGTATTTGCAACCTAAATTGCACATAACCTGGTATGTTGTAACCGCACAAAGGGTATGTAAAACCACAATTGGTCCCTTTTATTTGTCCCCACTGAAGTTTGCTGCAATAGACAGTATGTAAAACCATGTAGGTCTGTCTTTGTTTGTCACATGGTGTAAACAGAAATGTACTCTGTCATCACCCCGCCTTTATAACATACGAAGTGACATTAAATTGTTTACCTCCTTGTACCTTTATCCTATCGTACGCTCCTGGGCTACGGAGTTAGTTAATCTAACAAATCTTTATAAACTGTGTTAAAACAAGCATAGTTAACGTTTATTGTGTTGTATTTAAACGTAACCCTGTTACATTATAGGAGAGATCCTTAGAACATCCACCATTATACGAGGGATCCTTAAAATACCTGCCGCGATACGAGAAGTTCGTCATAATCACTTTTTTCTCATAGCTAAATGTTATTGAGCTGGTCGTGTGACACATTTGTCATGAGAACCATTTTGTACATTCTATTTTGGTCGTGTGCCATTCATTTGTCATGAGAACCATTTTGTACGTTCTATTTTGGTCGTGTGCCATTCATTTGCCATGAGTACCACCCTTTTCGTATAACCTGTTCCGGTCGTGTGTCATTTATTTGTCATGAGTACCGCTTTTATGTATAACTGTGTATAAACTCTGTACACGAGACGTGGAGACGTAATAACAATACTTACCGTGATTCGTGTGAACGACATAATATCGGCTTTGCTATCTTCTTTAGGATGCATTGTATAAACTCTTTGACTTCTGTCTATAATTGAGTTATATCTTGTATGTACTTACATATTTTGTACACTATACGTGGAGACGTTAAAACACTTACCGTGATTCGTGCGAACGAAATAATATCAAACCCTTTGTGTGCAATCTACGAAATGTAGTCCACAACCCTTTGTTGTCATTCAACGCCAATGCCCGTGGACTTCCTGTTTTTTTTACTTCTTTGCAAAAAGGAAAGAAGCCCAGGAATATCTACTATCCCAAAAGGACTAGTTTTCAGCTTCACTGTCAATTATGGGGCATAGTGCTGTGGGAGTTAATCGATTGAGCACAAAAAACCACCTAACTCGTTGTCTGGAGAACGAACAAGAAAACCCCCAGGTTTGTGAAATTGGAGCAAGGGTCTGTCTTTTCTCACAATCATGTAGAAGTTTTTAAAATGACCCCTAATCTTTTGCCCAATACACGCGAAAGATTAGCCTCTTTGATATAATGTGTATTCAAATGTCTCCTCATCCTTTTTGATAAATGTAAAGAGTCAGGAAATCTGCTGGTTGATTATGTTTCATTTTCACATAGAGTTTGAATCGGAAATTGGTCCAGTCTCTAGCAAGTTTCGCAACTCGTCTCCCTTCTCCCCTCCTCCTCCCATTCCCCATGTTTCAGACTTATGTTATGAAGTGAAAAATCTGTCGTTGACCATATCTCGCCCTCACTTGGAGTTCGAATAGGTAACTGTCCGGTTATCTACAGGTTTTCCCCCTCAATCTCTGCATATGTCTCACCAGTTTTTTTTTCTCTCTTTTCTCAATTCCACGAAACACATTCATGAATGTTGGATATGTACGATATGCACTTGGCGTACCGTCTGTCTCCTTTTGACAACCTTTATTCATGAATTGGTTTCCCTTTGCCGTGACTAGTTCACGATTCTTTGTCTCGTTCTTTGAAATTCTACGAAAATGTTACCATCTCATGTTAGCATAGGCCATAGAGGGCCGGTTGTTTTTTAACCAAGACATATTGTCACTAGGCAAACGCCAAGTCATCCTGGCAAAGGAAAATGTTCATGTAATCACAATTTAGTTAGGAATCTCTCTTCGTCACTCTCTGGGTCGGTGGTTAAAATTTCGTTATTTCATTATCTGGACACATTTTGTTTCTCTCCAAACCTTTTCTTCATTGGTCCCTAGGCAGGTAAACTTCAAGAATTTTGCTCTAATAATAATTCCTCCCGGATTTAAAAAGAAGCCCAGGCGGATGTCATCACCAACAGCCAAGCTGAGCTTCACTTCCTGACAGCACGCGCTGTGGTTACAAGGTCTCTCCTGCTGCCATTTTCTACGCATTTGTTCCTGAAAGCACAGACCATACCGCCCATACGTATGTTGTCTTGTCGTGCCACAGCAAGCTGAGTTGTCCCACTATACTTTATGACACTCTAAACTACCTTTTGGGCACGCTAGCTCTTAGGTTTGTTCTTACTCTTGCTATCAATGCCAACCTTGTCGTCTCTTGCTCTGTCATGCAGTGACACATATATCGTCATGTGTAAACCATCATTACCTTGACCCACCAGTATTCGCTGAATGCGCACCAATACAAGTTATCTTGAGCTACATTATGCTTCAATAACCATTATATACGATCCGTGTTTACCATAATAACACTTAGGATTCGCACTGGCATGTCTGCAGATACTGGATTCTTCTCTTCAATGACCTCTGTAACCATAGTCGCGGCACAGCAACCACAGTCTCCACTTCGTGAACTTCGACGTCTTCGACAAAACCAAGTGTTTTCTAAGGCCCAAGTGTACTCCTGAGCGTTGTCTCAAATGGGTCTGATTACAGTGATAATGTAATCCTTAGAATCCGTGAAGTCACGTCCTTTTCTTCGAAATTCTCCGAAACCAAACAAATCCACGCTTCACAAACTTAGCTCCAAGACCAATGAAACCTTAGAATCACACACTTTTTCTCTTCTCTTGCACAAATGTATTGTCATTCTTTCAATTGCATAACCATGTGTATTGTCATTCTTTCAATTGCATAACCATGTGTATTGTCATTCTTTCAATTGCATAACCATGTGTATTGTTATTTTCAATTGCATAACCTTGTATGTTGTTTTACACCATGTAATTTTCCCAAATTTGTCTTGTCCAAACATTGTATGTACCCCCACCCATTCCCTACAAACATTGTGACCCAAACTATAGCATAAAACTGTATGTTCTAGCTAGGAAATCTCTCAAGCAACAAATCTCTCAAAACCCCGATGGAAGCATAAGAGGATTTTTTTTCCCTACAGCTCCATTGCCACGTCGCTTTTTTTCCAAGCGCGGGGGGAAGTGTTATGGTACGCCCAAACGACAAAGAATTCAAACTCCTAATTCGCCGCAAACTACACAACACCCTGCTCTCCCCCCTGTCCCCTGCTTCCTACTTCCTATCCCATCCGCCCACCCGCACGCGATCCCTTCCACCAGTTGAGAATTGCGAGCCGCCTCGGGCACATGTTAAGCCCGCGCGTTGATTCCCACTGTTCGCGCCCGGCGTACTATCGCTCGAATTGTACTCAAATATAACCTGCAATGTTAATTCAATAACCTACGGGTTTAGCGCTGATATTTCACCATGCCTGTGTAAACTTCGGTTCTGTCCTAAACTCGGGAGGTGCCCCTGGAAGCCGGAAGACGAAGACCCCCCAACATCATGTAAGCTGTACAATTGTTTCCTCATTTGATTGTGTCCTTTAACGATAGACTGTAAACTCCCGCGCAAAGCCATCACTCAGAGAGTTTCGTTTAGGGATCTTGAGGTTATAAACACGATAGCTAGGATTGTGTAGTATGTATTTCTTGTGTTGAATTGTACTGAAATGACCTATGTACTGTGTTTTAAATTTGCAATACATGAATCTATTTAACTCAATCCTGTTATTATTCTGCTACGGCAGGAGGGTTTCCTAGAGGGGGAGTATCCTGCCAGACGACTGAGATGCGAAGGAATTTCTGAAGCCTCGAGCGACCCACCACCTGAATAGAGGGTAAATCATGCCTCCCCTGAGAGCTAGCTTGGGACATGTTTGGGGGCCCGCTCCTAACAATCTATAAAAGAGGAATATCCCACCATGCATTGTTTTGTTATATCTCAAATGGATTAGGCAGTGTTTTTGATAAAATCTCCCAGGGGGCTTGACTTTTTCCGACACTTCTAACAATTATCGTTATGTTTCCACTAATTTACACAAATCCTTGACAAATTACATACCTAACCTTCCTCACGAAACTTTCTATCTATTGGTGAAAACCGCATGAAAATCCGTTCTGTAGTTTTCGAGTTTATCGCGAACAGACAGACAGACAGACGGCGCGGTGGACTTTACTATATAATATGTAGAGATGTAGAGATTACTAAGAAAACCTCATATCTGTATGAGAATAAATTTTATTATTATATTTTTGAATGTAGCTATAACTTTGTGGTTATCCATTATAGATAAATAAAACAATGTTACGTTGTTTGAACCACTTATATATTTGAGTAAAGCCAACCGGTTTCGGAACGACCGTTCCTTCTTCAGGGCAAACGTATACTGATTTGACAGTTACAAAATAGTGGATGGGAACAATGTATTATTATGGTAGGGGTGGAGCCGTCGCTAGGTATTAATGAAGAGTGGGTGGGTAGAGGAACTTATCCATGATTGATATGATATAAATAAATATATATATATAAATATTGATATTTATACAATAATCTTTATCCATATTGAAATTTGGCTCATTTCGGTTATTATTACGTTAAAGTCTGTAGGGTTGATATTTAAGAATCCGGCTAAGAATGCAAATTTGACGCCGCGCCTTATGGCAAGCCGTCTTCGTATTTGAAGTTTCTTAAAAAGCTCGGCGCCATCCTTTGACGAATTCAAGAATTCGTCAAAGGATTCAAGAATTCGTCAAAGGATGGCGCCACTTACGTTAGCAGATCGCATGAGGACGTGCCTCTGGCAGTTATAAGTACTACGGATTTAAAAATATGAGTATCTCTCCGGATATGGAAGGATTGACGGTAATACTTAGAGTTGTGAATAATAGTATCACGCGGCTACATATTACATATGACCTCATTACACGTCATGTCATATATAACATAGTGACTAGCAGTCATTGAATCACAGTGGATCCGAGGAACCGGCTATTTTTGGAACCAGTTTCTATCGGATTTTTATACAATAGTCATCAACACTTAAAAAAAAGCCAAAGCAAAAACCTGCAGAGCGGGTTTTTAACTGCTAATAAATAATTAATATCCATCTATCTATCTATCTATTTTCTATCTTCTATATAAATAAAAATGAATCGCCGAAATGTATGTACGCGCATAACTTCCGAACGACTGCACCAAATTGGATAATTCTTTTTTCTGTGTGTTCGTTTTTGTCAGGACAGGGTTTGTATACAACTACTGGTGAGCTCTGGCATTATGAAATTTGTTTAAAAAAATTGCAGTAGTTGGCATGCGTGCTGTTTGAAAACTGAATGTACCGGGACTGAATGTAATGCGAGAGGGGGAGGGGAACTCGGGTAGGGGGTTCGCGGGAGGGGGAGAGGAATCTGGGAGGGGGGAGGGGGGGTTCGCAGGACGAGGAAAGAGGGGGAGAGAGAAGATGGAGGAATCCGAGAGGGAACGCGAGAGGGAAAGGGGACGCGGGAGAGGAAGGGGAAGCGGAAGGGGAACGGGATGAATGGGAAAGAAAATGCAAGGAGAATCAATGTCTTTATCAAATGGCATAGCAACGCATGCCGGGGACCAGCTAGTTACAAATAAATCATAGCAAATGCTTCCAGAGTAGCTTGACGCTACTTGTATTGCAGTAAATTCAATTTTCCCATTCCAAAATGGAGTTCAAGTTACGTCACGACTTTCTAGCCAATTACTACTCTACCTCCTCGATGAGCTAACCTTGTTAAATACAATACATTTTCTATGAACATTGGGTTTATCCAATCGTTTTTCAAGCAAACGTATTGTGGTTCCGCGCATCTTCATCCGCCGACAAAATATCCCCCACAAAACAAATCCTCTACAAATTATCAACTCTCTCCTAACCTAACAAAAAAAGAATTCAGCTTAGTGGAGATACATTTTGTCCTTGGGATATTATGACGAGGGATATTTTGTCAGAGGATAATTTGTCGGGGATATTTTTTCGGAGGATGACAACGTGCGGTACCACGTATTATTCCCTGGTGTTTTCCAACGATCACGTTCGACCCGTCACATCCAATAGCCAAAAAGGTTCAAATCATATTTCTTTCTTCAAAAAAATAATTGCCAATTTATTGATCCTTCTATAATTTTCAATGTATCATAATTTAGTGCAATTTAATCAAAAAATGCAGTGCCGGAACATGCAATCTGGCGCCTTGTGCAGCAAGTACCGACGGACATATACATTATATTTACTCCAAGGACAGATTGATAGTTTATATTATATTGTCCCAGATGGAACATTCAACTCAATTTTGATATAAATTAGCATTATTTGCGTCGGAGCCTTTCATATTAGCCTTTGGTCCATTTATGGTCTGAAGCCCAAAAATACAAAAAAAAACCTGACTTTGTGCAAAAACCGAGTCCGTTTGAAAGATTCTGGATTCAAACGGATTGCAAACTTTGCAACACATGTGGGAATGCACTTGTTCTAGCTCTTTAGTGGAGGACGCCCCAAGGTACTGCTTAACTGTCATTGAACCCCTCATCAATCGGTAAAGATGTCAAACATGAGAACGGCTCTCCCAACCTTTGTCATAAATATGAGAACGGGTCGATCCTACAATTCGTTCCTGAGTTTGATAACTTATCTGTGGAACGATTTTCAGACCCCTCTGTTTCTCCCTCCCACAACATGGCTTTCTTCAAGATACATTTTCATTCCTAATTTTTCTCAAACAGACCCTCAACACAATGACAACGTAGGCTGTGAGGGAAATTATTGAAGTCAAACTTTTTTAGCCCCGTTAGTGATTTGAAATTTGGATGAAATGGAAATACGTCACCAAAATGTATTATATGACGGGTCCTCGGTTCTAATATAATGCGGTAAATTCAGAACTCTGTGCGAGCGTCCTATAGCGCAGCGGTATAGCGTATCGCAAACCTCAGCGGCCAGAGAAATCCAGCCAACAATGGTTCGAATCCTATGAAATCAGAAAAAAATAAACATTTTTATTTTCAATATTCAATCTTCAAACTCCTTTAAAATAAACAAGAAAAAAGCCACATATAGCGACTTTGTAGTTTCACTTACACACTCTGATTTTTTTGTGAAATTATCTTGTGTGGTGTGTGAAAGTAAAATCTTGAGAACTACGAGTTCGCATTGTGATGGCAAAAAATTAGCCCAACTGAACTAATGACTAACTGTGATGGCCTCCGTGGTCGAGGGGTGAGATCCTTGACTAGGAATCTGGATGTTGCGGGTTCCTCTCCTATCTCTCACTTCTTTCTGATGTTTTGTTGCAGGAGATCTGTGTGTCGTTGCTGGAACAATCCAGCCTGGCGTCTGCAGACATGTATTACAGTGCTCCGCAGTCTTGGAAGCGGCATTTCATGGAATGCCATATCAGGTGAATCTCTCTGCATGTCAAGTTAATTCGTCATTATTTTTTTCCAACCAAAGTTACCATTACATGTATTTTTCTATGGATATTTTCCAAACAAAGCACTCAAAGTTACAAATTAACGAACTCATCATATTATTCACCAAACGATTGTTTTATAAACCATTGTTTTATTACAAAGCAATCCTATTATTCTAATAATAATAATTAAGACAATATTTGCTAAACTCAATCAAAAATCCGAAAACAGAAAAATCATTAAAAGATACGGATGCATTTGGGACTCGAACCTGGGACCTTCGCATTGCCGGGGCGCAACTCTACCAACTGAGCTAATGTCTCCGTATTCGATTTGGTCAAATTTAACAGTATGACACTTCAATCAACCACCACATTATATACATTTTCTTATTTATTTGCTGCTAAATGCTATCTAGATAGTGTCTTGGATATTTTTTTTCCATTTTTATTTTTAACAAGCTGGTTCCCGGCGTGCGTTGAAATGCCATATTCAAAGAAATAATTGTTTCTCCTGCATGTCCTTTCCCGTGCGTCCCCATTCCCCTCCCGCGTCTCTTCTCCTCCCGCATTTCCCTTCCACCTCTTCCGCCTTCCTCCTCCCCTCTCTCGGTCATAAGTCAATAAGTCAGTCAGTATATATACCCTTTCCCTCTCCTGCCCACCTCACCACTACATGGAATATGAAAATACCCTTTTCCCATACAAAAGTCAGTCAGTATATCCTGTCCCGCTCCTGCCAACCTCACTACTACCTGGAATATGAAATACCCTTCTTCTATATAATGGTATTTTGCTTTATTCAATTATTTATTTATTGAAAATATGGTATATTTCTAAGGTTTAATAACAATCCATTGTGGATGGTAAATTATTTCACATATGGGTATATCCTACTCAATAAATAGGTAATACAATTTGGTGTGTTTTCAGGTGTGTGCCTCCCCGGAGAATAGGTTGATAGTGTGCTGTCCCTGGGTACCAGGACAAGAGACAGGACTGGAAGCCAGACGCCAAGCCAACACAACTACCCCTAGAGAAGGTACCACCCATTAATTTCGTACAGTTCATTCACCTTCACCTGTTGCGTTGTGTAACCGTGGTGTGTTTAATTGTTTTAAGGTGATAAATGTACTGTGGTGGACACAGGAAAGGCGGGAGTATGCAGTCGATTTTCCAACTGCCAGACAGCGAAGGAAGCCGCCCATAAAGGCATTTTCCCACAGGTACCATCCCTTCATTTGTTAAATAACAACAGGTTATCATAGTCGCGATAATTTGACCTACTATTTAATTTTACACTTGCAATGAAATAACCATTTGAAATCAATCTACTTAAAATAGAAGTGTCAGGAGACAAAATTGTGAATTATAAATTAAATATTAAATATGAATAATTATAAAAATATGAATATAAATGGTGCATAATAAATAGAGATATGATATTTTTCAATAACAAGTAATAAAACAGTCTTCTTATTAGTATTTTAAATATAAAGCGAAATAAGCAAGCGATATTTCAAATTGATCGCAATACAACAACGAATTTCAAATTAATGTCCGCAATCTTGTACGAAATTGTACAAAAATTAGTCTCAATTTTTTTTTTTTTTGTCGTACATTATTAAAAAAAATGTTATGACTGCCAACTAGGATTCCTGTTTTAGGAAAGTCAAATTTGGACGAGTTAGTAAATAATAATAAAATATAAGGTAGATACACTTTACAACAAATAATTAAAACATATAAATAAAGGTAACTGTTGTTTGCATTGCATATTATAAGCCAAATTTGTATAGATATTAATGAAATAAGAGAAAGAATAAAATAAAATATCCAATTACATAAAGTTAACTGCTTATGCTTAATAATGAAGGTAAGAAAATAAAGGTAGGTTTTATATAGCTTTGTACTGTTTTTGTTTTTTTGTTTGTTTTTGTTATTATTTTTATTTTTGTTTTGTTTTTGTTGTTGTTTTGGTTTGTGTTTGATATTATTTTTTATGTAGAACTCATCCTTTTTTCATGCCGAATTCTTACGGGGTTCCGACTTGGTCATGTGTGTTATTTTGTTCTCTATGTTCAAGCAGCTTGAAGAACATATCAAGCCACTTGATCGAAAGAGGCATTTAGTATTCATTCGTCGGTGCAGTTGTTGTAACAAAGTGAATTTTCTTGTATCTAGCTTAGAGTTTGAATATAGAAACGAATTTGGTGCCAAGAATGGTATTAGTTAAGATACCAGTTTACTAATGCTTGATTAAGCCGGTCGTGAAAACGGTCGAACCGCGCGTCATAAATATAAAATCACATCAAGTATGGGACAAGTAATTAAATGCTAGACTCACGCGTCAAGCAAGCATTGTAAACAATCAAAATACCTGGATCAAGCAAAAAACTAGGTGCTTGTTTCAAGCCGCTTGATCTATCGATAATTTGCCGTGCCTTGTCTCTTTCATATTCTAAATTAGAATAATATTGTTTCATTAATTATTGAAATCAAAATGAAGACGGAGCCTATTGTGTTTTCAGGTTTGCGGTTTACAGGGTACTGCTCAGTTGGTTTGCTGCCCTCTGGTGACGGTGGTTGAAGGTATAGTACCCAGAACTTAATCATCATTCTCTTAATAACATTTTTCACTTCTTGTATTATATTTATTTAATTAATTTATTTATTTATTAACGCCCAAAGGGCTTTAACATGTTTGGTAGTACAGTTAATTTATGACAGACGATTTTTAAACAGATACAGAAATAATAAAAATAAAATTATATAAAAAAGCACGCAAGTCATAAAAATACAAAAATACAGCAATTTCATAGGTTTACAAAAATACAGATATGTTTAGAAATAGTTTTGGAATAATTTTTTTTACAAGATCAACCAAATTCGCCAAGTTTATGTTAAATATGTCAATATCACCTAAGTACTGATTTCCCATAGTGTGAAATCGTTGTATCGGAGAGTGGGCAATGTAGTTCCGCTTATGAATGCTACAGTAGAATAGTGTATTTTGTCGTGTAGTTACTGTCGGTATTCGTAAGTTTATGAGTTGCAGGAGTTCGCAACAGTCAAATTTAGAGTTAAGTTTTTCGAATAAAAATGTTAAGTCGTTTATTTTATGTCTGTCTTCTAGTGTGTGTATTTTTAGAATATTTAATAATAAATTATATTTTAAGTCTTCTAGTGGGATATTTAATTTTAAATTTATAAAACGCAGAAATTTTTTTTGTATTCGCTCAATGTTATAAATGTGAATTTTGTAAGATTGAGACCAAACTACCGAGTTATATTCCATTAGGCTTCTAACTATAGATACATATAATAATTTAATGACTTGTATGGAATTAAAGTTTTTGGTTGTTCTTAATACGAAGCCTATAACGGTATAACGGTTGTGTTACTTTTACAGGCGATGAATGCACAGTAGCTGACACAGGGCGGGCCGGCAAGTGCCTTCGTATATCAAAGTGCCCCATTGCCGTGGAGGCAGCCCTGAAAGGAAGAACTCCTCAGGTAACCACTGCATTTCTCTCTTCTTTCTTTCATATTATTTAAATCTCACTAAAATTGGCCCATTCATAAAAATCACAATATGGTACCACCGCTCGGCGAACCATTTATTAGATAACCAACACCCCTGGTCACCCCAAGTGGTTTGCTACGTTAGGTGACTTAGCAGGGATGCCCGGGTTCATGGGGCGAGGTTTATCCGGGTCTTGGCAGCAGACGCGTCTGCCCCACTGCGTAGCGGGCCGGATCAAGAGAGACTGATTGAGAGAAGTCTCTTGACTTCTCCAGCCGGACTTTCTCAACCCATTGCCTTGCACCGCAATTGGAAGGATGGATTCATACGTTTGTCACTCCTGGAAACTGACTCTCATATTCCTACCCACCCCTCAAACTTTTTCTTTCCCAGTACTTCATCTCTTTCCTTTCCTTAAAAATACCCTCCACACAGCATCCACTAAGATGACACAGGCCCTAGGTGAAATTAATTTCCTAAGGGCCTCCTTTGAAGAGCTACGGTAAAAAAATTCAGTTTTAATAAATTAATATTTATTAAATTTGATTTAGTCTTTGCGAACATCATTGTTTTTACACTAATGTTTTCTTCGTCAGGATTTAAAAAAATGTTTATTTTTCAAATGTTTTTTGTTTATGTTTTCAGATTTGCGCTTTAGATGGCTCTATTCCGGTTGTCTGCTGCGAGAGGGTTGTTGAAGGTATAGCCATCATTCATTAATCATTGCAAATCCAGTAGTGGTAAGATTGGTAGTCTAGGCTTTCTCATCAACATGTTGCATGTTACAAAAAGGTAGCTATTCGTTGAGTTGGAATAACTGGAATACAAACGGCTCTGAGTGTTTGCAACTATATCACTGGGAATTTTTGAAGATACCTCATACCATAGACCGGCAAACATCAACCCTTAAATATTTCGCTGACGCACATTACTTCTGGATTGTTGGTAGAATCTTCATCGTCATGTTGTGTAACTCTGGTCTGTCTACTTATTTGCAGGAAGTCACTGCACACTAAAGAACACAGGGATGGCGGGAGTATGCAGACCATTCGCCGACTGCCAGACAGCAAAGGAGGCTGCCTGTAAAAGTATTACACAGGTATTGTTCCTCCCTTTTGTGTCTCTGACAATAATAACGTGTTTGACTTACGCTCCTAACATAACCTTCCTTTGCTGACAGAAATGTGACATAAATGATATCGAGTCGGAGTTGGTGTGCTGCGAGAAGACTGTTTGTCCGCCGCTGCCGAAGGGACTTGTCACTCAGCTACCGGTTGGCTCCAAGGCCGCGGACTGTGAGTTTTACTAAACCTGTTATCCTATATCGATTTATGCTCTCAAGACCTCAGACTAAACCACACATCATGAAAAATAAATTGATGTTTTTCCTTTATTGTAAGTGTACAGAAAAAGCCCTTTCTGATTTACAAAAATAATATGTTATATTTTTTCTGCTTTAAGTAGTAACTTTTTTTTTTAAATACTCAAATCAATAATATTTAAGTATTAAATATTCAAAAGAGGAAAATCCTATGAGTATTTAATTGGACTTTGAGTAAAGTTGTGAAGCTGGCAGAGGTAACGAAGCGAAGAGGAACTACCTGGCTATCCACATATGCTGTAAATACCAGAAATATCTTCCACTTTATGAGTTACTTACGGCCGTTGTTCCCAACTTTTTGATCGATTAATCTTAGTTTCAGATCACCCAAGTGATTAGTTTAGTAACACTAGATTCGCCTGTTGGTCGAAGAGTTGCGTTGGGAAGAGCGTATTTGTACTTATGAAGAATGTTGAGCCAAAATTTCTGCTCAAAAGTTGATCACTATGATTGGAAACAACGGCCGTTAGTCCAACGTAACTGTAAGCATTTCTAACGTTTGTTTATAATGTTTTGTTTCTTCTACAGACTGCATAGAGCTGGCAGATAAGATTTACCCGTGCCAAGAAACACGCTTCGGATGGACTAGGGGGAATATGTGTCCTTTACCCACACCAGACTCGAATGTTTTATATCACCAGACTCCCATGGCAACGACAGCAGAAGCCCCGTACTATGTAAGTTACATATATTAGGTCACTTTACGCAAAAACCTAAAATTTTAATTTATTTGTAGAAATAACTATTATTATTTTTACATTAAAGCCAAGCATGAGGCCAGTAAGGAAAATAATTTCCCTCAGGGCCCATGTCACATTTGGGTATGCTATATGGAAGGTCTTTTTAAGGGAAGGAACGAGACGAAGCCTTTGGGAAAAAAGGTACGAGAGTTTGGCAGGAATCTAGGTATCAGTGGGTTCAGGAGTGATGGATGTGGATGGATATGAATCCATCCCTCTTGCTGTGATAGAAGACAACGGATCGAGAGAGACCGGCCGGAGAGATCAAAGGATCTCTCCAAACCGCCCTCTCCAGATCTGATCCGCCACGCAGCTGGCGGGCAGGCACATCCGCTGCCAAGACCTGAAACAAAAACAACGGCCTCAATGGTCGAGGTATAATCAAAATCAAATTCATTTATTGTACAAAATTTTCATTTAGTACAAAAGGTATAACTTATAGGTACCTATATACGATTTCTTCCAGTTAACCTCACATGTCATACAGATATGAACACAAATGAAATATAAATATAAAAGTGGTGTAATACAAAGTGAATTTGTTTTAATTTATGATATAAACATAAATATAAAAACAGTTGAACCTATGTGAGGTATTCACTTAATGTGTAATGAGACCTGTTCAGAAGGAATGTTTTTAGTGATGACTTAAATCTGAGTGTATCTTGTATTTGTTTAATATCGTGTGGAAGGTTGTTGTATACTTTAATGGCCATGTAAAAGGGTCCTTTTTGGAAAATTATTTTGCTTTGCTTTTGGTATTTGGTGTTTATGTGTAGAGTTTTTTTGTGGAAACTTTTCTGGAGATGATCGCACTAACATGCATAACTCCATTATATATATATGTCGGTGACTGTAAGAATTTTCAAATTTTTAAACGTAGGTCTACATGAATCCAGATTAGCAGAGTTTGTCATTTTTCTTATACATCTTTTTTGGATGATAAAAACATCTTTGGCGTTTACTGAGTTTCCCCAAAAGATAATTCCGTATTCTATTATTGAATATACATAACCATAGTATGCGGCCATTACCGATTCGATGTTTAATATATTTCTCAGTGTACCTAGAACAAAAGGAAAGCTACTGATTTTGGCTACTATTTTGGATACATGTTCTTTATAAGGCTCTCGACTTTAATACGGAGGTCGTGGGTTCAAATCCCGGGTGAACTTTATTTGATTATTTTGTGTTATTTCGCAGTTTATTATTTTAAAATAATATAAATTTCCGACAAATTCCAAAGTGGAAGATACTGATTGTGGCCCTTGTATAAGATAACCACTCAGGATTGAAACGTGGCTTGAAATGTCCTTAGCCGCGTTCGGTAACTAGATCTGAATAGCCATGTACTTTTCCACCTTCCTCTTCCCCACCTCTTTCTCCTCCTCACTACCATCAGCCCACAAATATCCCAATTGCAATGCCATAATATCAGTGACTCCAGATGGTTCGGCGTTGTTTGGACTTTTGTGTGGTATTCGTATGAAAAAAAGAAGATAATAAAACAAAATCAACAAATACTTTTAGAGCATTAAAATAGAATTAAAACAACACTGTAGAGAATAATATGAAATTGTATTATGTTCTCAGGGACAAATTGGACATGGTAAGAGAGGCGCCATTAGCTGGACAGGCCGCCCTGTAACTCTAGTGAGTGACCAGTGGGTGTTGTGTTCTGCAAGAGCCATTGAAAATATTGGGTGAGTTTATTGTTTCAATAATTTTTTATAAGAAAAACTGTACTTTTATAACTTTTGAAGGTTATTCCCACCAATGTAATATATCATTAAAGAAGAAGATAACAGTAATAATCTTAACGAAAATATGAAAGAGAACAAGAACAAGACACAGAAAAACAGAAAAAGATAATGGTCACAACTGGGACTCGAACCCAGAACCTCTCGTCTAACCGGGATGTGTGCGTTTACCAATTCCGCCATTGTCACCTTCTGTCAAACCGTCATATTATTAGTCAATATCATATTTCAAATTTTAGAATTAATAATATTACTTAAATATTTAAATAAATTAAGACAATATAAGCGAAACTCAATCAAAAATCTGGAAACAGAAAAATCAGAACAACATATTGACACCTCTGGGACTCGAACCCAGGACCTCTTGCTTTCCGGGCAAAATAATATTATCTTCTTCTTTTTCGTTATTTGTTTTTGGGGTGTAATGCCGTGTTGCGCTACCTCCTTCTTTAGCCAACGTTTCGGACATCGTAAACGTTGGCTAAAGAAGGAGGTAGCGCAACACGGCATTACACCCCAAAAACAAATAACGAAAATGCTTTTGGCCGTGAAAATCTTAAAACATAACCAATATTACCTTCAACTATTTTTTTTCCATATTATAGGCAACTACCTCTTTGATTGGAAACAATCATTCTAAGAATTGGTTTGTGACCTAGATAGCGTATTGGATAAACATATCCGATTTTATTTATATGGAACAATTATTGACTGGGTTCGAGTCCCAGTTGCGACCATTATCTTTTTTTTGTTTTTCTGTTCTCTTTCATATTTTTGTTTAGTTTGTTATTGTTATTTTCTTTTTCAGTGATATTTTTTTCTTTAAATTAAAATTCAACTCATCCTTGAAATATCGACCGCACGATAAACATAGACAAACGTATTGTTTTTATATTGAATGGTCAACTTAAAAGATTTAAGTGCCTTTGAGGCGTTATTTCACAAAACTAGGGCTGTACACGGTGTCTGGAAACTCGTGGCATAAGCGGGAAATTGGTGAACCTTCGTGACATAATTATTGCCTGAGCGTAACGAAGTTCTGTTTAAACTCTACCGTTTTGTATTTCGTCTCTATGTACATTTCTTTGTACGTTCCGTTTCCGGTTCAAAATAGTGGCCGTATTAATGGTTAATTTGTTCAATATTTTGGTACCTACCTGCCTAAAGAGATGTTTAAAAAAATAATTATTGTTGCGATAGTCATAATTCCTTGAACAAAATGTTAGTGACCGACCGGAGCACTATCGAATAGCCCGGAACAAAGCCGTCTCATAAATCGAAAAAGGTGCATTTTTTTTTCAGAGATACCAAAGCGGTTTTAATAAGATAAATGATCGGAAAATTTTTATCTTTTGGATTTTTTTTTTGTAGTTTTGTATACTTAAATTAATGTCAAAGAACGGGTTCAGGCTGAGATATTTAATTGAATCAAAATGTGGCATATTTGTGGTACAAATTTAAAGCATTTGCGCTAGTTTATATATAGCTTATTATATTTCACCAAAAAGTTTA
This sequence comes from Limnephilus rhombicus, assembly GCA_929108145.2. Taxonomy (NCBI): domain Eukaryota; kingdom Metazoa; phylum Arthropoda; class Insecta; order Trichoptera; family Limnephilidae; genus Limnephilus; species Limnephilus rhombicus. The sequence continues at coordinate 13,245,828 of OV815297.1, read as the reverse complement.
TTTATTAAGCTTTAATAATATCTTGTTTTAATATTATATCTTTAAACAATAGCTCCCTTTAAGCAGATAATACCGAAACCAGATTTTGACAAAGTTCAGCTAAACTTTCAACTAGTAGCAGGGTTTGGCACTGTAGATATTAAAACATTTTTTATATAAAATCAACATTTTTTTAATATTTACATTAAAAAAAGTTTGCGGTTTTTTTGCGTTTTGGCGTCTAAAACGGTTTTGCCGCTGCTTATTTTCATCAGAAAATTACCTTGTCGTAAGGATAAATTGTTTTTGAAATGTCTTGTTTAGAATCAAAATATTAACAATTCAATAAATAAAAATATGAAATAATAAGATTGTTTAGTTTTTCATCAGCAAATCACGTTTTATTTTTGTATGATATGAAACAAAGAAGTTACAGATTTATGAGACGATAAAGAGCATTTGCAACCACTGTCATTATGGAATGGCCCGGAACAAGACCGTCTCATAAATCGAAAAACTATACTTTTTTTCGTATATTACCTATAGTGGTTTTAATAAGATAAATAATTGATAAATTTTTATATCTTGGAATTTTTTTTTTGTTCTTTTGTATACTTAAAATGATGTCAAAATACGGGTTAGGGCTGAGATATTTAATTGAATCAAAATGTGGAATTTTTCGTGGTAAAAATTTATAGCATTTGAGCTACTTTATATCTAGTTTATTATATATCACCGCTAAGGTTGATTTTTAAGCTAAAATAATGTGTATTTAAAATATTTTAGTTTTAAGTAATAATTTTTATTTTTTATTTTATTTTATTAGCGTTATAAACAGTCTGTACAAAATTCATAAATGACAGTGATAAAAATAAGTATGTCATAGACCAATAAAATAACGACAAATTTCAATTTAGAACCATAATTCAAAAATATACAATACCTACACCTGATATAAACAATTATGATAATATCTTCTTACTTAAATCTACAAAAGGTAATTAACTGAAAATTTTCAAGGGATTACAGTTAAATTTTGATGCATATCAATAATATATTTCAGGAAGTGATTTTATTTGAATTGGAACTGCTAAAAGTAGGAGAGAAAATATGGTGATACTAAAAATAAAAAAGAGAAATACAGAAATCAATGAAATATTAAGTTATTAGTTAAACATGTGGCATTCAATAGTGTTATTTTTTTATGCATGCTGTGAATTTATCAAGGTTTGTATTAAACACATCGATATTTGGGCATAATCTGTTAAAAGTGCTACAGCTTCTTCTTACAAATACATTTTCAAGATAATTTGTCTTGCTCTTAGGGATATAAAAGGTGTCTGGAGATCGAGTAACTCTTTATGGACATCTGAAATGAATATTTTGTAGTAAGTACGGGCTATCAATGAAGTTATGAATAATCTTATAGAGCATTAATAGGTCTCTGATATCTCGGCGTTGATCAAGAGATTTAAGGTTTACGGGGACATAGTTTTCATCATTTCGCACGCGATAAGAGACATATTTCATAAAATTTTTCTGAACTCTTTCTATATTTGCTTTATATGTAGAACAATGAGGGTTCCACGCTGTATAAGCATACTCCAGATGGCTTCTAACATAGGATATGTAGAGAGTCTTAAATGTTTGTGGATTTTTGAAAGCTGAACTTACTCTAAGAATAAATCCCAACATTTTCAAAGCCTTCGACGTGATATGCTCGACGTGAGATTGAAAAAGAAGCTTACTATCTAATAGAACTCCAAGATCTCTTATTACATTTACTCTGTTTAAAATATTGTTCTTAATAATGTAGGGATATAATATTGTGTATTTCTTTCGAGAATAAGATATAACACTACATTTATCTGCATTCAAAAGAAGGCGATTTTCTAGACAATATACATTAACCAGAGAGTCAAGGTCATTCTGGAGCTCTAGACAATCCATTTTAGACTTAATGATTTTGACAATCTTTTTGTCATCCGCATATAGGTACAGTTGAGAGTTACGAATAGTTTTGTTAACGTCATTCAAAAAAATGTTGAATAAGAGGGGGCCAAGGTGAGATCCTTGGGGAACTCCTGAGGTTACGGGGACGAAACTAGAGCAGAATACTTGTACAGTTACAGCTTGCGTACGATTGTCGAGATAAGAGGCTAACCAACGAAGGAGGTCACCATGTATACCCATTGCTTCGACTTTCTCAAATAAGATGCTGTGTGGGATTTTATCAAAGGCTTTGGAGTAGTCTGTGTAGACTATATCGACTTGATATCCGTTATCCATAGCAACAAGGACTGTGTGAACAAACTCACATATATTAGTTTCTGTTGATTTTTTGGTGACAAAACCGTGTTGATTCGAAATTATGTGTGGTCGTATGCAAGGAAAAATGATATCAAAAACTATTTTTTCAAAAAGTTTACCCATTACATTTAACTTAGAGATTGGTCTGTAATTTTCAATATTATGCTTGTCTCCTTTTTTGAATATAGGCACAATGTATGAACTTTTCCATTTCTGCGGAAAAATTCCAGAAGATAATGAAGCTTTGAATATTAGACTTAGCGGATAACATAGAACACTAGCGCAATTCTTTAAGATTACAGAGTGTATACCATCAGGCCCACTGCCTTTGGTAGGGTCTAATGATTTAAGATATTTACAAACTAATTCAGTGTTTATATTAACATTATTAAGATTGAGAACTGAGGTGTTTGGATTATATATTCGAGTTATAGACGAGGTGCACGGGGCGGGGGATTCGAAGGAGGATTGGAAATGCATGTTAAATAAGTTACTTATATCTTCCCCACCCGATACATGCTGAGAGCGAAGAAACATATTGTTAGGAATTTCAGAATTTTTTTGCTTAGATTTAACAAAGGTCCAAAATGATTTATAAGATCCCTTTAAGCAAATGATACCAAAACTGGATTTTAACAAAGTTCAGGTAAACTTTCAACTGGTCGCGGGGCTTTTCCTTGCAGGTATGGTAGAGGGGTTGTTTATCCAATAAAGGTTCCCAGGGCGGCGGTACCCATTACCGCCTCCCAAATTGATTGCTATTCATATTCTTCAACTTTAACATAAAACATAATAGTGAAAATTGATTAAATTTGATTACATTTTTTAACCACACTGTAGATGTTTGTTATGATTCGGAAGAATTCGTTTTTAAGATTTAAAAATATGAGATACATTTTTACATATTATTTGGTTTTTACTAGACATGGGCAGATTTATTCCCAGACGTGAATCGATTCAGTCTGATTCTCCTGGCTGGAAAAAAAAAAAAAAAAAACAAAGAAGACATGAGTGGAGAGGTTACGAAGCACCACACTAAGAGGAGACCGATAGGCTACGAAGCACCGCACAAAGAGGAGACCGATTAGACTACATCCTATAAATGTAGGTGTTTGCCTTTTTTTACATGAGCTCCACAAAGGAGGCCCTACGGAAAATAAATTCCCTCAGGGCCTATGTCATCTTTGGGGATGCTGTGTGGAGGGTTTTTTTTTAAGGAAAAGAAGGGGAGGAGAGTTCTGCGAAGGAAAAGGGTTTAAGGGGTGGGTAGGAATCTCGGGTTCAGTATGTCCTGGTCATCCGCCTCCAAGACCTGGATAAACCTCACCCCATGAACCCGGGCACCCCTGCTAAATCACCAAACGTGGCAAACCACTTGGGGTGACCAATGGCAGAGGTATTGGTTATCCAATAAAGGTTCCCGGGGTGGCGGTACCCATTCCCGCCTCCCAAATTGCCTCTCTTTAATGTCGTTATTTTTCGTTTCATCGAGTTTCAAAACACAACGGTGCTAAAGAAGTTTTCACTACACAAAGCACTCTTCCTAGGGTGAATTTACCTATTTCAGATATGTTGGCTAAAGAAGGAGGTAGCGCAACACGGCATAACACCCCAAAAACAAATAACGAAAATTGCCTATTTCACTTTTAAAAAAATGATTACGAATTATGTCGTTCTGAAAAATTGTGCTACGGGGTTGCTCTTGCCTCGCAGTGACTTGATTACTCGCGAGCTGCGGACCTAGCAGGAACTGGGTTTCGGTCCTATGTTGGGTGTTGGGATCTGAGATTGACGCGATCACAGAGACGATGACGTCACAACTGATATGAGATTTAATTCCTGAACTAGTGAAAAAGACTCCGCGCCCCGGACAAACTTGTTAGCGACAGACTATAAACCAGAGACTATTTACGCGGGACGGGCTCGATCGGCGCGGCGGGACTATGACTGGATTATATACTGAATAGAACCAATGTACCTATTAATTCCTGCGTTGTGAAAGAGTGTTAGGGTCAAGGGAATTGCCACAAGTTGGCTTAATTATTAAAGGGATTTAATTAAGGTGAGTGGACGAAATGGCTTTGCCGGTTAGTACCGGACGCGCCAGGATCTGATCCCGAGGAATCCTCAGCATCAGACCCGCCAAATCGACCAGCACAGCGGTAGAGCAGAGATTCCCCCTCCCAGAGCGGGGAATTAAGTTCTAAGATGTCAGGCATAGGCAGGAATTACCAGGTTTTGTAAATAAAATAAGGTTAATTATAATTGGACTAACCGTATAGGTTTATTTCAAATATTGCAAATAATAATACAGATAGGAAAGAACTTACCCCCCACAGACCATAACCGATAACTAAAGCTAAAGTAATCTGACTATTAACGCGGTCGTTTAGACGATGAGGGATCCTCCCGGTGACTAAGGTTGGTGCAACTGCCCACGTCCCACGGTGATGCGAGCTGACTATATTGGCGGCAGGAATCCTCTGGCCTCTGCAGCATGAGCAAATACTCCGGCGCGAGCAAATAAGGCTACTCCACGTCCCACGGTGGAGTAAGCTGGCGCGGATGGCAAACGATAAAGTCACGCACGTGTATCGTGAATTGATACACCAGGAGATTTCCTGGCGGAGATCGGGTAGAACATTATATTGGCCGGAAATCACACTAGCCCACGGTGTTTCTGGGACTAAAGGCAGGGGCGTTTACTGTCCAGAACGAAATTTCCTATTCCACGACAAAATACAATTCGGCCATTGTGTGAACACAACATTTATTTCCGGAGCGCGACTCGCGGGGTCGAAACCATAACGGGAACTCAAATAAACTTGTAACGGCACTATAATAACCGCCCGAACTTTACGGGAACTTCGAATCTCTCTGATTAGGCACCGATGCACTCCATCTTGCCCGATTCCCTCCAAAAAACTCTCACGGCCTCCGGCGGGCCTTACGCCCGCCGGGGGAAGTGCCACCATCACCCTTCCGCTCCTCTCTGGTGTTGCCAGGGTGAAAAACAATAGACAATGCTATCGTGCCGCCTCATAGATTCCAGTTCTTACTTAAAACGACAATTAACCTATGTTTTATACATAACATTACCCCGCTCGCCCCCAAGGTGTTTGCCCTCAAACACAAGGAGAACAAAAGAAAAGCCTGAGCTAAGAGATACCCTAACTTGGTCTGATGGGTTCCTAAAAACATACATAAACATAATATCATAAAAATGAGTTGTACATCAGAAAAAAAAAACAAAACTACCAGCAACAGTATGCTTGCAAATGGGTGCGTGACAAAATCAGTCGCGCCCATCATGCTGAAGACATGATGGTAGAGTCTGCGACGCATCCATTCGAAGTTAGACAATTAGATATAATTAAATCAGTACTTAGAGTTAAAGACCTTAATTGTAGACAATTTGTAGACAATAAGAAGATACGTGAACGGGGCCCGTAATCACCCACAGCATATAAGACGCTGGGTGATGTATTCTGACTCTCGTCTGGGACTACCGTAGACGTAGCATCTATAACAGAATAGAACTTAATATTAGAATAGATATTATCACCAAGATATGACATCAATAAACATCAACACATTAAATATGCGTAAAGCATCACTGTTCAGAACACTTTTAAGTAAGCCAAAGTAGGCTATACACTTAGATGGTGTACCATCTGCACTTCAACACTGATTTTAAATCCATTCTGGATAAAAGAATTCCTCTTTAGAAGAGCCTACCTATCTAACTCTCTAACTGGTCTCGTGGGATAAGTTTTTCTGACAGTTATATAATAGAAAACAAAATATAGGTTTATTAGAACATTTGTATATGAAATACAGGATATAACCAACCATTGTAACTGAATGGTGTTAAGGATAGTCATACAATCATCGCATGAATGATGCCAATTTATTTATTATTCAACCATTGTTAAAAATGGTGACAATAGAATGGTTAGCGACCATCGTAAATAAATGGTGCTATCAATAGCCAACAACCATCGTTAAAAAAAAATGGTGCCAATTAATTAAGTATGTGACTTTTGTACCAGAAGGTGCAGTAGGTATTAGTGCATCGTAACTAATTACTGAAGTTCTCGCAGGAACTAATCAATCACACTCATAGCTTGGGAATTGATTAAATTCTTCAAATTAATGAAATTTCTGAATAATTATAGTAAGTTATTTTTATTGTTTAGCAAATGTAGTTAAAACATTATTAAATTGAGAACATATTGAAATTTTGGGCGAATACCTCTTAATGTTCTTAATTACGTTTATGCAATATAAAAGTATATGAACACAGTTCATATGAGATTGAACTTGGAATACACGAGGATATGCGGGTTCATATTATCGTATATTCCAAGTTGACAAAAACTTAGTAGGACAAATACAGAGTATTTTAAACTGTATGGACTCAGAATACAAAAGGATAAGCGGGTTCATATCGTCATGCATTCTGAGTTGACAAGGAAATAAACTTAAAGATAAATATAAACCATAGTGAACTTATTATATATATATATATACATATATGTATTTGTACTTCGAGGCATCTCATAATTGTACATAAATAACCTAACAAATCTTAATTATTATTTTAATGTGAAATTATACTCGAGTAATCAACTGGAGTAAGATTTTAATTTTCTACAAAAGACCACTTAAAAATTAATTATTTACTTATGTATTTTATGTCCAATACTGGTCAAAGCAATCCGGATGATCAGGCTGAACTGAAATGAGCTGTATTGAAGAGGTTTAAATTAAAGATAGCGCCTGTGAAGATGCTTTATGATAGCCGACTAAGCTGGTATGCTATCTGATTTAAGTATATCCTTAACATGAAAATCGCCTGTTACTTTTCCATTTAAGTCAGACAGGGTATAAATTAAATCTGACTTTTTCTGTACTACAATGTTTTGAACAAAACGAGGTGCCAATTTTTGTGAAAAATAGTTCAAAGCATTAGATAATACAAAATTCCTTCTCCAGACTACGTCTCCTACCTGGAAGGTAACGTTTCTTCTACGTAAATTATAGTGATTAGCGCCCTTTTTAAATGCCGTAAAAAGGGCGTTTGAAACTTGTTCATAAATTGATGACAGTCCATTTAATCTGTCGGAGTAAACTTTGAGATGAGAGGAATCTTGTGGACTGGATTCATCATCTGCCAATGGATTACGGTGGAGATCCCCATCTAATATTTGTTCTCTACCGTGCATAACAAAGAAAGGAGTAAATCCGGTAGTACAATTTACAGTATTATTCATTGCCGATTGAATTTGTGGGAGAAATTTGGACCAATTACGATGATCAGATTCCGTTAATATTGATAGTGCCGTGCCTAAAGTTTGATTGTATCTTTCAACAACATTGTTTTGAGGGGTGTACAGTGAATTGTAAAAAGGAGGGTTTATATTGTAGCTTTGTAATAGTTCCTTAAATTCTTTCGAAATGAACTGACGCCCATTGTCACATACAATGGTACGCGGTACTCCGTGTACAAGGAAAATATTTTCTTCTAAATTTTTAATAATACTTCTCGCGGTACCTTGACGTAACGGAAATAGCCAGGTATATTTAGAAAAAACATCCACGCATGACAATATAACGGTAAAACCTGAATAACTTCTAGGCAGAGGGCCTACCAGATCCACTGATAACATCTGCATAGGTCTCGTAACTTTTTTATAATTTGATGAAATTCCATTCGGCGGGGCTGTACTGATTTTGTGTGCTTTACAGACAGCACATTGATTCACAAATCTTTTCACCTCTTGGTACATTTTTGGCCAAAAGTAACGGAGTTGTAATTTTTTATAAGTCTTAAAGACTCCAGGATGACAAGCACGAGAGGATTCATGTGATTCTGACAAAATTTCCCTTCTATTTTCTAGTGGGACTACTTTTTTCCAAGACGTGTCTTCACAAAGAGGTAAACGTGTTTTTGTATGGCGAAACAATTCATTTTCGCGTATCTGGAAGTTTTGAAAACGCTGAGGAGAATCTATGCAGCCTTTCCAGATATCTGTGTACCACTTATCGGTGGACAAGTTCGCATCAATGACCGATATTGTAGCGAGGTCCATTCTTGAAAGCACATCCGGGACGATGTGTTGTGTGCCTTTACGGTGTATAACATCGAAGGAGAATTGTGAAAGGCGAGAACTCCAACGTGCAAGACGTCCACTAGGGTTCGATATAGATCCTAACCATTTTAAACTAGAGTGGTCAGTGATAACAGAAAAATGTGCCCCTTCTATATATGGTCTAAAATGAGTGACCGAGTCTAACACTGCTAACAGTTCTCGCTCCGTAATTCCGTAATTCCGTTCATGTGTATTTAAGCACCTAGAATAATAAGCAATAGGGTGGTCCATTCCCTCTATTGATTGCATAAGAACACCCCCTATACCGATATTGCTTGCGTCACAATGGATAGCAAATGGCTTAGTAAAGTCCGGACAACTAAGGACAGGAGCAGTCGTAAGTGCTTCCTTTAATTTATTAAACGCTGATTCAGCTTCTTCCGACCATTTAAATAAACTTACTCCTTTTCTTGATCCTGTAAGTTTCGATAAGGGAGCAGCTATGCTAGAAAATCCTTTTATGAATCGTCTAAAATAACCACATAAACCGAGAAAAGCTCGTATTCCTTTAGCATTTTTAGGAATTGGAAAATTTTTTATACTTTCAATTTTAATTGGGTCGGTGCGGAGACCTTTGGAATCGACCATATACCCCAAATATTTAAGTTCTGATTTACAGAATTCACATTTTTTTAAATTAATCGTTAGGCCTGCGTCTCTTAATCGTTCAAAAACTTTAGTTAGCAGTATAAAATGCGATTCTAAATCTTCCGACACTAAGATTAGATCATCCAAATAACAAAATGCGTTTTCATCGAACTCTGGTCCAAACAGAGCGTCTGCTAGTCTTTGAAGTTCACTCGGAGCGTTTTTTAACCCGAAGGGCATCCTAGTGAATTCGAACAAACCGCGACCGGGTACGACAAAAGCTGTCTTTTCACAAGAGTCTTCGTCCAGGGCGATCTGCCAAAAAGCCTTAGACAAATCTATTGAGCTTATATATCTGGCTCCACCGAGTTTATCGAGTATTCGAGAAATATACGGCAAAGGGTAGCTGTCACGGATCGTCAGATTGTTAATTTTTCTGGAATCGAGGCAAAAACGTCCCGTTCCATCTTTTTTTGTGACTATTAATACTGGACTAGACCAAGGTGAACGTGAAGGACGAATGACTCCTAATTTGAGCATTTCATCTACTTCCTTATCTAATTGTTTCTGTCTAGCAGGAGAAAGAGGGTAATATCGTTGTTTAACCGGAGGACCCGTAGTAATAATTTTATGTTTTATTAAATGTGTTAACCCTAAGCCTTTCTTTTCATAAGAAATGGATTCGAATTTCTTTATAATTTTGGTAAGAGTTTTATTTTCCTTTTTGGTTAGGGAAGTAGCTGGCTGAATAGCTCTTAACTCATTGACTTGACCCATTCGCTGAGGAATTGGATCCTTTTGGAAAAGCTCCGGCGCGACCTGGAACATTTTCCAAAAATTGACCCCTAAAATAAAATTAGGAGATAGAGAAGGGACGACGTAGAAAAGTACTTTATGTGTAGTCGACTTATACGTAACAGGCAACGTCATTGTACCTAATACCTGCTGATTTGTTCCATCAGCGGTTGAAATATTGAAATCAATATTAACTAATTCATAACCCGATTGTAAGAATACTAAATGAATATCTCCTCCTAAACAGGAAATTGAAGAACCACTGTCGAGCAGTGCTTTATAAGAATTATTAAGAATAAGGATATCCGCGAAAGGTCGATTATCTCTTTCAAGCTCGGGATCCTTCGGCGGCGGTACCTCCACCTCAGAACTCGAGTCCGAAAGAAACTGATTAACTTGACGGAGCCAACTCTGCCACTCGCACTTCCTCTGCGCAAAGGAAGGCGCGTGAGCAGAGCGACTCACATCTAGTTTTTTGAATCCCCATGTTTAACAGAAGCAACTTTCGGATTGGAATTGTTTTGTCTTCTCTTCCTACAATCCGATAGTAAATGACCTTTTAATTTACAAAAAGAACAATAAATATTGTTCTTGGTAGAATTTGGTTCAGGATGACACATCTCCTTTTCTCTACAATCATTAGAAGTATTCTTTTTAGATTGATTATTATAGAAAAAACGAGTATTATTGATATTAGCAGAATTGCCACTATATTGTTTATTATTATTATTATAATTATTATTATTATAATTATTATTATTATAATTATTATTATTATTTTGTTTATAATTATAATCCGTAGAACGATTATTGTAGGTACCACGATACGAGTTACGATTAGAATTGAAATTATTATTATTACTGCCCCGTGAATTAGTGAAATAATAATTTTTTTTATTATCCTTAAGTGGATTATCATTAGAAAAAGAAGAAGAATTATTTTCTAACAAATTAGACGTTGAATAAGACTCCAGTTTATTTGTAGCTTCGGTAAGTTCTGAAAATGAGTTGAAATCTCTAGATGCCAGAAGGTTGATATAAATGGGTAGTAATGCCCTCATGCATAATTGTAAAAGTTCAGAGAGTGGTAATTTAGAATCAAGCATATTATTGTGCTTCTGCATTCTTAACGTAAATTCAAAGGCTGACATACCAGCTGGTTGTTTCATAGAGAAAAGTTGTGATTTTAATTCAATCTGTCTATTATTTGTTTCGAATTGTTTTATAAGTAATATAGATAATTCATTCCAAGTCAAATCAGGTGTATAAATTGATCTGAACCATAATAATGCCAATCCATCTAAAATATCAGGAAAACATCTCACTAAATCGTCATGACGAACGTTCCTAATTCTACATTTCTCTTCTATTTCCAGTATAAAGTCTCTTACGCAACTATTACCATCAAATTTAATATTCCAATTATTAATAGTACTTGTGGATGAAGATGAAGAAGAGTTTGATTCATTATAAATAACTTTTGTATATTTAATGTAGTTTGAGCCAAATTCGCTGTCATTATCTGGGTTAACACTTATCTCATGATGCTCGATAGCTTCAGATATTTTAATATTTTTGTTATGCCTTCTGGCTTGAATCCGCATTTCTTCTAAAGTACCGTCTGGTGTTATATTCCTTGATAAAAGTTCCGCAGAAAGTTCATCTTTCGATCTACTATTGATGTTGTCTATTGTAGTCGACATTTTGAAAAGTATAATTGTAAAATTCCAATAATTAAATGTACAATGTCAATAAATTAGCTAGTAACGATAGCTACGAATATATTGCTTACCCGCAGAGCAATTATATAATTAATCGTATTTATAAGCGCTTAATAGTATTCATTGTACACGACAATCTTAAAAACTTAAAGGTGTAATTACATTATGACAGTTGTTGTCAAAATGCAATGTTTGTTTACGATTGACATAGCCGTCTGTCAAATTGACACTTAGTATTCGTGTTGCCCGTAAGTCCGAATAACTTAACCCACAAACAAATATATAATAATAATGTGTACAGAATTATCATCAAGTTGGCTGTATTGTTGACAGATTGATAACCTCGCAATATTTACGTGTATACCGGAATGACATTTAAAGGTTATGTTTTATGTGAGATGCTTCGAAATAACAAAAACAATTATTGATCGATTACAAAACAAAACTATAGTAACTCCAACCCAAAACCTAGACAAATAGGAATTATACGAGCCCAGAACACAGTTGTAGGCGCCATGTTAGGGTCAAGGGAATTGCCACAAGTTGGCTTAATTATTAAAGGGATTTAATTAAGGTGAGTGGACGAAATGGCTTTGCCGGTTAGTACCGGACGCGCCAGGATCTGATCCCGAGGAATCCTCAGCATCAGACCCGCCAAATCGACCAGCACAGCGGTAGAGCAGAGATTCCCCCTCCCAGAGCGGGGAATTAAGTTCTAAGATGTCAGGCATAGGCAGGAATTACCAGGTTTTGTAAATAAAATAAGGTTAATTATAATTGGACTAACCGTATAGGTTTATTTCAAATATTGCAAATAATAATACAGATAGGAAAGAACTTACCCCCCACAGACCATAACCGATAACTAAAGCTAAAGTAATCTGACTATTAACGCGGTCGTTTAGACGATGAGGGATCCTCCCGGTGACTAAGGTTGGTGCAACTGCCCACGTCCCACGGTGATGCGAGCTGACTATATTGGCGGCAGGAATCCTCTGGCCTCTGCAGCATGAGCAAATACTCCGGCGCGAGCAAATAAGGCTACTCCACGTCCCACGGTGGAGTAAGCTGGCGCGGATGGCAAACGATAAAGTCACGCACGTGTATCGTGAATTGATACACCAGGAGATTTCCTGGCGGAGATCGGGTAGAACATTATATTGGCCGGAAATCACACTAGCCCACGGTGTTTCTGGGACTAAAGGCAGGGGCGTTTACTGTCCAGAACGAAATTTCCTATTCCACGACAAAATACAATTCGGCCATTGTGTGAACACAACATTTATTTCCGGAGCGCGACTCGCGGGGTCGAAACCATAACGGGAACTCAAATAAACTTGTAACGGCACTATAATAACCGCCCGAACTTTACGGGAACTTCGAATCTCTCTGATTAGGCACCGATGCACTCCATCTTGCCCGATTCCCTCCAAAAAACTCTCACGGCCTCCGGCGGGCCTTACGCCCGCCGGGGGAGGTGGCACTTCCCCCGGCGGGCGTAAGGCCCGCCGGGGGAAGTGCCACCATCACCCTTCCGCTCCTCTCTGGTGTTGCCAGGGTGAAAAACAATAGACAATGCTATCGTGCCGCCTCATAGATTCCAGTTCTTACTTAAAACGACAATTAACCTATGTTTTATACATAACAAGAGACAGATTCGGAACTAGTGACTCGACCGATTCGCGATCGTATTTCGCTTGGGCCGACCACGATGAAGTTGGTACCTACCGGTATTTTACGAATGGCGCGCGGGAAAGGGATACTTTACGTGTTTTGCACTATTATTTAAATATTATTCTATGGGCGCGCCGCCCATAGAAACGAATCATTATAATATTTAAATCGTTTACGGTAGGTACACATCATTCATTGAAATAATTTAACAGTAAAATAAATGGAAAATAAAAACTAATAGTGCCGTTAAAAATCATAGGATGCAAGGCCAAAGATGAGGAATAAAGACTTAATTCCTTTTGAAATTGAGAATCAGATCGAGTGTGTCACAAGATTGAATTTATTCATTTAATTCAGTCATTCAATTTTGCCCACGTCTAGTTTTTACCCATACCCGCCTCCAAAACTCGTGATTTGCTACGTTTTGTGACTTAGTCGGGGTACCTGGGTTCATGGGTTGAAGTTTGTGCGGGTCTTGGCCATGGACACGTCTGCCCACCATTTGCATATCAGGCCGGATTGGAAAAGAATGGTTTAGGGAGTCCCTTCGACTTCTCTCGGAACATCGCCTTGCACCGCAGTGAAAGGGATGGATTCGTACGTCCGTCACTCTTGGACTCATTAACCTCCAGATTCCTACCCATACCTACTTCCCTTTTCTTTCCCAGAACTTCCTCTCCTTTCTTTGCTTAAAATACCTTCCACACAGCATCCCCAAAGATTACAAAGGCCCTGAGGGGAATTTTTTTCCTCAGGGCCTCCTGTGTGGATCTAATTTTTAAAAATCTCACTTTACCAGTCTCTACTGATTTGTTTTGCCACGCACTAGGTGGGGAAAAGCGTTTGCCACACGGACCTAGACAAATATCAGTCCTTGAACCCGGGCACTCCTGCTAAGTCACCAAAAGTAGCGAACCATGAGGTGACAGAGGTGTTGGTTATTCAATAAATGGTTCCCGGGGTGGCGGTACATATACCCGCCTTCCAAATTGATTTTTTAATTTGTGCCGTATTTCGTATTTACCTTATAGGTATTTACTGTTGAATGTATATAATTTACAGTATAATAAATCAGATCAACCAATGAACAGTAAAACCAGATATAGGTATATTTTAACCAATACTAATCAAAAGGCTTCGTTAATAAGCCTCCTGATTGGTCATTAAAATCAGATCAACAATGGTACAGTAAAACCAGATATAGGTATATAAGTTATACGATTATGTGATCAACTAACGTGTGCCGGTTTGACCAGATCAACATAAATCATGCGTATGATTCCCATACAAATTTAGAAAATTTTTTGAAGACTACGTCAAATATTTTTACTGGCAAACTGGCAACCTTGGTAACTATTGTAAAATTGTTGCTAATTCATACAAATGTATTCCATCATAGCCAAGTTATTTGGTGTTAAAGGTGTATCAACTTTGTCTAATAACTTCTTACTGGATCAATATAGTACGGGAAGAAGTCAATATATATAGAAGAAGAAGATAAAAAGTATGTTGTGCTCAAGAATCTCAGATGATGTAGTGGTTACATTTGTAACCTTATCGCGTGCTTGATAAGAAAAGTGTAGAAACTACCTACAACTCGCACCGGCAAGAAGGAACCAAATCGACATTAATCAATAAAATAATAAGTCTGCTGTTGAATAAGGACATTTATTGATAAGCATGATAATGAAAACAGGTAGAGCAAGGAACATAATTCTCAAAGCGTGTCAGGTTATAACCTGATAGAGGTTAAAACATTTAAATTGCAAACGGTAGGAAATCTATGCCATCAAGCTATGGAGAATTTAATCAATAGGGCGCCAGCCAGGGAAAACATCCTGACATATTTTAAAACAGTGACCATAATCTAAATTATAATTATATTCATTTGTCTCACGCGCAATCGAAGTTCCCAGAAACCACCCAGCTGCTTGCGTAGGGCACGACCACCTTCACTTCACCGGCTCTCCACGCCAATTGACGGTTGCGGATATCTCTCAAACTATCGAACCCCGAAACTCAGGCGTGCCACCGTCGGGAATAAACATGCATAGTTATCACAATGCGGAACCATCCAGTAGCTACCTGCTACACATTAGATACTTAACAACAAAGTAAGAGGAATTTATCCACTTTGCAATGTTAAATTAACCTGCACTCCTTTTGTTTCAGCTCCAATAATGTTCAGTTTGTCGGATTGGGCGGGAACTTCACAGTCCAATACAAACCAGATGAGATATATGACGTGACAAAACAAATCCTCCACCCGTTATACAACAGTAGTTACTCTAGACATTACAACAGTATCGCCCTTATTCAGCTTGACAGGAGGTAAGTATTTCATAATTATATAAAATATTAACAAATGTAACGAAAAGTAAAAATCACACATTAACAAAAAAAAAACAGAAATTGAATATTTCCAGAGCTGCGATCGTAATTGGAATTTCAGACCACATGCTTTCGGGCGTTTACTACAGCAACCGATCTATCTCGCGAACCTTTAGACCTGCTGTTTTCCACCATTACATTTTATAAAAATTTGAGAACTTATGTACAAATTAAGTCCTTCCCCGGCCTTGCCCTAGCTTAGTGACCGAACTGAGTATTTCCAAATCTAATACAGACAGTGACCTCCCTTTTGTTTTGAAGGTCAAGTGAGCAAAATTTCATCAATTTGGGGATAAAACTATAGATTCCATCGTCACAGACATAATCTTCTTTACCTAGCGCAGAGCCCTGAAAAATCACGAAATTTCTGAATTCCCAGTAAATAGTTCCAATTTTGAAAATAACCATTTTAATTTTTTTCTGTTAAAAATATAATATAAATAGGTAGTTTATCACTTGTCTGAATTCTCAAAAAAATTTGGTGTTTTGAAAACGATTGAAAGTCATATAAAATCAAAGCAAATGTTTGTAGAGTTCTTTGAACTGGAGTTACAGACAGAGTCATAACCAACATTGGTACCTACTTGTCAATTATTATTTAAATTTTATAGACAAAACTATTTGTGAAAAAGTAAAGTAACCATATTTATTATTTATTGTTACTGTGGCGACCACATAATTATTTTTCGCTCACAATTTCTACGGTACCCCCTTTTGCTAAATACATTGCGTAAAAACATTGCTAAAATGTCGCCAATATTTCCAATGTCAAATGAACAGGTGACAGGGACACGTGAGTAATGTTCATGTGTGTCGTGCGTCATGCCAGAATATCGGCACACCGCACCTAAGGGGTTAAATGATATTATTTCATCGTAAGACGGGTACAACACACTAGCTTTAAAATATGAAAGATAATCGCACGCCAAATAACGCTTTCCATACAATTCTATCAGACCTGTCACCCATAAGCGGTTTATGCGCAGAGTAACCGCTCCTGAGGCGATATGCGAAAAGTTTGGGACCCCCTCTCTGCCGTTAATATGAGAGGGGGTCATTTTAATTACGGAATTAGAATTAGAATTGGAACAAATTTACAGATTTAGTACAAAGAAATGTCATTTCATGGCAGCTCCCTAATTCATCTGACCCCCTCTTCTACCGTAGGAAGAACCATTTGATAGCGTAGTGTGACGGTACAACACAAAAGCGCTCGCGGTTCAACAGATATATCTGCTCGCATTTTCTTAACTGTGTGTGTCACCTACATAATACCGCCTCACAGTTTTTTCTAAAACAAATTATTATTTTCAATAGAAAAAAAAAAAAAATACCATTTTTTGATTTCAGGGTGACCTTCACAGCCAGAATTCAACCTGCCTGTCTCCACACGGGCACTCCTCTTCCCGACAGTGGCTTCATACTAACTGGTCGGGAAAACTTACTTGAAGCAAAGGTTAGAACACTTTTCTCTACTTCATGATGAACAATGACCAATGATGTGATAATGACAAGATTGACGTCTGTCGCCGGAACAAAATATGTATATTTTTTAAATAGATATCTAACAATCACGCCGTTTTCCCACAGGGGTAAGCAGGGAGGATGGACCGCCTCACAACTCTGTTATAATTCACACGTATTTCTTCATTCACATTTGTACATCGTCACATACATAGGAACACTTCTGTTATTCTAAATCTTGAGATGACCCAACTCGTATGGACATTTGATTCACTTCGTCATGCCATGTTTTTCTCGGGCGTCCCACACTTCTTCCAACATTCACTTAGGTGTCTTATGAGTATATTTTCCAAATGTTTATGGTTTTTCTACCACTATAAAGAGGTGCAACCGACGGTCGCAGCGGTCCATTGGTTAAGATTCTCGAGGTCAAATTCATTTTGACAATAAATTATTAAATGTAGGTACCTAGTATGTATTTGTGACACGTTCCAGAGTGGAGGATATCGTATGAGTATCGTCCTGGTGAATGACTGAAGAAAAAATGACTTTAGTCCTGGGAGGATCCCGGTTATGGGTACCGTCGTCACGGGAACCATTTATTGGATAACTAAAATCTTTACCATAGGTCACTCCAAGTGGTTCGCTTCGTTTAGTGACTTAGCAAGGATGTCTGGGTTCATTGGGTGAGGTTTGGCGGCTATTGAATTTGCCCACCTACTGTATGGCGGGCCGGGTCGAGAGAGATTGGTTAATGTCGAGAGAGAGGGGGGTTAATGGAAATTCTATTTTTTTATTCTCACCTCATTTTATGCCAATTTTTATAATCACATGTGATGAGTACTCTTCCAATAAAAATCATGGTTACCTTTTTTTACATTAACTCCACGTAGGAGGCGTTGACGAACAAAAATTCCCTAGGGGCCTATGTCGTCTTTGAAGTTGCTGTGTGGAGGGTGGTTTTGAGGTGAGGAATGAGTGAACAAGGGTCTTGAAGAGACTCATGTTGTAGAAGGAAAGTACAAACTTACAACTGCTCTTGGAAATCGAGAATGGTATCCATGTAATAGGATTTCGCATCTCGAATTTTTGCACTAAGTTGAGAACACAAGGCAGGTTTTAGCTTAAGATTGATTCTGAGGCAATATTTTGACTTTCTGTAATGTATTGATATATTTTTTAAGCAACTTGGTTTTGGAAGGAGTACTGTTCTCTTTTTGCAAAATATCTATCTTCTTCTTCTTGTGCCCTGTCCGTTCAACGGACGTTGGCTATCATGTTGGCTATGCGGACTTTGTTTACTGCAGCCCGGAACAGCTCCACGGTAGACTGGCCATACCACTGTCTCAGGTTTTTCAACCATGAGGTTCTCCTTCTTCCAGGGCCCCGTCTTCCGGCAATCTTTCCCTGCATTATGAGATGCAGGATCTCATACTTCTCTGGATGTCTCATCACATGTCCAAGATATTGAAGTTTTCGGATTTTTATAGTTTTAATTACTTCCTTTTCTTTATTCATCCGAACCATAACATCTTCGTTTGTAACACTGTCCATCCAGCTTATATTAAGTATTCTTCTGTAGATCCACAGTAGATCTCGAATAGAATAGATTCTGTAGATCTCGAATGCCTCAAGTCGCCTAATAAGTTCTTCAGTAAGCGTCCATGATTCCATTCCGTAAAATAATTTCGAAAACACGTAGCATCTGACCATTCGCAATCGTAATCCAAGGTTGAGATAATGACTGCAGAACATTTTTTTCATGCGGATAAAGGTTACACGAGCTTGCTCAATGCGGCATTTGATTTCAACTGAAGGATCCCATCTATCAT
Source organism: Limnephilus rhombicus (assembly GCA_929108145.2). Lineage (NCBI taxonomy): Eukaryota > Metazoa > Arthropoda > Insecta > Trichoptera > Limnephilidae > Limnephilus > Limnephilus rhombicus. Next base: position 13,226,919 of record OV815297.1, on the reverse strand, counting down.
TTACATTGCAGCCCAAGTATACAATACTCTGTACCTTCTCTAGTTTTGTTCCAGCAATATAAAGATTTTCATCCAATGCGTTATTTTTGCTTATGAGCATGTATTTTGTCTTATTTATATCCAGTTCCAGCCCAAAATTCTCACAAGTCTTCACTACTTGATTCAGCAAAAGTTGTAAATCCTCAATGTTACTTGATAGAAGTAGTGTATCATCTGCATAACGCAGGTTGTTCAGAATCTTCCCATTTATAACAAGTCCTTGAGTAGCCTCTTGCAGAGCTTCATTGAATATTTCTTCTGAATATAAGTTGAAGAGCATAGGTGAAAGAATACAACTCTTTCGCACGCCTCTCTTTATTTCTACTTCATCTGTTAGACATTGCTATACTCTTACTGCTCCTTTCTGGTTCCAATAAAGATTACCAATTATCCTTATATCCCGGAGGTTTTCAGAATTTGAATCATTTTGTCATGTCTAACTCTATCAAATGCTTTAAGGAAGTCAATGAAGCATGCATGTACATTTGTATTCACATCTCTACATCTTTGGATTAGTACTTGAAAACTAAATAAAATATATATAAGTCTCATAAATTCTGTCTGTAATTTTCCAATAATTCTGATTCATAGTTTGTGCAATAGGTAAATCGAATTCCATAACTTGAGACTTACTCTCTTGGCGGATAACATTTTCAGATGAAAAACTACTCTATAATTACGGTTGTCACCTCACAGAAATAGATAGAGCAACGAAGCGTAGGTGACTGAATCAGTATGGGGTTTGTAGGGTGATTTATGTATAACAATCCCTACCGCGTTAGCGCGACCGAAACGCGGTAGTGTTTGTAAGGTGATTTATGCATAACAATCCCAAACGTTAGGGATTGGAAATACGCGATCGGGAATGCATGTAATAATGTAAGCATTTTTAAAGTTAAACAATTTAGGAGGCGGGTGTGGGGTGCGGTCCGCCCCGGGAACCATTTATTGGATAACAAACACCTCTGCCATAGGTCATTCCAAGTGGTTCGCTACATTTGGTGACTTAGCAGGGATGCTCGGGTTCATGAGGTGAGGTTTGTCTAGGTCTTGGCGGCCAATTAAAGATGACATAGGACCCCAGTGAAACTTTTCCCATGTAGAGCTAGTGTAAAATAAATGTGAAAAAGTTATAAAAAGGAATGCAGAGAAGGGAGTGCCCGGAAAATATAAGACACGTAAGTGAATGGTAGAAGAAGTGTGGGACGCCCGAGGAAGACATGGCACGACCAAGTGAATCAAACATCCACATGAGTTGGGTCATCTCAAGATTCAGAATAAAAGAAGAGTATCTATTTGGTTTCCCAACCAAACATTTGCTTTGTTGTTCTCACTATAAAATAACACAATAGGGTATTTTCACAAACCAGGTATACCACGAAAATTTTTTTAGGAGGATTTAAAGATTATTTTTCTGATTATGATTTTCGCATTAAAAATGTTTAATTTTAATATTTTCGCTTGTATTATGTTTCTACAGTTTTATATACATAATATTGTCCAACTGTATTACTGTAATAACTAACAGTGGTAATCCGACAGTTTGCCTAAAATAGACGCTAAAATAGGAAGTGTCAGTTCACATAACTTCAGTGTCATAAAATTACCGTTAAAACTTTGGCCATTCTACAAGTAAATTTCCTTATTTTAAGTGAATACCGCACAAATGTTCCAACTGCTCCCAACCATCTGGAGACAGTGAGAGTATGGCATCCCATTTGGGATATTTTGTGAGGTTGAAGGTAGGGGGAGGAAAGAAGATTCGGTGGAAGAAAGTGGGGAAGTACCTGGCTATTCAGATCTGTTCACTACCCACGGCTAAAGCCTTTGAAGCAACGTTTCAATTCTGAATGGTGCTCTTACACCAGGGCGATACTGAAATATCATCCACTCTGGAACGTGCCCCAAATATATTACATTTTATTTTTGACGAATAAATTGTGAAATGCTAAACAACTTATTCAAAGACCGGTCAATGGCTGAGTGGGCATCGCGTTTGGTTTCTCCATCACGACACAAGCAACATACATACATATATGATTGTTAACTTCGTGATTGCTAGGCGAGAGCCTTAACCTCGATCATGGATGCCGTCATTAATGTGTAGATATACAAAGGTGTTTCCACTTTTGAATTATTAATATCAATAGTCAACAACGGAATGTTTTTATTGTAGTGTTAAAATTCAAATCTGCAAAAAAGCAGTCACGGGGGCTCCATCGAAGCCAGAGTCAAGTTAGCTTCTCAGAAGCTAGGGGTATTGTACTATAGAATCTACATATACTGCTAACCCTGCGCAAATTGCAAGTCCACCTGCTAAATTTGGCAGCCACCATTGGTCTAGAGCCCCAAAATACTTGAAATTCAGAAAGCAGAAACGAGTGGTTCATTCGGTAGATTTCCCTCTCAAACAAATGGATTGCAATTTTTAGCGCACAGGTTTCAGGTGGGAATGGCGTTCTTGTTCTACCGGTATATCTACAGATGATGCTCCGAGGAACTAGCGCTAATGAACCCTTTGGCACTGTTATCAAACACGTTATCAATATTTGTACACGGTCGAAATTTTTTGTCGCTTTAAAAAGGGTCGTATCTTATTTTGGGTTTTTCTTATAGTATTTGTACCCATGTGTACTAAACTATACATGTTTCGCAAGTGGGAAGCTATAGGATAAATATGACGATGTAATTCGAGCGAACCGGAAGTCAATAAATAACACCAACTACAACTTACGAACTCAGTGCTTGAACTTACACGGCGGCGATCGTACAATGATAGGCGCGTTATTGGGCGCGAAAATAAAAATTCCGTTATCATCGTAATTTCTTACTTAATTTTTTTTTTCAATAATAAAAAACTGTTAAAATATCCTATTCTGAGTTGATTGGAAGAAACTTCCAGAAAGCCCGCATCACTCCACTATGTAATAATAAATCTATTCTTTAAAAGGGTCTGACGATGCAAAATAACTAATAAATCTATAATTAAATTAATGATTAAGTATTAATGGGTATGGGTACTGCCGCTCCGGGAACCATTTATTGAATAACCAACACCCCTGCCGTAGGTTACCCCGAGTGGTTCGCTACGTTTAATGTCCGGGTTTAGGGCGTGAAGTTTGTCGGCGAATCCGTTTGCCCTGCTTGGTGAGCCAAATCGGGAGAGCTTTGAAGGAGAACTTTTAACGCTCCAGCCGGACTCTCTCGACTCACCGCCTTGTACCGCAGTAGGAGGGATAGATTTATACGTCCGTCACTCCAGTATACATTGACCCCCAGATTCCTACTCAACGCTCATGTTTTTTGCTTTCCAGAACTTCCTCTCCTTCCTTTCCCTAAAAAGACCCTCCACACAGCATCTTCAAAGATGACATGAGCCCTGAGGGAATTTTTTTCCTGTATGGAGTTATATTTAAAAAAATATATATTTATATATTCTTTCCTCAGGGCCTAATTATTTAAAAAAAGGTATTTACATACTCTCATTTATTTGTTGCAAAAAGTAATTGCAACATTGTTCTCACTGATAAAAAAATCAGTTGGTACGTTTTAAACATTTCAGACGACAATGCAGACAATATCTCACGAGGAGTGCACAAGACAGCTTCCCGGTCCTTCTTCTAGTCACCCTGACGGCATAATACATGACCTGGAGATTTGCAGCCGCCCAGTCAACACAACTACCAGATGTCCGGTATGTAACGCTGGGATGCATTGTAAACCAAGCTATTATAATATTGATTTTTATTTTTTTTAGATTATTTATTATTTCTACCAGAAAAATTGATATTACACGAAATTTAATAGAAACAATAAAAGAAGTCACGCAAAGCTGCCGAAGATAGCCATTACGTAACATTCATTAATGGCGCCATATAACAAAGAAAAACACAAAAAATGCCCTGTGGGCGTATTTCATGATCCAAATTGCTTAAAATGTTATTAAACATATCCTGTATAATAATGAAATTCAAATGGGATGGCGATATTCAATGTGAGAAAGAGCACGTGCTAAATGGGCTAGAACCAAAATGCATTAGGTCAGTGGCGACATTGGTTCCTCTTTTAATCTGCATGGAATGCATTTTTAGTGTGTGCGCAAATAAGTTTGAAATTAATTCTCTTTCTTTATGCACATATTAACTTAAGTGAAATGATTTTATTTCATTTCCGGCACGTCCTAGAGTTGAAGATACTCTCAGTATCTGCCTGCTAGAAGCCCACCATTCGAATCGAAAGGTTGCTTCATAATTATGTAGATAGGTGTTCAAGTACCTAACTACAAATCTTACGATTTCAGAGGAAATTTTATTTAAAAGAAAAATGGAAACATACTTGGGCGCGAGGTATGGTCCTCGTGTTACATTGTTATGACAACAATAGTGTTTATATGAAACAATAGTGTTTGTATGAATGGAAGAACCGCGCCTGATACTTGCGACCCTTACAAAGATATTAGTGTATGAAATTCATATAAATTGATCGGATGGCAATGTTTTTTCCGTCACTTAAGTAAGATCGGTTGTAAAAGGTAGAACTACTCCTTCCGCCTGAAGTGTGTTCGAAAACCGATTAAAAAATAAAACTTATTTATAAAATGCTGTATGAAGTGTGTTCACCTCATTTCTATATTTGTTCTCAGAACTGGTATTACGGTGCCCAATTGACTCTACACAACAGCCGCAGGGTGGCCTGCACCCACCTACTGGTAGGGTTGAGAACCAATCGGGACATTTCATCCTGCATATTCACCAACGTCCGCATATCTTCCTACATACCCTGGATAGAGGGTATCGTGTGGCCTGAAAGCGGTCTTCATGGCTAAGAAGTTTAGATTATAATTTTTTTGTTAAAAATGTAATGATATCCATAGATAAAAATAACATAAGAGAGAGAAAAATATACATCTTTACATAGTATAATGCAAAGTCGCTCCCGCTGTCTGTATGCTTAGATCTTTTAAACTACACAATGGATTTTCATGCGGTTTTCACCAATTAATAGATTAATTCACGAGGAAGATTAAAATATATAATTTGTAAAGGTTTGTGTAAATTGGTAACAAAATGTAATGTTTAAAGAAAGTGGGCTGGCAACGAATAGCGGGCAGCGGGCTGGCAAGTGGGTGGTGTGGATTTGATATGTATGCAAATTAACAGGTGGCGTTGGTTATACAGATTCAGTAATCGCGTTGTCAGTAGATGGCGTTTGGTTTCATTAGCCACAGTAATACAACAGCAACAGTAAAGTATGTACAATGTACACGGTATCCGGAAACTCGTAATACATGCGGGAAACTTGCAAATCTATATAATACATATTCAATATTCAATGTGCCTATAATAGAAAAAATCTATAAAAAATATTCAATTCTTCAATTTTACAAAGAAATACAGTTAAATACTCGTAACTTCCAATTCAATACATCAGCAAGATACCAGAAAACTATTAAAATTCCTAAATTTAATACTAAGCACATTCAAAATTCCTATCTTTATCTGGGCATAATCTATTATAACAACCTCCCATTAAAATTAAAAACCATCGAAAATATGCAGGAATTTAAGCCCAAATTAAAAAATTACCTGAAACTGCTATAAAAGTCCCAAATATGTTTACTTTGTATCTTAAAGTCTGCTATTTCATAAATCATTTATCCCTTCTTTTTTCTTTCATTTCTTAGTTTCTAAATCTCTGAGTCTACTATTGTATAAATCTTGCGTTCTTTCTTACGTATCCTTTACTTACTTATTACAATAATTTTTGTTACTAACTTACATGATTCTTCCATTTATAATGATTTTTTAATTTATATTATGATTTTTTTAAACTCTTCAGGATTTTTATTTTTAAATTATACAAGATTTTTTAACCTTCTTATTATTTACAATAGCCGTTATTACTAACTTACATGATCATTAATTTACTAATTGAGCTAGAACTCCCTCACCAAACACAAGAGCATTGTCTCTTTATGGTGAGGAAAGGCAATTTTTTTTATTTTTTGTTAACCTTATGTAACTATGTAACTGCTGTAACTTCATATGTATTTTTAATAAACATTGCCAATAAAAAAAAAAAAAAAATAAAAAAAAAAAAATATATATATATATATATATATATATCTACAATTTGGGAGGCGGGTATGGCTACCACCACCCTAGAAACCATTTATTGGATAACCAACACCTCTGCCATAGGTCACCCCAAGTGGTTCGCTAAGTTTGGTGACTTTGCAGGGGTACCCGGATTTATGAAGTGAGGTTTGTCCAGGTCTTGGCGGAGGATGCGTATGCCCTCCTGCTGCGTGGCGAGTGAGACTGGTTGAGGGAAGCCTTTTGACTTTCCCAGCCAACGCATAACGCAGATGGAGGGATGGATTGTTACACACCCAACAACTATCAATTTCACATTTAAACATAGCTAGAAAATTAATTAGAACCTAAGCTTTCCTAATAAATTGTACAGCGCCCTTGAGGTGATTTTTCACAAAAACGGCGCTTTATAAATTATCCAATTATTATTATTATTATTATAGCTATTTGCATACTTTTCAATCTTCCACTCGACATACTCCCATTCTTAAGATATGACTCTCCATTGCATATCGGATGTTTATTTAGATATCAACAGAACAGCATCCATTATCTTGTTTCAAGTAATTGTCATTATCAAAACTAATTAAATATTCATATCAATAGATTAAATATTAACTAGTAACTTTCTATAAGCCTTTATTTGTTTAGACCATACTTAGTCCTAATCAATATTCAATACATATGATATATACAGGGTGTAACAGGACGTACCCGAGGAATTTTAACCAGCGATTCCTGAACATATTTGGGGTAAAAAATGTTAAATTTCTTCCGCTTGTTGTCATTAGTCACTCAGCCGAGTAACCGACCAACCCCCACCCCGCCCCCAATTGTCCAACACCTACCGTTTTTTAGGTTTTTGTAGAAAAAATAAATAAATAAAAACATCAAAAATATCACCGGAGACCAAAATTTCATTTACATTTTTTTACTTCAAATAATGTCAGGAATCGATGGTTAAAATCCCTCGGGCACGTCCTGTTACGCCCTGTATAATAAGACATTTCACCATCGTTTGTCAGTGGTATTCCAGACATTTGTAAGGATTGTATTTATACGCCGTGTTAGAACACTAAGGCCTATTATAATAATTGTTCAACAGATTGTAAAAAGTGAATAAAAAATAGTAAAACTTTTAAAGACCTTTCCTGTCGGGACCTTAATAGGACTCATACGTCCGTCACTCCCGGATACACTGACTCCCAGATTTCTACCCACCCATTATACCTTTTTCCTTCCCAGAACTTCCTAATGTCCATGATCTTGTCTTTACAAATTCTTTTAGAGTTAATGTTTGTGCCTCTGATGAAATGATTCTTCCAATCAATAAATACCACCCCCCCCCCTATTAATCATTTACCTCAATCCTTATGTTAAGGTAATTGACCCCACGATTGTGAAGCGTAATTTTGAAAAAGCAGACTACCCAAAGATTATAGAATTTTTATCTACTAATAATCGGGCTTATTTATGATCGCACTTAAAATGCACAAGTTTAAATGAGGCCTTAGAATTCGTTTACGATGTAATTTATCAAGCAATTGATTGCTTTGTACCCCTACAAAAATATTAATAATATAATAATAATATTCTAAATTCCCCAAATGGTTCGATTCTGAACTAATTAATTTAACTTACGAAAAAAAAATTACCCACAAACGTTATAACATTATTTTTATTTTTTTAAACTTTATGAGTAAAATCTCAAATTATAATATTTAATTAAATGAAAAATATATTAGCGAAACTCAATCGAAAATCTGGAGACACAAAAACCAGAAAAGATATTATTGATCAATCGGTAGAGTTCTTGCCATGTAAGCAAAGGGTCCTGGGTTCGAGTCCCAACGGAGCCAATATCTTTTCTGATTTTTCTGTCTTCAGATTTTCGATTGAGTTTCGCTAATATTGTCTTCATTTAATTAAATGTTATAAAATAAATACAACGCTAGATAATTATATCGCATTCTCCGTTTTGCGTAAAGATTGTACCGGGAAATCGAAAGTATGTTTTAAGAAATACACCAACAATGTTGAAAATTCTATATTAACAAATGTTAATAAATTTTGGAATTACGCTAACTCCTTTCGGAAAAATAACTCTAATTTTCCCGGTACAATGTTTTACGGGAAAAAAGTGGGCCATGACTAAAACGATATTGTAAAATTATTTGCAGATTTCTTTAAGAGTGTATACGTTGAATACAATGATAACATTTTATCTGATGAACCCCAATTTACCGAAATCTCACTCAACTTGCACACAATCTGTGTGGATGTAAATGATGTTACTTTTGTGACTTTTATCAAACAGCTGGATATCAGGTCGAATTCGGGGCCAGATATGATTCTCTCAATATTACTTAAAAACTGTATTCATGTTCTAGCTCTTCCTATAACTACAATTTTCAATTTATCTTTATCAGATTGTTTTACACATTTACACATTTATTTACACATATACGGCACAACACGTGCCATTAACATAATTGACATACTTATAATAGTACAACAACATGAAGAATAACAGTATAAATGTTAGTAAAATTTAATTTAAGAAAAAAGGTGAAAAGTAAGGTAATAAGTAGTGTATAAAAACTATAATGTATAAAAGTAAATTATAAAGTGAATAGTATAAAATATAAAGTATTAAGTACAAACTATAAATTATTAGGTAAAAGTAAAAATAAAAATTTAAAGAGAGAAATAAAACAATAAAATGTAAAATATACAAATAAAAGATACCTATCTCAAGGTACCTACAACGATTTAAATATAAAAATATAAAAAGTAACAAATCCTGGATTATGTTAACGGATATGATAAATTTTACAAGTACCTATGATTTCTAGTGCATTAATAGTTTTAAGAGTGAAGTATTGGTAGGCATATTATGTTTATATGATGTATTATATTTACGTGGTACTAGCAAACAAATTAAGTCTAACGCATCTTTTGTATGAAGCCAGATTACCGACGGCGTGATCAATATTAGCATATTCATTGCCTAAAATATGCAAACGATTTATGGTTGAGTTTTGTTCTGCGTTCGTCATAGTTTTGTCACAATGGAAAGGTGTTTTGAGTCGAGTTGGTCTACAAGGTACATGGTAATTTATTAATGAGACCAATTCAGGGGAGTCAAACCAGTTATTGTTTATTTTAAATAGAAAAATAAGATCGTTGAGAATTCTTCTATCTTTTAACGATAAGAGTCGCATTTTTTGTAATAAAGATTCATAGTTTATGTCAACCGCGGGAATACCTAATTTGAAATTAATTGATCTGAGAAATTTGCGTTGGATTCTTTCAATGGAGTTTGCGTGGCTTTTGTAGAAAGGGTTCCATATGGGGGAATTGTATTCTAAATGACTCCTAACCAGAGTTGTATATAGTATTTTGAATGTTTGGATATTTTTGAAATCTTTACAAATTCTTACAATGAAGCCCAGCATTTTCATTGCTTTACCAGTTATTATATCAATGTGGTTGGTAAATAGTAGTTTAGAGTCGAAGGTTATTCCAAGGTCCCTTATTACAGGTACTGACAATAGACTGTGATTGTTAAAAGAATAACTATATTTGATAGGGTTTTTAATTCTAAAGAAACTCATGATTTGACATTTTTTAATGTTAAGTGTAAGTTTGTTAATGGTACACCATTCTACGAATTTTATAAAATTGGATTGGAGGGACAAGCAGTCGTATATATTTTTTATGATTTTATATATTTTCATGTCATTATCAAATAATAATATATTAACATCAGTGAATATAGAAGTGACATCGTTTATGAATAGTATAAACAATATTGGACCAAGGTGCGAACCCTGAGGCACACCGCTAGTGGCTTCAAATTCGTAAGACAAGTGTTCTTTAATACAGACAGTTAGTATACGTTTTGATAAATAATTCTTAATCCAACATAATAAATTACCATTCCTGAAATTTGAAAAAGTAGCTTTATAACACCTATTTTTAAGAAAGGAGATAAATGTCAAATTGAAAATGGTGGACCCATATGTATTATGACGGCCGGCGTTGTTCAGCGGTAAGGCGCTTGACTAGCATTTCGAAGGTCGCGGGATCGAATCCCGGCGTGGCAAATAAATTTTATTCGATTAATTTGTGTATTTCACAATTTATTAATTATTAAAATAATTTTTAGAAATTTAATTAAAATTAAATTTGATAATGTTATTATCGAGTTCTGCAAGTTATTTGGTTAGTGGTTTTTTTTGGTTAGTGTAAAAATAAAAACACCTCTTCAAAATTCACCGAACATCTCTTAGTGAATAATCACGTTCCACTTAAAAATAAAAAGCCAAAACCATTACATATAGAACGAAAGGGTCTTAGATTAAATTTGCTTGAACAATTAGAAATCAATAAACGAACGAATTACCCCAACATAACGCTAATTTATAAAGTAAGGAAAATTATTTATTCCCCACTACTTAGTATGTTTATCAAACCTAAAAAAATATAATGCACTTAAATGAGTCATAGCAATAACGTCATTCTAAATCAATTAAGAAAACCCTTACACTTAGTGCAAGGCAAACATAAGGGAAATACTCCGAATCCCAGTGTCTCTACAAATTGGTTTAACCGGTAATAAATCAACTTAGACACCTTCAAAAATTGACATTTAAAATCTTATAAATAAGTCGTCCGTACGTGGCTTCACCACAGTTTGAAAATGACCTTAAATGTCGAAACAGCTGTAACTAAAACACTAGCCAAAAAAACTTGCAGAACTCGATAATAACATTATCAAGTTTAATTTTAATTAAATTTCTAAAAATTAAAATGTAGTTCTACGAATTAAACACAAAAACAATTAATATATTAAAATAATATAAAATATATTTGCGGCACGTTCCAGAGTGGAAGATACTCTCAGTATCGCCCTGGTGTAAGACCACCATTCAGAATTGAAACGTTGCTTGAAATGGCTTCTGCCGTGTTTGGTGACCAGATCTGAATAGCCAGGTACTTCCCCAAATTCCTTTTCCCTATCTCCTTCCCCTCCCCACTGCCTTCAGCCTCACAACATACCCCAATTGGGGATGCCATAGTCCCACTGGCTCCAGACGGGAGCAGTTGGGACTCTTGTGCGGTATTCATGTAAAAAAAAATGTCATCACTACCGAAAAAAGTTTCGGTTGTGATGACAATTTTTTTTTACACGTTTAGCAGTAAAATATAACCTCAAACTATCAGTAACAGCTGTTTCGCGCCAGGGTTGCATGGTGTGATTTTGCAGTTTACATATCGATTCTTCGAATGATAACGTTTCCAAGCGTGGCAAAAATTTCAATATGAAGTAAAATCCAAAAAAAAAATTATCATCAAATATTGACTTTCTTCCTTGCACTGATATCAAAAAAGTAACAAATACTGCGATTTAAAAATTAATGTCGATAATCGTCTATAGCGGAATCGCCCTATTCTATGTAAGTAAAATCATGCATCTAATTAAACCACTTATGTCAACATTTCAACATGGTTTTATGCCAGACATATATATCTACGTCACATAACTTATTTCTTTACAAAAAATTTATTTCTATTGCACTGTCCAAGGGTCATCAAGTTGTCACAATTTATACTGATTTCAGCAAAGCCTTTGATACTGTTTCTCATCGCATTTTAATGAAAAAATTAGAGGACTTGGGAATAAGCGGCAATTTTCTCGCATGGCTTAGAAGTTACTTATATAAAAAAACTATTTGTACCTCCACAACTTCTTACACTTATTGCCTTAAGTGGGGTCCTCCAAGGTTCCCACTTAGGACCAATTCTTTTCCCACTATTTATTAATGACATCTCATTAATTTTCGATAATTTTAATTTTATTCTTTTTTTTTTATTTTATTTTTTTTTATTTTTTATTTTAACTTTATGAGTAAAACCTCAAATTGTAATATTTAATTAAATGAAGACAATATAAGCGAAACTCAATCGAAAATCTGAAAACAGAAAAATCAGAAAAAGATATTGACACATCGTCCCAGATGTGTCAATATCTTTTTCTGATTTTTCTGTTTTCAGATTTTCGATTGAGTTTCGCTTATATTGTCTTCATTTAATTAATTTTATTCTATTCGCCAACGATCAAAAGATGTTTAAATCGATCAAAAATTCTTCTGATTGTATAACTCTACAAAAGAAACTTAAACTAACTTTATGAATGGTGCATCGAAACAAATTATATCTCAACATTAACAAATACCAAAAAATCAGTTTCTATAGATCTAAAATCTCTTTATTATTCGACTACTCAATTAACAAAACCACTCTTAAAAATTGTGTCTTTAAATTCAATGAGCTTGGCGTTATCTTTGACTCTAAATTACGCTTCTTGAATCACATTATTAGCATCACCAGTAAGGGACTACAAATGCTTGGATCTATTCTCAGAATCGCTAAAGACTTTAATAACATAAAAACCATAAAATTACTACAGTTAGAAGTCAGGTTGAATACAATTCAAGCATTTGGTGTGCTCATTTCAACTCTCATTGTTTACAAAATGAAAAAGTTCAAAATATTTTTTTACATTTTATTCATTTTAAAATTTGTATTCCTACATATTATTGAAATCATTTATGTCAATTTACACAGTAAACTTAACTTATCGAAATTATCTGAAAGACGAAAAATATTTGATCTCCTTGTATTATATAAAATTGTGCATTCAAGGTTGGACTGCCCTGATGCTATAAATTTGTTATCTACCTCCATAATATACCAGGCGAAATATTTTATTCTACAACAATAACTTTGCTCTGAATTCTGTGATAGAAAGAAGACATAGGTTGGGCAATGAACTAACTGATGTTGCTGACATATTTAATTTTAACTTCAATACATTTAAAGCCAAATTAGTCCACCACTTTTTAGACGTAAATAATAAATGAGAAATCAATTTATTTTATTTCGATTTTCTTTTGTTTTTTTTTTTTTTTTTTAATTTTTTAATGTTCGTACTCTAGAGGCTAACAACGAGTAATTAAGTAAAAATCAATTTGTTTTTATTTCTCGTTGGTTTATGAATTATACCTACGAGTTCTCTAAAATCAACCATTAGCAATAGATATATTCTTATTTATTATATTGAGTTTGTGCTATGTAATATTATTTATTTATGTTATTCTGTTGTTAAAAATAAAATTTGTATTTGATACGTAAAAGCCCAATAGAGCATCAATAAATATATAAACAAAAAGTTAATTTAATTATAATATCCTTCCCTTCCTTAGCAGGACCCTCTACTACATCTTCCAAGATGACGTAGGCCCCAAGGGAAATTATTTTCAAAAAAACATACATAACCCTACGTTTCATCACGCACAAATGATTTTGAATAATTATTTAACAATTTAAAAACCATTTAAATTCTCTTTTTCGGAATTTTAAACTTGTTACAACACGTTTTATAGAAGGAAAGAAATATTTTCGCACAATTATTTCGTGTACGAAACTTAAATAAAATACAAGAACGGCCCACAGAAAACTCACCCCAACGTCAACTAGTCTTACGGAAGATAAGCAAAAATATGTAAGTATTGTTATTCTCTTTGAGTTTTGTATTGATCGATCATATATTTATTTTTTTCACAAAAAAATGCGGCAACTTGCGAATGATTTTTTAAAAATGTTATTGGCCTTATTGTGCCACCAACGTTAAAAAAACTGTTATTATTTATGCATTAAACCGCTTACTCGTTAATACGGAAAACTTTTTATCCAAACAGTTATATTTAGCTTTATTATTACGAAAAGTGAGTATTTAAGTCGGGGGAGACCAAAAAACATGCAAAAAATATGCATTTAACATTTTAATTTTATTAAAATTAATTCACTCGCACGGTAACGCCATGTTCATTCATCATTTTTATTTTAATATTTCATCAATGCTGCCAATCATAGAAAAATATTTTTGCGTAAAACAAAGTGAATGCATCATTGACAAGTATTTGTAACAGTAGAACATGGAAAGAAATGTATTAAAATAATTACACAAACCCGCTAGACAAACCCTGCGTAGCCAAACAAACCATTCAAAACCTGGGATGTTTTTTAAAAGGATGATGAAAAGCGAGCTTATTTTAGAGAATTTATTTTATAAGATTGGTACTTCCGACAAATGTCATATTTGATTGTCTATTAGCTAAAAAAGGAACATTCCGTATTATCCGTGCATCAAACTTCGACAACACAAATGTTCCGTATTATCTGTGAGGTGGACTAACTGCATATTTACCAAACTGTTTACTGAAGGTTTATAACAAATCTGAAATCAGTCATCCATTTGGTTACCGAGAAATCGTAATTGTCTATTTGAAAAAGTGTTTGTACAATGGATGTACCGCTAAAATATTAAATAAAATATCTTCTATATATATAAAAAAAAATCTCGTGTCACGGTGCCTGTGGTCGCACTCCTCCGAAACCGCTTGACCGATTTTTATGAATTTTTTTGTAAATATTTGGTAGGTACGAGAATAGGTCATAAAGTATATTTCATGCCGCTAGATGATTAGGGTGTCCCTGTCCAGAACAGACGAGCGGGCTGGCAAGCGGGTGGTGTGGATTTGATGTGTATACAATTTAACAGATGGCGGTGTGAGTTAATTAATCGTGGTTATAAAGGTTGGGTAACCATCCATTAGATGGCGTGGATTGTGTTTCGTTAGCCACAGCAACGCGTAGCCGGGTCAGCTAGTATTAAATAAAATGCTAAATATTCATACTTGTATCAGAATTCGAGTTCTAAACAATAAAATTAGAAGCGTTTTAAGAATAGACAATAAACAAAAATCTTAATAAATTCCTAAGTTAATTGTAATAAAAATAATAATAATTAATTGTATTAAGTGTCATTAATTAATAAATTAATAATAATTAATTGTATTAAGTGTCCCAAATCGGTCATTTTTAAATTAAATTTACGCCTATCAAAATGTTTCTGTCACTTGACTGTCCTAGAACGGGAGACCTTCCTTGTTCGACAGTCAAAGCTTTTTTGTACTGATGTATTCTTTATAACAAAAACAAACAAACAAATAAAAAAATAAAAAATAAATCTATATGATAGGAAGAGAGAAAGTAAATGTGCGCACGCACTGCTCTCTCTTGCTCCTACAGCGTGATACAGACAATAGGCCTGCACTGTGTAACGTAACTGGCAATGAGAGAGAGAGAGAGAAATAAAATGTGTGCTCGCACCTCTCTCTCTTGCCCCTACAGTAATATACGAAAAGTAACTCTCTCTCTTTCTATCTTCACTAACTTATATCTCCCTCTCAACTACCGTTTGCCTCGCCTTTCGTAACGCTCTCGCCACGCATTCGCCAGCTTACCCCAAGTCAAGCGTGCGTAAAGAAGTTTTAATTCAAAAATCTCGTGTCACGGTGTTTGTGGTCGCACTCCTCCGAAACTTTTTATAATTTTTTTATGTATATTTGGTAGGTATGAGAATAGGTCGTGAAGTATATTTCATACCGCTAGGTGATTAGGGCCTGATTAAACAACCAAAATATTCACTAGAAATAATTTATATGCAGAACAACGTTTTCCGGGTCAGCTGGTAGACTATAAAAGTCTTTTATAGTCTAATAACTAAACCAAACTATATCGATATAGATGTACTGGGAATATCTTTCTTATTTTTATTTATTTTATTTTATTTTTTTTGGAAAACCAACAGTTACATTATTTACTTAGGTGTATTTACATATGTATATGTTATTGAACCAATAATAGGTTTTCACTGGTGTGTATTAATTAGAGAGATTAAAAAGTTATAATAGTTATGATAGCTTATTGGGATGGGATGGTGGGCGGGAGGGGAAGGGGACGGATCTAATCTGGAAGTGAATAAGTTATTTGTATAGGAGTATAATAGTTTGAATATGTTTAGAAGTTATTTATTGTTTATTTTTTAGAATTTGGGGTGCTGTGTTGAATAAGTCGGGCATGGCATTGTCCTCATGTTTGGGAAATTCATTCAGTAGGTATTTCCCCGATTTCTCATTGAAATTGCAAATTTCTGCAAAAACATCATATCATCAGATGACATGCGCAGACCCGTGAAAAATCACGGGAAACAAAAATTAATTAAAAATAATTTTACTTCAAAAATTAACCCAAATTTAAAAAAAATCAAAATTCTCCGTTGAGAATCGAACACTGATCAACTGCTTGAAAATCAACTATGCTGACCTTTACATCACTTACTATTTATAAGAAGGGTGACAAATTATGCAGGTACTGCAAATATAAGAATTGCTTGTGTATTTTTTACAAACAGCAAAAATTGCGTTGTACAATTGCAGAACCGTATACATTTCATATTATACGTATTACATTTTGAAGCTGAAAGTATTTATAAAAAATATATTTGCCTCTGGGTCATTCACTTTCTAAAAAAAGAAAAAGTTACCTTTATTATTCATCATTAAAATCCATTACAATTATGATGATTCAGGGTTTGGGGTGTTTCCCAAACTGTGGCCCGCGTTGAATAAATGGCTGTAGCCCCTCCCCGAGAATGAGGTCATTAGGGGTTGGTGGGGATATAAATAGCTGTTCCAGAGGTTCTCAAACCAAACCCAGACACTCCGTTAACAAGTTACATTCTGCACTCTGCTCTACAGTTTATTTTATCTTCTAAACGTCAAATATAAATATATTGTGTATGTTTAAATTCAGATTTTAATTGCAATTATTGTGTGAAATTAAATTTTAATTGTACAATAAAATCTGTGGTGATTACAAAACTACCTCAAGTCTTCAGCCTTTGAATATTTGGTAAGTACCTACTAAATTATAATGTTTTTTTTTTACATGAGCTCCACACAGGAGGCCCTGGGGAAAATAATTTCCCTCAGGGCCTATGTCATCTTTAGGGATGCTGTATGGAGGTTTTTTTAAGGAAAGGAAGTAGCGGAAAGTTCTGGGAAGGAAAAGGGTTTAAGGGGTGGGTAGGAATCTGGGGTTCAGTGTGTCCTGGTCATCCACCTCCAAGACCTAGACAAACCTCACCCCATGAACCCGGGCACTCCTGCTAAATCACCAAACGTAGCGAACCACTTGGGGTGATCTATGGCAGAGGTGTTGGTTATCCAATAACGGTTTACGGGGCGGCGGTACCCATTCCCGCCTCCCAAATTGTTACTTTATTTGTTTCTAAATTTTATGTCTCCATGTACCATGTATTCATTGTTCATTGAGCATACTGGCCGGCGCATGATCTCGTAAAAAGTTTGAGAATCTTTTTAAAAACCAAACACGTCAATTAAAAATTATATGCTTTATTTGGTTGTATTTAAATGATCAACATCACTAATATATTTCTAAAAAAATGTTATAATGAGATTTTAAAAGGAACGAGGCGCTGACTTTTTCGTACAAAACTCACTGATTTGAGGCCAACATGTTGAACAAAAATCAATAATATTTTTTCTAAGCAAAAAGTGTAGCAAATATCTAGTACGGACGTTAGCTATTTTATTTATTTGTGTTTCGAATTGTAAAATTTAGGCCAAAGAAAATTATAATATATCCATTAACCTAAAAAATAAAAAAAATTATAACATAAAAAATAATTGCCAAAGTTCCCTATAAAATCAGTGAAAACTGATTTCTTTAATGGGTGATTTAATATGCATATTGCAATTTATTTATTTACAATATTCGTACTAGGTGTTTGCCATATCTTTTGACTAACCAAATAATTTTTCCGTTTTGTTGAGTATTTTAGTCTCAAATCCAAAATGAAGTTATGCATGAAAAAGGCCGCGCAGTCATTTCTCGTTGCATTGATTTTTTTAATGATATCATTGTAAATTTTCTAATATTTTGAAACACAAACCCAACCCAAAAAACTAATCTCAGATAGAAATGAAAACATTTCAATGACTGCCTAATTCTAGTGAATATTCTATAAACAAAAATATTTTTCCATTTTTAATCACTACTCAATATTATTTCGCTTTCAAATCAATTTCAGTTTACTAATATTTTTCTTCTTTTTGTTGTCAGATCAAAATTTTCTGAAGCGATGTGCAGATTCAAGGAAGAAGGAAGCCGCCGGGAGAACGGTTACGAAGGGACACACATGGGTCAAAGCCTGGTAGTGGAATTCGGACCCTATGTTGAAGAACCCAGCATTACCGATATTGAAATCATGCAAAAAATCGTGGATATGCGAGTGAAGAGGCAACGTAGAGTCCAGCCAACAGACTTTGCCGAAGTAATGCATTACAATAGGTTAGCTTTCGAATCTGCCTACGGATATATGCCGATTCTCAACCCAGAGGCATACGACGAACATGAGCTGATGACAGAAGAAGAGTTTTACGAGACTCAAGCTGAACGACAACCGGTGGAAGATCATGCGTGGTTGGTTCACCAGCAAGAGCAAGTAGTTGTTGAGGTTGAAGTAGATGAAGAACTAATGGATCAACTAGATGGAGAATTCGAAGAACATGATGTTGACATTCCACAAAACATAATGGATCGAGAAGATGAAGAACGCAGGGAAGCTGATGCAGGCATTACACCAAGCAGATTGACGCTTAAGAGGGAACGGGAATAGCCTCTCCAGCGTGAAGACTGAGAAACCTGATAACTCTCTCGTCTTATACACTTCATTGTCCGACATTTATATTGCATTATCAAATGTGTTGCACCAATGGATCAAGTAGATGGAGAATTGGACGAACCTGAGATCAACATTCCAAATATCCAATAAACATTCTTCTGGGTATGCTTAGATTCTACTCCCTGCAGTTCAGGAGACTCAGAGACCTATGCCGCTACCCACTTGTTTAGACTGCTGCGAGGCTTTACTTATAAATAATATTCAGGTATTTTGGAACGCGTAGGTTTATATACCTGATGAGTGATGACTATCTATTTAAGACAGTGTTATCATAGATTATGCTATCTTCCTGCCTGTATGATCAACCTGCATTGGGTGTCCTGATGGGGAAGAGTGTTTTGTTTCTGAATAAAATAATAAACAGATTTTAACATACTTATATACCCATTTCTTTACCTTCTTGTAATATTTTCATAAATAACATTTTAAAACTAGTGGTATAATGTCTGGAAAATCTACATCACGCGCGCAGTCGATTATGTTATAACTTTTTTGATTTGGGTTTTCGTTTTCATAGTAAATGAGTCTTAAGTTGGAATCTTTTAAGGTCAATTTAAAAAAAAACCTCCACCAAAACAACCTCTAGTTTCCGGATACCACGTATATTATCAAAAGCAGTTTTAACACCTTTAATACAAGTTAAATAATTATAATAACATAAAAACTTTTATTCAATAAATCACTGAAACTGTAGGGGCGTGTAAATAGCCCCTGACACGAGGGCTGACTACCCTATGTAAAATTAACGAAAATTGAATTCTTCCCTATGTGACACAAAAAACAGTCGACCCAGCAACTCCAAAAACCAAAGTGAAAAACAAACAAACACTCACTCAGAGAATGCAGCTCAGCCACGATGTCCACACGAAAAGACACTTCTTTTCAATAAAAATGTCAAGGCGATATCGCATAATCTTGACAGATGTTTCGCACAGCAAGGAAGTTTCAACCAAACACAACTAGTTAGTTTTCACAATGATAAAAATAAACAGCAAAATGTTCCAAAACAACAGATGACAGTTAGTTTCACTTGTTTATGTACTATTTTTAAAATCAATCCATTTAGGTGTCTACTGGATGAATTATTCTTCTGACTGACCAGGAGAGACATCTCTTGGCCTTTTACTGACACTCCCGTCAGAAGTAATTGCTTGATTCACAAAGGTAAGGAAACGCATGAATACACTGCATCTCAAGTCACATAGGTTAAATTCAATACAATACAAAACCCAGAGATGGCGCCCTTATGGTCTTATAGCATAAATTATTCATTTAAAGAAATTAATGCCCAAATATATTTATGGCGCGTATCCATATTCCCCGCCTTGGAAGTTCGTAGAGCTTACAAAAGAAAGAGTATAAAAATACAAATGAAACAAGAAATGAAATAGAAATAAAGTGACTATTCACCGGTAATATTCAGGAATGACACGCATTGGAAATTCGCAGAATCTCACAAAATAAAGAAAAATAACTAAAAATACAATGTAATAAAGTTCAATTGACCAAGATAACGGATATTTAAGTAATGCCATGTCTGGGTCAGAGATCATTGAAACAATGACTAAAATCAAAAAAATAAATAAATAAAAATAAACAAAAATAGATAAAATATAAAATTATTGCGTTGGAATGGGATATAATTTGACAACCGGACCTTTAAAAGAACCAAATCTTGTCTTTACCGTCGCAACGCGAACAATTTTATCCATTCCGGGATGGATTTCAGTTATCACGCCTAAAGGCCAATTTAACGGAGGGGAATCTTCTTGTCCCACTAGTACGACAGTTCCGATATCAATCGGATGATCAGAAGTAGTCCACTTCTGCCTGACTTGCAAGGTGTGCAGATACTCTGAACGCCACTTCTTCCAGAAGGACTGAACCATGCTGTCTAATAATTGCTTACGCTGAGTCAAATTGATTTTACCGTCTGCCAGGACAGAAGCAGGCAAGTACTGCAATGGTGTCGACATTAAAAAATGCGCAGGCGTAAGGACTTCTGGATAAGGGTCAGAAGACATAACTGTAAGTGGACGCGAATTCATTATGCACTCAATTTGAACTAGCACAGTCTGTAACTCCTCATAGGTGAGAAGCTGAGTTCCAATCACACGGTACAAGTGTGTCTTCATGCTCTTTATGTTCGACTCCCACATACCCCCAAAATGAGGCGCGCGTGGTGGAATCATTTTCCACTCTATACGACGCTTCGCGAGTTCGCGCTTTAATGAGGGCTCATATTCAGATTCAACCAAAAACTTGTAGAGGTCATCTAATTGTGCCTTCGCACCCACAAAATTAGTACCATTATCTGAATACAAGCATGTTACCGGGCCACGCCGAGAAATAAAACGGCTGAAAGCAGCCAGGAAAGCATTTGAAGTTAAGTCAGAGACCAACTCAATATGAATAGCCTTGGTCACAAGGCATACGAATAGACAAATATATGCCTTTTGAGAATGTTGTCCTCTCCGA
Source organism: Limnephilus rhombicus (assembly GCA_929108145.2). NCBI lineage: Eukaryota > Metazoa > Arthropoda > Insecta > Trichoptera > Limnephilidae > Limnephilus > Limnephilus rhombicus. Next base: position 13,205,628 of record OV815297.1, on the reverse strand, counting down.
CGAGTCAGCGTAATACGGAGTGGACCTGCGTAATCTACACCGGTATGTACGAAGGCCTTTGCTTCTGCAACACGATATGACGGTAAATCTGCCATCTTCGGTGTAGGATGCGATGGATTTAAGCGGAAGCAACAATTGCATTTCCGCACCATCGCCCTAATAACAGTCCTAGCATCTAATATCCAATAGCGTTGACGTAAGATAGACATAAGAAGTCCTGGGCCTGTATGACAGTTCACGACATGAAAGTGAGCGATGATCAGATTGACAACACAGTCATGTTTGGGAAGCAAAACCGGATGTTTAACCTCAAAGGGTAAATCCGATTTAGAAAGCCGCCCCCCAATACGTAACAGATTATCTCCATCAAGAAATAGAGATAAACTCTGAAGTCTTTTGGAATGAAATTTGCCTTCCTGGAGTGCAGCAATATCTCCTGCAAAATGAATACTCTGCACAGCACGAATCACAGCCTTTTCAGCAGTCATAAGATTATTGACCGTTCCAGAGGAAAGTGATATCTTTTTTATGAATCGGAGGACATAAACAACAATCCTTAGTAGTTTATCCCAAGTGGATATACGCTGAGCCAGTTCACTCAGGACCGATTTTTCACCCTGAAATGTTGCAATGAGCACATTAGCCTTGTGTTCAGGCATTTCACCAGTATTGGTAGGGTGAAACGGTTTTAATGGCCATTCCAAAGGTGGGCTGCGAATCCATGATGGGCCGTTCCACCATAAATCATGTGAAACGAGTTGGGAAGGAAGCATGCCACGAGAAAGGCAGTCGCTCGAGTTTTCACTACCAGCAACATGGTAAAAGTTCTCTGGAGACAAATTTTCTTGGCACTGAGCTACGCGATTACTAACAAACACCGACCAGCGATGCGGTGAAGAATGTATCCAAGAGAGCGCAACGGTAGAATCGGAAAACGCATATGTTCCTGCAATAGGAAGACGCTCAGAATAATTATCTTGAACCGTCCGTATTAATTTGGACATCAATACTGCGGCACAGAGCTCCAAACGAGCGAGGGTCGTCACTTTGGTGGGAGAAACCTTTGATTTTGCGCACAACAATCTCACTGTAATTTTTCCAAACAGATCAGTGGTGTGCAAATAAATCACACAGCCGTAACCATTCATGCTTGCATCGCAGAAAGCAACAACGAGCACCGTACTGTCTTTCAGGACACCAACATGGCGAGGGATTTTTATCATTGAAATTAGAGGAAATTCCTGTGTAAGCGCCGAAAACCGACGAATAACGCTATCAGGGGGTGTATCATCCCAACCAATGTTGCACAGCCATAGCTCTTTGATAAGTAATTTAGCGTACAGAATGACAGGGGCGACCAAGCCGAGGACATCAAATAAACGGGCGACTATGGAGAGTATGCTCCGCTTTGTGCACTTCTCCTGAACATAAGATGTCGTAAAGAAGAAGCTGTCATCAGCTGGTTCCCACGAAAGGCCCAACACCTTAGAGGTATTGTTAGAACCAACAGTGAAGTCCACTGGGCTGCGGTGAGAATCCGGGAGGTTCTCAAGTACAACTTGAGAATTACTAGTCCATTTTACTAAATCAAAGGCACCGGACTTAAACAACGAGATTAATTCTCGAGAAAGACGTATGGCGCTGGGCTCATCTGCAATAGAATAGACCAGGTCGTCCATATACAGCTTGGACTCTGCCACTTTGGCAGCATCCGGGTAATGTGGTCTCATATCCTGGGCCAACTGGCGAACCGTCCGCATTGCTAAGTATGGACTTGCCGTCAAGCCGAAAGGAACTCGATTGAACTGAAAAGTTCGTATGAGACCATTATTTGAGAATCGAAATAAGATCCTCAGGTATCTGCGATGCTTGCTAGGAACTTCAATCTGTAAATACATTTGCTTTATATCCGCAGTCATAGCGATGGGAAAAAGACGAAAGTCAAGCAAAAGCAGAAACAAATCGGCTTGCAAATTGGGACCAGTATGAATAATGTCATTCAGTGACAGCCCTGTGTGTGTTTTAGCACTAGCATCGAGCACAATACGAGGCATTGGTTTGTCTGGACGAGTGACAGCATGATGTGGGATGTAATATCCATCTTCTGTGATATCAGACTCTGAGACTTCTGATAGGTAATTATTTTCAATATATTCACTGATAACCTTGTTATAATTCTCCTGCAAAGCAGGGGAATGTTTAAATTTTCGCTCCAATGCCAAAAATCGGCGTTGGGCAGCAGTACGAGAATTACCCAATTGTCCTGGATCTTTACAGAAAGGTAAAGCAACAGAATATCTACCATCATCAGTGCGAGAAATTGATGAAGTAAAGAGATTCTCACATTCTGTCTCCTCCGGACTTAGAAATTTTATATTAGGTATCTCTTCTAACAGCCAAAATTTTTGCACTAAATCATTAAGTGCGAGTGCCGAGAATGATGTGTTTGTGTTGAGCACATTATTGGGGTAATCACCCATCAACACGAAACCGAAAGCGGTCGATAACGCGGGGGGTGCACTAGTACCCGATTCAACCCTGTTCCCTAAATAAATATATGGGAACAGTTGTGCACCGATGACGACATCCACGCATCCAGGAATATTCCATGTTAAGTCTGCGAGAGGTATGCCCTCTAAGTACCTCATATCACCCTTGGCTATATAGTGATTAGGTAATTGGTCGGTGATACTGTCAACGACAAGCGCATGTATATTATATTTATTCTCTGGGTATACGCGAGACTCAATATCCAAATACACGTAACCGAAAATTGGTCGAGACGTTGATCCAATTCCTTTGACAAACGAATTACTCAAAGGAATTATTGGTAAATTCAGCGTCTTACAACAATCGACCGTAATCAAATTATTTTGAGAGCCATTATCAATTAGGCACCGAACAATAACTTTATTTCCGTTTTTAAGCTTCGCGTATACTTGTGCGGTCGAAAGTAAAATAGAAGAGTTCGGTGTTACTTTGGCACAAAGCGAACACGAAGGATTGACATTCGCGGTCCCCTCCACTTGCTTATCACCAATGCCAGTTCCATTGATGCTGGATGACACTGGAGGGGGGACTGACGGTTCTTCACTGGTAGGTACTTGCGACGTATGTACATGAGTATTGGTTTTCATATTATTCACACTGCCGAAATGTAAGAATGTATGATGACGTTTATTGCACAAATCACAAACTAACCCCGATTTGCATGACTTGATTGTATGTGAACCACTAAGGCAATTTACACAGGCATTTTTCGATTTTATAAATTCAAATCGAGCCTGTGGGGAACTCATACATTTAAACTTTGAGCAAACGTTGATTAAATGATCAGTTTTGTTACACAGAATACATCCTTTCGGCGGAGCTGGGAAGCGCGGAATATTCGCATTACTCGCGACGAACGATTTAGTATTATTTGATCGGGAGGACGAAATGGGATGCGTTTTATTTACGACACCATGCGAGTTACTCGTTCGTTCTAAAATCTTTACTTGATCTTGTACAAACGAAACTAACTCATTATAAGAAGGAATTTCTTTATTACGAACTGTCAGCTCAAAGTTCTGAGCCGTCTGTGAATCAATTTTTCTTACCGCGCAGTGAAACAAAATAAAATCAGTTAAATCTTCAATACCTAACTGCTTTAATGCCGACACTGACGAAGAATATCTTTCAATGAAAGAATTGAGACTGGCAGATGTATTCGTGCAGTTTTTCGCATCGAGAATATTATTTAAATAATGTGTTCCTAGTGTACGTTTATCTTGATATTTTTTAACTAAACTCTCCCAAATGATCTGATATGTATCACCCGAAGGCACAATGCCTGCGGTTATGTTCAAAGCCCCGTGTGTGAGTTTTCCGACTAAGTACTGCACACGCTGCGAGTCAGTTAGCTGTCTATTATTATGGATATTGGCTTTAAATGACTCAAAAAATTTCGACCAACTTTCATTCTTACCATCGAAGGTTGGAAGATCTATTGCAGGAAGATTAATCATACACGGCTCCCGCGACTTATTTTGTGACGTCAGTGACTCTCTTACAGAAGTTTTCATATTCGATCTAGTTCGTTTGACCTTCAAAAAAAGATCATCAAAAGCATTTAAAGCTTGAAAATCTGGTTTAAATTCTGGATTTAAAGTTAACTGACGATCATTGATGCTATCTATAATATTTTCAAATTGACTTCGCATTTGATCAATCATCTCTGACTGAGCCATAAACACTTCGTTATTTCTTGACTCAAAATTAGATATATTATTTGTTGCATTATACAGATCGTTCATACGAACAAAAAGATTTTCCTTTTTTGCGGTTAAAAGAATAAGCGATCTGTCTTGAGCCTCATCAAAACCCTCCTCCGTAATTCTTGGCATTTTTTTATATATGCGAAAAGATTACCACAAAATTTTACAATAATGTTACAATGTTAATAATTAATTAATAATAATGTTGCGAATAATTATCCAAAATTACGACAATTCTGCGAACAATGTTAACAATCAATTAATAATAATAATGTTGCGAATAATTATCCAAAATTACGATAATTCTGCGAACATCCAAATATGTCATCCAAAAGCAAAAAACAAGACCAGCTATAGTTCTCAAAAAAATGAGAGGTACTTCAAATTTACCAAAAAAATACGTAAATTCAAACATCCATGTAATTAAGCTATAATCTCGAATTGAATGTATGAATGAATTAATAATCCAGGCTACGAAGGACCAATAAATATGTAGGGGCGTGTAAATAGCCCCTGACACGAGGGCTGACTACCCTATGTAAAATTAACGAAAATTGAATTCTTCCCTATGTGACACAAAAAACAGTCGACCCAGCAACTCCAAAAACCAAAGTGAAAAACAAACAAACACTCACTCAGAGAATGCAGCTCAGCCACGATGTCCACACGAAAAGACACTTCTTTTCAATAAAAATGTCAAGGCGATATCGCATAATCTTGACAGATGTTTCGCACAGCAAGGAAGTTTCAACCAAACACAACTAGTTAGTTTTCACAATGATAAAAATAAACAGCAAAATGTTCCAAAACAACAGATGACAGTTAGTTTCACTTGTTTATGTACTATTTTTAAAATCAATCCATTTAGGTGTCTACTGGATGAATTATTCTTCTGACTGACCAGGAGAGACATCTCTTGGCCTTTTACTGACACTCCCGTCAGAAGTAATTGCTTGATTCACAAAGGTAAGGAAACGCATGAATACACTGCATCTCAAGTCACATAGGTTAAATTCAATACAATACAAAACCCAGAGATGGCGCCCTTATGGTCTTATAGCATAAATTATTCATTTAAAGAAATTAATGCCCAAATATATTTATGGCGCGTATCCAGAAACTTCTGTAAAATCATTATCACATTAATACTTAAGTCATGGTGTTTGAAAGAGAGAGTACTAAATGTGCAATTTATTTGTGAATAATGAATATTCGGAGCAGGTGGATGAGTTTGTGTTTTTATGTTTACAAGAGATGAGAAGGCTGATAGAGATATTGAAAGAAACGTAAATAATGCAGGTAACTCCATTAAATAAGGACTGAACGCAGTTGGCGCTAACAAAAAACCGCTCAAAGAAGCGAAGCTAGCTACCTACCCTGATGTGTGGCAGTGAGCATGGAATTGACAGAGCAAGCATGAAAGTAGACTGAATGCTGTATGAAGTGAGATCCCTGAGGCGTGTATGTAGTAAAACCATGAATGGTCACATGAGAAAAGAATGCATGGCAAAATGAGTAAGATTTGAGAGCGCCCGAGAAAGACATGGCACGATCAAGGCAATCAAATACTTGAGTCGGGTCATGTCAAACTCAGAATAATTGAAAAGTATGTACGAAACGATGTATAAATGTGAATGAGGCAAGGAATGTGTGCCAAGACCGAGTTGTTTGACGGTCTGTCGGCTCTGCTTACCCTGCGTGAAAATTGTACGATGGCATCTCCAGATGCTGTGCGAGGAGAGGTGCAGGACAGGGACGCCTGAAGAAGCCCTTTGACGGAGTCACGAGATCTCCGGGAGACGGAGTCTCCGACCAGAATAGGATGTGACAAGATGAGAAGGAAATGTAAGTAAGATTCATGGTACATAGAGACCATCAAATGAGTCATTCATTTTAATATCTAGGGATAATTCACGGAAACTTCAGAATCTAACAACATGAACTAATGACTTTATAATTATTAGACATTTGATAAGAATTTTGGAATACGGAATTATAACGGCTCTGGGAAATTTTGTGTGGTGACTCACTCCGATATTTGTTAATATAAATACATCTAAACCTTTTTCTATAAAATATGGTCTCCGTGGATGAATGTGTACGATCCTAAGCCACGAATCAGGAGGTTATAGGTTCAAATCCCGACAAGCGCACGTAAATTGATCAATCTGTGTAGTTTCACAATTTATTCATCAAAAATAATATACCTACTGGTTTGATGGCCAGGTCTTAATAGCCAGGTGCTTCTCTACCATCCTCTTCTTTATCTCCTTGACATTGGGAGAAGTCGTGTGAAGGACATGTGTGAGACGATGTACGTAGGTATGAATTTCAATGAAGCAAGGAGTGTGTGCCAAGACCGAGTTGTTGCGGTCCATCTGTCTAGGCAAACTCTTGGATAAACATTTGGATAGGGCTCTAACTTCACTTCCTGGGATATGAGATGTCAAAGTTTGCAAAGACAATGTTTCACAATCTATTTACCAATTTTCAATTTTGACGTTGAATCTTGTGTAAAGTATTTTAATTGAACATACTCCAAAGTATAATATTTAAATAGAACGTATACTTACTAGTTTAGAACCAGTTTAGAACGTACCTAAACATGCAAATAGAACTATACGAACCAGCTAGGGCATAATAATCCATTGTACATGGTTCTCATTACATTTACCTAATGCAATTTCAAGCTAGGGCCAGGTCCTTTTTAAATATTTTCCATTAACTAAAATATGATAAACTAAAATACTTTAAATAAATTTGTTGAATAGATTATGAAAATGTGTATTTGCAAACTTTGAAAGCTTATAAAATAGAGAGTGTGGTGTTGGAACCTTGTAAAATAGATGATTAGGCACATTTTGGGGATCGCTGGCAACGGTTAATACGCACTTTTTTTGAAAAAATCTTTTGATTCACCTTAATTACATTAAAAGACAACTATTTGCATTGGGGGAAGTGGAAAATATTTTTGTGTAACATGGTTTGTGATACAAAAGAAAGTGCCCCTTTATAACGCCTACTCGCGTCAAGGCAAGAAAAACATCCCAGTTTTCAAGTAGTTTAGCGGCTACGCTAGGTTTGTGTAACATGGTTTGTGATTCTGGCGTACAATCGCACAAGACGAAAGCTAATTTTAATTTTACGTAATGAAATTTAGAATGAAATATTTTCCACTTCCCCCAATGCAAATAGTTGCCTTTTAATGTAATTACGGTGAATCAAAAGGTTTTTTTTAAAAAAACGTGCATATTAACCGTTGCCAGCGATCCCCAAAAATTAATGATGATTATTTATAATACTTGATGTTAGAACTATGTCATACATATATCTAAAAAAAATACATCACAGATGGTTCTGAAAATTATTTTGGGTCTAGAAATGAGCAAAAAAAATGCTTTGGCATTCAAAGGCTTCAGCAGTTTTTGAAAAAAATATCAGTTAGAATCCTATCCAAATGAGGTGACGATTTGTAGGACCATGGCCTTAAAAATGCCGTTGAACGAAATAATTTTACTATTATTGCTTATGTGTTATTTGTGAAAACAGAACCTGTAAAAACCCCGCACCTCCTAAAACTACTTAACTAATCATTGTTTCCGATAATGAGTATCAATCCTCCCCCCTTTCCCCCCTTCCCCACTCTGAGTCACCCCAAGTTGACTAATTAAAAAGGCCTTAACTTCATTAATTCCAGTCATTAGCATTCTGCCATCGGTGGAGTTAACACAATCATTGAGACACATTTATTATAATAAGTTATTTATTAATTTTATCAAAGTGAACAGTGCAAGTAAAGTTTACGGGGCGAATTAGCTATCAAATATTATACCACTGTGAATTGTGATACACCAATGTTCATATAAAAGACTAAACCAAAATCATTCATTCAAATAAATCGTAAAAAAAAACATTATCGTTTCCTTGTTCTTCCCGAAGAGACGAAATTAAACAAAATGGTAAGCATTCCTTTTTTTAATTACTGTAAGCTACTTTAGTTGGTGATTATATCTGTATCGCTCGTTGAACCACCATTCGTAATCGAAACGAAACTTGAAATGGCTTTAACCGTTTTTGATGAACAGGTCTGAACAACCAGTTACTTCTAACCTTTTTCTTCCCCAATCCTTTCCCTCCCCACTTCCTTAAGACATTTAATAAAAAAAAATCTGTTTATTTAGTGTATAATATGTTTTTCAAACATATATTTTTTAAATTTGGTTAACTACTGAAATATGTAATGCGTTTTGCCTATATGCCAGGAGCTACCGATATGTTGGTTCCATGCCAACTGATAATAAAGTCAACTCAACACCTCTTTGAAACGTTATTAAAAGCTAATAAAAAAATAATTTTAAATAGCCCATAACCCTAACCTAAAGTGACCTATTTATTATTATTATGCAGCATTCTGCTGATGCGCTCATATCTAATTTCACAATAGTTTGACAATAAACTTTATTTTTAACTAAGTTAGTCCTTTCTCCTTTCCAAATATGAATCCAATAGAGCTTTGAATTGGTTTATGTTAGTTGCATCGATGACATGTTGTGGGAGTTTATTCCAAGCATCCACCACTCTATTTGCAAGGAAGTGTATTCTAGGATTAGATGCAAAAGGCGTTTTGGTATTTTTTTTTGAGTGTCCACGGAGAATTATATTTTTATTAGTAGTGAAGATTCCTTGGATGCCAGGGCAGCTGTGTTTACCTAACCATTTTTTTTATTTCTTTTTTCATCACTTTTACTGACTTTTCTGAGGTGGTTCTGAGTTGGTTTCATTCTGACTTGTCCGGTCACCATTTTTTTTATGTAAGAAATCTATAAAAACCTCGAAGAGAGTGAATAAATTAATGTACAATTTATTTCATTAGCTCAGACCTGTGAAAAATCACGGGATATTTTAATTGTAAGATGTGTAAAGTACACAGCATTTAAAAAATATATATTTGTCTGAAAATCTAAAGAAGAAATTTACTTAGGTATCGAAATTTAGTAAACTTTAAAAATTAAGACATCTCTCTAATGACATTATGAAAATACAAGACGCGTTATATTCATACTAATCGAACAAAAACTGTATCACCGCTTACAAGGATAGCCATTCTAAGAATATAAGCTATGCATTTTGCAAAAATATTCCACTTCTTCTATCCAAAACGTAACTAATGTGTATATTTCTTTTTTCACAGAATCCGAGCTTCACACAGATGCAGCCCACAGTCAGAGAAAAAAGTCAGAAGTTTCCTTCCGAAACAACAGCAAAGAACATCAAAAAGTCCTACGAATCAGACAGCCAGGATCTGTACACGGAGGATGCCTATATCCCTCAATCCAAGATGGAAAGTCAGAAGGAGTACGCTTACTGGAAGATGAAATACGAGGATGACTTGCAGTCCTGCCTGAAGAAGTTTAAGCAGTGCAGCCTTCAGGATGATAGCGGGGCCAGAACGGTGAAGGCTTCCAGGGATTCTGCTGAAAGCCTACTGAAAAGGAAGAAGTGCTCAATGAAGGCATGCTGAAAGACACTCCTGACAATATATTGCACTCCTGCACTAGAGTCCCAACTGTCAAAGCTAGTTAAATTTTCAATTAGGGTGCCTGTCCATGTTGTCAGTCAGGGACCCTTTTTAAATGTTGTGAATAATACACAAGATTATTTATATTGTGAATCTGAATGGAGCAGAGTGGGAAACAAGATGCTTGGACTACTCAGATCTTGTCACCAAACATGGATTATGGACCTACTGGCATTTGTATCACATACTGAATACTTTTTTGAAATCATCAATACTGAAAATCTCTTCGATCATGGTGATATTAAACGACAGAGAATTACAATTGGATACCGAAAGTAGAGCAGCGCATTGACAATGTTTACGAACTAGAACTGCGTGGTGAGACACCGGGTCAATGAAGCCAGGATGCGGATAATGACCTCTGATAACACGGTGGTGATCGCCGCCTTCCATCACCAAGCGCCACTCCTGAGTGAGCACTGGGCCCGAGCTCACGCAAGATAACGCCCTACATAATTGATTATTGTGTATTAAATTTACTTAACTTTTTATTATACTGTCAATGTGTAGAACTATATGAAGTGTTGGGATTGCACTATCCTCCCAATGTAGTAATGGAATAAAAAAATATTATTATTATAAAATAGATTATAAGATTGACCAAAGTGATAAAATAAGATTATAGATTCACCAAAGTGATAATGTTGTAATTTTAAGTATAATGTATTGACGCGTATTTAAAATAAGATAAATTAATTAGTTAATTAAATTATTTATATATTAAAATTCGTTGTTTTTTCATTATTTTGCGTAATTTACTTACAAATCTATTTTGAACACTGAACCGAAAATTTCCAGAAGTATTTTATTTTATTTTATTTGATGCAATATATTTACATTTTATACACAATTTAATAATGTTGGCCTCACTGTGTGGTTTCCCCGTGCTGAGGCCTCCATTTCATATACAAAATTATACACAATACATACATATAAATATATATATGTATATAATATTGGTGAAAAAACAGAAAAGAAGTAGTAATAAATTAAACTTAAAAAGTAGAGATTTAAAATTAACGTAAATTTAAAAATAAATAATATTATATAAGGTTAAAAACGATATTTTTAATAAGTGTTGTGTGTTTGTGTTTTATGTTGGTTTTGTGTGTTACTTGTATGTTTTATTTTTATTTTATGCTATGATATTTTGGTAGTATTGTCTATTTTGGTCTTTAATCCATTTTGTAATTTTGTGTCGGAATTTATTTTTGTTTTCCTCAATTTTATTTTCAAGTGTTAGACTGTTGAATGCTTTTATAGCGTGATATTGGTAGTGTCTTTGTCCAAAGCTTGTATTTACCGTAAGTTTTCTTTGTAACTGGTCTGTTTGTGATATTTTGTGTTTGTTGAAGGTTGTTTTTTTGGTCAAAAATGTAATTTAGTAGCGATTTAACATATAATTGTCGTATGTCTAGTACGTCACAACGGTTGAATATTTGGTCTGTATCAGTAAGTCTATGTTTTTTAAGTATTACCTTTAAGATCGTTTTCTGCGCAATTTCCAGGTGTTCGATAGCTGAGTTTGTTGCTCCTCCCCAAGCAATTATTCCATATTCTATTATAGACTGACATAGAGCAAAATATATTGTTTTCATTTTAACTTTATGAGTAAAACCTCAAATTGTAATATTTAAATAAATGAAGACAATATAAGCGAAACTCAATCGAAAATCTGGAAACAGAAAAATCAGAAAAACATATTGACACCTCTGGGACTCGAACCCAGGACCTCTTCCTGGGTTCGATATTGTCTTCATTTATTTAAATATATTGTTTTCATTTGTTGTATTTTGTATATGTTTCTTATGTTTAGGAAAATATGTATCAAAAAGAAATGGATTGTAAGTATTGGACGCCACACTATTACTATTATTCTGTAAAATAAACCACACACAGACAGAAATAACTATCCACATACGACCTAACATATATAAAATAAATGAAAATAATAGAATCCTGTCAAATTTAACTCCATAAATAGATTTGACAGAATTTACTACTTTACTTCATAAATAGCACAGGACAGCCAAAAAATTACACAAACACCATAAAAATACACGAATGTTTAAACACCGACATTTGCGTTTGCCCTCCTCTAGAAAAAAACGAACAAATAAAGTATCTAGGAATCATAATTGACCATAACCTTAGATGGATACATCACATCCAACAAGTCACAAATAAACTCCATTTTCCTTAACATAAGAAACATATACAAAATACAACAAATGAAAACAATATATTTAAATAAATGAAGACAATATAAGCGAAACTCAATCGAAAAGGAAGAGGTCCTGGGTTCGAGTCCCAGAGGTGTCAATATGTTTTTCTGGTTTTTCTGTTTCCATATTTTCGATTCGGCGGCATGGGGCCTTAGAAAACGGTTTTAAAGTAAGTCCTTGTATTACGCCCGTAACAATGAATATTTTTCCGCAAATACTACTTTAGTCAGATTTTGTCATTTGTTTTTATTTATCAATAAAAATTATATTTATATTGGGGTGAAATTATATTTTTATGCCTATCTCACTAGGATACACCTGTGTCGAGACAGGCGTAAAGGTATATAAATATATAAAGTAGAGGTATATAAGCGTATATCGGTTACAAGAATATTTATGGTAAAATACATATTACATTGAATAAAATTAAAACAGAAAAGTGGTTGGAAGAGTGGGAAAGTCTTTTAAAGATTATGAATGTTTGAGGAGATGAAGTAAAGTAGTGAATTCTGTCAAATCTATTTATGGAGTTAAATTTGACAGGATTCTATTATTTTCATTTATTTTATATATGTTAGGTCGTATATGGATAGTTATTTCTGTCAGTGTGTGGTTTATTTTACACAATAATAGTAATAGTGTGACGTCCAATACTTACATTCCGTTTCTTTTTATCTTGTTTGAATTTTGTCAAATATTCAGTTTGTCTGATCGTAGCTGGTAACGTATTGTAAATACATATAAATAAAGATGGTAAGTAAAAAGTATAGCATTATACAATAAAGAGAAAAAAATCAGTTTTATATGTATATACGTATATAACAAATAATAATAATGGTGAGTTTTAAATATATGTGCAATTTATGTGTTGAATACATAGCGAAGTTGATTTTAAACAAAAATACATACTACCAACTTGCACCGCACTAAAATTAATATACAAAACAATTCCATTTTGACCAATTAATTTATCGTCAGAATTTCTGCTTAAGGAATTCAATTTCCGAAGACGAAATACTTTATACCATAAATATACCAATACCCTTTATACTGAAACCATGAAACATTTCAGGTTTGAACAAATAATGTCAGATACTTCAGTAAACTATCACGGAGAGGACAAATGAGTTCGATAATATAATATAACAGAGTATCTAATTACAATCAAATTAAAATTTTAATCAAAGTATAAGTCGTTAAAGTAATTTTGTTATTATTACCTATTACAACGATAAACAAGAACAGTTTTTATAAGGTTTGTTTATAAATTACTAACCTTTATTACGCCCTATATTGTAGGTGTTTTTGACGGAACTTAACTATGAGAGTTTACAATAAACTGTGCACACAAAATTTCAAGATGGGGATTTATAGTTCTAGTTGTTGTTTTTGTGTAAATTAACTAAAATGGATTGATTCCTCAAAAGACCATAATTATTAGTTCGAATCCAAAATTTCAGTCGGTTCGATGCCGGAGAGCCTCAAACAAAACGTCTATTAAAGTTCGACCCCATGCCTTTTATAACATTACGCCCATAAAATTGATGATTTTTCCACTAATGCTGCTTTATACAGATTTTGTCAACGATTTCTTTACAATACTACTTTTGGCTGATTTTGCCAAAGAACACTATTTCAGAACAGCAACAATTTCAGCTGGTTCGCCTCAACAGAGCCTGGAGAAAATAACTTTCAAAGTTCGAACCCAAGCCTTGCATTAAATATTATGTTTTTTTCACAAATGCCACTTTTTGCCGATTTTGTCAATGATAATAATTGTGTACTCGCCGTTGAAAGCCAAAATAAAATTGTCTAAAATATTGATTTAGTATTTTTTACCAGTTAAAACGTTACTACCCACAAGTTCTATGTAAATATTTTCATAGTTTCTAAAACTGTTATTATAGTTATATGCAGGTACCTACTATGTACCATTATCCCCTCCCCGGGTATTATTGGTCGGCAGGTATAAATACCCTCACAGTGCTTCTCAAGTCATCCCAGTCGCCAACCAACTTGCTTTCTCATTTATACACTTTATTCCAACTGAAATCGAAAATAATTTGCAAGTTCAGTTGAAAATTGAAAACATTATTACTGTTTAGTTCTGTAACGTGTTAATAATCTATTCGCTGTGGTTATCTGAAGTCTACATTCTCTTCATTATAGGTAAGTGTTTAGTTATGTAATTTTGATTTGACTTGAAAGGAAGTAGAATATAAAATGACGCGAAAGTGAATTGTAGAAGAAGTCGGGGACGCCCGAGAAAGGCTTCAAGCGAATCAAATACTTGAGACTTGCCATATCAAGAGTCAGAATGTGTTTGAGTCTGTGCAAGACAGATTTGTATGGTGGTCCATCCTCTTTGTATACCTCTGCAGGAAAACGGTGTGATGGTTAGTTAGTTAGTTGAAATTGATTAAATTGTAGTTTTTTATAGTGCTCTGTGATAAATGTTCAAAGAAATATATAATATATTCCACCTTCCATTCCATGATACACCGCTTAGTAAATGTCCCAATGTCTAATAATAATTTCCTTTCTGAACTTTCTATAATAAAACAAATTGCTATAAATAACGGATATGAACCAAAATTAATTGATAACATCCTAAATAAAAAACTTAGCAAAATTTCAAAAAATAAATATCTATACAATTCTAATAATATTAATGATAAAGAATGGCGTAAAATTTTGTATATTAATAATTTTTCAGTCCAATGTTGCAAAAATTTCCCTTCTAATATTAAACCAGCGTTTTATACAAGAAATAATATCGGTAATTTTTTGAGAAATACTAAAGATAAAGACCATAAATTGACTAATTCCGGAATATATAAACTCAAATGCAATGATTGTCCCTCATTTTATATTGGAAAAACAACTCGTAATTTTGAAATCAGAATGAAAGAACATTTAAGGTGTCTTAATAATAATAATTTTTCTGAGTTCGCTAACCATATCATTGAAAATAACCACAGTTTTGAAAAAAACACAGGGATAAATATTCTTCATATTAATCATAAAGGAAAACGTTTAGATAACTTAGAAGCTTTGGAAATTAAAAAAATCCCTTAAAAATAATGAATCTATTATCAACAAACAAAAAATATTGTCATATAGCCCAATCATGGATTTGTTCCCCTACCCACCCACTCTACACTAATACCTACCCACCCAATCTACATTATTAACTAACAACGGCTCCACCCCTACCACAATAAAACATTGTTCTAAACTGTCAAATTAGTATAAGCTTTCCCTGACGAAGGAACGTTTGTTCCGAAACCGGTCGGTTTTGCACATCATATAAGTGGTTTATACAAAGTTATATTGTTTCATTTTTCTAAATATATAATAATAACTTTTCGTAACTACTACTTATAACAATACATTCATGCAGTTAATGAATGTTTAAAACAATGTTTTTTGCTCTTTTAAGTGGAACTACTTCCCGGACTTTTTTTTTTACGTTAACTCCACGCAGGAGGCCCTGAGGAAAATAATTTCCCTCAGGGCCTATGTCATCTGGAATGCTGTGTGGAGGGTCTTTTTGAGGAGAGGAAGGAATGAACATTGGTCTTGAAGAGACCCATGTTGTAGGAAGGAGGAAACACAGAGGCCGGCAAATCATTCCACAGCCGAGCTGTTGAACACAAGAACGAGTCGAAGAAACGACCCGTTCTCATGTGGCAAATGTCAACCGTGTACAAATGTTGGGCACGCGTTTGGCGTGTTTCCCGACTATGCACCGGTGCCGAAGGGATCAATGATGCTAGTTCCTCGGAGCATCTTCCATTGTAATACCGGTAGAACAAGGATAGCATTCCCACCCGACGCCTGTGCTCTAAAGATTGCAATCCGTCTGTTAAGATGGGAGAATCTATCAAACGGACCGCCCGTTTCTGCACAGAGTCGGGGGTATTTTTCAGGTATTTTGGAGCTCCAGACCAGAGGTGGCTGCCAAATTCAACCGTGGGGTGCACTTGTGATTTGTACAGGGTTAGCAGTTGTGTACTATTAAAGTATCTGCGGGCCCTGTACAGTACGCCCAGTTTCTGTGAGGCTAACTTTACTCTGGCTTCGATGGAGCCCCCATACCTGAGCTGGTCACTTAGGGTTACACCAAGCATTTCGATGGAGGGCCTGTTCGGAAGATTGCTTCCGTTGAAAGAGACTAGATTAGCCTTTTTTACACAAAACATAATTTTGAATTTGAGGCCAAAATAGTTAACCAAACTGATTTCAAAGGTACGCCTAATATACGTATGAGATATTTTTTAATTGTGTTTTTAATTATGAAATAAAGATTCAAATTTTTCAAGGTACAGCTAATCGCTGTACGACAGTGTGTTTTTTTAATTTTGAAAAGGTCATTGAAGGATTCAATTTTTCATGACTTTAGAGGCTGAAAATTACTCTGAGTAATTTACATTTCTGATGTAAATTTTTAAATTCCTTTTTATTGCTTTATATTTATTATATATACTAGACAATTTCTTTTAAATAATTGTAAATTTCGCCCTTAGAATTATAAATTATTAATGACCTATTTATTTTATGATTTGAGATTTTTTCGGACAGCAGAAGGTTCTGAGTTCGAGTCCCAGAGGTGCAAATATCTGTTTCGTTAATATTGTTTGCTAATTATTATAAAAACTATTAATATTAATGTTTTATTACATCTGCTCTGATTATGGGCACTTTAATGTTGTCCGAAACGTGAATTTTAGAAGCACGGAGTGCAACACGGCATAATACCACAATAATAAATCATTTCATCAATTTTATAATTTAAAACAAAAATAAGCAGGTCCAAGTTTTGAGTTTGGCGAACTGTGTTCAAAGTATCTTCAACAATTTAACGATTCACGAGAGGAATACTAATGTTAACCTATATTTGTATTCTATTACAGACCAAAAGAGAAGCTGCAGCGATGTGCGTATGTCGCGAACAGAAATGCCTTCTGGAAGATGAAATACACCAGAGGAATCTTATTTTTGGGATGGAACCGCGAGTTCATTCGCCAAATACTTACATTGGTCTTTTCTCAGAAAAAGCGCTAATAAAGTTCCCGCTGCTCTCAATTCTAACGATTTGTTTTATTGTAACATCGTATGAGCATTCGAACTATTCGTCCGTTTGTGCAGGCATTTTTTTTCTTATATTTTTGCTTTATACAAATTGATAATTTATTAAAAAATACATAAACTGTGTATGTATTATTTATTTTCTACTCTCCTTTATAGATAAACAGTTTTAGAGCTCCTATGTTTTAATTTTACTTGATCAACTACACAGTTGAAAACATATTGACAAGTGTGAACCTTCTTTCAAGAAAGTTGAACAAGTTTTTACAAAGAGTTGTTGTTGATCAACTAAAATTGAAATGTCTGAAGCCGCTGCTAACCACAAAAGAGATATAACCTATCGAAGTGTATTGTGGGCGTGTCTGTTTGAAAGATAATCAGATTCATTGACATGTCTGCGGAATAGGACAACAACTTACTGTCTTGTCATTAAAGTAAATCTGTTTTCTTTTCTTAAATATCAGTGTAGATTACACTTCTAGTGATAATTCAGTACAATACAAAGGAATGGTCAGGTACTTTCTAACCTTCCACTTCCCCATCGCCTTTCCCGTCCCACACACTTCAGTCCCCAATACACCCCAAAATATTGGGAATCCCGCAGTTTCGCTGGCTCCGGTTTGTAGGGAGCAGTTGGGACAGTTGGTATTCACCTTAAAAAAGACATGGCAATGAAATTAAATACCTGTTCAAGAAAGAATTTCGTTATTTGATGATATGATAAACTTAGATAGAAAAATGTGAACCTACAATATGGAAATACACACCAAAATATTTTCAACACATTTCTAAATACTTACACCACTGCCGTTATTAAGAGGTTTATTTAATAAAATCAGCATGGCCTAATAACGACTAACGAATTCAAATCTCTCGCAAACCTCAGGTAAACCGCTCGCACAGCGCTGGTTTAAACTGTGCTCACTAAAACTAAAGGTAAGGCTTCCTTCGTGTGTGTGAAAGCGTCATGAATCAAATCTACAAAAACCTAACCTAACATTCCCCAATTTGCAGAATACTGGAAAACTTAACCTAATGACTTCTTCTGGGAAATGATACGAAATAATTCGTTCGGTATTTGTAACTAAGTAATACCCAAATTCTTAGAAATTCTTTTTACTTTATTATAATGTAAAATAAAGTGGTGAATATAATGAGTCACTTTCAAATGCATTTATTCCTACTAAAAGGGGCCCTTAAAGTGCTGTAAACTGTGATTAGTTCTTCTTTCTGCAATGTCTATAATGGTATATGAATAATGTTCGTTGTTCGTTATTATTAGGAATTTATTCCTTGGGTATTATTTATTAGTCAAGCTTTTATTTAGCCGGCAGTTTAAGTGAATTACCACAATGATTCTTTATGGCTCGACTTCCCGCAATTCTACCGATTTACTGCATATTTCCTTAAAAACTTTTTAAGTTCTAAAAAAATATATGTTTTTATTGAAGACAATATTTATTATACATTCCCCGCGCCGAAACGGCAATTATGTGAAATTCCTTCGATACAAAAAAATCGCAAAGTATGCTCCGAAAATTATTATAAACATGTTTTTTTCAGTTATTTTACAAGTTATATATGTGAAAAAATTCACGGTGTTTCTTTAAATTCTATTTTAGACAATCCTTTCGAGATTTTTGCTCTATTTTAAACGAGTCGACTTTTATGAAACTTTTCACAATTTTCCCAAAAGCATTATCGTTTTAATATTAGCGCGCTCCCTCTAACATTCGTATTTACGAAACTCTCCTTCTTCTTCTTTTTGAGCTGGTACACCGGGTCTTAAACAATAATCAGTTCTGATCACTAATTATAGTCGAATAGAAACAGGTAAAGTTTCACGAGAAGGTTCTCGACGTAGAACACAGTTTAAAACTATTATTTTAACTGAATTCAAAGAAGCCCTTAAGTTTTAATGTCAAGTCTGAATTTAAATGGAGAGACTGGTTGAGGGAGAACTTTTGAACTCTCCAAATATGGATTTGTACGGCAGTGGGAAGGTTGGATTCATACTGGTTCATCGAAGATACACTGACCCCCAGATTCCTACTCGCCCATCACATCTTTTTACTTCCCTGAATTTCCTCTCCTTCCTTTTACAAAATACCCTCCACATCACATCCCCAAAGATGACATAAGCCCTTAGGTGAATTATTTTCTCCCATGTTGAGCTGTTGTGAAAAAAGATCCATTAACATTGCGATTTAAAACGGTGGTCTTTCACGAGGGCTGTACTGAGAGTAACATTGGAGGTTATCCACCACTTACCCGTCCTGGTATAAGTAACAGTTGGTTACTCCCTCAAGGCTCTCGCAAGATTCTAATTTTTGTATTAAACGAAGCCACATTTATTTATTTTTAACGAATACCTCCAATGTACCTGCATACGTTGTTAGAAAGCAGTAAGCAAGTGATTAATACGAATAAAACATAATACAACAAATCAGGTTAGCAATTCAAGCAAAAATAATAGTTACAGCAAAATAAAACTCATTCAAGAAGCTCACGAGGCAACATTGCATCATGTGAAAAACCCCATAAGCACCTGCGTAAGTAGATTGAGAACATACGATAAACAATTAAGTCTCAAATTATTGAGAAGTACCAAAAAAAAAATTAAATTGCATTCAGCCTGATACAAACCACACTCAGCATCCGTGTCCCTTAGCCAACCACCCAGTGAAGCCTCAACGAAAGTTAGTGAATAATAGAGGTAAAATACTTGAAGACTTAAAGAGAAAAAAATCAGCGTTGAGTAGTCGGAGGCGGGACAAAGGAAAGTTAAGGCCGTTTAAGCAAGCTTAAAGCCTACGCATATTATTGGGGGTGGCGCAAATAAATTTGAGATAGATCTGCAAGAAAAACATATGTAACTTAACTTGAAGGAGGGACGAGGTCCGGCACACCCCCATATGGGGATAAATAAAAAAAATAAAGAGAGTAACACCAAAATCTAAAAATCTTGTTGTTTTGATAAAATATGTTTAATTAATTATGTTCCTACCATTGAACGGCAGGATAAGGAACGGCAGCCAATATAAAATAGAGTTAAATTAATATTAAGTTTTATTTATAAGTCAAATATTACTATCCGCAAAGTTCTATGTAAACATTGAGTTTCTAAAACTGTGAGAGTCGTTAATTGCAGGTACTTTGTAATACCCCCTCCCCAGGTTTTAAAGGTCGGCAGGTATAAATACCCTCCAGCGCTTCTCAAGCCATCCCAGTCGCCAACCAACTTCCGTTGTTATTTGTACACATATACACCTTATTCCAAGTTAAATCGAAAAAAAATTGCAAATTCAGTTGAAAATCAGAACCATTTTTATTGTTTAGTTCTGTACTGTGTTCATAATCTACTTGCTGTGGTTACTTGAAGTTTACAATCTCTTCATTATTGGTAAGTGTTCAATTATATTATTTTGATTTATTTTGAGTTTAAATAAAATGAATGGTAGAAGAAGTCGGAGACGCCCGATGAAGACATGCCTCGTCTTCAAGTGAATCACACACATATTTCAAAAGTCAGAATAACAGAAGCATTTGTATGAGATGGTGTTTGAAAGTGGTTGAGTTTGTACCAAGTCAGAGTTGTATGGCGGTCCATCCTCTCTGTCTATGGCGTGTTGAATTCGTTTTTTTCAGTGTTCTGCGATAAATGTTAAAAAATATTTATATAATAATAACTTTTTGTACCTTAAATAATACTGCATGAATGATTAAGACAATGCTGTTTTAAGAGGAATTCTTGGGCGATTTTTCTCATGAAAAACCTAACTTTAGATTTGGGGCCAAAATACTTAACCAAACTGATTTAAAAAGGACAGCAAATCTCCGTACGGATTTGAGTCATTTTATTTATTTGTGTTTTTTGTGGACTATTGGACATTATAGGATCCAAAATTTCAAGATTTTTGAGGCAACTTTGGTAATTTTTTGCAATCAGTTGTGTTTGATAAAATCCCATCAGAATGATTTTTAAATCTTTATATTTATCACATTTTATTACTGAGTAGGAAGGAAAATTTATTTTAAATGATTAATTTACTAAAGTTGTAAAGGTTGCCTTTAAAATTATGTAATATTGAATTATAAACTGTGAAATTTTCACGGCCAAAAGTATTATAGTGATTTATTTTGCGTGTTGCACCACCTCCTTATTTAGCAAATGTTTCGGACAGCATTACAGTATTCATCATCAGGGCAGGTATGTAATTATTAATATTATTGTGAAAATAATATTAATGTTTTTTACACATCTGCTCTGATGATGGACACTTTAATAATCTCCAAAACATTGATTAAAGAAGGTGGTAGCGCAACAAGGCATTATGCCCAAAAATAGATCAATTATGTATTTATAATTTAAAACCAAATAATATGTTAGTGTTCTCAGTTTGTCAAGCAGTATCCAAAGTATTTCCAACAATTTAATTTTTGATATATTACCCCTAAAAAAGGCCCCTTTTCATTTCATCTTGAGTTTATGTTATTTGGTTGTTGAAAAAATGATACCATTTACAGTTTGTTAAACATTATTTGCAAGGGGACATGGCTGCAATATGGGGAGGATGAACTTTACGGATGAATTTGCTTTGGTTTTTTACGTTTGGTACATTTTAGAGACGCAGTGCCATGAGTGGAGACTTGGTGAAAATGGGAGACTTATACGAGCATTTGTGTAGTTGAAATACCCTTATCCTTTTGGGGCTCCCAGGCCTATGCCCATGGCTTTATTCTGGAATGGTTGAAGTTTTTTCAAGTAAAACTGTAAAGCGTGGGCTTGAATGTGTCAGTTTTGGCCTTACTGTTGATTTGTAATCCTTCACTGACCTACACGCTAAATACTAATACAAATCTTTTCTATTACAGACCATAAAAGAAGCTGCAGCGATGTGCGTATGTCGAGAACAGAAATGCCTTCTGGAAGATGAAATACAACACCAGAGAAATTTTATTGAAGACATCGAGCCGCAAGTTCATCCGCAAAATGTCTACGATGTTCTTTTCTCAGACAACGGGCTAAAAAGGTTCCCACTGCTCTCAATTCTAACAATATGTTTTATTGTAATATCGTGTGCCAATTCAAACTATTCGTCCGTTTATGCGGGCATATTTTTTCTAATATTTTTATTTTGTTTAAATTGATCATTTAATAAAAAATAAATGTATAAACTCTACATGCATTATTTATTTTCCACTCTCCTTTACTGCTCCTACGTTTTAATTTTAGTTGATCAATTTTACATTTGTAAGCAAGCTGACAAGTGAGTGAACCTTCTTTCAACAAAGTGGAATAAGTTTTTTAAACATTTTTTGTCGTTAAATTTTCGATGATTTTCTATTAGCCAATGAAGAGTTGTAAGTTGTAACCTATTGATTGATGTTTTGGGCGTGTCTGTGTGCCAGATAATCAAATTCACTGGCCAGTCTGCGGAATATTGGCGTAAATATAAATCTATTTTTATTAAAAATCGGTGGAGATCACGCTTCTGGCAAATATCTTTCTATTCAATGTGTAATACGAATTAATGGCCAGTTACTTTTTAATCTTCGTCTTTCCCATCTCATTCCCCTCCTCACTATCATTATATATCACAATGTACTCCAATATACCATAGTCTCAGAAGTATGATGTTGGGCTGAAGGTAAGTGGGGAGGGGGAGGAGATGGGGAAGAAGAAGGTGGGGAAGTACCTGACTTTTCAGATTCAGTCACCAAACGCGGTCGAGAATCGAACACCAATCAACTGCTTGGAAGGCAACTGTGCTGACCATTACACTACAGCAGACATAAATTCTTCTTCCTTGCGCTGTCCCAACTCATTGCCTAGGTAGGATGTTGGGGTTGGCTCTTCTCGTTCTCAGGTTGTAGTTTCTTCTGTTCTAAGTATCGCCTTTATCCAGGCCATTTCTCTGAAGTATTTTGGAGCATTGAGTCATCCAGGAGTTCTTCGGTCTTCTTCTGGATGACTGTCGATGGAGCTCCATGGAGATTGCCTGCTTCACTGTGTGGTCTGATGGTCTCCGTCTCATGTGCCCATACCATCGTTGTCGTTCTGTCGTTCCTCCAGCTTACTGTATATGTCTGTGACACCCAGGCTACCACGAATGCGTGAACTTTTAATCTTATCTTTTAGTGATACTCCTGCCGACCATCTAAGCATTCGCATTTCTGCTGTTTCGATTTGCCTAGAGTAGGAGTTGTACATAGTCCAGCATTCAGAGCCATACATTATCGCGGGTCTAACAATAGTCTGGTATATCTTTCCTTTAAGTTTTATAGGCATTTTGGAGTCACACAATATTCCTGTTACGGATCTGAATTTAATCCATCCCACACCTATTCTATGGATGACATCCGCTGTACATCCTCCGTGTCTGTGGATTAGTGAGCCCAGATACTTAAATGAATCACAGTTGGCTAATGTTACTCCATCCAGATGCATCGAAGGAGTTATAGCATTTGTGCCTTCAAATGGGAAATACATAAGTTGTTGGAGGGAGGGAGAAAATTCAGGGGTTTACGAATAGTTCCACAACTGAGCTGTGAACTCAGGAACGAATCGTAGAAACTACCCGTTTTCATTTCATAATAATACGTTTGTCCACCCGGCCAACTATATTGTGGAAGTACTGAAGATATAAAAATTACCAATATATTTTTTTAATCTCCAAGTTTAAAGTCCAAACAGCAGAAACTGTAGTGTACAATCGCGGAGACATGAAAAATTATTTTATTATTCACAAATATAATGTATTTGTGAATCTGAAAGCATTTATAAAAATAAAAAATGCCTCAGGATCGTTGCCTTTCAAAATAAGAAATAGCTATTTTCGTTATTTGTTTTTGGGGTGCTATGCCGTGTTGCGCTACCTCCTTCTTTAGCCAACGTTTCGGACATCGTTGCAGTGTCCATCATCAGGGCAGATCCGGCAGATCCGCTAGATGGCTAAAGAAGGAGGTAGCGCAACACGGCACAACACCCCAAAAACAAATAACGAAAATGCTTTTGGCCGTGAAAATCTTAAAACTTATCTAAGAAGTAGCTAGTTTTATTATTTTCATCATTAAAATACATTACTATTAGAATGATTCATTAGTTTCGGGTGTTTCCCAAACTGTGGCCCGCGTTGAACAAAAGGATGTACCCCCTCCCCGGTAATGAGGCCATTAAGGGTTGGCGGAGATATAAATAGCTATTCCAGAGGTTCTCAAATCAAACACTCCGTAAACAAGTTACATTATCACTCTGCTCTACAGTTTATTTTATCAAAAATTCAATCATCATTCTAAACGTTGCAAAAATATATTCTTTGGTTCTGTTTGTTTAAATGCAGATCTTCATTGCAATTATTGTGTGAAATTAAATATTTATTCTTCTTCTTCTTCTTGTGCCCTGTCCGTTCAACGGACGTTGGCTATCATGTTGACTATGCGGACTTTGTTTTCTGCGGCGCGGAACAGCTCGACGGTAGACTGGCCAAACCACTGTCTCAGGTTTTTCAGCCATGAGGTTCTCCTTCTTCCAGGGCCCCGTCTTCCGGCAATATTTCCCTGCATTATGAGATGCAGGATCTCATACTTCTCTGGATGTCTCATCACATGTCCAAGATATTAAAGTTTTCGGATTTTTATAGTTTTAATTACTTCCTTTTCTTTATTCATCCGAAACATAACATCTTCATTTGCAACCCTGTCCATTCAGCTTATTTTAAGTATTCTTCTGTAGATCCACATCTCGAATGCCTCAAATCTTTAGAGCACAGGCGTCGGGTGGGAATGCTATCCTTGTTCTACCGGTATTACAATGGAAGATGCTCCGAGGAACTAGCATCATTGATCCCTTCGGCACCGGTGCATATTTGGGAAACATGCCAAACGCGAGCCCAACATTTGTACACGGTTGACATTTGTCACATGAGAACGGGTCGTTTCTTTGACTCGTTCTTATGTTCAACAGCTCGGCTGTGGAATGATTTGCCAGCCTCTGTGTTTCCCCCTTCCTACAACATAGGTCTCTTCAAGACCAAACGCCCGGGTTACCGGCACCTTAAAAAAAAAATGTTCATTCCTTCCTCTCCTCAAAAAGACCCTCCACACAGCATCCCAGATGACATAGGCCCTGAGAGAAATTATTTTCCTCAAGGCCTCCTGTGTGGAGTTAATGTAAAAAAAAGGGAACCAGGGAATGTTTGTCTTGCTTTAAAAATAAGTAAAATATCTATATATTCTTTAAACACACATTATAAAATTAAAAATGTGTTTTATATATATATACATAAATGATTGTTAACGTCGGGATTGCTAGTCGAGAGCCTTACCCCTCGACCACGGAGGCCGTCATTATTGTGTAGATAACAATGGTGTATCCACGTTTAAATTATGGATATAAACAACGAAATGTTTTTTTTATTGAAGTGTTAAAATTCAAATCTGCAAAAAAGCAGGCACGGGGGCTCCATCGAAGCCAGAGTCATGTCAGCTTCTCAGAAGCTGGGGGTATTGTATTACAGAGCCAACATATACTGAAGATGGTACAAAACTGCTGATCCTGCGCAAATTGCAAGTCCGCCTCTTGAATTTGGCAGCCACCTTTGGTCTAGAGCCCCAAAATACTTGAAAATTCAGAAAGCAGAAACGGGTGGTTCATTCGATAGATTTTCCTCTCTAACAAATGGATTGCATTGTTTAGCGCGCAGGTTTCAGGTGGGAAAGGTGTCCTTGTTTTACCGGTATTTCAATAGAAACCGAGAACTCCGAGGAACTAGTGCTATTGAACCCTTCGGTACTGGTATCAAACACATTAAACGCACGCCCAATATTTGTACACTGTCGAAATTTTTTGTCGCTTTATAAAGGGTCATTTAAACATCTTATTTTGGGTTTTTCTTACGGTATTTGTACCCATGTGTACCAAACTATACATGTTTCACAAGTGGGAAGCTATAGGATAAATATGACGACATAAATCGAGCAAACTGGAAGTCAATAAATAACATCAACTACAACTTACGAACTCACTAGAGTCACTTACGGCGGCAAACGCACGATGATAGTCACTTGTGACGTCACAGAGTTATTGGGCGCGAAAAAACCTTTTTTGGCGGCATTTATATGATTTTTTTAATATTCTTCTTTATTGATTGATTCGTGTACAGAATATGATTCTTGGTAAGAATCCAAAAATTCTGTAAGCTCGGTGCCATAGGGCCGTGGTTATGACAGACCCCAACTATTAAAACGACCGGCCCCAAGTGCTAAAACAACCGACCCCAAGTGTTAAAACGATAAATCTTTTTAAATTCTTCTTTATTGATTGATTCATCATCAACACGGTTCTTAGTAAGAATCCAAAATTTCAGTCGGCTCGGTGCCATAGGGTCTAAGTTATGACCGTCCACAAGTGCTGTTACAAGCACCCGTAAAATGATGAATTTAAAAAAAAAATCTTTTGGAAGATTTTTTTATTGATTCGTGTACTCCACCACTTCTGGAACCTTCTAGAACTTTTCGGAACGTTCTAGACTCATCGACATAATACTCCACCATTCCTTCCATAACTTTCTACAGGTTTAACAAACCTTGTACAACTTTCAGAAAGCTTCCAGACACCCCAACATACTTCGCCACTCCTTCCGGAATTTTCTACAGCTCTATCGACCTTATAGAACTTTCTGAAATCTTTTAGACTCGCTGACATACTCCTCCACTCCTTCCAGGAAGCTTCTAGACTCCTCGACATACTTCCAAAGACCACGATTATTAGTAAGAATTCAAAATTTCAGTCAGCTCGATGCTATAGGGCCGAAGCTATGACCGACCCCAAGTGCTAAAACGATCGACCCCAAGTTTTAAAACGACGATTCGTGTACAGACCATATTCTTTTCTTTTTTTAAAGCGGAGACGGTTTACCATTGGTTCCCGTGAGTACTTAGGCCATGGGCCCATTGTACTTTCTCCCATTTTACCTCAATCCTTTAACAATAATCCAGTCCCTTTAATAAAGTTCACCAGAGTTGTTATCTGATATGTGGCTAGGTCTTCTGGTTCTACAACACGTCTCCCCAGGTATCTGAGCCTAATTCCCACCAGGGCAGGACATTGGCACCATAAGTGAATTGGAGTCTCTTCATCCTCTTCACATTTTCAACATCTACTGGTGCTTTCCACTCCCAATAGCTGCATGTGTTTCCTGAGATGGCAGTGTCCCGTTAGTAGGCCTACTAGTTCCCTCAGCGAGTTTCTGTCCATATCGAGTAGTTTCCTGGTCCGTCTGGGATCGGGTCCGTTTATGAGTACTTTGGATTGTATCATTCCGGGTGCCCTCTCCCATTCCTTCCAGTGCTGGGATTTGACCCACCTCTCGATATGTAATTTGGTGTGACAAGCTGCTACTCCTACGGCCGGCTCAGATCCCTCAAGTGGTGCTTTCGCCCCTTTCCTTGCTAGTTCGTCAGCCCGCTCGTTGCCTTCAATACCCTTATGTCCTGGTACCCATATCAGGGTTATTTTATTGATGGTAGCGAGTTCTGTAAGAACGGTTCTATATTCCATCACCAGTCTGGAGTCGCATCGGTTACTTTCCAGTGCCATAAGGGCTGCCTGGCTATCAGAACAAATAGTTATGTTCTTATTCCTGTGCCCGATACGTATATTCTCCTGTGCGCAGGCCAAGATGGCTTTCATCTCAGCCTGAAACACAGTGTAATGTATTCCTAGAGGTATACTTAGTTCCCTCTTGGAACCCTGTAAACATACCCCAGCCCCCGTTCCTTCCTCCATTTTGGACCCATCTGTGAACCAGACTAGTTTCTGTCTGGAGGTTGGACCTGGGACCATGTCTCACTCCTCCCGGGTGGGGTACATCACATCAAACTGCTGTCTGAAGAAGTATTCGGCTTATTTGCCGTCCTGCTTCATTCCAGCTGTCAGGCTAATTGCCCTCAGTCTTTTTCCGATATCCGTATGACTGTTTTTGGGCAACTCACCTCTCCATTGACCTTTGCATTGTAACCTGTAGGCTGCCACCATCGCCGCCCCCTCTATTTCTAAGTTTAGTGGGGGTAGATCTAGCAGCACTCCCATGGCTAGTATTGGAGTGGTTCGCATAGCTCCTATGATTCCTCTGCATGCAAGTCCCTGTATGTGGTTGAGTGTGGCCATCACTGTTTTCAGTGTTGTTCTCCTCCACCAGACCAAGGCTGCATGCATGAGTCTTGGTTTTACAATGGCTGTGTACAGCCATCGCATCATTTTGGGTTTGAGTCCCCACGTTCTGCCGTAGATTCGCCTAGTTGCCCACATGAGAGCACAGGCTTTTCTGCTTACAGTCTCCACCTGGTTTTTCCAGCTCAGTTTGGCATCTATGATGACTCCGAGGTACTTAACCGTGTCAGGGGGTTCTACTTCCTTTTCGTAGAAGGTTGAATTGCTCCATCCCTCTAGTTTCCTTTTGCGTGTAAAGATGACTAGTTCTGTCTTGTCTGGGTTGACCGACAGCCCTGTTTTTTCACACCATTCTTCCACTGTTGCCAGTGTTGATTGTATGAGGCCTCTGGTCGTGTCTGCATCCCAACACCTTATTATGCTTGCGATGTCATCCGCGTACCCTTGAGTATACAGGCCCTTGTTGTTGAGTTTACTGATGAGGTTGTCCACCACCAGGCTCCACAGCAAGGGTGATAAGACCCCCCAATAATAAGACCACATTCTTATTAAGAATCCATAAGAGCTAAAGTTATGACGGACCCCAAGTGTTAAAACGGCCGACCCCAAGTGTTAAAACGATGATTTTTTATAAATTCTTCTTTATAGATTGATTCGTGTACTCTTTGTAAAAATCCAAAATTTCAGTCAGCTCGGTGCCATAAGGCCGTAGTTATGACCGACCCCAAGTGTTAAAACGACCGACCCGAAGTGCTGAAACGACCGACCCCAAGTGTAAAAACAATGTTATTTTTTTAATTCTTCTTTATTGATTTATTCGTGCATTCGGGCGGGGGGAGGGGCGGTCTGTCCCGGGTGCCACCCGATAGGGAGGTGACACTCGACCGTGGAAATTTTAGCCTATATTTGTGGAGAAATCTGAAATTCTCTAACCCCCTCACCCCCCCCCCCCAGGATGGACGAATTTTATGAAGTCGAAATTAACGTTTCGAATTTTTTCTAAAGTCTTCTTTAATAGGGGGGGGGGGGGGGTGAAATACTGTAGAACCCCGTTAATTCGAAATCTACGGACATCAAAAATTAAATTAACGAATTCCCATGAACCTACCTAATTCGAAATTTTATGAAAAAATACGAGTTTCTCGTCCCCCTTAGGAATTAATTTGTAATAATAAGACTTATTCCCGTTTCAATCGAATTTTCACAGCCTTTTTAGCACGCGGTCGAAAATTCATAAAAAATATGGTATTTTTCGAGTAATCAAATTTTCGCTGCCGAAAACCGTCGCGGCCGTCCTTTTAAACTTATAAAAATGTGAAATACTGCCGCATAAATGAAATTTCACAGCATATTTCCGACGCAGCCGGCTCTTTGAATTCAGATACTCTAAGTAAATTCGTAAAAATACGGTAAATTTCGCGTAAATCGAAATTTCGCGACCGAAACCCGTCGCGGCCGGCCTACTAAATTCAGATACCTATTCAAAACAATTTCCTAAAAAAACCGCATAATTTCCGCGTAAATCAAATTTTTGCGACTTATTACCGCCGCGGCCGGCTTTTCAAATTTAGATATTTGAAATAAATTCGTAAAAATACGATATATTTAGCGTAAATCGAATTGTCGCGGCCGTATCTCGTCGCAGCCGGCCCTCTAAATTCAGATTCGAATTCGAAATAAATTCGTAAAAAAAACCGCATAATTTCCGCGAAAAACAAATTTTCGCGGCTTATCACCGCCGCAGCCGGCTCTTAAAATTTAGATATTCGAAGTAAATTCTTAAAAATACCATATATTTCGCCGCGACCGAACCCCATCGCGGCCGGCCCTCTAAATTGAGATACCTACGTATTGGAAATAAATTCATTAAACGCGATATATTTCAGAAATAAATCACGATAAATCGAAATTTCGCGGCCGATTTCCATCGCAGCCGGTCATTCTAATTCAAATATTCGAAGTAAATTCGTAAAAATACCGATAATTTCCGGGTAAATCAAACTTATATTTATAAAATTACCGCCACGGCCGGCCCTTCAAAATTCAAATATTTGATGTAAATTTCTAAAAATACTATAAATTTCCTTGTAAACCCAAATTTTGCAGCCAATTTCAGCCGTAACCGTCACTTTAAATTAATGTTTCGAAGAAAATTCGTAAAAATATAACATTCCGATTGAATGGTATTTTATGTTGTGAGAGTGGATTTATGTGTTTGCACGGACATATGAATATACATGGACCTGCCCTAAGTGATAAAAACGTATTATTTCCCCCTCCACATGGCGCCGGCTGAAGCACCTCCTTGGAACCGGCTCGCTCCATGGGGAGGGGATAAAGCCTCGCTTGAATCTAAAATGTGTGACGTCATCATTCTTGCCGTGAACAGCTAGAAGGTAACATACATACATTTAACGAAATACAACGCCAAAACAGTAGCGTATTCTATACAATATATCTACATATCAATGTGCACATAGCGAATGTGGGCGGTTCTCCAGTGTGCTCATCGGTGGTAACAGGGGTAAGTAAATTATGAAACATTTGTAATAGTGTTTTAACTAAACACGGCAACAAAATATTGCTATGTGTATTGGGGCGAGTCTTTTTGAGGCGAACATTTGACCTTAGCAAATATGTTATTATCGTGGCAAGCAATTCGCGCTCCCATGTAAAAAGGTCTATTCATTCAAAGCAGATTTTGCTTTTAAGAACTAAATGGTGATATTGTAATGCGAGATGCCTATTTACTGTCAGATTGATTGTATAACGAATCACAGTCATCTTTCCCCTCTTCCCCCTCCATGGTTTGGTTTGACCCCTCACCCGTAACTGCTTGTCTAGTCATTTGGATGTCTATGTGTGTTTGTGTAAAAATGACTGGCGGAGGACCTTGATTTTGTGTTACTATCACTGCCTGAAATGATAAAAATACATGTGGCATAGAAAGGAAGGACTCACCAAAAGGATACAAGAATTTGTAAGCTGGCAATGCCCTCATCTGATTTCTCTCTCCATCCAACAGGCACAAAAACAATAGGCGTGAATTTCGTTATTTTTATAGTACACAGCGGAGTTATTTTAATGGCGGTAACCAGGATCAGAGAACAGTGGTTGTCTCGCGGCGGGAGTTTTATTACAGACTGGGTAAGATTGGTGGGTAGGCAATAGGGATGGGTAGAAAAGGAACTTGCAACAATAATTAATACCAATCCCAAGCAGTGACAGTATGTATGCGTGCTATGTAGGTATGTGTGTGAGTAGGTATGTGTATGGGCGTAACCACCAATGTTTACCAATTCAGATTTGAAAGATAATAATACGAATTAGGACGATGTTAACCGCATAAATCGACATTTTATGGCGTTTTACCACCACTGTCTGTCAGATTCAGATTTACATTTTTTTTATTGGAGTGATTTATAATTTTCTACTGGGCATTAAAAAATTATGTTTTTTCATATTATCTTGTTTCCAAAACACTTTGCCGATCTTACACCGTAAGGGGGGAAGACCGGTGTACCAAAGTTATAAATGGCTTATTTTTTTGTATAGGTAAACGATTAAAATGTTACACATGCTAATTTGGCAACAAAAGGTAAGATGAAGTACCGTTTTTAGTAAATCTTATGGCAAATATGCTTAATTGCAATTTTAGAATGAATGCCGGTCTTGCCCCAAAAATTTCCGATATTACCCCTCATTGAAAAATAATTTACAAGAAGTTTTGATTGGCAGATTTTGGGTATTTTACGGTGGAAAACTCGATAAATAGAAATTTACTCACATACTTAAGAGCTAAAGGTAACATAATAAAATTAAAAACTTTACGGGAACACCATGAATTCTGCATTAAAAAATTCCAAAGTGGACCAATGATCAAAAAAATTCATCTCATCAAAAAAGCACACGGTCTTACCCCAACTCACCTTATATTAAATTAATTAAATATTGAAAGTACTTAAATAAAATCTATATTGTGACAAAAAATATATAAAAACATTATGTTTAACAATTTTAATTAATGGTCCACCTAGGTCCTGAACCCAGCCCAAGGGGAGGTCATGACCCCCATGACCCCCCCCCCCCCCTGGATCCGCCCTCGTGCTTGAGCCCCATCCTATTACAACATGTTCCAATCGAAAGTGGCATAAAGCATAAAATACTCTCTTTAAATCCCACATTGACAAGATTTTTCGTATTTCTTTGAAGAAGTAGATGGTTTTGTTAGCTTTTTTGAGGTAAGATCAATGTCTGAATTCCATTGTAGTTTTTCATCAAATTCAAACCCAAGATATTTAATACTTTTTGCTTGGGTTAAAGACGGAAAGGAACATTGTGGAATGTTGGTACAATCACCCGTAAAACGATTAAATAAAAAAAATCATTCTATTGGAAGATTTTTTAAAATTTTTTTAAAATTTAAACGATTAAATAAAACAATCATTCTTGTGGAAGATTTTTTTATTTAATCGTGTACAATTTTTTTATTGAGTGATATAAATGTACACTATATTATTGTATTATTTAAAAGAAGTATCGTTACATACGTAAAATGTACTGATTCTTATGTACATACCCACCAGTTGGCCTGGCAAGGCGGATCGGGAGATAATGGTTGAGGAAGTCCCTTTGACTTCTCCTCTCTCTCGGAACATCGCCTTGCATTGCAGTGGGAGGGATGGATTCATACGCCTGTCATTCCTGGACACACTGACACCCAGATTCCTACCCACCCCTAATACCCTTTTCCTTCCCAGAACCTCCTCTCCTTCCTTTCACACAAAAGACCCTGCACACAGCATTCCCAAAGATGACCTAGGCCCTGGAGGGGAATTATTTTCCTCTTGGCCTCTTTTGTGGAGCTTAATGTAAAAAAAAACAGTCCACGATCCTTAGTAAGAATCCAAAATTTCAGTTGGCTCAGTGCCATAGGGCCAAACCTATGACCGACCCCAAGTGTTAAAAGGAACGATCCCAAGTGTTAAAACGATGATTTTTTTTTAAATTCTTTTTTTGGCTGATTTGACACGAATCATTTTTATATGAATCGTGTACAGAACATGATTCTTAGTAAGAACCCAAAATTTCAGTCGGTTCGGTGCCATAGGGCCGAAGGTATGACCAACCCCAAGTGTTAAAACGACGATTTTTTATTAAATTCGTCTTTTGGTAATTTTTTTATTGATTCGTGTACCTACAGACCACATTCTTAGTAAGAATCCATAAGAGACGAAGTTATGACCGACCCCAGGTGTTAAAACGAACGACTCTTTAAATAAATCTTCCAATTTTTTTTTATGAATATCATCGTTTTACCGGCGCTTTGTAACAACACACACACGTTTTATAACTTGGGTTCGATCTTTTGAGCACTTCGGGATGGTCATTTTAACACTTAGGGTCGGTCATAGCTTCGGGCTATGGTACCGAGCCGAATGAAATTTTAGATTCTTACTAACAATCATGTACACGAATAAATCAATATAAAAGAATTTTAAATAAATACTTGTTTTAACACTTGGGTCGGTCGTTTTAGCACTTGGGGTCGGTCGTTTTAAGACTTGCCCTGGCCCTGGGTTTTAACACTTGGGCCCCTCGTAGCTTCGGCCCTATGGCACCGAGCCGACCGAAATTTTGGAGTCATACTAAGAATCGTGGTCTGTACACGAATCGATCTATAAAGAAGAATTTTGCGAAATTCATCGTTTTTACACTTTCGGTCGGTCGTTTTAGCACTTGGGGTCGGTCATTACTTCGTCCCTAAGGCACCGAGCCGACTGAAATTTGGGATTCCCTCTTAGAGAAGAATCACGGTCTTCAAAACACTGATTTAAAAAAATAAAAAAATTTCGGCTACAACAACATCAATAATGCCATTTTTTTAATATCAGCACTCTAGCACACCCAAAAGACACGAGCCGCCACTGCTTTCGACTGGGTGAACCGATATTGATGATTCTTTTTTTATTTGAAATGCTGGTGCTTTCCGTGTGGTCCCATTTTAATTTGGTCCAGTTCCGACAATGGCATCTATGGCCCTGGAGGGGAATTATTTTCCTCTTGGCCTCTTTTGTGGAGCTTAATGTAAAAAAAAACAGTCCACGATCCTTAGTAAGAATCCAAAATTTCAGTTGGCTCAGTGCCATAGGGCCAAACCTATGACCGACCCCAAGTGTTAAAAGGAACGATCCCAAGTGTTAAAACGATGATTTTTTTTTTAATTCTTTTTTTGGCTGATTTGACACGAATCATTTTTATATGAATCGTGTACAGAACATGATTCTTAGTAAGAACCCAAAATTTCAGTCGGTTCGGTGCCATAGGGCCGAAGGTATGACCAACCCCAAGTGTTAAAACGACGATTTTTTATTAAATTCGTCTTTTGGTAATTTTTTTATTGATTCGTGTACCTACAGACCACATTCTTAGTAAGAATCCATAAGAGACGAAGTTATGACCGACCCCAGGTGTTAAAACGAACGACTCTTTAAATAAATCTTCCAATTTTTTTTTTGAATATCATCGTTTTACCGGCGCTTTGTAACAACACACACACGTTTTATAACTTGGGTTCGATCTTTTGAGCACTTCGGGATGGTCATTTTAACACTTAGGGTCGGTCATAGCTTCGGGCTATGGCACCGAGCCGAATGAAATTTTAGATTCTTACTAACAATCATGTACACGAATAAATCAATATAAAAGAATTTTAAATAAATACTTGTTTTAACACTTGGGTCGGTCGTTTTAGCACTTGGGGTCGGTCGTTTTAAGACTTGCCCTGGCCCTGGGTTTTAACACTTGGGCCCCTCGTAGCTTCGGCCCTATGGCACCGAGCCGACCGAAATTTTGGAGTCATACTAAGAATCGTGGTCTGTACACGAATCGATCTATAAAGAAGAATTTTGCGAAATTCATCGTTTTTACACTTTCGGTCGGTCGTTTTAGCACTTGGGGTCGGTCATTACTTCGTCCCTAAGGCACCGAGCCGACTGAAATTTGGGATTCCCTCTTAGAGAAGAATCACGGTCTTCAAAACACTGATTTAAAAAAATAAAAAAATTTCGGCTACAACAACATCAATAATGCCATTTTTTAATATCAGCACTCTAGCACACCCAAAAGACACGAGCCGCCACTGCTTTCGACTGGGTGAACCGATATTGATGATTCTTTTTTTATTTGAAATGCTGGTGCTTTCCGTGTGGTCCCATTTTAATTTGGTCCAGTTCCGACAATGGCATCTATGAGAAAACCATATACTTAAGTCTTAAATTTGCATTAAGTATGTGCGCGATAAATAGACGAATAACGCAATGTCACTCCAACCGATTTCGATGATTTTTTTTTCATTGGAAAGGATGTACGTCAAGGGTAGTTTGATGAGAGTTTGGTTAGGTTTTGATTATGGGATCCATGACAAAGTAACGGAACTCTTAAAGAATTGTCTTAGGTGCAAATTAAAGATTCTCGGAGGAATCTCTTAATTTGACCCTAACGTCGTTATGGTCAAATTATGTCTGTCTTATATGAGCAGCACGTTTAGTAGGTCTACCCATATTCAAACAAATTAGTTAGTGTATTTCAGATTCACTAAAAATCAAAAAATAAACAAAAATTTTAACAAAACAATAAAATGACTTCAAAAAACGAACTAAAAAGAAAAGAGATAATTTCGTATTCTTCTGCAACTTCATAATCAACTTACTTTTTCTAATCATCAATATGTAGGTACGATTGTTATTTTTGGAGTCGGTGTCAGCAAAGGTACCCGGCCCGGCGTATTCACTTGACAGCTCCCCTCACACCGCGGCCCCGCTCTCGCCTATCGCCTCGTCAAGTCGCTCGTACGACACAAGCACATCTCACCTATAACTATGTATGTAGTTACAAACCTGCCTTGGCTTACATTGGGCCCATAAAATTGATGATTTTTAAACGAATGCTGGTTTGTGCGGCTTTTTTGTTTCGTTCAAGTACAGTTTCATAAAGAGAATAATCATAGGTTTTAACTGGATAAAATAACCGGGCTATATAAGACATACCATTGTTTGTCAATATTAGTGGAACCCTCTTATAAAGTTTTCAAAGGGAGCCAATGGACCTTTTTTTCAGTCTTCATGGGACCAAATGAAGTCCAAAACTTCTTATAGAAATGTTTTATTTAACATTTCCACAATTTTCGCATCGATTTTATCGCTTTAAATATTAGCGCGCTCCTCTAGCATTCGTAATTACATATCTCTCCATCTTTTCTTTTTGAGCGCGGTTACGGCGCCGTAAAATTCGCATCGAATTGTAAATAAAAATCTAGAAAATGAAAAAAACAAACTCTTTAAAAATACCTACAGCTTTCCATTATGTATTACGGATGTATCGAAACCGGTAGCGAAAAATTAACTAATATTAAGTAATAAGCTAATGTACATTGCATAATATTTCCACTTGATTCCTTTTTTCTGACAGAGACTTTCGTATTTTTATACTTTTTATCGAAAATAAATTTTTTGTATATTCACAATCTGAAGTTTCGATCATGCCCATCACTACAAAGACGGCTACATCATCACCGATTTCGCGCCATTTTAGTCTATGATTTTAAAAATCATAAACGTCAAAATAGTTCAACAACTGTCAAACACTAACGTGATTGAATATTCACAATTTTTATGTTATTTATTCTTACTTTATGTTATACATACGATTATTTAACTGATTATGCAAGCCATGAGAGTGGGAAAAGAACTAAACAATATAAAGAAGAACCCGCCTTGGGGTATTTCGTGTAATTGTGTAAATGAAGGAGTTCTGGACAAGCTGGAGGCGTCCATAATGGGGCCCAGAGATTCTCCCTATGATGGCGGAGCTTTCAGGATCCAGATAGATATACCTGCCAAGTATCCCTTCGAACCCCCGCAAGTCAAATTCCTGACGCCAGTTTATCACCCGAACATTGATAAAGGTTGGTTTTTATTATGATATAAATGATCAACTTTTCAGTATCATTGCACCTTTTGACACAACTATATACATCTACCATTAAATAAACCATAAGCCGTCACATTTTTGCACAGATTATGGAAATCACACTTCATTTCAACACTGACTGAAACTGATGTTTCTTTGGTAATTAAGTTTGAAAGTAGTTTAATTTTCAAAATCTATGATGGGCGGTTGAACAGTACAAGGATTTGATAAGAATATTTATCTTCCTAAATGTGATTCGTTCCTCGGTAAGCGAAAGATTGATGAGTAAGGACACTCTTGGATAATTTAGTTTTCTGAAGGTTTCACTTATATCGCGTGTGAACTGCACACAAATTTTTTTAATGTATACCGCACAAGAGACCCAACTGTCCAAAGCCAGTGAGACAACGGCATCCCCAAATCAAGGCATGTTGTAAGGCTGAAGAGAGTGGCAAAGAAGCTGAATAACCTGATTTCAGATCTGGTCACCAAACACTATCTCGAGTATCTACCACTCTTTTTACCTCTAATATGTCCTTGAATTGATTTGTAGGTGGCAGGATCTGCCTGGACCTGGTGAAGATGCCTCCTGCGGGGTCTTGGAAACCCACGGTGGCCCTGGAAGCCCTGCTGCTGGCCGTCCAGGCTCTCCTGGACTCCCCGAATCCTGACGATCCTCTCATGCTGGACATAGCGCAGCAGTTCAAGGTGGACCGAGCCGCTTTCGACGCCGAGGCCAGAGAATACACCAAGAAATATGCCATGTAGAATGTCCTCACTCAATGAAGTTGTCTCGAACCTTTTTCTTTTCCTTAAAAGAGTCTAGTCATAACTCTTTGTTATGAACATTTTAGATACAATGTCTGTCAGGCAGAAGGCCAAACTCATTTCAAAATGAAATATAAAAACTATACTGTGTACACATTGTAGAAACATTTATTGAAGGTTTTTTCTATCATAATTTATATAAAGTACAGGGTCTCCCAAAAGAAAGTTGATATTTGTTTTTCTTTCTGTGTGAACGCAACTTTTCCGAGGGGCGCGGGGGGTGTGTCAATCAGTAGTCTGGCTCTTGGGAATTTAGTCGCTATGAAGCATTTCTCGGGAGCGACCGCGCGTTGTGCGTGCGTGAGTTTTACAAAAATGGTGATTCGGCGACTGTAGCGCGTAAAAGATTCTGCAATATTTGAGGTTTTCGTCAATTCAATGATGCGCCAAGCATTCCTCTCATTCGAAAATGGGTCAAAAAGTTTGAAGAGATCGGTACAACGCTGGCAAAACCAAAATCCGGGCCACCAAGGTCATCGAGAACGGTAGAAAACGTACAGTGTTTATCAGTCTTTTCGTGACGACTCAAACTTTTCGATTTGGAAGCGCGCAAGTGCTTTATATGTGCATAGATCATCGTTACACAGCATTTTGCATAAATACCTAATGCTGCACCCCTACAAACTTACTGGCTATAACCAAAGAACATGGTTCCAGCAAGACGGAGCAACATTACATACGTCCAATACGTCTCTGCCATGAGTTTGTGAAATTTTCCCTGGCAAATTGATCTCCAGGAGAGGTGACATAAATTGGCCTCCTCGTGGTCCTGACCTAACCCCTGTGGACTTTTTCCTGTGGGGTTATCTCAAATCTAAAGTGTACGCCAAAAACCGACTTCCCTGATGCAATTAAAAGAAAATATCCATCACGAAATGCCAGCCATCACGAAGCCTACCTGGCGAGCCGTCATGAGAAATTTTACTCATCGATTAAATGAATGCCGCGAACGTGAGGTTTTACATTTGGACGATATTATTTTTCAGAAATAAATTCCCAAATTGTGTATTTTAGTATTTAACAAACATTTTTTCGAGAGAACCCTTACTTTTTTTAAAATTGATCCACTAAATATCAACTTTCTTTTGGGACACCCTGTACTTACCTATTTCTGTATAAAATATTTTTTTGTAAATATTTTGTTATAATAAAGATACAATTTGCATAAAATGATATCTCCCACAGGGTTTTCAATAACATTTAAGTTGAGGTGTTTCAAAGTTCGTCACATTTGATCGACAATTGATTTTTCAATCAAATGTGACTTTAATTTTAATTAATTTATAAAAAAATGTGTTTTCTTTCATTATATCGACGCTGGAAAGGAAAAATGGCTCAAGCACCATTCAGCTCGAAAGGAAAAATGTCTCATGCGCAATGCAGTTGGATAGGAAAAATGGCTAAAGTGCCATACAGCTCGAAAGGAAAAATGGCTCAAGCGCCATGCAGCATTTTAATTTGGGTACCGCCGCCCCGGGAACCTTTATTGGATAACCAACACCTCTGCCATAGATCACCCCAAGTGGTTCGCTACGTTTGGTGATTTAGCAGGGGTGCCCGGGTTCATGGGGTGAGGTTTGTCCAGGTCTTGGAGGCGGATGACCAGGACACACTGAACCTCAGATTCCTACCCAACCCTTAAACCCTTTTCCTTCCCAGAACTCTCCTCTCCTTCCTTTCCTCAAAAAACCCTCCACACAGCATCCCCAAAGATGACATAGGCCCTGAGGGAAATTATTTTCTTCGGGGCCTCCTGTTTGGAGCTCATGTAAAAAAAAAAGGTGTAAAGGAAAAATGGCTCAATTGCCATACAGATGGAAGGGGAAAATGGCTCATGCTCCATTCAGCTATATGGTGCTTGAGTCATTTATCCTTTCCAGTGTCGACATGTTTGGAAGTAAGTCGGAATTTTGAAAAGAACAATGTTACAAAGAAAAGTGGAATCATTTGTCGGCCTCTGGGTTTCCTCTTTCCTACAACAGGGGTCTCTTTAAGGCTCTGAAACCGGGCCCTAAAAGAAGATGGAGAGATGCAAAATTACGAACGTGTTAGAGGAGAGCGCTAACATTTACAGCGACAAAATCGATGCGAAAATTGCGAAAATGTTTAATAAAACACGACTCGTTTAAAATAGAGCAAAAATCTCGCGGACATTATCTTAAACAGCATTTAAAGAAACACTGTGAATTTTTTCATACTTATAACTTGTAAAATAACTGAAACAAACGTGTTTATAATAATTTTTAGGAGCATACTTTGCGATTTTTTTCTATCGACGGAATTTTATATAATTTGTGTTTCGGCGCGGGCAATGTCTAGATATTATCTTCAAAAATAACATATATTTTTTTAAGAGCTTTAAAACTTACCGTGTTTGGGAAATATGTAAGAAATTCGGGTTGCGGCGGCCTTAATACCCCAGTTCTCTCCTTCCCTTCCTCAAAAAGACGCTCCACAAAGGAGCGTCTTTGACCCAAAGATGACAAATATAATAATTTTATCTTATATATAAAAATGAATTATTTTTTTGTTCATATTTTATGCGCTGCCATACCATTCATCCAATTGCGATGAAACTTTAGTGATTTTTTGTGCACACGCCTGCAAAAGTTTCTATATATAATGATAAGCTCTGGTGTTATGAAATTTGTTTTCATGAAAATGTGTGTATTTCATATATTTTAGCGGCAGGAGGGGGAGGGTAAAGAAGGAGGTAAAGCAGGAGGGAGATGAGGAGGGTGAAGGCGTAGAAGGTGGAAGGGGAGCGCGGGAGTAGGGGACGAGGTAGGGGAACAGGGACGCATGGGAAAAGACATGCACGGAGAAACAATTTAATTCTTTGAATTGGATTGCAACGCATGCCGGGTACCGGCTAGTAATTAATAAAATAACCTTACAGTTACATTGTTGATGTTTTATATTTATCATCATAATTAACTCACAAACAATGTGATGTAAAATTTAAGAATACTTTATAATATATAACATGAGATCGAATTCACAATCTCCATTACTGTGTGAATTTAGCAACACAGGACAAACCACCAAAGAGATAAACCGATAGAAGCATGTTGTGGGCGTGTTTGTGTGCTCAGCGCAAACTCAACTTTTCCCTACATCTGCAACATTTTTTTTTTAACAGATTTTATTGGCCTGTCTTGAGCTTTGAAGTAGAAAGGTCTTACGTGAATTGGCGCCATCAGTTTCATTTCAAATCTGTACAGATCACAATTCTAGAGTTTACCTCTTCACCGGCACAACTAAAACCATCTATAATAATAAAAATTATTTGACAACATAGAAAAGACAGCAGTACAGCAAAAGCTTCGTCCAGACAGCACGATTCTAAAGTGCTAGACAATTGCAAACAAGTAACAAATATGTAAAATCCACATTA
Organism: Limnephilus rhombicus; assembly: GCA_929108145.2. Lineage (NCBI taxonomy): Eukaryota > Metazoa > Arthropoda > Insecta > Trichoptera > Limnephilidae > Limnephilus > Limnephilus rhombicus. The sequence goes on along the minus strand of OV815297.1, from coordinate 13,164,110 downwards.
ATATTAATAAAGATGATGCGGCTAAGCTTAACCTTTTGTTTGCCAGGGTAGGCTAGCAAAAAGCACCACCAATTACGACGCGGCTCCCGGCGGTAGAAATGACACTTCGTGTCCAGAGATTCTGACACTGTTCTTTACAAATTTTGTACATAGAAGGGTTAAAATCGTAGATATACATATTTTTCCCGCGCATGCGCAAGAACTGCGCACATTCCCGCGCTCCGGTAAATTATTAATATAAATTATTTGGAGTGACTAGGCGCATTGCAGGTTTCGCTATGGTAAAGGGCGATAATAGAGCAAGCGATTCTGACCGTGTTCTTCATACACTTTATTTATACATAAGGGTCAAAATCGCGTGTAAAATCTCATGGCACACCGGTGCACGAGCGGCAAACAAGGGATTAATAGTCTTTGGTATCCGATTTGGTACTTGACGGCTACACCAAAACAAAGTGCCGAAAACCACATTAATTTTTCTCATTATTATACTGAAATACCGGCCCTAAGAGAACTGATGATACATAAACACACTTCACCACACATATGCCCTGACGATGGACACTGTAACGCTGTCTGAAACGTTGGCTAAAGGAGGAAGCGCAACATGGCATAATACCCCAAAAATAAATTACGATAATGTAAATGGAAAGGCCTGAATACATTATTTCAAAACTTATTGTTTTCATTGAATTTTGACTGCTTAAACAAGTACCTATCGAGCAATAGTTGAACATTAGTAAAAAAAGCTCAAATTATTTTTTTTTACTTTGGCTCCACACAGGAGGCCCTGAGGAAAATGATTCCACTAAGGGTCTTTGTCATCCTTAGGGATGCTGTGTGGAGGTTCTTTTCAGGAAAGGAAGGAGAGAAATTTCTGGGATGGAAAAAGATTGATTAACCATCCCTACCACTGCAGTGCAAGGCGATCTCCCGAGAGAGTCCAGCTGGACAGGTCAAAAACTCTTTCATCCAGTCTCTCCCGCTCTGGCCTGCCACGCAGTAAGTGAGCAGACGCAACTGCAGTCAAGAGCGGGACAAATATCACCCATGAACGCACTCCAACTAAGTCACCAAACGTAGCTAACCTCTTGGGGTGACCTATGGCAGATCTAATAAATGGTTCCCAATAATTGATTTTACAATTTATTCTGCCCTATTGAATGCTAAAACTATGTATTTGTTACTTGTGAACTACCTCGTACGCTATCCTAACGATGTCTGGACGAAGCTAATATATGTTTAGAAGTAAAAAATTTATCAGCCGGTGTCAGAAGTGCTCTCGCCTGAAGAGTCGCTGGCATTGGAGTTATCAGAGGAGCTGCTAGATCGGGAAGTGCGAGGTATTTTTTCATCTTTCGCCGGCTTTTTTCTCATCCGAACGACTTCTTTCTGTCCATCGCTTTCCGCCATCTTGGAATTGCTCGGACCGCCCTCTTCCAGATCGGAATCTGTTTTATCATTCACGATTCTGTTTTTTCTTCTAGTCTGCACCTTTTCTTGGACTTTCTCGTCGGATTCTTTGATTGTTTTCGATTCATCGTTTGGGCTTTTAGAAAATACTTGGGAAATGCTCGGTCGAAGTGTTTCGGTTGATTTGGATATGTCCTTGGTAAGAGATGTGGTCGGTTTGGGAATGTTTTCTAGGCCCTCTTCCTCTTCTTCTTCTTGTGAGGCTTTCAGGTTTGCGGCTTTTTGGGCGATTTCAAAAGCCTCAGGGTACTGGGAGCTGCAAATAAAAATACAATATCATTTTATGAGACATTTTTGTGCATTCATCGTGCAGGAATTTCAATGGTCAGCCAGGTGTATTATTATCCACTAAAGCGTTCCGTTATATAATTGACATCAACCCTAAGCGCTTGGTAATTTTTTAGTCTTCAGTTTGACAAAAATCATACCTCCAAATTTGATGACATGTAAACTGCTTATAGTGTTACGAGAGCTATTGAATTCAACTATATTTATGTTTATTCCATATTTTTAGATTCATACAAAAAAATCGTTAAATTATTAATGCATGAATTCAACGTATTGTTTACTTAGAAATTGTCGTATGTAGTACCTATTTGCAGAACATTTAATATTATGACTTCTATATGTTGTAGCCTAGTTGATAATCACAGAAATAAATTTAAATTAGAACATGCATTGTTTTATTAGTACCTACACACAATTTTTAATTGTTGAAATATTATATTTCAACAATTTCAGTTCGCAAAATGTCAATAACAAATAATTTATAAGAGATGCGAGACATCTCTTGTTAAAAAGTGAAACTACTAATTTTTAATCTCTGGACACAATATTAGCAACTCTCATAGACATATGAATATTACTAGACCAGAACAGAAAGGTGAGGGGTAGAAACCAACTACAGCGGGACTCAGAGCGGGAAGATGACTTTGGTGATATGTGATTCGTCAATAACTCAATCTGACAGTACATAGGCATCTCGCATTATAATATCACCATTTAGTTCTTAAAAGTAAACTCTGCTTTTGAATGAATAGACCTTTTTACATGGGAGCGCGAATTGCTCGCCGCGTAATGAACAAATTTGCGAAGTCCAAATACGGCAAAGTAAAGTTTGCCTTTTTTCAGAGTCCAATATTTTGTTGCAGTATTTAATTAAGACAATTTTACAAATGTTTCATAATTTACTTGCCCCGGTAAACATCGACGAGCACACGCCATGTATCTCGAGTGATAGTATATGTTACAAAAACAATCATATTATGTGATTTGAATAAGCTTAAAATTGTTATTTAGACTTTAGTGTAGGTGTGTGATATGATCTTGTAGATCTTAAATGATAGACGCGCGTGGTCGAGATGAACATTTATTTGTACGTGCTAGCTAACGGAGCTGTCTGTAGGTAAGGAGAGAGAGCAGGTACATTCATCACCTTTTATACTCAGTTCTGCCGTCTCGCTCTTGCATATTTGAAAAGGCAGGCGTGCCACTAAAACCTTTCTCACAAAAATAAAGTAAAATAATGCTTGCCTATGGAATGTAATACGACAATTTAAATTTGGGTTTATTCTCTTTATCACTTCTATTTTTACACATTTTCAAAACACAAGCCACTATTAATGCACTGATGAGTGCTCGACGCTGGCTCGTAGAAGGATGATGATGTCACATTTTTTAGATTCACGCGAAGCCCATACTCAATGGAACCGGTATGGGGAGGGGGAAATAATACGCTTTTATCACTTAGGGCAGGTCTAGTAATATTCATATGTCTATGGCGACTCTCAATCGAAAAAGATGCAGTCGCTTCTAGGAATTGAACCCAGGACTTTAGCTTGCCGGGGCGCTGCTCTACCCCTGAGCTAATGGGATCCTAACTCCTTCAGTCATATTTAACTGTATCATACTTCGACTAAGAACTACAACATTATCTTCCATTTCCGGATACTGAAATACTTACTTCTCATTATTATCTAATTGATAGAATGTGTTTTTTAAATAAAATGTGTCCCTATTTACTGTACTTTTGTCTGTGAAAATTTCAAACATATCGGAGCTACCAATATTCTTTTCTAACTTTATACTTTCGCAGTTCACAAAAAAAGTGGTGGTATAAAGTCAAAGTCTCGGTGGTAAAACTAACCTCAATTTAGTCTTGAGCAGGCGTATCTTCTTGAAGATGTAGTCCAGGTCCTTCTTCATGTCGAGGAGAAGCTGCGTGTGCTTCTTGAACTCCACCCCGGCCACCTTCAGGCGGCTGGCACTCAGCAGGTTGCAGTTGGTCAGCATCTCATTGGTCTTCTCGAACCTCTGCAACCTGCGCACATCAACATAGGTTACTTTATATGCCAAGGAACCAGGCAACTGTTCAGTGTGGATAGAAATTACCAGGACACTGTCACCTCAGAAACTTCTGACACATGCAACTGTTAGGAATTGAAAGGAAGCATTAACCCCCAGGCCCCAACCCTATTCCGTCAGTAGATCAAAATATGTCCACTTTGCATCAAAATCACAATCCAAAGCAATGGAATGTTTCTGAATGTATCCTAAAACTAAAAACTGTTTTGAAAGGTGATGAAATACATTTTCAAATTTCATAATTGGAAATAAATATATAATTTTTTAGATATAAATTTTTTTAATGCAAACATAAAGTTTTAAAAATGACTCACCTCACGTTTTACGTTTTTCTAACTAAAATTACTAATAATGAAAAAAATAAATAAAAGCACATACATATTTTTTTACACAAATCTTTATTAAGTATAATATGAAGTCGCTCACAATGCATGTGCGCATAGATCTTTTAAACTACGCAACGGATTTTCATGCGGTTTTCACCAATAGATAGAGTGATTCATGAGGGAGATTTTTAGGTATAAAATTTGTCAACGTTTTGTGTAAATTGGTTGAAATACATAATATATCTGGCCAAGCGGCAGCGGGCATCGTTGTGTGGATTTCATTTAACAGATGGTGTTGATTATAAAGGTTTCGTTAGCCACAGCAACGTGTGACCAGGTCAGCTAGTATATTATAAATGTTATCGTAACCTAACTTGTTTGTCACTAACTTGCTTCATGTAAAAATGATTAATAAATTTCCAAAGTTTCGTTAATTTTTTTCTAATTTTGGTTTCATAAAGGTGTACGTTTGAATTATTTTGTGGTTAGCTTTTAGATTTGAATATAAAGCGTGATGTTTTCTCTTTCTAACACCATTTAGACCATATTTGTGACCGTGATAGTAAGGGAAACACAATGATTTCTTTGAGTTCCCAAAAGCGAACAAATTAGCCTGAGGGGTTATGAGGATGATAAAACATATAGTGCCAATGTCCCACCTTGATGAGAAGAAGACTCAGATGCTTAGGGAGTTGAATATCATGCTGTGGGACAAATAAACAAACATGCCATGGCCATTTAGCCACAGTGTGTCACACAAACACTCTAAAGAGAAGCTCGTAGTAATTAAGTCGAGACATAATGTAATTTCCAAAACCTGTGCCTAATGCAGGCGCCAGACATGAGTTCAAAGAAGTGATCAAATAAGTGTTAACATGTGTGGCACGGGCATTTGATACTGTTGTCACAGAAGTGATCACTTAAGTGCGCTTTGCCATTCAGTGTCGGTTTTTCAGCACACATCAAAGGGATCAAAGTTCAAATGTTTGCGTGCCTGCCACACTGCGCAAAGCCCAGTTGCGCGAGCGTCGCTGTGGAGACTTGTCGTGCGTAAACAGCCAAACGAACTAATGATGGAGTGGAATAATGAGAGCGTTTTCGAGTTTATAGAGTTGATGCAAGTAGAGCCAGATATAAGGGCATAAAAATCGAAATAACATTTTTGTTTATTTATTTGCACATGTAATAAATAATTAGACGCACATAAATAATATAAGCAAACTGTGTCGACCAAATCATCGTCCATGTTGTGTGAAGTCTATTTGAAAACTGTGAGCTCAAAGGAGTGATCAAATCTTTGAACACATATCTGGCAGATACAACAATATGTGACCAAATGTGTGCGCAAAGTCTTCAAAGAAGTGATTACTTATTTGAACTTCTGTCTGGCGCCCGCATAATAAAAGTACGGCGGCTAACCGCCACTAATGGAACGTTTACCGAAATAATCTCGATGCTAAGGTTTGGACAAGCTTGTCTGAAAAAGGGCAACTTCTAGGAAAGGTACTTAAATAACAATCTGACAGGAATTCGATTATTGATCCTGTCAAAGGATAATGGAAGACTGTTGTTGTTAACCTACGAAGTAATAATATATACATTCCAAAGCTAAAACAGTAACGAAATACAACAATCCAAGATATAAATTAAGAACTATATGTAAGTATCAATAATTACATTTGTTTTTGAGACCGAATCATGGTTTCAACATCAGTCTGGTTGACGATTCCCGCCAGCCCTTGGATAAACACCTCGGGGGCCGAGTAGTTCTGGAAACATTCTATCGAAAATTCACTTTCTGGTGTTCCGTTCGCCATTATCAATTTTTCACTATCTCAAAAAACGAAATGAAATGAAAATTTCTACACAATTTGACGTTTATCGCCTTATCAAAATATATCCTGACGTTTATTGATATAGTTTTGTAAAGTTGGTATTTCTGCTTTGTGACGTTCGATTTATTGTCTTCTAGCGGTTAAAATGTGAACCTTTTTACTTATACTTATGCACTTTGTCGCTAGATGTCACACTAAGCTTTAAATAAGGAAAAATCTTTAATTAAAAAATATTTCTGTTGAAACCCGCAATAATTTTCGTAGGAGCTATTTCAACATCTCTTGATATCTTATCCATATATGATAACGTATTTTATTGATTTACGATTTATTTATTTAATTTACTCTTCGGTACTCGAACTGAACCCGAATAAGGAAGGAGAGGAAATTCTGGGAACGAAAAGGGTATGAGGGGTGGGTAGGAATCTGGAGGTCAATGTGTCCAGGAGTGACGGACGTATGAATCCATCCCTCCTACTGTGGTGCGAGGCGATATTCCGAGAGAGTACGGCTGGAGAAGTCAGAGAGACTCCCTCAACCATTCTCTCTCGATCTGGCTAGCCATATAGCTGGTGGGCAGACGCATCCGCCACCAAGACCCGGACAAAACTCACACCATGAACCCGGGCACCCCTGCCAAATCACCAAACGTAGCGAACCACTGGGGTGACCTACGGCAGAGGTGTTGGTTATCCAAATAACGGCTCCCGGGCGGTGGTACTCCCAAATTGTATAAAAATAATAAAATAATCTACCATGCCGTCCATACCTGAAGTAGCTGGCTATTCAGATCTGGTCACTAAACAGAACCAAATCAATTTCAGGCAACATTAGGTTTGTATCTAAATGGTGGCCTTTTATCAGTATGATAGTTATAGTGCCTACCACTCTTGGAGAGTTGGGGAGGGAAAAGAGTTAGGGCAGAAGAAGATGGGGAAGTGAAAGGTGAGGGGTAGACAACAACTACAGCGGGGCGCAGAGCGGGAAGAAGACTTTGGTGATATGTGATTCGTTAATAACTCAATATGACAGTATCTCGCATTATAATATCACGTATTTAACCTATTCACCTAAAGTTCGCCTATTTTCAGACTCCAATATTTTGTTGCCGTATTTAGTTAGGACACTTTTACAAATGTTTCATAATTTACTTACCCCAGTAAACATCGACGAGCACGCGCCATGTACCTCGAGTGATAGTATATATTTACACGTTTTCAAAACACAAACCAAATCTAGTCTCCTTCAACGGAAGCAGTCTTCCGAACACGACCTACATCGATATGCTTGGTGTAACTCTAAGTGACCAGCTCAGGTACGGGGGCTCCATTGAAACCAGAGTTAAGTTAGCCTCTCAGAAACTGGGCGTACTGTACGGGGCCCGCAGATACTTTAATAGTACACAACTGTAGGAATTCGAAATACCCGCCATGGTATAACTCTGCCCTCATCAAATTAACAACAGAAAAATATAAATACTTTAATAAGTTCAAGACATATAAAAACCCTCCTGACTATGCCACTTTCTCTCTACTAAGATCACGTCACAAAAAACTTAACTGGGAATGCCATAATAAATACTTAAAATAGAACATGAAATATCCTCCGATCCAAAAAAAGTATGGAATTACATTAATTTAAACTCCAAATCCCATGGCGTTCCGAATACCATGATGTTCAAAGACGAAAAAGCTGAAAATGGATCTGACATCTGCAACTTATTCTCTAAATATTTCACTTCAGTCTACAATAATAATGCTCGAATTAACCAGATCCTTCCAGACTACACCAGTGAGCCCTGTATTGCTAGCATTTATAATATTGAAATCAACCAGCATCACATACAGAAACAACTTGAAAATTTGGATCCCAATAAAGGCGCAGGCCCAGATAAAATTCCCCCTTTCTTCATAAGCAAATGTGCACGCAGCCTTTCTAAACCATTATTCATAATTTTTAGTCGCTTCCTTAATGAGGTAATTGTGCCAAACACTTGGAAAACTGCATTTATAACTCCCATTTTCAAGAACGGCCAAAAATCTGACGTTGGAAATTATAGGCCCATATCAAAGCTCTGCATTTTCAGTAAGGTTTTCGAAAAAATTGTGTACGACCAGATGTTTACAGCCTTGAGATCGTCACTTAAAAACAATCAACATGGATTTATGAGAGGAAAATCTACAACCACTAACCTAACGACATTTGTCGAAATCTTACAAGACAATATGGACCAGCGCGTACAGGTAGATGCAATATATACAGACTATAGCAAAGCCTTTGGTTTAGTAATCCATGATGTCTTGTTGACTAAACTTTCACTAATCGGCGTACAAGGAGATCTCCTCAGATGGCTCTCGTCGTATTTGAAAAATCGCAGCCAAGCAGTAGTCGTCGGTGGCTATAAATCGAATTGGGTAACCGTACCGTCAGGAGTACCCCAAGGGTCATTATTGGGACCATTGCTCTTCAACATATACATTAATGACATTGGAAAATGTTTTCTCCACTCCAGAACGTTATTATATGCAGACGCCATGAAAATATTCTCTCCTGTTACAAGTATCAATGACTGTACTCGCGTACAAGAAGATTTAAATCGCCTAAATAGCTACTGTACACAACACAACATTCAAATAAATGTTAAAAAATGCGGCGTCATCAGCTTTACCCGAAACAAAAATCCCATTTCTTTTGATTATTCCCTTAACGGCACAATACTTTAAAAAATGATGGAGGCCAAAGATCTGGGAGTAGTGCTAGACCCGAAATTACTTTTTGACCGACATATCGAATCCATAGTTGCAAAAGCTTCCAAGGTACTTGGCTTCATACTCAGAACCGGCAAACACTTTAAAAAGGTAAACACTATGAAAATGCTGTACTTTGCGTATGTACGCAGTTCTCTGGAGTACGCCTCCCAAGTCTGGAATCCCAGGTACACAACATACATAGAAAGGATTGAGAAAATACAAAATCGTTTTCTACGATACCTCGATTTTTGGGGATATCGTCCTCATCTAAGTTATATGGAGTCAGCCACGTTTTTCAAAATCTCGTCACTAGAAAATCGTAGAAATTCTGCAGACGTAATATTCTTGCAAAAGATAGCCACCTCTGCGATAGATTGCCCGGAATTACTTGAAAGAATTCAATTGAGAGTGCCCACCAGACAAACTAGACTAAATCACACACTTAACACTCCTCGATGCAACACTAACTCTAAACAAAACACATTCATTAACCGCGCTTCACACTTTTTCAAGTCATACAATGAATTCGACTTATTCAACGCAGCACCCCAAATTCTAAAAAACATAAACAATAAATAACTTCTAAACATATACAAACTATTATACTCATATACAAATAACTTATTCACTCCCAGATTAGATCCGTCCCCTTCCCCTCCCGCCCACCATCGCATCCCAATAAGCTATTATAACCATTATAACTTTTATAAATTTTTAATCTCTCTAATTAATACACACCAGTGAAAACCTATTATTGGTTCAATAATATATACATATGTAAATACACCTAAGTAAATAATGTAACTGTTGGTTTTCCAAATAAAATAAAATAAAAATTAACTGCTAACCCTGTACAAATCACAAGTGCGCCCCACGGTTGAATTTGGCAGCCACCTCTGGTCTGGAGCTCCAAAATACCTAAAAAAACCCTTGACTCTGCAAAAACGGGCGGTTCGTTTGATAGATTCTCCCATCTTAACAGACGGACTGCAATCTTTAGAGCACAGGCGTCAGGTGGGAATGCTGTCCTCGTTCTACCGGTATTACAATGGAAGATGGTCCGAGGAACTAGCGTCATTGATCCCCTCGGCACCGGTGCATAGTCGGGAAACACGCCAAATACGCGCCCAACATTTGTACACGGTTGACATTAGTCACATGAGAACGGGTCGTTTCTATGGCTCGTTCTTGAGTTCAACGGCTCGACTGTGGAACGATTTGCCGGCCTCTGTGTTTTCTCCCTCCTACAACACGGGTCTCTTCAAGACCCGTGTTCACTCCTTCCTTTCCTCAATAAGACCCTCCACACAGCATCTTTACAGATGACATAGGCCCTGAGGGAAGTTATTTTCCTCAGGGCCTCCTGTGTGGAGTTAATGTAAAAAAAAAAGTTTTTTGCTGTGTTATTTCGTAAAATGCACCGATGAGTGCTCGACGCTGGATCGCAGAAGAATGATGACGTCACAGTTTTTAGATTCTCGCGAAACCATACTCAATCCCAGTCGGTTCCAATGGAACTAGTATGGGGAGGAGAAAATAATACACTTTTATCACTTAGGGCAGGTCTATTCATAAATATGTCTATGGGCTGAAGCCATTTCAAGCAACGTTCCTTATGATGGTAGTCTTACACTAGGGCCAAGTGTAAGACCACCATCATAAGAAGCGTGCCAAATCTGAATCGTGACCAAATCTGAATAGTCCCCACCTTTTTATACCCAAACTCTTTCCACTCACCAACTCCCAACTACCCTTCAGCCTCACAACGTAACCTAATAATTGGGAATGCCATAGTCTCACTGGCTCCGGTTAACGGGGAGCAGTTAGGACTGTTGTGCGGTATCACATAAGAAAACCATGCATTGCCGTAGGAACTGTGGTTAATATATTATTTCTGGGTTCCAAGTCAAAACTTGAAAAACAGATGACATTTCTATTATATTATTTATTTTCCCGGCCAAAAAGTATTTAACATTTCAATTTTACATTTCAGCGTTGCCCGGCGCGGGCGAATTCCATTTTCTTTTTGATGATCGCTTCTCTTTCTCTCCCTCTCTCCCACGGGCCCGTCACAGCCGCCGTCTCCCTCGTCCCTTCTGTTAGGAACTACATCTGGTTTCGAAGGCAAAGTCCTGTGTTTATGATTTAGTGGACAATGCGCCGATTGAATTTAAAAAAATATATATTTATATGTGTCTTGTTCTGTTTCATGTTTAGTTTATATTTAGTAGCTTCATCTTCTTTTTCAATGATTATTATTTTTTATATTTTCTTGATTTTTTGTAAATTTTATAATTTCATTTTATTACCATATCCTTCCTACTAATATTATAAAGGCGAAAGTTTGTATGGATGTATGGATATATGTATATTTGTTACTGTTTCACGCAAAAAATACTGAAAGTACTTTAAAAATTCTTTCACTAATAGAAAGCTACATTATTTGCGAGTAAGATAGGTTGATCGATTGGTAAGCTCTGGCGTTATGAATAAGCTCTGGCTATATAAATTATTTATCATACGTTTTCTGTCCCTAACAAAATCGAGTTATTATAATACTTTAAAAAACAGTTAAAATTTTTTTTATTATAAAGACCTCACTAGGTATTTTACTTTTATCATCATCATCACCTTCTTCCCCTTGCTCTATTCGGGTCGGGGACCCACTGCATCGACAAGGCTCCTCCATATGTCCCTTTCTTGTGTTGCTTGTTCGGCCTCCGTCCATGGCAGTCCCATCCTCTCCTCACACAGTTTCTGGAGTTGCCTCGCCCAACTGTGTCTGGGCGGCCCATTGGACGTCTACCCTCTGGAATCGCACTAAGTATCTTCCTCGGAATTTGGTCATGAGGCATTTTTAGTATATGTCCAAGCCACCTCAGTTGCGATTTTTCTATGAAGAGTAGTAGTGGTTCAAAGTTTTTAACATCTCGGATCGTCGAGTTTCTTGTATGATCCCATTTCGTAACCCCTGCCACCCCTCTCAAGTACCTCATTTCGGCAGCTTGGACTCTAGAGCGTGTTCGTTCGTTTAGCATCAATATCTGGTGGCCGTAAGTGAGGGTCGGGCGGTATACCGTTTTAATCATTGCCATCTTTGTATTGATGCTGAGCTCGGATTTTATTATCACTGAGCTGTAGAGAGGACGCAACACACTGCTTGCTGCGCATCAATCTTATTCTGCAATCAATTTCTCCGTCTTGCCGACCATCGCTGGAGAATTCGACCCCGAGGTATTTGAACCTGTCCACCTGCTTCAGCTGGGTCCCATTAGCGAATATGTTGCACTGAGTTTGGTCCCTTCCTATAACCATCACCTCTGTTTTTGAGGTATGTACTCATCTTCATTCCCGCCGCCGCGGCGCGCCGTGCACTATTCGTTGAATCGGTTGATCCATTCTTGCAGTCCCTCCTGTGATATCGTTAATCTCGCGATGTCGTCAGCAAATAGTAGGGAGCTTAGATATATATTATATATTTATAGCTTCTAGCTATTTTAAACCCACTTGCCCGCCATATGGTGATTGATACTATTTTCTAATAACTTAATGTTTTTTTAAATTGTACTGTCTTACAAGATAATGTGTTTACATATTTTTTTAAATCGTACATATCTGTATCTGTCCTAGATACTCGTAGTTTCCCCAGGGCAGCTGTATATATTCAGAAAAATGATTTCTCTATAATGTTACAAAAAAATAATATAAAGAATACTTACGAAAATATTCTTGAGCTTTGTTTAATTTTTTTGGTAAAAATCGTTTTTCACAATAAAAATAAGTCGCATGAGTTTTTCCTGTAAATAAAGACAGTACTATGACGTTTGGAAATGAAAAATTATGACATTTTACGCGGAATTTGCTACACGCTTTTCACAGATAAAAACTAATGTTTGCAAGTAACGAAACGTTAAACTAGAAAAATATTAAAATGCATTGCATGCCAAGCGAATAAAATTTATTTCAGCACGTTAGAGGCATTTTTAAGGTTCAAAATACCATAATATCGTTGCAAATGCTGTGGGATCCATAATAAATAAAATAAAAACAGAGTTTACAATTCAGAAAATGCTTCAGAAAACTAGCGTAGACAAGAGTGGGGAGGCTACAAGCACCGCACAAAGAGGAGATCGATTATACTATATCATTCTCTCGCAGGCTAAATCCTATAGATGTATGTGTTTGTCTGTTTTTAGTGTCGGTATTTTTCCTTTCACCGTTAAAATTACAATTGCTTGCTTGCAAACTATACAATACACTACCAACTACGATCAGACAAAGTGACTCCTTTACAAAATTCAAACAAGATATTAAAAAATGGATTATAAGTATTGGACGCCACACTATCACAAATATCTGTAAAATAAATCACACATAGACATAAATAACTATTCACATACAACCTAACCCATATAAAACAAATGAAAATAATGGAATCCTGTCAAATTTAACCTATAAATAGACTAGGCAGAATTGATTTCATTACTCCATCTCCAACATTTATAAAATAACTCTCTTTAAAAGATTTATTACCCTTCCAATCACCCTTCTGTTTTAATTCTATTCATAATATGTATTTTACCTGAAATATCCTTGTAATTACTATATTCATTTATATACCTGTACGCCTGTCTCGACACAGGTATACCCTAGTGAGACAGGCATACAAATAAAACCATTGTAAACATATTTTATTATAGATAAATAAATAAAAAATAAAAATGGTCTAGTTTTCACTTCAAAAAAGGAAAAACGACTTTTGTGTTCGACGCAGTGTTCCAAATCGGCGTTCCAAAGGCGTCTCGTCACCTTTCCAGAACAGACGCCGCTTTTGGGCGCCCGTTGTGCCCCCCTTTAACCCCCTTCAGCCCCATGCCCCACCCTTATTGTTGTGTTGTGTGTGGGATTGCGCGCTGTATGAGAAGGGAAAAGTAGGAATGGGAATTATTGTAATCAAGAATCACAATGGGCCGCGGTATAGTGGCGCTGTGTGTGTTCACAGATTTCGGTTTTACATTTCTGGAAAAAATAATTTCGATGTTGTGTTTAAACTGTCAAGTTAACACAATAAAATATGTCATGGCTTCAGGTCCGGGTTAAATCTTCCCCACAGGAAAGATTAAACCCTTTCACACACTTTTCCACAAATGATCATCTAGTATCTAGTCAATTCGCGCTATGAAATTGCACTATATTAGTATAATAAATACAAAATAATACAAGAACAACATGTCAAGAGACCAAACGGGAAAATAATTCACCGACTCCAGATATTTTCCTATCAGAGGGTTCGGCTCGGTAGAACTCCTAATTGGACCTATAAATCCTACTGATCCCTGACTATAAATATTTAAATAATATTTTGTAATCCTACATGTATTTAAAATGACTGATTTTTGCATTTTTATATATAAATTCTTTGACAAATCTAATATGCCTATATTTTGAATGAGAGAGCTAGGTATAATGCCGAGCTAGGTATAGTAGCTGAAATAACAAATGGTAATATTTTTATAGTCTGAGAATTCAAAATTCTTTTAATCTCGTTTCCTAAATCTGTATATTTTCTTATTTTTTTCAGAAACAGTTTTCTGAATATTACAGGAATTTGGAATAGCGACATCAATTATATAAGTTTTTTTTATTTTTTTATTTTGTCATGTAAAACTATATCAGATCTATTATGACTAATTGTTCTATCTGTTAGTATAGTTTTATCATAATATATTTTATAAAATTCATTTTCTATTAATTAATTTGGTTCGTATTCATAATATGGTACTATATATATATATTTTTTTACATGAATACCGCACAAGAGTCCCAACTGCTCCCGTCTGGAGCCAGTGGGACTATGGCATCCCCAATTGGGGTATGTTGTGAGGCTAATGGTAGTGAGGAGGGGAAGGAGATAGGGAAGAGGAAGGTGAGGAAGTACCTGGCTATTCAGATCTGGTCACCAAACACGGCTAAAGCCATTTCAAGCAATGTTTCAATTCTGAATGGTGGTCTCACACCAGGGCGATACTGAGAGTATCTTCCACTCTGGAACGTGCAGCAAATATACTATATTATTTTTTAAATGAATAATTGTGAAATAACCCAAATTAATCAAATAAAATTTATTTGCCACGCCGGGATTCGATCCCGCGACCTTCGGAGTGCCAGTCAAGAACCTTACCACTGGACTACGCCGGCCGTCGTTAATATTACTGCAGTCAATGAAATTATGTTGAATAATCAAACTTTGGTGATTTATTTTTCAAACCTGATTGTGCCTAAATGTATACTCGGACGGCGCTAATACAGAACATCCCGATATAATATCTTCTATAGTTTCCGAAAAAGCCAAACATTCTCTACTACTTATTAAGAAATTAAAAAGCTATATGATGGAGCGTACACAGAGCGTTCAAATTAACAAGAAAAAAAGCAAACCTCTCCTAATCAACCATGGAGTACCGCAAAGAAGCGTACTAGGACCGATATTATTTCTAATATACATAAATGATTTCGGTAGCCTAGGAACGAGAGAAAAAATCATAAGCTTTGCTGACGATACATTAATTGTATTCAACGAAAAAGATTGGAGAAGTACCTACAAAGAAGCGGAACATGGACTTGGTCTCGTGCAAAACTGGCTTAAGAGAAATTCCCTTACACTTAATGTCAATAAAACAAAATATCTGACATTTTCTATAACAGCCAGAGCATAGCCAGAGGATGACTTTAATCTCAAATTACATACATGCCAAGAAAACTATCAAAATCAAGGCTTATCATGCCATTGTCCTACCATAGCACACTCCAAAAGTATCAAATATCTTGGTATTGAAATTGATGATAATCTCCGATGGAACGCACACATTGAAGTAATCACAAAAAACTCACCAGGTACATTTACTTCTTTAGAGCCATCCGTAACATCCTCAACATAAACGACATTAAGAAAGTGTACTACGCTTTATGTCAATCACAAATAGAGTACGGGATAACTGGATGGGGATCTGCCTTGAGCACTCACATGGACCGGCTCAATATAGCCCAAAAAGGAGTACTAAAGACAATTTTGAAATTACCAGTTAGAACTCCGACAGAAGAATTGTTTCAAAGCATTCAAGTCTACAACATACAAAAACTTTATGCAAAAAATATTTTATTTAAAATTAAAAAAAAACATATCAGAATACTCCACTGTCCAACATAGATACACAACCAGGGCAATAAACCAAAATATTCTAGCTACAGCCAGTTTGAAAACATCTTTTGGACAAAGAAATATGAAAGTCAATGCGACAAAACTATACAACGCTCTACAAACTCAAACAAAAAAATAACAGAAATAAATAAATTTAAAACAAAAGTAAAAATATGGTTGAGAGAACAATGTGAAAATGAACTATCAAACATACTGAAGACCGTGTAAAGACAACTGGATACTAAATACAAATGTGGAAAAACTACAGGCCGCCTCAGAACAGGAAACCCTAGTGAGGAGGACTGTGAAAAAAAAATTATAATACCTTAATATAATATAATTTATAAATACATTATGTACAAATTTTGCTACAGATACTAATAATAAAAAAATCATCAATTTGATACGTATCTTTGCTTAAATGCTCCCTGTAATTTTTTAATGACTCTACCTTGAATTAATTAATGACTCTATCTTGAATGGCAAATCCCTCGATTTCTGCGCTCAACTCTCCAATACTTAACCATTTGTTTGACGAAAGTTTGTCAACATTCGTTTGGTTGAAATAATTGAAGTGTTTTGCGTGAATAATTTTATTTGAAGGGTATTTTTAGGAAAGCAAGGAGGGGAACTCTGAGAAGGAAAAGGGTATGAGGGGTGGGTAGGAATCTGGGGGTCAGTATGTCCAGGAGTTTCGGACGTATGAATCCATCCATCCTACTGCGATGCACGGCGATGTTCCGAGAGAGTACAGCTCAACCATTCTCTACTGATCCGGCCTGCCATGCAGCTGGTGGGCCGACCCATCCACCACCAAGACCCGAACAAATTTCACTCCATAAACCAGGGCACTCTTGCTAAGTCACCAAACGTAGCAAACCACTTAGAGTGACCTACGGCAGACGTGTTGGTTATCCAATAAATGGTTCCCGGGACGGCGGTACCCATATCCGCCTCCCCAAATTTATAATAAGGAGACAATATTATTTTCAATTCAATAATATTATCTTAGTTATTTATTTTTGGGATGTTGTGCCGTGTTGCGCTACCTCCTTCTTTAGCCAAAGTTTCGGACAGCGTTACAGTGTTCATCATCAGGGCAGATGATGTAAACTGTAACGCTGTCCGAAAGGTTGGCTTAAGAAGGAGGTAGCGCAACACGGCATAACACCCCAAAAACAAATAATGAAAATATTTTTGGCCGTGAAAATCTCAAAAATAATATCATCTTTCACAGTTTGGGAGGCGGCTTTGGATACTGCCGCCCCTGGAACCATTTATTTATTGAACAACCAACACCTCTGTCATAGATTACCTCAGGTAATTCGCTACGTTTGGTGACTTAGCAGGGGTGTCTGGGTTCATGGGATGAGGAATGTCCGGGGCTTGGCTGCGGATGCGTCTGCCCACCAGCTGGCGGGCAGACCTGCCACGCAGCTGCGTGGCAGGCCGAAACGGGAGAGAATAGTTAGGGGAGGCCTTTTTACCTCTACAGCACTCTCCGAATATCGATTTTCACGGCAGTGAAAGGGATGGATTTATATTCCCATCACTCTTCGACATACTTCCTTCCCAGAACTTCCCCTCCAGCCTTTCCTAAAACGTCATTCCACATAGCAAATTCACCACATTTCCTCTTTTATTTTCAGCAGTTCGCATTTAAATAAAATCACTTCCTGAATGATATTATGAATATCTATTAGTATTTAAATGTAAACCTTCGAAAATTTTCACGAAACACTTTTCGTAGATTTTAGAAAATGCACTTTATCAGAATTGTTTATATCAGGTATAGGTATTGTTGTATATTGTTTTATTATGGCTCTAAATTTCAATTTGTCGTTATTTTATTGGTCAATGACACAGATATTCTTATCACTGTCCTATGTGAATTTATAAAGACTGTTTATAACGTTAATAAATAAAATAAAAAAAACAACCCCAAAAATAACATAGGCCCTGAGGACATTTATTTTCCTCAGGGCTAGTGGAACAAATAATGTCAAAATCATAAAAAACTAAAATATGGCTTGGCTATGGGTGCACATACCAGTCCTTTGGTCGCGGATATATTTTAAATAACTTAGAAAATAAGATATTGAACTAGTCCTGGGTCGATCGTGAAAGACCTGATCGTCGAAACCCGCTCACGAGCCACAAAAGAGCGAGCGGGTTATTTATTCGTCAGCACCCGGGTCTCACGATCCGCGACTCGCGAACAACAAGACGAGAACAACGCGCGCACTCCCGCGACCCGTGAACCGCGACACACTCCCGCGACCCGTGATCTACGACACATTCCTGCACCCCGTGACTCACGGACCGATCGCCGGGTGCCGGGTGCGGGTGGGGCGAAACGTGTCCGCTCCCGAAACCCGTAAACTGCGACACATTCGATATGCATTCGATCGCCGATTGCCGATCAACGCACACACGTGCGTGGCAGTATCCTGCTTCCTGCCCGTGTGTCACATCATCGCGGGATTGTTAGGTAGATTCGATTTTTGAATATTCGACTAGACACAGCGTCGTTTTAAATTAGAGCGTATCTTGGTATTGTTAATCAACGGGTGAAGTGCATTTCTTTTCACATTTTGTTACTGTTGTTTTCATAAAAAACTTTTCATTTTTCGTGTGAGTGTAAATGTAATTGTGCATTGTAATAGAAACTATAAACTGGTAAAAGTATAAAATGTCTGACTTTAATAAAAACAAATTATAATAAAGCATTAGCTTACAGCTAATTTACTTATTTAATTTCTCAATAAAAGCTTCAGAACAACACGTTTTTTACAAGGTTTTTATATCCTTCAAAACATGACAAAACATTGTTTTTTTACCCCTGAAGCATGTCTTTTTTAAAATTAATTTCTGGGACATGACATTACTAGTTACAGGTGTGAGCAGTGAGAGAACGTTCACACAATTATAACCTGGGTTTTGTGTCGCGTATGACTTGACTGGTCTGGGCGGCGACCGTCTACCGCGCGGCGCACCCGTAGAAAGTAACTGGGTGATGAGTAATCGAGTTTCGTATTTTGTGTCGTGAAAAGAGCGGGTCTTCGCGACCCGCTCGTGACGCCAGTGGGTCGTAAGCGACCCGGGTCGTAAAAAACGATCGATCGACCCAGGACTATATTGAACAGTTGCCCCGTATTATTAAAATATGTACATTGTTGGAAGAGATACGTGGACGATATGTTTTGAATTTGGACTGGTACAGTGAGACAATTAAATCAATTTCTTAATTTCCTAAACAAAATTCACAAAAACATAAAAAGACAAAATTTGAACATAAATTTTTTTAAACTGTAATATTTCAATTACTAGTAATAAATTTGAAGTGAATACTCTTCGCAAATATATAATAAGTAGTCGAATATGTCAAATACTTCGAACCATCTATTTTCTCAAAAAATTGACAGCTTTTCATTCAATGATTGAATGTCACCCTAGCTGTTTTGAACTAGCCATAAATATACAAACCACCCACGAACTAGCTTTTGTTTCTTGGTGGGTAATAGTAATTAAGGATTTATTTATGGTCTATATTGTTACAAATCATACTCAAATTACCCATCCGGTCACTAATATAATATTTTTATTTCTTACTTTCTCCGTGTAATATTTTAGTGTTTCGAATGTAGTCTCTTGTATTTTAATGTTTTGTGTATAAATGCTTCACTCAAATTTATAAATGTTAAATTTAAAAAAAAAACAACATATGTATTGCAAGAAATTATAAATAAATAAATGATTCATAGATTAATTAATGTTCTAATATCTCCAAGTAATTTTTTTAAATGATACTTTATTTAATTAAACAAATTGCAATTTACGAGTATAATAGTAATAACCCTAAATTAAATGACAACTTTCTAAGCAAAAAATATAAGAATAAGTTTCTCGAGTCATATATTTATCCAATACAGAACGGGAAATATGGTGGAAAATAAGGATTTTCAACAACCAAATTTCCAATTCTGTGACAAAAATATACCGAATACAATTTAAAAAAAAATACTTATTAAGTAATATGGATAGGGACTTTAAAATGAAAATTCTAGAGTCTATAAACTAAATAATTGTGATTTTTTTTATACAGGTAAAACTTTGAGGAATTTTGAAATTAGTATAAAGAAACATTTGAGGTGTTCAAAAGTAATAGTTTCTCGGAGTTTGCTAACCATTTATTGGAGCCGATCTCTTATTTTGATTTTAATAATAAATAGAGTTGCTACACTGTTAATGGTATATATTTAGATATATTTGAAATCTTAGAAATCAGAAATAGTGTAAAAAAGAGTTTAAATATTATCATTAAACAAAAAAAATTAACGGCCCTTTGTTAAATTTGTTTCCATTATAAATTTCGCCCTATTACCTCCTCCCTCCTTCCTTCCCGCCCATACATTTGCTAAGTCTATTTTGTAATTTAGTTTTAAGTAAACCCTGAAGAAGTAAGCATTGCTTACAAAACGTGTTGGTTTGCTGAAGAATATCTGGATAATAATCCATACAAAATATTGTAGATACAATACAAAATATTGTTCAATACAAAATATTGTAGAGTTTTTTTATAACTTTATTCTGTAACAGTTGTAAATCGTTTATGTATCTATTATTTGTAATTCGTGTGTGTTTTCCCATATTTCTATTAGATAATTTAGGTGGGACTGGATTAAGCTAAAGTATAAGTCTGTCTTTAGTTCTGTTGGTAGAAGATGAGCTATTCTACTAAGTACACCAATTAGTGGAATGATTTTTTTTTTAGTTTATTAAATATCAGATGTTTGTCGTTGTATAGAATTGGTGGTTTTTTGACATCTGTTTCTAACGGTTTATTTATTTATTGGACGAAGTTATTCCTTTAGATGAGTTTAAGATCGTGTACCTTTTTAATTATTAATAAGTTTTTATTGTTAATATACATATATTTTTAATAGCCAATTATTTAATACGATCCCTTTGAGATTGTTCTAATAAAATTCCTAAATTTTTGCCAAAGTTTCGATTAATTCTTCTGAAGAATCTATTTTTCTAAGAATTTATTTATTTGTTAAGTTTCAAAATATTGAGTTGAGATGTTGAAGTGTAATTTTTGTATTTATTATTTTCTTTTTAATTTATTGTCCAGTGGGTTCCGAAATTGATGTGGGCTTGGTTTTACATTAGCTCCACGTAGGTGACCCTGAGGAAAAAAAAAGTTTTTCAGGGCCTATATCATCTTTAGAGATGCTGTGTGTAGGTCTTTTTAAGGAAAAGAAGAAGAGGAAGTTTTGGGAAGGAAAAATATATCAGGGATGTGTAGGAATCTGCGGGACGGTGTGTTCAGATGTGACGGACGTATAAATTTAAATTTAAATTTAAAAAAAAAAAAAAAAATATTTTTTTTAATTTTTTTTTTTTTAAAGAAAGGCAAACAGAGAGATCAAAAGGTTTCCCTCAACAAATCTCCCCCTATCCGACTCGCCATGCGGTAAGTGGGCAAACGCGTCCACCGCCAAGACTTAGACAAACCTCTCCCCATGATCCCGGGCACTCCTGCTAAGTCACAAAACGTAGCGAACCATTTAGGGTACGACATATGGCAGGGGTGTTGGTTATCCAATAAACAGTTCCCGGGGCGGCAGTAACCATACCCACCTCCTAAATTGAACATGAAGAAATGAAAAATACCAAATTGTTATTCATGTTTTTTAGTAGTTTCTAGGATTCTTTTCTTCCCAGGAGATCTAGCATGGAAGATCGATAAACCCTACACCAATATGATAATGATACAATCCGTCATCTGTGGTCAGTTATCAATATTTGCGAGCACGGTCAACACTTGGTAAAAGATATTCCGACCGACGATTGATAAATTTTAGCTCAAACTTCATAAAATCAGATAAGTTAACTGTCAATACACGCATTTATTTGAATAATGTCATTCTTTATGAATTATTATTTTTAATTGTTAAACTAACGTTTAAGACAAGATTTTTATGCATAGCACAAAGGATAACAATTATTATAAGCAATAATTATCAGCCTGAAACACTCATCCACATTGAAAAAATCTTCCGAGAAAAAATACGTCCCGTTGGCGTCATGTATTTTTTCTCGGAAGATTTTTTCAATGTGGATGAGTGTTTCAGGCTGATAATTATTGCTTATAATAATTGTTTCATTCTTAATGCAAAATTACTAACTTATTAATGAATGAACGGAATTAAACAAACGAAGCTTTTAGATTTGAAAGAATATCCGGTCAAATAACGCGATCCATAGACTAAAATAATTTTACGACGCAACCAATTTACTCCGTTCGATCTTTGAGAAACTAAATTGTTTGAAATATGACTAAAAACCTGATTAACTAATTAAGTCCAGTTTAGTTTCAAAAATGAAATGCTGACTGCCAATGCATATTTAGGTTATTGCCAATTTATTAATATTTTTATGTAATTGCTTGGCGTTTGACATTTCGAAGTGTAAATTCAACGAAAATACCTTCAGTGTTGCTAGCGCAGATAGATTTTTTTTCCCTTTCAATATAGGTTCCGCTGTCAACGGTGAAACCGTGCTCGGGACATCGATATAAAACGCGATATTGTAAATGTCGACTTAACTGTGCTAGAGCTCCTGGTCTATAATCAACAACAATTTACTACACCATATTCCACAATAAGAATCCAGAATAATTTCCCTTCTTACGGAGTACATGCAGTCATAGCACAGATAGAAGCTATGGACATAGACAAGGATATGTCCTGAGGCAGGGATAATGGTTGTCCCTCTTGGCTACTGGCTACCGGCTGCTGTTTACTGGTTGCTTACTGGTTACTGTTGCAGAACACAGGCTTCACTGTTCACTATTCTAGAATCAGAGCCTGTCTCAGTAACCTTGGTCCGGTTAAACTGTTACAATATCTGATGGCTTACCTCGTAATAATGTATATTGTTTGACTGACAGAGGTATTGCACTGTCAATAGATAAACCGATTCAATAATAGACACATCATATTCATTGGTCTCTCTGTGGTCAGGGAGTTGATAGCTTATGCTAATTGACAAGACAAGGCCATATCCAACGAAGTTAAGAATTTATGCGAAACTCGATAAACATTAAAACAAACATAATCATTAATCACTCTACAAGAGAAAAAAATAAATAACTTCCCTTTTGAAAGAAGTCATTAGATGCTTTTATAATTATCGTGGAGATTCACGGTTATGGTAACGGTACGGCAATAAACATACGTTCCTTATTTTTATAATGCTGCAGCTTTTTCTTACACATTAAATAATGGTGAGACAAAAGATGAGATACACAAAATACGTGTGTATGGAGGAAACAGAAATATATCTCTCAGATATAGATATATATAGCCATTTTTTTTTGCATTAGCTCCACACAGGAGGCCCTGAGGAAAATAATTTCCTTCAGGGCCTAAGTCATCTTTAGGGATGCTGTGTGGAGGTTTTTTTTGAGGAAAGGAAGGAGAGGAGAGTTCTAGGAAGGAAAAGGGTTCAGGAATCTGGAGTTCAGTGTGTCCTGGTCGTCCGCCTCCAAGACCTAGACAAACCTCACCCCATGAACCCGGGCACCTCTACTAAATCACCAAACGTAGCGAACCACTTGGGGTGACCTATGGCTATGGCAGAAGTGTTGGTTATCCAATAAAGTTTCCCGGGGCGGCGGTACCCATTCCCGCCTCCCAATAAAGAAATGGCTACGTGAATTGAGTTTCGTCTTTATACTTGTGAGGGAGATATATGATAATGGTTGTATATTTCTTTTGGGGGGGGGGGGGGGTGCAGACGGTTCCATGCCAACATTTAATGGTTTAGCAGCTTCGTTCAACATAAAAGTAGCTTCGAGATAAGTATTAAGATTTTCACGGCCAAAAGCATTTTCGTTATTTGTTTTTGGGGTGTTATGCCGTGTTGCGCTACCTCCTTCTTTAGCCAAGGTTTCGGACATCGTTGCAGTGTCCATCATCAGGGCAGATCCGGCAGATCTACCGGAACACATCTACCGGATCTGCCGGATCTGCCCTGATGATGGACACTGCAACGATGTCCGAAACGTTGGCTAAAGAAGGAGGTAGCGCAACACGGCATAACACCCCAAAAACAAATAACGATAAAAGTAGCTTCGTTTATATAAAAAAAATAGTGTCCCTGTGAGAGCCCTGAAGAAGTAACCATGTGTTACTTAAACGGGCGGGAAAGCGGTTGGATTACCTCAAGGTTCCATGCCAACTGAGAATAAAGTCAACTCAACACCTCTTTGAAAAGTCATTAAAAGCCATGAAAAAAATCATTTTAAAAATAGCCCATAACCCTAACCTAATGTAAACTATTTAACCAATTTTTTTTTAAATATTTCTTTCACTGAGGTGGTTCTGAGTTGGTTTCATGCTGAGTTGTCCAGTCACCGGTGCTGACATACATTCAGTGTTTGTCTCATTTTCGGCTGTTGTTATTTAGTATATAAGAAAGAGCTGGAGCATTACAAGTTCCAAAACAAAAGCAAAACCATCAGAACATTTAAATTTGACGTTTTTGAATGTTTGGAATTAATTCACTCACACTTCAATATTATCCTTGTAAATATATTCCATACTTTTAAAATTATCGTAACGGTTATTTGTATTGCATGGGTCTACGGAGACGTCACGGTGCGATGTGTGAGAGAGATGCAAGAAAATAATTAATTTTTTTCTTTTGAAGGATACAAACCTACGTACATTGTGTATCTCATATTTTGAAAGAGCTGCGCATTATTGTGGTGGAACGTATGTTTATTGCCGTCACGGTACCGTAACCGTGGATCATCACGGTAATAACAAAAGCGCACATTATTGACACCACTTGTATTGAAAGCCTCCACTGTACCTACCTAATACTAATGCAATAATCTTCTTTAATCTTTATAATATACAACAAAGTCGAGTTAGTTACACCCAAAGATATTCAAATACAGAAGAGATATGCTATGGTGTCCGCGCAACTGTCGCCGGACTACGCGCTAATTAGCGCAGTTTACATACAAAAAGAATTTGTTCATTTCGTTGATTTTTTGAAAATGTGCATTAATATTGGTTAACAATATATTTTGAATAAGAAAAGAATTCGTTCATTTAGTTTAACGTTCGTTTGGTTTATTCGTTAATTATTTGTTCTTTTAGTTTATTTGTTAATTGGTAAACAATATCGGCGACACCCGGAAGCGCGGACCCACATAGGAAACACAGCAGATAGCACATCTACTTATATTTCAATATCTTTGGTTACACCATTTATAACTCGAGAATGGCTTTATCGATTTTTATAATCTTTGATTTGTTGGATTTGTCTCCGCCCCGAATAGCTATTAAAACATCGGAAAAATTCACGAAAAAATAAATTATGAAGAAAATTCTTTTCCTCATACATTTTGTAAGGAATGAATTCTCATATTTTGAAAGAGCTGCGGCAATATTGTGATAAGTATAATATTGAATTGTTAGTGATTTCCAAAAATTCAAAAACACAAATGTCAATGCGCTGATTGTTTTGCTTTTGTTCTTAAACACGTAATGCTTTCCCTCTTTCTTATACACTCTAAATGTCAACAGTCGAAAATGAGACAAACAGTGAACGTATGTCTGCACCCCTCCAAAGGAAAAATACAATAATTATAATAAATCTCCCTCACACAACCCGTAAGTAAGTTGATAAGTAAGAATATCGCAAAAAATATAAATCCCTATACAACGCCACCTCTGATGCTGACAAAAACAAAACACGGACAGTCGCGCACCGATAATTGCTTCATTGTGTGATTTCTAACTTAATGAAAAAACTCTTTTTAATTCAGCTAATAAGTTAACACAGCATTTATTGATTCTGCTGCGGTATGATGTTCGCCGGGAAAGCCAGTACCTATATTATATAATCTTATATGTATATGTTGGTGACAAGCCCCGTGGCTGAGAGATAAAAATTTCGCAAAATCTTTCCAAAAATATAGGTACATCCTACCTGGGTACTCAGGATTGACAGTCAGGTTTCATGAGCCCTGAGCTACGGAGCCATGAGCTCTGAGATATAACCTGACCTCCAGCGGTTATCAGAACAAGTGGAGGATGTTTCCTTTGACTAAACATGTTTTCATATTATTTTTCTTTCGATAGATACTCTTTCAAAAACTTACTCTTTGACAAAATCATTGATTTGGAAAGCACTATTTCTCAAACTTTAAAACATATTTTTAATTATCAATAACACGACGACTTCCGTAGTCCAGTGGGTAAGACTCTTGACTCACAATCCGGAGGTCGCGGGTTCGAACCCGGCATGCGCAAATAAATTTTATTTGATTTATTTGTGTTATTTCACAATTAATTCATTAAAAATGATATATAGTATATTTGCGGCATGTTCCAGAGTGGAAGATACTATCAGTATCGCCCTGGTGTAAGACCACCATTCAGAATTGAAACGTTGCTTGAAAATGGCTTTAGCCGTGTTTAGTGACCAGATCTGAATAGCCAGGTACTTCCCAACCTTCCTCTTTCCCACCTCCTTCCCCTCCCCACTACCTTCAGCCTCACAACATACCCCAATTGGGGATGCCATAGTCTCACTGGCTCCAGACGGGAGCAGTTGAGATTCTTGTGCGGTATTCACTGTAAAAAAAAAAACACCGGATTTCTTGTCGAATTATATTAAATAGTTCAAATGAGAGAAACTAGCAGTCCACAATAGCGTACTGGTACCTACCTTGATGTATGACAGTGAGTCATGGAACTGGAAGAGGAAGGATGAAAGTAGACTGAATGATATAGAAATGAGATCCTTGAGGGTTAAAAAAATGTGGAGATTTGGAAAAAAATGCAACGCTGATGTAAGCGTAATGAGTAAGATTAAAAAAAGGACGCTTAGATGGTTTGGGTAGAACCATACTCGCTCAAAGACAATACTGGTTCATCGCTCCTAAAATATACAATGCAAAATATTACTTTTTAATATCGGTAAAGTACAAAAAAAACGAGTGTGCTTTAGACCACACGACTGAAGTAAAACTTCACTAACTTATATCTCCCACTCAACTTCCGTTCGCCTCGCACGATCACACTTTTCGTAACGCTCTCGTCACGCATTCACCAGCTTACCCCCCAAGTCAAGCGTGCGTAAAGGCCCGACCGTTCGCCTCGCCCGATCACACTTTTCGTAACGCTCTCGTCACGCATTCACCAGCTTACCCCCCAAGTCAAGCGTGCGTAAAGGCCCGACCGTTCGCCTCGCCCGATCACACTTTTCGTAACGCTCTCGTCACGCATTCACCAGCTTACCCCCCAAGTCAAGCGTGCGTAAAGGCCCGACCGTTCGCCTCGCCCGATCACACTTTTCGTAACGCTCTCGTTACGCATTCACCAGCTTACCCCCCAAGTCAAGCGTGCGTAAAAAGTTTTACTTCAAAAAATAATTTCACATATTTCATCATTTCTTTTTTTAATTTTAATACATTTTCCTCTTCTTTAATATTGGTGGTCATTTCTTTGAAGACGTTCACCGCTTTGCACAATACCTAATGAGTTCTGTAATTTTGACTTATTATCGCCGGTATAAAGAAGTTTTAATAACTACTCCGAGTTTGCAAACCATCTAATAGAGGCAGGTCATACCTTCAAAAAAGAAAAAACTAATTATTATTTTTTAATTTATAAACTAACGTTTAGACAAGATTTTTATGCATAGCACAAATGGTAACAATTATTACAAGCAATAATTGTCAGCCTGAAACACTCATTTACATTGAAAAATCTTCCGAGAAAAGATACTTGCCGCCAACGGGACTTGAACCCGTGTCCTTCCGATTGCCGGTCGAATGCTCTGACCACTGAGCTATGGGGGCTTATCAAATACCCGCCAAATAATTCAATATATACTAGTGTTTCATTCAACAATTACTGCTTGTTATATTTTTTCCCACCTGAAAACAACCAACTTTATTTTTGCGAGAAAGACATTGTTAGTGTTAAATCCCTCGCTAGGTGGCGTCGAGACAAATATACAGACAAGATATATATATCGAGACAAATATCTTTTCTCAGAAGATTTTTCAATGTAAATGAGTGTTTCAGGCTGACAATTATTGCTTGTAATAATTGAAAAAACTAAGTTTAAACATTGCAATATAAATTCTTATTTTAATTTGTGCGCTTTAGAAACTTTACAAATCAACAAAAAAATTAAATCTAAAATTAATTTAGTTAATAAAATATTAGCACCATGTAAATTCCCTCTACTTACGATGTTCCCATGTAATTTTGACTCCTCTCACCGTTCTCCCCTCCACCGAATTCCCCCACTCCCACTACCCCCGCCTAATTAATTTTTGTACTTGTATTTTTAAGTTAGTTTTAAGTTTGCTCGTTAATGATACAGACGTATCAAAACCGGTCGCAAAAATTAAAATTAAAGTAACAAATGTACATGGAAAATTAAAACTTTTCAAAACAAAAATGTCTAGAAGTTGTTACATAGTCAATGCCGAAGAAATACAAAAAAATGTGAGCTTTATAACCTAAGAAATATAACAAATAATTAACGCAGCGTTCTCGCCTCAAAGATTATGGTCAAGAATTGCCTAACCGGAAACGTGCACTCACCTGAACGAGAATCCTTAATACAAAGTGGCGCAAGAGTGTGTTTATTGTGTGTTTGTTGTGTTTATTTGATGTCTTAATTTTTTCCATCAAGTTAAGAAAATGATATCGGCCAAGTGGCGTCCGCCAGAATTGGCGGGCCAGATCGGGACAGATTTGTTAAGGGAACCCTTTGTGGGCATATACATACAATATACAATATACGAAGTGGCTCAAGTTTATCAATTTATCTCAAAAGGGGGGGAGGGGTCTAGATTGGAAGAAAAATCGCCCACGTAATTAATGCATGCCCCCTTTTGATCTCTCCAGCCAGACTCTCGACCCATCGCCTTGCACCACAGTAGAAGGATTAGATTCATTCGTCCGCTACTCCTGGATACAATAGAAATATGCTATAAATTCGGAATGCAGGGGTTAAGAAAATATTGTATTGAAAATAATGACAGTAACATTTTGAGAAGGCCTGTCCGGTGCTGAGTTGTTTGGCCCGCGGCGGATGGCGGGCATCAAAGAATTTTCCATTTTTTTCTCGCAGAATAAGCAAAAATATTAGCCAGATGTTTTGCTTGTCAATAACACTGGCCGAGAATTGAACTGCGAACATTTCAAATGACGAAAAGGCAATGGACGATCTGTTACCTTTTTTAATTTATTTATATTATGTCAATCGTAACTTGCCTCACAACGCTGCCCAACCGGTGGCGTGATTCTTCTTTGTGTGCCCTATCAGGTCCCCCCGAGGTTGGCGATCACTCTTGAAAATTTCTCTCTGTCTTGCGCTGCCCGGAATAGCTCCTCCACACTTCTGATGCCGGTCCACTCTCGTATATTTCGCAGCCAAGACAGGTCCATGTTTCACATTCATACAGCAAGACCGACCACACATAACATTTTAGCATTCTCTGCCTTAGTTGTAAATGATATTGTCATTGCAGAAGGGGGATTTCATTTTAATGAACGCAGTTCTTGCTGCTTCAATTCTGCACCTTACCTCTACATCTGGGTCAAGAGTCTCCGTGAGAATACTGCCGAGGTATCTAAATCTTTCCACCTTTTCGACATTGCAACCATTCAACTGTATCACTGATTCAGAGTGATCTAGTCGTCCAAATGTCATCCATTTAGTTTTATTGACGTTGATTGTTAGGCCCAGTTGCTCACCAGCATTATTAACAAGATTTAATAGGTCTTGGAGGTCATCGATACAGTCAGCTAGCAATACAGTATCATCTGCGTATCTTATGTCATTAATGACAACTCCGTTGATCTTCAGACCCTTCTCAGTATTACTTAGGTCTCTTTTAAAGACATAGTTGGAATAGAAATTAAACAGTAGAGGCGACAGGATACAGCCTTATCGTACTCCACGCTGAATGGTAATTGCATTAGATTTGTCGTTCACATGTCTTATTTCTGCTGTTTGGAACCAAAACAGGTTTTTTATGAAATTCTTGACTTTGGTGTCAACGTTACAATCCGCAAGCATTTTCATTAGGTCAGCATGTTTTACCCTGTCAAATGCCTTTTCGCGGTCAAAAAAGCAGGCAAAAAACACGTTTTATATTCAAATATAAAATTTACTGCGAAATAATCAATATGAACACCTTTATAAAACCAAAATTTCCGACCGCAATTTGAAAAAAAATGAAACAATGAGAATTTTTTATTAATTATTTTTACATGAAATAACAAGAAAAGGAGTTGACGATAAAGTTTATAATACATACATTTGTCTTATAAAATTTATGTTAAAAAATTTTTTCATTAGGGGGCATACGTTAATTACGTGAGCAGTTTTTCTTCCAATCTCGACCCCCCCCCCCCCCTTGGAGAGATAAATTTGGGCCACTTCGTATATTTTTATCTAGATTTCACGTTAAACAATTACAGCCTTACTAAAAAACCCAGTGAAAATTTTATTCAATTGACAAACGGCCGCGGATGTGAAAACATTACTAATTAAAAATTTGTTATTTGAAAGAAATACACATGGTTTCCACGCCTGAGAGGGTAGTTTATCTCTGTTTTAACCATTGATGTCCGAACGATATTTGTAATTTTTCCATAGTATTTTGAATGCTCTATATATTTCTTATTTTTGAAGGTGTCGTAAAAACAAATACCATTTATGAAAACTAGATAAAATTACCTTTTAGATTTGAGTATTTGAAATACACTTTAGCTTTCAAAAACTGCCATATTTTATGATTCAAACTCGGAAAAACATGGAAAAAAATTTCCTCCCACAACATTTTTGACCAAAATGTAGAGAAATTTAAATAAAATCAAAATTTAAAAAACACAGTCCTTTTATGTAATAAATTTGGAAGGAAACTATAACCTCACTTTTTTATCGTGTATACAATAAAAAAATAATAAAAAATTTCAAAGTTTTTTTTATTGCCAAAAAAATAACTTAGAAATAATACCGAAATTTAAAACAGATTTCTTGCATCTCTAAAGACGTTAATTTTTTTGATACGTTTACGAACACATGTATTAGATTTTAATATTATAAAAATTATCACTTTCAACAAATTCTCTTAAAATAAAGATCTAAAAATTAAAATTTTATCTTAAGTAACCTATAAAAAACAATATTCTGACAGTTCAACTTTGAAAGTACGGCGTTTGTACAATAACTTGATTAAACTGATGTAAACCACACAAATAATATGGTAAATATATCAATTATGTGAACAGAAGAGTAAATTCTTCACTACAATAGAAATTATTTAGTAAAATCACAACATTTAGGCACTAACAAAATTTTCCATATCCCGCCATAAACACACCGAACTGTTTTGTCATCGCGGGCCGATATGCACAGGTGCACCAATAATGCCCCTAGCGGAGAAGAATTAAAACAACATTGTTTCCTAGTAAATTAAAACCATATACAACGTTGTCACATCTTCAATGCGTTTTAACAGCGTGACCACGAAAGAAACGTTATTGGTAATAAAACGTCTTTTAGTGTATACGAGCTCTATTTATGTTATTGCAATAACACAGTTAATCGGTCGCGCTGTGGTTTTTTTTAGTAAGGCTGTTAATGTGTGCCCCCTTACTAGCAATTTTAGTTAAATGAGCCATTTTTAAAACTTTTTTATGTTAGCATTAAAAAATTATATTTAAAAAATATAGAGGAAAATGAAATATATTCCATTTAAATTTGAATCCTGTAGTGTCAGTTAGAATGCAATTATCAATTGTCACTTGTTTTATTTTTCTATTATTAAGAAATCATTCAAAGAAAAGTGGTATAAATAAACATAAATGTCGTTTCTTTGTTAAAAAACTTTGCAACACAAGTGTTTTATGTATAAATTAATAGAAAGGAATTAAACCTCTCAACATATTATAAAACAACATTTTTATTTTTTTATTTACCTATTACATATTTAATTTTTTTTACATGAGCTCCACAATTTGACCCTGAGGGAAAATAATTTCCCTCAGGGCCTATGTCGTCTTTGGAGATGCTGTGTGGAGGTTTTTTTTAAGGAAAGGAAGGAGAGGAGAGTTCTGGGAAGGAAAAGGGTTTAAGGGGTGGGTAGGAATCTGGGGTTCAGTATGTCCTGGTCATCCGCCTCCTAGACCTAGACAAACCTCACCCCATGAACCCGGGCACTTTATTTCATAAAATTTTAAAGCGTACATCGCCTTTCAAAAACAGTTTTTAGTTTTCGGATGCGTTCAGAAATATTCCATTATTTTGATTTTCATTCAAAATAAGCCCTAGGCCTGCGGAGTTAAACTGTACAGACAGGGCACTCTTGTGAACTTGCATAAAAAAGGAAAACACAGTTTTTTTCTTTTATTAATTCCAGTTCAATTAATTTAATTATAATTATAACCTAAAAATAATTTAAATGCATTATTGTCACCTCCCTTTATTGTCATTCCATATAAAAAAAATAAATAAAATATTCCCAAAGTTTCGAACATTTTTTACACTTTTTTGTCGTTCCGTGTAAAAATAATAAATAAAAAATTTATTATTTTTTTTTCAATTTGCAATCCGAAACTTCGGTTTCATGAAAGTGTAGGTACATTTTACTTATTTTGTGGTTAACTTTTAGATTTTAATATAAAGCGTGGTATTTTTTATTTCTAACACCTTTAACATCATATTTCTCACTGTGATAGTAAGGGAAAAGGTTATGAGGGGTGGGTAGGAATCTTAAAGTTAGTGTGTCCAGGAATGACAGACTTATGAATCTATCCCTCCCAATACGGTGCAAGGCGATGGGTTGAGAGAGTCCTGCTGAAGAGGTAAAAAGGTCTCCCTCAACCTGTCTCTCCATATACATCAACCCACCAGAGTAGGTAGGCATCCTTGTTAAGTCACCAAATGTAGCGAACCACCAGGGGTGACCTACGGCAGAAGTGTTGGTTATCCAATAATTTTTTGCCTCCAAAATTGAAAGAATTATGTAGAATAACCTTTGATATATAATGTTTTGAAAGAGCTTCCGTCAGATGCCGACAGATGCCAGCATGGAAAGTGCTTCCATTTATTACCAA
The DNA here is from genome assembly GCA_929108145.2 of Limnephilus rhombicus. NCBI lineage: Eukaryota > Metazoa > Arthropoda > Insecta > Trichoptera > Limnephilidae > Limnephilus > Limnephilus rhombicus. The sequence goes on along the minus strand of OV815297.1, from coordinate 13,130,990 downwards.
CAGGGGTGCCCGGGTAAGCGCTGGCCGTCGAGAGTGATTCTCGTCAACCTACCGCTCAGATTCAATTGGCCGCTAGTATAGACAGGTCGTGTGACTCGTAGAATAATGATTGTAAACTAGCTTTTGCCCCCGGTTTCGCTCGCATAGTATGAGGAAGGTTCCCACTCCGCCTCCTCCACCTTTCTTATCCCCACTCCCCCCCCTCCCACCCCCATAACCCCCTCCCCCTCCACCCCTCCCCCCTCTCACCACCCCTCCATAACCGTTACATTCATTTTTCAAATAGCCACCTATTAAAGCGTAACAATCAAACATACTTAGTTTCGCATTTATAATATTAGTATAAATTAGTACAAATTTAATTATCATTTTTTTTACATGAGCTCCACACAGGAGGCCCTGAGGAAAATAATTTCCCTCAGGGCCTATGTCATCTTTGGGTATGCTGTGTGGGGGGTTTTTTGGGGAAAGGAAGGAGAGGAGAGTTCTGGGAAGGAAAAGGTTTTAAGGGGTGGGCAGGAATCTGGGATTCAGTGTGTCCTAGTCATCCGCCTCCAATACCTAGACAAACCTCACCCCATGAACCCGGGCACCCCTGCTAAATCAGCAAACGTAGCAAACCACTTGGGGTGACCTATATGAGAGGTGTTGGTTATCCAATAAAGGTTCCCGGGGCGGCGGTACCCAATCCCGCCTCCCAAATTTAAAATGGATCTCCATAGAACCTAAACAATTACCAAAATGACAGCGCACATCAAATAATTACTTATAGTTACCAAGCAACGCTTTGCTTTTCGTCTGGACAGTACACGTATAATAAATAATGTCATAACGCCAGAGCTTACCAATATATACAGTCTATATTATTTGAAAATAATTTAGCTTTCTATTAGTGAAAGATTTTTTAAAGTCCATTCATTTTTTTGCGTGAAAGAGTGACAAACATACAGACATCCATACATCCATACAAACTTTCGCCTTTATAATATTAATAATAAGATACGTAAACTCATAATAAACCAGTTTGTATCAAGGACCTATTGTTATTGAGAAGTACCACCACAGAACTAATAGTCTTTGAATGTGAATAATACTGTTTAAAAAGCGATGGTTACTGACATCTAGCGTAGCATTTTGTAGCTTGTTTTTTATTTACAGATTACATGCTTGCAACATAGGGTTTCACTAGATTAATGATAGTCGATAAAGCAGATTTCTGTATATCCCCATATCGCATTGACAGGCTGACATAGGTAGCTTGTTGTTTGTTTGTGTTAGGAATTATGTTATAAATAATATGCGTTTTAGGTAAAAAGTCTCTCTTATCTCTCTGATCCCTTGGAAACAGCTAGAATTAACTAGCAAGTGGTTTAGTGACCAAATTCAGTGCTTGTCGGGTCGGTAAAAAGTTATTATTGTAACATGTGCTAAAGTGAATAAATAAGTTGAAATTCGCCATTGAAGGAAGATTGTTTTCATTGAAGTTCTTCAAATACCAAACATTACAATTTTATATTAATTGTAAAAAAAAACATATCGTGTCTCTGCACCCTCCAAGTGCTATGCGGTCATAGCTCTATAATCCTCGATCAGCCCCGAGACATAATATTTTGTTATAAAAACAGATTTTTGTAATTTTATATAGAAAATTATTTAGGAAGAAATTCGCCCCAGGCCACTAAATGTATCATATCGAATTCTTCCTGGAAAACAATACACATTGTCCCGATGTATTTAATGTATTTTAACCTCTGAACAGTTTGTTTATCTCATTGTTGTCAGTCAGCATACGACCTTTCGACTACTAAGTCCCATACAGGTCAATGAAACTGATTATCTGCTTCAGAAAGAAGTAAGAAAAAAAAATTACAAGCGATTGAAGTGAAACAAGAAAGTCGCTAGATGTCGCTTCCTGTGGTGTATCATAAAAGCTCCCACCTTATAGAGACAGATGGCGGTGATATCAGCTATCGGTAGTTTCCGCTAGATGGCAGGCAACGTAGTGCTTAAGTTCTCCGGCAGGGGATCGGGGAAGCTGAGAGGGTGTGTTTGAGTTATCACTGGCCTGAACCATTGTAGCTAGCTCCTAGTTAGGTAGACTACCGCAGTTCCAATTGTAAACGCGAAGTATTAATAAAACCAGATACGAAGAAGAATCTATTTTATTCAGAAGTAATCTCCATCCGAAGGATTGGGAGGGTCTGTTAGTGTGTCCACTAAAATAACAGAACACTACACTTCCTTTTGCCTGTTTATTTTAAAGTGGTTTAAAGATTTGATATTAATGGGGTAGGATTCGAAACCCCGTCCGCTGAATTTCTCTGGCCGCTGAGATTCGCGACGCACTATACCGCTGCGCTATGGCACGCATTCGGCTAGGCGCGAATTTACACATTATATTCCGACGACTCGTAAAAAAACAAAGCTGCCGATGAGCGCAGACCTATCGTCGTTTCTATATCTCAGCCAATAGGAGCCTTGAGCGCAATTTGATGCTTCGCATGTGCCGTAGTGCGTCATTTCCGTTTCATCCGAACTTCAAATCACTCTAAAGGGGCCAAGGAAGTTTAAATTCAAATATATTACACTCGGATACCCCCAAAATACAATTCTATCTGTTTATCTCTACTGTGGGGAGGAAAGGAGATAGGGAAGAGGAAGGTAGAAAAGTACTTGAATTACCTGTAGATACAAAAATTACTCGTTATCGTTATTTATTTTGGAGTGTTATGCCTTGTTGCACTACCTCCTTCCTTAGCCAACGTTTCGGACAGCGTTACGGTATCCATTATCAGTGCAGATGTGTGACGCTAACCAAAACGTTGTCTTAAAAATGAGGTAGCGCAACACAGCAAAACACCCCAAAAATAAATAACGATAATACTTTTGGCCGTAAAAATCTAAAATCATACCTGAATACTCGGTCTACCTACAGAAACAAAAAAATTAAAACCGCTTGATGAAAGAATGAAAATTATTAAAATTCTCAGATATAAGATATTTCGATGTTTTAAATTATGAATGGTATTAATGGTAAGTCTAAAACAAGAACTACTGTTCATGGAGATACTCACAAGTGCCCTGCTGATATACCACTTTTTAATGCTAGTCTCCATACACGGCGCTATTCAAAATATACTGAACTTGATCATTTTTCACGTGCAGCCGTGGAGTTAACACGCAGTCGAGCGATGTCATATGACTTTTTTCCAACATCAATCCATGCCTTCTTCACTAAATCTTTTCTTACGTATTGTGGTAACGTATAGTTATATAAACATGCATTTTTTCCACTTTCAGAACAAATCTAACATTACTTTCATGTTCCGACGCCACTTCTGTCAAACGTCAAACGAATAAGTATCAGACACAAATGATGCGATCGTCGCGCGCGATCAGCACTTTCGGTATCGTGATACCGATTGGAAACTGACAGCCACCGCGTAGCGACGTGAACGGGCACCAGCAAAATCGTACGGGGGGGTACTTACGATCGGCGCGTATGATACGCGCACGAGGATCGAGTATGTAAGTATGTCCGTGAACGACGTCACTCTAGATCGATCATCCTCTTTTCTGGCTCACGTCAAAGAAGTATCCAGCAAGGCTCAGGCTCTCTTCTTGAAGCTAAGGAGACTCTCCACAGCTAAGTGGGGATTGCGTAATCCGGCTCTGCGAACGCTATATAGGTGCGTATATGTGGCGCAAATCTCGTATGCCGCCTCTGTGTGGGAGCACCGCCTGGACAATTCGCTGATACTTTTAGCTCTCAAGCGAGGCCAACGAACCCCCTTGCTGACACTCTCTGGTGCGTATAGAACCGTTGCTTCGGACGCTTTACCCGTTTTGACTGGCATTTTGCCTATCGATCTGGAAATCAGGGAAGTGCTTACTAAGCAGAAATTAACCAGAGGAACCCCGGCCACTCACCTAGGCGTTGTTCTGACACCGGGAGGGCCGGGGACTCTCCCTGGGCTGCTACGTCAAATGAGGGATCTGTCGCTCCAAGAGTGGCAGGTCCGTTGGGATAGATCGAATTTGGGAAGATGGACCTTCTCCTTCTTCCCATCAGTTAAAATCAGAATAGAAGGGGCTTATCTCAGACTGGATCACCACATTACCCAGCTTCTGACCGGGCATGGGGAATTCAGGGGGAGACTTCACACCCTCTCCCTGTCCCCCCACCTCAACTGCGCACGCGGATCAACCAACCAGTCGGCCGAGCACATTCTGTGGCACTACGAGATCTTGACGGACGCCAGAGAGGAAATGCTCGATGGTTTGGACGTACCTATCAGACCAGTTTGGAACACTGATCTGGTTTCGAACAAGACGAACTTCGAGTGCTTGAGGAATTTTACAAGGATCTGGGTTAAGAGATGGCCTGAGCTTAGAGTCGCGGATTAGTAGATTTTACCACCAGGTTCTTGTTCCTGACTAACCAAGGACTTTCTTTGCCTCTTACTCTCTTACCAATATTGCCCAGGATGTTCAGTTTTATATTTTATTTTTTATTTTATGTTTATTGTTTACACCTTTACATTTTTATGTTTTTTTGCTTTTTACAGTATTTATATATATACATATATATATATTTTTTACATTTTTAAGTTTATTATTTACACCTTTATATTTTTATGTTTTTATGCTTTTACATTTTTATGTTCATGGTCTACTGTTTACAGATGCCCTGCGTAATTTAACGCTCATGTCTATTTTATGTTTTTTCTTTTTCTTTGTAAATCGTCATTTTATTTTACATGCTTTTGATTTTTAGTTTGGTTATATGGTGCATTCACATGCCCAGCGCAGACTCTCCACACGCTCTTGTTTATTTTTTTTATTTCAATAAATTTTTCTTTTTAGTTATGTTTTTTTTGTGAAAACTGAACTCAGTTGCTCGTTTTGTACCGTCTTTCTCCCCATATAAGGGGTTGGGCCCTGGACCGGCTGAAAGCTGAACGACATCCGGAGGCTGTCCGTCCCGCCTCCGGCGACCCGACGCTTCTCTCCCTAGGGTCTTCTTCTATGTTTCCAATTACTCTCGTCTAGGCACCACCGGCTTGCTGGCTTACGGACGACGCTGCCGGTTGTCGGGAGGCCGGACAATCAGCCTCCTTCACTGTCTCGGGGACTGCCGGTAGCCAGCTTGCGGTAACACCAGTTCTACTCTGTACAAATTTTATTTTACTTTTGTTGCTTTTTTTTATGAACAGTGCTCGGTGCCGCCCGCCGGATTGTGTATGGTCTTTCGCTGTCATGAGCTGATTACTCATGACGGCTGCTGTCTATTTTGTACATTTTACTTTTTTTATGTCGATGTTACTAACCACTTGTTTGTCTGTCCATGAGACTCACTGCTTTTGCATTGACACCTCCATGGGCTTTAGAATTGTAGAGATTGACCATTACAGTACAGTCCTGTAGGCGCGCCCGCATACCGCCACCTAACACAGTATGAGGGGACATTGAAGGTCTAGATTCGTTACATGTAGAGTCGTTTATTCAAAAAAATTAGATTCTTGCGAGAACTCCGAAGGGGCGACCATAAGTTGCCTATACCGGGGTGGGACAGTGGTGGGTACTTCAATGTCCGTGAACGGAGGCACTACCTTCTACCCGGAACTCGGGTCGGGAGCCACACGCAGCCACACGCACTCGTGAGAAGGGAGCAGGTTGCGCGTTCAAATTCTTTTGCAGGTGCGAACCCGTACGTCTCGGTCCAAGCCAGAACTTACCCATCTCTAGTTAGCATGATACTATTCTTCTAATGGGTTTTATATAATTTAAATAACATATTTTACTCCATGTTTTACAAAATGCTAATAACTGTTCATTACTCCATATTCATTACTGTTCCACAAAATTATTAAAACTATTTCATGGTTCGTAACAGTGGCTTTCACCAGGGCGATACTGAGAGTATCTACAACTGTGGAACGTGCCGCAAATATATCGAATTATCATACCTGTTCGTAAAAGCTCGTATATCATATAAATAAATTATCAAATCTGATCAATAAGCACGGCTAAAACTATTTCATGGTTTGTAACAGTGGCTTTCACCAGGGCGATACTGAGAGAATCTACAACTCTGGAACGTGCCGCAAATATATCAAACCCTTCACTTCTGAATTCAAAATCAAAGAGCTCTGCTGTGGAGATCGTCTACGAATAGAAAAATAATTTAAAAAATATTAATCTATTTATTTCTTCGACTAAAGTTCCGTTAATTTATTCAACTTCAATGGCACAGGCAGGAAATACTTTGAAATTTCAATCTTGTTTACCCCTTCGCGTTAATGAATAACCTCACTACCGCCCCCAATCGCCCCCTTAACCGCCCCCCTGCCAGGTAGCCGCGTACGCCCCTGCCCCCTCGATACAGGGGGGCGGTGTCGTATCAAACAGTTTTTGTTTCCCGCAACCTGTCCTTTGTGCGACTGACGTTTCCAGGCCAGTGGCGTGCGCGGGTATTGACCGGGGGCAGCTTTTTAAAACTTTGAAAGTTTATTAATTTTTTTATGAAGTTTTTAAAGCGGCGTTTTTGATGCCAAGAAAAGGAAGGAAATCAGTTTTCATATATATTTTATTAATCCAGCTTGTCCAACCCCGGCGTTGTACGGACTTTAGAGAAAGTTTTTTTAAATCAGATGAAGACAGTTATTTTCCCCTTATTTTAGATATCAAGTGTGCAAAATTACTTCAAGTTTTTTTTTTAATAAGGAAAACAATTATCCCCAAGGTCTATGTTTTCTGTGCGGAGGGTCGTTTTAAGGAAAGGAAGGAAAGGAAGGAAAGGAAGGAAAGGAAGGAAAGGAAGGAAAGGAAGGAAAGGAAGGAAAGGAAGGAAAGGAAGGAAAGGAAGGAAAGGAAGGAAAGGAAGGAAAGGAAGGAAAGGAAGGAAAGGAAGGAAAGGAAGGAAAGGAAGGAAAGGAAGGAAAGGAAGGAAAGGAAGGAAAGGAAGGAAAGGAAGGAAAGGAAGGAAAGGAAGGAAAGGAAGGAAAGGAAGGAAAGGAAGGAAAGGAAGGAAAGGAAGGAAAGGAAGGAAAGGAAGGAAAGGAAGGAAAGGAAAGAAAGGAAGGAAAGGAAGGAAAGGAAGGAAAGGAAGGAAAGGAAGGAAAGGAAGGAAAGGAAGGAAAGGAAGGAAAGGAAGGAAAGGAAGGAAAGGAAAGAAAGGAAGGAAAGGAAGGAAAGGAAGGAAAGGAAGGAAAGGAAGGAAAGGAAGGAAAGGAAGGAAATGAAGGAAATGAAGGAATGGAAGGAAAGATAGTTCTGGTTAGGAGAAAGGAAAGAGGGGTAGGTAGGAATCTGGGGTTCGGTGTGTCCAGGATATTCGCCACCAAAAGCTCGATAAAACTCACCCCAAGAACCCGGGCACCCCTGCTAAGTCACCAAACGTAGCGAACTACTTGGGGTGACCTATGGCAGAGGGGTTGGTTATCCAATAAATGGTTCCCGGGGCGGCGGTACCCATTCCGGTCTCCCAAAGATGCCTCAAAATTTAGTTTTAAGGGGTGGAAAAGGGGTTGAGGATGTTTTTCTGAAATTTCATGTAAACAGTGACCTTTTTCATTTTTTCAAGTCAGTCCAAATGTACAACATTTTATCACTCTCAGAATAAAACTGTAGATTTTTTTAAAAAACAAACCCACACCGGCACTCTTCTTTGTTGTACATAATAATTTAGACTTAATTTCTACTGCTAACCCCTTCTTCTTGCGCTGTCCCAACTCATTGCCTTGATAGGCTGTTGGGGTCGACTCTTGTCCTTCTCAGGTTGCAATTTCTTCTATTCTGGGTATCGCCTTCATCCAGGCCGTTTCTCTGAAGTAATTTGGAGCGTTGAGTCTTCCAGGGGTTCTTCGGTCTTCCTCTGGATGACTGTCGATGAAGCTCCGTAGACATTGCCGGTTTCACTGTGTGGTCTGACGGTCCCCGTCTTATGTTGCCGTACCATCTCAACTGTCGTTCCTCCGCTTACTGTTTATGTCTGTGACACCCAGGCTACCACAAATGCGTGAAATTTTAATCTTATCTTTTAGTGATACTCCTGCCGACCATCTAAGCATTCGAATTTCTTCTGTTTCGAGTTGCCTAGAGTAGGAGTTGTACATAGTCCAGCATTCGGAGCCATACGTTATCGCCGGTCTTACAATAGTCTGGTATGTCTTTCCTTTAAGTTTTATAGGCATTTTTGAGTCACACAATATTCCTGTTACGGATCTGAATTTAATCCATCCCACACCTATTCTATGGATGACATCCGCTGCACATCCTCCGTCTCTGGATTAGTGAGCCCAGATACTTAAATGAATCACAGTTGGCTAATGTTACTCCATCCAGATGCATCGAAGGAGTTACAGCATTTGTGTCTTCAAATGGCGAATACAAATATTCAGTCTTTTTCCTGCTAATTTTTAGGCCATTATCCTCCAGGATCCTTCTCCACCTTTCCAAGCTATTCTGTAAATCACAATGATTATCTGCTATCAGTACTACACCATCTGCAAAAAGCATAGTCTTGAGAATACTGTCGTTCATTTCTTGACTTGTTAGATAAATTACTTGCTACTGCTTAACCAACATGATGTTTCTCCGCAGAGGTGGAGACCACCACACAACGCTGCCTTGGCACATACTCCTTGCTTCGTTTACGTTCATACATCGTCTCATAAATATTCTTCTGTTATTCTGACTTATTTTACCCCCGTAAGTATCTATTTATCGCTAAATCCACATGTTATTATTGAATCCTACATACAACACTACAAATAAACGCTAAATGACATATTGATATTACTATATTATTATGATGAAATTTCGCACACTATATCTTTGCGAGCACTATTATTTTCTATTTCATACAAAATTTGAGTTTGTGGCCAAAATACCCAACTAAACTGAAAACCTATCATTTCAATCACAAGGTATAGTAAATAATATAGTAATACTAGCTGACCCGACAAACGTTATTCTGCCATATAAATTATTTCTAGCGAATATTTTGTTGTTAACGATAAAATAACGAAAGTATTGTAAGTGTGTGGGGATGGGATCTATGGCAGAAAGAGGAATAGAACGCTGTAGACGATGACCGCCGATAAAAAAAATCTCAACTAAAGTAGGAAAATGAAATAAAGAAAATCAATGTGAATTTCGAAGAGCAATTGAGTGTACAATATTTTTTATCAGTCCGTCTTTAGCCAACACAAATAAACTCGATGGTTTGCCCACGCGAGAACATGATGCCGAATGAAATATCAAAACGACGCGACGCTTCTCGTGAATATCTTGCGCATGTGTGGATGAAAGTACAATGAGGCGGACGTAGCGCCATCTTCATTCAACATCATAAAAAATTTCGTTCTGTTTGAAATACGATAACGGTTAAATTTTAAATATGAAAATACTAAAATCGCGATAAAAAAAATTGGAGGGTGGGGGTAGGAAGGTTAAAATTTGAGGTTATGCCGAATAAAAAAAAAAATACTAAAAAAATGTCAAATTTTTTTTTTTTTCTGGATAGGGACACCCTTATCACCTAGCGGTATGAAATATACTTTTAAACCTATTCTCATACCTATCAAATATACATTTAAAAAATCATAACAATCGGTCAAGTCGTTTCGGAGGAGTGCGACTACAAACACAGTGACACGAGATTTTTATATATAAGATGATATTATGTTTTACTTAATTTATTTTGTGTTTTAAATTATAAAAATGGCCATTAAATGATTATTTTTTCTTTATTTTAGAGGCAATTTTGGCAATTATTTTTGTTACGTTAAAATACCCGTAGAACGAACTCAGCATGCCTGCATTAAGTTCGTGTATTAGATGTAGCAATACAAAGTTTTTTCATTATTTTTTTTTTATTAATATTTGTTTCATTTACATTTTCATAATGTAACATAATATTGGATAAGTTTTAAGATTTTCACGGCCAAAAGCATTTTCGTTATTTGTTTTTGGGATGTTATGCCGTGTTGCGCTACCTCCTTCTTTAGCCAACGTTTCGGACATCGTTGCAGTGTCCATCATCAGGGCAGTCGTGTTAACGGTAGATGTGGTAACATAATATTTCTTACATATTTTTATACACTCTCCTAAGAAAGCAAATGCTTGTGTTTAGGAGAGGATAACTTGTTAATAACTTAAGAATTTTTTTTTTTAAAGATCCTTATCACAACCTAAAGAGTTTAACTTGTGAAGATATTTAGACATATTTTAAAAGTTCATAGGAGTAATTAAACAAGAAATGTATATAGGATGTACTCATACATAAAACATTAGGAATAACAGTGAAAAATATATCTAGGAGAAAATTAAAATTATGTGGTGGTACTACCAAAATAAGATTTTTTTTTTTTTTTAAATTTGTTGTAATTTTTTTCCGTTCGTATATCAGCGGGTAATTGATTAAATAATTTTATACCTTTATATACATAGTGATTCTGTGCAGTTGTGGTTCGTACGGGAGGTACAGTTAGTCCACCAATAGAAGTATTCCTTATGCTAATATTTTGCAGTGGGGTAATATTTTTATTAAAGATATCTTTGTGTAGATGAAGTAGTGCTATTTTTTTCGTAAAGTTTTGTAAGTGGAGGAACAGGGAATTCTTGGAATACGTTTATTGTTGGGTACGTTTATTTTAGGATACGATTCAGTAATACGTTTTTTTTAGGATAATTTTTATAAGAATTTTTTGAATTGTTTCGAGTGGGAGAAGGGATGATTTGTATGCACCCCCCCCCCCAAGCTATGATTCCATATTGTAATACAGAATGGGCAAGTGCAAAGTAAATTTCTTTTAATATTTTTTAATGAGATAGTATTTCTAAGTCTGAAAAATATATATATTAGTTTCCTCATTCTGTCTACTGTGGAGTTTATTTGATTTTTCCATTTGATGTTATTGTCGATAATTATTCCGAGATATTTTATTTGTTCTTTACTACTAATATGTATACAATTTGAGTTACAGGGTGCGATTTTAAGTAGGAAATTTCTGTCATGATATTTATTTACATTTATATTTGAAATATTCTCCGTTAGGCTCAGAGGTAAAAAATGAGTTTTTTCAACATTTAAAGAGAGTAAATTTTCGTCAAACCATTGTTTAATGATATTTATTGCACTATTTGCTGATATTTCGGCCTCTTTCCAAGAGTTTTCTTCAATCGTTAATACTGTATCATCCGCATAAGACATAATCTTTCCGGTGATAGGAAGTTCAAAAAGTTCATTTACATATAATATAAATAGTATTGGGCCCAATACAGTTCCTTGTGGGATTCCAAAATTATTTTTTTCTACATCACTTAATTCGTTGTTTACTTTTACTTGTTGTGTTCTTTGATATATATAACTATTTATCCACGATTTGGCTTTATCGGTTGTACCTACATTATTTAGTTTGTTGATTAATTTTGAATGTGAAACACTGTCAAAAGCTTTACGGAGGTCAATGAATATACTTAAAGCATTTTTTACCTTTATCCAGTGCTTTATAAATAACTCTAGTTAATTCCGCTATTGCGTCTTGCATGCTCATTTTTTCTCTGAGACCGTATTGACTGGGGTTAATACATTTTTTATTTTCCACGTAATCTACAATTTGTTTGTTTATAACTCTTTCGTATATTTTAGCTACATTGGATATTAACGATATTGGGCGGTAATTGTTTATTTCTTTCGAATCTCCGGATTTATACACAGGTGTTACAATGGCTTTTTTGTAGTTTGATGGGAATATTCCACTTTTAATGCTTACATTAATTATATGAGTAATTGGTTAAGTTAATGAGTTAGAACATTTTTTTAAGATTTTTTAAGATTATTTTTTAAGATTTTATAATGTTTTCAACAGTTTCCTCCGTAGTCGATTCAAAAACTGATAGATTGTTATTACTTAGTTTATGTATATCATCTGGTTGATAATTTTGATTAATTTGGAATGCAAGTTTTTATCCGACGTTTGTAAAAAAATTATTGAAAACATTTGCACACTTTTTCGATTCGCTTTATTTATATAATTCAAGTTATTAGTATAATGAGGATATCTACCAATAGCTTTATTAACCAGTGACGAATTTAGCTGTCTTTCTTTGTAACTCTTGTATATTCTTCAAACTGTATCAAATATGTCTAGTCCGGTTTAAAATCTATGGTACTGTTCATTAAACCAACCTTTAAATTCATATTCTTATGTAAAAATATTTTTTTTTAGTTGTGTAATGTTGTCCTTCCCGAAATGACTTTAATTAAACTCATTGGCAGTAATGTATTATAAATGTTATGTAATAGTTTTGTCTATAATAATAATTATCACTAATAATAAATATAAATATGAATAATTAGATACACTTTATTATAAATACTTACAATAAATTTATTGTTAATCCCTCAGGTATATTTGTTCGCTTTTGTGAAAGGTCATAAGGTTCTCAAAGAAACTTTTGTGCCTCCCTTAGTGTGATGGTGAGAAATATGATCTAAACAGTTTTAGAAAGAGAAAATAACACGCTTTGTATTCAAATCTAACAATTAAAATGTACTCATATACGAAACAAAAGTTTCGGACCGCAATTTGAAAAAAAAAATTATAATTTTTAGATGTAACAAATAAAGGGGTTATGTAAATCGCATATTTATAAACCTACCATATTGTAGTAAACTATTGATTTTCCTAAAATGAAATTGATAAATAGATAATATTATATTGTTTTCAAATTTTCAAATAAGAAAATCAAACGTACTTTTGAAACTAGGTCGAAGCTCTGAGAAAAGTTCTAACTAATTTTAATGAAAAATTAGCCCAATTAAGTGTAAAATACAGTTCTTAGATATGTAGATGATTATTATGAATCATCGGAAGGCAGGTACTGTTTTTAATCAAGAAATTAACTGTGTTTTTCTAACACGCATACCTCCCACTCTCCCACTTCTGAAACAATGCGAACACATTATCAGGGGGAGAGGGGGGGGGGCAGGGGGGTACGTCCACCTCCCCCTTCCACTTATACCCCACCCCAAGTTCTCCGCTCCAACCAACCCGCAGGTAAACGTCAAAAACACTCTGATTGCTACTTCCCCCCTCCCCCGCTCCGGCCCGCCACTGCCTTTCGTCTTTCTGTGAGGCCGGACCGGGGAGGGGGTGAATGGGGGGTAATTAGGGGAGGACAGGGGGAAACAACCCCCCCCCCCGATCCTAGCCATCATTTCCTGATAATATCGGAATTATTTAAATTTGATGCTGTGGGTGCTTAAAAATCTGTAATAACTACCTACTGAGGACGGGTTATTTCACAGAATTTTAACAATTCCTCAAATTTCAACGTTTGTTCAAAATTCATCAAATCTTTGAAATTTTAAGATAGTTCAAATTCTGTGAAACAACTTACCATTATTATCTTTAATATATTTACGTACAGTTTGATACAAACAACATTTTAGACGGTAGCGTCGATACCATAGATCTATTAGTTCTAGTGAGAGATCGTATGTGATGTCATCGTTCTAGTATCTTCTGTCTTTTTCGTTGTGAAATAAGACGCGTGAGAAGAAAGAGGATGAACATCGATGACGTCCGTACGTGCTCTCACTGGGACTAGTTTATTAAGGAAGTCACTGCAAAATAAATACTTTTTATTTTAAAATTAAAAGAATTTCTTTGTTTTAATCACTTTTTAATGTCCATAAAACCGACACGTTTCGAGAGCGATGCTCTCTTCCTCAGGGTTTAGTAAAAACTAATTATAAATAAACTTAATGGTGCAATGTAAAGGTAGGATTGGGAAGAGGGGTAATTAAAGGCACAATTTACATAGGGAACAGGTTCAGTAGTGGGACATTAAAAAATATTTTTTGATTATTTATATTATTTACATTTGCATTTATATTTATTATAAATAATCTAAAAATAATTTATTTAGGTTTGCGTTTATTAATCCTATCCTATTAAGAGGGTATTACCAGAGAAACCAGAAATACGTCATTTTTAAATCAGATTTTAGACATATTGACTCTTTTCCACAAAAAATTATAAATGGGTTTCGAAAGATTGTTTTTTTATCTAGCATTCGCATGTTTTAAATTTTGAGAAAAAATGTTTATTTTTAGTATAATAAGGTTATACCATAGGTCGTTGGTAGATTTGTTAAATTTTCAAAAAAGATTTTTTATTATACCACACCTATTTCAAATCATATAATCATGCAGTAAAATAAATCAGTGCATTATCATTTATTATCAGTGTCGCCTAAACCTCTAATGGCGTTGGACGCGAGTGAGCGGCGATCAAATAAAATAACACTTTCAAACCCAGACACATTTTAAAAATATATAAATTAACCGAAAATAAAATAATTCATAACCTGTTAAAATGGAGGAAGCGGTTGATCCGCATGCCTTCATTACTAAGGCGAAACAAAACATAAGCGACTTACATACAATCATAGAAGAAAATAAACTCACCAAAGAAACCAAATCAAAAATGATGAAAGAAATAAATAACATCATGGAAATGATATCCCACATGGCAATAGAATTAGCTAAATTACAAGAAAAGTGTGAAATTCAAGAAAAAAACCAAATACAAAAAAACTCATTTTCATACTCTTCGGCAGTAAAAAACTTAACACCTCAAACGCAAGAAAAACGATTTCCTATAATTATAAAAAGCTTAAAAGAAGAAGACACTGAAAAAATAAAAGAGAAAATACAAGAAATTAAAATATCGGAGTTGGGAATTCGAATAAGTGAAATTAAAAAAACAAAAAAAAACATTATATTAATTCTCCAAACATACCCAGAAAAAGAAGATGCAAAAAAATTAAATATAAGATAAATGAGGTCGACAAAACCATAATAGCGGAAGTACTTGTGAAAACGGATCCATGCGTAATATTCAAAGGTGTTGACAAAGACTATACCGAAAAAGAATTCTTAGAAGACATCATTGAACAAAATAACGACATCAAAATGATATGTGAAAAATACCAAGACAAAAAAATATTTCAAGTTAAAGCCATCATTGCAAACAAAAAAACTAACAGCAAAAACTTAATTCTCCAAACAAATCCCGAAATGAGACTACATCTTATAAATAGAAAAAAAATTCATCTAGGATTCATGAGAATGTATGTAACCGACTGTAATCTTCTTACCCAATGTTTCCATTGTCAAAGATTTGGACACACAGCACAAAAATGCTACAATAAAATGAATGTTACAAATAAAATGCTACAATAAAATGAACACCTCTGCCATAGGTCACCCCAAGTGGTTCGCTACGTTTGGTGATTTAGCAGGGGTGCCCGGGTTCATGGGGTGAGGTTTGTCTAGGTCTTGGAGGCGGATGACTGGGACATACTGAACCCCAGATTCCTACCCACCCCTTAAACCCTTTTCCTTCCCAGAACTCTCCTCTCCTTCCCTTTTCCTTAAAAAAAAACCTCCACACAGCATCCTCAAAGATGACATAGGCCCTGAGGGAAATTATTTTCCTCAGGGCCTCCTGTGTGGAGCTCATGTAAAAAAAAAAAAAAAAAACCAACATGCAAGCACTGTTCAGAAGATCATCCCATCTCCGAGTGTAAATCCCTGGAACTGCCGCCCAAATGCGCTAATTATCACTCAGCTAACAAGAAGAAATAATAAACTCCTTCAACAGTAAAATGAATGAAATAGACCACCGAACAAACAGCGAAACATGTAAGTTCCGATCTTACATGCTTAAATTAGCCAAAGAAAGAATAAACTACGACATTGAATAAAAATTTTATGTAAAATTTTCCAAAATACAACCAAAAATGCATTAATTAAATGGATGATTTCTTAAATAGCGAATTAGAATTAAATATTAAAATTCAAGAATATGAATGTATTTGGACTGATTCATGTAACAAAATTATTTCTAACAACATAAATGATATAATTATTATGCACATAAACATCCGTAGCATTCAGAAAAAATTAGATGAACTAATTCTAAAAATAAATAATTTAATTAAAAAACCGTACTTCATAGGTTATCCGAAACGTTTACGAACGCTGAGTCACCGTCTTTTCACTTACTGAGTACAATTATATTTCTACCAAAGTAGACATCAACAAAAATTCGGGAATAGTAATATTTGCAAACAATAAATTTAGTATTGTTAACATAATAGAACACCCAATACATTTGATAAACTGCATCGAAGTACATTTCAAACTCGGCAAATCAATATACCATTTAATAGTTATCTATAGAACGCATGGCTCGAGTATTATTACGTTTATTAATGACCTCAAATACATATTAAAATTAAAAAATAGACTCTGCTTCGTGGTGGGTGATTTTAACGTGAACATTAATGAAAAAAAATAAAATAATAACAAAACTCAATACATCAATTGTATGACTGAACAAAATTTCATATCTTGCTTAAATAAAAATACTAGAGAAATAAAAGAAGATACTCCATCTTGTTTAGATCACATTTGGACAAACGTAAACATTAAAGTTCTTCAAAAATTAAAATCAATTGTTTAGAAAACTAACATAACTGATCATTATTCATGCTTACTTCTGTATAATAATAATATTAAACATAAAAAACATAATTTAATTCCCAAAAAATCAACAATAGACATGACTATTCTCTCTGATAAACTAAGAAAGGAAGATTGGAACAATGTTTTAAAGAGTGATGATACCGAAATATGTTCGAGTAACTTTGAAAATATCCTGTCAAAACACATTAAAAATTCGACAACTGAAATAATAATACGCATAAAATCAAAATTCAGATGTTTAAAACCTTGGATTACCAAAGGACTTATAATATCTATCAGAAACAAAGAAAAACTCTATAAAACAACTTTAAAAAATCCCCATGATGAAAAAGCATATATTTTCTATAAAAAATATAAAAATAAATTAACATCTTATATTAAAAAAGTAAGGAAGAGTTTTTTAAAAATAAAATATTATCTTCAGAAAATAACCACAAACAAATGTGGAAAACTGTGAATTTGGCCATAGACAATACAAAAAAAAAACACAAAACATTAAGTACACCGAACATGATAAAAAAATTATTGATGCCAATATACAGCCTAAAATAAAATTAAGTATCTCGGAGTAATTTTTGATAAAAATCTGAAATGGAAGGAACAAATATGTCAAGTAGTAAACGAAATCAGAAAATTAATATTTATATTTTTAAGAATTAGAAATTTTCTGTCGATAAAAAATCTATATTTAATCTACTATGCCTTAGTCCAATCAACTTTACAATACGCTATTATTAGTTGGGGATCCGCGTATAAATGTAACCTTCTTCCAATAGAAATTGTACAAAGAAGAATTATTAAAATTATATTAAAAAAATCCTTAGACTACCCAACAGAACGCCTGTTTGAAGAATTTCAAGTACCCACATTTAAAGATTTATATATTAAAAATTCATTAATTCAAATTATAAAAGAAAAAGATAAATATCCATTTTTAGATGAAAACAGAACTCGACTTAACCATGTTTTTCTATGACCAAAACTAAATACGTCTTTTGCACAACATCTTTCCACTTACCAGGGAAGAACTTTTTTCAATCGACTACCAGAAGAAATCAGAAGCATTAATGATAAAACCCAAATACTGCTCTCTGTCAAGAGACATTTAAAAAATATTCTTAAGAAAAAAACCACTGTCACTTAATTAATCTTACAAAAATCCTTAGTTTTCGAGAACATTCTTTCTTTTTTTAAATACACACTGTTATCAAAATAAATACTGCAGCTCAAATATATTTATTTACAATGAATTATTTAAGTACTCACTAATGACATTAATGTACACTCCCCTTCCATACCCAATCACATGCTTTCAATGGAAGGGTAGTAAAAAAAAAACTGAGATGTATAATTACCATACCATGTAAAACATTATATTAAAAATAAAACATTATATAAAAAAAAATCTAGGCATCGTATGTTTTAGAATTTTAATTTTAGTTTATAAAATCATTAAAAAATATACACGTACATGTGACTTGACGAAAATTGGTCCGTTTGTGTATTTACAAACTAATATATTTCAGATTTTTTTTAACATTCTTATTTAACTTAGACATTATTGAAAAATGATAAATACTTATAATCAAAAAATAATTACAAAAAGGACATTATTTTAATAGTTTTATCACCACGCCTTTCAGCATTTTTGGATGTAGGTATAAATTAAAGCAAATTTGGAATGAAATAAAATCGATATTGAGTTATAATTTTAAAAAGCTGGTACGTAGAATAATTTATCTTTCTCATTGTAACCGCCCTGCACGATCGTAAGAACAACTTTCGACGAAATGTGGATTTTCGGTCGCTGGCTGGTTAAACGCTCTTAATATTATAAAGGCGAAAATTTGTATCTTAAATACATATGGATGTATGTCACTCTTTCACGCAATAAATACTGAATTTACTTTAAAAATTCTTTCACTAATAGAAAGCTACATTATTTGCGAATAATTACCTAATATTATGCAAGTGAAGCCGGGGCAAAAACTATTTATAAATATTCAAAAAATAACAATGATGCCACAAAATAAATTTTCTGTATTTGAAGCAATACTTTTTAAATACATTATTTGAATTACACTTTTGTTTTTTCGATTGGATATTTGCATGAATGAAATGGAATCTTGGAAGATGAAAATAATCTACTTCCGGACATCCGATCGAGCTGAAACTTCGAAGACTCGTTGTCATTGACAATGCATTCTATACCTAATTTTGAGGGCAATCACACACATACTTGCGGACATGTACGCATTTCTCTGAAATTATATCACTTAATAGAGTTTGCACTTAATATCAATTTGGGAGGCGGGTATGGGTACCGCCGCCTCGGGAACCATTTATTGGATAACCAACACCTCTGACACAGGTCACCCCAAGTGGTTCGCTACGTTTGGTAACTTAGCAGAAGTGCCCGGGTTCATGAGGTGAGGTTTGTCCAGGTCTTGGTGGTCGATACGTCTGCCCACCTGCTACGTGGTGGGCAGGATCGAGAGAGACTGATTGAGGGAGATTTTTTATCCTACAGCCAGTATCTCTCGACCCATCGCCTTGCACCGCAGTTGAAGGGATGGATTCAAATGTTTTTTTAAAATTGGAAGTGTTCGTGTCGTCGAGAATTCAGACAAAAGATAAAGTACGTACCTACCTTTTTCGTTATTTGTTTTTGGGGTGTTATGCCGTGTTGCGCTACCTCCTTCTTTAGCCAACGTTTCGGACATCGTTGCAGTGTCCATCATCAGGGCAGATCCGGCAGATCCGGTAGATGTGTCGGATGATGCCGGATCTGCCCTGATGATGGACACTGCAACGATGTCCGAAACGTTGGCTAAAGAAGGAGGTAGCGCAACACGGCATAACACCCCAAAAACAAATAACGAAAATGCTTTTGGCCGTGAAAATCTTAAAACTTATCTACGTACCTACCTATCATATTATTTTTAACAAAAAAAAAAAATTAAAATTCTATATTTGAAATGTGTATTTCTTTTGTTTAAATTTGTTAGGACTAATATTTGTGATTTTTCACGAAAGTGTTATTATTAATATAATTTTTATTTTTCTTGGATAAATACAAACATGTTATAAATTAAATTAAAAAATCTAAAATAATATTTTTTCTCAAACCCGGCAACACAGAATAAACTGGCGGTAAGTCGTTTTGACTTTTTCGGCATTTTTTAGAAAGAGATCGGAAAGTGGAAGGATTGCAAAATATATAGATACTATGTTACAGTCTATAAAGTCCGAATCCAGAGGTCGCAGGTTAATTTGGTTTATTTGTATTATTTCACAATTTAAAATGATATGTAGTGTATTTGCGGCAATTTTCAGAGTAGTAGATACTTTCAGAATGGCCCTGGTAAAATACAGACATTCGAATACGAATTTAGCAGTGTTTGGTAACCAGATCTGATTACCCAGGTACCCCTCCACCTTCCTCTTCCCCATTTCCTTCCCCTCCCCACTACCTTCAGCCTCACAACGTACAAAAATTGGGAAAACCGTAGTCCCCGACACAATATACCCCGACAAAATATCCCCGACACAATATACCCCATACAACATATCCCCGATACAATATACCCCGACAAAATATCCCCGACACAATATACCCTGACAAAATATCCTCGACACAATATACACCGACAAAATATCCCCGACACAATATATCCCGACAAAATATCCCCGACACAATATACCCCGACAAAATATCCCTCGACATAATATTCCAAGGACAAAATATCCTACGGACAAAAAATTCTCCAACAAAATATCTACCAAAACCTAACCTAACCTTACCTTACCTT
Organism: Limnephilus rhombicus; assembly: GCA_929108145.2. NCBI lineage: Eukaryota > Metazoa > Arthropoda > Insecta > Trichoptera > Limnephilidae > Limnephilus > Limnephilus rhombicus. Next base: position 13,110,611 of record OV815297.1, on the reverse strand, counting down.
ATTTTACATTTTACTATTGTTATCGTCTTTATAGGATGTCTGTATTATTTTTGTCCCATTTTACTATTTTTGAATAATAATTTATTGTTTATTTTTACTTTTAACTTTATGAGTAAAACCTGAAATTGTAATATTTAATTAAATGAAGAGAATATTAGCGAAACTCAATCGAAAATCTGGAGACAGAAAAATCAGAAAAAGATTTTGTCACTTCAATAATATGTCCATTAATCTTGCAATCATATATAAAGATAGCAGTCAATAATATGTCCATTAATCTTGCAATCATATATAAAGATAGCAGTCAATAATATGTCCATTAATCTTGCAATCATATATAAAGATAGCAGTCAATAATATGTCCATTAATCTTGCAATCATATATAAAGATAGCAGTCAATAGTATGTCCATTAATCTTGCAATCATATAAAAAGATAGCAGTCAATAATATGTCCATTAATCTTGCAATCATATATAAAGATAGCAGTAAATAATATGTCCATTAATCTTGCAATCATATATAAAGATAGCAGCCAATAATATGTCCATTAATCTTGCAATCATATATAAAGATAGCAGTCAATAATATGTCCATTAATCTTGCAATCATATATAAAGATAGCGGTCAATAATATGTCCATTAATCTTGCAATCATATATAAAGATAGCAGTCAATAATATGTCCATTAATCTTGCAATCATATATAAAGATAGCAGTCAATAATATGTCCATTAATCTTGCAATCATATATAAAGATAGCAGTCAATAATATGTCCGTTAATCTTGCAATCATATATAAAGATAGCAGTCAATAATATGTCCATTAATCTTGCAATCATATATAAAGATAGCAGTCAATAATATGTGCGTTAAGAAAATGAATATAATGTTGGTAGTTCTTAGACAAAGTACGAATATAATACAGTTAAAAGTGATACCAAAGGGAGAGCTGTTGCCATGAAAGCAGAAGGTCCTGGGTTCGAGTCCTAGTGGTGCCAATATCTTTTTCTGATTTTTCTGTCTCCTGATTTTCGATTGAGTTTCGCTAATATTGTCTTCATTTAATAAAATAATTTATCGTCTTTACCGGGTTTTCTGTATTATTTTTGTCTCATTTTTTTTGTTGGGTTAGGTTAGGTTAGGATAGTTTAGGTAAGATTAGGTTAGGTTATGTTTTAGTAGATATTTTATTGGGGGGTGTTTTGTCCGTAGGATATTTAGTCGGAGGATGTTTTGTCCGTAGGATATTTAGTCGGAGGATGTTTTGTCCGTAGGATATGTAGTCGGAGGATGTTTTGTCCGTAGGATATTTTGTCGGAGGATGTTTTGTCCGTAGGATATTTTGTCGGAGGATGTTTTGTCCGTAGGATATTTAGTCGGAAGATGTTGTCCGTAGGATATTTTGTCGGAGGATGTTTTGTCCGTGGGATATTTAGTCGGAGGATGTTTTGTCCGTAGGATATTTAGTCGGAGGATGTTTTGTCCGTAGGATATTTTGTCGGAGGATGTTTTGTCCGTAGAATATTGTGTCGGAGGATGTTTTGTCCGTAGGATATTTAGTCGGAGGATGTTTTGTCCGTAGGATATTTAGTCGGAGGATGTTTTGTCAGTAGGATATTTTGTCGGAGGATGTTTTGTCCGTAGGATATTTTATCGGTGATATTTTGTCTTGGGATGTTTTATCCGTAGGATATTTTATCGGTGATATTTTGTCTTAGAATGTTTTGTCCGTAGGATATTTTATCGGTGATATTTTGTCTTGGGATGTTTTGTCCGTAGGATATTTTATCGGTGATATTTTGTCTTGAGATGTTTTGTCCGTAGGATATTTTATCGGTGATATTTTGTCTTGGGATGTTTTGTCCGTAGAATATTTTGTCGGGGATATTTTTGGGATATTCTATCCGTTGGATATTTTGTCGGGGATGTTTTGTCGGGGGATGTTTTGCCGTTGGATATTTTGTCGGGGATATTTTTGGGATATTCTATCCGTTGGATATTTTGTCGGGGATATTTTTGGGATATTCTATCCGTAGGATATTTTGTCGGGGATATTTTTGGGCTATTATATCCGTTGGATATTTTGTCGGGAATATTTTTGGATATTCTATCCGTAGGATATTTTGTCGGGGGATGTTTTGTCGGGGGATGTTTTGTCGGGGGATGTTTTGTCCGTTGGATATTTTGTCGGGGATATTTTTGGGATATTCTATCCGTAGGATATTTTGTCGGGGATATTTATGGAATATTCTATCCGTTGGATATTTTGTCGGGAATATTTTTGGGATATTGTATCCGTAGGATATTTTGTCGGGGGATGTTTTGTCGGGGGATGTTTTGTCCGTTGTATATTTTATTGGGGATTGTTTTGGGATATTCTATCCGTAAGATATTTTGTCGGGGATATTTTTGGGATATTCTATCCGTAGGATATTTTGTCGGGGATATTTTTGGGATATTCTATCCGTTGGATATTTTGTCGGGAATATTTTTGGGATATTGTATCCGTAGGATATTTTGTCGGGGGATGTTTTGTCGGGGGATGTTTTGTCCGTTGTATATTTTATTGGGGATTGTTTTGGGATATTCTATCCGTAAGATATTTTGTCGGGGATATTTTTGGGATATTCTATCCGTAGGATATTTTGTCGGGGATATTTTTGGGATATTCTATCCGTAGGATATTTTGTCGGGGATATTTTTGGGATATTCTATCCGTTGGATATTTTGTCGGGAATATTTTTGGGATATTCTATCCGTAGGATATTTTGTCGGGGATGTTTTGTCGGGGGATGTTTTGTCCGTTGGATATTTTGTCGGGGATATTTTTGGGATATTCTATCCGTTGGATATTTTATCGGGGTAATTTTTGGGATATTCTATCCGTAGGATATTTTGTCGGGGATATTTTTGGGATATTCTATCCGTTGGATATTTTGTCGGGAATATTTTTGGGATATTCTATCCGTAGGATATTTTGTCGGGGGATGTTTTGTCCGTTGGATATTTTGTCGGGGATATTTGTGGGATATTCTATCCGTGGGATATTTTTTCGGGGATATTTTTGGGATATTCTATCCGTTGGATATTTTGTCGGGAATATTTTTGGGATATTCAATGCATAGGATATTTTGTCGGGGGATGTTTTGTCGGGGGATGTTTTGTCCGTTGGATATTTTGTCGGGAATATTTTTGGTATATTCTATCCGTAGTATATTTTGTCGGGGGATGTTTTGTCGGGGGATGTTTTGTCCGTTGGATATTTTGTCGGAGATATTTTTGGTATATTCTATCCGTCGGATATTTTGTCGGGGGATGTTTTGTCCGTAGGAAATTTTTTAGGGATTATTTTGTCTTGGGATGTTCAGTCTGGGAGATATTTTGTCGGGGATGTTTTGTCGGGGGATGTTTTGTCCGTAGGATATTTTGTTGGAGGATGTTTTGTTCATGGGATAGTTTGTCGGGGATATTTTGTCTCGGGTATTTTATGGGATGAAAATTCGCGCAACCTAGTCTCACTGGCTCCAGAGTTGTGCAGAGCTCGCACTTAATAGAAAGTGAATTTTAATAACAACACGTGAGATTTATTTGCCCAGGCTGAGTTTGGAACAGAGATCTCTAAGTACGGATACAAAAATAAAACCGGAAAACAAAGTTCGATAACTTAGAAAAAAATCCAACACACGATAAAAACAAAACTTGGATTTCCTATAACGGGCTGTCAGAAAAAACCGCTGATTTTCCCACGGGGGTAATACCAATTTTGAAATAATTTTTCTACCCTCGATCTCTCTCCCACCCTTCTTTCCCCCCATCATTCAACCCCACTCTCCCACAAAGGGTAAACACACGGAGGTATTATACATCACGGGTTGCGCCAGGGCTGCTCAACTTTCGCATATATTTTATTTATTACTAGCGAGTTCCGGACATGCGTTGCTACGCCACTTAATAAAGAAATTTTACTTCCTGCGTATTTTTTCCCATTCGTCCAGTTCCCCTTCCGCCTCCCCGTCCCCTCACGCGTTTCCACTCCGCCTTCCCTCTCCCCGCCTACCTCTTCCGCTTCCCCTGTCCCGCCAACCCCCCTCGCGAGTTCCCCTTCCCCCTAACGCATTCCATATAATCAGCCCCGGTACATTCAGTTTTCAAAAAGCTCACGTGCCACCTATTGTCTTCTTTTATACAAATTTTATAATGCCAGAGCTCACTATTTTGTATTGCGGGTATGCACAGAGCTCACCATATCATCGCGGGCAGTACACATCAAATCTCCAAAGTTTCATCGCAATCGGATGAATGGTTTAGCAACGATTATGACCTCACTTTTCAAGGCTTTTTAGTTCTGCACTCGATTTTTTGTTTCAATTAGTTAATTTCGGCTCTTCATACAGTTCAAAAAAGTATCACGCTCACGTTGTAAGATATTAAAAAAAGTTGTTTATTTAGTGTAATTTTTGAAAAGACATTAGATTAGCAACGTTTTTCTTTTGAACAAAAGATATTGCTTTTTTCTGAAAATACTTTCCCTCAAGGCCTACCTCACCTTTGGGTATGGTGTGAGGAGGGTCTTTTTGTGGAAAGGAAGTAGTGAACCTGTATTTTGAAGAGACCCATGTCGTAGGAGGGAAAACACAGAGGCCGGCAAATCATTCCGCAACCGAGCTATTGAACTCAATAACGCGTCGTAGAAACGACCTGTTCTCATTGATTGCTACAGAAACATAGAGAAGACCACCTTTGATTAGAGTATTAGAGATAAAAATCACTAGGTGGAAATCCATAATTGATTTTGTTTTGGCTATATATTACACATTGATAAAATGTATACTGCCGATTTCTCGAAAATGAATAAATAAATAAATATTACAAAACATAGTAGGTGAGCCGATAAAATAGTATAATTGTAAATTGTCCAAAAATAATGATAATAATGACCCAAGTTTTGCACCCCATCATCAATTTCCCGGCATGCTTGACGTATCCACCAACGGGCAGCGGGAGCGCCTCTCAGTCTACCCGCTTACCCGCTACGCGCTCTACACTGTACACTAGTCGGTAGTCGGTAGCCGCTCTACGGTCTACAGGCCCGGTACACGGTCCCCGCGACGCAGCCCGCAGTCTCGTGCCGCGCGCGATCGTGGCAGCCGCTCATCTAGCGCCTCGCTCCCGCTAGTCCGAACCCCGCAGATTGGCGATCCGGTCTCGCGCTCTCGGCTCTCGCGTCGGCGATAAGCGGGCCACACTCGCCGATACTACCCGGCTAACCGAGAATTCGCGATATATTTAATATTGTCACAAACAAAATTAAATTAATAATATATATCAAATTAATTTAAAGATCAGTGAGTTGATTGACACTTTTGATTTTTATTTTCAATAATAATTATGCTCCCAAATTAGAGTGATTATTTCTATTAATTAATACTAGGTATATTATAAAAGTTTATAAATTAATGTAATTTAGAATCAGTGCAAATAAATACCCCATAAAATAAATTGTTTATAAATCGGTAATTGTGACTTTAGGTTTAAATTAAGTTTTTGAACTTTAATTCAATGTAACGAATAAATTAAGCACCTTAGTTAATTTGGAATCAAAGAAAATAATTTATTTAGAAGTATTGAGTCTGACACTGTTGATTTTAGTAATCATTCGTGTTGATTTCAACTTTATATCAGTTATTAATTAAGAATATCACAAAAAAATAATAACAGGCTCTATGCCAAAAGTGCCTATACTGTGTCAAATTTATAAATTACTCTGGAATGAAAATTGTTTACCAATTTCTTGGTGTAAAAAACACCCATACAATGTATTGAATTCTACATTAGATAGGTCACAATTTCATAAATCTAGAACACCTGACGTAGGTATTCATAACCTTCAAATGATAGACGTTTTAGAGAACTTTCTGACACTCTAATCAAATTACCAAAAGCTGACTTAGGCACTTTTAGCATATGAACGTACCTGCATTCAAGTATTTTGAATATCTTTAAATGCATAAATATACAGATCTGTCGGGCCGATGATATTAATTTTTTTAAATTTTATACGAGTTAATTGTATTTATGTTGTTATCAGTAATAATAACATGTTAAAAACATTGCTTCATTGTTGCAGTTGATAACCAAATCAATTGATATTATTTATTAGTACTGTGCAGGACGTATTCTTAGTGCAATATTTATCATTAACTTAACATAGTTAAAGTTTTAAAAACATAAAATATTGGTGTTACTGTTTATTCCTTATTCTCAAGTATTTAAAAGTAAGTTCTCTAGATATTTTCTGCAGTGAAGTGTTCTGTTTGGTTTTGAAATCAGAAGATTTTGGCGCCAACGGGTTTACAATTTGCAAAAATTGGTGAGTTTTTTCGATTGTAATAAATACCTACATTTTTTGATTGATGGTGTTTTAACTGATTTAAAATTATTATTTAAGAATTATTCCACGGGCTGCTACTTCTATTTATCTTTTGTATAATGTTAATGTAATTACTTGCATACTGCTTACTAACCCCGTATGCATGGACATTGGAGGGTCTAGAGTCGTTCAAATAAATGTAGCTTCGTTAAAAAAAAAAAGTAGAGTCTTGACATGTGCGGTGAAGGAGGAAACCATATGTTTCCTTATAACGCCGTTGGGAAAGTGGTGGGTCCCCTCCAATGATTTAAAATACATATATATAATATATGTACGTATTTTGGGTACTCGAGTTTTTTATTTAATTTTTTTATATTAGGTCCAAACAGGAGGCCCCGAGGAAAATATTTAATTTCTGAGGAAAATAAATAATTTCCCTCAGGGCCTATGCCATCATAAGGGATGTTGTGAGGAGGGTTTTTTAAGGAAAGAAAGAAGAGGAAGATCTTGGAAGGCAATAGATATGAGGGGTGGGTATGAATCTAGGGGTCTGTGTGTCCCTGAATCTATCCCTTCAACTGCGGTGCATGGCGATGGGTTGAGGGATTCTGACTGAAGAGACAAAAGAGACAAGAGTGACAAAAGACCTCCTCAACTCGTCTCTCAGGATCCGGCTCGACACGCAGCAAGTGGGCAGAAACATCGGCCGCCAAGACCTTGGCAAACCTCATCCCAAATGTAGCAAACCCACCCCAAGTGGTCACCTATGGCAGAGGAGTGGGTTATCCATTAAATGGTTCCCGGGGCGGCGGTACCCATACCCGCCTCCCAAAATGAGAATACCGTGTTTAACACAGATGCATTGCACGTATATAACACGTTTCAAAATCGTTATTAGAATTTAGAACAGAAAATTCCAGTGAAATTAAAAAAAAATGTTTATAGCAGATACCATCCTCAAACAAAACAACATGATTATTTTTGGGGTATAATGGCAGTTTTACTACCTCCTTCTGTAATAAGGCTCCAAAAATAAATCGCTATAATAATTTTGGTCATGAAAATTTGTGTCGGGGTCTACAAACATAAAGATCGGGAAATCATAATAATAATAGAAATATGATGTTAAAACTAACAAACCAACTTGTCCGCATTGGAACAGGAATCCCTACTGAGGAGGACTATGCAAATATACAATTATCTAAAAATATATAATTATAATAAAACATTTAATATAAAATACAATAATGAATGCGGTAAAGAAAAGAATATATAACGGAAAATGTTATCTGTTACAGTTGAATATAATGAAGTATTTATTGTAATATTGTATTTTTTACGTATATAAATTTATTATAATTGTTTTAGTAATATTGCAATCTTTGTTCTTTAATCATATTTTAATTTTAAATATTTTTTTTGTTTCTTTCATTTTTTTATGTTGTGGAAGATTGTTGAGTGCTTTTATTGACTGGTATTCGCGGTGTCTTTGTCCAAAGCTTGTGTTAACATTCGGAGTTTTTATGTTTTTTTTGCGCTTGTATAACTGTGGTCCATAAATGATAGTTTGTGTTTGTTGGAATTTGTTTTTTTGGTCAAAAGTGTAGTGTAGTAGTGTTTTTATGTTTAATTGACGTATACCTAGTTCATCAAAAATGTCCCATATTTTGTCTGTGTCCATCTACTTACTATGTTTTTCATCTAGTTCATCAAAAATATCCAATATTTGGTCTGTGTCAATCTACTTACTATGTTTTTCATCTACTTCATCAAAAATGTCCAATATTTGGTCTGTGCCAATCTACTTACTATGTTTTTCATCTACTTCATCAAAAATGTCCAATATTTGGTCTGTGTCAATCTACTTACTATGTTTTTCATCTAGTTCATCAAAAATGTCCAATATTTGGTCTGTGTCAATCTACTTCCTCAAAAATGTCCAATATTTGGTGTGTGTCAATCTACTTACTATGTTTTTCATCTAGTTCATCAAAAATGTCCAATATTTGGTCTGTGTCAATCAACTTACTATTTTTTTCATCTAGTTCATCAAAAATGTCCAATATTAGGTCTGTGTCAATCTACTTACTATGTTTTTCATCTACTTCATCAAAAATGTCCAATATTTGGTCTGTGTCAATCTACTTACTTGTTTTTCAAGTATTTACCTTTAAGACCGATAGCTGATTATTACATAAAGTGTTGTTTCGGCAAACTCTAATTGTGTGAATTATTATTTTTAATTGTTAAACTAACGTTTAACGTTCTTCTCGGAAGATTTTTTCAATGTGGATGAGTGTTTCAGGCTGATAATTATTGCTTATAATAATTGTTACCCTTTGTGCTATGCACAGAAATCTTGTCTTAAACGTTAGTTTAACAATTAAAAATAATAATTAATATTTTACAAGTTTAAGTATTTCCCCAATAAATGAAGACATAATTTGTCTCGACGCCACCTAGCGACGGATTTAACACTAAAAGTGTCTCTGTCGCAAAAATAAAGTTGATTGTTTTCAGGTGGAAAAAATATAATAAGCAGTAATTGTTGAATGAAACACTAGTATATATTAAATCATTTGGCAGGTATAAGATAAGCCGCCATAGCTCATTTTCGAGAGCAGCTGACCGGCAATCAGAAGGGCACGGGTTCAAGTCCCGTTGGCGTCATGTATTTTTTCTCGGAAGATTTTTTCAAATTGGATGAGTGTTTCAGGCTGATAATTATTGCTTATAATAATTCTAATTGTGTGACCTAACCACTGGAGCCGAAATTGAAACTTTTTTCTCGGATTGCTCCAAATTTTTTTGTGACCGTTTTGAAGATTTTCCGCCCACTTAAAAAAAATCGTACATCTCGATTTTAATATGGAGACATACAAAATGATTATAGTTATAGAACTATATAGATAGCCAATGAATTTATCTATCTAGGACTATCACATATTCGTAGAATTTATAAAAAAAATATTAAAAAATCGTAAACATTTGAAACAGAAATATTCTCAAGATTTTCTACCTATAAACTCTCGTAGGATGTTCAATTTTGCGTTCACATCAAATATTTTGTGTGAAGTTTCTTTTAAAATGATTGATTTTCACAATCTACAAATATATTTAACAAAACTGAATTTTGATATGTTATTAAGTGTTTAATGTTCCCTTTGAACAAACTTTTGACAAAAATTATGGTTGATATGACTAAAATGAAATTTTTAAGTTACTTACCAAAAATAACTGCAGCACCTCAAACAGATACATTAATTATCATTGGTTTTTTTTTTGAACGGCTGAGCGGCATTTTTCATAGAAAACTTAAATTTGCAATTGAGGCCAAAATACCCAACCAAACTGAATAATATTTTTTCAATCAAAATATACATCAAATATCTAGTACAGATAAATACTATTTTATTTATTTTTGTTTAAAATTATGACTTATGGTTATTAAACAATTGAATTTTGCCTGATTTTTTAGGCAAATTTTTATTTTTTTTGTGAATGGCTTATAATTATAAATAAAAATATCTTCCCTTATTTATTGTGTTAACATAATGTAAAATAAAATAAAAAATATAACCTTACAATAAAGGCGTTTTCTGGGTGGTAATTTTAATTTATATGTGACAAATTTATGTTCCCAAGTAAATCAGTCATTTTAAATTTAAATTTACGCCTATGAAAATGCTTTATTTAAATTATTTTTATTTTATACTAGCTGGTTCCCGGAATGCGTTGCAATGCCATATTCAAAGAAATAAATTGTTTCTCCCTGCATGTCCTTTCCTGTGCGACCCCGTTCCCCTCCCGCATTCCCACCCGCGTTCCAATTACACCTTCCCAGCCCACCCTCTCCTCTCTCCCCTCTCCTGCTCCTCCGTCCTGCAAACCACCCTCCCGCGTTTCATATATACAGTCCGAGGCCATTCAGTTTTCAAACAGTTCTCGTGCCACCTATTAAATTTTTTTTATTCAAATTTTCATTTCCAAATATTTGTTTTTGTATATTATAAGAACAATCAATCAAATTTGGTACCTAACATGGGTTCCTATTTAAAATATTTGTAATTTTAAAAATCCATAGACAATTCTTTTAATACAAAAAAAAACAGCTGCCTGCTAAAATCAATTTTATCAACGTGGGAACTGTCAAAAATTAAAATAGTCGTTAAGTTTTCGTAAATTATTCAATTTTCTGCACAATTTTCTTAATTTTCCTTTCCGTAAGAACCTTCTGCAAAGTATTTGAAAACTTAAAAAAAATAAATGAATGAAAAAGGTAAAGTCGTTCTGAAGTTATGGCATGACTAAGGGAAACAGGGATTTTATTTACATATTTAGATCTCATCATATATCTTTAGTAAATAGAGTAAAATTATTTTGTAAATACTTATGACATACTTACAAAAAATTGCCCAACTTGCCTCTAAAATCACTAAAAATACGTTTTTGTGATTTTCTTTAAAGACCTATTTCTATTTTATGATTTAAAATACATTAAATTAATCATTAATTGTAACGAAAAACTTACAGTATTGGTCTAACCCACCTACCTGAGGGCAATTTTCTCTGAGAGGAAATAACGTTTCCACCAACGAATTAAACCCCGCATTCCGCATTTCTACCAATTTATAACAAATTTCTCTTGAACACTTTTAGTTTTTAATTTTTTTTTTTTTTTGGTAGAAAGCAGTCACTTTGTGGTTTGACATATTAATTAAAGGAAAACAATCACTTTGTTTGTTACCACGATTTATTGATTTAATTTTTATTTACCGACCGGTTTCGCTTAATACAAGCATCTTCAGGGTATAAATTAAAACTGATGAAAAAATACATTGTGTGAGCTTATATACACATACAGACAGAGACAAAACATAAAATAAAGTAAGAGTGAGAGAGTGTAATTAACATCCTACATAGTGATAGAGAGAAAGAGAAAGGTATATCTAATGAATAATTAATTACATTATATCTAATGACGTTTTGTCCCGGTAGATATAATGTAATTAATTATTCTTTAGATATACCTTTCTCTTTCTCTCTATCACTATGTAGGATGTTAATTACACTCTCTCACTCTTACTTTATATTATGTTTTGTCTCTGTCTGTATGTATATATAAGCTCACACAATGTATTTTTTCATCAGTTTTAATTTATACCCTGAAGATGCTTGTATTAAGCGAAACCGGTCGGTAAATAAAAATTAAATCAATAAATCGTGGTTACAAACAAAGTGATTGTTTTCCTTTAATTTAGTTTTTAAGTTCCCAAAAAAATATTTTTTTTATTTTTGAAGATAACATCTGTATATATGTAGAGCCGAAACGGTAATTATAAGAAATTCCCTCAATAGAAAAAAATCGCGAAGTACGCTCCGAAAACTATTAAAACACATATAAATTTGTTGTAGACCACTTTTATTTTATAAAGACTCTACCGATTATTATTTTTTAATTTATAAACTAACGTTTAGACAAGATTTTTATGCAAAGCACAAAGGGTAACAATTATTACAAGCAATAATTGTCAGCCTGAAACACTCATTTACATTGAAAAATCTTCCGAGAAAAGATACTTGCCGCCAACGGGACTTGAACCCGTGTCCTCGTGACCCGTGACGCCACCTAGCGAGGGATTTAACACTAACAATGTCTTCCTCGCAAAAATAAAGTTGGTTGTTTTCAGGTGGAAAAAATATAACAAGCAGTAATTGTTGAATGAAACACTAGTATATATTGAATTATTTGGCGGGTATTTGATAAGCCGCCATAGCTCAGTGGTCAGAGCATTCGACCGGCAATCGGAAGGATACGGGTTCAAGTCCCGTTGGCGGCAAGTATCTTTTCTCGGAAGATTTTTCAATGTAAATGAGTGTTTCAGGCTGACAATTATTGCTTATAATAATTGTTACCCTTTGTGCTATGCATAAAAATCTTGTCTAAACGTTAGTTTATAAATTAAAAATAATAATTAATATTTGACAAGTTTAAGTATTTCCCCAATAAATGTAGTCATAATTTGTCTCGACGCCACCTAGCGAGGGATTTAACACTTACAATGTCTCTCTCGCAAAAATAAAGTTGGTTGTTTTCAGGTGGAAAAAATATAATAAGCAGTAATTGTTGAATGAAACACTAGTATATTTTGAATTATTTGGCGGGTATTTGATAAGCCCCCATAGCTCAGTGGTCAAGAGCAGCTGACCGGCAATCAGAAAGACACGGGTTCAAGTCCCGTTGGCGGCAAGTATCTTTTCTCGGAAGATTTTTCAATGTTGACGAGTGTTTCAGGCTGATAATTATTGCTTATAATAATTGTTAAAAAAACCTTATTTCAAATGTTTAATGTACCTACTATAAAATCGACCACCATAACACGGGCATGTGCCTAGCATGGTTGTCGAAAATTCCACTAATTATGTAACCATCAAAACCGTGAATAAAGAAACATTAAAAAAAAATTATTTCAAGGATACAAAATAACGAGGAAATAATTCATAATAAATATTACCTAGGTATGCCAGATGTCTTGTTACAAAATTAATCTTTAAAATGGCGGAGATTAGCCAATACAGAAGGCGTTTTTTACGATTAATGGTTTTTTTATGATAAAAATTTACGATTAGGACTTTTTATTTTATTTATAATAATAATTGTAATTAATGAGTAGTGCGATAAGTTGCCGCGAGGGCCATATGGCGCTGTCGGCGGTCACATATTATAATAGTATTCCTTCTCTCTGCTAGTATAGTGTGTATAGGTCTATAGGAGTTTGTATAGTACGTACATTGTAACAGCGCACTCTTCCCTACTTACAGATTCAATGGGCAGGGCCGCGCAACCTAACATTATTTTAATTAAAATTTATTTAAACAATACAAATATTGAACGAGTGCAGCAAACTTTTTACGATTTATTAACTTCAAGTTACACAAACCTATTCAACACATTAACTATACATTCTTACTAAATACGCTAAAATACGCATTCTATGGAAAATAGAAGAAAAATAAAGGACTTAAGAAATATTATTCACTCTGAATTAGACTGTTGTGAACTCCTGCATCTCATCGACTTCAAGGTACCTAATCGAGCAACACGGCAAAATATATTATTCTGCAATAATAATTCTGGAACCAACTACCACATACATGCAACTATTCCTTGATTTCACACACTTGGAAAAAAATTCACCGCAAATATCGACGTATTTAAAATAAGTTTACCACTATCTAAGAAATACCTGAATGATAATTTTATGGAGCACATTTTGATATTTAAGGAGCATCGCAAAGGAGCTACTGCATATATTGGTGGATTATTTAAATTTATCCTGTAAATTTTGTATTACTAACCTGCAATGATTATTATTTATATGCCATCTGCAACTTAAAAACTTTCTCTTTTAATTAACTTTAAATTTATCTTTATACCTATGGGGCCATTCATTTATTACGTAAGACGATTTAGGGGGGGGGAGGGGATTCGACCATGTCTTATTTTTTCTTACAAGGGGGTGGGATGGAGTCTCGATAGTTCTTACGTAAGATTACAAAAATGCGCAAAATTAAAATTATACTTTGAAAAAGCGCGGGTAACCGCGTAGTGCCGAGGTTCGCTCGGATGCGTATAGGTAAACGATTTCAGTTTCCATGCAAACAAACATTAAACAAACCAAACGTGTATTCATTTTTTCCTTTAGATTCTTGCGTAATAAATATTAAACAGGGGGGAGGGGGTCGGCCTATTCTTATTTTTTTTATAATAGGTGGGGAGGGGGTCGAAAACTAGCAAAATTCGTCTTACGTAATAAATGAATGGCCCCTAACTATTCATATTAAGTTTATTTCTTCAAGTTTATCTTTTTTATTTAAAAAGTGTGTCTCTGTATTAAACACTATTCATGGAAAAACCCACCAGGGCGTTGAAATTAATAAATAAATAATTTCTTAAAAGTAAAACCATGAGTTTTAATTAATTTGTTTACCGACCGGTTTCGCTTGGCTCAAGCATCATCAGGGTACTAAATTAACTATAAATACATATTATAGTGTGTACTTTTATGTAAATACGGAGGGAGACAACAAGATAAAAATATAACAAACATAAAGATACTTTTACATCGGTAGGTGCAAAGGAAATGGGAAAAACCGACAGACCATTAAACAAAATAAGTGTTTTATTTTTTTTAATATGTAAAACCACAAAGTTACTGCTCTCTACAATATGTAATATAATTTCACCTTGCGTGTGTGAAATTATCACAATCAGAAATGATATACCTACATGTATACAGGCTGTGTTAATTTTCCGAATCGCCCATGTATGAAGATTGTTTATCGATCTCTGGACGTAAAAAATGGGGAATCATTTTATTTTTATTTTACACTAGCTCCACACAAGAGGCCCTGAGGAAAATAATTCCCCTCAGGGCCTATGTCATCTTTGGGATGCTGTGTGGAGGGTCTTATGAGGGGAAGTTCTGATAAGGGAAAAGGTATGATGGGTAGATAGGAATCTGGGGTTCAGTAGCAGGGGGGGGAGGATGTGCCGATAGAGTGCTGCATTATATATAATAAAATAAATATACCTTTGAAGGTTGCTATAACTTGTGGTTATCCATTATAAGTAAATGAAATAATATTTCTTTAATGAACTCATTAAAAACACTTTGTTTTTACCACGATAATCTTTATTTAAAAAATCAATGTGTTTCGAGAACGATGTTCTCTTCATCAGGACATTGTGTGTACTAAAACATAAATTATCAAGTATAGAAAGACAGGCGTGGGTAGAAATGGAAGTAGTGGGGGGAGAGAGGTGAAAGGGGGAGGTGCTTAGAAGAACAACAGGGGAGAGATGTGGAAGGGGGGGGGGGAGGTGGAAAGTGGGGGCGCTTAGAAGATCAAAGACAAAAAATTACAATGAAAATATGTTTAAGATAGGGTTATTCACAAAATTAATTTGATTATTAATAATATTTAAATTTCTAATGACATTTTTCCTAATTTCTAATATTTCTGAAAGATCTTAGTGAAAACCACTAACGTTGGTGTGTAAAATTTTAAAACTAGTATTTATATCAAATGAAATTATATGAATTCATTTAGATGGTTAGCAAATTACGAATAATTATTGCTATTTAGACATCTCAAAGGTTCCTTAATCCTAATTTTAATAATCCCTAATCCCTAGTTTCAAAATTTCTGCCAGTTTTACCTATGTAAAAATGGTTGTAATCATTACAGTTCAATTGGTAAACTCCGGATTTTTCATTTTTTGGCCTTTGTTTACATATTTCCAATGTAATTTTTTGTCTTTGATCTTCTAAGCGCCCCCACTTTCCACCTCCCCCCCCCCACTTCCCCCCCTTTCCACTGTTGATCTTCTAAGCACCTCCCCTTTCCACCTGTCTGCCCCCCACTACTTCCATTTCTACCCACGTCTGTCTTTCTATACTTGATAATTTAGTTTTTAGTACATATAATGTTCTGATGAAGAGAACATCGTTCTCGAAACATGTTGTTTTTTTTTAAAGCTTATTGTGGTAAAAACAAAGTGTATTTAATTATTTCATTAGTAAAATGGTGCCACAAAGTGAATTTGCAAAATTTGAAGAAGTAATATTTCTTTGTTAGAACCTAATAAGAAGAATATTTATCTCTGTATTTTTTCAAAACTATGGTTTTTGTATTTGGTTATTGCTGTCGGCATTAATAAAATATTATAAGTGGTTCTAAAAAAGAAAATTGTTCCATTTATTTATAAAAAATAATTAGATTTCGATGCCTTATTTTGCTTGATAATGAAGCAATCTTTTATTTGCAAGTTACTTGTTCATGTGGCACCCCTGGTCCGGCGTGTGTGAGATATCAGTGTGGCAACATGTGCAGCCCGCATGGTGTCTAGCAACACTGGCAACTCTAGCAGTGCTGGCAACACTGTGCACATATTAGGCATATATAATAATATATAACCATGATGGTGGAGCTACGGGCAACAGCCGCTACGGGCTACGCTTGTTACAGGCTACAGGCAGGCACCTCACACTACCACCGAACAGATAAACTGACAGATGTGCATTGTGGGCGTGTTGGTGTGCCAGAAGTATCATTATTTTGTATTTTTTATGTGAATACCGCACAAGAATCCCAACTCCTCCCATCCGTCTGGAGGCCGTGAGACCGTGGCATCCCAAATTTGGGTATTATGTGAGGCTTAAGATAGTGGGCAGAAGAAGGAGGTGGGGAAGAAGAAGGGCCAGATCTGGTCACCAAACACGGCTAAATCAAGCAACGTTACAACTTACAACTTTAGCAGGGGTGTCCGGGTTCATGTGGTGAGGTTTGTCTAGGTGTTGGAGGCGGATGGCCAGGACACACTGAACCCCAGATTCCTACCCACCCCTTAAACCCTTTTCCTTCCCAGAACTCTCCTCTCCTTCCTCTCCTTAAAAAAATCCTCCACACAGCATCCCCAAAGATGACATAGGCCCTGTGGGAATTATTTTCCTCACGGCCTCCTGTGTGCAGCTCATTTAAAAAAAAAATAGGAGCCTTTAAAAGTGATATCATATTCAAAGCGGCCAATGAGCGCAGTTGATGCGTGGCAGGTGCACTAATCGTCATTTCCGTTTCATCCGAAATCCAAATCACAGCGTGGCTACAGAAGTTTCACATAAAAAACTTCTACGAATTACGTATTCAGTGGTTTCTAGCTACCCAGCCCTGTTACTGATACGCCGCGTGAGATACGGTATAACAAGCGATCCTATGAATTTCCTATTTTCAATGTTGATTTTGTAAGGTGGTACGAACTTACTATCGCTGTATAAATTCTATCATAATTATTACTGCGTACACCCCATTCAGCCTTACTTATAAGCAAAATCAGAGTGTGCAACGCATACGCGGTAGAAGTGAAACTTTCAGAAAACCAAAGTAAACAATGTGGGGAGACTGCGAAGCACTTTTTTTTTATCAATGTGAACGATGAATTTTTTCCATATTTTTGTCGTCGAATTCCACTGCACCTTTTCCTATACATTTGGTCATTACTCATTGGTTTGATTTTACAAAATCTATTATTCCTTTTTTTTTACTTCGTAGAATTTGGTCTGCTGAATGTCTGGTCAATGAGGTTCGACAGGCGCTTTATACCACTAGACCAAAGGAGACTTGCGTGGGACCGTGGATTTATCAAATTATATTGGAATAAATATTTTATTGCTATCTCATTCTCACGCAGGCTAAATCCTGTAGATGTGTGTGTTTGTCTATTTTTAGTGTCGCTCGTTTCCGTTTTCTTTAAAAACACTTCACGACCGTTAAACGGTGTTTTTGTTACACATTGTATGTAGACCGTGCGTTTTATTTTTTGGAAGATTACTAATAAAAAAGTCATTATTATGTTGGCAACATTGAACTTCGGTAGATCTGCGCAAGCGCTGATCTGCCATGTTTTTTTTCACGCGCGACGAAATCACGGTTTTGACATGTGATATTTTACGCGCGATTCATGTAATTTTTTTGTACATAATTTCTTTTCTAATGATCAATTCTATATTCTATTAGTATAATTCAACATAATTACCATTTTGTTTGTTATTTTTTGTCAGTTTAAATTCTTTAAATAATGTCTTTTTAACAGATAAAGATAGGTTATTTCTGAACCATTATTTTTTTAATTAACTTTGCCGCATGAGTTTAGTAAAACCGTCATAAAAGTAAGGTTATTTAATAACACCTTGTGCGTGTATAAATAAATACAAATTCTAGAAATCAACGTTTAAATTGTGCTAAAATGAAATCATAATGTCAATTTTTTTCAGGGAATGGGGAATCTTTATATTTTTATAATTTTTATTTGTATGAACGAGATAAAAAGTGAAGTGACAGTGTTTTGCAAATTCTTTAAATGAATGGACTGTTTTTTTTTTATTTGAATGTTCGTGGTAAGCTTTTTTTTCAACTTTTTTCATGATTGAAGCTTAAAATACTTATTCGTATTCTTCGCGCGGTTGATGAAATTGACTTTAGCAGGCAGCTGTTTTTTTTTTGTATCAAAAGAACTGTATATGGATTTTTTTTAAATTATAGTTATTTTAAATGGGTACCTTTGTTATAGACCAAATTAGATTGATTGTTCTTATAATACACAAAAATGAATATTTGTAATATTCTAAAAGTGAAAATTTAAAAAAAAAAAATTGTAGTAGGTGGCACGCGAGCTGTTTGAAAACTGCATGTACTGGGACTGAATATATGGAATGCGGGAGAGGGGTTTGCGGGACCGGGGAGCGAAGAGGAGAGAGGGTGGGCGGGGAAGGTGGAAGGGGAACGCGGGGGGGGAACGGGGATGCGGGAGGGGAACGGGGACACACGGGAAAGGACATGCAAGGAGAAACAATTTATTTATTTGAACTTCATTTGCAACGCATGCCGGGAACCAGCTAGTGTATTAATATTTTTACCTAATTGTTTGACGAATGATATTTCAGAATTTCAATTCATAGAAAACACCTCCAGTGTTGCCAGTGTGCTCGGGACTTCGATATAAAATCTTCGGAAGTTAGGCCTATCGTTTCGATATTGTAAAGTTATGGATTTCACTGTGGGATGATGATTGACACCATTAAAAATAGCAACCTTTAGCATTATGAGATGAGGTTTGTTTAAATAGCGCATAACTCTCCATTGATAAGAACCCATCAGTTTTCCTCGTATGTAGAATATATACAGAGTAGGTACAGCAGAGCTAGTGGGGCGCTGCCAATGTTCAGCGTTTGTTTACACACGTGTTATCCACATCTCTCAGGCACAGGCAGTTGGTCCATCGGCCACACGGAGATCAGCTGCCGTGACTCATCTCGACCAGACGGGAATACGCTATCATCACGTTGTATTCTGTACAATTCTACACGCTGTCTATCTACAGTACTCTCTGTGGAATAACTATTCTACTGTTAATTGTTACTGATATTCTAGTGGGTAAAGTGGATAAAGTCAATCAGGAGATGCCTTCCCTCTGATGGAGCAAAGTTCTTCATAAATTCGTACGTTGTCTCACGTATGGGACTATTGTAATAGTGCATATGGTGGCCTACCTAAGACACAATTAAATGGAATACAGTCCGTCTTCAATTGACCGAAACTTAAAATGGACCGAACACATTACCTATTTAAATAATAAAATTAAAAACCTAAGTTATTTTTTCAAATCTATCAGGAATGTCCTTATTAAAAAAGACTTAATCAAGATTTACATGGCCCTCTGCCAATCACTGTTAGAATACGGTATTATCGGATGGGGCAGTGCAAATAAAAACATACTAAATCCACTTATTAAAACTCAAAAAGCTATAATGAAAATTATACTGAAAGTTCCTGTAAGAACTAGCACTGACGAAATCTTCAACAATCTTAACATAATGTCAATTAAACAACTATATTCTAAAACTATACTCATTTACATTCATAAGTACAAAACCCAAGAAATAACAACTGACACGTACATTAGAAACACTAGATCTCATGGTCAAAAACATATCCAACAAGTAACTGCTAACACAACATTTGGGCAAAAAAGCTTCTTATATTATGGCATTAAACTCTACAATAAAATACCACTCTCACTCAAAAACCTCAACATTATAACATTTAAATTTCAAATAAAAAGCTGGATACTAAATATAGGGAGATCAGAAATAGAAAATATACTGAAATCAAATACAGACTAAAACCGAATCTAATGAACTGAATTATAAAAAAACACTATCTTATTTACTTTATAATTATTAAAAAAAAAATACTACATGATATATGTTATGTCCAATTCATATTATTCTTATAATTGAATTATAAAATGTAAATGAAATCCTCAGCACGGGAGATCCCAGTGAGGATATCATTATCTCTATTTGTTATTAAGAAATGAAGACAATAAATCATTATTATTATTAAAAAAAATGCTGCGGCGAGAATGATTTTTGGTGAATCAAAGTACTGTCATATATAACCCCGCTTCTAAGGGATCGTCTTAATTGGCTTCGATGTCCTAAAAGAATAGAGTTCTAGATCTGCTTAATGACCTTCAAAGCATTGCAAGGAATGGCACCAGCCTATATATCGGAACTATGTGTCCGACAAAACTTAAGCGAGAGACAGGTTACTCTAAGGTCAGCAGATCTAGATGTTACTAATCGCTTAATCGAACTTTCTAGGTCAAATCGAGCCGTTTACTATGATCGCTCCTTTCATGTAACTGGCCCTCTTATTTGGAATTAACTTCCACCAGCTCCTACCAATATCCAGAATTTGGCTGAATTTAAACGGCCTTTAAAAACAAAATTATTTTAAAAATTATACCATTCATGAAACCTAACAACTTTTCAATATACGTAATAAGCAATGTTCTCAAGTTTCCCGTAATTGTTTGGTTTCGGTTTCGTCCTATTTGTATTTTTATGTTTAATGTCCGAATTTAAAGTCAGAATATTTCTCATTTCTGAACGCAAACTGCCTTCTATTAGGATATTATATTTTAGTTTTAAATTTCTTGTTTTGTCCTGTGCTACAATAGCACCTTTATTGTCCATTACTATTATTGTCCTGTGTGTGCTATAAAAGCACTGTTTTTGTTAATTTTTGTTCACTTGCATTGTTTTGTAAATACTGTTTATTTTTTATTTCATATTATTTTACGAATATTGTAAGGAGCACTGTAGGATTATTTTTAAATTTATTATAGTTAAGCGCACTTGAAGTGAAATGACACAAAACTGCGCTATACAAATATAACGTTATCATTATTATTATAAAGGGATTTAATTAATTAATGAAGTCTTTAATCATAATTTGGGAGGCGGGAATGGGTACCGCCGCCCTGGGAACCTTTATTGGATAACCAACACCTCTGCCATAGGTCACCCCAAGTGGTTCGCTACGTTTGGTGATTTAGCAGGGGTGCCCGAGTTCATGGGGTGAGGTTTGTCTAGGTCTTGGAGGCGGATGACCAGGACATACTGAACCCCAGATTCCTACCCACCCCTTAAACCATTTTCCTTCCCAGAACTCTCCTCTCCTTCCTTTCCTTAAAACAAACCCTCCACATAGCATTCTCAAAGATGACATAGGCCCTGAGGGAAATTATTTTCCTCAGTGTCTCCTGTGCGGAGCTCATGTAAAAAAAAAATATTAATAATTCCACCACTTTCGTTTCTCCAAGATCAAACGGAATAAATTGATGGCGTCTTAAATTAATTAATTAAATCTATGGATCACGTACACGGTTACCTTCAATTCTAAGAGCTTCGTTAGTTAACCTCCATTCATTAATAATTCAGTTATTTTGCAAAATGAAAGACATTTTGCAAAATTTTTTTTTTTTTGCATTTGTCAATCGTCGCGCGTCGGACGGAAAATCTCTTAATCAATTGTTGACTATGGTCGCAAATATTGATAACTGACCATAGATTACGGATTTAGTCAACATCAATACGAAATTGACGAAATATATTCCGAACGATGATCGATAAACTTTAGCGCGATCTCCATAGTATCAGATAAGTTTAACTATCAATATACATATATTTTTTTATAATGTCGTTCGTTATGCAAAATTATTGGCTTCTTTAATGAACGGATTGAACTAACGAAGCTCTTAGAAAAGAAAGTAGTCGTATACGCAATCCATAGATTTAAATAATGCATCTAAGACTTAATCAATTTATTCCATTCCTTTCCATTAATCATTGAGAAACTAAAGTGGTTGGAATATGACTAAAGACCTCATTAACTAATTAAATCCCGTATAGTGTCAAAATGTAGATGCGAACCTCAAATGCATATGTAGGTTAGTATTTCGACTCAACACTATCAATTTTAGTAATATTTTTACATAATTGCATTTCGTAGTGTCACTTCAAAGAAAATACCTTCAATTTTGCCAGCTTATATAGATTTCTTTATTCCCTGTCAATATCGGTTCGGCTGTCAACGTTGAAACCGTGCTCAGGACACCGATATAACACCATCAAAGTCAAGTCTTTTGATGGTGTTATATCGATGTTGCCATTGTGCTCTTTTATAATTACCGTGACGATTCACGGTTACGGTACCTTGACGGAAAAAAGGCAATAAACTTACGTTCCTTATCGCTATAATACTGCAGCTCTTTCTTACACATTAAATAATGGTAAGACACACAAAACACGTTTGACTTTTTCTTCCAAAGTTCAGTAAGAATTGCGTTTCATTTTCTTTATACATGTGAGGGAGATGTATGATGATTGTATGTTTTCTTTGGGAGGGGGGAAGGGGGTGCAGACATACAATGATTGTCTCATTTCGACTGTTGCATTTTTGGTGTATAAGAAAGAGCTTCAGCATTATATATTGAAGAACAAAAGCAAAACCATCAGCGCATTGACATTTGACGTTTTTGGATTTTTTAAATTCACTCACATTTCAATAGGTAACCGACGAGTTCATCGAAAATCAATTCATCGAAAGCAAAGTCATCGAAAACGAGTTCATCGAAAATCAATTCATCGAAAGTAAATTCATCGAAAACGAGTCCATCGAAAATCAATTCATCGAAAGCAAATTCATCGAATGATCAATTCATCGAATCGCCAATTCATCGAAAAACATTTTTTGTAGATATTAGAGCTGTCAAAATTAAATACCCAAAAAGGTCTGTTTAACTGAGTTAAATGTGTTTAGCAACTGTCAGTTTCGTAGAGACAATGTAAAATTTATAGGTTATCTCTTCGATTTCCGATTGTCTGATTCTGCAAAAAAGGGATATCTAAGGAACGGTGACCAGACACTTATAATGAACCAACTCAGAAAGGTCATTAAGAGTGATGATAAAAAAATATTTAAAAATTGGTTAAATAGGTTAAGTTAGGTTAGGTTAGGTTAGGTTAGGTTAGGTTAGGTTAGGTTAGGTTAGGTTAGGTTAGGTTAGGTTAGGTTAGGTTAGGTTAGGTTAGGTTAGGTTAGGTTAGGTTAGGTTAGGTTAGATTAGGTTAGATTAGGTTAGGTTAGTTTAGATTGACCAATGCTTTTTTAACTTCTCGGTCCGCTCGGCATTTCTCTCAAATATCAACAAAATATATTTTTTCGATGAATTGGCAATTCGATGAATTGATCATTCGATGAATTGGTTTTCGATTAATTGATTTTCGATAAATTGGTTTTCGATGAAATCGTTTTCGATGAATTTGCTTTCGATGAATTGATTTTCGATGAATTGATTTTCGATGAATTCGTTTTCGATGAACTCGTCGTGAACCATTTCAATATTATCGTTGTACATAATTATATTCCATACTTTCAAAATTATCATTATTATTCAAGGGTGGTTTTTTTGGTAGGGTCTATGGAGACGTCACGGAGCGGTGGGTGAGAGATGCGAGAAAATTATGACTTTTTACTTTGAAGGAAACTTGTGTTAAGCCGCCGCTACCCGAATTTTTACCGTTTTCTTACATATCTCCCTTAAACATTTGCAGCCTTACTAAAAAACCCAGTGAAAATTTTATTCAATTGACAAACGGCCGCGGATGTGAAAACATTACTAATTAAAAATTTGTTCTTTGAAAGAAATAGACATGGTTTCCACGGCCTGAGAGGGTAGTTTATCTCTGTTTTCTCCGTTGATGTCCGAACGATATTTGTAATTTTTCCATAGTATTTTGAATGTTCTATATATTTCTTATTTTTGAAGGTGTCGTAAAAACAAATACCATTTATGAAAACTAGATAAAATTACCTTTTAGATTTGTGTATTTGAAATACACTTTAGCTTTCAAAAACTGCCATATTTTAAGATTCAAAGTCGGAAAAAATGAAAAAAAATTTCCTCCCACAACATTTTTGACCAAAATGTTGAGAAATTTAAATAAAATCAAAATTTAAAAAACACAGTCCTTTTATGTAATAAATTTGGAAGGAAACTATCACCTCACTTTTTCATCGTGTATACAATAAAAAATTTCAAAGTTTTTTTTATTGCCAAAAAAATAACTTATAAATAATACCGAAATTTAAAACAGATTTCTTGCATCTCTAAAGACGTTAATTTTTTTGATACGTTTACGAACACATGTATTAGATTTTAATATTATAAAAAATTATCACTTTTAAGAAATTCTCTTAAAATAAAGATCTTAAAATGAAAATTTTATCTTTTAAGTAACCTATAAAAAACAATATTCTGACACTTCAACTTTGAAAGTACGGCGTTTGTACAATAACTTGATTAAACTGATGTAAACCACACAAATAACATGGTAAATATATCAATTATGTGAACAGAAGAGTAAATTCGTCACTACTATAGAAATTATTAAGTAAAATCACAAAATTTTCGATATCCCGCCATAAAACACACCGAGCTGTTTTGTCATCGCGGGCTGTCGCGGGCCGAAGAACTAATGCATAGGCGCGCCAATAATGCCCCTTGCGGAGAAAAATTAAAACAACATTGTTTCCTAGTAAATTAAAACCATATACAACGTTGTCACATCTTTAATGCGTTTTAACAGCGTGACCACGTAAGAAACGTTATTGGTAATAAAACGTGTTTTAATGTATACGAGGTTTATTTAAGTTATTGCAATAATACAGTTAATCGGTCGCGCTGTGGTTTTTTTTAGTAAGGCTGTTGAAGTTTTTAAGCTCTTAAAAAAATAAATGTTATTTTTGAAGATAATATCTATACATTCTCCAAGCCGAAACGCAAATTATATGAAATTCCCTCCATAGAAAAAAATTGCAAAATATGCTCCGAAATTATTATTTTCACGTCTGTTTCAGTTATTTCTTTTTTTTTATGAATTTTTATTTTAGTAATTTGTACATTTAAGTTTACACAATTTCTAATTAATTAAATTTTATGTAGTTTTATGTAACTCCTACAGTACAAAACTTCCTACTTCTTCCGGCGCTAATCTTAATTGTAAATATGTATGTTATTAATGCTCTGCAACCGGGCCCAAAAAGAAGAAGATGGAGAGATACGAAATTACGAATGTTAGAGGAGAGCGCTAACATTTTCAGCGACAAAATCGATGCGAAAATTGCGAAATTGTTTAATAAAACACGACTCGTTTAAAATAGAGCAAAAATCTCGCGGACATAATCTAAATAAGCATTTAAAGAAACACTGTTAATTTTTTCATACATACAGGGTGTCCGAGGGTAAAGTGCATTAACTTCGGGAGGTGATTCTGCATGATGTTAGGATAAAAAGATTAACAACTTTTTCCGAAATTACAACACTTTTTTTCCCACACAAAAAGACGTACCTACTAAAAATCCTTAGTGTGAGGTACGATTTACTTGCTGAGAGCCTGCCGGGCGCCCGACTTGATTGTGATTGGCCCGTATCGAAACAGCGGAAAATAATAAATCTGGCTGCACACGCCGGACTAATTTTATCTTTTTACCTCAAAACTACCCCTAAAAGTTTGAATTTCGAAAAAAGTTATTTATCTTTTTTACTTGTACCTACTATCATGTAGAATCACCTCCCGAAGTTAATGCACTCTACTCCCGGACATCCTGTATAACTTGTAAAATAACTGAAACAAACGTGTTAATAATAATTTTTGGAGCGTACTTTACGATTTTTTTCTATCGAGGGAATTTTATATAATTTGCGTTTCGGCGCGGGCAAAGTCTAGATATTATCTTCAAGAATAACATATATTTTTAAGAGCTTTAAAACTCACCGTGTAAATATATAATAAATCGGTACAAATCCGGGTTGCGGGCCCCAATTTTAGGTCAGAATCTATATGTTTTAGTCATAAGTCACTAGCTATAAGTCTTAGATGTAAGTCACTAGTTATAATTGAAAATTTTAGTTGTTCGCCAGTAATAAAGTAAACTGTTCTGCGTATTCGTCTTGTCTTTTTTTTAAGCCTGATTTCCTTGCACGTCCTTGTGTTATGTCTGTCAATGTCCTTGTTGAATATAATTTTATTTGTGAAGTATTTTGTTAAAATGTTGTTTATTATTTTATGTATAAATATCATCGTATTCAAGATCAGCATCTGTTTCACAAGCCAATTCAGTTACTTTAACATTTTGTTTATTTTACAAGTTATACGTATGAAAAAATTCACAGTGTTTCTTTAAATGCTGTTTTACACAGCCCCAAGAGATTTTTGCTCTATTTTAAACGAGTCATGTTTTATTAAACATTTTCACAATTTTCGCTTCAATTTTACCGTTTTAAATATTAGCGCACTCTCTTCAACATATCTCTCCATCTTTTTCTTTTTGAGCGGGGATACGGCGCCTTAAGGATCATATGTTTATTGCCTCTTTTATGCCGTAACCGTGAATCGTCACCGTAATTATGAAAGCGTATATTCGCGTCCAGTCCTCAGTTTTTCCAGTGGTGCTGCAACCCTCTTCCACGCATTCTTGTTGGGTTGGTGAGAAACGAAGACTGGTTATTTATTTAGGCACGTGAATTGTAGATGTCTGGTGATTTTAACATTTCACGTGTTATTTGTTGAATTTTTGTCAGTGTTTAGAAACCGTCTTGCCAAAAGCGATATGTTTATTTATTATACAAGAGGGTGGTCTTTATTATCGAATTTCTAAACATGGAAATGGTAAAATAAATCGTGGACAAATCCAAAGAAAACCTTGTATGATCAAGTGAATCGAATGCTCGAGTCTGGTCGTGATAAAATCATCTATTTAAATGAACCAAGGAATGTATCATTTTTTTACAATAGCTCCACACAGGAGACTCTGTGGAAAATATTTTCCCTCAGGGCCTATGCCATATTTGGGGATGCTGTTTTGAGGGTCTTTTAAAGAAAAGGAAGGAGAGGAAGTTCAGAGAAGGATGAGGTATAGAAGGATAGGAATCTGGGGGTCATTCGCTCCAGGAATGACGGACATATAAATCCATCCCTCCCACTGCGGTGCAAGGCGATGTTCCAAAAGAGTTCTGCTTGAGAGGTCACAAGGTCTCACTCAACCAGTCTCTCCCGGTCTGGCCTGCCGAGCAGCTGGTGGGCAGACACATCCGTCGCCAAGACTTGGACAAACCTCACCCCATGAACCCGGGCACCCCTGCTCTCCAAAATCACCAAACGTAGCGAAGCATTTGGGGTAACCCATGGCAGAGCTGTTGGTTATCCAAAAAACGGTTCCCGGGGCGGCGGTACCCATAATAATAATATAATAATAATAAGCCTTTTTATTCTGGACTTCTGTTAGGTATGTATTAGACATGATCTTATTTGTTATAGTATATCCCGAAGCTCAGTTTGCCTCTTGGCATAGGCCTCCTCTAACATTTTCCATTGGGACCTGTCACGCGCTACTCTTCTCCATTGATGTCCAGCAGTGAGTTTTAGGTCATCTTCCCATCTCATGTGTTGACGTCCTCTACTTCTCTTGCCATCTCTGGGATACCAGTCAGTGACATTTTTGCACCATTTCTCTTGTGGATCGCGTATCATGTGTCCTGTCCATCTCCACTTTTGTTGGTCTATTCGGGTATCTACATCGGCAACTTTAGTTTTCTCCCTCATTGTGCTACCTCTCACTCTGTCCTGTTTCCTTGTTCCTGTCAAACTTCTCTCCATGGCTCTCTGGCAGCGTTCCAACTTTTCTCTGTGGCGTTTGGTGAGTGCCCAAGTTTCACATCCATAGGTGATGACTGGAAGTATACACGTGTTGAAGATTTTCCTTTTTATTTGCATACGTAGCTCCTTAGATTTCCCCTTAGGTACCCATACCCGCCTCCCAAATTATTAATGAAATATATGTCAAGACAGATTTGTGTATCGTTCTATTATCTCTGCCTACTCCACCAGAAACGGCGTAGTGGTTAGTTAAGTTATTTTTACATTAGCTCCAAACAGGAGGCTCTGAGGAAAATAATTTCTCTCAGGCCTACGTCATGTGGAGAGTCTTTTAAGGAAATGATGGAGAAGAGGTTCTGAAAAGGAAAAAGGCATGAGTTTTTTTAAATTTAATACCACACAAGAGTTTCAACTGCTCCCATCTGGAGTCTGTGAGACTATGGCTTCCACGATTGGGGTGTGTTGTGAGGCTGAAGGTAGTGATGGGAGGGAGGAGATGGAGAAGAGGGAGGCGGAGAGGAATCTGGCTATTCAGATCTGGCCACCAACAATGCTGAAGCCATTTCTAGTCTGAATTGTGGTTTTACACAAGGGCGAAAGTGAGAGTATCTTTCACTCAGGAACGTGCCGCAAATATACCTACTACGCATTATTTTAAATGAGTACATTGTGAAATAACACAAATCAATATAAATAAATGTAAATTGCGAAATAACACAAATCAATAGAGAGAGGCCTGGCTATTCAGATCTGGTAATTAAACAATGCTAAAGCCAATTCAAGCAACGTTTCAAGTCTGAATGGTGGTCTTTTACCAGGGAAATACTGAGACTATCTTCCACTCAGGAACCTGCCGCAAATGTACTATGTATTATTTTAAATGAAAAATAGTAAATTGTCAAATAACATAAATCAATAAAAAATTTATGATAGTAGTCTGGGGGTCAGTGTATCCAGGAGTGACATATATATGAATCCATCCCTCCCATTTTGGTGCAAAGCGATTTGTTTAGAGAGTCAGCCTCGAGAGGTCAAGGGGTCTCCATCAACCGACCTCTCGATGTTCGAGCATCTGTTGCCAAGACTTGGATAAACCTCATCTCAGGAATCTAAGCACCTCTGCTGAGTCACCAGCAGTAGCTTTTGCCACTAGGGGTAACCTTTGGTAGAAGTGTTGATTATCAAATGAACGGTTGACCTCCAAAATGAAATTGATTGTATGAAAATTCTTTTGTAAAGTTCGGTTTGTTAGGGCAACCTCTTGGGTTATGTTCGAGGCCCTGAAGATTGCAATAACTACACCGTTGTAAATCCCCAATATTGTTATTCTTTGAATGTATTTATCAGGCCGCTGTTTTATCTTGCGAAGCGTTGCTTGAACAGGTGTACCCCTTCACAGTCCACAGCTGAGTGCACACAGCTGTGGACTGCGGCTTTGCTACCAACCGGCATGCTGCAAGGACGTTGAAACTGGCTAAATTCCACATGACACACATCAGTAAACAGTACAATATCATTTTTATAAATTCATTAATGTTTTAGGTATCACCAATTATTGGTGAAGAAGGCTGCGAAACAGGGGTTATAAGAAGGATTGACACGACGAAAGACGCCAAGAGCAAACTGCTAAAGATGAAGTGACAGGCTTAACCAGTTGAGCGATAGCTACCCAAATTTAGGTAATGCCCACGAGCGATAGATATCCAAATTTGGGTAGCTGTGGATAGATGATTTTAAGGAATTAAATAAATTGAGCTAGCTTTATCTTCTACACTTTAGGAGGCGGATATGGGTACCGCCGCCCCATTTATTGGATAACTAACACTCCTGCCATAGGTCATCCCAAGTGGTTCACTACGTTTGGTGACTTAGCAGGGGTGCCCGGGTTCATGGGGTCAGGTTTGTCCGGATCTTGGAGACAGATTGCCACCAACAGAAACTGGTTGAGGGAGATCTTTTGACCTTTTCAGCAGGACTCGTGGAATATTGCCTTGCACCGTAGTAGAAAGGATGGATTCATTAGTCCGTCATTCCTGGACACACTGACCTCCAGATTCCTACCCACCCCTCATACCTTTTTCCTTCCCAGAACTTCCTATCCTGCCTTCCTTCCCCTAAAAAGACCCTCCACACAGCATCCCCAAAGATGACATAGGCGCTGAAGAGAATAATTTTCCTCAGGGCCTCCTGAGTGCAGCTAATAAAAAAAACGAGTTGCTTTAGACCACACGACTGAAGTAAAATTCCACTAACTTATAAAAGAACATACGACATTGACATACGACTTGCCATGAATATAATGTAGATCATTGGGGTGACATATGACGTCGGGGAGACCTACGACCTCGGGGTGACCTTACCATGACTTTATCCTCATCCTCATCCTCATCCTCATCCTCATCCTCATCCTCATCCTCATCCTCATCCTCATCCTCATCCTCATCCTCATCCTCATCCTCATCCTCATCCTCATCCTCATCCTCATCCTCATCCTCATCCTCATCCTCATCCTCATCCTCATCCTCATCCTCATCCTCATCCTCATCCTCATCCTCATCCTCATCCTCATCCTCATCCTCATCCTCATCCTCATCCTCATCCTCATCCTCATCCTCATCCTCATCCTCATCCTCATCCTCATCCTCATCCTCATCCTCATCCTCATCCTCATCCTCATCCTCATCCTCATCCTCATCCTCATCCTCATCCTCATCCTCATCCTCAACCTCATCCTCATCCTCATCCTCATCCTCATCCTCATCCTCATCCTCATCCTCATCCTCATCCTCATCCTCATCCTCATCCATATCCTCATCCTCATCCTCATCCTCATCCTCATCCTCATCCTCATCCTCATCCTCATCCTCATCCTCATCCTCATCCTCATCCTCATCCTCATCCTCATCCTCATCCTCATCCTCATCCTCATCCTCATCCTCATCCTCATCCCCATCCCCATCCCCATCCTCATCCTCATCCTCATCCTCATCCTTATCCTTATCTTTATGCTTATCCTTATCCTTATCACTCCCCAAGTCAAGCGTGCGTAAAGGCCCGACCGTTCGCCTCGCCATCGATTATCGTTCGCGTCGATAACCGTTCGCATCACACTTTTCGTAACATCACAATTTTCGTAACATCACACTTTTCGTAACGCATTCACAAGCTTACCCCCCAAGTCGAGCGTGCGTAAAGATGTTTTACTTAAAAAAAACGTTTGTAAGGTTAAGAAGAATCGGAATTGTAATTGGTAGACATGACTTTAAACTCCAGTTAAATTGTTAAAATTTCATCCAATTACCAGCGACCATCTCTCAACGGGAAGAAAAGGCGATTAGTTATACATTTAAATTGGCGTCCTAACATAATGATGTGTTGGGCTATTTCGGACTAGTGGAATATAAAACACTGGCCCACACTGTACGGTGCAAGGCAGTATGGTGAGGCCGAAGAACTATGGAAGATTAGTTGAAACCGTAAACATTAAAGGATATAGTATTTTTCAGGTGCAAATAAATATAAAGATAGCAGCCAATAATATGTGCGTTAAGAAGATGAAGATAATGTTGGTAGTTCTTAGTCGAAGTATGATACAGTTAAAGGTGACCGAATTAATATGGGTTCCGTAGCTCAATCGGTAGAGCTGTTGCCATGTAAGCAAAAGGTCCTGGGTTCGAGTCCCAGCAGAGCCAATATCTTTTCTGATTTTTCTGTCGATTTTGATTGAGTTTCTCTAATATTGTGTTCATTTAATAAAATAAAATATGTGTGTTAAAGCGTTGCCATGACAGATATGACTATGTTAGAAGTGAAAAGAAAATGCCCCTCTTAAATCTCTTACATCATCTAAGAAGATAACACTAAAAATCTATACGAAAATATGAATAAGAACTAGACATAGAAAAATAAAAAGATAACGATCGCATGGGACTCGAGCAAAAACCTTTCATCTTAACGTCTTAAACGCCTCTGCCAATTCGGCTACTGAGACCACTTATTTAAAAGTCTCAAATTTCAGACTTAACATATTTATCTTCGACTATTTTTCCGTATTATTGGTAGCTATCTTTTTCTTTGGAAACAGGTGTTTGAAGGACTGGTTTGTAACCTAAATAGTGTCTCTATAAGAGGTCTCAGTAACCGAATTGGTAGAGGCCTGTAAGATGGCGTTAGTCATCTTATATAATTGCCTCCCCAACGACATCAAAAATGAAATAAGCAGGGTAAATTAAAAAAAATATATTCTTGACAATAATAATTGGATAATTTGTAGAGAGCCGTTATTGTGAAAAATCATCTCAAGGGCGCTGTACAATTTTTTAAGAATTCTTAGGATCTATCTAATTTTACTATTTACAAATATGAAGACACAGAAAACATACTTACCTGGCTGGTCACTTCTGATAAGCGCACTATAATTAGAAAGTTTATGCTTGGAGAAGATACGGCTTTGCATGCGTAGGACATTAAATTTAAAACACGGAACATTACATATAAGCAAAGTAATGAAATAAATTGGCGCTGAGTTTTAATACATATTAAGTTTAGTTTATTGTTTCTATAATTAAAAAGTATTAAATTTTAATTATAGAAACAGTATAATTAAATTATTACTATTGAAACTATTATTTCTGTATAGATTTTTATCACCTTTTTGATTTTTTTTTACAACATCCTTACACCATTTACCATAATTACCACTTGATTTATAATCACATAATCATTAACCATTAACAACTAAATATTATAAATGGAACTTAACTGGTTTAAATTATATTCACTATTTTATGTACAATTACTTTATACACAACTGTATGCTTCCTAAATAAACATAAATAAAATAAAAATATACCTAACCAGCTAAATAATAAAATAGATAGCCCTGAAATTCTATCCGTCATTAATGTCCCAATGAGGCGTGCCAGGCACACTTTCCTTTTTTTATATAGAAGCTAACAACACTAACGCGGCAAATAATTACTCGCGCAATTACAACTTATACCCACTACGAAAAATTACTACACTTGGACATTTTTCATGATTCCTTGCAAACATACAAAACAAATTCATTAAATTACTTGGTATGATATAAATTGTTTTAAAACTACTTACACATAACTTTTTTTATTATTAGTCCTTCATTCACTAATTAAATTTAAGAGCAATTCATATCTCAGGCGAAACTACCAAATGACAGGTACCTACATAATCATGTAATTTAACTTTTTTTTTTAAATTTATTTATTCCCATTTCTTTGTACATATAATGTATAATAGCAAATAGTATATAATAACATAATATATAATAACAAATAGTATGAACAAGAAATGAAAACCCACTAAGGCACTGCCTGAGTGTGGGTAATATTAAAACAAAATACCATATTTCCAAGTACCCAAAGTATAAAATAGACTTAAAAAAATATATAAAATATAAAGTTAGTATAAAAAATTAGTATTACATAGGTAGAATAAGTGAAAAATTATCTTTTTCAGCTTTTATAAAAATAAAATAAAAATATGGAGAAAAACATACTGATTTTTAATTTTTTTATTTTATTTTAGTTATTATTATGAATTAAGATATGTGAATTTTAAAATGGGCATTCCTAGTGAATGCCTAAATTACGATAATGTACTTTGTTCATTAAATTTAATAAAATTATCTGATCGTAGAATCATTTCCGATTTAACCTGTTTGTATAAAATCATTAATTCAATGTTTGATACCCCTGATTTATTATATGTAATTTCTTTTCATACTCCAGGCAGGTCAGTCACAAGACAGTACCTACCATATTATTGTAGCAATTCTAATTCAACAAGTCAATATTATACTCCTATGCGACGGATTCAACAGCTTGGAAACAAATACTCCGATGTTGTTGATATATTTAGTACATCAATTTTATTATATAAGCATACCTTATTGAAGTTTTTTTCATCAAATAGGGGAATATTTTGCTAAAGCTATCAAAATTGACTAACACATTGACAGTATTTTGTTGGCTGAAAGAAAAAAAAAACTATTTCGGATTTTTTGTATTTTGTACCTACATACTGTGTGGTTCAAAATTCAATACCTAATATTTTTACTTTGTATTTATTTTTGTGCAAGTGTTTTAAACAGTAGTTTCCTGCACTATTTACTAGTATAATTTCGTTAATATTGTTATATATATATATATATATGTATGTAAAAGCCTAAATAGGCGTAAATAAATAAATAAATTATAAAAAAATAAACAGAAAACATATTGTACTACAGATAAGTTTTAAGATTTTCACGGCCAAAAGCATTTACCGGATCTGCCGGATCTGCCCTGATGATGGACACTGCAACGATGTCCGAAACGTTGGCTAAAGAAGGAGGTAGCGCAACACGGCATAACACCCCAAAAACAAATAACTTTATATGACTTTAATTATGTGTTTTTGAATTATTTGTAGAGGCTTAATAAATGTATCAAGTGCACCACCCCATCCTGTAATGCCATAACTTACCTTATAATTTGTATTATAATGTATTGTGTATGTTTTAATAAACAAATAAGTAAATAAATTTGTTTAAATATTTTTAGTTAAATGAGTAAAAATGTAATTTTCTTGTTCTCTTTCATATTTTCGTTTAGATTATTATTGTTATCTTCTTCATCAATGATGTAATTTTCTTTTCCTGAAATTGAAAAAAAAACATTCAAGGGCAATTGTGTGTTCAACTCGCAGTATTTAATTAAAGAATCTAAAATATTTATAAGCGATCTAGTTTTCAAACCAAAAAAAAACTATTTTGCATTACGTAGAAGTGCATCAGTTGTTTAAGGTATAACAATTTGATAACTAATCTGAGTCCTCAGACTTGCATGATCCCAGTTTGGCCGCACATGTCGGCTGCTATTTGTGACTAGAACCAGATGTGTCCGTACGGCGCGCGGCTCATTGTTGTTATATCCCAATCACCCACATGGCGCTAAAAAACACACGCTATTGATACTAGATCGGGATCGCGGCCCGAAGAATGTTTATCGCTGATATTTGGTTACAGTGCCGTGGGTTGGACGCCTTTATGGCCGGGATCAAGTTTATAGTATCGTCCCGGTGCTCATTCAAAACAAAAACAAATAATAAATAAATAAAATAAAAACATTCATTACGAAATACCTGACAATATTATTTTATTTGTTCTTACTAATTATTTTTATTAATTTTATTTAATTTGAATCTCTAGCGGCAGATCCGTGAAAAATAACGTTTTTTCGATATTTGTTTATGGGGTGTTATGACGTGTTGCGCTACCCCCTTCTTTAGCCAACGTTATGTGATTGTCATAATCGTCGATAATTGTAAAATCCTGAAGAAAACCCCAGATGTCAAATATCTAGGGATCACTATAGAAAGTAAAGCGTCGATGACAGAGGGCGAGTTTACAAGCTACTATCTGGGAAATTCACTATCTGTTAGTAAACTCACCCAGTGTCATTGTGTTACTTGCTAACTAGCAGATTGTTGACAATCTACGAAAAAAAGTTGAAAGGTCGTCAACTTTACTCGCCTACACGCTTGCTCGTGATTGGTTTATTTATGTTTCCAACATGGCTTCCGATAAACAGCTGATTTCGACTGTCAAACATCTGAAGATTTAGTTCACGCAGGCGTCGTTATTCTTGTTACTGGCGCTAGCAGCGACCTCAGTTTCCTCGCCCTGTGTCATCGACGCTTTACATGAAATTTAAGAATCTTGTAGAAAAAACTGTGTTAAAAAAATTAGAAAACTTACTTATAGTTTTATACGATTAAGAAATATCCTAAATTTTTTAAACATTAAAATGGCTTACTTTACTCTTGTTCAGTCAGTATTGCAGTATTTCGGACAGCGTTGCGTGTCCATCATCAGGGCAGATCCGGTAGATGTGTTAGATAACTTTGGCTAAAGAAGGAGGTAGCGCAACACGGCATAACACCCCAAAATCGAAAATACTTTTGGCAGTAAAAATCTTAAAACGTATCCAATAACGTGTTTGTTTGAATTCCTAACAAATCAGTACCAATTTTGAAAACCCTAATTAAAATAAATTTCTTTTAAAATTATTATTTTATTCCAATCTTTTTTTATTTTTTTTTTAACATTAAGCTTCAGGTACAAGGTTCTGTGGAAAATAATTCCCCTCAAGACCTACGTCATCTTTGGGGATGCTGTGTGGAGGGTATTTTTAGGAAACGAAGGAGGGAAAGTTCTGGAAAGGAAAAAGGTATGAGGGGTGGGTCAGTGTATCCAGGAGTAACGGGCGTATGAATCCATCCCTCCCACTGCGGAGCAAGGCGATGGGTCGAGAAAGTTGTGCTGGAGAAGTCGAAAGGTTTCCCTCATCTCTCCCGATCCGGCCCGCCAGGCAATAGTTGGGCAAATGCATCCGCCGCCAAGACCTAGACAAATGAACCCGTGCGCCCCTACTATGTCACCAAACCTAGCGAGTCACTTGGGGTGACCGACCGGTGGCTAGAAATCAGAGGTCAGTGTCTCCAGAAGTGACTGCGGTACAAGACGATGGTTCAAGAGACTCCGACTGGTGAAGTTAAAAGGTCTCCCTCAACCAGTCTCTTCCGATCCGGCCCGTCACGCAGTAGGTGGGTAAACTCATCCACCACCAAGACCTAGTTAAACTTCACCCCATGAATTCGGACACCCATGCTAAATAACCAAACGTAGCGAACCACTTGGGGTGACTTACGGCAAGGGTGTTGGTTATCCAATAAATGGTTACCCATATCCGCCTCCCAAATTATGAGAGATAAGGTGTAAGGTGTTTTCGATATCACCTTTTTTATGTGACATTTCACAAGAGAGCCCCTGTCTGTACATTGTAAAGGGAAACGTGGGGCAGTGTTGTGATACGGGTTAAGGTTGGGACTGTAGGAAGGGATTTAATGCGGGTTTTGGAGAGGCCCGGGTTATATATGAAGGAAGAAAAATAGATGTAAATAGCTCGTTCCATATACGCGCCGACTTACATCAGAAACGGTTTGAAGAAGCGACCAGTTCTCATGAAGTCGACATCAATAATTATGGACAGGTGTTCCGCTTGTGTTCGTCAAGTTTCGCGTAGGTTTACCGGTACACAAACATCTATAGAAATACCCGTAAAATAGATTCAGCATGCGTTTCATTGCGTCTGTGCATTTTAGATGGCAATCGGTCTATTAACAAATAACAGCGGATTGTCAATTATACGAATCACTTAGGTTTATCAGGTAATTTGAGGATCTAGCTCAGAGGTGGCACCCAAATCAGAAGTACTTTAGATTTTTTTTACATTAACTCGACACAGGGGGCCCTGAGGAATCTAATTTTTCTCGTGGCCTATGTCATCTGAGATGCTGTGTGGAGGTCTTTTAGAGGAGAGGAAGGAATGAAAATTGGTCTTGAAGAGTCCCATATTGTAGGAAGGAGGAAACGCTGAGGCCGGCAAATCGTTCCACAGCTGAGCTGTTGAACTCAAGGAAGAGTCGAAGGAAGAAGAGACCGTGAACATAATATATGTTGGGCGCGCGTTTGGCGTGTTTCCCGACTAGGCACCGGAGCCGATGGGATCAGTGGAGGTAATCCACCTCTTACCTGCCCTGGTATAAGTAACTGATGGTTACTCCTTCAAGGCTCTCGCAAGATTCTAATTTTTTTTGTTAAACGAAGCTACCTTTATTTATTTTGAACAAATCTAGACCTCCAGTGTCACAAGCAGTATGCAAGTGCTTAACAGGAAAAACAAAATGCAAAAAATAGGTTAGTTAGACAAAGATAAATTAAACAGGGCAAAAGAAAAACTCATTCATGAGGCTCCATGAGGCGGCATTGCATCTGTAAAAACCCGCAAGCACCTGCATAAAATAGAGAACATAAGTAATACAGTAAATCGCAAATCAATTGGCAAGTACCAACAAAAAATGAGAATGGCTTTCGGTCTGACCATAAACTACACTTAGCTTCCGTGTCCCTCAGCCAACCACTCAGTGAAGCATCAAAGAATGTTAACTGAATATTTGGGGTAAAATACCAAGAAAATTCAGCGTTGGGTAGTCAGAGGCAGGACAAAGGATAGTCAAGGTCGTCTGATCAAGCCTCAAGCCTGCACATGTCATTGGGGGAGGCGCAGATAGATTTGAGAAGGATCTGCAAAATTAGTACCTAATGTAACTAAAGATGAAGCAGGGACGAGGTCCAGCACACCTCCATATGGGAATAGGGAAAAAAAAAATTGGAGATTAGCCGATGGGATCAATGACGCTAATTCATCGGTGCATCTTCCATTGAAATACCAGTAGAACAAGGATAACATTCCCACCCGACACTATGCTCTGAACTCGCCTGAGTCTAAAGATTGCAATCCGTTTGTTAAGATGGGAAAATCTATAAAACAGACTAGAGGTGGCTGCCAAATTCAACAGTGGGGCTTGACTTGGTGGGGGGCCAACCTTTCTTTCATTGTGTAATGTAGGTACTAGATCTGAACAGTCGGTTAGTTTCCTTCTACATACTTAGTTTTCACACAACAAATACCGCTCAATCTGAGCAATTCGGACTTCTGTAAAAAAATAAAACGTCTTCCTGAGGCATCCCCGACTTTTTCCAACTGAACCTAAAGACATAAACGGTCCGCTATTCTTGCGCGAAAGGGTTACTTAATGTAGTTCCGTTTGAGAGGGTTAACTTCCTCCTTCCTCCTTCCCATCTCCCTCCCCTCCCCTTTAAGCCGCCAGCTGTTCCGGATGGAATTAAATTCAAAAAGAATTCTAATAAGGAACCGGATACGGCGCACGTGCGTTCTATTTTTGAAATTGGACAGATGTGGCCGGTGACAGATCGGGAGCCGCCATTTGTACCACACTCCCCTCCGCTATTATTGCCCTTGCCGCCATCTTTTTTATTGCGGTCTTTATTATTGTCTATGGTGTTATATTAATTTTGCGCAGAAAATTTTAAAATTAATTTATGTCCATCGATGGCTCCGTTTAATAGATTCCACTATCTTTACATTGATTGCAATCTTTAGAGCACAGGCGTCATGTTCGAACGTTTTTTCTTATTCTACCGATATTTCAATGGTAGATGCTCCGAGGAACTAGCATCTTTGTTTTACAATAGCTCCATATAGGAGGCCCTGAGGAAAATATTTCCCCTCAGGGCATATGTCATCTTTAGGGAAGCTGTGTGGAGGGTCTTCTCAGGAAAGGAAGGTGCAGAAGTTCTGGGAAGGAAAGGGGTATTAGGGATGGGTAGGAATCTGGGGGCCAGTGTGTCCAGGAGTGACGGTTATATGAATCCATCCCTCCCACTGCCGTGCAAGGCGATGCTCCGAGAGAGTACGGCTGGAGAAGTCAACCATTCTATCCCGATACGGCCTGCCGTGCAGCTGGTGGACAGCCGCCAAACCCGGACAAACCTCATCCCATGAACCCGTGCACATCAAACGTAGCGAACCACTTGAGGCAGAAGTGTATTGTAAGAAAGTAAACCAAATGCTCGGCTATGATCATTTACACACGGTTGACATTTTTCATTCATTCATGAGAATGGGTCGTTTGAAAAACTCGTTCTTGAGTTCAACAGTTTAACTGTGGAACGATTTGCCGGCCTCTGTGTTTCCTCCCTCCTACAACATAAGTCTCTTCAAAATCCGGATTACTCCTTTCTATCTATCTCCAAAGATGACGTGGGCCCTGTATATTTTTTATTGGGTGACCGGACAACTCAGAATGAAACCAACTCAGAAGCACCTCAGAAAGTTCATTAAGAGTGATGATAAAAAAATATAACAAAATGGTTAAATAGGTTATGTTAGGTTAGGGTTGCCGGCTATTTTTAAATTAATTTTTCATAGCTTTCAATGATCTTTCTGAGGTGTTACTGAGTTGGTTTCATTCTGAGTTGGAACCTTTTTATTGTAATATATTTTTATTTCAGTTACATTTATACATATTAAAAAATATTATATTTAAGATCATCACTGGTCATGTTATACCTTTTCAGAAAAGAGGGCCTATATCATTTGGTTGTAATGATTTAATTAACTGAGCGCAGCGTAATCCAGGTATAACTCGACTGTTTTGCACTTCGTCTGTCTGTAAAATTGTTTGTACGTTCCGTTTCCGTTTCAGGATAGTAGCCGTTTTAATGTTTCAGTAAAGATTATTTTTTTCAAATGTGAATGGGAGTCATCGTGTTTATTTCAACTTTCTTATTCACATTTTTGAAGTGAAAACTTCTTTAGCACCGTTATGATTTGAAACTCGATGAAACGGAAGCGTGCGACACTAAAAAGAGACAAACACATCCATCTATAGGATTTAGCCTGCGAGAGAATGAGATAGCAATAAAATATTTATTTATTTCACGGATACTAGTTTCCAATATAATACGATAAATCCACGGTCCGCATTCAGCGGACCAACGATCGAATCTTACGAAACTCAAACAAAAAAAAAAAATGTAAAATCAATATCCAATGTTCGGTTCACTCCAAAATAAACAGAAAAATAAAACACAAAGAAAGCGACATCTAGCGACTCCGAAGAAGAAAACACAAATACTAATAATATTAAATTAAATTTCAGAACTTATGTAAAATGTACGGTTTATCTGACATTTTTTCCATCATAAAATATAAATCCTGCAATGTTTGGACAGAGTGTTGGCACATTGCTAGTTAATCCAAGGGAGCCTGCTATGCCTCAATACAGAGGTATATCCTATCACAACCCATTGTTTCAACAATACCCCATTTTTCCAAAAAAAGAATTTTCCTCAATTATTTAAATGAAAATCGGAAATTGTTCCGTTCCTTCTCACCTTTTTAAAATTCACATCCTTGACTCCCCAGAGTGTACATTTTGTGGTTTAGAGGTGGCAACTTTAGATAATATATTTTTGGTGGTCCCAATGTAAACAAATATCATCTCTTCTATAAAGCCTTATCTAAAATTACCTCCCCTCCATTCTAAGTCTGAACTCAACTCCAATCTTGCAAATAATTTTGAAATTTTCCCATTAAATAAAATCAATATATAAATTCACCTTTCCTTTCTCCATATTATTATTGAGTATGGTATCATAGCATGGGGAGGCGGTACTGCATCAGCACTGGACCCAATCATAAAGGCACAGAAAACTATTATAAAATTAATTCTTAGACTACCTCTAATTACAGACTCCAACTTAATCTTCAATATTATGAATGTGTTTGACGTTCGGCAGATATATGCAAAAACAATCCTCACTCATCTATACACAAATATACACAAATACTATGAAAAAAGATTAAACACTCGCTGTACTCGAAACAATAACAAATATTTACTACAAATTCCCATAACTCATACTACTTTTGGTCAACGAAGCTTCAGATACCTTGCAACAAGACTTTACAACATTCTTCCAATTAGTATAAAAAAATGTGATTCACAAAAAAATTTTAAAAAAAACATAAAAATTTGGATAAAAAATAATGATAGAGCATTTACCGGTGCACTCACCCAAATTCGAAATTAATATTGAACCAATGCTGTTATTATTGTACCAATGTTATTGTTATTATTAATGCAAACATTCTATTGTGTGATTTTATTCTAATGTAAGTGTAGGTATGTTCACAGTATAATAAATTGACATAAAATTACTGCCTCAACACAGGCTAGCCTAGTGAGGCAGGTTATGAGAAACCTAAATTTATAATTATAAATCTCTATTCTTTAATTACCTACTGTATATACGTATTTTGTTTTTTGATATTAACTTTCGTACATATGCAACTTTTAAACTGTACTTTTACTGTACTTATGATGTACTTTTTGTTTTTGTAGTTATAAATCTTCATTTTTTTTTGTTCAATAAAGATATATTATTATTATTATTATATTTTTAAATGATGCCCTAGAACACCCTTGAAGGGTGAAAGCCAGAAACAATTGAGAAAAAAAATACTATTTTTATTTAGATACCTACTTACAAATAAGTATTTAGATACCTACTTACAAATCGAATGATTTCAGAAGAAATTTTGGTTAAAATAAGGGAAGATTAGAAACATAGTTTTTTGGCACACAACTACTAGTTCATAATAATTATCTATTTTATTATTACCGTGACGACAAAAAGGCAATAAAAAACATATCGCTTTATCGCTGCAATTCTTTCTTACACATTAAGTAACGGTGAGGCACACTAAATGCGTGGGACTGTTTCCTCCTAGTACTATTTTTCCTTGCGTTTCATTTTCTTTATACGTAAGAGGAATGTATGATAATTATCGTATCCTTTGGGGGTTGTTATTTAGTGTGTAAGAAAAAGCTATAGCATTTTATGTTCAAGAACAAAAACAAAACCATGAGCCGCATGACGTTTGTAAATTTTTGGAATTCACTCACACTTCAATATTATCCTAGTAAATATATTCCATACTTTCAAAACTGTCGTCACGGCTAGTAGTATTCAAGTGGTTTACGGAGACGTCACGATGCCGTGTGATGCCAGTGATGCAAGAAAATGATCACTTTTTTTTCTTTGGAGGAAACAGACCTACATAACAGATTGTGTATCTCATCTTTGTTAAAGGAATGTATGTTTATTGCCTTTTTTGTCGTCACGGTACCATAGCCGTGAATCGTCAAGGTAACTATAAAAGCGCTCAATTACTATTATTGATTGCCTACCGAATTATATATAGTAAATCTCTACATGTTATAAATTATAGTCCTCCGTCACGTCTGTCTGTCTGTTCGCGATAAACTCAAAAACTACTGAACGGATTTTCATGCGATTTTCACCAATAGACAGAACGATTCATGAGGAAATTTTACGTATATAATTGGTCAAGGTTTTGTATAAATTGGTTGAAATATATAATATTCTAGCTGGTACTCGGCATGCGTTGCTATGCCATTTAATAAATAAATTGATTCTCCCTGCGTGTCCTTTCCTATTCGTCCCCTTCCCCTTTCGCGTTCTCACTCCGCCTCCTCCACCTTCCCTCTCCCCACTCCACCACTCCTTTTCCCGAGTTCCACTCCCCCCTCCAAGGTTCCCCTCCCCCCTCCCGTATTCCATACTTTCAGTCCCGGTACATTCAGTTTTTAAACAGCTCGCGTGCCACCTATTGCAATTTTTTATACAAATTTCAAAATTCCAGAGCTCACAAGCAGTTTTATACAAACCTTGTCCTGACAATAACGAACACAAAGAAAAAGAATTCTCAAATTTGGTGCAGTCGTTCGGAAGTTATGCGTGTACACACATTTTTCATTTTTATTTATAGACAAAGAAAATTATAGAAAGAAAATAGAAAAGAGAAAGATAATGGAGAATGTCTGCATGTGGTGGACGAGCGGGGATGGCAAGCGAGTGATGTGGATTTGATTTGTATGCAAATCTACAGTTTTATGGCGAAGATGATGAAATTTTGCACATGTGACCTTCTAAACAAGAGGAAGGTCTAGGTCTAGATCTAGGTCTACATTTGATTTCGAAAACTCTGGTAAAGCCCGGGCATCGCCGGGACTTTAACTAGTTATTGATAATATTATTACTGTACTTGAGTATGGCTATTTGGTTGGATGTATGGTTGTTCTAACCTTGGACGATGTCCAGGGCTAGAGATGGAGTCCAGAGCATTCCCAGTTAGGTACTGCGGAACAGGAACAAGGATCTGGCTTGCTTCAACCTGTCTGTAGGTACCTGACTCTTATGGGGTACAGTGTGGCCCCCTTTAAAACCGAACTACATATATTTTACATTTTAATTTTATATTGAGCCTTTATATATTGCAATGTGTATGTTTATATACGCAGTTATATAATTATTTCTCATTTGGCGTGAAATATTTTCACAAAATATTCAATTCCCGATAAATTTCCTGTTTTTAACAAATTTCAAAATAAAGTACTTTTCTTATGTCTTTATGTCGACTTTCACAATTAAGAACATTAAAATTTTGAACGCAAT
The DNA here is from genome assembly GCA_929108145.2 of Limnephilus rhombicus. Classification (NCBI taxonomy): domain Eukaryota; kingdom Metazoa; phylum Arthropoda; class Insecta; order Trichoptera; family Limnephilidae; genus Limnephilus; species Limnephilus rhombicus. The sequence goes on along the minus strand of OV815297.1, from coordinate 13,066,625 downwards.
ATTAGACAAAGTTTTATAGTCATTTACCTATTATTTATTATTGTGTTATGGTGCGTAAAATCAAGTAGGCCAAACAGAAAAGGACTGAAGCAACCGCAAGCGGCGTTCGTGCCGTTTGATTCGTTTCTTTCCCATAATTCATGGCTCGCCTCGCGGTGATACCTACCTGTTTATTTTTGAAGTGAAAACTTCTTTTGCACCGTTGTGATTTGAAATTCTATGAAACGAAAAATAGTGACACTAAAAAGAGACAAACATATAGGATTTAGCCTGCGAGATAAAGAAATAGAAAAATCGGTCTCCTCTTCGTGTGGAGCTTCGCAGCCTCCCCACTCTTGTCTACTTTAGTTTTCTGAAGGTTTCACTTCTACCTACTACACTTGTAATTTTTTTATTACCTTTTTTTACATTGGCTCCACAAAAGAGGCCCTGAGAAAAATAATTACCCTCAGGGCCTATGTATCTTTGGGGTTGCTGGGTGGAGGTTCTTTTAAGGGAAAGTATGGATGGAAACTTTGGTTGACCTTTAGCAGGGGAACTCCAGTGAAAAATATTATGGCTTTAAAAAAATATGTTCATGTAGACCAATAAACGCTGATTCTGAATATATAAGTTTTATTTCATAATATTAAAGGCAGAGTTCTTAAAAAATTATTAAAAAGTGCATTTTTAAACCTCTCGTCAAAACACACTGTAAAGTTGGTATTACTGAATGGTTAGGGCTGACGTCACGCGTCACCAGTCATTGTATTGAAATCTTTGATTATGTTGGTATGACATAAGCCATCAGTATTAACAACATTTCATGTTATTCGTTATTTCATACTGTTTATAGAGATTTAGTCGTTGTGTTTATTGAAACAAAATTTAAGCCTAAAGAATTCAGTATCAAAAATAGAGGTATCTCTATTAGTTTATCTCTATTATTTGAAATATTGAAAAACGACTGCACAAAAAAATAGTAATGTTACTTCTAGGGAGAATGCTTCGAATAACGCTATTCAAAATGGCGGCACTTGATTAGCTGATTGCCCAAACCTAAAATAATTTTTCAGGAGTGATGACGTCACACGATTCACCGTACATACGGTGGTCTTAGGGGAATCTTGAAAAATTAAAACTTTGACAATTATTTTAACTATTTAAAAGTAATATATTATAACTAATATATTAGTTTTAACTAATATATTATATTATAATTCATTTTTCGGGACATCCAGTTGTTAGCGATGTCAGTCGGTAAGTAATGCCGTGTTTACATGGGCCCGGACAGAAAGCAGGGGGGCTGTCAGATGAGAACGTGTATTTACAAACGCCGCCACTGCCATCTGCCGGACTTAATTAGAAGCGCGATAAGGTTTCGCAGACCCCGCAGGAATGCGCTGTGTAAACCGGGCTTTTTTTTCTTCATTACTAGCACGCTTTTTATAGCGCTGTTTATACAGTCATTATAACTCGCTGTGTTCTGGTACGAATTAACGAATAAATACTTTAATGACGTTACTTCTTAACTTACGTCAATAAGTTAATAATGTAATTATCATAGGTACGTACTCTCAGTATCGCCATGGTGAAAGAACAACATTCGTTGCTTTTTAATTTTTCATTATTGCATAAAAATTGCACACATTTTTTTTTACATTAACTCCACACAGGAGGCCTTGAGGAAAATAATTTCCCCCAGGGCCTATGTCATCTGGGATGCTGTGTGGAGGGTCTTTTTGAGGAGAGGAAGGAATGAACATTGGTCTTAAAGAGACCTATGTTGTAGGAAGGAGGAAACACAGAGGCCGGCAAATCACTCCACAGCCGAGCTGTTGAACATAAGAACGAGTTGAAGAAACGACCCGTTCTCATGTGACAAATGACAACCGTGTATAAATGTTGGGCACGCGTTTGGCGTGTTTCCCGACTATGCACCGGTGCCGAAGGGATCAATGATGCTAGTTCCTCGGAGCATCTTCCATTGTAATACCGGTAGAACAAGGATAGCATTCCCAAACGACGCCTGTGCTCTAAAGATTGCAATGCGTCTGTTAAGATGGGAGAATCTATCAAACGGACCGCCCGTTTCTGCACAGAGTCGAGGGTATTTTTCAGGTATTTTGGAGCTCCAGACCAGAGGTGGCTGCCAAATTCAACCGTGGGGCGCACTTGCGATTTTTACAGGGTTAGCAGTTGTGCACTATTAAAGTATCTGCGGGCCCCATACAGTAAGCCCAGTTTCCGGGAGGCTAACTTTACTCTGGCTTCGATGGAGCCCCCATACCTGAGCTGGTCACTTAGGGTTACACCAAGCATATCAATGGAGGGCCTGTTCGGAAGATTGCTTCCGTTGAAAGATACAAGATTTTCATTTCGATCCCTTTTAGACGTAATCAGACAAGATTGGGTCTTTGAAACATTAAATTCAACGAGATTATTTTTACCCCAAGAGAAAACACTCTCGAGGTAACCGTCCATTCTTTGCTTCAAAGCCCTACGAGCTGTTGTAGTTTGTGAGCATTTGGAATTTATTACCCGCTAAGCTACTACAAGTAGCTTGTCAGCAGGAGATTAGTTCCACACATTATTTATTTACGCCCTTGGAGCCTTTACATCAATCGTGTAACATAGTACCTAATAATAAAAATAGAAACAATAAAATACCAATTATTATTTATCTTCCTTTACACTAAAAGAAAGGAAGCAGAATTAAAAAGAAATAAAAACAAAAAGCATTATTAGAAGAATAATAATAAAATTTAGATCAGAATTTGGCTAAAGTTCGGTGTTTGGGTTAAATTCCTAAAAAATAAAACTAGTTATTTTTATACTAATTTGGGGTCGGGGAATCCGAATCTGAAAGAATTAGGCGGCGGCAAGCAATATTAACTGAGTTACACGACTTTAAAAAAATTTATACACATACAGGAAAATAGCCATTTTGGAAGCATTTTGATTCCTAGAAAATCAAACTAGTTATTTTTATACTAACTATGGGCCGGGGAATCCGAATCTGAAAGAATTAGGCGGCGGCAAGCAATATTAACTGACTTACACGACTTTAAAATTTTCTATACACACACACATGAAAATAATCATTTCGGAAGTATTTTGACACACTTAGTACAAAGATCATAGAAAAACAAGAAATATACAAAAACATGTGCCGGCAGTGTTACCAGCTCTCAAAAATATTTATCCCTATATCAATATGAAAATAGATAACAGCAGAAAAAACAGCAGAAAAACATACCTTATAAATCGACCAAGTCTTCTTCGTCCGTCGTATCCTTGTCAAACTCGCTTGTCTCGAAGGGTTCCTGTCGGATACGCGGATCATATAAGAGTCCAGCTAAGCGGTAAAAGTAACATGGTTTGTGCCCCTTTATACCGCCTGCTCGCGTCCCTAACCTAACGCTAAGTTTGTGTAACATGGTTTGTGCCCCTTTATACCGCCTGCTCGCGTCACGGCAAAAAAACATCCCTGTTTTCAAGTAGTTTAGCGGCTACGCTAGGTTTGTGTAACATGGTTTGTGCCCCTTTATACCGCCTGCTCGCGTCACGGCAAAAAAACATCCCTGTTTTCGAGTAGTTTAGCGGCTACGCTAGGTTTGTGTAACATGGTTTGTGCCACTTTATACCGCCTGCTCGCGTCACGGCAAAAAAACATCCCTGTTTTCGAGTAGTTTAGCGGCTACGCTAGGTTTGTGTAACATGGTTTGTGCCCCTTTATACCGCCTACTCGCGTCACGGCAAAAAAACATCCCTGTTTTCAAGTAGTTTAGCAGCTACGCCGGGTTTATGTAACATGGTTTGTGATACAAAAGTGAGTACGGCAAAAAAACATCCGTTTTCGAGTAGTTTAGCGGCTACGCTAGGTTTGTGTAACATGGTTTGTGCCCCTTTATACCGCCTGCTCGCGTCACGGCAAAAAAACATCCCTGTTTTCAAGTAGTTTAGCAGCTACGCCGGGTTTATGTAACATGGTTTGTGATACAAAAGTGAGTAAAATTTATAAAAAATAAGTACTTAAAATATAAACATGTTATTTTACGTTATTAATATTACTGCTTAATGGCAACACTTAATTTTATGTGGTAAAAACATCTATGTTATCTTGTTTTTCTATGATCTTTGTACTACGTGTGTCAAAATACTTCCGAAATGATTATTTTCATGTGTGTGTGTATAGAAAATTTTAAAGTCGTTTAATTCAGTTAATATTGCTTGCCGCCGCCTAATTCTTTCAGATTCGGATTTCCCGGCCCATAGTTAGTATAAAAATAACTAGTTTGATTTTCTAGGAATCAAAATGCTTCCAAAATGGCTATTTTCCTGTATGTGTATAAAAATTTTTAAAGTCGTGTAATTCAGTTAATATTGCTTGCCGCCGCCTAATTCTTTCAGATTCGGATTCCCCGACCCCAAATTAGTATAAAAATAACTAGTTTTATTTTTTAGGAATTTAGCCCAAACACCGAACTTTAGCCGAAAATAATGTGTAAGGGACGAGGGGCAATATAGAACAATTAAAAATTTAAAAGGGGAATAGATTTAATAATGGGTCATTTAAAAACAATTTTTGATTATTAATAATATTTAAATTTGCATTAAAACTCTTTCTAATTACTAAAATTTCTAATTTATCCAACTGAAAGCCATTGACATTACAATGTATTAATTCTATTCATAAGAAAGCTTTAAATAATAATAGTTTATCGGAGTTTGCCAACCATTTAATATAAACTAGTCATACCTTTAATTTTAATAGTGGAATAGAATTAATACATTATAATGTCAATGGCTTTCAGTTGGATAAATTAGAAATTTTAGAGATTTGAAAGAGTGTTTATGCAAATTTAAATATTATTAATAATCAAAAATTGTTTTTAAATGACCCATTATTAAATCTATTCCCCTTTTAAATTTTTAATTGTTCTATATTGCCCCTCGACCCTTACACATTATTTTTTTTCAAATTTTATTATTGTTTATGTCTATTATTTTTCTCTATTACCTATGTATGTCTATTTTTAAATTACTTCTGTCAAAACCCTGAAGAAGTCAGCTTTGCTGACGAAACATGTCGGTTTTTGTAAATAATTAAGTACTTAATACAAAGTTATCTATTAATTTGAATTTAAAATGTTACCACAAAATAATTTTGCACTATTAGAAGAAGTGAATATATATGTTTTAAATATCATGAAAAAGTTGAGCAACATAATAACAGCAATATATTAGTAGTTAATCACATACTTGCAATTTAATGCATGGCAAGAAAGAGCAAAATATAATCTTAATACATAAGGTTACTCCCTAAGAGCTATGATTTTAACATCAGTGAGAATTTTGTTGTAGAGCAATTTTATTTACATTGCTTGAAAATGATTTAAAGCCGTGCTTGGTGACCAGATCTGAATAGCTGGGTACTTACGGCTAAAGTTCGGTGTTTGGGCTAAATTCCTAAAAAATAAAACTAGTTATTTCTATACTAATTTGGGGTCGGGGAATCCGAATCTGAAAGAATTAGGCGGCGGCAAGCAATATTAACTGAATTACAGGACTTTAAAAAATTTTATACACATACAGGAAAATAGCCATTTTGGAAGCATTTTGATTCCTAGAAAATCAAAATAGTTATTTTTATACTAACTATGGGCCGGGGAATCCGAATCTGAAAGAATTAGGCGACGGCAAGCAATATTAACTTAATTACACGACTTAAAAATTTTCTATACACACACACATGAAAATAATCATTCCGGAAGTATTTTGACACATGTAGTACAAAGATCATAGAAAAACACGATAACATAGATGTTTTTACCACACAAAATTAAGTGTTGCCATTAAGCAGTAATATTTATAACGTAAAATAACATGTTTATATTTTAAGTACTTATTTTTTATAAATTTTACTCACTTTTGTATCACAAACCATGTTACATAAACCCGGCGTAGCTGCTAAACTACTTGAAAACAGGGATGTTTTTTTGCCGTGACGCGAGCAGGCGGTATAAAGGGGCACAAACCATGTTACACAAACCTAGCGTAGCCGCTAAACTACTCGAAAACAGGGATGTTTTTGTGCCGTGACGCGAGCAGGCGGTATAAAGGGGCACAAACCATGTTACACAAACCTAGCGTAGCCGCTAAACTACTCGAAAACAGGGATGTTTTTTTGCCGTGACGCGAGCAGGCGGTATAAAGGGGCACAAACCATGTTACACAAACCTAGCGTAGCCGCTAAACTACTTGAAAACAGGGATGTTTTTTTGCCGTGACGCGAGCAGGCGGTATAAAGGGGCACAAACCATATTACACAAACCTAACGTTAGGTTAGGTTAGGTTAGGGAATAAACAATAAATTTTCTAATTTATCCAACTGAAAGCCATTGATATTACAATGTATTAATTCTATTCATATGAAAGCTTAAAATAATAATAGTTTCTCGGAGTTTGCCAACCATTTAATAGAAACTAGTCATACCTTTAATTTTAACAGTGGAATAGAATTAATACATTGTAATGTCAATGGCTTTCAGTTGGATAAATTAGAAATTTTAGTAATTAGAAAGAGTGTTAATGCAAATTTAAATATTATTAATAATCAAAAATTGTTTTTAAATGACCCATTATTAAATCTATTCCCCTTTTAAATTTTTAATTGTTCTATATTGCCCCTCGACCCTTACACATTATTTTCTTTCAAATTTTATTATTGTTTATGTCTATTATTTTTCTCTATTACCTATGTATGTCTATTTTTAAATTAGTTCTGTCAAAACCCTGAAGAAGTCAGCTTTGCTGACGAAACATGTCGGTTTTTGTAAATAATTAAGTACTTAATACAAAGTTATCTATTAATTTGAATTTAAAATGTTACCATAAAATAATTTTGCACTATTAGAAGAAGTGAATATATATGTTTTAAATATCATGAAAAAGTTGAGCAGCATAACAACAGCAATATATTAGTAGTTAATCACATACTTTCAATGTAATGCATGGCAAGAAAGAGCAAAATATAATCTTAATACATAAGGTAACTTCCCTAAGAGCCATGATTTTAACATCAGTGAGTATTTTGTTATGGAGCAATTTTATTTACATTGCTTGAAAATGATTTAAGCCGTGCTTGGTGACCAGATCTGAATAGCTGGGTACTTACTTTATGAATCTTCTTATTTATCAACTCGTTCTCTTCCCAACTCTCTTTAGCCTCACAAAATACTCCAATTTGGGATGCCATAGTCCCACTGGCTCCGGTACAGTTATCGGTAATAGACTTTGGTGCGGTACTAACATAAAAAATAATTTGAAAAAAATCAATTAAAAGATACGAAACACAAACGTAGGTACAATTAGTTGGGTTTGGTTAAGTTAGATTAGGCTAGTTTAGGTTAGGTTAGGTTGGGTTAAAGAAGGTTTTTACTATGGTTATTTTTTCACATTAGCTCTACACAGGAAAAAGAATCCCTTAGGGCCTATTTCATAATTGGATATGCTGTGTGGTGAGTCTTTTAAGGGAAAGGAATGAGAGGAAGTTCTGGAAAGGAAAAAGTGTGAGGGGTGGTTAAGGATCTGGAGGTCGATGTATCTAGGAGTGACAGACGTATGAATCCATCACTCCCACTGCGGTGCAAGGCATAGTTTTATGTGCACTCTGAATTTGTATTATTTCTAAATATTAACTGCCTACTGTTCTATATAATTTAGTTTAAATGATTCTTGTTGAATGGCACCGTGATGGTTTATCATTATATATTGTCCTGTGCCAAAACAGCACTCACTATTGTTGTTAATATTGTTCTTTAGGAATTGCTTTGTATATTTTTGTATATTCGTTATTTCACATTATTTAATTAATTTTTTAAGGACTCGTAAGGAACACTGTAGGTTAATTTTAAGTTTATTATAATTAAGCGCACTTGAAGTGAAACATCACAAAACTGCGCTATATAAATACTACGTTATTATTATTATGGGTCGATAGAGTCCGGCTGGAGAGTTCAAAAAGCAAACAAACCTCACCCCCACGAACCCCGGCACCCGTGCTAAGTCACCAAACGTAGCGAACCACTTGGAGTGACCTATGGCAGGGGTGTTGGTTATCAAATAAATGGTTTCCGGGGCGACGGGACCCACACCCGCCTACCAAATTGGATTAAATTTGGCTGGATTCAGTTAGGTTGGGTTAGGTTAGGTTGCGATTAGTTAGGTTGGGTCAAGTCAGATTGGGCTAGGTTATGTAAAGTTAGATTACATAATATAATAGATAATAATTACAATAGAAACGTTTATTCATTAATAGATTTCTTTTACAATATTACACATTTTGTTCATTTATCATTGATTCTATTAACAAAAATGTCACTGCTCAACTATACATTTAGGATTTCTCCTGGATATAATGTAGCTGGTTTTCTTGTACACAAAATAAATAATTAAATCAAATTTCTAATTTAATATAGTAGGTATAAATAATAAAGAAAGATAAATAACACTTTGGAAAGAAAAAATAAAAAGATAAATAAAAAAATACAATAATAGCAATAACAGAATGAGAATACAGGAATAAATAATACAATACATGAGTAAAAAAATAATCGGTACCACCATCCTTCATAATCCTTGAGTTCAGGTGGCTGGGAGTATAGAGCCCGGGAGGCAGAGGGGGTGTGGGTGACCCCCTTTCTCCCTCCCCCACCCCTGGTGCTATTATCCCCCCCAACACCCCCCCCCCCCTTGGAGCACTTCTCGCAGGAGCAGCTGTACGCAGTTTTGGAAAGTACAGCAGCTTTTCAATCATACCCTTCTTCAATGCGGATACGAATTTAGATTTTGCAAATTGGGTTCTGTTTTATTGTTTTCTGTTTTGCAAGTAGGATTTATATAAGGAAATTTTTCAAATCACCAAAGAGATAAACCAATAGGAGTTTTTTTTTTCAAATTTTTAATTTATACAAACTTTGCAATTTTAGATAAATCAGAAATTTGTGATAATGTATTAATTACGAAATACTATTAATTAATTAATTACAAATATTCGTTAGTATCAGTCTTGGAAATTAATGACTAATTGAAAATGTTGGGATTTATTTTAAGGCTATCTAGTATCTAGTGATTTCAATAATGTCAATACTGTAAAAATATTATATATGTCATTAGTAAGAGTCATACAGAATAAAATTCCAGGGTTTGGTCCCCAAATTATGAGTTTCATTTACATGCGATTGAAAGAATCCAAAATATTTTTTATAGATATGTAAATTTTAAAATGGGCTTTTCTAGTGAATGCCTACATAACGATAACATTATCTGATCGTAGAAACATTTCCGATTTAACCTGTTTGTATAAAATCATTAATTTAATTCAACCACTGATACATATATTTTATTGTTTTATTTATTTTTTTTTTTTTTTTAATTTTATTTTAGTACTTATCTTAAAAAATGGAACTTGTTACGATGTTACTTTTCTTCCATTAAAATCAGTTCCTTGTGGATGGAGGAAGAGTTTACATTTTAAATATGTACAATTATTATATGTTATCTCTTTTCATACTCCAGGCAGGTCAGTTACAAGACAGTACCTACAATATTAATGTAGCAATTCGACATCAACGTCCCAATATTATATGCTCCTAAGTGACGGATTCAACAGCTAGGAAACAAATACTCCGATGTTGTTCATATATTTAGTACCTATATCAATTTTAATATAAATATAAGCATACCTTATTGAAGTTTTTTTCATCAAGTAAGGGAATATTTTGATAGAGCTATCTAAGTTGACTAACACATTAACAGTATTTTGTTGGCTGAATGAAAAAAAAACTATTTTGGATTTTTTATATTTTGTACCTATATAACGTGTGGATCAAATTCAATAATACTTTTACTTTATATTTATTTTTGTGCAAGTGTTTTAAATAGTCCTTTCAATTTTGTAAATATTGTTATATATATTTATATATAAATAGGCGTAAATAAATAAAACAAATAATTTTGGAAATCGATCGGATCAAAATTGTAGTTTTGGGATCATCCAACAAAATATCGTTAAAAAACTATTTATTATTATTATTTTTTTTTAAAGTAAAACCTCAAATTGTAATATTTAAATAAATGAGGACAATATAAGCGAAACTCGATCAAACTCTAGTGTCCCAGAGGTGTCAATATGTTTTTCTGATTTTTCTGTTTCCAGATTTTCGATTGAGTTTCGCTTATATTGTCTTCATTTATTTAAATATATATTTTTATATCGTGTATAATATAACTTAAAAGGAAGGAGAGGGGTGAATTAGGGGTGGATAGGAAGGGGGTCAGTACGTCCATTACTGATGGACGTATGAATTTATCCCTCCCACTGCGGTGCAAAGCAATGTTCTGAGAGTGTCCCGTTGGAGCGATCAAAAGATCTCTCTTATCCAGTGTCTCCCGATCCGACCTGTCACGCAGTTGGTGGTAAACGCACTGTCACTAAGACCCGGATAAGTCTCATACCATTAACCAGAGCACCCCGGCTAAGTCACCAAAGACAGGTCAAACAGACAGTTCCATTTTCTTATAACTAACAATACATGTATATAGTTTTTTTTAAACATGGTACGGTGATATCAAACACATCTATATCCGCTGGTAAGGCATTAAGCAATGCCATACCTCTTGTCATGCTGTGTTGAGCCATGACATCTGTCCGACCCTGCGGTATGTAGAATAGGGCGTGGCTACGAGTTCGACAGTATTTGTCAGGAGCGAATAAGCCACAGCATGACAGGAGATATGGAGAATCAATAAGGTTTTTTATTAACTTTAATTCGAATACCATGAGTCCGGCATTACGCCTCGTCTCTAGGCTTTGATAATTTGTCTCCTTTAGCAGTTCCACGTGATGCATGAATTTCGGATATATTCCGTAAGATCGCATGCAAACATACCTTAGGAATTTTTTTTTAATTTGTTCAATCATATTTATGTATTTAAGTTGATATGGTATCCAGACAGTACTAGCGTACTCCAGCTTGCTTCTGACCACTTCGTTGAACATGGCGGTCATTGCTTCTATGTTACTGAATTGTTTGCAAGTTCTAATTACAAAACCAAGCATTTTGGAGCAAGCCGAAGTAAGCTGCACTATATGATTTGAAAATGTTAGCCTGGGATCAAAGGTCACCCCAAGACCCTTGATGATATTTACGCGTGTTAGTACTTCTCCATTCATTCTATACGGGTATAATAACGGATTTTGTGAACGACTATAAGTCATAACGACGCATTTTTTATATTGAAATTAAGTTTATTTTCTAACGACCATTTCATGATTGAATCGAGGTCTGCCTGCAGTTTGGAATAATCGTTATCTGATTCGATTTCGATCATCAGTTTCATGTCATCCGCGAATAGGAGACATGAGCTATGACGTATGCAGTCCTGAATGTCATCTATTAGAATAAGGAATAACATGGGACCTAGATTCGATCCTTGAGGAATTCCTGACAGAGCTACGAACTCATGGGAGTCGTATCCATTTACATTTACATACTGTGTTTGTTCCAGAATGCGATTTATCCATTTCGCTTTAAGTCAAATAATTAGTCGTATCAATCGTGTTATTTCAGTTATTTTAGTTAAACGTATTTTCACCTTTGCAAATAAAAATTCTCCCTTGGGTTTTTCAAATAAGCTCCCAACCTTTAGAAATAAATGTATTCTGCCTGATATTATATGGGAACATTCCTTTACCGATAAGAAACAAAAAGTTTATTCCTTAAATTGTTTATTTTTAAGTAGTTATGTATATCTGTACAGTTCAAATAGAACCCATAAATATTTATTGCAGCCGCCAAAATAGAAAGGGTTTGCTGGAGGCATATTTACCTAATAATAGGAACCGCCCTATTATCATAAAATTCCAATATTTGTTAATCCCCTAGGTTTAAGATGTATCTTTATTGATGTGCCCTTTTTGGCAAACTTTTAAAAGTAATTTTATTGTTTTATTGTGGGTTAAGTTTAAGAATTCGAGATATGGGAATATTTAATCTTAGTCCTACCATTTCTCCATTTCAGTGTTTTATGATGTACTTAGTTCTATTGGTGGCCCTTTTGGACCGACCTTTAGGGCAATTGTTTACTGCGGGATTTTAAAATCCAGATGGGGGAACAGCACAAATATGCTGTCTCACCTTTGTATGTTTTTCTTTAAATATTGTGATTTTGGAACAGAGAAGTCAGTCTTGTTATTGCGGTTGAACTGGAAGATACACGAGGTGTATCTTCAGTTACGCAGAGGGAAGATAGGCCCTTTGCGTTAGTTTTGCTAGTAGAGTAAAGCTAGAAGGTACACGCTGTGTGCCTTCAATTGTGTAATTGTACTGAAGCTGGGAGGTATGAGTTATACCTACGGTTCAGTATTGAAAAACTGACAATAGAGAGATCGAAGTAGAGACTTCGATATTTGTCAGTGTGGTGTGGTCGTGGACCACCCGAGTAAGGGTAGATAGACCCTCTTGTGATAATTGTATTTATTGCATTAAATAAATTGTGCTGAAGAAGAAGAAAAAGAAGTTCTGTTGTGTTCTCGTACCACGATAGTAGAAGTAAACTGGCTTCTATCTTTTAAATATGACGCAAAAAATATCAGTAAGGGTTGATTAAAACCTATTTTGTGCATCTTTCTTAATAGAACGTCGTGATCTACTCGGTCAAATGCCTTTACGAAATCCGTGTAGATTACGTCCGTCTGATGCCTACAGTCTAGGCCTTTTGCTACCCGTCGAGAAAAAGAGAGTAAGTTGGTTACCGTTGATTTCCTCGGTAAGAAGCCATGTTGATTTTCTCATAAGAAAGGCGCGATTTGCGGACTGATTTTATCACAGATAATCATTTCAAAAATTTTTGGAATTGTTGACAGTACTGCAACTGGTCTATAATTTCTGACATCAGTCTTTTCATCGGTTTTGTGAATAGGGCTGACCCTCATTCATTTCCAACACTGTGGAAACGTGGATGACATGATGCAGAGATTAAATATGTAAGCAAGGGATACATTCTTGGGGTGACCTACCGTTTATATGTATAATTTGCGTATATCTAGTATGTCAAATATGGAGAATATTTGGTCTGTGTCAGTCATTCTATGTTGTTTAAGTACCTTTAATATGGTTTTCTGTGCGATTTCCATATTATGATCTACAGCCGAGTTTGTTGCTACTCCCTAAACAATGATTTCATATTCTGTAATGGATTGACAAAATGCAAAATATATTGTTATCCTTTGTTTCAGTTTATATATGTTCCTGATGTTTATGACAATGTGTATTGTTTTGAGTAGTATGATATGATGTATCCATTTGGAGTTATGGTTAATTATGATTCCTAGATGTTTTATTTGGTCTAGTTCTTTCTGGAGTAGGGTAATCGCAGATGTTGGTGTTTATACATTAGTGTATTTTTATGGTATTTGTCTTGTTTTTTGCTGTCTTGTGCTATTTTTTTTGTACGTTGTGAAATTTTTGTCGAAATGTTTAGCGTAAGTATGTTTGTATCTAACCATGTTTTCGCTAGAATGATTATGCATATTGTTTTAATCTTTAGATTTATAGATTAAAACTGTCGATTGTCAACAAAATTGTGGCCTACATACTGTTGATAAGTTGTGATTGTTTTTTTTTATAAAAAATGTGTTGAATTTAATGGGTTTAAAATGGCTTCAGGCGTGTTTGGTGACCAGATTTAAATAGCCAGATACTTCCCCATCTTCATATTCCTCCTCTCCTTTCATGCCAAATTACTTTCAACCTCACGGCGTACACAATAATTGGGGATGCCATAGTCTCACTGGCTCCAGACGATTGAGAGCGGTTGGGACCCTTGTGCGGTATTCACGAAAAAACTCTGTTTCGTTTTGCAGGACAGACCGCTAAACAACCCTGTCTTTGCACACATACTTTGCTTCATCAATTTTTATGCATCGTCGCTTCACAATAACTATTTTCAAACAGAATAAAAAAATCTATCAAATTATTCCTCAACCCAACAATATCTTCAGTAATTCGGCATCAAGGCCTACCTCTGCTAAGTGGTATTTTGCGGCAGGTGATATTTCAATTGGCACGTGAGCGGGGTTCCCACAGGGTCCGCGTTAGGGCCCCCCGCTATGCCGTAGGCGGCCTCTTTGTACAAATTCGTACTTAATGAAGACGGAACATCCATCCCACCCTTCACCTCACCCTCTCCTATTCATTAGTCGTGGTGGTGACGGTCTCAGGGCGATGGATTCTGTTATATATGTTTATGTGCGAAATACGTAAATAGGCAATATTAATTTTATTCTTCTCAACACTCTTTTATACACCCCGTAGGGCTTTTACATAAATTATTATGGTTTCATTTTTTACAAGAGTAAGTAATAAACAATGGTTTCATATGGTTTGAACAATTTGAATACATTAAAAAATATGTGTATTAATTTAAAAAATTTCAGAAATAATATTTTGAAATGAAAGATTTGTTTAGATATGTTTTAAACATTGAATTTTTTATATTAAAAATGTTGATATTATTGTATATTCATTTGCTAAACTGTGTAAGCGAGAAATTTACGAGTTTGCCACATAATTTATTTGTGAACGGGGACAATGAAATAGGTAAGTATGCCTAGTGTGTCGAGCAGGTTCTCTTATATTACCTAGATTCAGGAGTTTGCAACAGACGAGCTCCGAATTTAAAATTTTTAAGAAGTGTTTATTTGGTCTAAGGAAATATTCAATTTAAAATTAATAAATCCTAATAACGTTTGCTGATTTCTTTCAACATTTTTAATGCTAATTTTATGTTGAGGTGACCAAACAACAGAATTATACTCTAAGTAACTACGAACTAATGAGACAAATAAAAAGGAAGTGAATTAAAAAAAAACGTGGTTCTAAGCAAAAATCCCAATGCTTATCTAGTAGTAATGAATAATCGAAAATGCAAAGGTGTAGAAAGGTATTGTATTGTGAATTGAAAAAATTAAATAGTAAATTTTTGTTTTTTCTAGGCTAAACTATAATTCTAATGGGAGAAGGCACGAGGACAAGTAGAAAAATATGTATTGGAGGGATGAATGGTTATTTGATGTTTGTGTTGGTAAGTTTATATTATATTTTTTAAATAATTATTTAATGTGCATTACTACGTGGGTGGTGTGCTGTATCTACATATCTCACTAGAAAATTCTGTGTTGTGCTCTCAATGCAGAATTTTCTCAGGATATCACATCACAGAATACAAGAAAGTTTGTTATATATGTTTGTTTATGTGTGTTTGTTACTCTTTCACGCAAAATCTGCTGAATGGATTTTAATGAAACTTTACATCTCATACATCAGAATAACATATACGAGCTCTGCCATTATGAAATTTGTATAAAAAAATTGCAATAGGTTGCACGCGAGCTACTTGAAAACTGAATGTACCGGGAATGAATGTATGGAACGCAGGAGGGGGGAGGGGAATCCGGGAGGGTAACTCGGGAAGGGGAAGTGGAACTCGGAAGAACGGTTCGCGGGAGGGGGAGGCGAATACTGGAGAGGTGAGGGGAACCAGGGAGAGGGGAAAATAAAATTTTGTACAACATCGTACCATTGATGTTCCAGCTAAGAGGTTTACAACTAAATATTCGGCAATCCACTTCTGTATAAATACAATGGCAACAAAATGTATATGTAGTTAACACTCACGGAAGATAGAAGGGAGCAGGTTCATATGGGACGTAGTTCATTTCATGATGAGATCACCATCTGAGATGTAGTTCACTTTTTTACACTGAATTATTGCGAATTTGGATCGTTTTCCAAGAATGCGATGCGATGTGATAATGTTTTGGGGGGCAAGAGGGGAGAGGGGAAAGGATCCATTTAATGCCATAAATAGAATAAATAGTCCATTTCAAGAACACAAAAGTCTCTCGCCGAGATATTACCTGAAAGCGGCGCGAACAATTGATTACTGTAATGTCATTCAGTCCTAGTGATTGTAAATACTTGTTGCACGCTCGGGAATGTTTAATAAAGCTCGTGTATCGTCGCAAGTTCGTTTATTTACGTTATTGTTTGGTTTAAAATGAATATTAGGCATGTCGAAACGTCCATTCTAATGGATCGAGTTCCGAGCTTTGGTCCGTGTACTGGACTGGGTTCTCTGGGAGTAGTCGATTTGAAAAAGGAGCAGGAGTAGGATCCGCTTCCCGCAAAGAACCCGAGTTCAAGAGCCCACTCCAGCTGAACCTACACATCGCTAGTCGGTACAGAGAAAATAGGGAATATCTACGTACACAAAATATAACCAAATATCCGGAAGGGGTGTGCAGAGAGAACAAAAGAATGAAACATATTTTCATTCAAATTCGCCAAGGAAAAAACTACATTACATTTATATGTACTAGCTGACCGACAAACGTTGTTCTGTCATATAATTTATTTCTAGTGAATATTTTGTTTGTTAAATAAAAAATAACGAATGTATTGTAAGTGTGTGGGGATGGGATCTATGACAGTAAGAGGAATAGAGCGCTGTAGACGATGACCGCCAATAAAATGAAGAAAAAAAACACCAACCATTCATTTTCTCAATTCAATATATTTCGTTAAAGTAATGGACATATTCATTGTTTGATCTCTTAAAAGTCAAATGTAAAGTTAAAAATTATTTTTTTATCCTAAAGTAAAGAATTTCAAAGAGCAATTGAGTGGACGATATTTTTTGTCAGTCCGACTTTAGCCAACACAAATAAGCTCGATGGTTTGCCCAAATTTGTTTATACGAAAATAATAAAATCGCGATTTAAAAATGGGAGGGTGAGGGTAGGAGGGTGAAAATTTTGGGTTGTAGGTATTTTTTAATGCCAAATAAAAAATTGTCAAAAAAAAATTCTGCATAGGGACACCCTAATCACCTAGCTCTATGACATATATTTTACGAACTATTTTATACCTACCAAATATACATTAAAAAAAAATCATAAAAATTGGTCCAGCCGTTTCGAAGGAGTGCGACTACAAACACCGTGACACGAGATACAGCGTAAAGTTTAAAAAAATCCAAACTGTAAATAAACTCGTTTAAAATCCATACCAACTTATTATTAAATGTATTTTTGAAGTCGTTTTTAGATTTTAAATTGATAAATAATTATAATTTCGGGGGACCAATTGTCGGGGGATCAACTGTCGGATCACTATTTGTGGGGTAGGATTTAACCCCCCAGGCTAATTTGTTCTCTTTTGAGGCGGGAGGGGGGGGAGTGGGGATAGGGAAGGTGGATGAGGCGGAGTGGAAAATCCCTAATAATATGCGAACGAAGCCGGGGGCAAAAGCTAGTATATACACGTATATAAAAATTAATGCATATTTGCTTGCTTGCTTATATGTTCCTTATGCATTGCTAAACCATTCATCCGGTTGCGATGAAACTTTGGGGATTTGATGTGCGCATGCCCGCGATGGCTTTTATATATAATAGTGTGCTGTGGCGTCATAACGTATTGCGTTGCTAAACCATTCATCGTATTGCGATGAAACTTGGTGGAGTAAAAGTAAAGCACGCCCGCGAAGGTTTCTATGTATACCTACTGGTGAACTCTGGCATTATGAAATTTGTATAAAAAATTGCAATAGGTGGCATGCGAGCTGTTTGTGACGTTGCAACGCATGCCTATAAATATCTAAAACATAGATTCTCGTAAAGGTTTCGTTCGAACTGCTGACGATTTCAGGTTCGTATATAATGAATGCTTATCTAAAGATCTTGTATCAATCTTTGGATTAGCAGGTGGCAAATAGGAGAGGTAAATTTCTACTAATAATAATTATTACAACATCAAGATATTCACTCTGTCTCAGATTGGACTTCGAAGTTTGTTGAACCCACGATAAAATTATATTATACTAGCGAGTTCTTGGCATGCGTTGCAATCCCACTTAATAAATAAAATGTTTTCTCCCTGCATGTCCTTTCCAGTCGTCCCGTTCCCCTTCCGCCTCCCCTTCCTCTCCCGCACTCCCTTCCCCTCACGTGTCCCACTCCGCCTTCTCACTCCCGCTTTCCCCTCCACCCTCCCGATTTTCCTTCCCCCCTCCCGATTCCCCTCCCCCTCCCGCGTTCCGTTCATTCAGTTTTTAAACAGCCCGGGAATCACCTATTGCAATTTTTTAAACTAATTTCGTAATGCCAGAGCTCATCAGTATATATAGAAACCTTCGCGGGCCTGCTTACAACAACTCACTAAAGTTTCATCGCAATCGGATGAATGGTGCAGGAAATAATTTCATGAAGCCAGAGCTCACTATTATATATAGAAACCATCGAAGGCATGCGCACTAGGGTGTGTCAATTATTTCAACTTTTAAATTCAGGAACGCCCGGGGTCTCAAAAGTTGCGTCTTACAAGGGAAATGAGAACTGCATTTAAATTTATTTTTTTAAAAATGGCTATTAGCCCGCTAAAATGCATTGAAAATTAGAAAACAAACCTAAAACCATTTGTTTTTTAATTTTTAATAAAAAAAAAATTTTCAGTAATTTAACCTTTTACCGTTTGTTTATTATTAAAAAATGCCTATAACTGACAAAAATGAAAAAAAAGTTCAAGTTTATGAATACAAGTAGGTCAACAAGAATTCTGATTTTATCCAGAAAAAGTGTTATTTTCCCCTTTTATATTTTTAACCAACACATCACATATGTTAAAAAAAAAAAAAAAAGGGTTCTTTGTACTGCAGTTATAGAATGAAAAATAAGTTTGGTACATAATATAAAATATGAACCCTTTGTTTTATTTCATTTATTTTTACGTTTTCAAATAGCTATAGATCACACGAAACTTTTGAGACCTCGGGCGTTTAAATATAAGGCCATTTTTTCTCTCTATACATACGAACATACATATAAGCAAGCCAGCAAATCAAATATACATTGATTTTTATATTTAAAGACTAGCGCAGACCCATGAAAAAATACGGGGCATTATAATTGTTAGATTTGTGAAGCAGAAAGTATTAATTATATTTGAAATATTAATCTCGGGAGCCTACAAACCTTGTCAATTTTTTATCAGAATTTAACATTTTTAATTAACACTATTATTAAACTTGAATTATTAAAATGAATTAAAATTATAATTAAACTTGTCAAAAATAAATAAACTACAGAAGTACACATATAAAATACGTGTAGAATTATTAATTTTCAAAAATTAACAATTTTACGATTACAGCTAGGTAGCTACCAACTTTATCGCTTGTCTGAATTAACGCAATCAGTTCCAATTTGACCATTTTAAAGCAAATTTGAGTTTATTGAACTAGAATAACTTCACTCCACGCACTGCCAACCGAAATCAGTATTTTTTTAAAACATGTGTTAGCGATATTAAAAGCTTTAGATAGGGTTGCATTCGCGGACATATGAATATATCTGGACATGCCCTAAGTGATAAAAACGTATTATTTCCCCCTCCCCATGGAGCCGGCTGGAGCTTCTCCTTGGAACCGGCTCGCTCCATGGGGAGGGGATAGAGCCTCGCTTGAATCTAAAATGTGTGACGTCATCATTCTTGCCGTGACCAGCGAGAAGCTAACATCCATACATTTAACGAAATAACACGCCAAAACGGTAGCTTGTGCTATACAATATACTTACATATCAATGTGCACATAGCGAATGTGGGCGGTTCTCCACTGTGCTCGTCGCTGGTTACAGGGGTATGTAAATTATGAAACATTTGTAAAAGTGTTTTAACTAAACACGGTAGCAAAATATTGCTATGTGTATTGGGGCGAATCTTTTTGGGGCGAGCATTTGGCCTTAGCAAATATGTTATTAACGTGGCAAGCCATTTGCGCTCCCATGTAAAAAGGTCTATTCATTCAAAGCAGATTTTGCTTTTAAGAACTAAATGGTGATATTGTAATGCGAGATGCCTATATACTGTCAGATTGATTTTTTAACGAATCACAGTCATCTTCCTCTCTTCGCCCCCCGTAGTTTGGTTTTACCCCCTCGTCTGTATATTCTGGTCTATTGAATTCTGATGTCTATGGTTGCATTTAAATTTGTAAATTGTACAATAAGTACGTTTGTAAAATCAAAGCGTTAAAGAGTTTTACACCTGCTTTTAAAAACAGTATTTCATTTTGGGATGCATTTAAAAATAGCGAATCTATTTGTAATTGAATGTCGAGCGGGAATATTTGATTTATTTATTTATTTTGTAAGAACCAGATAGCTGTTACATAATATACAGTGATAAATATAGAAGTGAACTGAAGTCAAGCCACAGAAATTTCTTATGCTAAAACACATCGGAAATAAAGTTTTAATATCTTAAAATTAATTTTGGGTTATTGGAAGGGAAAAGGAAGGGAAATATAGGAAAAGGATAGGAGATGCTCCCGATACATTCTCTACTCTCACATTAATAATCGGTTGTACGTGTTACTTCATATCGATATTTCTTTAGGTTATTACTAAAAATTTTGTATTATATTGTTCACACACGCGAGGAATTGGGGAATTTTTTCTAATATTTGTTCTACATGATGGTAAATAAAATAAATCGGATTGTCGGGTTGATCTTGACGGAATACGAAAATTTATTAAATTGGTAAGTTCTGGCAATTATTTAGAATTTTAAACAACAAGATTTGATCAAAAATTAGACGTCGTGTTTGGAGGGATTTGAAATTGTGAAATGGATTCAGTATAATTTGAGAAGGGTAAGTTTAGTTTAAAATTTACTAGCAGACCCGGCCACACGTTGCTGTGGCTAACGAAACCCAACGCCATTACCCAACCTTTATAAAATCCACACCACCCGCTTGCCAGCTGTGAGCTGCCCGCTGCCTGAATTGAATATTTGAATTTATCGGCTTTTCTCTACTATAATAAGCATGTATTATACATATAAATTAATGAACTCGCCACTAATTATACAATGCTTGCAATGCAACACTGGATATTTGAAAAGGGAAAATCAAATACCTACTTACTCTAGGACATCTGTTTTCCAATTTCTTCCGTAGAACGAATTTCAAAAGTGACTATAGTACGGCCAGCCAGCCGTTTTAAATCGCACAAAAATATGTTTTCTTTGAATTTCTCGGCTTTTCTTTAATATAATTTACGTGTATTATACATATAAACATTCCTCTTCAATCACTCTATCTATTGGTGAAAACCGTATGAAAATCCGTTGCGTAGTTTAAAAGATTAACGCGCACATACATTTTGAGCGACTTCATTTTATACTATGTAATGATGAGTTTAAAAAATATGGGCTTGGTATAAAGGAGTCCTGCCTCCTAGCATGGTCGATCGATATAGGTTTTATCGAAAATGTCGGTAACTTGTCATCGCTCCCGAGAACGACTGCAGGCCGCTGACGAACAAAAAACAGCTCACAACGACTAAGGGTTCCTGATTTATTTGACGTGAACTGTTTTTTGTTCGTTAGCGGCCTGCAGTCGTTCTCGGGAGCGATGACAAGTTACCGACATTTTCGATAAAACCTATATCGATCGACCATGCTAGGGGGCCAGATCGGTGTACAGTGTTCCAAGTACTGGTGAATATATGAGGTGTAAAGGGAATATAGAGTGTTTATGTTGTGGAAGGGTTTTGCTATACGAATTATAAATCCCAGCAATTTATTGGCTTTGTTAATGACTAATATTGTTATTATTATTTTCTGATGAGTTAAAAAGCTCAGTTCTACATTGTATCCAATTAATTCCTATCCAATGTTGTCATCGCCTCTAATATAAACCGAAAGCCAATATAGAAATATTATAAGGTCGCCCCCCCACCTGTGACAGGGTACCTACTCAGCGCAGGCACAGGTGTTCCACTACACTTGTGCAGTGTGTAGCACCTCCACCATATTACTATCGCCCATATAGGATATCTACAGGGTGAAACACTTATAAAGACACTCATTTTAATGAATGAAACAGATTTAAGGCGCGGTATACCCGCTCCAAAAGAAAAATGGAATATTAGAGAGAGCACCCTAATATTAAAATCGATAATATTTAAGCGAAAATTGTGAAAATGTTTAATAAAATACTACTCTTTTAAAATAGAGCAAAAATCTCGTGGGGAATGGTCTAAAATAGTATTTAAATAAACACTGTGAATTTTGTTGTATATTTAAATGGTAAAATAACTGAATAAAACGTAATTATTATTTTTAATTGTTAAACTAACGTTTAAGACAAGATTTTAATGCATAGCACAAAGGGTAACAATTATTATAAGCAATAATTATCAGCCTGAAACACTCATCCACATTGAAAAAATCTTCCGAGAAAAGATACTGTCCCGTTGGCGTCATGTATCTTTTCTCGGAAGATTTTTTCAATGTGTATGAGTGTTTCAGGCTGATAATTATTGCTTATAATAATTGAATAAAACGTGTTTATATTAATTTTCGGAGCATACTTTGCAATTTTTACTATAGATTCATATAATTACCGTTTCGGCGTGGGGAATGTAATTGTAAATATTAACTTGAAGAATAACATAATTTTTTAAGAGCTTTAAAACTTAAAGCACACGAGGAAAATATGTATTAAATCGGTAGAAATGCGGGAAGCCGGGCCTTAAAAAAATATAAGATTAAAAAAATACATTTGAAAAAGTACAGAACCGATTTAAAATAGTTGGTATGTATTAGAAAAGTTAGACTGAATACCCCACAAGAGTCGCACACTGCCTTGAGCTAAGTGAGATTATGAGAATTCCAATTATTGGGGTACACTGGGAAGTACATATCTAGCTATTCATATATAGTCACCAAACACAGCTAAAGCCTAAAGCGACGTTATAGTATATATTTCATTGGCCTTTCTAAGGTCTAGGAGTGGAACCGTGGAACGACTTTATATTAATTGAATAAGTCAGTTTTCTGCGGATGCCGTAGTCTCCTTGGTTCCAGAAGGGAGCAGTTGGAACTTTTGTAAGATATTCGCTTAATCCGTCAAGCTAATTTATTCGTTTTTTAGAACAACTCATACAAAAAAGTCTTATTAAATATAATAACTTTTTTTTTCAGTATCAGTATTTTAATTAGAAAAAACGTAAGGTGATCAATTTAAAGTTTTTTTTTTACGTTTGCATGCAAAATTTTTATATTTAAAAAATTAAGTTTATTTCGAATTATAAAATTTGAAACCGAATTTTATAAACTTTCAAAAACAATTTTTTTTTTCATTTTCTTAATTTAATTGCAAAGCGAAACTATTTTAACCCTCTGACAAAATATGGCCGAGACCTGAGGCGTTAAAAAAAATCAATATCTCTCGGATATTATTATCTATTATTTATTTTAATTGGGTCACCCTGTATAGAGTACAGAACACGGGGTGTCAGTAACACCACAAAGTGTGTAGGTAAGTATGTAAGTAGGTACCGTGTGTAAGTACACTGTTGCGGCGAGTGTGTGCGTGCGCGAGTCTAAGCGAGAGTGTGTGTGTGTGTGCCCATATGGTGCACTCGGTGTTCACAGCTCGCTGGCATTAAAAATATGCCAATAAGATCGGCGATCGGCAACCAGAAATCCGTAGGAAACTATTATGTATTATGACGTATTTTTTCAGGTTAAAATGTTTCCGTTTCATATCATTCAATAAAACCAAATAAATGGAATTGTTCTGAACTTATCAGAAAACTAAAACTGTCTTTTAAAGGTGATAAAATACGCTTTAAAATTTAATAATTCGATATCTTAATATATAAAACAAAGTCGGTTTAGTTACACCATTCAAGAACAGCTAGACCGATTTTTATGGTCTTTGATTTGTTGGATTTGTCTCCGCCCCGAATAGCAGAATAGCTATAAACATCGGAAAAATTTACGAATAAAAAAATTAGAAAGATTCTTTTCCTCATACATATTGAATGGAACGAATTCTCATCTTTTGAAAGAGCTGCAGCAATCTCTTCATCTCTACATATTATAAATTAAAGTCCTCCGCGTCGTCTGTCTGTTCGCGATAAACTCTAAAACTACTGAACGGATTTTCATGCGGTTATCACCAGTAGAGAGAGTGTTTTGTGAGGAAGGTTAAAGTATATAATTTGTCAAGGATTTGTGTAAATTGGTTGAAACATAACGATAATTGTTGGAAGTTTCGGAAAAAGTCAAGCCGCCTGGGAGCTTTCATCGAAAACACTGCGTAATCTCTTGGAGATATAACCAAACAATGCATGGTGGGATATTCGTCTTTTATAGATCTACAAAAAGTCCACAATTGCATATATCTATCTTTTACGGATAGCTTACTATACCCATTCTATCTTCTATAAAAATGGTCAGGTACAATGCTGTAATTGCAAAGTTTTTCATTAAATTTTAGGCAGCATCGTGTTCATTGGTCAAAATATTGTACACATATTTTCGTATCGGTGATCAATGAACCGATGTATGCCATAAGTTGTTTATAATTGTTTGCCTAGCTTGTAGTTTTTTAGATTTTAGAAATGTTTTATAAGTTTGTACAGCGCCCTTGAGGTGATTTTTCACAAAAACGGCGCTATATAAATCATCCAAATATCATTATTATTATTATTATTTAAACGGATACAGAATTAATCCTTATCAATTTAAACACGTTAGTTACCTCAAGCATTTCATTCACATTATTATAATCTTTCGCAACATCTCTGCGTATTATAAATTAAAGTCCTCCGCGGCGTCTGTCTGTCTGTCTCTTCGCGATAAACTCAAAGACGGCGGTGGTTATAAAGGTTGGATAGCCACACAGTTGATGGCGTTGTGTTTAGTTAGCCACAGCAACGCGTGGCCGGGTCAGCCAGTATTGTGATAAGTATAATATTGAATAGCGAGTGAATTCAAAAACGTCAAATGTTAATGCGCTGATTGTTTTGCTTTTGTCCTTAAAAATATAATGCTGTCCCTCTTTCTTACACACTAAATATCAACTTTTAAAATTGCATGTTGATGTAAATTATTGGAAATCTCCTTGTGCCTTGCATTCGAAATGCTGACGTTATTCGAACGATTTCTATTTTTTTTTTTTTTTTTACATTAACTCCACACAGGAGGCCCTGAGGAAAACAATTTCCCTCAGGGCCTATGTCATCTGGGATGCTGTGTGGAGGGTCTTTTTGAGGAGAGGAAGGAATGAACATTGGTCTTGAAGAGACCCATGTTGTAGGAAGGAGGAAACACAGAGGCCGGCAAATCATTCCACAGCCGAGCTGTTGAACACAAGAACGAGTCGAAGAAACGACCCGTTCTCATGTGACAAATGTCAACCGTGTACAAATGTTGGGCACGCGTTTGGCGTGTTTCCCGACTATGCACCGGTGCCGAAGGGATCAATGATGCTAGTTCCTCGGAGCATCTTCCATTGTAATACCGGTAGAACAAGGATAGCATTCCCACGCGACGCCTGTGCTCTAAAGATTGCAATCCGTCTGTCAAGATGGGAGAATCTATCAAACGGACCGCCCGTTTCTGCACAGAGTCGAGGGTATTTTTCAGGTATTTTGGAGCTCCAGACCAGAGATGGCTGCCAAATTCAACCGTGGGGCGTACTTGTGATTTGTACAAGGTTAGCAGTTGTGTACTATTAAAGTATCTGCGGGCCCTGTACAGTACGCCCAGCTTTTGGGAGGCTAACTTTACTCTGGCTTCGATGGAGCCCCCATACCTGAGCTGGTCACTTAGGGTTACACCAAGCATATCAATGGAGGGCCTGTTCGGAAGATTGCTTCCGTTGAAAGAGACTAGATTTTCATTTCGATCCCTTTTAGACGTAATCAGACAAGATTGGGTCTTTGAAACATTAAATTCAACGAGATTATTTTTACCCCAAGAGAAAACACTCTCGAGGTAACCGTCCATTCTTTGCTTCAAAGCCCTACGAGCTGTTGGAGTTTGTGAGCCCTTTGGGGGCTTGTCAAACAAAAAGCTATCATGAACTGTACTGTCATCCGCATAACAGTGAATTGGTGCACATGACAAAAGGTCGTTGATGTGCAACAAAAACAAAGTCGGAGACAGAACCGATCCCTGCGGGACGCCAGCATTTATCGAGTGTGAGGAAGAGGTGAAACCATCTACTACCGTCTGAATCGACCTCTCCCTCAAAAAGTCGGCAATCCACGTACACAAGGATGCGGGAAGTCCGTAAGAATGCAGTTTGTTGACAAGTCCTCGGTGCCAAACCCGGTCAAAGGCCTTGGAGATGTCCAGTGCAACCTTTTGGGTCTCACCGAAACGTTCCAGGCATCGCCCCCAAACATGCGTCACATACGCGAGAAGATCACCGCACGAGCGGTTCCGCCGGAATCCGTATTGACGGTCGTTAATAATTTTGTTCTTCTCGAGGTATGTGAGCAGTTTGTCGTTGATCACACGTTCCATCACCTTAGACAGAACTGATGTGATCGCTATGGGGCGGTAGTTGGCCTGGTTGGAGCGGTCACCCTTCTTTGGAATAGGATGGATAACCGCTTTTTTCCAACCAGAGGGCACAGAGCCAGTCTTCAGGGACATTTTAAAAAGCTTCTATAAGTCATATTCGTATATACTGTGGCATAGTCGTAGATGCTCTCAGTTCAGTATCACCCCGATGAAGAACCTTTCAGAATAGAATTTTGAAATAGCCTTTAGCTTTGTTTAGTGGCAGATCTAAATTTCCAGGAATTTGCCAACCATTCTCTTACCATTTCCTTCCGATCCCCACTCCCGTGAACCTTACAACATACCCCAATTGGGGATGCCAGAATTCTTCTGAAAAAAAAATAATCGATTCAATTTCACTGAAGTAAGGAAAATTTCAGCACGCATACACCATCGCAAATACTTCTATCATAACATCTCTTCGGCACACAGAACCAAAAAAAACTCTCGACGAAATCGCATTAAATTGCAATGTTGTATAATTTCCACTCTCCTCGATTTCCGAAATGAAATAAAATGCGGATCGTTCTCCCGCCTTTCCGTTTGAAATTATTCCAATATAACATGGCCATAGATATTACAATCCCAAAGATACACCTGTTTTTTCCCACCATGGATAAAGCCCGCGCGTAGATGCGGAGTTGCGAATCGAATTGCACAACCACCCTCAGAGTGTAAACGATTGGGAAAAAGGGCTTAACCCGTGGTGCGCCAAGAAAATTCACCGTAGATTTTTCGTCGCGTCGCGTCGTGTGCTATTTGTTAGTAGCCCTGTTATGATATTTTGAATCTTAAAAAATGATCCTGTCAAGCTTAAATATATATTGGTCGCTTGGCAAGGAAATTAATGTGTCTTCACAATATTCTACCTTGTCGTTTAGTCATTTGCAAACATTATTATTTTAACTATGAAAAAGTGCGCCCCAAAATTCCCTTTAGAAATTGGTCGTGTTTTTCAGAAGCACAAAATATTTCCGCTTTACCATAAAATTCAAATAAATAGAAGATTTTTAAACTTATCTGAAAACTAAAAACTTTTTTTTAAAGATGATGAAATATGCTTTCAAATTTCGTAATCATTACATACTTATACTTACATAGTATAAAATGAAGTCGCTCAAAATGTATGTGCGCATAGATCTTTTAAATTACGCAACGGATTTTCATGCGGTTTTCACCAATATATAGAGTGAATCAAGAAGAAGGTTTATTTGTATAATACATGCTTATTATAGTAGAGAAAAGCCGAGAAATTCAAATATCAATTCAGGCAGCGGGCAGCTGGCAAGCGGGTGGTGTGAATTTTATAAAGGTTGGGCAATGGCGTCCTGTTTCGTTAGCCACAGCAACGTGTGTCCGGGTCTGCTAGGTGTAAATAAACATAAAATTTAAATTTTGCATGCTAACATAAAAAAGTTTTAAGAATGGCTCACCTTACGTTTATTCTAACTAAAATTACTAATATGTTACTAATATTACTAATGTTAATAATATTACTAATATTACTATAAAATTACTAATGATCGTGTGAGAAATGTGGATATCCGCAAAGAATGTAAGGCTGATGTAAGCATAATGAGTAAGATTAAGAAAGGGACCCTCAAATGGTTTGGGCATGTAGAGCGAATGAACGAAGGAAGTAGTGTAAGAAGAATATACGACGCGAATGTGAATGGTAGAAGAAGTCGGGGACGCCCGAGGAAGACATGGCACGTTCAAGTGAATCAGATACTTGAGTCGGGTCATGTCAAAAGTCAGAATAATAAAAGAGAATGTATGAGACGATGTATGAATGTGAGTGAGGCAAAGAGTGTGTGCCAAGACCGAGTTGTTTGGCGGTCCGTCCTCTCTGCCTACCCCTGCGGGGAAACGGCGTGATGGTTAGTTAGTTAGTTAGTTGGTTAAATTACTAATAACGAAAAAAAATTTAAAACACATACATATTTTATTGGACAAATGTATTATAAAGATTATTGTAACGTCACTTTTTTGTCGTTCCATGTGAAAATAATTAATAAAATTCCCAAAGATTCAAAAAAAAATAAGTGGGAGGAAATAGTTACAATTTTACATAAGTATTTTGATATTAACAACATAAGTTTTAAATACGAAAAATAAAATACTTAAAACGTTAAG
The DNA here is from genome assembly GCA_929108145.2 of Limnephilus rhombicus. Classification (NCBI taxonomy): domain Eukaryota; kingdom Metazoa; phylum Arthropoda; class Insecta; order Trichoptera; family Limnephilidae; genus Limnephilus; species Limnephilus rhombicus. Next base: position 13,038,018 of record OV815297.1, on the reverse strand, counting down.
TAGAACTAGGAACAATAGAAAACAAATAAAGAACAAGGTTATACAAAAACCGATAATCTATAACATAAAAATGAATCGCTGAATGTGTTTGCTAATCGCATAACTTTCCAAAAATTGGATAATTCTTTTTTTTGTGAATTCGTTATTGTCAGGACAAGGATTTTATAAAACTTTCGGTGAGCTCTGGCATTACGAAATTTGTATAAAAAAATTGCTATTGGTGGCACGCGAGGAAGCGGCTATTGCTATGGAAAGCGGGAGGGAGGGAGAGATGGGGGAGGGAAACCAGGGAGGGGGAGGGGAACCTAAGAGTGGGGAGGGGGACCTGGGAGGGGGGAGGGAACTCGGGACGGGGGTTCGCGGGACGGGGGAAGGGGGGGGGAGTGGAATGGGGAGAGGGAAGGTGGATGTGATGGAGTGGGAACGCGAGAGAGGAAGAGGACGCAGGAAAAGAAGGCGAGGCGGAAGGGGAACGGGACTAATGGGAAAGGACACGCAGGGAGAAACAATTTCTTTATTAAGATGAATATATACGTGAAATCCTATTTAGATACTATTTTGATTAATCTTTACGACGAATCGGCTTACAGTATGAACATCAAAATGTATGCCACGGATAAATCGAAGCTTTTAGTATCTTTTCTATGTATTGGAATTACAATAAAATTATTATTTACGTAACAAAAAATATAAGCGTAAACCACCAAAAAAAATGTTTTTTCATGACTTAACTATGAAGTAAAACAAGAAACAATTTTTTAAAAATACCCCTTTATGGCTAAGACTATTTTTGAGGTTTTCCATGTTCTAACTTTTTTTCGTTCTTATAAATTTATGCACAAAATAAATAAAAACCACTTTTTCGCTTACTTGCCTCCTGCAAAAAGACGTTCGATTTTAAAATTTTGCAGGCATGAGATACGAAATATTTCTAGCGTTTTTATTCCTCTTAAATGGCATAGCAACGCATGCCGAGAACCAGCTAGTTACAAATAAATTAAAAAGAAAAGGAGAGAAAAAGAAACAGGGCAGAATAGAACATGACAAGAAAATTAAAATAGTTTTTATTTTTTTTTATTTTTTTTACTTTATGAGTGAAAGGTACGATTTTAGATTTTCACGGCCAAAAATATTTTTGTTATTAGTTTTTAGGGTATTATGCCGTGTTGCGCTACCTCCTTCTTTAGCCAACGTTTCGGACAGCGTTGCAGTGTCCATCATCAGGGCAGATGTGTCCGAAACGTTGGCTAAAGAAGGAGGTAGCGCAACACGGCATAATACTCTAAAAACTAATAACAAAAATTATGAGTGAAATCTCAAATTATTATATTTAATTAAATGAATACAATATTTGCGATTGAGTTTAGCTAATAATGTTTTCATTTAATTAAATAAAATAGTTTCATCTGTAGGCACCGCGATTATTATTATATTTTGAGCAAAATGTCACCTTGACTCTAGCAACACTTGCCTGCGCAACAAAATGCGCAGACAGCAGAACTGAGCTCGCGAGTGGAAAAAACTTCGAGATCATTCCGTTCTGAACGTTCCTCTCGCCAGTAAGCTATTTTTAATTACGCAAATTATTGTCGCGGATAGAATCCTTGTAATATCTCACTTCTGGTGTCAAATAAAATATAACTCTACCAAACAATCAGTGTTATGATTTATAAACTAAATTCCGTGACCATTTATTTAGAGAACCCGGATATCTCTGATGAGGTAAGCAGAGATGTCCGGCATATACTAAACATCGTTAAAAAATATTCTTTTAAAGAATTACTCCGAATTTTTATTATTTTGCTGGATTCTCTTATACATATCTAGAAGGAAATTACACAATGTGTAAGCAATATAGTTCAGAGATTTTATCCCATATTTTGTAGTGTGTGTTGGAGGTACGTACATTTTATTGCTATTTCGAAAATTGCGAGTGTGGATGTCTTGATTGTAAAGTGGCTTGATGTTAGTGTGAGTTGATTGTTGAGTAATTTGTAGGATGGTGCTTGTGGTTTATTGTTTAGGAAGGATTGTGTTTAGAAAACGTTTAAATTTAATATTTTTTGACACATTTGGGGGACCATCAGAAATTTAGTTTTGGAATGAGCACCGTTACTTAACTTGAAATTATCACGAATGCTGTAAAAAAAATTAATCAAATAAAATACACATTTCAGACGTAGAATAAAAATAAATCTGACTATAGATAGGTACCCCCTTTATCGCTTTTCTGAACAATCAGTTCAAATTTTGAAATTTGGATTCATTTTTTTACGCGCAGTCAAACAAAATTAGTATTCTTGATGAAAACAGCTAATTTTTTTTTTTTTTTTACATTTCCTCCACAATAATTTCCCTCGGGTCATATTTCATCTTTGGGTATGCTGTGTGGAGGGTATTTTTGGGGAAAGATACTAAAGGAAGTTCTGAGAAGAGTACACACAAGATACGTCGATTTGAATTTCGATTTTGTTTTCATGAATGAATGAATGATTGCAAATCTTGGAGGAGGAAATTAACCCACATCCCGATTTCTGATCAAGCTGAAACTAGGCAGTGACAATGCATTCTATAAAATGTTGGTGTTACTCACACACACACGCACTTCTCTGAAAATGGCTACTAGCCGCCCGACAGGTGGCCCGAAAATTATATTTACGGGATAATTTTGGGAGGCGGGTAAGGGTACCGCCGGCCCGGGAACCATTTATTGGAAAACCAACACCTCTGCCTTAGGTCACCCCAAGTGATTCGCTACGTTTGGTAACTTAGCAAGGGTGTCGGGGTTCGTGGGGTAAGGTTTTTTTAAGGTCTTGGCGGCGGATGATAGAGGCTGATTGAGGGAGGCCTTTTGACCTTTCCAGCCGGACTCTCTCGACCCTTACACCGCAGTTGGAGGGATGGATTCATTTGTACGTTACTCCTTGACAAACTGACACCCCGATTCCTACCCATCTTTCATACCTTTTTTCTTCGCAGAACTTACTTTCCGTCCCTTCCTTGAAAAGACCATCCGTACAGCATCCCCTAAGATGACATAGGCCCTGAGGGAAATTATTTTCCTCAGGGCATCCTGTGTGGAGTTAAGTAAAAAAAAGAATTGTTTGTGTTTCGATAATAATTTTCTTGGCGTACTTACATCAGATCGCAAATTATAATACTGTCTAGTTATATGTTTTTTTTTAATATCATTTAATATCCCGATAAGTTTTTTAGTTGGGGGCATTGCATTTAGTTAGAGGCTACCCGATAGCAACACGGAAGTTAGATAGAGACGTAAGGCAGAAGGAAGAGGCGATGGCAGGTGTTCAGTGTACAGGTGAATGTTAACTCGACAGGTTACAAAAAACCGTAGACAAAAGTCAGGACGAGTTCAAACTTAACAGCTGATTTTCGACAAGTATCCGCTGTTGTAAAAAGGTTTTACTAGTAGTTCAATGAACAGTAGATCTCGTGGCAAAAAAATATGTTTCTAATTTTCTCTTATTTAATAAATCAAAATCAGAATTTCCTCTGAATTTATAAGATTTAAATACCTATCTAATTAATCATAAGCAATATTGTATTTTGGACAACGTTTTTTAAATTTCAAATTAAGAATTATACGACCGGCTTGGTCTAGGGTTAAGGCTCTTGACTCGCAATCCAAAGATCGCGGGATCAAATCGCGGCGTGGGCAAAAAAAAATTTTTCGTTATTTGTTTTTGGGGTGTTATGCCGTGTTGCGCTACCTCCTTCTTTAGCCAACGTTTCGGACATCGTTGCAGTGTCCATCAACAGGGCAGATCCGGCAGATCCGGTAGATGTGTAATTTTTAGTCGTGAAGTGTGTGCTTATTTACTTCGAAGCGATACCGTGCCGCCAGCACCACTAACTTTCACTAGTACAAAATAATCGTGACAAGCAGTGGCGTCATCGCCGCGGAACGGAATAGAAAGTTCATTAAAACGTGGTATTTATGCTAGCCAGGGGCAAGTCCGTTTGCGAGACGCCGACGGAAGTGGCTCCATCTCTTAATGAAATCTAAAATTAGAAATCACAATGGTAAGAATTTAAGAAAAAATAAGATAAAATAAATAAAAATTACAATGGTTAACTTTCACCAGTACAAAATAATCCACTACTTGTCACGATTATTTTGTACTGGTGAAAGTTAACCATTGTAATTTTTATTTATTTTATCTTATTTTTTCTTAAATTCTTACCATTGTGATTTCTAATTTTAGATTTCATTAAGAGATGGAGCCACTTCCGTCGGCGTCTCGCAAACGGACTTGCCCCTGGCTAGCATAAATACCACGTTTTAATGAACTTTCTATTCCGTTCCGCGGCGATGACGCCACTGCTTGTCACGATTATTTTGTACTAGTGAAAGTTAGTGGTGCTGGCGGCACGGTATCGCTTCGAAGTAAATAAGCACACACTTCACGACTAAAAATTACACATCTACCGGATCTGCCGGATCTGCCCTGATGATGGACACTGCAACGATGTCCGAAACGTTGGCTAAAGAAGGAGGTAGCGCAACACGGCATAACACCCCAAAAACAAATAACGAAAATGCTTTTGGCCGTGAAAATCTTAAAACTTATCCAAAAAAAAAATTGATCAAGTAATTTAAGTTATTTTTATTTTTTTATTTTTTTTTATTTATTAAATTACAGAATACATTTTGTACAAAAATTGAGTAGACCCACAAAGCTATCATATGGCAGCTTGTCTGCAGGTTCTAACAATTTAAACATTCTTAATATAATATCTAAGAAAATATTTGTAAATACATTTATAGTTTTAAGGAAACATTAGAATAGATCACATAATAATATTAGATAATTTAACTTACAACCATAAATATATAAGATATTTCAATATACCTGCCTAATAACAAGATATGTAGGCAGCTATATTAAGATATTCAAAGATACATGGAGTTTTCTTTCATTAACCATAGTTTTATCATTTTAGGACTTAGTCACTCATTTTTTTCAAATTTTATGTTTTTATTGATTTTATTTAAAATCACTGGTATTAGATATTCAAGAGTACGGCTTCCATATTTATTTAATATTCGAGGAGTTTTTAGGCCCCTTCCTTCTCTAAATCTTGTGGTATGTTTGTGTACAAGTAGGTGATATTTATTGTTATTTCACAATTTTTTTATTTTTTTATTTATTTATTTATTGAAAAATAAGAAATACATGAAAAACATTTTATTTTTATTTTTTTTTTATTAGTAATAAAAGGTACATAAATTACAAATAAATTTTATACAGTAATTAATTACATAGTAGATATATTTGATGTAACCCCATAATTAAGCAAGGCTTGTGTGTATGGGGGGGTGTTATTGTATTGCTTTTTTTATATCATTCAGTTTATTTATATCACATTTAAACGAAGTTTTCAGTATAATTTTTAAGGTGAATTTTAAAAATTTTTATATTGGTATTCATGTTTCTAATTTTTTCTGGAAATGAATTAAAAAATTTTGCTCCGAGATATTTATGACTCAATTTTCCAATTTTTTTTTGACATTTTTTAGTGGGAAGTATTGATGTTTGTCTAAGACTTCTGTTATTTTTAAATGGTGCAACTTGATTTTTAATATTATCTTTATAAATTTGTAATGTTGCATGATAAAAGTATAATGCACTTAATTTTCTGACTTTAAATTGTTTGAATAAAAGTTCTGACGAATATGAGTAGGGTTTTTTTTTAATTGTTTTTATTATTAGTTTTTGTGATATGTAAATTGTTTGTGTTTGATTTGTTTATGTACCGCCCCATCCTATAATGCCGTATTGTATAATTGATTGACAGAAAGCGAAGTATGTGGTTCTAAGTAATTTTTCGTTTAAAATATCTCTTAAACATCTAAATATATATGTTAGTTTCCTTATTCTGTTGTTCAGAATATTTATGTGTATATGTACATAAGCTGCATATCTCACTAAGGCATTCCTTTATCGAGATATGCAGTTTTACAATGTAATTTTAAAAAAACATACATATAAACTTAATAAAAATATAATTATAAACCTATAAAAGAAGCACTGAGAACAATTATTCAGACATGGATTATTAATAATTTAATTATAGCTGGGCACTGGGCAGTATGCTCATCGTTGGCAACAATAACATTATACTGTAAACTAAAAATATTAGGTACCTGTTAATTCATTTAAAATTATATGTAATATTTTTGCGGCACGTTGCAGAGTGGAAGATACTCTCAGTACCGCCCTGGTGTAAGACCACCATTCATGATTGAAACGTAGCTTGAAATGGCTTTAGCCGTGTTCGGTGACCAGAACTAAACAGTCAGTTCCCCTCCCCACTACCTTCAGCCTCACAAAATATCCCAATTGGGGATGCCATAGTCTCACTGGCTCCAGAAGGGGCAGCTGAGACTTTTGTGTGGTATTCACATAAAAAAATACAATTTGTCGAAAGATACGTCACTATATTTATTAACGACAATAATTATTATTTTTTTCAAAATGCAAGACATATTAAGACATACAAATGTGATCCAAAAATGCAAGACATATATATATATATAATCTTTTAATTGAATAAATTATTGTGAAATAACCCAAATTAAATCAAATAAATTGTACTTGTGTGCGCCGGGTTTCGAAACCGATATCTCTGGATTCGTAGCTAAGGATTGTGACCACTCATCCGAGTGTATGTGAACATGAACGGACAGCTGGCCTTCGGCAAACATTAGTTCCAGTCCCTACCGACAGATGGCAGCAGGTGTCGGCGATTAGATAAATGTCACTTCCGCGTGTTTATTGTTGCCTGCAGGTTTGCCGGTTGCGCCTTTGATAAGAATTGATAGCTAAATATAGCGAACTACCTTTATTACCCGGCGTCACCCGAGATTTTCATTATTTCTATTTTACTGTTATTATACATGGCAGCTGATCACAAATGATCAAATTTGATCCAAATCTGAAATGGGCCGAGATTCAGCGTTTAACGGAGAACATTTAAAGTAAAAAATAGTTGATCGTCAAATTGATGATCATCAATTTGGGAGGCGGGTATGGGTACCGCCACCCCGGGAACCATTTATTGGACAACCAACACCCCTGCCACAGGTCACCCCAAGTGGTTCGCTACGTTTGGTGACTTAGCAGGGGAGCCCGGGTTCATGGGATGAAGTTTGTCTAGGTCTTGGTGGCGAATACGTTTGCCCAACCACTGCGTGGCGGGCTGGATCGGAGGAGACTGATTGAGGGTGGACTTTTGACCTCTCCATCCGGATTCTCCCGACCCTTCGCCGAAAAGATTCATACGTCCGTCACTCCTGCCCACCCCTCACACCTTTTCCTTCCCATATCTTCTTCTCCTTCCTTTCCCTTAAAAAACCCTCCACACAGCATCCTCAAAGATGACATCGGCCCCTAGGGAAATTGTTTTCCTCAGTGCCTCCTGTGTGGAGCTAATGTAAAAAAAAGAGGCAAACACATACATCTTTAGGACTTAGACTGCCAGAGATTGAGATAGTATAATCGGTCTCCTCTCTATGCGGTTCTCCGTAGCCTATCGGCCTCCTCTTTGTGCGGTACTTCGTAGCCTTCCCACTGTTGTCTACTTTAGTTTTCTGAAGGTTTAATTTCTACCGCGTGTGAATTGCGCACTCTGATTTTTAGTCCAGTTTTCATAATGTGCCTCGTCTTTTCATCGGAATTCTGTATGAAGAAAGGACGTGTTATATTTTGGTACCAATTTTTTAACAGTTTAAAATGGCTGACATTATTTGACATCTGTCGTCTATTTACGAAACTATATTATGTGGAAATGTTCCATGTTTATTTCGTTTTATATGAACACTAGCTGGTTCCCGGCATGCGTTGAAATGCCATATTCAAATAAATAAATTATTTTTCCCTGCACGTCCTTTCCCGTGCGTCCCGTTCCCTTCCCGCATCCCCTACCCTCCTGCATTCCCCTTCCACCTTCCCCGATCATCCTCTCCACTCTCCCGCTCCCCCATTCCGCAAATCCCCCTCCCGCAATCCATATATTCAGTCCCAGTACATTCAGTTTTTAACTCGTACATATTACAGTTTTTTTATTTCGTTTTTCGTATATTACAAATATTCATATTATTATATCATAAGAATAATCAATCAAATTCGGTACCTAACATAGGTACCTATTTAAAATATCTTAAAATTCTAATTTTAAAATTTCATAGACAGCTCTTTTAATACAAAAAAAACAGCGCCTTTTAAAATCAATTTCATCAAATGAGCGAACTGTCAAAGGTGCTAAGTGAAAGTTTTCTGAAATTATTCAATATTCTGCGCAATTTTCTTATTTTTTTCTTTTCGTAAGAACCTACAAAGTATTAGACAATTTAAAAAAAAAAGATGAATGAAATAGGTTAAGTTGTTCTGAAGTTATGGCGTGAGCAAAGAAAACAGGGAATCACTTATATATATATATATGTAAAGGAAATATATTCCCTTTAAATTTGAATCCTATAATGTCAATTAGAATGCAATCATCGATTGTCATTTGTTTTGTTATTCTATTATTTGATTGTTAGAAAAAACCATTCAAAGTGATATTAATAAACATAAATGTCGTTTCTTAGTTAAAAAAACTTTGCAACACAAGTGTTTTATTTAGAAATTAATAAAAAGGAATTAAACCTATCAACATATTATAAAACGACATTTCGTTTTAAACCAAAAATGGAGAAAATTCAATTCGAATTTACGCTATTACCTGGATGCGATGGCAGATCAAATATTATTAGCATTACAAAAATAGTCACAAGTGATGGAAAAGTGTTTACAATACCAGAAATGCTACGATCCGCCAGCTATCACGAGGAGATAATGAAAACTAGTGCTTTTGGAAAAATAAAAAATAGTTTGAAAAAAAGATACCAGGTTAGAAGAGTCTGGTTAACCATGACAGAAGAACTAAAAAAAACATATGTAGACGAAGATGGAAACCTACAGTTTGGAGACCAATACCTCGAAGAATTGGACGAAAAAAGTTTACAAGTACATCAAAAAGAAGATGCATTAGGAAAATTAATTGAAAAGTTAATGGAAGATAAGCAACAGAGCTTAAAAAACATTGCTGAGAAGTTTGTTATAGAAAAATTCTGCACTAAAAATACAAATGCAAGCCAGTGGATGGAAGTGTTTGAAAAAGAATGTTTGCGGTTTGATGTGACCATGGATGGAAAAAAAATAGAAATACTCAGATTGTTCATGGATAAATCTTGTATAGACTGGTACAGTTCCATGATTATAAAACTAACAATGAACTCAGAGTGGTCAACATGGAAAAACAAATTCTGTGAATCATTTGCAAACAAAGGATGGAACCCTGTCACATACGCACTATCATTTAGATACAAAGATGGTTCTCTGTTGGATTATGCTATGAGAAAAGAAAAACTTCTATTGGATGTGAGAAGATCAATTGACACCGGTACTTTGATAGATCTTGTTGCTTCCGGACTACCAGAATTCATACTTAACAAGATCGATAGAGAAGGATTACAAGATACTGTAGATTTGTTTAATGAAGTAAACAAGTATGAACATATGGTCAACAAAAAAAGATTTATGAATCAGAAAACATTTGGAAATGCAGAACATAATAAAAATGGGGGTAAAAATCCATGTAAAATTTGTGAAAAATTGAATAAGGGCATTCGTTACCACCCTGAAGCTACATGCTGGTTCAAAACAAAAGAGGATGAAAAATTTACGAGAAATGCCATTAAACATGTAAACAATTCAGTGATAGAAACTGAATTAAATGAAAATGATCAAAAAACTAATAGTAACACCATTAATAAAAGTCAAACTATTACTAAATGATAAATTAAAAATATACGGAATTTATGATTCAGGTTCAAATGTTTCTCTAATTAATTCTAAATTATTGAAACTAAAAGGAAAAGGAAACAATTTGAATGAAGCAAATTTAGTAACGATTAATGGTGTTAAAAAGACGAGTGGTTTGACAACGTTAAACATAAAAATTTTTGAATTGGAGAATAAAGTTGATGTGTACATTATTGATGAACACAATTTCAAGTATGATTTTTTGATTGGATTAGACATGATAAAAGACTTCAAACTTATCCAAAGTGAAGACTTACAAATATCACAGAAACTCTGCCTAAATAATACAAATAAAAAAGAAAAATATTCTACAGATATGAAAACGAATACTAAATTTAATCATATAGAAAAACACAGAATTAATTTTAACGAACATGTTAAAGAAGAAGATTTTAAAATAACAATGAATCATTTAAATAATGATCAAAAAACAGAAATAAATGAACTAATAGACAAATACACATCAGTGTTCGCGAAGAGTAAATATGATGTTGGCACTGTCAATGGATATGAAGCGAAGATAGACTTATTAGTGGATAAATATTGTAGTAAGAGGCCTTACAGATGCAGTGTAGAAGATAAAAAGGAAATAGAAGAGCAAATAGCAAAATTATTAGACAATAAACTGATAGAAGAGTCGTACAGTCCATTTGCTGCACCGGTCACTCTAGCATTTAAAAAAGAAGAAAACAAAAGATCCAGATTATGCATAGACTTCAGAGACTTAAATAAAATAGTAATACCTCAAGCTCAACCATTTCCATTGATTGAAGACCTAATGACAAAGACCAGAAATTGCAAATTTTTTTCAACGCTGGATATAAACTCAGCCTTTTGGTCTATTCCATTGCGGATTGAAGACAAAAAAAAAACAGGATTTGTAACACAGGAGGGACATTATCAATGGACCTGCCTGCCTTTTGGATTAAAGACTTCTCCGGCAATTTTTCAGAGGATATTAAGCAATATATTGAGAAAATATAAACTAAACGAATTTGCTGTCAATTACATAGATGACATTCTTATTTTTTCAAAAACTTTTGCTGAACACATTGATCATCTGACAAAGCTGCTGAATGCAATCAAAACAGAAGGTTTTAGATTAAAATTTACAAAATGCACATTTGCATCAGATATGGTAAAATATCTGGGTCATATAATTCAGAATAATTCAGTCAAGCCAGTAAAGGATAATTTGATTTCAATAAAGAATTTTCCTATTCCAAAAACACAAAAGAATGTGCGACAATTTCTAGGAAAAATCAACTTTTATCATGAGTACATTCCGAAGAGTGCAATAATACTAGATCCTTTGCATAATTTATTAAGGAAAAATCAAAAGTTTATTTGGACTGATAAATGCCAAAATGCTTTTGAAACGATGAAAAACCTAATATGCTCACAACCGATCTTGGAAATTTTTGATCAAGATTTACCAATTAATATATATACAGATGCTTCTCTAGAGGGTGTTGGAGCTATTTTAAAACAGACACAATCTGATGGAAAAGAAAAACCTGTTGCTTACTTTTCGAAAAAATTAAACAGCGCACAGAAAAAGAAAAAAGCAATTTACTTAGAATGCTTAGCTATAAAAGAGGCAGTGAGATACTGGCAAAACTGGTTGATAGGAAAACCATTTACAGTTTATTCAGATCACAAACCGCTGGAAAATATGAATATCAAATCTAGAACCGATGAAGAGCTTGGTGACTTAACATATTACTTATCCCAATATGATTTTCAAATTAAATATTCTCCAGGAAAGTACAATATTGAAGCTGATTGTCTAAGCAGAAACCCAGTCTTAGAACCAGATGAGAACCAAGATGAGCAATTAAAAGTTGTCAACTTAATAAAATTAGAAGATATCTTAAAAGATCAGGTCAAAAATGAGAAGATACAGTGCAGAAAAGATAAATTGATATCGAAGAATAATGTTTATTACAAGAAAGTAAAAAAAAAAGAAAAAATAATTCTATCAGAAAAATTCAGCATAGATTTTATCAAAAATGTTCACACAGACCTAGGTCACATAGGAATTAATCAAATGCAAAAAATGATAAGCTCATGGTACACATCAGAAAACATGACAAACAATATAAAGAGAACTTGCGAAAGTTGTGCAGTATGTTTAAAGAACAAATCAAGAGGTCAAAATAAATATGGATTGATGTCCTACTTGGGTCCCGCAACAAAACCTTTTGAAATATGTTATATTGATACGATAGGTGGTTTTGGGGGTTCACGGTCAACAAAGAGATACTTGCACCTGCTATCAGATCATTTCACGAGGTTTGCATATATTTTGACGTCAAAAACTCAAAATACCAACGATTTCATCAAACTCTTAAACTCCACAGAAACTAATGACATTGGCATGATACTATCAGACCAATATCCGGGTCTTAATTCTAGAGAATTCAAAAAATTTTTGGATGAAAAAAATATTCCAATCATTTTTACTGCAGTAAACTCGCCTTTCTCAAATGGATTAAATGAAAGATTAAATCAAACGCTAGTCAATAAAATTAGATGCAAAATCAACGAAAATGACTTAAAAGTGGCTTGGACAACTATAGCCCGTAATTGTGTAAAAAACTATAATGAAACGGAGCACACTGTCACTGGTTATGCGCCTCAGTACCTACTTAACGGCACAGATGTTACGATTTTGCCAAATGAGTTAAAACTTAAGAAGACTGACATCGATTTGATTCAAGACAGAAAAAAAGCTCTGGAAAATACTATAAAGTCACATAATTACAACAAGATGATTTACGATAAAACCAGGAGACATATTAACTTCAAAGTTGGTGATACTGTTTTTGTGGAGAATGGAAACAAACTTAACAGGAAGAAGCTCGACGAATTGAGAATCGGACCCTACAAAATAATAGAAAAATTATCAAACTCAATTTACAAGATAAATACTGGTCGAAAAAAATTAGAATCAAATTTTTTCCACATCTCGAAATTAATTCCAGCACCTGCATTGATGAACCATGAAGAGGATATCGAAGATGAATGAAAATTTTTGCAATAATTTTCTTTCCCGCGGGGGGGGGGGAGATGTAAAGGAAATATATTCCCTTTAAATTTGAATCCTTTAATGTCAATTAGAATGCAATCATCGATTGTCATTTGTTTTGTTATTCTATTATTTGATTGTTAGAAAAAACCATTCAAAGTGATATTAATAAACATAAATGTCGTTTCTTAGTTAAAAAAACTTTGCAACACAAGTGTTTTATTTAGAAATTAATAAAAAGGAATTAAACCTATCAACATATTATATATAGATAACCACAAGTAATATTATGTTAACTTACAAAAAAGACGCGCATTGTCAGATCTGTTGTTTTTACATAATTTTCAAACGAAAAAAAGATAGTCCCGAATCACTTTCCGTTATTAGTTTAAATGTTCCAAAGAGGTGTACCAGGCACACTTCGCTTCTTCATATAGAAGCTAACAACACTGATGCAGTAAATAATTACTACCGCAATCACAACTTATGGGCTGGGCACCCCAAAGATATTCAAATACAGTCAATATCTTTGGGGCACCCACTTTTTTTTTTTTACATGAGCTCCACACAGGAGGCCCCGAGGAAAATAATTTCCCTCGGGGCCTATGTCATCTTTGGGGATGCTGTGTGGAGGGTTTTTTTTAAGGAAAGGAAGGACGGGAGAGTTCTGGGAAGGAAAGGGTTTGAGGGGTGGGTAGGAATCTGGGGTTCAGTATGTCCTGGTCATCCGCCTCCAAGACCTAGACAAACCTCACCCCGTGAACCCGGGCCCCCCTGCTAAATCACCAAACATAGCGAACCACTTGGGGTGACCTGTGGCAGGGGTGTTGGTTATCCAATAAAGGTTCCCGGGGCGGCGGTACCCATTCCCGCCTCCCAAATTGAATATGTCATGATTCCTTCAAAACCAATTTATTAAATTTCTTTAATTTAAAATAAAACAATAACTTTGTAAACACCACTTTTATTTTTTATACTTTATGCAGACCGGGTTTCGCTACAACCGTAGCTTCATCAGGGCAATATACTGTATTTAGAGTATTATACTGCCCTAATGAAGCTACGGTTGTAGCAAAACCCGGTCGGCATAAAGCATTAAAAATAAAAGTGGTATTTACAGAGTTATTGTTTTATTTTAAATTAATAATGTCACATCACAAAGTAGCTGCTTCATATGAACAAATAAATTTCTTTACGTGATATAAATTATTTTTAAAATACTTACACTTAATTCTTCATAAATCTTCTATTAACAGTAAATTAAAATTGATAGCATATAATTCTTGATTTCAAAATTTCTCTTTTCTCTCCACTTTCTTCCTTTTTATTACTATTACTCGGTTCCATGCCAACTCAGAATGAAACCAACTCAGAAATACCTCAAAAAGGTCATTAAAAGCTATGAAAAAATAATTTTAAAATAGCCGGTAACCCAAACCTAACTTAACCTATTTAACCAATTTTTTATCATCATTCTTAATGACCTTTCTGAGGTGCTCCTGAGTTGGTTTTATTCTGAGTTCTCCGGTCACCCTATTACTCATACATTCATTAGTTAAGTTTTAAGAACCATTCTGATCTCAGGCGAAATTATCTAATGATATTCTATAGACTTATATAATATGCAGGTACTATTATCATGTAATATTTTAATTTGTCTCAAATATATATAAACTAGCTGATGCGGCCACGCGTTGCTCTGGCTAACGAAACACAACGCCATCTACTGGATGGTTACCCCACCTTTATAACCAAGTATTATTAACTTACACCGCCGTCAGTTAATTTGTACACAAATCAAATCCACACCGCCCGCTTGTCAGCCGCTTATACAGACATTATCCTTTATATATTATATATTTTAACCAATTTACACAAACCTTGACAAATTATATACTTAAACCTTCCTAATGGATCACTCTATCTATTGGTGAAAACCGCATGAAAATCCGTGCAGTAGTTTTTGAGTTTATCGCCAACAGACATACAGACGCGGCGGACGACTTTAATTTATAATATGTAGAGATATGTTAACGGTTAACGGACGTACTTGACTTATTTTAACTAGTGATTGTTGACATAGTTTGGAGTTAGAAATGTTAATGAAATTTTGGTCTGCATTGATTTTTGCTTGTTTTTTTTTTCTTCATAACCAAACAAACAAAAAATTCTTCCACACTTCATCACTGATCACTCAGCCGAGTAATCATCTGATCCCACACCCTGACCCTACCTGTCCAATATCTACTGATTTTTAAAATAGGTGGACAAACGCATTCGCCGCCATGGCCTAGATAAACCTACACCCCATGAACCCGGGCGCTCCTACTACGTCACCAAATATAGCGAACCACTTAATATGACCTGCGGCAGAGGTGTTATCCAATAAATAGTTCACGAGGCGACGACGGTAAACATATCCGCCTCCTAAATTGAAGAATTATTAAAAAAAATATTCGTCGCCAATTCTTTTCAATATTTCTGTGAAAAAAATAATAGAAAGGATTCACCCCATAAAGCGCCAGAGCAACCCACCCATCCCCTTTCTCCTCCCCAACCTGGTGTCACCACAGAAAACAGATGTTGCTCCCTCCGTACAAAAATACAATATCTAATTCGAAAAAGAAACATTCGTGGCGCTGCTGTCTGCGGTGGAAACAGTAAGCTCCAGCTGTCAAATTGACAGTCCGCAGACAAGCAGTTCATTTAAAAATAGAACATTAAAACTTAAATACTCTGAGCATCGCGAAAGGTCACCATAAAGAATGGAACGGTAATTGTAATGGCTTTTAGCTGTGTTTGGTGACCAGATCTGAATAGTGGGGTAATTTTCGGTGACCAGACAACTCAGAATGAAACCAACTCAGAAGCACCTCAGAAAGGTCATTAAGAGTGATGATAAAAAAATATAAAAAATTGGTTAAATAGGTTAAGTTAGGTTAGGGTTACCGGCTATTATACAATTATTTTTTCGTAGCTTTTCTGAGGTGTTTCCGAGTTGTTTTCATTCCGAGTTGCCATGGAACCTAATTTTCAAGCGCCTCCCTACAGCCTTCAACCATACTCTGTTGTTCCACTGACTTTGGGCAGTTGGGGCTCTTGTGTGGCAATAACATATTTTTAAGATACATAAAAATACTGTTTTGTAATGAAAAGATACACACACTTTACAAATAAACATATCAGAAAAATGTTCTGTTTTTTTAATCGAACGATTTATGAAATGAGAAGAAAAAGTTTTCTTGGATAATATTTTTTTTTCTATACATTAGTAAGTAGTGTAGTTAATACGTGTAGTTTATATGTTTTATTGAGATGAAATATTAATATTTTTTTAAAAATTATTTATTGACACATAATCATCGATTTAATATACTTGGTCGAAGCAAATCGACGATCCCGAAGAACAATGATGATAAAATTTGAAAATCGTTTTTTTGGCCTGTTTTAATTTCTTAATCGGAATTTTGCATGAAATGAGATGAAATATATACGTTTTTTATCATTGTACAAGAAGATAACTCTAATAATCTGAACGAAAATATGAAAGAGAATAAGATACCGAAAAATAGACAAAGATAATGGTCGCAAATGGGACTCGAACCCAGAACTTCCATTACCTTTTTCTATTTTTCCGTGTCTTGTTCTCTTTCATATTTTCTTTTAGATTATTAGTGATATTATATTACTTCTTCAATTATATATTACATTGAAGGGAATAATCTTTAACAGTTATAAAAAGAGTTGTTTTTATAAAAAATTTAACATATATTTTTTCTTATATGGTATATTTCTTGATCTCAAAAACATTAAAAAGGCAAAAAAGACACTTTAAACAGCTCTATTGCAAAAATACAAAATCGCACATCCGAAATTGTTCTTCGGGACCTTCGAAATAATAATTAGATTTATTTATTTATTTATTTATTTACGGACAAATAGTCCAATTAACAATATAACAATAACACGAACAGAAAAGAAAAAAGAGAGATCAGAATGAAAGGAGATTACATATAGATGAAGAGCATTGACAAAATACATATAATATAAAAGTACATAGAGAAGATAACTACAAGTAGCTTGAAGATGGATTTAAAAAGACTTAAAAAAACCACATTGCGTAACGACTGCCGAAAGTCACTTAGGCTTACACCAAAAAATTCAATGCTTTGATTTGTGTTGACAAGTCTCGACATTCTGGATAAAGGCGAATGATATCCATAATTAGTAGAATGTTGATTGAGGAACAGCAATTCATTATCTAGGAGTCTACGGGAAGGAATGTTGAACTGGATGAGTTGTAACAAAGCAGGTGTGTCAGTAATACTGTTGATAATTTTGAAAATGCATATTTTGTTTTACATTAGCTCCACACACAAGACCTAGAGGAAAATAATTTCCTCAGGGCCTATGTCATCTTTGAGGATGCTGTGTGGAGGGTATGTTTATGCAAGGAAGGAGAGAAAGTTCTGGGAAAGAAAAAGGCGTGAGGAGCGGGTAGGAATCTGACGTTCAGTGTGTCCAGGAGTGACGGACGAATCGACCCCACCCACTGCAGTGCAAGGCGATATTTCGGGAGAGTCCTTTTGGAGAGGTCAAAAGGCCTCCCTTCGCCAGTCTCCCTCGTTCCAGCCTGCCACGCATTTGGTGAACAGACCCATCCGCTAACAAGATCCGAACAAACATTACCCTATTAACCCGAGCTAATGCCAATGCTAAGTCACCAAACACCAAACGTAGCGAACCCCTTGTGGTGACCTATGACAGAGGTGTTTATTATCTAATAAATGGTTCTCGGGGCGGCGTTACCCAAACTCACCTCCCAAATTTAAGAAACATTGTGAACCTGTGCTGAAATTCAAAAGATTATATTAGACTATATTCCTATATCATTCGGGATTTCTTGTGCTAAAACTACGCGGCCATATTTGCTCAGTTCATATTTTAATATAATTCTAAAATATTATAGGAAGATATTCGTATCGAGGCAATCCGTACCTTGTACCGATTCTCTCGTGGGAACCTTTTCTGCGCCAAACACCTGTACGGGGTTAGGTTTACCAGGGCCGACATAAGGGCTCCTAAAATAAACGTCGCCATAAGTTATATAAATTTAATTTTTCGTGTAACATCTCGTGGTTGGCCATTATTAGGACCGTATTTAATCGGCCTAACAGGCTTTAAATCAGCGATGCAAAATTCGTTAACAGTCGCATTGATTTTGAAGGAGTTTTTTTTTACATTAGCTCCACACAGGAGGCACCGAGGAAAACAATGATGCTGTGTGGAGGGTTTTTTAAGGGAAAGGAAGGAGTAGAAGATATGGGAAGGAAAAAGGTATGAGGGGTGGGTAATCTGGGGGTCAGTGTGGCCAGGAGTGACGGACGTATGAATCTATACCTCACACTGCGGTGCAAGGCGAAGGGTCGGGAGAATCCGGCTGGAGAAGTCAAAAGGCCTCCCTCAATCAGTCTCCTCCGATCCTGCCCGCCACGCAGTGGTTGGGCAAACATATCCGTCACCAAGACCTAGACAAACCTCATCCCATGAACCCGGGCACCCCCGCTAAGTCACCAAACGTAGCGAACCACTTGGGGTGACCTGTGGCAGGGGTGTTGGTTGTCCAATAAATGGTCCCCGGGGCGGCGGTACCCATATCCGCCTCCCAAATTGTAAAGTATATCGGAGTAAGGTATATTGGATATTTTTTGGACAACCAATACCCCAACCCTAGATCACCCCAAGTGGTTCGCTACGTTTGATGACTTAGCAGGGGTGTTGGTTATCCAATAAATATTCAATATACTTTCAAAACCTATGCGACTGTTAACGGTGCCGGTGCCAGGGTTCATAGGATGAGGTTGGTCTAGGTCTTGGCGGAGAATGCGTTTGCTCACCTACTGCGGCGGGCCGGATCGGGAAAGTCTGGTTGAGAAACCTAGATTTCTCCAGCCGGACTCTATCTACCCATCACATTGTACCGCAGTGGAAGGGATAGATTCATACGTCCGTTACTCCTGGACACATTGGCAGACAGATTCCTACCCTTTTCCTGTCCAAAACTTCTTCTCCTTCCTTTCCCTAAAAAGACACTGGGGCGTCCCCAATGATGACAAAGGCCATGAGTAAATCTTTTTTCCTTAGGGCCTCCTATGTGGGGTTAATGTAAAAAAAATATTTTTTAATCTAGGTTTGACCGCGTGCTTAAGTAAATTTTATTTTATTAATTTGTGGAGTTTAACAATTAATTCACTTAAAATAACGTGCAGTGTATTTGTGGCATGTACCAGAGTGGAAGATACTCTCAGCATCGCTCTGGTGAAAGACCATTCTGACCAGATATGCACAGCCAAGTAGTTTCCCACCTTCGTCTTTCCCATCTCCTTCGCCTCCTCAATATCTTCAGCCACGTAATATGGTCCCTAACTGGGGATGCCATAGCCTCACTGACTCCAAACGGTTGGGAGCAGTTGGGATTCTTGTGTAATATTTACAAAAAAACAAAATGGACTGCTGAAAAAGCAAAATGCTTTGCTACCATTTTTTTTAAATTTTTTTTATTTTTTTTTAATTAATTTAGCATATAAAATATAATGTTAAATGTACATTATGTAATAATTTGTGTACATTCATGTTCAAATATCTTAATTAATACCACTCTTCCATGGAAGCATTAGCTTGTGTCTGGAAGAGTACTGTACATTTTTTAAATGCTTTATTATATCTTAAGTTCTTAAATTACAATGTGAATGTAAAAAAAAACAATAAGTTGTAAGTTCGGTTTAATGTAATTGTAATTATAAGTATTTATCAACTATCAAACAATTCTATTATTTGGATAATGTATCTAGAATTATTGTAATTAGTTGTCAAAAACAAAACAAAATTTAACTTATTTGAAGAATGGAGTATCACTAGGAAACTGAGTTATAAGTTATTTTTGAGATTAGATTAGTTGGAAACTTTTATTTTTATTTTTTTTGAGATTATCTTTAAAATATTTTTTAACAGTGTTTATTAATTTGATTTTATCATTAATTTTTCTAATTTCATCCGGTAGTCGGTTGAAAATAAGTCTTCCTTGATAAGTATAAAAATTTTGTGCGAAGGAAGTGTTTAATTTTGGGCATGAAAAAATATATTTATGTCTTGTACGGTTTTCAGTTATAAATTGATACTTTTCTTTTTCTTTTATAATTTGAATCAATGCATTTTTATTGTACAGATCTTTGAATGAAGGTACTTGGAATTCCTTAAATAATTGATCCGTTGGGTAGTCAGAAGGTTTTTTTAATATAATTTTAATTATTAGCCTCTGCACAACTTCAATCGGGGAAAGAGTAGTTTTGTATGCGGATCCCCAGCTAATGATAGCATATTGTAAAGTTGATTGAACCAAAGCGTAATATATTAGATATAAGTTTTTTACAGATAAAAAATTTCTGATTCTTAAAAATATATAAATCAATTTTCTAATTTTTTTTACAACTTGACAAATTTGTTCCTTCCATTTCAAATTTTTATCGATAATAACTCCTAAATATTTGATTGTGTTTGTTGTTTTTAATATTGTGCAGTTTGGGATACAATAGTTTTTACTATGTGTTTTGGAATTATCATGGATGATGATGTCAATGTTTTTAGGGGTATCATTTTTGTGTATTGCAAATGGAATTACAAATGTTTTATCACTATTTAGTGATAGTAAATTTACGTCGAAGAAATTCTTTAAAATATTTATGTCTTCGGTGGCTTTAAATGTTACTTTTTCCCAAGTTTTATCGCTAATTATTAGTACCGTATCATCGGCATATGAAGTAATTTGGCCATGTAGTGATTGAAAAAAAAAGTCATTAACATATATGGTGAAAAGGATTGGTCCGATTACTGTACCTTGCGGGATTCCAAAGGCTAATTTATATGTTTGCCTTTAAAACAATTTGAAAGAAAGGAAGCAATCCCGAATTTTAGATGAAATTAATGACATGATGTTGATTTACGCGGCCGCCCCATATTTCAGCCGCCCGTGTGCGCAGCACACATCGCCCACAAGACAGCGGCGGTTCTGCGGTTTATTCATGCTCGTTCAATCCACTGGAAGCCTTTAGAAATGCCCTGTTTTTCATTTCAATTTCCCAAATTAAATGGTAAATGTTATAATATTAGATTGTTTATATTTCAGATTAGAATGTTGTATATTTTGTTTTAGCAACGCTGGTTTTTTTATAACAATAAATCATTTT
The DNA here is from genome assembly GCA_929108145.2 of Limnephilus rhombicus. Classification (NCBI taxonomy): domain Eukaryota; kingdom Metazoa; phylum Arthropoda; class Insecta; order Trichoptera; family Limnephilidae; genus Limnephilus; species Limnephilus rhombicus. The sequence goes on along the minus strand of OV815297.1, from coordinate 13,016,854 downwards.
TATTCACTGAAAAGATAATATCTAGAAATGTAATCTATACTTAAAATAAACAAGTTAAAACAAAAATATATCCATAAAATCATAACACAGTGAAAAAGTAAATGAAACCAAATACCTTGGTGTAATGTTGGACTCAAAAATAATTTTCACAAAAAATTTTGATTGTGCTAAATAAACGAAATTACAATACTACAAGCCTCATTTTTAAAACTATAGTTGCTCCACATTTAGCTTATATTTGGCCAGTGAAGGAAATTTGAACAAGCTATGAGATGTATACTGGGGACACATTTCAGAACACCTCCGTAACCTTCACTGGCTCAAGTGCCCTAAAAGAATCCAGTACAAGTTGTGCTGGATGGTGTTTTTATCGATCAATGATAATATGGCCCCACCTTACATCTTTAAACTATGTGTCCCGGAAAATACTGATCCGAGGCAGTTAACCCTTAGATCAGCAACCTCATCAGCAATAGGCAAACTAATGGAACCTAAACGCAAGCCAAATACTAAATTTGGGGATCGCGTTTTCAGAGTGTCTGGGCCAGAACCGGATCTACGAGATGGCGCCCCCCCCCCCCTACATTTTTATTTTTATTAAAAATTTGTACCTTGCATTTTCTCTGTGTTCTGTGTTGAGCGAACAAACACCATACAAACACTAAACACTGACGTATGGTATCAACGGCTTACGAAAGACGCTTACACCTTACACTGACACCGTAAAATAACAAATCTATTAGATGTTAATTATACATTTAACGAACTTCAAATAATACGTCAAATCAATGATGAAACTGTCAACACGTAACACGTTGCAACCTGCAAATCCTGCAAACCGTACAATGTTTTTGTCAATGGAATTTACTGAAGATTTCATAAGAAAATGGTCTTTAACTACCTTCTCCGAGAGACTTAAATCGTACAAAATAAAACAACAGCGAGCGTACGATTTGACCGTATGATTATGATTTGAAGAAATGTTGCTCGAGACCTAAATTTGCACTGTTGTTAAAAACATGGCTATTGGAAGCAGATTTTCTGTATTGACTGACTCCTCGTGCATTCTTAATTTTAATTTTTTTAGACATATTAATATTCTTTTTACTTATTTATGTTTTTATTATGTATTTTATTAAATTGCAATATTTTTTTCTTCTATTGTAAGACATTTTATATTGTACTATGTTTTTGTCCACACTATTTTCCTGCCGACAAGCTACTTGCAATAGCTTTGCAGGTATAATGCACCTAAACAAGAAAAAACCTATTTTCTGCAATAAAAAAATAAAACAAAAATTTCGGTTGGTTTGATTCTCTAGAACAAAAATATCGCGCTGTAATTGGTTATTGAATTTGGATCGCACCCATTCATCGTAAAAGACGGTAAAAGATATATGGAAAAATAGATCTTACGTTTAAACTAAATATATCGAATTTGTAAAAAAAAATCTGTAACTGACTATAAATTCGTAAGCCGTCGATACCAACCTGATGCGTGCGCATTCTGTTTCTTTGGAAAGTGTTGCTAGAGCGTAATAATTATTTCGTACTACGGGTAATTTTTAAACGATTCAGGGAATATTATAACTAAATTTGAATATATATTTATTTTCTCACGGCGCCCCTTCGGAGTTGGCGCCAGGTTTTTGCACGTTTTTGAACGTATGGCAGATCCAGCGCTGGTCTGGGCCGAAGGCTTGTAATAAACTCTCTCTGAAACGTAAATGCATAACAAGCCCAACAGAATTTAGGTCCAAATTAAAAACCTACCTTTTTGGGCTCTCATACCTTAAATAAAAATACCTATCTCAGAGTATCATAAAATTTTACTTTACTTTTGTTTTCAGAATACGCTCATTACAGAACAGCTTTGCTTTAGGTCAACATTTATATGTCTTAGTCATAAGTCACTAGCTGTAAGTCTTAGATGTAATTGTAAATCTTAATTATAAGCCAGTAAAATAAGTCACTAGCTATAAAGTCTTAGATGTACCTAAGTCACTAGTTATAATTGTAAATCTTAGTTGTAAGCCAGTAATATTAATTCATTTAAATACTTATTTGTACAGCGCCCTTGAGGTGATTTTTGACAAAAACGGCGCTTTATAAATTAGTCAAATATTATTATGAAAAGATGGTATGCAAAGGAGTAATCACATTAGAGAGAAGCTAAATTGGAATCCAATAAAAAAGAGACTTATATTTAATGTGTTAATTTTTTGCATAACGTTATGAAAAACCAAATGCCAAAACACTTTAGAGATGAAATTTTTTTTAATAGAGAAATACACAATTTTATTCAAACACAGTTTTGTATGGAAATATAGGCCAAAATTGGGCAAATCACGCCTACAAGACGTGAGTTATCTTTATTCTATGGATAATATAATATTGTGTGTTTGAGTATATTCGTGATCGGCCATGTGAAAGGTTGATCTGTACAGACCTTGTAATCGTAACGGTATCATCTAAAGATTTGTTCACCGTAACCGAACGCCATTTGGCGGAGTTCCCAGGGACTAATTCTCCCGCCTCACGACACCGGCACGCGTCGAGGGTTGGAAGGTTTTGCACTTCGCTTTCACAATAATGCTGTGCGATATTATTGGATTCTTTCATAAATATAAAAATAATTATTATTATTATTTATTTTATATCTCACACTTCAAATAGTGTACATACATACAATGGTGAAAAGAATAAACAAAAAACATTTTCACACATACGAGTATAAATATATAAAACAAAGTCGGGTTAGTTACACCATTTATAACTCAAGAACGGCTGGACAAATCGGAAAAGTTCACAAAAAAATTATGAAGAAAATTGTTTTCCTCATGCATTTTGCATAAAGTTATTGCATCTTTTGAAAGACCTGTAGGAATATTGTGAAAAGTATAATATTGAATAGTGAGTGAATTCCAAAAATTCAAAAATGTCAAATGTCAATGCGCTGATTGTTTTGCTTTTGTTCTTAAGCATATAATGCTGCCCCTCTTTCTTACACACTAAATGTCAACAGTCGAAAATGAGTCAAACGGTGAACGTATGTCTGCACCCCTCCAAAATAAAAATGCAATAATTATAATAAATCTCCCTCCAATATAACGAAAATGAAACGCAATTCACGTAAGTAAGTGGAAAAATAAGAAAATCACAAAAATTATAAATCCATTCACAATGCCATCCCTGATACTGATAAAAACAAAACACTTACAGTTGCGCATCGATAATTGCTTCATTGTGTAATTTTTAACTTTAAAAAAAAACTGAATTTGATTCAGCTAATAAGTTAACACAACTGTTATTGATTCTGAGGCGGTACGAAGTTCGCCAGGTCAGCTAGTATGTATATGCATTTTCAATCTGGGAGGCGGGTATGGATACTGGGGCCCTGGGAACCGCTGGATAATACCGGATTTTATTGAATAACCAACAACCCTGCCATTGTTCACCCCAAGCGGTTCCTCTCGTACCTTTCCTTTAAAAGACCCTCCACACAGCATCCTCAAAGATTACATAGGCCCTGGGGGGAATTATTTTCCTCAGGGCCTCCTGTGTGAAGCTTTAAAAAAATTTGAAATTATTACTCGACGTTTTACACGATGATTTCTTTCGTCCAGGTTGTCGTCTTTGGGATGCTGTGTGGAGGTTCTTTTTAAGGAAAGGAAGGAGAGGAAGTTCTGAGAAGGAAAAAGGAATGATTGTTGGGTAGGAATTTGGGGTGCAAGGCGATGGGTCGAGAGAAATCGGCTGGAGAGATCTAGGTTAGGTCCCCTCAACCGGTCTCTCCCGATCCGTCCTCTCACGTAGGAGGTGGGCAAACACAAGTGTCGCCAATACCTAGACAAACCTCACCCCATGAGCCCGGACACACCTGCTAAGTCACCATATGCAAACTGCGAGGTAATTTGTAATACACCCTCCTCTCAAATTGAAAAGTAATTCCGTAGTACTATTATTTGGAAGTTCTTTTAAAAGATTCCGAACTACAATACAGAAAGCATGCCTGACTTCTGGAAGCTGTTAGCTGGAACTTGTAAGCTATTAGCTGTAAGCTGCAACTGGTAGATGTTTCCAGCTGGTGGGTGTCTATTATCTGGTGTCTGGTGTCTGGTGCCCGGTGTCTGGTCAGTGTAATCCGCTATCAGACTAGCGTTAGCCAAATTATCAAAAATGTATTATTACTTAATTAAATTAAGTTTGAGGAATGTTCATTGCAAGGCGTCTTGAAAGTCCGTTATATGAACGCAATACTGATATTTTTTTGTGTGAGTTAATTAATTTTGTAAATTGTGACAACAGTGTTTTTTGTTAATATATGAAAGTAATAAATTTTCTTGTTTTGAATATTGATTAATGTTTAAGGGCTAGTTGTTTCACATAAATTCAAGTGTAACATCGTCATCAAATTAACTTAACTCTAACAATTTAACTCTAAGTGCTCAGCTCAGATATGGGGGCTCCGTCGAAGCCAGAATTAAATTAGCCTCTCAAAAACTGGGCCTACTGTACAGAGCCTGCAGATAGTATACAACTGCTTACCCCGTACAAATCACAAGTGCGCCCCACGGTTGAATTTGGCAGCCACCTCTTGTTTTGTGCTCCAAAATACCTGAAAAAAACCCTTGTCTATGTGCAGAAACGGGCGGTCTGTTTGATAGATTCTCCCATTTTAACAGACGGATTGCAATCTTTAGAGCACAGGCGTCCGGTGGGAATGCTATCCTTGTTCTACTGTATTTCAATGGAAGATGCTCCGAGGAACCAGCGTCATAGATCCCTTCGACACCGGTGCATAGTCGGGAAACACATCAAACGCGAAATCTAACCTCAAAAACACTGATCTGGATATTCCTGGATAAATTTTATCGAGTGCTGAAAAGGCTGTTTTTTACATTTTGGTACAATGCAGTAACAAAATCAAAAGAGATGTCGACGTTTTACCAACGGCCGAGAATTTAAATTTCGTCGATCGATGATCTTGCGATCGTACCCTTGCCACTGTACAGGGCGGTTCCGACGAGAAAGATAAATTATTCTCCATACCAATAAAAACTCAATGTCGACTTTATTTCATTCAAAATTTGCTTTGATAATTACCTACATTTAAAAATGCTCAAACTCGTTATGATAAAACTATTTAAATGATGTACTTTTTGTGATTATTTTTTGATCATAAGTATTGATAAATTTTCAATAAAATAAGAATGAATATTTTTTTTAAATATATTAGTTTGTAAGACCGTAAAGACTAACTGAAGTATTTTCATCACAAAACAAGGGCCAATTTTTCAATTTGGGAAGCGTGTATGGGTATCGCCTCCCCGGGAACCATTTATTGGATAACCAACATCTCTGCCATAGGTCGTACATAATACGTTTGGTGACTTAGCAGGGGTGACCGGGTTCATGGGGTGAGGTTTGTCCGGATCTTGGCGGTGGACGCGTCTGCCCACCAGCTGCCTGGTGGGCCGGATCAGGAGAGAATGGTTGGGGGAGTCCCTTTGACTTCTACAGCTACAGCCGTACTCTCTCAGAACATTGCCTTGAACTGCAGTGGGAGGGATGGATTCATACGTCCGTAACTTCTGGACACACTGACCCTCAGATTCCTACCCATCCCTCATATCCTTTCCTTCACAGAACTTCCTCTCCTTTCTTCCCTAAATAGACCCTCCACATAGCATCCCCAAAGATGTCATAGGCCCAGAGGGGAATTATTTTCTTCAGGGGCTCCTGTGTGGAGGGACCTAAGGTAAAAAAAAGGTCGCGGATTTTTTTTAATGATTTTATTTGAACTAAAATAAAATTCTGAAAAGAAACATTGCCAAATAATTTATTGATTTATTTTATTGCATGGTTATATGATTTAAAATGTGGGTTGTGTAATACAAAATTTTGTTTGAAAATTTAGCAAATCTACCAATGACCTCTACGGTAAAACCTTATTGTACTAAAAATAAACATATTTTCTCAAATTTAAAACATATGTTTACTAGATGAAAGAGTAGTGTTTCGAAATCAATTTATAATTTTTTTGTGGAAAGAATCAATACGTCTAAAATTTGATTTAATAATGACATATTTTCGGTTTTGTGTGGTGAGAATACTCCCTTAAAAGCAGTTAATAAAATTAGAACCAGAACTTACATACAGCCTATATTACACGCAATGTAGGATTCTATTAGTGAAAGAATTTTTAAAGTCCATTCAGTATTTTTGCGTGAAAGAGTAACAAACATACATACATCCATACAAACTTTCGCCTTTATAACATTATAATAATAGGATAGGATAGGATATACCTACCTACTTTTTTTTAAGTAAGATGGTCAATATTGATTTTTTTAAATATCTTGGGGTTCCTTATTGTGACATTTCAATTTAACGTAGCTGGGGTTCGATGTTTAACCCACATCGGATCGTCGGGGTCGTCAATTTAAACATCTATTACAAATAATGCTATCACCAATAAATATCGCCCTCCCTCACATTGTGGTCTATTGGTATAAATATTAAATGAAACACAACGAACCGCCTCCACAACAAGCAACAAGGCTAATAACTATAATTAGTGTTGCCACACATGTCAATCCTTCACCTTCCCCCTCTCCCTACCCGCTGTGTCAATAGGGACAGGGGCGGACGGTCCAGGGGTGCTTATGTATTGTCCGGAATTACTTTATAACCGAAGCTAACCCAACCAAACCAAGCATAAACTATCGAATTATCATTCAGATACAAATTTTCTTAATATTTTTTGCCTTAGTGGGACTGTGATATTTGCAATTGTTGGGGTATGTTATAGGCTGAAAAGAATTAAGAGGGGAGAGAGATGGTTATGAAGTGCGTATTATTGTATTACGTGAATGCAAAATCAAACTGTACTAAATATTGTAAGTATGTGAAAAAACACCATAAATTAAATTAACTCTAAAAAAATATATTGCGTGCCGGACTTCAAACATCAGCAAAACGATTTTGCCTCAATGGAATCGTTAAAGACGCATGCTACAAGCATAGACGCGACAAACCGCATGCGATGCTGGGAGTCAAAATCCGCATGCGACATTGTTAAAATTTGTGACTCACAGTCGCACACCCAGTTACGGGCAATATAATACTAGGAAACAATATTATGTAGCATGCCTCTTGTCGCCTCGGCGGAATTGTGCCTTTACAGAAAGTTCCATAGGTGCTGATTTTGAAACGCACGAATGGGATTTATTTCGGACTTGCACTCGGACAGTATTAATACGGACCGGTTGATTTTTTAGCAAGTAATTTGAATAGCGCGCGGTTTAAACTTTGGTAAAATTATAATATGTACAATTTTGTCTTACCATTTTCTTAGTTTAATCATTTTTATGGGAGTTCACTGTACAAAAAATGCACTTTAGAGAAAATCGCCATTGATTGTGCATTTTTAGGCATAAAATTATATTTTTAAAATGTTGTTTCTTATGTAAAATATTTCTAATGAAAAAAACATTTTTTTAGTAGTTTAGGCTTATATTTAAAGCTTCAATTTATCAAAAGCATATTTTTTGCATTTTTTTATTTGAATACCTCACAAGGGTCCCAGTTGCTCCCGTCTGGAGCCAGTGAGTCTATTGCATCCCCGATTGGGGTATGTTGTGAGGCTGAAGGTATTGGGGAGGGGAAGGAGATGGGGAGAAGGGAGGAATAGAAGTACCTGGCTATTCAGATCTGGTTACCAAACACGGCAATAGCTTGAAATATCACAAATTAATCAAATAAAAATTTATTTGCCCATGCCGGGAATCGATCCCGCGACCTTCGGAGTGCGAGTCAAAAGCCTTACCGCTAGACAACGCCGGCAGATTTGTAAACCGATTCGTAGTAAATATTAATCTAAAATAGTTATTTAGCATTAAAATCGCCATAACGGTGTTCGTCTATTTAGTCTTTAAAAAGGTCTGTGCCGTAAATATAAGATTTATGACAATAAAAACACATTGTCGTGCAACCCTGCCCGCCACAATAACAGGGCTGGCACCACCTCCCGACAGCAGTAACACGTGTTTGCGTGTACTTCTCTATGACAGTACTGTGTACTGGGTGCGGGGCCCACCCCGACACGCAGTGAATTTTACAGAATGGTTGCACTGATTTTTACTTTCTCATACTTAGGGGAAAACTAAGCTAGTATTTGTTGAGTAAATTAATTTTTTTCACAAAAGAAACACAAATTTCCGAAATGATACTTCACACCCTGGTAATATTTATTGGATGTAGCTTAAATTCTCGATGCCTGCTTGCGAACCCGACGCTTTGGACCAATCAGCCACAAATGTGTTATGGCGGTTATGCATAGGTCGATGTATTTATTTGATGTACCACTAGCGCAGTCCCTTGAAACATCACGTTATTATAAAGTCAAAGTAAAAATATGTGTTTTTTAATTTTGTGTTTTTTTTTAAGTGAATATATTTTCACATCACATCTGAATTAATGTATTCTGAATTCTTGACATGTCAATTCAATTTTATGTTAAATGATTATATTATCGGTAGGTTCATTATCGCTTGTCAAACAGATCAAAAAAATGGAATCAAAATTATTTTTAAAAATTTATAAGAACAACTCTATTTTTATAACTTTGAAGGTTATTCCCATCAATGTATAGATATTATTGAAGAAGAATATAACACTACTAATCGAAAAAAATGTAAAAGATAATAGTCGTAACTGCGACACGCACCCATTATCAAAACTAAAATTGGATATATGTATCCGAGACGCTATCTAGGTTACAAACCAGTTCTTAGAACGATTTTTCCAATGAAAAGGGTAGTTGCCTATAATATGGAAAAATTAGTCGAAGATAATATTGATATCTCTAAAAATTTGAAATATGAGATTGACAAATATGACGGTTTGATGGAACGTGGCAATGTCCGAATTGGTAGAGGCGCCTGTCCGGGTTAGACAAGAGATTCTGAGTTCATGTTGCGACCGTTATCTTTTTCATTTTTCTGTGTCTTGTTGTCTTTCATACGTTCGTAAGATTAATAGTATTATCAAAATAATTTATTATAAACAGATATCTGGTTATCGCTTCTCTGAATTCATGGCACATCAGTCCCAATTTTGAAAATAACAAAACAAATCCCAGTTCACTGAACCAGAGTTACCCTAATGGGCTCACAGACCCACAACCGAAATGGGTTTTTTTATGTGATATAAATTATAAGATATATTAATTTAAAACTGCCTACTCTTAATTTTTCATTAAACTCTTAGATAGATTGTTTTACAAAAACATTAATTTTCAAGTTTTGTGAGAGCTCTTTTCCAGTTCTGTTAATATTTCAGTTAACATATGGCTAATAATGATACAATGAAATAACTTGGAAAGAACCTCTACAGAACTTGAAAATTCACTTGATGAATCGATCAAATTCTTTGAAACAACCCGTCCTTATTAATAATTGTCAATTACAATTCGTGAGCATTTATTTATTCATATCAAAATATATTTTTCAATGAAATGTTAAGTATTTCGACATTAGCAAAATTTTTCAAAATTTCAAAATTTAAAATCACATTAGCAAGAAAGCCACGTTTGACCTCTACAATATTTTTCCAATTTACACTCACGTGTATTTTCAACTCCCTATTTCAATACTGTTAAGCTGTTCCGTTTTCCATTCGACCCGTATTAGGGTGAAGCAGATATTAAAATTAGATTTGGTCGCTCCAGCCTAATGAAAAAAATTCTTTTACAAGTATTACTTGCCAAAAATTTTATCGATATGTCGCCATTTTATTTATTTATTTATTGTGACAATTGACAATCGATAAAATTGAAATTGGGCAGGGGTAAATCTCTCTCTCTGGTTTCAATCGTGGGATTGGTTTGCAGCAATTTCATCTATACGTTTTTTTCCACTCTTCCCTGTCTTGTGCGGCTCTTTTGAAGTTTGCATATGATGAGCAGCGCACGTCCACCAGCAGGTCCTCCAGGTACTCCCGGCGTGGGCGTCCCCTAGCGTTTGTCCCCTCGGTCGTACCCTCCATTATGGCACGCAAAAGGCCTTCTTGTCTTATTACATGGCCGATCCATCTTGCGCGCCTTTCGAACAAGGTCCTGAGCAGGTGCCTTCCTCCTTCGATTCTTTGGAGAACCTCCTCATTTGTGATGTGGTCTCTCCAGGAAAAAGAGGTAAATAGAATCATCTAAATAAGTCGTCTTAAAGTGGCTTAACCACAGTTTGAAAATTGCATTGTAAACCGAAACAGTTGTCATAATAATAAAAAAACTAAGGTACTCGCAGAACTTAATAATAATATTATTAAATTTGATTTACATTATTAATTTTATGTAAGTTATCAAGTCGTTATGGTTGCAGTATTACATAAGCGAATCATTTTTGACGTTGTTTATTTATTTATAATTATAACAAGTATCTATTTTATAACTGATATTTTTACGATAAGGGTACACTTCACAATCACCTCATTTTTTAGCGATAAAAAATCCAATGTTGAATCTTTATGTTTTTTTTTTATGTTTGTTTTCAGGGTGGATTTTTGTTAAAAAATATAGAACTCATTTTAATTACGGATTTCGGTTAGTTTTTTTTAACTTTGAATGCTAAAAAAATTCATTTCTACGAATTATCTATTATAATTTTTTTCACACTACAAAATCGACTTTTCATATTTTTTTTCATAATCTTCGCAAAAAACATACTTAAATACAAAAAAAAAATTGAAATAAAATTAATACTAATAATAGAAAAGTTTTATTAAATAACTCTTTATGGGATTTGTTTTAATTAACACTACGGCAGAAATAAATCATTAGAAATTATCGAAATTTTGTGTTTTTTTTTATTGTTTTTGTTTGTGCAGATACCGAAAAAACAGGTAACTATACGAGAAGCCCATTTGATTGCGTAAAAAAAATTTGGAGGATTATTTGTATTTTTTCAGCATTCAAATATGGGTATAGGTACCACCGCTACGGAAAACATTTATGGATAACCAACACCTCTGCCATGGGTTAGCAGGGGTTCCCGAGTTTATGGGGTGAGTCTTGGCGACGGATGTGTTTTTCCACCGAATGCGTGGCGGGACGGATCATGAGAGATTGGTTGAGGGAGACCTTTTGACCTTTCCAGCCGGACTCTCTACTTGGACCGCAGTGGGTTGGATTCATGCATCCGTCACTCCTGGACACGTTGAACCAGATTCCTACCCACCCCTCATACCTTATTCCTTCCCAGAACTTCTCCTTTCCTTTCTATCCTTAAAAAGACTCTCCACAAGCATCCCAAAAGATGAATTTTGTTTTCCTGAAGGCCTTCAAAGCTAAAAAACTAATATTGATTTTTACAAATCTTTACAATTTTTTTCGTAAATCAAAAATCAGTCAAAACGAACAATTTAAAAAAAAAGCTGATTTTTCAATTTTTCACAGCCAAAAAACTATGTGACTGTGAAAGTGTACAATCATATTTTTTACATTCTTCTTCTTTCGTATGGTGGGGGGTCAGAGGGGGACATCTAGGTCTGCGAGCCAGTCTAGGGCCTCAGGCGTTGCCCTGTGGACCTCATCAATCCCGCCGGGGAATGAATGGAGCGGGCATTAATTGTTTTGTATTCCATTTTTTACATAAAAATGGAATACAAAACAATTATACAGTGTACACGTAAATATGCACAAGTTAGTTGTCAACTTTACACAACTAAAGTAGAAATCACAATGAATTGCAAGACATTCAAACCACAAGATGATGTGACAGTTATTCCCACATATCACATTAATATTTTTAAATAAATACATTTTAAACTGCACTATTCCTCTTGACTGATCGAAGCCATGAATGAGCAATCTAAGTATCTGGGTATAAAGGTTAGATTTCGGCTATTACCAAGTTTGCTTAGCGTCTAATCTAACAGCTTGCGCCTGAAATCCGTCCTTGCGAAAGGGAGTAGGCACCAGTATGGGACAAGGGACTAATCGCGATGCAATTAGTGAGGAAAAACGCCCGCAGATGTCGCCCTCGGCGGCTAATCCCCCTTTGATGGTTCGCGTCCCGGCTATAAATCCGCAAGCCGATTGGCCGAATTATAAACCGTTTTGAATTTGAGAAATTTGCCGAAATTAGCCGAGGTATGAGCCGAATGTAAATTGGTCTCCAATGAAATACATTATGCCAGATGAGGCTCTATTTTAATATTCATATTCAGTTGGAAGGAGACATGACACGATTAAGGGAATTCAACACTTGAGTCGAGTCTCGTCAAAAGTCAGTAAAGTGGCTTTGTTGCTGCTATCTATCTATACAGCGATAGTTTCAACAATATATAATAGTGAGTTCTGAAATCATGAAATTATACGTTGCTAACCATTCATCCGTTTGCGATGAAACTTTGGGGATTTGATGTGCATATGCCCACTATTGTTTCTATAGAAACTTGTGAGCTCTAGCATTAAGAAATTTGTATAAAAAAATTGCAATAGGTGGCACGCGAGCTGTTTGAAACGTACCGGGACTGGATGTATGGAATGCGGGAAGGGGGAGGGGAACTCGGGAGAGTGGTTCGTGGGACGGGGGAGTGTGAACGCGTGAGGGGAAGGGGACGCGGCAGAGAAAAGGGAAGAGGGAAAAATGTCCAAAGCGGCGAAGCAAGTCCATAGAAGAGTGTTGGTACCTACCCTGATTTACGGCCTACCTGAGTTTAGGCTTACCAGATGACAAGAATTTTCCTGACATGCCGGAATTTTAGCTCCCTGTCAGGGAAACAGGGAAAATTGGAAATTGTCAGGAATTTCTAAAAAGAAAGAAAAAAACGCAAAAAAATATTTAAAAATTTATTTAACATTTTAATCGCAAAAAATAAAGGAATTAAATTTTTTTATTCATCTGAACCGGCCCGCGAGTTTACAAAATTAGATATTTTTATTGCCCCCGGGTGGGTACCTACCACAAATATAACACTAGCACGAAATGTCAGTAAATTTATTGCTAAGTCAGGGATTTGGCAGGAAAACTCATTTTCGGACCCTACCTGAGTTAGGCATGGAACTAGCAGAGGAAGGTTGAAATAAGACTGACTGTCGTTGTAAGAACAATCAAATTGCGCGACCTTTGTATACCAAGTTTTATTGTATTTCAATGGTTAGAATATATCTAAGTAAAAGTGAACCAATGGATGGATTTTAATGACTTTTCTGTTGGATTAAAAATAAATTAACATTCAAACCGTCTCCTAATTAGAGCTCTGATCAAACAACGTCAAAAGTCAAGGCAGCAATCAAATTTTGCTCAACATGGGAACATTCGCAATATACACGTAAAAATGCGAAAAAATGTTGAATAAATTACCAAACAACCTTGCATGCCTTATATCAATCCTATTTTCAATTTTTTTTTTAAATTATTTCTGAAAATTCATTTAAAAAAATGTCTATGAACTGGTCCCCTGATCTAAAGTTTTTTTTACCTTGGCGCGCCTGTGCTAGAGTCGCTATTTTTTTCCTGAGGAAAATAATTACCCTCAAGGCCTATGTCATCTTTTGGGGATGCCGTGTGAAGGGTCTTTTTAAGGAAAAGTAGGAGTAATACCCCCCGACAAAATATCCCCGACAAACTATCCTACGGACAAGATATCCTGCGACAAAATATCCCCCCAACAAAATATCTACTAAAACCTAACCTAACCTAACCTAACATAATCTAACAAAAAATGGGACAAAAATAATACAGACAACCTGTAAAGACAATAATTGTTTGTAGAAAGAGAAAATTATATTTAAATCTATAAGTTAACCGCAAAATAATTGAAATGTACACTTTCATGAAACCAAAATTCCGCAAACCATCCGACCGCAATTTGGAAAAAAATTGTGAATAAAATCATCTCTGTGAATTTATTATTAAGTGATTATTTTTACATGACACTACAAAAAAGTGAGGTGTCAATAATGTTAATTTGTTTAATAAAATATGTCTGGGTTTTTATTATTTTCGTTACCAGTAATTTTAATTTCAAAAAACATTAGTCACTTAAATGTTTGCTTTCAAAAATTTTATATTTCAATTTTTTTTCGTTTATTTCTAATAATAATCCACCCAACTCGTCGATGCCTTCGGCAATCATCGTAACCGTTCATACCTAAGATACAAACGATGATAGATAGTACTCGTCTGATATTATACTTAACTGCCATCTATTGGGATATTACAAAGCTTCGCATTACTAACTGTGAGATATCTAAGAGCTCCTCGCATAGATGGCAGGGATAAGAGCTTTCCTTAAAGTCCCGCAAGATGGCGGCAGGATTAGTTACCACTTAGTTCGCCAGAAGCCCGAGGGCTGAGTTTAGCGGTTGCCACAGTGGGAACCAGACCAATCATAGCCAGCTCCTAGTAAGGTCGACTAATCTCAGTCAATACTTGTAATAAGTTTCAATAAACCTTCGATTAACCAAAGAATTTTATTTCTTCCCTAAGAGAAATCTCCTTCCAAGCAGTCGTGGGTCGGTCGTGAATAACCCGCTCATTGAAAACCGCTCACGGACCACCAAAGAGCGAGCGGGTCATTTTTTCGTCAGCACCCGGGTCTCGCGACCCACTTCTCGCAACCGCTCTACTACCGCAACCTGGGTTTCGGGTGCGGATGTGGCAGGGCAAGCGACGATGATATGAGAGAGCGGACGGGTTGTCAACACCTGGGTTTCGCCACCCGCTCTCTAGACTCAGGTAGTAGAAAGTAGCTGGGTGAAGCGTAATCGAGTTTCATATTTTGTATCGCGAAAAGAGCGGGTCGCGAAGACCCGTGACGCCAGTGTGTTGTGAGCGACCCAGGTCGCGTAAAACGATCGATCGACCCAGGACTACTTCCAAGACGTGTTGGAGATATACTGATTGTGTGAACACAACGCTAATATGCTATCAACATCTATTGAAGGAAACTGAAACTACATAACAATAATAAACCTAAATTACTTAATAGAAATATGGGGAAACACATACATTACGGACTTAAACTAATTACAAATAATACAAAACAAAGTTATTAAAAAACTCTTCAACTATAACCCAGACACTCCCACAAAAAAACTATACCAGGAAATGAATCTTTTGAAAATAAGAACATTGTATGAATATAACATATGTCTTTTAATCTACAAAATACAAAATGGACTTATACACACAAACACAACATTTATAAAAACATCACAAGTACACGAACATTATACTAGACAACACAATAAATTGTATTCAAATACTGTCAAGACTAAAGGTGGCAAGAAAAGTATTGGCCACGAGGGAGTTCACATATATAATCTACTTCCAGATAACCTTAAAGCAGAAAAGAATATAAAAACCTTTAAAAAAAACTATTTAAACTTAAGATGTTGGAACAAAATTAAAAATATTACTACTACACCTGTACTATATATACTCTGTACTTAAGTTAAGAAAGCGAAATATTATATTTCTTTTAACTTAATAATAAAAAATAAAAAATAAATTAATGTTTTTTATTTGTTCCAGAATAAAATGGAAGGCAAGACTATAAAAGAAGAGCAGCCAGATAAAGACAACATCAGCAGCTCTGCTCCATATCCTGGAGATGGACCCAGACGTGGAAAAGGTAAACTACAATCATTATATAATATTTAATTAGATCTACTACTTAGGTATATACTGTACTGTCTGTAAATTTTTTTGTTACGTTGCGGTTCCGGTTCAACATGGCGGAATTTTTGAAAACTACCTTTTCATCCCGCCGGTGATCACATGGTCGTGGTTCCTTCGACGAGCTGTCAAATCGGAATAATCAATATTATGATGGTTCCTACCGACACAAAGAAAGTTTGAAAAATGAATTATTGTCTTTCAGATACCTACAACGTTGACCGGTCAACTCAACAATGTGCAACTTCATCAATCCTTTGAAAAGACCAAAAACTTGTTTAAATAGGTTACGTTAGGTTAGGTTATGGGCTGTTTTTATTTTTTTTCTCTTTACTTTGAATAGGCCACTTGCATCACATTATTAAAAAAAAATCCGGTTTAGGCAAATATTTTAAGACATTATATATATATATATTTTTTTAATCGTATTTTTGAAACCCTGGGGATTTTTTGAAAATTTCAATCCGATAAATCAGACCATTTTTTTATAAACCGGAAAGACGGGACAAAATTTTATGGGTGCGAAAAAACGATAATTACATAGCCGAAAACCATTTTAAAAAAGAACGTTTTCCACACGAATGGTACATGAGAATAACGAGGAATACCAAAAATATTACATCACATAAATATTTTTTTCCTCGATCCATCTTATTGAACATAAATCATTATAATGTACCACTTCTATTTTACTAAATCCAATGTAATATACTTGTCCTTGTAAATTATAATAGTAATAAGAATATTATAAAAGTTGATTTTGTTAAAATCAGCACCATAACCATTATACCTCTTAAGCACGTACCGGCGTCTAAAATGTATGGGGTTCTCTTCATAGCATCTGTCAAAAAGTCAAACCAAATGATAAGTTCGCAAAGAACAAACAATAAATCTAGTGAACGTTAAATGTCAATTTTCGTTATTTGTTTTTGAGGTGTTATGCCGTGTTGCGCTACCTCCTTCTTTAGTCAACGTTTCGGACATCGTTGCAGTGTCCATCATCAGGGCAGATCCGGTAGATGTGAATTGGTCATTGGTCTTGAAGAGACCCATGTTGTAGGAAGGAGGAAACGGCAAATTATTCCACAGCCGAGCTGTGGAACACAAGAACGAGTCGAAGAAACGACCCGTTCTCATGTGACAAATATCAACCGTGTACTAATGTTGGGCACGCGTTTGGTGTGTTTCCCGACTATGCACCGTTGACGAAGGGATCAATGATGCTAGTTCCTCGGAGCATCTTCCATTGTAATACTGGTAGAACAAGGACAGCATTCCCACCCGACGCCTGTGCTCTAAAGATTGCAATCAGTCTGTTAATATGGGAAAATCTATTGAATGGACAGCCCGTTTCTGCACAGAGTCGAGGGTATTTTTCAGGTATTTTGAGGCTCCAGACCAGAGGTGGCTGGTGGTGGCCTTTGGGGGGGGGGGGGTGCCGACATACGTTTACCGTTTGTCTCATTTGCGACTGTTGTTATTTAGTGTGTAAGAAAGAGCTGCGGCATTATATGTTTAAGAGCAAAAGCAAACTATCAGCGCCAATTTTTGAAATTTACTTACACTTCAATATTATATGTGTAACTATATTCCATACTTTAAAAATTATCGTATTGATTAGAGTCTACGGTGCCGTGTGTGTGTGGTTTTGATTTATTAAATAAGAAAAATAAACGCGAAGCCTACTGTTCATATAATTACTGGTTTATTTGGATTAAGTGATATATTCCGACAAACTTCATAACTCCAGCCCAGAGGTGGCTTCTAATTCAACAGTGGAATGTAGGTAGTTGAGATTTAGACAGGGTCAGCAGCATTATGACGTGATAAATAAGGAAGGAGCGTCATTACTTTTTTAATGTAATTCCCGTGGGGTTTAAGTTAAGATTTAGCAAACAAACGATTCGCCATTTGGGAGTAAGCGGCCATTAATAAAATGCAGGTGTGGCAACTTTAAATTGAGAAATTTTACTACCGGCAAATGCCATAGACTATTATTTGCTTTTTCGTGGGCCCTCAAACTTTGGTGCGGTCTTTTTGAAGTGAAAACTTCTTTAACACCGTTGTGAAGAATAGCGACTCTAAAAAGAGACATACATTCTTCAATATAATTTAGCCTGCTAAAGAATGAGATTGTACAATCGCTCTCCTCTTTGTGTGGTGCTTCGTAGCCTCCCCACTTTTGTCTAATTTAGTTTTCTGAAGGTTTTACGTCTATTACGTGTCAATTGCGCACTCTTATTTTAGTTTAATTATTGCGTTTACGACTTCTTTCAATGCTAAGAGCTTCGCTAGTTCAACTCCGTTCATTAATAAGCCATTTTTTAAATTTGAAATAGCTAAAGCTCCCGACGCCGTTGACCGGGCTTTATACAAAGTTTTACGAAATGAGACGCAGGTAAAGTTTAATTTTCCTCTTAATTTGAATGTCAACTATATATAATTTCCTCAAGTATCAAAATTCTGCTTTAATGGGGGGGAAGGGGGATGGGGTGGTTTTTTGAAATCTTATGCAGGCAAGACCTTCCTCTTTCTAAGAAGGTCAAGCGTGTTAGACTTCATCATTCTTGGAATAAAACCGCAGATTTTTTTCAAAGTTACCAACAGACACAGAGTTAGCCTCCCAAAAGCTGGGCGTACTGTACAGGGCCCGCAGATACTTTAATAGTACACAACTGCTAACCTTGTACAAATCACAAGTACGCCCCACGGTTGAATTTGGCAGCCATCTCTGGTCTGGAGCTCCAAAATACCTGAAAAATACCCTCGACTCTGTGCAGAAACGGGCGGTCCGTTTGATAGATTCTCCCATCTTAACAGACGGATTGCAATCTTTAGAGCACAGGCGTCGGGTGGGAATGCTATCCTTGTTCTACCGGTATTACAATGGAAGATGCTCCGAGGAACTAGCATCATTGATCCCTTCGGCACCGGTGCATAGTCGGGAAACACGCCAAACGCGTGCCCAACATTTGTACACGGTTGACATTTGTCACATGAGAACGGGTCGTTTCTTCGACTCGTTCTTGTGTTCAACAGCTCGGCTGTGGAATGATTTGCCGGCCTCTGTGTTTCCTCCTTCCTACAACATGGGTCTCTTCAAGACCAATGTTCATTCCTTCCTCTCCTCAAAAAGACCCTCCACACAGCATCCCAGATGACATAGGCCCTGAGGGAAATTATTTTCCTCAGGGCCTCCTGTGTGGAGTTAATGTAAAAAAAAAAAAAGACACTCTAAAACCCTCCCCCCACCTAAGTAGAATTTTTTAATTTTTCTAACCCCTCAAAGTAGAATTTTGATACTTCTTGCAGAATTTTTGCATACTTGACACTCAAGATAATAGGAAAATTATTGTATATTTCTGATTTCGAAAAACTCTGCGCAAAGCCTGGGGAAAGACGGGAACTTCAGCTAGTCGATCGGCCAGTTGATTAGTCAAACATCTCCGAAAAATCTAAATTTGAGTTGAGTATGCAGTTATATGCAAAAGTGTACCCTCTATCTGGTACATTACTTAGATTACTCCTAAATATCACCAAATCAATTATAATGCACAAAAACCTATAGTAAAATAGACAAAAAATCGTGTGCAGTTCTCACCAATAGGAGCCTTGAAAAGTGAATCAATCAAAATAATCAAAGCGGCCAATGCGGTAAGCTTTCATTCTATTTGATTCTCCCGCAGGCTAAATCCTGTCAATGTATGTGTTTGTCTATTTTTAATGTCGTGTCCGTTTCATTCGAGTTTCAAATCACAACGGTGCCAAAGAAGTTTCATTTCTAGGATTACTAGTAGGTAATTTCAAAATGTAACTAATGTATCAGACCGTTATGCTTCCCGGTGTTATTTTATAGCATGTTTAATTTGTAAAACACGCGCACGTGTAAATAATATTTCATTTATGGTGAACGTTCGAATATTGCTTTCTTAATTATCTCAAATATTAGTATTTAGAGATGTCTGACTAATCAACTGGACATTTTCCAGGGGTATAAAAACAAACAGTTTGAGGGCCGGTGGTGACGTGTGATAATATTTCACGGCATTACGAATTAAGCCCGCATTAATATGATGAGTGTTTCACCGCCCCCGGGCGCTTGCCCAACGCTGTGGCCCAGGATCCCAATGGCGTAGCGCCCCGACTGAGCCAGGGCAGTGTGCCGAGGGGGGCACTTATTTAATTTTTACGACCCCTAAAGCCTAATAATGTAATAATTGAATTGCGTCAGCTTTTTAGATTTAAGTACAAGCCTTGCATTTTATTTTCTTAGCATGATTTAAATAAGGAAGCCAAATTTTCTTACAAATTGAAGTGAGTTTATTTGAACAAAAAGTTTTAAATAAATCTTTCGTTTTGAAAAAGACAAAGCGGCTGAAACTTGTAGTTAATCATAAAAAAACAAACACATGTTGATTATATTCATCTTCCTTCTACCTACTTTCCATATCTGACAGTGTGTGGCCAAATTACCTACCTTACCTTTTGGAACAATAACTCAAGGAACAAATCAGTCAATTCACGAGGATATGGGTACCGCTGTCAAATCAGGTGGTTATGGGTACCGCCGCTCCGGGAACCATTTATTAGATAACCAACACCCCCTCCCTCCGTTGTGGTGTCCCATTACACCCCCGTGGTATCTATTGTGGCAAATGTAACCGTAACAATATTAAATGTTGTCGAAAAACCTTTATATAAAAACCTTTTTATCATTATTATTCCAATTAATAAAATACTTAATTTTTACCACTTTTATTGTTAACAAAAACCAACATATGTTCGTGAGCAACGCTCACTTCTCCAGGGTTTTTATTGATATCGATAAAAACCATTAAGTATCAATAAAAACCCTCAAGAAGTGTGCGTTGCTCACGAAACATGTTGTTTTTTGTAAACAATAAAAGTGGTAAAAATTAAGTATTTTATTAATTTGAATTAAAATTGGCCACGAACTAAGTTTTCTGTGTTAGAAGTACCATTATTATTATTATTTTTGCATGTTAAATTGCAAAATATGTGACGTCACGCAGGGGGGAGGGGGTCTGACAAATGTGACAATGTGTGACAGGGACTGGGGAGGGGGGGGGGTCAGAAAATCATGAAATTCATGTGACGTAATTTATGGATGGCCCCCTTATACAGAAAGATAAATACGTTATATCTTCTGCAACATTCGTCAAAACTGGTTTAATAATGACTATAGAAATTTTCTTGTTTGTATATTCTTATAATTCGCAAAGAACTAAAGAAAAATATCTGTCCAATATGGCGTCAGTAGCTCGCGCGGACGCCGCACTGTGGGATCAATGGGTTCATTTCTACTCAAAATTCAATAACTTTAAAACTAATATGAATATTGAGTTAATTTTTTGGAGTGTTGAACTTGTAACCTGGCCACAAACGTTGCCCCGTCAGTTGATCCTCCGATAATTGATTCCCCGAAATGATATTTACTATGAAATTATAATTTTTTGTGCATTATTTACCCATTTCAAACGTAAAAGATATTCAGTTCGACTTCAAAAATAAGTTGGTATGAATATCAAAGGAATTTATGCACAGTGTTGATTTTTTGTACTTATGCGCTGGTACGAGTACATACAATAGTAAATAGTGAAGCAGATTTTTCCTTGATGCATTTAAATTAAAATATGTTTTATTTTTAGGTTATTTGGCGTTACATCCTCTCTGCACATCCTTACAGAGTCACTTAGTTATATTTTGTATAATTAGGTAAAACGTAGGTATTTTCCCCAAAGCGACTGTATATTGTACGAGTATATATGTACGCCGGAGGACCAATTGTCACCGGGTAAACTGTCATGGAACCCATTTCATCTCAAAATTCAATAACCTTAAAACTAATATGATGTAATTTTTGGAGTGTTTATTAACTTGTAACCTGGCCACAAACCGACCATTACATTTTGTCTGTACATTATCGATTATTATTATTATCTAAAGCAAAAGGATTCCCAACAACTTATGTTACAATGGAAGATGCTCCGAGGAAGTAGCGTCATTGATCCCTTCGGCACCGGTGCATAGTCGGGAAACACGCCAAACGTGTGCCCAACATTTGTACACAGTTAACATTTGTCACATAAGAACGGGTCGTTTCTTCGATTGTTCTTGTGTTCAACAGCTCGGCTGTCGAATGATTTGCCTGCCTCTGTGTTTCCTCCTTCCTACAACATGGGTCTCTTCAAGACCAATGTTCATTCCTTCCTCTCCTCAAAGAGACCCTCCACAGATATACATCATACGGATTGTAGATATATTTAACCAATCCACTAAAAAAAATTACAAGTGTGCAGTTCACACGCGGTAGAAGTGAAACTTTCAGAAAAATAAAGTAGACAAGAGTGGGGAGGCTACGAAGCACCGCACAGAGAGGAGACCGATTATTCTCTCATTCTCTCGCAGGCAAAATGTATGTGTTTGTCTCTTTTTAGTGTCGCTATTTTTCATTTCATCGAGTTTCAAATCACAACGGCGCTAATAATTTCCACATTCAACTTAGAACGATTAATGCGTGGGCTCAAAGTTTTATAGTACTTGTCGCAATAAATCTGTTGTTTACAAAATCTCAACGTTGAGATTATTATAAATTTACATGCATAGATTTTAACAACATAAAAGACGAGCGATCTAGCCCTTTAAAATTCTGGCGTATTTTGTTAGTAGGTAAAAATATTTCAATTTTGGAATAAAAGACAAATAAGTGGAATTTTTGTTAACGTATCCATAAACTAAGAACTGATTTCAATACGTGATGAAATGCGCTTTTAAATATTATTATTAGAAATAACCATGTAATTTTGTAAATATAAATTTTTTTAATACAACATTTAAAAAGTTTTAAAAATGGTTCACCTTACTTTTGTTCTAATACAAATTACTGATAACGAAAAAAATAAAATCACACACATATTTTATTATACAACTGAGTTATAAACGTTATTGTCACCTCACTCTTTTGTCGGTCGATGTAAAAAAAAAAAATTAAAAATTCATTAAGTTTAATAATTTTTGAAGTGAAACATCTATATCCCCGCTATGATTTGGATATCGGATGAAACCATAGACATCCAAATGGATAGACAAGAAGTTACAGATGAGGGGTAAAACCAAACTATGGAGGGCGAAGAGGGGAAAGATGACTGTGATTCCTTAAACAATCAATCTGACTATATAGGCATCTCGCATTACAATATCACCATTTAGTTCTTAAAAGCAAAATCTGCTTTGAATGAATAGACCTTTTTACATGGGAGCGCGAATTGCTTGCCACGTTAATAACATATTTGCTAAGGCCAAATGCTCGCCCCAAAAAGACTCGCCCCAATACAAATAGCAATATTTTGTTGCCGTGTTTAGTTAAAACACTTTTACAAATGTTTCATAATTTACTTACCCCTGTAACCAGCGACGAGCACACTGGAGAACCGCCCACATTCGCTATGTGCACATTGATATGTAGATATGTTGTATAGCACAAGCTACCGTTTTGGCGTGTTATTTCGTTAAATGTATGGATGTTAGCTTCTCGCTGTTCACGGCAAGAATGATGACGTCACACATTTTAGATTCAAGCGAGGCTCTATCCCTCCCCATGGAGCGAGCCGGTTCCAAGGAGGAGCTCCAGCCGGCGCCATTTGGAGGAGGAAATAATACGTTTTTATCACTTAGGGCAGGTCCAGATATATTCATACGTCCGTGGATGAAACGGAAATGACGATTACTGAACCTGCGACGCATCAACTTCGCTCATTGACCGCTTTGATTATGATGTAACTGTTAAAGGCTCCTATTGGTTGAGATATGAAACGGAAATGATTTTGACCTCACGATTCAAGTATTGGTTGAGATTGTTTTTGTAAAGTTTCGCTTCTACCGAGTGTAAACTGCACTTGCTTTTTTTTTCAAATTGCAGTCGGAAACTTTGGTTTTATAAAGGTTTACATTTTTTAATACAAAGTTGTATGGTTTTCTCTTTCCAATACCGTTTAGATCTTACTTCTCACTATGATGGTAAGGGAGACACAACGATTTCTACGAGACCTATGTGAGCTAGAACAAATATGGTATTTTGTGATTAAAGTGGCTAGAAGAATCAATCAATGTGGAGTCAAAGGGTACATTTCATACCAAAATTAATTTTTTTGTAATTTTGGTATAAAATGTACCCTTTGACTCCACAGTGCGTCGGTTGTCACATCTGCTGCGAACATTTCGCCGAGCAACGGTGACTGCTCGGAATAAAACGACAAAAAATAACACTGGTAAAATGGCGGCCCGGCCGTCATCCGTCTTGCAAGTTTCGCCCAATTAGCGGACGGCATAAAGATCCTGAGAACTAACGACGCCTGCGAACTACGAACTCAGATTAAAACTACTACTGAGGGAAATCCAATATGGCGGACGGTGAACAGCTGATTCTCTTATTGGGACGTCAAACTTTTGTTGTGTTTTTTTTTTTATTTTAATTTCTTTGGAAATTGTGAAGGAAATGCATGATGTTTACAATAAATCAAAGATATTATGTGCAATTGCCAATATTTACGTCAATTGACATCATCGATGCGATTGTGCGCTTTTATAATTACCGTGACGATTCACGGTTACTATACCGTGAAGGCCATAAAGACAATAAACATACGTTCCTTATCATTAAAATGCTGCAGATTTTTCTTACACATCGAAAATATGCAAGAATTTAAGCCCAAATTAAAAAATTACCTGAAACTGCTATAAAAGTCCCAAATATGTTTACTTTGTATCTTAAAGTCTGCTATTTTATAAATCATTTATTCCTACTTTTTTCTTTCATTTCTTAGTTTCTAAATCTCTGAGTCTACTATTGTATAAATCTTGCGTTCTTTCTTACGTATCCTTTACTTACTTATTACAATAATTTTTGTTACTAACTTACATGATTCTTCCATTTATAATGATTTTTTAATTTATATTATGATTTTTTTAAACTCTTCAGGATTTTTATTTTTAAATTATACAAGATTTTTTAACCTTCTTTTTATTTACAATAGCCGTTATTACTAACTTACACGATCATTAATTTACTAATTGAGCTAGAACTCCCTCACCAAACACAAGAGCATTGTCTCTTTATGGTGAGGAAAGGCAATTTTTTTTTTGTTAACCTTATGTAACTATGTAACTATGTAACTGTTGCAACTTCATATGTATTTTTAATAAACATTGCCAATAAAAAAAAAATTTAAAAAAAAAAATAAAAAAAATTAAATACCGGTGAGACAAAAGATGAAATACACAAAATACCTGTGTCTGTTTCTTTCAAAGTACTACTTTTTTCCTTTAGAGGAAACAAATATATTTTATTACGGCTCGGCCACGGCGACGGGAATTGCGTTTCGTTTTATTTATACGTGTGAGGGAGATGTATGATAATGATTGTATGTTTCCTTTGAGGGGGTGCAGACATACGTTCACCGTTTCTTATTTTCGACTGTTGTTATTTAGTGTGTAAGAAAGAGCTTCAGCAATATATGTTAAATTGTAAAGCAAAAGTTAATAATAATAAAAGTAATATTATAAAACAAAAGCAAAACCATGAGCTCATTGACATTTGACGTTTTGAATTTTTGGAATTCAAAATAACATTTCACGCTTTCAAAATTATCGTTACGGTAAGTAGAATCGTAGAGGTTTACGGAGACGTCACAGTGCCGTGTGTGAGAGAGATGCGAGAAAATGATGATGACCCCTTTTCCTTTGGAGGAAACAGACCTACGAACATTGTGTATCTCATCTTTTGAAAGAGCTGCAGCGTTATTGTGATAAGGAAAGTATGTTTATCGCCTTTTTATGCCGTCACGGTACCGTAACCGTGAATCGTCATGATACTTATAAAAGAGCATAACGATAATAGTGTTTTTTTGCTAATTGGTCGTTTACTGAGGCAATCGAAGCGATTTACAATCATTGTTGAGATTTCTCATTGGCGGGGAAGATGATATTTATTTTGACAGAGCGCATAGACGCCATAGAGAAGCGTCACTGATGAAATGGAATGAAGTGATGAATGATGTGTGATTAACAATTCGTTCAATTGCAAGATCTATCGTTCCCTTTTTAATTCAGTTTTATCGTGGAAAGGGATTTGTTTTGTATAATTGCTTCATTTCGAGCTATGTGGTAAACCTAAATGGTTTGCTACGTTTGGTGATTTAGCAGGGGTGCCCGAGTTCAAGGGTTGAGGCTTGTCTAGGTCGTGGTGGATACGTTTGCACAACAATTGCATGGCGGGCTGGATCATGGCTGGAGACTGGTTGAGGGAGATCTTTTGAAATCTCTCGGTCGATCGGCTTGCACCGTAGTGGGAGTGATGGATTCAAATGTCCTTCACTCCTAGACGCATTAAACTACAGATTCCCCCCCCCCCCCTCATGCCTTTTTCCTTCCCAAACTCCCTCTCCTGTCTTTCCCTAAAAAGACCCTCCACACATAATCTCCAAAGATGTGATTCCGCGGACGTTCACAATAGAACTGTCAATCACATTTCAATGCACATTGTCAATGACTCAAGGCGATCCAATAGTCCAGGAAAAAATCTAAATCGGAATTCACGCCCCTTTATGGGAGGAGTTTGAAAATACTTAAGAAAAAGCTTTTGGAAAGATTGGAAAAGGTATTTGAGAATTTTTTTTTACAGGTTGATTTCCTAAAAACCTGTAAAAAACATTAACTCCCATTTTACGCATTGTTTATTGTAATAAAATGGAAATTTAAAATTGATTTCACGAAATCAAGCGACGAAGAGTCACGCGTTTATCTCCCGCTCTGTTCGGGGCGTGACTGAGGGTGTGGGGTGGACAGTAGTTCTTCGGTGGACGCCATAGGGTTCACTTTGAAAAACCGAATTCGTCGACTAGCGGCCGTATTGTAAAATAACAACGCGAAAATGCATATTTTATTTTATTTTGGGAAGATCGGGTGTAAATATCAACTTTTTTTGCGACTATTATAAAATAAACTGAATTTGCCACATTATACAATAAAACCATATCCGAAAAGGGGTTTATAAATAGGAGAGTTTAGACTTGAAAGTGTGTTTTTTAGACCTTATACTTTTTTTTTATAGGCTTATTAAAAGACTTGTTTATAAGGGCCAATGTATGTTCTTCAAGCAGTATTTAATTTAAGCATCTATAATACTTCTAAGCGATCAAATTTTCAAAACAAAAACATATGATTATGTATTATTTTGCAATATTTACTATGGTTTCATCTTAAGGGGATTTTCTAGTCTAGAAGCACGAATATCTGGCATTTTTTGACGGAATTTTAAACAACAAAAAAAAACATTAATATTTAAAAAAAAATTATTTTAGCTTATATATTTTATATTTTAGCTAAACATTTTTTATAAATTTATTTATTTATATTTTAAGAATTCACAATAAAAAATCCTAAAAAATATATATATATATATTTCACGAAGTTACACGCTGTTAACGTAGATGGGGGAAAAATAGTGTGTCCATCTCATCACGATTTCTACCCTTCTGGTCATCTGGAAAATGAAGAAGATAATTTCTTTTTTTTTTAATTTTCCAAATTTTAAAAAATAATAAAAATTAAAATTTTTGTTTGTACCTACCATATGGGGATATATAAAGAAAATTCATGCCAATTTTCAAGAAAATCAGGGAATTAAAACTTGAGATTTTGTGACAAACGTTTCGAAAAAAGTAGTTTCGAGAAAAACACGCTAGTTTTGCTCTATTTAGATTCTAGTTAGATTCCGTTTAAACCGGTCGAACTAAAATGGCTTTAACATTTAAAATAGTTCGATTTTTGAAAAATCCTTTTGAGGAGATATTCTTAAATACCTAATCTAAATCTAAACTATCGAAATAATAAAAAATAAAATTCTAGACTTAATACCCCCTTTAGGACAGATAATTGACATTTGCCATCTCCGGACTGCTCAGTATTGCGTAAAATGACGATTCAATTGCAAATATTAAATATAAATTGTCAACATCTGATTTTATGCAGCTATTGAAAAACGAGAACATCTTCGGATATTTTCGTTATTTGTTTTTGGGGTGTTATGCCGTGTTGGGCTACCTCCTTCTTTACGTTTCGGACATCGTTGCAGTGTCCATCATCAGGGCAGATCCGGCAGATCCGGTAGAAACGTTGGCTAAAGAAGGAGGTAGCGCAACACGGCATAACACCCCAAAAACAAATAACGAAAATTCTTTTGGCCGTGAAAATCTTAAAACTTATCTTCGGATATCTTTATGATTTTTGCGCCACCTGTTACCGGTATTTTGTCGTTAATTCAGGACGTTTGTTGGTTTTTGGGACTTAAGGTAATATAATAAATATTTTTTTAATAAAACACTGGCCAGTGTTGTTTCAATAAATTCGGGAATTTTCAGCACCCGTTCAACTCTAATCGTGAGTAATGAAACAAATATGGCGGCACAGCAGTTCAAATTTGGAATGGAACACCTTTTTGTTAATGGGAGAAAGGGGAGGAGGTGAAACAGGGCCGAATTATGCTAAAACGGGGCTTGGAAGCACACAGGGCTATCTTTGCCTAATTTGTTTGTAAGACAACCGCTGAACGGTTTGAGTGTTTCAAACTTGTCACATTTGATGAACGTCAAATTATCGATGAGCTCCATTTTATTTGATACAATAAAACAAATATAAAACTTATTTCCACTTTAATTTATTTGACCGTAACCGGTTTCAACAAGCTAGTCGTGGAAGACTAACGTCGCCGACTTGTTACAACTCACGTCGTTGAGACTTTAAACATGGCAAAGTAATTATTGAATATGATAGTCTAGCAACAAGTCACTACATTTTTGGTAATTTTTTTAATCGTTTCCAGATCTCGGGGAGGGTGGTGCAGTCCCACGAGTTCCATATTATACATATATAATACATCATATAAAAATATTGCAAGATGAAAAAAAAAATTATTTACATGATGAACGGAAATAAATAAAATAAAATAATAATAATACAAACATTAAAAAATTAAATTTTGAAAAAAGGAAACTTTTTTTTTTAAATCTAGATCATCAGGAAGTGGTTCCATGGCTTATAAATGGGACCCTGCACGAAGTGGAATGCTGCCATCACAAGAGTGTTTTCGCTCGAGGCTAATCGCGTTCTGTAGCTGGTGATCCGTTTTTTTATTAGTGTTCGGAATCCGGGATGCGCCCTTCTTCAAACATCTCGGTGGCACTGCAGTACCAGGGGTCCTAGCATGGTCGGTCGATATAGGTTTTATCGAAAATGTCGGTAACTTGACATCGCTCCCGAGCACGACTGCAGACCGCTAACGAATAAACAACAGTTCACATCGACTAAGGGTTCCTAATTTATTTGACGTAAACTGTTATTTCTTCGTTAGCGTCCTGCAGTCATGCTCGGGAGCGATTTCAAGTTACCGACATTTTCGATAAAACCTATGTCGATCGACCATGCTAGGGGGCCAGGACAACCCAAAAAGCGTTCGATATTAATTATTGTTGTACTGTATTTCCATTATTTTTAGTGACGCTTGTTTAAGTTGATCCACAGCTCCGAAGTATATAGGCTCGTGCAGTACGTGTTAAAAAGTTGCCTTTTTGCAGCTGGGCTGCACTTGTCAAATCTTCGAGAAATCATATTTGCCCTAATGCATAGTGATCTTCTCTGTCGCTCAATATCCTAATCATCGCTAAGGTCCGCTGTTACGATGTGTCTCAAATATTTGACCTCATTTTTTTTGCTATTTTTGTGTCGTTTAGACTGACGGGTAATACTTTTATGGTGCCTGGTAATGCCAGGAACAGAAAATTCAACGAAAATGATAGCTGCAGCAGTTGTGTTTGTGGTTATTTATTTTTCTGGTTTTTGTTTTGACATTAGCTCCACACAAGAGGCTCTGAGGAAAACTATTTCCCTTGAGGCCTTTTTCATCTTTGAGGACGATGTGTGCAGGTTTTTTTGTGAAATAAGGAAAGGAAGTTCTGAGAAGGAAAAGGGTTTGAGGGATGGGTAGGAATCGGGGGGGTCAGTTTGTCCAGGAGTGACGGACGTATGAATCCATTCCTGCCACTGTGGTGCAAAGCGATGAGTCCGGTTGGAAAAGTTAAAAGATCTCCTCAACCAGTCTCTCCTGATCCGGTTTGCCACGCAATATGCATCCGCCGTTAAGACCTACACAAACCTCATCCCACGAACCCGGGCATCTCTGCTAAGTCACCAAATGTAGCGAATCACTTAGGGTGACCTATGACAGTGGTGTTGGTTATCCAATCAATATTCCCGGGGCGGCGACACCCATACCTTCCTCCCAAATTGTGAAAAGTGGTTATGAAAACTAGTTTCGACGTTTCAAGAGGAGGTGCGATGCCGATCTCCTGATTTCAGTAGCGACGTGTGCGAACTGCGCGACAAGTTGTTTGCGACGTGAATACACAACATCAGTATCGGATACTTGCGCATCTCTGTATAAGTTATAATTCTTTTCATTTTTTTTTTATTTCTATATTTTGGCCCTAACCTATTCCGCCCCTGTATAAACGGGTGTCAGGCGTAATCTGCATTAGTGAAATCTATGTGCCGGGCCCCGCTGTTCAAATTGAAAATATATCCTTAAGCAAAGTTCCGGCGCACGCCGCCAGGGCGCTGCTGACAGGCCTGACTTACGGCGCCACCTGACACCTGCTGCCACCTAGTGGCCGGCGCTAGCACTAATACTACTACCTACCACTGTTTGAAATGAGAACAATTTGAAACATCGCATATCTAATTTGAATATTCCCACTGGCTTCGGTAAATTGGTACTCTTTTGCAGTATTCACGTAAAACACAATAAAATATTTTTTTTGAAGTGAAACTTCTTTAGCCCCGCTGCTTGGATATCGGATGAAACGAAAATGGCGATTATTGCACCTGCGATGCAACAACTGCGCTCATTGGCTGCTTTGATTATGATGTCACTTTTACAGGCTCCTATTGGTTGAGATATGAAACTGGAATAGCGCTAGGTCTGCGCTCATTGGTTTTTTTGATTTTGACCTCACTTTTCGAGTATTGGTTGAGATTGTTTTGGTAAAGTTTCGCTTCTAACCTACGTAAACTGCACTCGATTTTTTTTATTTATGAAATGAAAATAGATCCATATCATGTGGTCTAATAAAAACATAGGTACATTTTTCCCACTTACTTATTTGCAATACTGCCTCCGTACTCGAGGGGTAAGGATCTTGACTTACAATCCGAAGGTCGCGGGATCGAATCCCGCCATGCTTAAATAAATTTTATTTTATTAATCTGTGTTATTTCACATTTCGTTAATTAAAAATGCTATGTTGTATATTTGCGGCACGTTCAAGAGTGGAAGATACAAGGAATAGTGGTGTAAGACCACCATTCAGAATTGAAACGTTGCTTGAAATGGCTTTAGCCGTGTTTGGTGACCAGATCTGAATAGCAAGGAACTTCCGCACCTTTCTCTTCTTTATTTCCTTCCCTTACCTTCAGCCTCACAACATACCACAATAGGCCACTTGCATCACATTTAAAAAAAAAAATCCGGTTTAGGCAAATATTCTAAGACATTCTGTATTTTTTATTTTTTTAATCGTATTTTTGAACTCTTGGGATTTTTTGAAAATTTCAATCTGAAAAATCAGGCCATTTTTAATAAACCGGAAAGACGGGACATAATTTTATAGGTGCGAAAAAACGATATTTACTTACATAGCCGAAAATCATTTTTAAAAAAGAACCTTTTTTCACACGAACGGCACAGGAGAATAACGAGGCATACCAAAAATATTACATCTCATAAATATTTTTTCCTTGATCCATCTTATTGATCATAAATCATTATAATGTACAACGCCTATATTACTGAATCCAATGTAATATACTTGTACTTGTAAATTAGAATAATAATAAGAATATTTTAAAATTTGATTTTGTTAAAATCAGCACCATAACCATTATACCTCTAAAACACGTACCGACGTCTAAAATGTACGGGGTTCTCTTCATAACATCTGTCAAAAAGTCAAACCAAATGATAAGTTCGCAGAGAACAAACAATAAATCTAGTGAACGTTAAATGTCAAATTCAAAAATTTGGCTGAAATTGAAGTTATGCAATATAAAAATAAAAAAAAATCAGTGTGGAATTTTTACAAAATTAATAGGAACGTTTTCGGAGACGGGACATTTTCATGTAGTGACGTCACGAGCCCAAATAATGGATTTATTTATTTAAAAATAAACAAAACTGTACACTTCTAAAACATTTTACTAACATTTTAGTCGTTATGAAATCCATGCAAGTGGCTTATTTAGGGATGCCATAGACTCACTGGCTCCAGACGGGAGTAGTTGGGACTTGGGACTCTTGTCTTAATCTAGGAATATTTTTAATTTCACTAGGAACTTATTTAGTTACTAATAAAGTTAAAGTTACTAATTAACTTAAATTAGGATACCTCTGTACTTTTTATAGTAAACTAACAATTCTGTGTTTTTGATTTCTTTAATCTTTTTAGTATAATGTTGTCTTTCTGTCTTTTATGGTGTATGTGGAAATCTTTATTGGAATATTTTGTCTCTTAACCACTTAAGCATTCGCGTTAATAAAACAAATATGCTTCTAGCGTCCGCGATTTCTGAGCGTCCGATTTTGGAAATTTCCCGCCCTCATTAAAAAAATAGACTTATAAACTTCTTGAGACAGCCATTGAATGCAACTATATTTAACGTTCTATAGTATTCATAAAAGTAAGTTGGAAGTAAATTGTTGAAAATTTCATACATAAAATTTAATAATTCTAGAAAATTCTTCATTTAACGTCATCATTTAGAATTTCTTAAGTGTATTCTATGTATTTTTATAGTTTTTTGTACACACTACAAAGCAGAAAAGCTCTGTGCGGTGTTTAGTAGCCTCCCCACTTTTTTCCGCTTTAGTTTTCTGAAGGTTTCACTTCAACCGCGTTTTCTCTTTAATTTACAGCCATAAAATATCATTTTTGTAAGATTTTGCACAGTGGTATCACCGGTCACCACTCGCCTGCTAGGTGCGTGACAACGCATTTTGTTTTGCAAAACCATTCCGGTTCTAGTGTTCGCCCTCTCTACCTGCTCTACCTCAAAACAAGAATAATATTAAACTTGTACAAATTATTTGATGATTCAACAAAGTTTCTGATGTAAATACATTGTTACTCGCGTTAATATGAAGAGTTATTATTTAAACACCTCCGCACATATTTAAACACGCGTCCAGTTTTCAGACGTGGGCAAGGTCTGTATATTCACCAAACAGGTGACACGATTGCCCATATTGGTGACCCCGACGTGATATGAACACGCAACCTTCTGATCTGGAGTCATAGTTTTTTCATATATTTTTTTAAATCTTCAAAAAATCCGACCGTCAGTCAGATTATTAACATCTGCAACATTGTATCGCGCTGTGAATGTACTCATATATCATATATTTTCCTCCATAGTTTCTCCTGCCCGCATATTTAAATACAATATTATTTGATAATAGTCCACTCACACGAGTACAGAGGCCCTCCGGCCCGTGTCGGTGTTTGTGAGGCAGGCGGGCGATATGCCGGTAGGTACTAAGTACTGGGTACTGGGTACAGTGGGTACGGGCTCGCAGCCCACATACATTAATTTGTTAGTGGGATAGGCAATCCTTGCAGAAATAACGTTAGCTGCGGGTTAAATTCCAAGGTACCAGGAGTCGACAAACGATGGTTTGAGTACTCAATTAACAGAAAATAATTTTTAAAAAATGACTGGAAATGCATCAATCTGTTGTGTGACGGAGCTAATCTTAATATTTTGAGGTTTCGGGTGCCTGACGGTTACACCAAAACTAAAAGACAATAACCAAACTTAATTTAATTAATTATTATACTAAATACCTAAGAGGATTAACGTGCACCTCTGAACTCAACACCTCTGCACATGCAAACTGATTTCACTATAATTCATACATCTGCTTCGTTTAACCACTTAACCCATTCCTGTATCCTTCGTTGTTCTTAACGGGAATGCTCGATCTTAATACATTAGAAGCCCGCCGAAAAATATTTTTGAGAATCATTTTTTAAAGATGATCTCCGGTACTGTACTGAATCCACCTATGTTGAAGGAGATTAACCTATATGTCCCTAACACGTGGGAGATCCCACGCATTTTTTTATGCTCCGAAAGCGATTTCTTAGTTTCAGAATGCGCTATTAAACAGAACAATTCAACTGCTTAACATTTCTGCGTTGAGCATCGACATCTTCAATGTTACCTATGGAGAGTTCAGTAAATATCTTTTGACATACGTCACAACATATTGAAACTTCCCACATGGCCTTTTTTTCTTTTTTTTTTAAATTTTGTAATCTTCTCCGGAATAATTTAGTGTATAACGGTTTTATGGAGAACCTGAAAAAATAAATAAATTTGACCTGATGATGGACACTGTAACGCTGTCCAAAACGTTGGCTAAAGAAAAAGGAAGCGCAACATGGCATTTTACAGTGAATACCGCACAAGAATCTCAACTGCTCCCGTCTGGAGCCAGTGAGACTATGGCATCCCCAATTGGGGTATGTTGTGAGGCTGAAGGTAGTGGGGAGGGGAAGGAGTTGGGGAAGAGGAAGGTTGGGAAGTACCTGGCTATTCAGATCTGGTCACCAAACACGGCTAAAGCCATTTTCAAGCAACGTTTCAATTCTGAATGGTGGTCTTACACCAGGGCGATACTGATAGTATCTTCCACTCTGGAACATGCCGCAAATACCTATACTATATATTATTTTAAATGAATTAATTGTGAAATAACACAAATTAATCAAATAAAATTTATTTGCGCATGCCGGGTTCGAACCCGCGACCTCCGGATTGTGAGTCAAGAGTCTTACCCACTGAACTAGGGAGGTCGTCATAATATGGGAATAAAAATAAATCTTGCTGGAATAAAAACTTAAATAAAAATAAATAAATAATAACTCAAAAATTGACTAAGTAACGAGCGATCGGCATAACTACATAATATTTTAACATTTTTTTTTCAATATTCATCACAAACTCTCATATTTTGAAAAATTAATCATATTAGATAATTTTGACGTTTGAAGACAATATAAACATTTGTTTATTAATTTTCGAGAAATCAATTGATTAAATGACAAATAGG
This sequence comes from Limnephilus rhombicus, assembly GCA_929108145.2. Classification (NCBI taxonomy): domain Eukaryota; kingdom Metazoa; phylum Arthropoda; class Insecta; order Trichoptera; family Limnephilidae; genus Limnephilus; species Limnephilus rhombicus. The sequence continues at coordinate 12,981,928 of OV815297.1, read as the reverse complement.
AAATACTTCAATTTATAATAAAGGAATACGAAGCCAAAAATTACATAAAACGAAATATTATATAAAATAAAAATTGCATAAAATAAAAATTATCAATACATTGATAACCATAAAAAGCCAGGTTGTATATAAAAAATCAAATCATAAAACAAAACAAGGGCAACACTAAAACAGATATAGAATATTTTGTTTGTCCTCACTAGGAGATTCTGTGCCGAAGCAAACTAGGTTTTGAATCGATGGTTTTCCGCGACTTAGTTCAACTCCAAGCTTCGAGAAATATAGGATATTTTCAGTAACTTCTATGGCAATGTTTTTTTTTAAATACTAGTTGGTTCTTTTAGTAATAATTTTTAATGCCAAGATTTTCTGGACATGATATGGTTATTTATTGGTTAAATTTGTTTGATATCAGGTGGGAATTTGATGTACAAATTCGCAGATAATTCAAAGAAGTACGTGGTTTAAGATTTTTAATAAACGTCATCTCGCAAGCTTACACAATATCTTCCAACTCTAGGCCCTAAAAATGCCAAATTATTGAATTAGTTCGTGAAAGAATTTTGTTAATTTATAAATTTCAATCAATTTCAAGAGAATTAAGGATAAACTGACCTTATTTAGGGCATATGGATACGCCCACGATATTTATCGTTTTATTTTTGGTTTTCTAGAATGGAAAATACACTCAGTATTGCCCTGGTGTAACACCACCATTCAGAATTGAAACTTTGCTTGACGGCCGGCGTTGTTCAGCGGTAAGGCTCTTGACTAGCATTCCGTTGGTCGCGGGATCGAATCCCGGCGTGACAAGTATATTTTATTTGATTAATTTGTATTATTTCACAATTTATTCATTTAAAATAATACATAGTATATTTGCGGCACGTTCCACAGTGGAAAATACTCTCAGTATCGCCCTGGTGTAAGATCATCATTCAGAATTGAAACGTTGCTTGAAATGGCTTTAGCCGTGTTTGGTGACCAGATCTGAATAGCCACCTTCCTCTTCCCTATCTCCTTCCTCTCCCCACTACCTTCAGCCTCACAACATACCCCAATTGGGGATGCCATAATCTCACTGGCTCCGAACGGGAGCAGTTGGGACTCTTGTGCGCTATTCGTTTTAAAAAAAAATAATAATAAAATGGTTTTAGCTGTGTTTGGTGACCAAATTTAAATAGCCAAGTACTTCTTCACGTTTCTCTTCCACATCTCCTTCTCCTTCCTACTATCTTCAGCTACACAAAATAACCTAATTGGGGAAGCCATAATTTCACGTTCACCAGACGGTTGGGACTCTTGTTCGGTATTCGTATGATAAACTAAGGAGAAACTTGCCCTTTGTACATAAACAGATAGATAGATTATTGTAATTTAGATACATATTCAACGCCCTTTTGATTTTTCACGAAAACCGCGCCATACAAAACATCCAATTATTATTTCTAAAAATTCTTAACTAATTGTTCGTCTCCACTGGTTGGCGATCCCTGTCCTAATTGAGAACTCGATGCGGGATGCGGGCCGATCCGATATAAAGAGTAATGTGTCAAGCCAGGCGGCCAGGGGCGCTCAACACTCAATGCCGCTCGGCTCCGCTGTGATTTTTCCACGGTTCCTTATCTATATGTCGCCCTTTGTCGAGATCTCTATTGACATCATTCTATAGAGACCCATCTTAACAACCACTGGACATAAAATTTCTAGAATTGTGAGACCATTTTTATTTGGTAACGGAATAACAAGTTTAGTAATTTATTTATTTATTTAATACATGAATTATCGAAAGTACATATAGTTTTTTTGTGATATTTCACCCTCCATGTTAGGGATGACCCTGTGTTATGGCGGGTGAAGTTTACAGTTTGCGGATATACATTCATTAGTATAGGTTGAAATTTTTCACTAATTGATACTATGCACACAAATTCTTCTACAATAAGAGAGTTTATGTAGTTATATTGGATTACAAGAATAAGGTGAAGAAGTTAAAGAATTATTGGAAAAGATATGTTATTATTAGTATATTAAGGAATTATTGATATATATATATATAGTTCACAGTAATCAGTAATACATGTAATGCTGCTTAGATAGTAAATAAAGATATATTATGTTTTGCCTGCTTTTAATACTATGCACACAGATCTTCTATAATAGGAAAATGATATACTTATCGTTAGATTGGGTTACAAGAAGAAGAAGAAGTTAGAGAATTATTATAAAATTAAAAATTTGAGGATTTGTTAGATATAGATCACACTAATTAATCTTGTACATACAATATCGCTAGTTTAGAAAATAGAGATGTATTATGTTTTGTCTGAAAGGTGATTAAATTGATAGAGTGTAAAGTGAATAGGTATTAAAATTGTAATGTATTCCATGTGTAAGGACCCTTGCACATGGAATACATTACAGCGCCCTTGAGGTGATTTTTCACAAAAACGGCGCTATATAAATCATCCAAATAATATTATTATTATTATTAAGGATCCATTTCGTTATTTGTTTTTGAAAAGGAATGGGGTTGACTCAACGTTTTTAAGTTTTCGGGGATAAGGTTAAAGATTTTAGGAGCTAGAAAGAAAAATTGTCTTTTAGTAATGACATAATACATTTATTTTAATTTGTTTTAGAGAGTTTTATTTCACATGTACATTTGTTTCTTAATTTTTATTTTTCTATTACCGGTTTTTACACACTACTGTCTTTCACTAGCAATCTAAAAACTAGATATGATTTTAGATTTTCACGGCCAAAACTACTTATTTTTAATATTTATTTTTGGAGTGTTGTGCCGCGCTACCTCCTTCCTTAACAAACGTTTCGGACAGCGTTACACACATCTGCCCTGATGGACACTGTAACGCTGTTCAAAACGTTGGCTAAAGACGGAATAACACCCCAAAAATAAATATCTTAAAACTAACCTCAAATTTATACAAGTACAGAAATTATTAGATTTTATTATGTGGGGGTAGTGGGAGGGGTGATTTTGAGGGAGGGGGGGAACGGTGGGAGGAGTCAACATAAAATTGGAACATTGTCAATATTTTGTTACCGACAGGGTAACCCGTAGGGGAGGGAGTCCTGTAGCAGCCAGCCTCTGCTACCTCATGCTTTGGAATGTTTTCAAAAAGTAGCCATCTTTCAACTCAAAGTAGCTATCTTTAAACTCAAAATTCCAATAGAAAACATTAATTATTTAAGTTTAATGAATCGACTAAATTTAATTACGCTGTCTGACAGAAGAATTATTTCAGACCTAATTTTATTGTACAGAGTTATGAACAACCTAATTGACAGCCCTGCCATCGTTTCTAGTATTAAACTCCATGTACCGACAAGGAATACTAGACAAAATATAACATTCTTTTGCAACACATACACAACCAACTATCAATCACACTCACTTACCAATAGGATGCATGATTTAGGCAACAAGTTTGGTGGTATTGTAGATATATTCGCTGATTCCCTTTACATTCTAAAATGCAATTTAAACCAACACTTTGTGGAATCCTACAAATTATTGTAACGTGGGTATAATATATTTAACGATTTGATGTTTTATTGTAATGTTTTATATTATATTTTGTTCTATGGTATTGTTAAATATTACATTGTTTAAAATATTTCACAGTTTTAAGCAAGAATATACAAGTGGATTTTTCTTTAAAAACTACTTGTATATTCTTAAAAGTTTTTTCACTTTTATAACGTTTGATATAAATTCTATGTATGTGTAATCCTCGATATCTTAAATATTATTTTATAATCTATGTAAAAGCCCCTACGGGCGTATAAGAACAATAAATAAACAAGCATATTAAAATAATATTAAAATGTTTGAATTCAGAACCATTGACAGTTAAACGACGTTCGTTTGGTTTTTCTAGAGACGCCGGGAGTTGTGTAAATCTGTAACGCTGTCCGTACGTAAATTCATTTTGCAAATTATATTTTTAAAGTAGAACTCAATAAATATCTTACAACACCCAACCATAGTTTTCATTTTACAATAGTTCTACAGTTATGTACATGGTGCTCTTATTTTGCTATATAAATTATTTTTTGATTTAGTAAAATATTTATATCTAAGTTTTCTAAAATTAAGCAACAAATCTACATGTTTTTTTTTTTTACATGAAGTCCACACAGGAGGCCCTGAGGAAAACAATTTCCCTGAGGGCCTATGTCATCTTTGGGGATGCTGTGTGGAGGGTTTTTTTAGGTAAAGGAAGGAGAGGAGAGTTCTGGGAAGGAAAAGGGTGTAAGGGGTGGGTAGGAATCTGGGGTTTAGTGTGTCCTGGTCATCAGACCTAGACAAAACTCATCCCATGAACCCGGGCACCCCTGCTAAATCACCAAACGAAGCGAACCACTTGGGGTGACCTATAGCAGAGGTGTTGGTTATCCAATAAAGGTTCCCGGGGCGGCGGTACCCATTCCCGCCTCCCAAATTATATTACATGTGAAATAATACTCTTCAAAACTAAATATCTAGAAATTGTTACACAGTTAATGCACAAGAAATACAAAATATCTACGAGTATTTTATTTTATTACTTCAAAGTTTGCACCAATTTTACATTTTGGGAGGCGGGTATGGGTTACTCCGCCCTGGGAATCATTTATCGGATAGCCAACATCTCTGCCATAAGTCACTCAAGTGGTGCGCATTGTTTGGCGACTTAGCAGGGGTGCCTGGGTGAGGTTTGTACTTGAGGGTCTTGGCGGCAGCCCACCAATAGCATGGTACATCGGTCCGGGAGAGACTGGTTGAGAGAGACCTCTCCAGAAGGACTCTCTCAAAGCATCTCGATTCAGACCTACGTCACTCCTGGACACACTGACCCTCAGATTCTTACCCACCCCTTTTGCCTGTTTCGTTCCCAGAATTTCCTCTCCTTTCTTTCTTAAAAAGACCCTCCACACAGCCTCCCCAAATATGACGTAGGCCCTGAGGGGATTTATTTTCCTTTGGGCCTACTTGTGCAGTTAAAGTTAAAAAAAATAGAAATATCATCGAATGTCAATGCGTACATGTTCGTGTGTATTTGCGTGATTAGCGACCCACTGTGTTTTGCGTATTGCTCTCAACGCGTACCATGGCGTGGTGAGACTTCTAAGGAATAATCTTTGTATTATGTCAACATTTTCATTTTCATCGACAAAAACTCTATTTGCCCAGTTTCAGGTCGATATTTCACCATTTAAGGGTGTTCTAAGCTATTTAAAATTATGGAGAAAGGAAAGCTGAATTTATGTATTAATTTTATTTAATTGGGAAAATTTCAAAATTATACGTAAGATTGGAGTCGAGTTCAGACTTAGAAGAGAAGGGATGTGAAATGGTGGGGAGGCAATTTTAGATAACGCTTGATAGAAGAGGTGATATTAAAAATATGTGTTGTAAAGTTCCCACATCTAGACCACAGAATGTACAATCTGGGGAGTCAAGGATGTGAATTTTAAAAAGATGAGAATTTATTTATTTATTTTTGCATATATATTACAATACATTACAACATTATACTTTGTCTGTCCAAATGGGAAGAATACCCGCTTCAGGACAGCCAAATTGTATATTTATTTCATAATATTCTTAACAAAGGATTGGTTTCGTTCAAGATATTACAGGAATTTGCTTCTGTCAAGACAACTTTTGAGAAAATTAAAAATTGTATTCTGAACGAAGGGATGATTCCTTTATGTCTTTGAAAGAATCGCAGAGATGTGTTTTTTTTAAGGTCATTTTGGAGAACATTAATAATTGCATTCAGAGTGAATGGGTGGTTTCTTTAGTGAGATCACAAGAAGGAGATTCTTTCCAGGCCATTTTAGAGAACATTTACAATTGCATAATTTGAATTTATAAACCAATATTTGACATATGAATTCCCAATGTATTTAGGTATGACTATTTAATTTTAATAAAGTACTATAATATTTAGAATTTCTTAAATAGTAGAAATTACACAGTTATAAATCAAATGTATGACAAATGATTTTTTTTCAAGCTCGTTTTGGAGAACATTCATTTATTTAGTTGTTTATTTATTTCTTTTATTTTACGCCCAAATGACTTTTACGTATATCATATACGTTACATATAAAGGCAGTACCTCCATCTTTAACATGAGAAAACAAATAGTTTAGATAAAGTTACGATGTAAATAAAAAAAAAAGTAAATTAAATAAAAATATAAGCTACAAAAATTTAGTACAGTGAGATATATAATTATCAATATGTTACGATTTAAAAAAAAATACGTACATGATATAAAAATACAATCAACAAAAATTTAAAAGTAAGAGAAGGAACGCAACAATGTCCTATTCTAATTAAAATAAGTGTGGAAACTTATTTTTTTGGAAAAATGTTTTTTTTGTTAGAACCGCGGTTTTGATGGGATGGTCCTTTGAATTGAGGCATAGCAGGCTCCTTTGGATTGACTAACAATGTGCCAACACTCTGTCCAAACATTGCGGGATCTATCATTGATGGTGGAAAATTTTCAGATAGGGGAGTGTGGTTCACAATAGGATACTTGTTTTGCCAAGGAAACCGCAATATCGTTACTCAGTCGGTAGGTCAACACGCCATCTGTTTGACACTTCGACCAAGTATATCTAGACAGGGCGTAAAGGTCTTAAAAATGACACCGGAACCAAAAATATTGGTTTACAAAAACATTTATCAAAAAGAAAGTCCTTTATCTCGCAGTCAAAAGATCGCAAGAAGCATTGGTTTGTGCCTTTAGTTGGTCTGTGTGGAGCTAATTTGTTTTCCAGCAAGTTCGCGGTAACGGAATTACTAGCTTTGCGAAGATCATTTTTAAAACACAAATTTCAGGCAGTTAGAAATATTTTAGGTATGGGCTATCACGGACTTTATTATTAACAATTTAATCAGTTATATGAATATCTAAAAAATATGTACATAACATATGAATTCGAGGCAGCGTTTCGAGAAAAGTAACATTTGATAAAAAAATGTTTAATTACTTCCTAGTAAAACAACTACGTCACACAAGAGATGCAACGGAATTCGATGGGTAGTTGTATTATGAAATTTCTCGTAGGTGGTGTCACTTTGGGATTGGAATTGGGTATGGGATGGCTAATCTATAGTTAATATATCGATGGTTTGACAAGTTATGTACCCAAATTTATTTTTATTTTATTTTATTTTTCAGAAAGAAACAGTACATAATTACATAGTAGAAAATAGTTCCAAAGTTATAGAATTTAACACAATAATTGGTACCAATGACATGTCGCTGTTAAATACTTATATTTTTATGTGATAACTTATACATTTTACCTAAATTAGGTTTGTAAATTATTGAAAGAGAGGGGTGCGTGTGAGTGTTTATATGTGTGAGGGTGCGCATGTGTGTGTGTGTGGATGCGTGTGTTATGTGTGCGAAATGTTTTTCTTAAATAGAGGGAGGGAATCAAAAAATATATCGGTGAGTGTGATTTTTTGAATTCAAATACTTCCATAACTATCATGCCGTTTCCCTGCAGGTGTAGGCAGATAGGACAGACCGCCAAACAACTCGGTCTTGGCGCACACTCTTTGCCTCATTCACATTCATGCATCGTCTCATACATGCTCTTCTATTATTTTGACTCTTGACATGCCCGACTCAAGTATCTGATTCACCTGGTCGCGTCATGTCTTCTTCGGGCGTCCCCAACATCTTCTACTATTTACATTTGCGTCATATTTACACTATTTACTACCTTACATACCTTTCCTCGTTCATTTGCTCTAAATCTTACTCATTACGCTTAGGTACATTGCCTCGCATTATTTACGGATCTCCACGTTTCTCACGCGTTCGTACATGATTTTACCACACATACGCCTCAGGATCTCATTTATACACCATTCAGTCTACTTTCATTCATCCTCTGCCAGTTCCATGCCTCACTGCCATACATTAGGGTAGGTACCAGCACTCCATTGTGGACTGCTAGCTTCGGTTCTTTGGACAGTTTTTTCGTTGGCGCCAACGGCATTCAGTCCTTCTTTCAATATCTTTATCAGCCTTCCCATATCTCGTAAATGTACTTCCCAGATACACAAACTCATCGACCTGCTCCAAGTATTCATCATTCACAACTATATTGCGCACTGTTTTCGTACTCTCTCTTTCAAACACCATGATTTTAGACTTTTTTTTTTTTAATAATCGGAGACGGTTTACATATATGTATATAGTTCCCGTGAGCACTTAGACCATAGACCCATTGTACTATCTCCCATTTTACCTCATTCCTTTGACAGTAACCCAGTCCCTTTTATAAAGTTCACCAGGATTGTCATTGGAAATGAAGCTATATCTTCTGGTTTGACAATGTGTCTTCCCAGGTCTCATTTCCCCTCTTCACTCCTCCTTGGTTCCCTGAAGGCCCCACGACGGAAGAGGGCTTCATCTCTCCTCTCCACTCCTTAGTTCCCCGAAGGCTCCACGACGGAGAGTCCACCTTCCTTTGGTTCCCTAAAGGCCCCACAAGGGAAGAGTCCACTCCATCTTGGCTCCCCGAGGGCCCCAGGAGGGAAGAGAACTTAATCTCTCCTCCTCACTCGGTTCCCTAAAGGCACCACAGAGGAAAAGTTCACCAAGATGGCCATATTTCTCCTCTTCACTCCTACATGGTTCTTCGAAGGCCCCACATGGGTAGAGGACATCATCTCTCCACTTCACTCCTTGGTTCCACAAAGGCCCCGCGCTGGAAGGGTGCCCCCCCCCTTGGTTCCTTAAAGGCCCCACAAGGGAAGAGTTAATGGAGGTGGTCTCAGCTCACCTCTTCATGGTTTCTCCTCTTGGTTCCTCCTACGGCCCCAAGAAGGAAATCCACAGAGGTGACCTCAGCACTCCTAGGTTCCCAAAAGGCCCCTAGTTTTCGAATGGTCCAATTTTTTTGTCCCACGAGTTACCAGGGAAATAGAAGCTGCACTCCAGCAGAGCCCTGAGTGCTGGAGTAAGGTCTAAATACTCCGAGATTCGACCTTGTTTCTCGGAGGCACCGTTCGTGACACTGTTCCCCAGAACATTCAGCCTGAGCACGGTAGCTCACACCTTGGCTTAGGATGGCTATTGCAGGTTTGTGTTTTCACTCCCTGAGCGATGGGTTCGCCACACTCCCTACGCTGAATACCCTTAGACTTACTTACATTCATCATTAACTCATTCTTCTCGTTCATTCTAGATACGAAAGACTATAAATACTTCCATTATTTCTCAAAATCAGTTCCTATATTATTATTTAAATTCTCGTCCGAAATGACAGCGTAATTGAAATGTTTAGACGTCAATAAAGCCGCTGATGGAAAATACTTCATCACGAGTACCATATTTGCAACGGTGGGGGTACTTATTGCGATCGTGCCGTTTTCAAATCCTCCGCTGTCCGCCCGCGGCACGTACCGCCCCCCAACATGCCGCCTCCCGCCAGCCCTCGCCGCCCCCGCCCTGGCTAACTGCGACCCCCTCCGGCCCACGGCTAAACACACATTATCACTTAGTGCAGGGGAAGCCTCTCGTGGAATAAAACAACGAATTATAACTGAGCGCTTTCGATGGGAGAATTTACTTAACACATTTTTTTTACACGAGCTCCACACAGGAGGCCCTGAGGAAAATAATTTCCCTGCTGTGTGGCGGGTTTTTTTAAGGAAAGGAAGGAGAGGAGAGTTCTGGGAAGGAAAAGGGTTTAAGGGGTGGGTAGGAATCTGGGGTTCAGTATGTCCTGGTCATCCGCCTCCGAGACCTAGACAAACCTCACCCCATGAACCCGGGCACCCCTGCTAAATCACCAAACGTAGCGAATCACTTGGGGTGACCTATGGCAGAGGCGTTGGTTATCCAATAAAGGTTCCCGGGGCGGCAGTGCCCATTCCCGCCTCCCAAATTGTACATAATTGGAACATGGAAAGAGATGGCGTGTTGACGTGCTGACTATCGCTGATCTACGATCAAACTATGGCAAGCTATGCAATGGAAGTCGTGCATTTAGTATGTAGGTAGAATCGAAGAAGGGGTGCCACTGTTCGAAGAAACGACGTTGGCGTATTTGCAGTGCACGCGTTTTCATACTGATAAATGTTTCTATTACTTGTTACAATTGGTGAACAAACAATTCAGAATCATGCAACTTCAACACCTCCTTTGAAAAGTCATAGAAAATATATTAAAAAATTGGTTAAATAGGTTTACGTAAGGTTCGGTTATGGGCTATTTTTGCCTAACTTTTAATGACTTTTCAAAGTGGTGTTAAAATTGCATGATTCTGAGTTGTCATAAAAGGTTTCAATTATCTTTAGAGGCACTAACACAGGCATGCCCAAGCTGCGGCCCATGGACCATGACCGCATTCATACAAAAAAATTGTGTGCAGTTCACAAGCGGTACAAGTGAAATTCGTATTTCATTGGTTAAATTATTAGCTGAAAAAAATTTATACAAAGAAAGGCATAATATTCCATATTTTTATCAAAGTCTCAAAATTCTTTCAGTGAGAGCAATTAAATGGTACAAAATTATATTTCAGCCCATAAATAACCCTTTATATATAAACAGGCTGGAACACAACCACAATACTCGCTTTAACTTTAAAGAAGGACTAATTGTACCCAAACATACAAATAAATATGGACAAAGAACGTTAAATTACATGATTCCCAATTGTTTAAATATGCTTCCAGCTGAAATTAAAAACTGTGCCCAAAACAAACAATTGGTGACTTGGCTTACGGAAAGAATTATTTTGTATTAGCTTACAATAACATATTATTTATTCTAAAGACTTTAAAATTGTTATTCATGTTTTCATAATTTTTCTTTTATCTAAGCATATTTCTGTAAAAAAATTTATTTTATTTTATATCTATAATTGTAAAAATGTATCTAAGTATATTTCTGTAAAAAAATTAATTTAATTTTATATCTTTAATTGTAAAAATGTAACTATAAAATCGCTATAAGATCTTTAATGTGAAGAACCCGTTAGACAAACTGCTAAAAAGTAGTATATCGGGACTTTTTGTCTTATATTTGTAAAATGTATAAAAAAAAATATTTTTATTTTTCTTGAAAATGTTATTATTTTTTTTTCTCTTAGTTTTTCACGTAATAAATAAATAAATAAGTGTTTATTCCAGTATGTGGGGAGGAGAGTGCAATCCCACACATTCCATAACGGTATAATATACACATACATGTACAAAGTATTTGAAAGGAAAAAAAGAAAAAGAAGGTGGATATGAAAAAAAGATAATAAGCTAATAGTAGTAAAAGGAAAAACAAAAGAAATAATAATATTAAGCTTTCAGGATTCTGTGAGCACGTAAGGAGCCAGTATTTTTCTCCAGTGTGCATCAATACTGGATGATGGACTGAGGCGGGCTTCCATGACGAGGATGTTTCCAGAGCTGGTTATCCTTTCCCTAATTCCTGCCACCCTGGATCTAATAAGGGCTGCAAAGCCAGGAACTCGCCCCTCCGTGAACATCCGGGAAGCGCTGCAATATCTGGGGAGACCAAACATTATGCGGAAGGCGTTGTTATACTGAACCCGAAGTCTTTCTATACTACTCTTCTTGTAGTTTGCCCAGAGTTCACACGTATACAGTGTTGCGCAGAAGGAAAGGAATAGCGTCCTTTTTACAGCAGTACTGCAAAGGCGGAATCTTCTACTGAGCATGTTTGCTTTTCCACTGAGAGCTCTTCTTTGCCTATCGATGTCGTCATCGTCCATCAGATTACTGGTGATTATGTGTCCAAGGTATTTAATTCCTTCAGTCACCTGCAGGTTCACACCATTCAGGGTAGCTGGAGGAATATTTTTTGGTCCTTGTCCATATCTTACGACCAGTAGAGCCGTTGTAGTGGGGTTGTATTGCATGTTTGTTTCTTCAGCCAACTCTTAATAATATTATTGATGTTTTAATTTTAACTTATATGCCTACTGTTTGAATTTATATATTTGTATAAAACACTTAAGTTCTAACACTTATTATAAGTTTTTGTATTTCAAAATTTGAATTTTCATTTTGTTTCTATTTTTCGTTAAAATATGAATTTTTTTCTTTATTTTTCACTTACTTTTATGTATTTCTTAATTTTTATTTAGTATGTTTAATTATCTGTTTCAATAAAATAGTATTTATTAATTCCTATTTAAAATATTAAATGTATGACTATCACAACACTGGCATTAGTGGTAGCCAAAAAAAAACCAAAAAATCTGTAACCAATAAAATTTTATGAAATAAATAAAAATTAAAAAAATATATATATATACATATTTTTTTTATTTCATAAAATTATATGTCTTTGGGAAGCTACGCAGCACCGCACAAATAGGAGACCGATAGGCTACGAAGCACTGCACAAAGAGGAGCCCGATTATTCTATCTCATTCTCTCGCAGGTTAAATCTCGTAAATATATATATATATTTGTTTGTCTCTGTGATGTATGTGTGTGAGTGTGACGGCATGAGAGCGAGACAGCGAGTATGGAGAAGTATAAAAGGGATGTACTGGCTGTTGTGCGCTCTCTCCAGATAAACCTCTTCTACAATAAACATTATAACATTAACAGATGTTATTTACTACCCGCAATACAAGACATCACAGTCTCTTTTTAGTGTCGCTCTTTCATTTCATCGAGTTTCAAATCACAACGGTGCTAAACAAGTTTCAAAAGAAAATAAACCTTTTTGGTAAATTTATCACATTTTTATTATATTTTGTAAAATTAAATCCCCCCCCCCCCCCCACGATGACGAAAAACCTAAACCACCCGCCGCTCATTTGTGGTATTTTGAATACCCCCTCCTGAACTAGACTTAAGACTCTCAATGGGGTTTAAAATTATTATTTGAAAAGTGTCAGGTACACGGCCGCACTAGAAAATTATTTTCGCAATCACAAGCACATTTCTCGTACGATCGAATGCAACTTACTCGATTTTAATAAGTGGAGGGTGAGTGCAAAGGACACGTATAGGCCCACGTATAGATTGAAGGTCGCGGTTTAATAGAAGATTGAAGGTCGCACAATAATAGCATTTTTGAACACTGAATTACCGGTTAATTAATATCCGCCACTACCTAAGGGTCAGCATTTCAGCAAATACTAATTGCTTCCCCCCCCCCCCCTCCCGGACGGGTTGTTTCCTAGGATTTGCGCAATCGGTTTTGCTTATTTATTTTATTTTATTTTATTTATTTAAGAGAAAGTTGACAGCAAATCAAAGATTACAATATAATACATTAATAAGGTGTTAATTATGCCAATTATGAACTTTCCACTGATGATAGTTAATAATAAATAATAAAGTGTAACATTGTAAGGGTATTTTCGTAGTTTCATTTTTTAGTTACAAAATATAAAAGAGGGGGGGGGGGGAGAGGAACATAGGAATAGGATTAAGAGGCAAAGGACGGGAACATATGTAGGGATTGAACTTTCTAGTTTGAGTCATGTTGCTTGGTGAGTTTTCGTTTCATGTCACGTAAAGTTGAGTTAAAAATGTCAATGTGGTAATAATTTAAGTTAAATGAGTGTGTGGATCTGTAGATAAATGAGTTCTGTTTGGAGTTGGTCTTGCAAAGAGGGAGATTAAAGGTAAGCGACTGCCTGCTGTTGCGATTTGGAACATGGAATGATAGGCGTTGAAGAAGATCAGGACAATCGATTAAGTTATGTGTATTTTTAAATAACATTAGCGAATCTGCTATATTTCTTCGACAAGTTAACGTTTGTATTTTGAAGAACTTTGCAGAGTCTTCATTACTAACACGAGATCGAAAAGAGCGGAAATTGAGGTACCTTAAAAATCTATTTTGAACGCTTTCAATTCTATTTTTGTGCACTGCGTAGCCTGAGTTCCACACCTGAGATGCGTATTCAAGGATACTACGAACATATGAGAAATACAGTGTTTTGAAAGTAGTAAGTAGTTTACTTAGTTAATAAGAAACAACAACACCAAAAAACAAAAGTACTTTTACTCGTATATTGGTAATAATAAGAGGAAACGTAATAACAATCATAGGTATATACGTGTCCCAAAATTCAACGATAAGCGGGCACCAGTGGGTGGGCCTGCTCATGACTCATCGAGAAAAAAATAGAAAAAAAATATTTCTCAATTTTTTTTTGTATCGGCAACCTAAGTAGCACGGCTATCCACCACAAGCCATAAAAATCCACGAATGCCTGTAGTTTTTACACAAAAAATCAATCAAAATTATTGTTTTTCTAAATATTATGAAAGATTTTTATTTTCAGTCCACTTTCACTCATCAGGTGGAAACAAAAAGTATGGACACTACTATGGCAAGTTTTTTTTTAAAGTTTACGGAGTTTTGTGTGGAGTTATAGGCCGCGGTTAGGCCCATAAGGCACTTATTGTGTTATTTTTTATTCTATGGTTATTTTATTATTGGTTGCAATTTGGGAGGCGGGTATGGGTACCGCCGCCCTGAGAACCATTTATTGGACAACCAACACCCCTGCCACAGGTCACCCCAAGTCGTTCGCTACGTTTGGTGACTTAGTAGGGGTGCCCGTGTTCATGGGATGGGGTTTGTCTAGGATTTGGTGGCGGATACGTTTGCCCAACCACTGCGTGGCGGGCTGGATCGGAGGGGACTGATTGAGGGAGGCCTTTTGACCTCTCCAGCCAGATTCTCCCGACCCATTGCCTTGCACCGCAGTGTGAGGAATAGATACATACATCCGTCACTCCTGGCCACACTGACCCCCAGATTCCTACCCACCCCTCATACCTTTTTCCTTCCCATATCTTCTTCTCCTTCCTTTCCCTTAAAAACCCTTCACACAGCATCCTCAAAGATGACATAGGCACCTAGGGAAATTGTTTCCTTGGGGCCTCCTGTGTGGAGCTAATGTAAAAAAAAAAAAGGGGCTTAGTAACGACTTGACAGGTAAAATTGCACCTGTAAGAAATATTTGTTGAAATTTTTAGTATCTTTTAGTTATCAGTAACTATCAGAAGTTATATCCAAGTTACCGGTCAGTGGCTGAATTGGCATTGTATCTGGGTCCCACCGAGGCATCGTGAGTTCAGAACTCGGCTAATCCTACACAAGCAACATTTTCGGTTTACTGCGATAGAAGTAGGAGATTTTCAAATTATTTTCAGGTATTTTGTAACCCGGAAATGCTGGCACATGTTTTAGCCAGATATTTGTAATTGGCTAATATCTGTAGCACTATTAGTTTTTTAAATTGCATCTGTAGAGCATTAAGTAGGTATCTATATACCCAATGTTTAAAAAATGAAATTTAGTAAAGTTATTAAAAAAATCTATTCAAGATTGGAAATATTTGAAAAATTGTGGTCATGGTAGTTAAAAATATCTTAAGCGGTGTCAATTTTCAAAGGATTTCAATTTTTTTTTGTACATTAAAAAAAATGGAAATATTTTTTTTTCTATTTTTTTCTCGAGGAGTCATGAGCAGGCCCACCCACTGGTGCCCGCTTATCGCTGAATTTTGGGACACGTTGTATAAAAAACTTCTTTATACAGACGAATTATCTTTAAAAATATCCCGCATATTACCATATTATATTTCTCCGGTGACCAGACAACTCAGAATGAAACCAACTCAGAAGCAACTCAGAAAGGTCACTAAGAGTGATGATAAAAAAATTGGTTAAATAGGTTAAGTTAGGTTAGGGTTACCGGCTATTTTAAAATTATTTTTTCATAGCTTTTAATGACCTTTCTGAGGTGTTTCTGAGTTGGTTTCATTCTGAGTTGCCATGAAACCATTTTTCCAACTTTCAATACAAATTCCAAAATTAAAATTTTATTAATAACAAGGATGTTTCTTTGATAAAAACGGGAAATACACTTCGTAATGTAATGATTGTGACGCACAGTAGGTATGTAGGGATGACTACTAGAAATTTTAAAACTAGAATCAGGGAACATGAACTTTGTTTACGAAATAATAATTATTCGAAGTTTGCTAACCATTTAATAGAGACAGGCCATAGCTTCAACAAAGAAAAAACTAAGTTTAAAAATTCCAATATAAATAAATATTTTAATTTGTGCGCTTGGAAATAAACAAAAAAATTAAATCAAAAATTAATTTAGTTAATCAAATCGCAAGCCTAAAACCAAAATAAAAATAAAAATATGAAAAAATTTATATCATATGATTTTTGTAATTTGTTCGCTGGTGTACAGTGTATGTAGGTTTAGTCGGATTACTTGAAATGACGTGACTAGATCTGAATAGCCAGGTACGTTTTCTAAAGTCCTTCCCCTCCTCACTACCCTCAGTATCACACCATACCAAAATTGGGGATGCCATTGGCACTCACTGGCTCGAGACGGTTGAGAGCAGTTGGGACTCTAGTGTAATTTTCAGATAAAAAAGTTATCCGCAAGTAGGAATCTTTTACGGTTTTTTTGTTAAATTGATTGCACGTGTAAGTATGTCGTATTTTGTGTTGCCGCATGCTTCTTCGGAGAGTCGAAATTATTGTTAGTAAAAATATTTTTACAGCGGATTTTCACTCAAGATGCCTTCAGATAGAAGTACATCGACTTTGGTTGTACGGCCGTATATCCTCTTTACATACTTACTTGAAGAAAAAATCTTCTAAAGGATCAGGCCGGACCAATTGTCGCCGGATCAACTGTCCGCCGGATCAACAGTCCGCCGGATCAAGTGTCGGCCGGATCAAATGTCGGCCGGATCAAATGTCGCCGGACCAAATGTCGCCGGACCAAATGTCGCCGGATCAAATTTCGGGTCACCGATTTAACATGCAGTTACTGAGTTTTGTTCACGATGTTACGAGTGTAAATTTTGTACATATTTGAATAATTAAACTTTTTTCTTAAATATTACCAACTCTGTTTTTTTTTTACTTCTTCGGGCAGACTATTAAAATAATTTATCTCTTTGTAAATTAATATAATTATTGTAGATATTTTGCGCACAAAATAGAGGAATTTTGGATGAAATATTCAATATTGCAAAATTTTAATTGTTTCAATGTAATATCTTAATTAATTAATTAATAATTCTGTATTTATTTATTTATTTATATACAGATATTTATTTATTTAGATACATACAAAAGAAAGTACAAAACACATATTAGGAAGCTTTGCCTGTCCAACTAGGAAAGTTTCTCGTTCCAGGACAGACAAATTTACAGGTTTAGTTCATATTATACATACATAATTACATAACAAAAAAAATAGAAAAAGAACCTGGTAGCATAAAGTATATTCGGATTTGCCGAATTAACCTGATAACATATAATATATTCAGATTTACAGTGTATGAGATAAGTAGGTAATAAAGTTAGTAGCATTGAAAAGTCAAAAAGTGTAAACCAAGTATTTGATAACAAGTTGGAGGAATTACAACAAGATTCACAATATAGAGAGATGAAGTTATGTGTTTAAAAGTGTGAACTTATAATACATAGTTCACTTACAAGAGAAATACATAAAAATTTACAATATTAGATATAATTTATGTATGTAATAATATATATTAAGTTGTTTTTTTTTAAATTAAATGTGTATTTCTTTTGTTATATTTTTTGATAGATGTCGTAATGTTTTAAGTTTTCGAAAGGTTCACTTCTGATCGTCTCAAATATTAACAATGTTTATTTTAGGAAGGCTGATCTTGAGAAATTTTTTTTTTTTATAAATACTTTCAGCTTCACAAATCCTTTAATTATAATATCATATATCCTGTGACTTTTCGTCGTTCTGCGTCTGCACTAAATTAAAATAAAACAAATATTTTAGTCGTGATCAGTTAATCGTGATTAACTGATATTTAGTCGTGATCAGTTAAATCAGGGTCAGAATCCACTGAAAATCCGAAAACCTTTTGGGATTTTCCAATATTTTAAAACTTTTTTCACTATCCGCGTTTTCATAAAGGCGTTTTTACGGCTCCGCGTAACAAATGTAGCTCTCTCTCTCTCCTCCCCCTACTCCCACTCCCACTGTGTTGCGCCTTCTGGCCGCTAGGTGGCACCATGTGCCTTGTGCCCGGTGCCATATTGGCGGAGGTTCGTTCGGTTTTCAAATTTAATTTCCCGCCGCAATAAGGTGCCGCGGGCCCTGGCGACAGACGGCGGAACTAACGACTGCCAACTATTTTACGGCAACAGAGAATCAAATATAATATATAATTTCGTTTTGGAATGAAAAACAAGGTTTTATTGTATTATAGAATTACATTTAAAGTATTTGCGTGCTTTTATTAAAGGGCACTTTTTATTGCACTAAAATAGCTATAAAAAACCTTGACATCGAGCATCAGATGATACTTGAAGATTCACCTATCCTTAAGGGCGTTTTAAGATTAAGATCCTATTTAACCAGCCAGCATTGGAGGACCCACCACTTACCCGCCCTGGTATAGGTAACAGATGGTTACCCCTTCAAGGCTCTTGCAAGGACTAATTTTTTTGGTAAAAACGACTCTACATTTGAAAACGAAACTAAACCTCCAATGTCCCTGCATACGTTGTTAATAAGCAGCATGCAAGTGCTTAGCAGGAAATACAGATACAATATGTGTTAGTATGACAAAATATAGACAAGACAGTGGGACAGGTTGGTGAAAGTCCACGAGGTGGCAAGCGCTGGGTGATTGTATCCAGCGTATCCTACAAGCACCTGTTTGGGAGGAAGACACAGTAGATAAGTAATAAGGGCATGGCAAACGGTTGGTAAAACGGTTGGTAACCAGCCAGCAGCCGAAAATCCACATTTCGTTGAAAGATGTTCTTACGATCGTGCAGGGCGGTTCAAATGAGAAAGATTAATTATTCTCCGTACCAGCTTTTTAAAATTATAACACAATATCGATTTTATTTAATTTTGCTTTAATTTATACCTACATCCAAAAATGCTGAAAGGCATGATGATAAAACTATTAAAATAATGTACTTTTTTTAATTATTTTTTGATCACAAGTATTTATAATTTTTCAATGATGTCTAACCACAATAAGAATGTAAAAAAATCTTAAATACATTAGTTTGTAATTGGGCAAATAAATACCCAAACGGACCAATTTTCGTCAAGGAACACACGTACGTAAGTATTTGTTAATGATTTTATTTAAGAAAAATGAAACAATATAACTTTGTATAAACCACTTATATAATTTGCAAATCCGACCGGTTTCGGAACAAACGTTCCTTCGTCAGGGAAAGCTTATACTAATTTGACAGTTTAGAACAATGTTTTATTATGATAGGGGTGGAGCCGTTGTTAGTTAATAATGTAGATTGGGTGGGTAGGTATTAGTGTAGAGTGGGTGGGTAGGGGAACAAATCCATGATTGGGATTTATTTTTATTTTTTTTATTTTTTTTGATTTTTTATTTAACTAAAATTACAATTCTGAAACATGCGTTTACCAGTTAATGTATTGATTTATTTTAATGCATGATTATTTGATTTGAAATAGGTGTTGATTAATGTTGTTGCAAAATCTTTTTTGAAAATTTAACAAATCTGCCAACGACCTTTGGTATAACTTATTATACTAAAAATAAACCTTTTTCCTCAAAATTTAAAACATGCGTTTACTAGATAAAAGAACAATCTTTCGAAATAGATTTATAATTTTTTGTGGAAAAGAGTCAATACGTCTAAAATCTGAATTAAAAATGACAGATTTCTGGTTTTCTCTGGTTATACCCTCTTAAGAGGAAACCGGGCGGCGTTTTATACGTACCCAATTTCCCCTCTGGATTTTGACACTACTGCTAATATTTCATTAAATAGTATAAGTCGCTCCTGCTGTCTGTACGCTTAGATCTTTTAAACTACGCAACGGATTTTCATGCGGTTTTCACCAATAGATAGAGTGATTCATGGGGAAGGTTTTTATGTATATGATTTGTTAAGGTTTTGTGTAAATTGGTTGAAACATATAATATATGCGGGAAGCGAGCAGCGGGCTAGTAAGCTGGCGGTGTGCAAATTAGTAGATGGCGTTAGTTATAAAGGTTGGGTAATGACGTTGTCAGTAGATGGCTTTGTGTTTCGTTAGCCGCAGCAACGTGTGTAGTTATTAATATAATATAGATATCAACCAATAGCGTGTCGGAAAACTTTGCTTTTGAAATGAAAACTTCTTTAATACCGTTGTGATTTTAAACTCAATGAAACAAAAAATAGCGACACTAAAAGAGACATACTAATACTATAGAATTTAGCCTGCGAGATAATGAGATAGTAAAGGGTGGTACAACCATAACGCACTATGTTAATTGTAAATAAAACAAAAAGTTTTCAGAGAATTATCTTATTTTTTTTTAATTATGATAGAAAAATCTATGACAATTATGTTTGAAACAAAATATCGGCCAAATGCTCGCCATGGCTTCGATGTCATATCTCTATCCGATGATCCATATTTGCAATAACGCTGATGCATAATTGGGGTTCAATGTCATCAATGCGCCGAATTATCTCATCCTTTAACTCTTGAATTGTTATTGGCTTATTAACGTACACTTTTTTTTTAAATATCCCCAAAGAAAGAAGTCCAACGGTGTCAAATCACATGATCGTGGCGGCCAATTGAGATGACCGCTACGTGAGATAAAACGGCCATTGAATTTCTCGAGCAAAAGAGCCAATGTTTCGTTGGCTGTGTGGCAAGTGGCCCCGTCCTGTTGGAACCACATATCGTCCAGCTCCAATTCCTCAATATCTGGCCACAAAAAGTTTGTTATCATTTCGCGATAGCGAACACCATTCACGGTAACTGATTAGCCGACCTCATTTTCAAAGAAGTACGGCGCCGATGATGCCTTTAGCCCATAAACAGCACCAAACAGTCACTCTTTGTGGATGCATGGGCTTTTCAACAATCACTCGTGGATTAAAAAATTCCACAAAAAAAATCCCGAGGTGCATGAAATGCATTTCGATTTTAACGCACATTTTCATAAACAATAAGACAATCTTAACGCGCTGCTCAATTGTGTTGCTCTCCATGGTTGAATTTTTCAAAGACTAAAACAAAAAAATGTCAAATAAAGTTGGGAATAAATATTGACATTAAGGTGTGGCTCACAATTAACATCGTGCGTTATGTGCAGTGCTTCGTAAATAAGCTCCTCTTTGTGCAGTGCTTCGTAATAATCTGTCTCCTCTTTGTGCGGTGCTTCGTAGCCTCCCCACTCTTGTCTACTTTTGTTTTCTGAAGTATAAGGAGTAATTAACTTCTATTGCATGTGAACTGCACACTTGTATTTTTTTGTGATAAGTTACTCCTTATAGGAGTTAAAAAAAAAATGAATGATTGGCACAATATACCAAAGCTTATTAGTAACTAAAATGTTGCCTGGTTTGAACGCCATCAACAGACGTTCATTATACAAACTAGACAATGCATTTAAAAAAAAACATTACCTTCAGACTTAGAGTATTTTATATTTTTGAATGTAGCTATTACTTTGTGGTTATCCATTATAGAAAAATGAAACAATATAACTGTGTATAAACCACTTATATAATTTGCAAATCCGACCGGTTTCGGAACAAACGTTCCTTCGTCAGGGAAAGCTTATACTAATTTGACAGTTTAGAACAATGTTTTATTATGATAGGGGTGGAGCCGTTGAGTATTAGAGTATTTTCTTCTAGTTAAAAAATCGTAAAAATAGGTCCAGTTTTGGAGGAAAAAAATGTTAGAATATTTTATTTAGATATTTTCAGCCTAATTGCGGTTGCCTTTCACTTAGTATTTGGCCGAGTAAGGGGGACAGTGGCAGTAAAATACCTATTGTTCAAATTTCTCGGCGACCGAATTTCCTCTTAATCCTAAAAGACTTATCACAGTCGTTTTGACTAAGATTGCGCGCGTGTTATTTTTTATTTTATTTTATTTTATATTTTATTAACGCCCTAGTGGGCTTTTACAAGAAAAGAAGCAAATATATAATAAACAATATTAATTACATGTATTACATAAACAATAAAACAGAATAAATATGAATGCAATCGACTCGTTAGGTAAAGAATATTACAACATAAAAAAGAAATTAAATGAGATAGTACAAGTTGTACTTACAAAAAACTAAAACAATTCAGCTTTAAATATTTATACATATTATTAACAATAATAATAAGACCTGACATAGAACAAAGTGTAAATAGAACTGCAAAAATATTATAAAGTAAGTATACATTTTACTGGTGAGGTTTAGATGAGAAAATATTTTATGAGAAAAACAAAAAAAAAATAATAAATGCTAATTATTAGCAGATAGAATCGAGATTAGTTGATTTTTGAAACATTCAAAACTGTCAATACTAAATATATCTATATATTCGCAGTATTTATTCGCAAGGTTATGGATTCTCGGTATTGGTGAGTATATAGAGTAATTAGTGTTGAGTTTATTGTTGCATTTAAAAGTATCTTTACTACGAGTTTGTCTAGCGGGTATGCTAATGCAAATTAGTTCCAACAAATTAGGGCTGTCAATTAAAGATTTTATAATTTTGTATAAAAATAATAAATCAATTAACACTCTTCTATCTGATAATTTAAGAAGTCTGGTTTCAGCGCGTAAGTAATTATAATTTATAAATTCGATTGGTATTTTCATTTTAAATTGATGTACCGGAGAAATTTGTTTTGTACCTTTTCCAATGATTGAGAATGAACATTGTAGTATGGTGACCATACAGAGGAATTGTATTCTAATCTGCTTCGTACTAGTGAGCAATACAGATGTTTTAATGTTAACATACTTTTAAAATTTGCCCCCATTCTCAAGATAAAACCTAGTATTCTCATTGCATCGCTTGTTATTTCATCGATGTGTACATTGAACTGTAGACTCTCGTGGAATATAACACCAAGATCACGAATCTGCGATACACGAAGAAGATTAACACCATTCATATCATAAGAAAATTTAAAAGGATTTTTACCTCTGTAAAAACTAATGATCTGGCATTTACCAATATTTAGTTGTAAATCATTGACAGAACACCACGCGCATAGTTTTTTCAGGTTTAACTGCAGAATGGCGCGATCGTCATCGTTTCTAATTGTTCTGTAAATCTTCAGATCATCAGCAAATAATAGGACTTTGACATTACTAAAAATATTAACTATATCATTTATGAATAAGCAAAATAATATCGGGCCCAAATGAGATCCCTGTGGTACCCCACTCGATGCAGCAAATGTATAAGAAGTAAACGAATCAACTTTGACCGCTAAGTACCTTTCCAATAGATAACTCTTAAACCATTCCAAAATACTCCCTCTCATTCCCAACAACTTCAGTTTTCGTAATAAGAGTCTGTGGTTAACCTTATCAAATGCCTTACTGAAATCAGTATATATGGAATCAGTTTGATGTGATGAATTCAAGGCATTAACAATGTCATTCGTGTATAATATTAAATTGGACAGGGTTGATCTTCCTTTAATAAATCCATGTTGAAGCGGTGAGATGGTTTGATTGATTTGGGATATCAATTTGTCTAGTACCAGGCTTTCAAAGAGTTTGGGTAATGTAGACATGGTGCATATTGGCCTATAGTTTGTTACGTCGCTCTTATTTCCTTTTTTAAAAATGGGTGTCAAAAGACTAAACTTCCAAAGGTCAGGGAACACACCTGATGAGAGTGACTTTGTAAATAACTTATGTATGGGATACGATAATGTATGCATACAATTAACTAAGAATCTGGGTGGAACTTTGTCAGGTCCTGCGGATTTGCGGGAATCGAGACTCTTCAGCTTGGATATAATATCATCTATGGTTAGAGTACAATCAGATATATCAAGAGTCTCAACTAAATTAGAGCAAGAGATATTGCTATCTACATTTGCATTAACATATACACCGCTAAAGAAATCGGCGAACAGATTAACAGTTTCCTGAAGATTTTGGGATAGTTTAGAATCGAATGACATAATACTAGGTATACAAGTACCGTTTTCTTTTTGGGATTTAACATATTTCCAAAAAAAAATTTGAGTCGTTCATGATAGAGCCTTCAACATCACGTATGAAAGTTTTGTAACATTCTGCAGAGAGCTTATTGCAGTCTCCCCTCAATTTTTGAAACACGGAATAATCGATAGCCAGGCGACTTTGTTTGAATTTCTTATGAGATATTTTTTTGAGGTATATTAAGTCAATCAGTTCTTTTGAGAACCACTTTGGGTATTGAGTTTCCCTGTAAGCCGTAAAAGGTACAAATTTTTCAATTGCAGAATTAATAATGGAGTAAAAAAAGTTAAGGTGTGCATTGATATCAACCTCGCTATCCAAGAATGACCAGTCAATCTGGTTGAGATAGTTGGAAATTTGTACATAGTCTGCTTTTTTGAAATTTCTAGTTTTTACTACCCTTTTTTCAATAGGAATTGGTTTGAGGTTAGACATGCATATTTCTAGTGGTGGATGGTAAACATCAACAGGTAATAGTATTTCAGTACTTCTCGCAACACAGATGTCAGACACATTTGACAATGCCAAATCCAACGTACGACCACCAATATTATGAATACTATTACACTGAGTTAGTCCTAAGAAGAGAGCCATATCTCTAATTACACAAATATTAACATTAGAACAATAATTGTCAGAATTCATATTACACCAATCGTATTGAGGCAGGTTGTAGTCACCAACTAGAAGTAATTTAGTGTTAGGGTTTTTAGCACAGATTGATTCAACCTCGTCACAGTGATTGCTGTAGCTTTGGACGTCAGAATTTGGAGGTAAATATGCACATCCCACTATTAATTTACCACTAGAAGTGTTCACTTTGACAAAAAGTTGCTCTATGGATGGGTAATTCGTGGATATTTTTAAGGAGCTGAAATTTTTTGAGATAGCTATGACCACTCCGCCACCTCTTGATTTGGCACTTGTTTTCGAGTTTCTATCCATACGATAAATATTAAAATTAGGGAAGCCTAATTCAGCCGAATTAATTCCTGAATCGAGCCATGTCTCCGTTAATATGAAAATATCACTGGTGATAGTTGCCGCCGAAGTCAATAGTTTGGGAAGTTTTGTACGGACCCCTCTCACATTTTGATAATAGCATTTTATTTTATTTTGCTTTAGTTTTTTGGCGTACAATCAGTAATTTTGGGTATGGAGTTTATATATTTGATGGTGATATTGGTTTCACCATTGTTCTTTCTGGTCTCAAGTTGTTGGCGTAAGTCTAGAAGTTGGGTCCTCTGCAACAGCGTTTGATCACTTCTGGCCTTGACACCATTTTTCAATTTAGCATTATTGGTCAAGATCTCACGTGCCGAGATAAAATCCTTAAATTCGACCTTAATTGGTCTAATTTTCTTTGATTTTTGTAGACCCAGTCTGTACATCTTTAACATATTAGGTATAATTTCACTGTTTACATCGCCTATTGCTGAGGTAACTTTGTCGTTGTCCATTGTTATAGCCGTGGTTTTTGATTCAGATAAACTTTCAGGAATATTGAATAGAATTATGTTCTTCGCTCTGGTTTTCCTATCCTCAGCCTCCGCGAGCAAATCATTGATTGAAGAGGTGTTATTAGCTGGCGGTTGAGGTTTGTCAATTATCCGTTCGTAGGATTCTATTTTACCAACAAGAATCCCCACTTTCACTCCTACATCTGTCATGTTTCCAGAGACGGCGGAGAGAAGAGATAATATTTTTGTCATCTGATCTCTGGTTATTTTGAGCGCAGGATCAGTTATGGCTTTGTGAAGAGCACTAATTGATTCAGTCGCATTATTTAAGGATAACACAGCACTGTCGTTGTTATTCATTGTAGAAAAATAAAAGTTTATTTGTTTAATTATGGACAAGAAATAACTTGTGACAACCCTGTCGCATTAAGCGGAATTACTGACACAATCACATGCAAATACGTAGCACATTCGACACACACATCAATTGTAGTGCACTGGTGTTGTAAGTAGTGTCACTTCTCACAATGTTAACTTTGTAAGTTTAAAGTTATTATAATGCTTGCACAGTTGAGTTTAACACCAACGACCTCGATTTGCAATAGTTACTAAAGTGCACCGAGAAGTTAGAGTTTTTGTAGTGATTTATTCCGTATTATCAAGTTTATTTAGGAGCGTTAAAACAATCGACCGTTATACTTAATATTGTTGTTGTAACATTGTTGTTATGCTTATTTTTATGTGAGTACTGCGAAAGAGTCCCAACTGCTCCTTAGAGTAAGTTTTGAGGCTGAAGGGAATGGGGAGGGGAAGGAGATTGGTAAGAGATAAGTGGGTCAGTACCAACCTAGCTACTCTGATCTGGTCACTAAACATGTCTAAAGTCATTACAAACAACGTTTCGATTCTAAACGGCGATTTTACATTAAGGTATCCGGAAAGTATCGGAAAAAACTTATTCTCTGCTAATTTTGATCTCAAAGGTTTTAATGAACTACAAGTTTATTTAAATTTTTAATCCTTTATACATGACTTTAGAAAATATTATTAATGTTGTACGTTGGGGTTCAAGCAAAAATTTTAAATTTTCGGAAACGTTGAACCAATTTGAGAGGCGGGATCCATACCTCTGCCATAGGTCACCCTAAGTGGTTTGTTACGTTTGGTGACTTAGCAGGCGTACGCGGGTTCATGGGGTGAGGTTTTTTCGAGAGTTGGCGGCAGTTGCGCCTGCCCATCAACTGCGTGGCAGGCCAGATAGGGAGCGACGACTGGTTGAGGGCGACCTTTTGATCTCTCCAACGGGACTCTCTCGGAACATCGCTTTGCATCACAGTGGGAGGGTTGGTTTAGATTAGGTTTGGTAAGTTTACCAACTGCGTGGCAGGCCGGACCGGGAGAGACTAGTTGAGGGAGAGCTTTTGACCTTTCAGCACGAGTCTCTTGGATTGCCTTGCACCGCAGTGGGAGGGTTGGATTCATAAGTCTCGTCACTCCTGGACACACTGATCCCAAGATTCTTACACACCCTTCGTACATTATAATTCTTTAATAGTTACTGTTCTAAAAAGACCCTCTAAATAGTATACCAAAGATGACATAGCCCTGAGGGGAATTATTTTCCACAGGGCGTCCTGTGTGGAACGAATGTAAAAAAAAAAACACAAAAAACACCACGAGTTAGAAAAAATTGACCTTTGCATTGATGGTTTATATTTCCAATGATTGACGCCAAGCCTACATAAATAACCAAATTTCCAACTGATTGTTGGAGCAATGATTTACAACAAGTCCACGTTAGTTGGGCGGTGGGGGATGTGTAAGTGGCGGTGGGGGTGTCTGCCACCCGCAGTGGAATTAACGAATGTAAATGGTCGGGTGAGTGGTGTGGGTGGGGTAGAGCAATGTGTTATTAATAGATGAAGGAAGTGTAAGAAGATTGAAATTGGAAATGAATCGTGAAAACGCGTCACAGATGTTGCGAGGACTGCCTGCCACAAGGCGCTGGCGCTGTTATAGTGCTGTGCCGGCTACACAGGGTCGAACTCTAATACTTAATACTTTTTGCTGTATTTGTTTATTTATTTATTATTATTACAAAAAAATAAATAACATTTAAATTTTTTTACATTACCTGCAGGAGGCTTTGACTAAAATAATTCCCCCCAGCGCTCATGTCATACTTGGGGATGCTATGTGGAGGGTTTTTAGGGAAAGGAAGGAGAGGAAGTTCTGGGAAGGAAAAGGGTAAGAGGGGTGGGTAGGAATCTGGGGGCCCATGTGTCCAGGAATGACGGACGTTTGGATCCATTCCTCACACTGCTGTACAAGGCGATGAGTCAAGAGAGTCTGCTGGAGAGGTAAAAAGGTTCCGGGGCGGCGGCACCCATACCCGCCTTCCAAATTGAGTCAAATTATTCGAATTATTACAATATGCAATTATTTTGTTTTTCTCTAAATATTCTTCTACTCCATAAGTTGAGTTGTATTTACATATAAACAAAATAATATAATGCTTATAAGGCGATATGCAAACAATAATCAAAGTCTTATTAAACAACTAAAAACGTGATTCAACGTTAAAAATAACTACAAACGTAATTCAGTATTCAAAATAACTACACACGTAATTCAACTTTAAAAATAACTCAAACTTAATTCAACATTAAAAATAACTACAAACGTAATTGAATATTCAAAATAACTACAAACGTAATTCAACATTAAAAATAACTACAAACGTAATTCAAGATTAAAAATAACTACAAACGTAATTCAACGTAAATAATTTTACAAAAGAAATTTATTTATTAATTTAATTCAATATTCAAAATAACTACAAACTTAAATCAACATTAAAAATAACACAAAGCGTAATTCAATATTCAAAATAACTACCAACGTAATTCAACATTAAACATAACTACAAACGTAATTCAACATTAAAAATAACTACAAACGTAATTTGATATTCAAAATAACTGCAAACGTAATTCAACATTAAAAATAACTACAAACGTAATTCAACATTAAAATTAACTACAAACGTAATTCAAGATTAAACATACAAGCTACAGTAAATACAATGAATGGTGCTGAGCTGTGGCTGTTCTTATGATTAGGATAGCTATTGAGCCATTTGTTTTGAAATTTTTGTTATTAATTCTGGTCTACTGCTTGCTATCTGAGGGGTATATTTTATTAATTAAATATTCTTTATATACTTCTTCAATTTGGCAAATTCACTTTGTGGCACCATTTTATTAATAAAATAATTAAAAACACTTTTTTATCACGATAATCTTTAATTCGATATAAGGCGTTTGTTTTATACAACTCTGTGATTGATGGTGCATTAAATTCCCGAAATATCTCTTAGACAGGGAAGTCGTAGGATTTTCTAAAGATAGTTTTAATAATAAGTATTCTTTGAATTGTAATTATGTGCTGTAAGGGAGCTTTAAAGGCCCCTCCCCATCTAATAATGCCATACTTCTGCAATATAATAGGGCTAATGCAATAGGGACTAGATTAATGCGCAATAGACAATTCTGGTAGTTTTCTTGTTGTATTATAGAAGACATAGATGAGTTTTCTTATTCTTTCCATAGTTAGGTTTTTTTTTTTTTACAGTGAATGCCGCACAAGAATCTCAACTGCTCCCATCTGGAGCCAGTGAGACTATGGCATCCCCAATTGGGGTATGTTGTGAGGCTGAAGGTAGTGGGGAGGGGAATGCGTTGGGGAAGAGGAAGGTTGGGAAGTACCTGGCTATTCAGAGCTGGTCACCAAACACGGCTAAAGCCATTTTCAAACAACGTTTCAATTCTGAATGGTGGTCTTACACCAGGGCGATACTGATAGTATCTTCCACTCTGGAACATGCCTCAAATACCTATACTATATATTATTTTAAATGAATTAATTGTGAAATAACACAAATTAATCAAATAAAATTTATTTGCGAATGCCGGGTTCGAACCCGCGACCTCCGGATTGTGAGTCAAAAGTCTTACCCACTGGACTACGGAGGTAGTCAAGGTTCGTATGGTCTTTCCATTTAACATCATTATCATCGGCTCTTTCCGTAACCGTTCGGGTATTAGGCACGAAAGGACGCTGAAAGTATCTACACGCATAATCCTATACACTATTTTGATGTGAGATTTTCACAGCCAAAAGCATAATCGTGATTTATTTTTGGGGTCTTAATGTCTTGTCGTAAACTCGGCCATCCTGACAAATCGCATTAGCCGAGCATTTAATTAAAACCGGCCATTACTTTGGATTTGTTGATGTCCTGGGAAGACCCAAAACGCACAGAGCACGCCTAATTACGGATGCATTTGAAAGAGGACGTTAAAAATACTAAAATTAATTAATTAAAGCTAATCATTTCCGCACTTAGATTTGCATTTTTAGATTTTATATGGATACCTTTCACAAAAACGCCTGTAACGCCTATTTTATCAAATAAATTGATTAATAAAACTTGTAATACAATCCGGCCCTGCAACTCGAACCTACAAAGACGGCCCTCCCCCCAAAACACCCCTTCTTCCGCCTCCAATAATGGACACAGGTGTGCCGGCGCGCAGGCTGTCCATACACGCCGAGGAATATACTGCCAACGAGTTGCCGGCGAGGGGGGCGGTAGCTCATTGGCGGGGGGAGTGTATCGGACCCCCAACACCCCTCCCACACCGCCCCCGTAATCAATGCTCAAAAGTGTGACGGCGAAAGGGTTAGATTTATTAGGTTTTACGGATTGTGGGAAAGCGCCGCTTGTGGTTTTGATAAATTCAAAATAATACATATATATAATATTTCTATACGGTGTGGAAACATGGAGCCTTACAGCCAGCGAAAGAAAGCGGATAGATGTCCTCAAAATGTGGTGCTGGAGAAAAATGCTCAGGATTCCATGGAGAGCCAGACGCATAAGTATGTCCATTCTGGAAGAGCTAGGCATCCACAATAGGCTTTCAACTATCTGCATGCAACGTATTTGAAGATACTTTGGACACCTTCTTTGCCAAACTGAGGACTTCATAGTGGAGAAACTGATAGCCACTGGCAAAGTGTTTGGCAGAAGCAGGGGACGGCCGGCATAGTCCAGCGGTAAGGCTCTTGACTAGTACTCCGAAGGTCACGGGATCGATCCCGGCATAGCAAATAAATTTTAGTTGTGTTATTTCACAGTTTATATATTTGCGGCACGTTCCAGAGTTGAAGATACTCTCAGTATCGCCCTGGTGTAAGACTACCATTCAGTATTGAAACGTTGCTTGAAATGGCTTTAACCGTATTTGGTGACCAGATCTGAATAGCCAGGTACTTCGTCACCTTTTTCTTCCCTATCTCGTTCCCCTCCCCACTACCTTCAGCCTTACAACATACCCCAA
Organism: Limnephilus rhombicus; assembly: GCA_929108145.2. Taxonomy (NCBI): domain Eukaryota; kingdom Metazoa; phylum Arthropoda; class Insecta; order Trichoptera; family Limnephilidae; genus Limnephilus; species Limnephilus rhombicus. Next base: position 12,951,012 of record OV815297.1, on the reverse strand, counting down.
TTGGGGATGCCATAGTCCCACTGGCTCCAGACGGGAGCTCTTGTGCGGTATTCATGTAAAAAAAAACTAAGGATTTCATCTAGGAGAAACTGATAGCCACTGGCAAAGTGGAAGGCAGAAGAATCAGAGTGTGAGAATGGTTTTGGTGGTACGCCTGCCTTTTAAATATGCAAGAGCGAGACGGCGGAAACAGGGTATAAAAGGTGATGGATGTTACTGCTCGCTCTCCTTAATCTCCGACAGCTCTATTAGCTAGTACGTAGATTTACAACACAAACGTATTATATAGTGCAAATAAATAACCATCTCATCCACGCGCGTTTCATTAAGATCATCAGATCTCGTATCACGCCTACACCAAAGTCTAAATAACACAGAGGAAGGTCACCAATGCGCTGGAGTGACCAAATAGCACTGGCGTCGGTATCTTTGGCTATCCATGCAGCGCAGGACCACGAGGAGTGGAGAAGCCTTGTCCACTATGGAAATTGGATTAGGAGTTATGATCCTCAGCAATGAAGAACCGACTTGAGAAGAAACCATACTCAAACGGCCTACATACGACACTGCATGTAGTGACTGCGGCAGAGACTGCAGAGAGCATGGAGTTGGGCGAACTAGCGCTGTCTCGTTTGTTAAAGGGCCGCTAGAACGAGACAGCGCTAGATGCAATTTAAGATTTTCACGGCCAAAAATATTTTTGTTTTTAGTTTTTGGGGTATTATGCCGTGTTACGCTACCTCCTTCTTTAGCCAACGTTTCGGACAGCGTTGCAGTGTCCATCATACATCTGCCCTGATGATGGACACTGCAACGCTGTCCGAAACGTTGGCTAAAGAAGGAGGTAGCGTAACACGGCATAATACCCCAAAAACTAAAAACAAAAAAAGAGACAGCGCTAGTTCGCTCAAACCCACACTCTCTGCAGTGACTGCCGCAGTCACTACATGCAGTGTCGTGTGTAAGCCGCTTTACTTATACTTTGTTGAATGGTTGCGTCCTTGGCTATGAATTCGGAGATCGGGGATTCAAGTCTTGGCGTGATTAATTTTTGTTATTTCACAATTTATTAATTAAAAATAATTTATTAGAGTATACAGGGCTGTAACATTACGCACTCAAAAGATTTTACCAAGCGATTCCTGAGCATATTTGAAATACTAAAAGTACATGTCATTTTGACGTTCGATGATATATTTTTGAAGTAAATACTTCTTTACCACCGTTGTGATTTGAAACTCGATGAAACGAAAAATAGCGACACTAAAAAGAGACAAACACATACATCTACAGGATTTAGCCTGCGAGTGTGGTGCTTCGTAGCCTACCCACTTTTCTCCATCTTAGTTTTCTAAAGGTTTCACTTTTACTGCGTTTGAATTGCACACTCTGTATTTTTTAATATTAAAAACAAAAAAATATATTTTTCAAATACACGTCGCCACTGATCACACTCCTACACGTCGGGATAGGATCACGTGATACGAGCGCTGTTTCGTGTGTTACCGTGCTTACGGGTGCTCATCACGTGACCCACTACGCTATACCCAAATACTCAGTTGCGACGTGTGATGGTTTGACCGCTTTTAATTTAGAAAATAAATATTAGTAATTAATTATTAAATTATAGTAAGTGCTTGTATATTATTTACAATGCGGTGTGTTCCAGATTCGTAGATATAGATACTTTAAGTGATTCAGTGGTTAGAAACCGCCATTCACCATCGAAACCTGAATTGAAATAGCTTTAGCTGTGTTTGGTCCTCATCACCTCCAGCCTCATAAAATACCCTATTATCATATTATATTTATTTTCTGATAGATTAGATTCAATTTTTTAAAATGTTTCGTAATATATTTTTGGCTCATAATTAATTGATTAGGTATTTAAGTATCTATTTATAAATCTAGTGATTTCAGAAGAAAATTAGAAACACAATATATGTACGCGAGGTCTACTGTTAGTTGTCTGTTCACAGAATTACTAATAACTAAAAACAACACCAAAATAAGGCAGTTTTTTTTAATTTTTATATATTGTTTCTACATCAAAAATATTGTTTTTAATTTAGGTGGTTAAAATTAATAAACGAAAATCAAAATAAACAATAGACTCCACTTTTCGAGCATTCCATCAAGCGAACACAAATATTTTTAATTTTCCCAGTTTGCACAAGTTCCGCCCACGGAACAGATGGGCTTCTCCACCCCCCCGGCCGCCTTCAACACCCCCTCCACCCCCTCCGATCACCGCCCTCTGCTAATACCGCCCACCCCCCGCCCGCCCGAAGGCAAGACGCAGGTGTCCTGAAGTACAGGAACAGCACTGCTGAACTAAATTTCAAACCCTGGGATTCGTGTTGAAAAATTTGGATTTTTTAGATAGACAAATATTCCCAGGTTACGAATCATCCTTAGTGCATCACTTTGTACATCCCAGGGTTTGATTTGTTTTCCTCCACGTATTCTTCTTTTTGTGCCCTGTCCGTTCACCGGACGTTGGCTATCATGTTGGCTATGCGGACTTTGTTTACTGTGGCCCGGAACAGCTCTACAGTAGACTGGCCAAACCACTGTCTCATGTTTTTCAGCCATGAGGTTCTCCTTTTTCCAGGGCCCCGTCTTCCAGCAATCTTTCCCTGCATTATGAAATGCAAGATCTCGTACTTTTCTGGATGTCTCATCACGTGTCCAAGATATTGAAGTTTTCGAATTTTTACAGCTTTAATAACTTATTTTTCTTTATTCATCCGAACCATAACATCTTCACTCGTAACCCTGTCCAATGGACAGTGTCCATCCAGCTTATTTTAATTATTCCTCTGTAGATCCACATCTCGAATGCCTCAAGTCGCCTAATTGGTTCAACTGGGTGCGATTCCTCACCATTCGCCTCCAGTCCTCAGTTCTTCCCATCCAGCTCCAATAGTCTTCCACATAGTCTGTCCATCTCTTCTTAGATTCAACTCTGGCCATTTCTCTCTTCCACTGGGACACCCACACACTTCCACTCTCTTCTTATCTGGCATTTTTTCAATGTATCCAGTCCATCGCAGCAATCTTTGGGATCTACAAAATTATACAATAGTCTCATGCTTGATTTTCGAGTGCCTGGTTTATTTTACATTTATTTTTGTGGTAACTCAAGATAAAAGACATAGATGGCTCTAGTGTAGACAGATCTTAGAGGTTATAGAGTTTTCCGAAAGATATATTTTTTAGGTTCCATGCCAATTCAGAATCAAGGCAACTCAACACCTCTTTGAAAATTCAAAAAATTCAAATGCTATGAAAAAAATCATTTTAAAATAGCCCATAATCCTAACCTTACGTAACCTATTTAACCGTTTTTTATATATTTATTTCATCAGGTTTAATGACTTTTTAAAGGAGGTTCTTAGTTGATTTTATTCTGAATTGTCCGGTCACATTTTTTAACATTGACCCCACACAGAACCTGTGTCATATTTGGGGATATTGTGTGAAGGGTCTTTTTAAGGAAATGATGGAGAGGAAGTTCTATCTATGAAATCTAGGTGTCAATGTGTTCATGCGTGACGGGCGTATGGATTTATCCCTCCCACTGGATCGAAATAGTCCGGCTAGAGGGGTCAAAAGGTCTCCATCAACCACTCTCTCATAATCCGGCCTGCCACACAGAAGCAAGACCCGGACAAACCTTACACCATGAACTCTAGCACTCCTGCTAAATCACTAAACGTAGCAAACCATTTGGGGTGACCAGCAGGGGACCTTTGGGACTCGCAATCCGAAGGTCGCGGTATCGAATCCCGGCGTAGGCAAATAAATTTTATTTAAATGATTTATGATATTTCACAATTTATTCGTTTAAAATAATGTATAGTATATTTGCGACACGTTCCAAGAGTGGAAGATACTCTCAGTATCGCCCTTTTTTTACATGAGCTCCACACAGGAGGCCCTGAGGAAAATAATTTCCCTAAGGGCCTATGTCATCTTTGGGGATGCTGTGTGGAGGGTTTTTTAGGGAAAGGAAGGAAAAGGGTTTAAAGGGTGGATAGGAATTTGGGGTGGTGTAAGACCACCATTCAGAATTGAAACGTTGCTTGAAATGGCGTTAGCCGTGTTTGGTAACCAGATCTGAATAGCCAGGTACTTCCCACCTTCCTCTCCCCATATCCGTCTCCTCCCCACTACCTTCAGCCTTACGACATACCCCAATTGAGGATGCCATAGTCTGCCATTGGCTCCAGACGGGAGCAGCTGAGACTCGTGTGAATAAACGGTTTCCGGGGCAGACGTACTCACACCCACCTCCCAAATTGAAAATCATATTATATGTTATGTTATCGAAATTGAAAAAAATATTTTTGACTTCAGCCTTACTTCCCTCAGCCAGTAGGCTTTGTAACGTCCTACCCTGACACTGAATAAAGTGGAAACGGCTGCCCTTGCTCACGAATGGGGGGGAGGGGTGGTATCGGGTTGTGGGAGGAGAAGGGAGAGCGACAGTAGGCAAATATGTACCAATAAAACTGGAGACTTCTTTCAGTATGCGATAAATTAGGGTATTAGGAATTTATGCATATCGCGACTGGATATTGGCATTTGTAACAATATTTATTTAAGTATTTTGCTACCAAACTGCTTATAATTATTTACTATAAGCTTAGCAATGAACATCTAGACCGAAATACATTAGGTACAAACCATGACTGGTATTGGACACAAAAACATGACTGATATTGGACACAAAAACGTGACTGATTATGGACACAAAAACATGACTGATTATGGACACAAAAACATGACTGATATTAGACACCAAAACATGACTGAAATTGGACACTTTTGACACGGTTTTTTCCAATAGAACAATAATTATTGAGAAAATGCTTGTCAACGGAACGGCATCCTATTTTTTTTATTTAACCCGGCGAGATGGGGGTGGAAAATTGTTACACGGAGGTGGGGGCCGGGTAATTGTTACCGGAATAGACAATGTCATACATTTCAGTATCTATTTAAGGAAATTAATATTATTCATTACGAGCATTATGTTACTGTTATCAGTGTAATAAAACACCAACAAAATCTTACAAATAAGCTTTTAATCATAGGAACAAGGCTTTGAAACTTAATGTCTAAAAAAAACAGCAAATTTTGGCTTCTTCTAGCAAAATCAAAGTTAAATATAACAATTACCAGTCTTCAATTGTTTAAATGTTCTTTTTATGAATCTACTACATAAACAATTACGGAAACAGTCGAAAACACTAATTAATATTATCATTATTGCTACAATCCTAACAAAAAGAAATGTTACACCGAATACGGGAATGGGTAATAATTACCTTAAGCACGTGTAGCTCACAATGCGGCTAATGCCCGACTGATTTCACGCCAGAAACTTGTCGAGGCACTCAATAACTCCAGCTACTGAGCAACGTCGCATAAATAGTTTAAAAATTATAGGCAAACTTAAAAGGCGCGGGTAATCTTGACACAGCCCCCATCTCGCTGGATTAAATCAAATTTTCAAAAATCCATAACTCATTACTGAAAATGACTTTTTAATTATTGCAATAAATTAATTTACCGAAAAATTCTAATAGGAAACACTTTACAAATTACAAATACCTAATGTTCATGAAATATTTTACATGTTGGCAATATTGTTAATATTGATAAGGCGACTTGAGGCATTCGACGTGTGGATCTACGGAAGAATACTTAAAATAAACTGGATGGACAGAATTACGAATGAAGTTGTTATGGTTCGGATCAATAAAGAAAAATAAGGTATTAAAATAATAAAAATCCGAAATCTCTAATATGTAGGACATGTGATAAGATATCCAGAGAACTATTGCCGGAAAGATTGCCGGAAGACGGTGCCCTGGAAGAAGGAGAACATCATGGCTGAAGAACCCGAGACAGTTGTGGTTTGGTCAGTCTTATTCTCTCGTAGGATAAATCCTATAGATGTATGTGTTTGTTTATAATGTCGCTCGCTTCCTTTCATCGAGTATCAAATCACACCGGTGAATGAAGGTTTTGCTTTAAAAATTCATCAAAAATGTGACCGGAGACTAAAGTTTCGTTTATATATTTTACTCCAAATGTCAGGAATCACTAGTTAAAGTAAGTCTAGTATGTTATACGTCCCTTAACAACCTCCTGTGTAACTTACAATAAGTGAACCTTAAACAATTGAACCTTAGCCGAAATTAGATGGCTAGATCAATTAACCCCACTTTGTTAACAACAAAGTAACCAACGAATTCATGACTTCTTACCAAGAAATGTCATAAAAATACAATTCATTTCGAGTAGGTACTCAAATAAACCGATTAAAGTGTGTAGGTACTAAATGGGAGGGTGGGTTGCCCCCTCCGGCAGTTGGTACCTACCGGAGACATTATTATTATTATTACAAGTGTCACGATAGCAGCTGCCACCTGGCGGCTCGTGAGCAAAGTTGCCGCTAATGATAATACCCTGATTTGACGGATGCACCAAATTAATGTTTTTGTTTTTACGCTCTGGAGCAGCGGCTGTCAACCTTTTTGAGTTGTACCCCGTACCCTCTATCTCTATTGTGTACATGTGTAATGGAAGACATGTTTCATTTGGTCCGTGGTTAGACCGGTCAGTGGTTGAGTGGGCATAGCGCTTGGATCCCATCCGGGCGTCGTGTGTTCAATTCCTCGGCTGGCTAAGTCCTCCATCACAACACAAGCAACATTTTCGGTTTTCTGTGATGGTAGTAGAAGATTTTCAAACATTGTTGGGTTATTCGTAACACGGGAATGTTTGTCTTTCTTTCAAAAAAAAAAATTGTAATTTTTTAATACTCTCATTATTACGTGAATTTAACAAACGAGTCACATAAATACAATTAATGCAATTTTTTACAGAGTGTAACACGATTTTCGGCATTTTTAACCAGTGATTCTACATCATAGATTCTCAACGTGGGCGATAAGCCCCCCTTTTTTCAGACCTTCAGGGGGCGGTAGAAGACCAAGAAAAAAATTGGGTGCGTTTAAGACTCTTTCAGGGGGCGGGAGGAGACCCAGAGAAACCCACCCCATCCCATTAGGGGCCATCCCGTGACAAGGGGTATGGGGAGGGGTCTTGAGCTTTGTGACGTCACATGCACAAAACGACTGCGACACATGCGACTGCTAAAAATATTTTCCCTACCCCATTACGCCCCCTACGTTGTGGCAAATATTATCCCATCGTGGTATCCCATTATGCCTCCTCCGTCTTGGTATCCTGTTACGTTCCCTCCGTTGTGACAAATATAATCGTGGGAACAATTGCTGTTTCGGATTATAATAAACAAAAATTTTAACAAAACAAAAAAACGACTTCGAAAATTGCACTAAAAAGTAAAAAAATAATTACGTTTTCTTCTACAATTTCATAATCAACTTACTTTTTCTACTCATCAATATGTAGGTACGATTGTTATTTTTGGAGTCGATGTCAGTCAAGGTAGGTTTGTAACTACATATGTACATAGTTATAGGTGGGATGTGCTTGTGTCGCACAAGCGACTTGACGAGGCGAGAGCGGGGCCGCGGCGTGAGGGGAGCTGTCAAGTGAACACGCCGGGCCGGGTACCTTTGCTGACACCGACTCCAAAAATAACAATCGTACCTACATATTGATGAGTAGAAAAGGTAAGTTGATTATGAAGTTGTTGAAGAATGCGTAATTATTTTTTTACTTTTTAGTGCATTTTTTTAAGTCGTTTTTTTTGTTTTGTTAAAATTTTTGTTTATTTTTTGATTTTTAGTGAATCTGAAGTACACTAACTAATTTGTCTGAATATGGGTAGACCTACTAAACGTGCTGCTCATATGAGACAGGCATAATTTGACCATAACGACGTTAGGGTCAAAATAAGGGATTCGGCCGAGTTTCGTTAATTTGCTCCTAAGAATTGAAGAGTTCCGTTACTTTGTCATGGATTCGATAATCAGAACCTAACCAAACTCTCACCAAACTATCTTTGAAGTACATCCTTTCCAATAAAAAAGAATCATCGAAATCGGTTGGCGTGATATTGAGTTATTCGTCCATTTGTCGCGCACATACTTATGCAAATTTAAGACTTATATGGTTTTCTCATGGATGCCATTGTCGAAACTGGACCAAAAAATGGGACCACACGGAAAGTACCAGCTTTCAAATAAAAAAAGAATCATCAATATCGGTTCACCCAGTCGAAAGTTCTGAGGTAACAAACATTAAAAAAATACAGTCGAATTGAGAACCTCCTCCTTTTTGAAGTCGTTTAAAAATATTCTTAAAGTGGGCGGTGGGCAAAAAAAGGTTGAGAATCTATGTTCTACATGAGCTGAACAAATTTCATTCATTCACAAACATTCCACGACTTTTATTTCGATGAAAAAAAAAATCATGTCATCTGCATACACATCTCCAAACTCACATAGTCACTTTTATAAGTAGATTAATTTTTTTAACCTAAAAAAATTTAGTAGAAAAAAAGTTTGGCTCAATTTCTCAATTTCTCTCCAGTCTGGTTCAGCATTCAGGTGGTTGCGATATTTATTTTTGATAAACGTACGGGATGAAAATGCCTTTTCACACAAATACGTGCTTGTGAACGGTATTAATATTTTTAGAGCTACAGCTGATATTGTGGGATATTCCATCGAAACTTCGAGCCAGAAACCTACCAAAGACATTTTTTCAGAGTAAGTTTTGAGCTCAACAGTATTTGATACCTCGAAGAGATTTTCCACTTATTTTAACGTTGAGCTAAGTTTTAAAACCTTCATTTGTGCCACGATATTGCCAACCCCCATTTTTATCTTCGCGTTCCCCTTTGGGTACGCGTACCACAGGTAGAAAACCGCTGCTCTAGAGAATTGAAATTTGTTTTGAGTTTTTCAAACTTTCAGCAGAGAAAAATACCCAGTTTAATAACATACTAGCAAATACCTTGTAATATTAATGACACCTCCAACTTCTAACTTCAACTTGTATGCTACACTAGCGCCTCCTAGCGGCTCGAGTCGTTAGGCTTGATTTTTTTCACACATTTGGATAAAAACAAAAATTTCCACAATCTGCTCGTTCATAGACGGCACCAATTTAATTAACTTTTATGCAAGGTATAACGAATTGTTTGCTTGCATAAAAACACTTTTGTTTTGTTCGTCGAAAAACTCAATTTATTACAAATTAATACAAAATTGTACCTATTGAACTTTATCCCATGAACCTGGGCGTTCCGTCCCAAACATAGCGAATCACTTGGGGTGACTCATGACGGGGCGTTAGTTATCTAATAAATGGTTCCCGGGACGGCGGTACCCATACCCGCCTAATAAATTCATTCAAAATAATACGTGGTACTTTTGCTGCGCGTTTCAGAGTGGAATATATTCTCAGTATCATCTTGGTGTAAGACCGCCATTCAGATATAAAATGTAGCCAGGTACTTCCCCACTTTCTTCTTCTGTATCTCCTTTCCTTCCCACTACCTTTGACCTCACAACATATCCCAATTGAGAATGCCATAGTCTCACTGGCTCCAGGCGGTTGAGAGCGTTGTGACTCTTGTTGCAGTACTCGCATAAAAAATCTCAAATAAATATCGGTGTTAATATTAATCTATATTCTATCTATAAAAATCTCGTGTCACGGTGTTTGTGGTCGCACTCCTCCGAAACGGCTCGACCGATTGTTATGAATTTTTTTTATGTATATTTGGTAGTTATGAGAATAGATCGTAAAGTATATTTCATCCTTTTGAATGTAGCTATAACTTTATGATTATCCATTATAGATAAATAAAACAATGTTACTTTGTTCATTTGTTTAAATCCGACCGGTTGTTCTGAAACCGGTCGGATTTAAACAAATATACAAGTGCTTCAAGCAAAGTAAAATTGTTTCATCTATATTTCACCCTGCTAGGTGTTTAGGGTGTCTATATCCAGAAAAAAAAAATTGACAATTTTTTTTTTGTTACATCCTTTTTTTATTTGGCATCAAAAAATACCTATTACCCCAAATTTTTACCCTCGTACCACCAACATCCCATTTTTTAATTGCGATGTTAGTATTTTTGTATGAACAAATTTTACATTCGGGTCGTTCGTATTTCAAACAGAACGAAATTATTTATGTTGTTAAATGACAGATGGCTCTACGTCGATCTAATCGAACTCAAACCACACATGCAAGTCTTTCACAAGAAGCGTCGCGTCATTTTGACATTTCATTCGGCATTTGTTAAGTAGGTACCACAACGCAGTACCTACGTGCAAAATTTTGTACGATTTGTGTGCGTGTATTACAGTGAACAAGCCCCCAGTTATGTCATCGTCTACGGCGCTACATACATCTTTCTGTCATAGATCCCATCCCCACACACTTTTATTTAACAACCAAAATATTCAGTAGAAATAATTTATATGGCAGAACAACGTTTGCCGAGTCAGCTAGTAATGTTATAAATATAAACAACTTATCAATAATGTCATCCACGCATCGTCTGTATCAGACATCCATCTCCCAATTCACGCAGCATCCTTTTTCTGATTTGGTCCCATTCCCCGTTGTTGTTTATCGAACCCGTTCTTTGTGGAACAATCTGCGGAACTTAATCTCAAGTTCCAGTTGTTGTGGAACTCGAGAACTATTCACACAGAACTCGAGACTGGAGATTGTGGAAAAGTTGTTGTCGACTTCAAATTTACTGGCTTCGTTTAGCGCCGCCGTAGGTACTTATTCAATGCTGGAAGTATTCATCGTTTACTATTTTGAACGGAAGTGTAAAGGAAAATTGTGAATTATGTTTTCAATCAGTGAGAAATTATGTTTTCAAGTTCTATTCGCGCATTGTTCATGAAGTAGCTCCAATAGCAGGGGTATCGAACCCAACTCGTTCGGTGGGCCGCTCGGGAACTGGGGTTAAACAACGGATATTACGTCATTGAAGAAGATAACAATAATTATCTAAACGAAAATATGAAAGAGAACAAGTCACAGAAAAACAGATAAAAGACGATGGTCGCAACTGGGACTCGAACCCAGACCTCTCGTCTAACCGGGACGTGTGCGTTATTTCGCTATTGCCACCTTCTGTCAAACCGTCATAATTGTCAATCTAATTTTTCACATTTTTAGAATTAACAATCTTATCTTCAACTAATTATTTTTCCATATTATGGGCAACTACCCTTTTATTGGAAACAATCATTCCAAGAATTGGTTTGTATCCTGGATAGCGTCTCGGATAAATGTATCCGAATTTATTCATATGGAATTATTGTCTTTTTTCTGTTTTTATGTGTCCTGTTCTCTTTCATATTTTCGTTTAGATTATTATTGTTATCTTCTTCTTCAATGATATATTTCATTTATGGGAATAACCTTCAAAAGTTGTAAAAGAGAGCTTTTCTGATAAAAAATTGACGGATATTACCATTATTTTTACTTAGCAGGGTTGCCCGGGTTCATGGGTGAGATTTGTCAAGATCTTGGCGGCGGGTGCATCTACCCTCCTACAGCATGGCAAGTCGGATCTGGTTGAGGGAGATCTTTTGACCTCTCCAGCAGGACTCTCTCGGAACATTGCCTTGCACTGCAGTCATAGGGATGGATTCATTGCCCGTCACTCCTGGATGCACTGACCTCCAGATTCCTACCGACTCATCGTACATTTTTCCTTCTTAGAACTCCCTCTCCTTCCTTTCTCTTAATAGGCCATCCACACAGCATCCCCAAAGATGACACAGGCCCCGAGGGGAACTATTTTCCTCAAGGCCTCCTACGTGGAGCTAATGTAAAAAAATATTCTGTGTCAAAAAATTAATATTATCATGAAACCGCGACCTTCAATGCTAGAAGGCATAAAGTGACTATCACGCGCCTACGTGTATTCTTTGCACCCACCCTCCATTTATTGAATTAAAATATGCTGAAAAATATACAGGTTAGAATGATTGCTAAAATAAATTTCTAGTGCGGCCATGCGTCTGGTACTATTCAAGCAATAAATCAAAAAACTCCATTGAGAGTTCGAGGTCTAATGATAAGAAAGTTCTAATTTAACAAAAAAATTGTAGTGAACGTATGTCTTGCAGTATGAAAGAGACATGCGTGTATGAGTGAGACAGCATGCGGAACGTATAAAAGGCGTGAATGTTGTCCATTCGTCCTCTCTTGTTAACAGCTTCCTAAGAAGAACCTTGTACAGTATTCTCGGATTAAAATACACATAGTCTACCCACGTCTATTATTGACATACACCCCATACTGAGATCATCATATCTGAGGAATCTGGATCCATCAATAAGGAGTCCAGAGGTAATGGGATAACCGGCCACGGTTATTACAAAATATAAATGTGATACATTTACGAGGACGATTATACCAAAATCCAAAACATGGAAAGCTAAAATCTACGTTTTGGACCGCAAAAATTCTTCAATGGGCAGCAGGTTGGCCACGCCTGGCCTAGAGTTCTACAGTTAGCCGCTACTACGTACTTACATTTCATGCTTATAATACTAAAGCAACGTGTTTCTCTATTAGAACGCGGTAATCGGTGCGCGCAGATCGGATCGTATATTCCGGTCGTTCGGCGTTAGAGCATTGGGAGCATTTGATGTCAAATTGGACTAATTGGATGTACTTTGACACATACTGCGTGGCAGGTCGGATCAAGACTGGCTGACCTCTCCAGCCTAACCATCTCTAACACCGTAGCGGGAAGGATGAATTCACACGTCCGTCACTCACACCAGATTCCTACCCCCCATACCTTTTTCTTTCCCAGAACTTTCTCGCTTTCCTTTTCCTAAAAACCCTCCACACAGCATCCCAAAGATGACAAATCATGACATAATTAACGCGGATAAATGACAAAATTGTTAGTTCTCTTCTTACCTCCACATATAAATTCACTACTAATTTCCCTCGGGACCTATGTCATATTTGGGGGTGTTGTGTGAAGGGTCTTTTTGAGGAGAGGAATGAGTAAACACGAGTCTTGAAGCCGTTCTCAAGTTCTCATGCGCATACATTTGTACATTTCAACCATGTACAAATGTTTGCGAACGTGACGCTAGTTCCTCGAGGCATCATCCATTGCAATACCGGTAAAACAAGGACTACATTCTCACCTGATGCCTCAGCTCTAAAGATTGTAATCCGATTGTTAAGGTGAGGTAATATCTGTACATAGTCAGCAGTTGTGTCCTGTCTGCAGTATCTGTGGACCGTGTACAGTAGTAGTCCAGCTTCTGAGAGGCTAACTTGACTCGATGAAGCCCTTGGAGGAGACAGCACCACTTTCCCAATGGCGTTATAAGAAAACATATGGTTTCCTCCTTCACCAAGACTGTACTTTTTTTTTGAATGAAGCTACATTTATTTGAACGACTCTAGACCCTCCAATGTCCATGCATACGGGGTGAGTAAGCAGTATGCAAGTACTTACATTAACATTATACAAAAGATAAATAGAAGTAGCAGCCCGTGGAATAATTCTTCTGAAATAGGTAACATCAAAAAGAGATAATAGTGTTAGTAAAAGAAAAAGGAAAATAAAAATAACGGCTATGACCAGTCGAAGAAACCTTCTGAAAATAAAATAAGTAATGAGGAAAAAACAGTTATGTGCATGATTATGTTATAATGTAAGTAATTACTATAATAGCGGAAAGAAAATAAAATATATAAAAAGAAAAGCCAGAGAAAGTATTCCAGAGAATGCTTATAGCTATCGGCCCAACCGCAGACGATGCTCGAAGTCCGCGCCCTTTAGCCGGTTCCCCGATTTTGCCTCGAAGAAATGTACTTGGGAGAGAAGGGGAAGTTTTTGAAGACCTTGAGGAAAAGATGAAGCCCTCAAGCTTGAGCTGGTTCCTTGGAGTTACACCAAGCATATCATTGTCAAAGGCAAAGTGTTTATTGTGCAATAATGGAATAATTCCGCTTTGCCTGGAAGTAAGGAACCCGTCGCATTCACCCATTCAGCAACTCACCGGCCAACCCGGTATTTGTGATGGTTTCAATCATTTTAACAGGCGAACGGTTTTCGTGGGTTTTGAAATATAATTTAGGTGGACGATTTGGACCATTGCCCGACCAGCCCCACATGATGGGCCCACTAATTATTGTGCGGTGCCCTAATGGTCAAACCACTAATTACGCCTCTAAAATGGCACCATCAAATTACGTGACCAGATATTATTTTTTTACGATTTCTTTTTGATGGCCATTCTTTTTAAACGTTTATTTTGTTGGTTTCCCGAGGCGTATGTATGGTAAAACCATATATTACCTTATTAAGTTTCTCAGTGACATACTTAGTAAGAGCATATCAACTCTGAATGCTGTCAGATCCAACGAATACGATTATCTATCACCTTAACTGAATCGTGGCTAACTGATGGCATCCGTAACGAGCTGTTCGATATGACGTGTTCCGCCGGGAACGAAATAACTGTGCAACTAACTGGTCAGCTCTTGGGCGGAGTGTTTTGCTCGCTGTCAGAGGGCACAGCTGGCTGGAGTATCTGTTAGTTTTCACTCCGAGGCTCTGTGGGACTCTGTGCATATAACGCAGCGGACGTTCGAAATAACCACGACAGATCTTGCTGTATATACCCCTACCAATGGATAGCCTCAACCACACAAAAAAGGTTTCGAATGGTCCACAATGTTCCAGGATATTCCACAACATTCGAGAGTGTTCTGGAATGTTCCACAATGATCTGGGATATTCCGGGATGTTCGCGGACTTTCCCGACTATTCCCGAACATTTCATAATGTTCCGGGATGTTCTGGAATGTTGTGGAATGTTCTCGAATGTTCTGGACTGTTATAGCTATTTCTAAAGGGCGAAACTTCCAGCCCTTATATCTTCAAAAGCACGCCCTGCAGGTCGTTTCTGAGTTTTGGCGGCACGCACATTGTACACTTTCTTTTATATTGATTTATCTAAGAAAATATGTAAATTTTATCAGCATATATATATTATGTATTTGTACATACAGGGTGTTAAGGAACGTACTTGACTTACCAAAATTTCGTTTACATTTCTTACTCCAAATAATGTCAGGAATCACTGCTTAAAGAAAGTCAAGTACGCCCCGTAATACCCTATATACACAAGGTGTAACAGCACGTACCCGAAGGATTTTAGCCAGCGATTCCTGTGCATATTTGGAGTCAAAAATGTAGACGTCATTTTGCTATCCCATGATAATTTTTTTTATTAAAAACAATAAAACCGAGTACCTAGTCCGGTGAAGCCCAGCGGGCCACTCGATAAGCTATCCGTCTCGTTCCAGCAGCACGGTATCACGTGATCCCGTCGCGGCGTGTAGGAGTGTAACCAGATACAAGGTGTGATTGAAAAATATATTTTTGTTTTTAACAGAAAAATATATCATCGGACAGCAAAATGACATCTACTTTTTTACTTCAAACTAGGGAGTTCCCAGCATGCGCTGCAACGCCATTTAATAAATAAATTGTTTCTACCTGCGTGTCCTTTCAGCTTCCGCCGCCCTTTCCCCTCCAATATCCCTTTCCCCTCACGCGTTACCCCTCCACCTTCCCCACATCCTCTCTCCCGCTCCAGCGTCCTGCCAACCCCTCTCTCGTTTTCCCCTCCTCTCTCCCGCGTTTCATATATTCAGTCCCGGTACATTCAATTTTAAAACTGCTCGCTTGCCACCTATTGCAATTTTTTTATACAAATTTTCATTTTTCATATATTACAAACATTCTGTTTTGTATATTATAAGAACAATCAATCAAATTTATATTATCTGTATATTTCTTTGTTTCCCAAATCTTATTTTTTTTCCTTTACTGTTTTTTCTTCCATACTCGCTGCTTAAATGCGGTTTCTTAAATATTCGATAATAAATTATTTCTAGAATCTAGTCTACTACTATTATATTATAATTATGTGAATGGAATCTGTGAATGTTAACTTTACTTAATACTACATATATGAATAATCATGTACCTACATATCCAATATAAATGAAACCTGTCAATTTGACCGTCCTAGAACGGGAGACCTTCCTAGTTGGACAGTCAAAGCTTCTTTATACTATTATTTATAACAAAATAAAATTAATAACTAAATTTGGTACCTAGCATAGGTGTAGTATGTGCATATTATTTACACATTTAAAATACCTACCTATAATTCTTGATTATATTCAAAGTATTAGATGTTGGTTAGTATAATTGAGGAAGTACTTCAATTAACTTCATTAATTTAAAGAGTTTATTCGAAAATTGAATTTTGATTGAACAATCGATGGTTTGCAAAATGTCATTCTCAAATTGTGACATTTTTGACAGCTCCGTAAAAGTTTTTGTAATGGTTAAAAAACGTTTCGGGTGTATTGTCACGTGGTTGTAATAATCCAGAAACCTTTGCGAGGGTGGAAAGAAGGTATTTTGAAAGTTTAAAATATTTCCTTCACTTAATACAGCAATACATACATACATGCAAATATATATTTTCATTTTTATACATAAATATATGCTTAGGATTCGCAGATTAAAATCCTTCGGGTACGTGCTGTTATATGCTGTATATATATTTTTTTTGTTATTATTTTTTTAAATCCCTGCAGTGGTGACTGTCTAGAAAGTTACCCGTGTCCTTCTGTACTAACATATCCTCAAATAGTTACTTATAGTAACCTATGAAATGGGTTTAAATTCATAGTGAAGCAGTCACCGCTGGGGTTAGGCTGCATATGACCACAAAGTGGCACAGTGTTCAAAGCGAACGGACGAAGGCACAGCCTGCGGCAGGATCGACTGAAATGAAGGGTAGACACCATACTAACTACCCCGTCCTAAACAGCCTTAACCCTATCACTTGAATTAATATACCATACCATCAGTACATGGACCATGGTATTGTTTTGGGTTTTCCTGTCCAATTGCAAGGAGCGCAAACGAAGGGAAGGTTGAAGTATTTGAAAGGTTTATGCAAAGGATTCCAGTGATATTTTTTTAGTTTTGAAATCTGACATTTTTATATCGTCGATAGCTAACGTTGTTATTGTATTTAAATAAGCTAACTGTTCGACTATTTGACGAACATATATTTTTTTTAATTTTTATTTTGCGTAGTAGTATACAGAATGATGCGGTTATAATTTAAATAACCTAATATATTTTTATTCAAGTTTCATGTGCTAAATCACATAGCTAAAATGGCATTACCTTTTTAGATAATTTGAGGACCTGGATTCAATGAACATTAATTCAAGTACGATTTTAGATTTTCACGGCCAAAAGTATTATTGTTTTTGGGATATCATCCGCTAATCAGGCGTTCTCAAAACTCATAGAACACGCCTGATTACGGAGGCAATTGAAATTCACAAAAATCCTATAAATATTAATAGAGACGACGGAGCTAAGCTCAATAGTTCTTGGTACTGTAATAGTGACGGCTACATCAAGGCTAAACGCAAAAAAAACATGTTGAAGTATATTGTAGCGCCAGCTCGTAGAGGAGTGGAGCTGGCGACACGGTATCGCACCTAAGTAGATAAGTACAAACATCACCCTTAACTATTACACATCTGCCCTGATGATGGACACTGTAACGCTGTCCGAAACGTTGGCTAAAGAAGGAGGTAGCGCAACACGGCATAATATCATATCCCATCCAATATCAAAAAAAAAACATTCATTCAATATTAAGATGAAAATTGTTATTTTCGAAAAAAGCATTCAAAATGACGGTCATGCATTTGATGGTCGTCTTTTTTACTAACGTTAGCTATCTAGTGTTCAAATAAAATGATGATGTAATTATGAGGAATGTTAGTAAACTGGACGAATTGGGCAAAGGGTAAGATAATGGGAATTGTAAAGTTGTGGTGCACCTGGATGTACAGATCTGGTTACTACTTGTTTAGAACGTTTCAACCAACATTGTGGTTGCAACGATGCACTTAAACAGCAGTCTCCTAAACGAGGTGCAACATTACATTAATTAACCCTAGATCACTAACCTTCGTCGAATCGACGACGCAGGATTAAAAAAACCGCGATAACTGTCGCGCGCGCAGCCTTAATTCTTTCATACTCGGTCTAATCTCAATCGGCCCGTTACTTGTGCTATTGACGATAGTGCGGACGATGGGGGGAGCCACGAGCGCCAATTAAGAAAGCATGGCTCGTCGCATCGACGAAGGTTAGTGATAACGTGACTTTTTACTTTTGCTAGATTTTCACTAAATTTTTATTAGTTTCTAGATTTTCACCAAAACGTTTATTTTATTAGTTGATTCAAGTCTTTGTTTTTGATATTTGAATTGTTTTTTTTTTCAAAATTTAGTTATAACTAATTCAAATACCAACTTTAAAAATGTTACAATTGTTGATTTTGCATGAAAACACTGGTCACATTCTTAAGGCTGTTGATAAATTTGATATTTTTGTTTTTCTAAATATGAGAAATAATACAAATAAACACTGTTCATTAATATTAAAAAAGAAATATGTACATATTTTGTTTTAATAAAACCCTTAAACCCCCTTTATTTAGTACCGTAGTCGAAACGACGCAGGTTAGTGATAAGCGTCGAAAAATAACGTTAGTGTTCTAGGGTTAAAATTAAAATTTTATACATTTCAAATTGATCATGTATGATTCATAGGTTTCCAGGTGATGGACAATGTAATAAATGTGGAGTGATCCTTAAAAAAGGATAAATTTAAACCGATAAAAAATACCTTATTTGCAATTAAAATTTGTTCTATCAGACTATCTGATGCCTCCGGAGGTCTAGCATGGTCGATCGATAAAGTCCTATATCAATACGATATTGACCGAACACGGTCTACGATTGTTACCAGAAATTCCTACTCACGATTGTTAAATTTTAGCGCGGCCTCCATTACAAAGTTTCGATTAATTATCAATATACTCACACTTTTTAATTGTGTCGTTCGTTGTGCAAAATAACTGGCTTATTTTATGAACGGGTTGAACTAACGAAGCTCTTAGAAATATTTTTTTTATTTATCTATAAAAATGTATGTGTACATTGGGTTTTTTTGTGCCTGTCTCACTAGGATATACCTGTGTCGAGACAGGATTATAGAAGTCGAATCATCATCATCATCACTATTGGCTCTACAACCCCTGGTGGATCTTGGCCTCCTCAAAAGTCTTCCTACACTCATCTCGGTTTTGTTCCAACTCTCTCCAGTTTAAAAGCTCCAAGAAAGTTATGTCTTTGAGGACGTTGTCGCTCCATCCTAGTCTTGGTCTTCCCAGGCTCCTACGCCCTATTGGTCTTGAGTTCAGCTGGGACTTTGGTGCTTGATGCTCGGTTATTCTCTCCACATGACCCAGCCACCGAAGTCTTCCCAGTTTTATGAATTTTGCGACATTTAGCTCCTTAAACAAAGTGTAGAGCTCATTGTTATAACGTCTGCGCCAAAATCCATTTTCTAGAACCGGTCCGAGATGCGCCTCAAAATTTTTCTTTCAAAAACGTCCAGAAAACTGTTTTGTAAACTAATATCTTCGTGTTTCTGGACAGCAGTCTGGATTTTAATTGGTTTTGTAGGCGGAAATAACAGCGATTTGCGTTCACTATGCGCTTCTGGATCTCCTCTGTGGTACTATTGTCGTTTGTTATCAGGGAGCCTAGGTATGTGAATCTTGGTACCGTTTCGAAATTTTGGTTTCCACATGAGATTTGGGATTTGTTGGGTGCATCCTACGGCCATGTATTTGATCTTTTGCTGGTTTACTACGAGACCCATATTTTGGCAGAACTTCAAGATTTATGAAGGCGTTAGGTAAAGCATCTGGATTTTTCGCGATTATGTCATCAGCGTAAGCCAATAGTTGCACAGAGTATTCGAATACGCGATCCATAGACTTAAAATAATGCATCTAAGACACAATCAATTTATTCCGTTCCATCTGTGAGATAAGAAAATGTTTGAAACGTGAATAAAACCTCATTAACTAATTAACTCCCGTTTAGTGTCAAAAAGTAAATGCGGACTGCCAATGCATGTTTAGTTAGTATTTCAATAAAAAACTGCCAGTTTATTAATATTTTTTGCGTAATTGCTTGGTATTTGACTTTTCGTAGTGTCAATTCATAGTATTGTACCTTTATTCATTTCTAATTTATTCTTATTTATCGGTTCGGCTCTCAAAGTTCAAAGCGTGCTCGGGACTTCGATATAAAATTATCGGAAGTTACGCCTGTCGATCCGATATCGTAAAGTTACCAATTTCACCCTGCTAGATCCTGTAGTCTGTCCTAATCGTAACATAAATAAGCACTAGCTGCATTTCTTTCAACACTTGAATAACCTAATTTTTCAACTTTCTGCCTCTGAGAAAACCGCCTGAAAATTGTCTATCAGAAATTAAATATCAAACTTAATTTCTGTTACCAGTTTACGTAGGTAGATACATACATATATTTATAGGAAACAATCTTTTAAACTTACCAACCTGAAGATGTCCTTAATATGATGAAACCGGTACTGGTGAAATAAATAAGTGGAAACAAGTTAAAAAGTGTTTTAATTTCAATTTTAATCTTTTAAACGTTATTGTATTGCTGTCATGTCATGCAAATGACCGCCGGCCACACTAACGCCATCTGCTACGAGGTTTTCAAATTACCCGCCATTGTCTAATCGCTCGTAAATTCCTCTTTGACCTTTTTTCCAGTTTTTCTAAAATAATTGCTTAGCATAACCTTAATCTATGCCTGTTGATTTGTTTCTGCAATTTCCTTTGATCCTAGCTGATGAAATTACTATATATATTATATAATAATAATAACTGCCCCAAACGGTACGCCCATGCCTCGCAGCACTACATTTCAAATACTACCTCGACGTCTTTCTTTGCTTCTGTACAACGAGCCACAAAGGCAGTCAGTGCTCTCTAACTCTAGTGACACCCAAATGTCAGGGGCGTGTCGCTTCGAGGGTCAACTCCAAGGCAGACCGAAGTATTTGCGAACGTTTGATGTTAAAATACTAAGATGTTATATCTTATACACATTTAAAACTAACGAACGTCAAATTCGCTTTAACAAAATTCTCTATTTGTACTTTTGAAGGAGAGAGACAAGATGTTTCTATAGTAGTACTAGCTTTGGCCTCCGGCTTCGCTAGCATAGTATTAGGGGGTTACCACTCCGCCTTCCATATCCCCATTCCGCTATCCCCCCCCCCCCTCACCCATATCCGTAACATTTATTTTTCAAACAGCTCGCGTGCCACCTATTACAGCGTAACAATCAAATACACGCATTTTCACATTTACAACGCTTATGATTTTATTATTATTATTTTTTTATATTAACTCCACACAGGAGGCCTTGAATAAAATAATTTCCCTCAGGGCCTATGTCATCTGGGATGCTGTGCGGAGGGTCTTTTTGAAGAGAGGAAGGAATGAACATTGGTCTTGAAGAGACCCATGTTGCAGGAAGGAGGAAACACAGAGGCCGGCAAATCATTCCACAGCCGAGCTGTTGAACATAAGAACGAGTCGAAGAAACGACCCGTTCTCATGTGACAAATGTCAACCGTGTACAAATGTTGGGCACGCGTTTGGCGTGTTTCCCGACTATGCACCGGTGCCGAAGGAATCAATGATGCTAGTTCCTCGGAGCATCTTCCTTTGTAATACCGGTAGAACAAGGATAGAATTCCCACCCGACGCCTGTGATCTAAAGGTTGCAATCCGTCTGTTAAGGTGGGAGAATCTATCAAACGGACCGCCCGTTTCTGCACAGAGTCGAGTGTATTTTTCAGATATTTTGGAGCTCCAGACCAGAGGTGGCTGCCAAATTCAACCGTGGGGCGCACTTGCGATTTGTACAGTGTTGGCAGTTGTGCACTATTAAAGTATCTGCGGGCCCTATACAGTTCGCCCAGTTGACAAAACGGGAAAAGGCTCTGACCGGTATTTGACTAGTGTAATAACCGAAAAGGACGGAATGAACGTTGAAAGTGTGGACGTGGCATCCACTCTCAATACACTTCTGGGTAAGTTAGTTCCTGTAGATTCACTAATTGGGGAAAGCGACCACCACAAACAGATTAGAAATCTGTCACGGCTCCCACCGAGAAACCTCGCCCAGGAGGTTAGGATGACACCAGTAACTAAAGCGGAAATCGAGCTGATAATCAAGGGTTTGGGTCTTAAGAAGGCACCAGGGCATGATAGGCTCAATGGAATAATAGTGAAGCAAGTATGGATCCACGCCAAGGAGGAGCTCTTCCAGGTGATGGATACATGCATGAGAAGAGGAACTTTCCCTTCTGAATGGAAGAGGGGCGTGCTTAGGATTATACCAAAGGGGAACGATAAACCAAGGTCGGACGTGAAGGCGTACCGTCCAATCACCCTGCTACCTGTCCTGGGGAAGATCCTGGAGAAACTGATTCGACAGCGTTTACGTCATACCTTATCCCCACCCTGCGAGCGGCAGTTTGGTTTTGTCCCCGGTATGTCCACTGAGCACGCCATCACGTATGCGCTTGATTGGGTGAAGGCTTGCCAAAAGAGGTACGTAATAGGAATCTTCCTCGATATCACTGGTGCCTTCGATCATGCGTGGTGGCCGATGATACTTGTCAAGCTCAAAAATAGGAAATGTCCACATAATCTGTTCAAGATCTGCGCTGATTACCTCTACGACAGAACTATCATCCTTTCTTTTGGAGACTACCTGATTGAACGAATAGTTGACATGGGTTGTCCTCAGGGTTCAATCCTTGGACCTGAGTTTTGGAACATTTTGTTTGACGATTCCTCCAGGCTGCCCTTGCCTGAAGGATGTATCTCGGTGGATTACGCTGATGACAAATTGTATTTGGTCTCGGGGAACAGCAGAAAGGAAGTTGAGAGTAAAGCTGAAGAGGTTTTAAGTGTGACTTTAGAATGGGGAAAGAGAAATCGGCTGACCTTCGCTCCCCACAAGACCATGGGACTCCTGATGAAGGGTAACCTCAATAGAAGTAGAAATCCCACCATCAAAATGGGAGATACCAACATCCGATTCGTTGAGAACACTAAATACCTAGGCGTCACTTTGGATCGAACGTCCTCATTCTTGATCCATGTTAAAAGCGTATCAAGTAAGGCCCAGGCCCTCTTTTTGAAATTGAGAAGAATCTCTACTGCCGAGTGGGGACTGCGCTCTCCAGCGCTCCGTCTCCTATATAGGGGGGCTTACGTGGCGCAAGTCTCGTATGCGGCCTCTGTGTGGGAGCACCGCCTGGAGAATGCACTCATACTCTCGGCGCTCAAGAGAGGCCAGCGAGTCCCCTTGCTGGCGCTTTCGGGTGCGTACAGAACAGTCGCTTCGGACGCTTTGCCAGTTTTGGCCGGCGTTTTGCCTATCGATCTTGAAATTAGGGAGGTGTTAACAAAGAAGCTTCTAACAAGAGGAAGAACTGCCACCCATCATGGTATTGAACTAATACCAGGTGGAGCGGTTTCCCTTCCAGGACTTCTTAGAGAGATGCGAGAAAGAACTTTGAGAGAATGGCAGGAACGTTGGGATAGGTCAAATACGGGAAGGTGGACTTTCTCCTTCTTCCCGTCAGTTAAACTCAGAATGGAAGGGGCGTACATCACTAGGGATCATCATGTGACCCAACTTCTGTCCGGTCATGGGGAGTTCAGAGGGAGACTTCATAGTCTCTCTCTATCACCCCATTCTAACTGCGCTTGCGGTAATACTGATCAAACAGCCGAGCACATTCTGTGGCACTGCGAGATTTTGACGGATGCCCGAGAGGAAATGCTCGATGGCTTGCAAGTTACTTCGAGACCAGCTTGGAATGCGGATCTCGTTTCGAATAAGGTGAACTTTGAGTGTTTGAGGAAATTTACGAAAGTCTGGGTTGAGAGATGGCCTGATCTTAGAGTCGCTGACTAGCTGTAAAATCATGTAGGTGCCAGGTGTATCTGCTCTTGAATCCACGGACATTCTCTTTACTTTATTACAGTAGTATTTTATGCTAGTATTTTATGTGTTATGCTTCATATCTGCATTTTTTTTGTTATATCATCTCTATCTTAGGTACCTTTATCTTATTCTATTATACACATGTTATTCCTATTTCTTTTATATTTGTGTGACTTATCTTTTTTGCTTATTTTATTTCTTTTCACATGGTTTATTATAGATTTCACTAAGCTATGCTAGACGAGGTTTTATCGAGATACCTGTTTATTATTTTCATTATTTTTCGTCATTTTTGTTTGGTTTTCTTTTTTTTTTCAGCTTCATACTCCAAGGAACACTATTGATTCTACTAACATAATCGACTTTGTTTTTTTTGGTTTTTTTGGTTTCTTTGTTCTCTTTTTCTTTTTAGTCTCACAATGCTACTTTGCTTCGCTCAGAAGGCTGAACTGAACTGCATCTCTCTGTTTTGTTATGTTTTTTTCCCCTTCTGGGGGTGCGCTAGACCTCGTCCTTGCATCAACAGGAGTCGGCCGACGATGGCACGGTGCCCTCTAAAATTAATTGCGCCACCCCCAGCAACATGTGCAGGCGTTAGGTTTGGGGGGGCGATCTTGGCTCTCCTTCGCCTTGCCTCCGGCTACTCGACGCTGAATTCCTTAGGGTCGTCGGGTATTTCCCCCCAATTTCCCATTTACTTTTCTTTGAGGCATCACCGAGGAACCGGCTAAGGGGCGCGGAAGCTGAGTGTGGTTCACGACTAGACCGAACGTCATGCGCATTCTTGCTGGGACTGCCAATCGATTGGAGAGGACTCCCAACCGTTTGCCATGCCCTTATTACTTATCTACTGTGTCTTCCTCCCAAACAGGTGCTTGTAGGATACGCCGGATACAATCACCCAGCGCTTGCCACCTCGTGGACTTTCACCAACCTGTCCCATTGTCTTGTCTATTTTTGTTATACTAACACATATTGTATCTGTATTTCCCGCTAAGCACTTGCATACTGCTTGCTAACAACGTATGCAAGGACATTGGAGGTCTAGTTTCGTTATCAAATGTAGAGTCGTTTTTACCAAAAAATTAGAGTCCTTGCAAGAGCCTTGAAGGGGTAACCATCTGTTACCTATACCAGGGCGGGTATGTGGTGGGTCCTCCAAAAGTTCGCCCAGTTTCTGGGAGACTAACTTTACTCTGGCTTCGATGGAGCCCCCATACCTGGCCCCCTAGCATGGTCGATCGATATAGGATTTATCGAAAATGTCGGTAACTTGAAATCGCTCCCGAGCACGACTGCAGGACGCTAACGAAGAAATAACAGTTAATGTCAAATAAATTAGGAACCCTTAGTCGATGTGAACTGTTGTTTGTTCGTTAGCGGCCTGCAGTCGTGCTCGGGAGCGATATCAAGTTACCGACATTTTCGATAAAACCTATATCGACCGACCATGCTAGCACCCCTGAGCTGGTCACTTAGGGTTACACCAAGCATATCAATGGAGGGCCTGTTCGGAAGATTGCTTCCGTTGAAAGAGACTAGATTTTCATTTCGATCCCTTTTAGACGTAATCAGACAAGATTGGGTCTTTGAAACATTAAATTCAACGAGATTATTTTTACCCCAAGAGAAAATACTCTCGAGGTAACCGTCCATTCTTTGCTTCAAAGCCATACGAGCTGTTGGAGTTTGTGAGCCCTTTGGGGGCTTGTCAAACAAAAAGCTATCATGAACTGTAATGTCATCCGCGTAACAATGAATTGGTGCACATGACAAAAGGTCGTTGATGTGCAACAAAAACAAAGTCGGAGACAGAACCGATGCCTGTGGGACGCCAGCATTTATCGAGTGATAGGAAGAGTTGAAACCATCGGCTACCGTCTGAATCGACCTCTCCCTCAAGAAGTCGGCAATCCACGTACATAAAGATGCGGGAAGTCCGTAAGAAGGCAGTTTGTTGACAAGTCCTCGGTGCCAAACCCGGCCAAAGGCCTTGGAAATGTCCAGTGCAACTATTTGGGTCTCACCGAAGCGTTCCAGGCATCGCCCCCAAACATGCGTCACGTATGCGAGAAGATCACCGCACGAGCGGTTCCGCCGGAATCCGTATTGACGGTCGTTAATAATTTTGTTCTTCTCGAGGTATGTGAGCAGTTTGTCGTTGATCACACGTTCCATCACCTTAGACAGAACTGATGATTTTATGTCCGGTTTAAATCTTTCCCACGGGAAAAACTTAACACTTTCACACACTTTTCCACAAATGATCATCTATTATATAAGTATAATAAATACAAGAACAACGTGTCAAAGAGACCAAACGGGAAAATAATTCATCGACTTCAAATATTTTCATATCAGAGTGTTCGGCTGTGTGGAATTCCTAATTTGACCTATTAATCCTACTGATCCCTCAATATAAATATTTAAAAAATCTTTTGTAATCCTACATGTATTTAAAATGACTGATTTTTGCATTTCAGATTAGTATTTTATACATACATATTTGAATTTTAACTATCAAAGCGATCTCCATAGTAACCTAAACAAATAACAAAATGACAGTGCACGTCAAATAATTACTTATAGTTACCAAGCAACGATTTGTTTTGCTTTTGGTCTGGACAATAAACGTATAATAAATAATAGAGCTTCTTCATAACGCCAGAGCTTACCAATTTATTAAAAGAATTTTTAAAGTCCATTCAGTATTTTTTGCTTGAAAGAGTAACAAACATACATACATCCTACATCCATACATCCATACAAACTTTCGCCTTTATAATATTAGTAGGATTATCGAAGATTAGATTGTAGCAATTGAAAATTTGGTACTTATTGTTACTGAAAAGGTTACCTATAGTTCGGTGTTCCTGATGATAGTTTTTTTTTTACAATACACACAGGAGGCCCTGGGGAAAACAATTTCCCTCCTTTGTCATCTTTCGGAATGCTGTGTGGAGTTTTTTTTTAGGGAAAAGACGGAAAGGAAGTTCTGGGAATGAAAAAATATGAGGGGTGTGTAAGAATTTGGCAGCGGTGTATCCAGGAGTGACGGACGTTTGAATTTATTTCTCCCACTGTGGTCCAAAGCTATGGGGTCGAGAGAGAAATTCGACTGGAGAACAAAAGGTTTTCCTCAACCAGTTTTTTCGCAGTAGGTGAGAAAACGCTTCCGCATCCAAGACCTAGACAAATCTAAGTCACCAAACGTAGCAAACCACTATGGGAAACCTTTGGCAGGGGTGTTGGTTAAATTTTCACGTACTTCTGGTATGATATGATTTGATATTTTGACGGCCAAAAGCATTATCGTAATTAGTTATTGCGTTATAATGCCGTGTTGTGCTTCCTCCTTCTTTAACCAACTTTTCGGACAGCGTTAAACCGTCTATCTTCAGGGCAGATGCATAGATCTTGATGAAGTGTGTGATAACTTAGATAGAAGTAATATTGTTGAGCGTGTCAATCCTATTAGGCCCGGAATTTCAGTAAAATGAATAGTTAAATTAATGTGGTTTTTTGGGTTTAGTTTTCATGTAACCATCAAGTACTTGATACCAAGAATCATTACGCTTAGGGCCGTAAGCTCTGTTAATATTAAAGGAGATTTTGTGGATTTCATTGGCCTCCGTAATTAGATACGTTTTGAGTCTTCCAAGGACTTCGGGAGTAAATCCAAAGTAATGATTGGTTCCTCTGGTATGTTCATTTTCTCTCGAGGTTTAGTATTCCTGATTTTGGCCGTGCCATAGACAATTGACAAAAGAACGAAAAAAGCAATTCATCTTATTTGTGATTGTTTCGTTTTTCACTTGTTTATGGCTTTTGTTTAGTGCGGATTATTCTGCGCCTGTTTCATCTGTGGTCTTGGCACGAAATTGCTTATTGTCTGTCATTCTTTTTAACAGCAGCTGTCAAAATGAGATAACTTTTTTTTATATAACTGTGTCAGGATTTGGGATAATATATTATTAAATTAAGTGAATTTGAAGTGTTTCTTTTTTTAATCTTAATTAAGCGCAATTCTTACGTACTTGTCAGGTACCAGGCAGCTGTCGCCAATTTGTTTTGGTGGCGGGCCAAATGATTATGTAAAAGTGTTGGGGGGCCATGTGACCGTCGACGTCACTCGTGCGCGTGCGAGCCTGCTCAAACAGTGCGCTTGTGACTGCCCGTCTGATCGCCCGTCGTCATCTGCTACGCGTCGTGCCTAGCAGCTAGCAGCTTCGTATAGCGCTAAGGTTCCCAACGTCATGAGAAAGCGTGATATTTAAATGTTTTGAGATATCACGGCCGACCGGCGTTGATGGTTTGATCCTCCACTAGTTAGTTCTCCATCATTGCAGAAGCCACATGTTCCATTTAAAATTAAGGAAGTCCTAGGCAGCCTAATGAAAATGATATTTTAAAAAAAAATAATAATATTTTTGTAAATGTTTGATTAATCGTGCGGATCTTTTGCATATTTCGGGCGCACGGATACGCCCACCTAGTTGTATATTTTTAGTTCCACGATCAAGTTCCACCCTTCACAGTTTCTGCGGCTGTCTTTACAAATTAAAAGACAATAATGCCATGTTATTTATGGCGGCCTTTTCGCCCGAGAACTGGCCGTTTTTACCCCTTTGTTCGGCACCGCCCCCTTCTCCCCACCCACAGAGGGGGAGAGGTTGCTACCCGCTACCCTCAACTGATAATGGAGTTGAGGGGTGTAATTTGTTTTCAATCTGAAAAAATAATATTTGCAAATGAGTTGAGTTGAGGAGTTTATAGCGAGAGTGCGTTTTTTACATTAGCCCTGGCAGAAGGCCCCGAAGAAAATAATTCACCTAAGGGCCTATTTGGGGATACTGTGTGCAGGGTATTTTTAGAAAAAGAAGGAGAGAAAGGAAGGAAGGAAGAAGGTATAAGGGGTGGGAAGGAATTTCTTATGGTTTCTTATGGCGCTGCAAGGCAATGTGTCTAGATACTACGGGTCCGGTCCTTCCGGCCCGCCATGCAACAATCGGAGAAATTAATTCGCTGCCAAGACCTAGACAAACCTGACCTCCTGCTATAAGTCACCAAAGGAAGCCAACCACTTTGGGTGAACTATGGCAGGGGTGTTGGTTATGCAATAAATGGTACACATATCTTTTTAATAATGTCGATCGTCATGGAAAATAACTGGCTTATTTAATGAAAGCATCGTACTAACGAAGCTCTTAAAATTGAAAGAAGTCGTTCACGCATCCATAGATTAAAATGATGCATCTAAGACGCAATCAATTTATTCCGTTCGATCGTTGAGAAACGAAAATGGTTAAAATATGACTAAAAACCTCATTAACTACGTAACTCCGTTTAGTATCAAAAAGCAGATGCGGATTACCAATGCATATTTTGGTTAGTATTTCACTTAAAAATTTCCGATTTATTAATATTTTTACCTAATTTTTACCTAATATGAATTCGTAAATAGATCCGCTAGTGTTGCCAGAGTATATCGATTTCTTGTTTATTCCCTGTCAATATCGGTTCGGCTGTCAACAATGAAACTGTGCTTGCTGTATCGATATAAAATCATCGAAAGTTATGCCTATCCATCCGATTTTGAAAAGTTAACAATATTTATCTGTCCCTGACCCCCCGAATCTCTACACATTATAAATTAAAGTCCTCCGCCGCTTCTCTCTATCTGTTCGCGATAAACTCAAAAACTACTGAACGGATTTTCATGCTGTTTTCACCAATAGATAGAGTGATTCATGAGAAAGGTTTAGGTATATAATATGTCAAGGTGTTGTGTAAATAAATTGTGTAAATGAAATATATAATTAAAGGAGAATGTCTGCATGTGGTGAACGAGCGGGCTGGCAAGCGGGCGATTTGTATGCAAATTAACAGATGGTGATGTGAGTTAAAAGGTTGGGTCACCATCCAGCATACAGCACTGTTTCGTTAGCCATAACAATAACAAATATTTACTACAAATTCCCATAACTCATACTACTTTTGGTCAACGAAGCTTCAGATACCTTGCAACAAGACTTTACAACATTCTTCCAATTAGTATAAAAAAATGTGATTCACAAAAAAATTTCAAAAAAAACATAAAAATTTGGATAAAAAATAATGATAGAGCATTTACCGGTGCACTCACCCAAATTCGAAATTAATATTGAACCAATGCTGTTATTATTGTACCAATGTTATTGTTATTATTAATGCAACCATTCTATTGTGTGATTTTGTTCTAATGTAAGTGTAGGTATGTTCACAGTATAATAAATTGACATAAAATTACTGCCTCAACACAGGCTAGCCTAGTGAGGCAGGTTATGAGAAACCTAAATTTATAATTATAAATCTCTATTCTTTAATTACCTACTGTATATACGTATTTTGTTTTTTGATATTAACTTTCGTACGTATGCAACTTTTAAACTGTACTTTTACTGTACTTATGATGTACTTTTTGTTTTTGTAGTTATAAATCTTCATTTTTTTTACGCACCAGATTTAAATGTCCGGGTTTAATTTTCCCCACAGGAAAAACTAAACCCTTTCACACACTTCCCAAATGATCATCTGGTCAATCCACGTTATGCAATTGCACTATATGTATTATAATTACAAAACAATACAAGAACAACATGTCAACCTACCAGAGACCAGATGGGAAAATAATTCACCGACTCCAGATATTTTCATATCAGAGGGTTCGGCTCTGTGGAATTCCTAATTGAACCTATAAATCCTACTGATCCCTCAATATAAATATTTAAAAAATCTTTTGTAATCCTACATGTATTTAAAATTACCGATTTTTGCATTTTTATGTATAAATTCTTTGACATAATTTTATTATTATTATTATTATTATTATAGCAACGCGTGGCCGGGTCAGCTAGTAACTAATATATCGGGCATAGTTCGGGAACATTATTCGCTTTTCAATTGTTTTGGCATATATATAATTCAAGTCAATTCCCTATAGCACAGAGAAAATATATTATTTAAATTCAAAAATTCCGCAAACAATCAGATTTGGAAAATTTAATTCGAATTTCAAGTAATGACGACAGCGGGCTACCCTTCTATTATCATCTTGAAATAACTTTGCATTCAATATAAAGGAAAAGGGGTTCGTTGTTTTAAAGGAGGCATATTATTTTTCCTGGGGATGCTAACAACAACGGACCCCCTTTTCTGGGTCTGTGCTGAAGAAGACATTTTTGATAAATTTATCACGAGTTGAAACACCCCCAAGAGCAGAGCCTTTATTATAATTAATTCATGAGGCGATTTGGTAATTAGGGTGGAGTTTGATGTGATCATTATTGGGCGGCGTAAGTTCGTAGGGATTTTAAGTATTTTAAAGGGAATTAATTAAAAACACTTTTAATAAGATATAATTTGAGATTTTTACTCATTATGTCGTGTTACACTTTCTCTTTCGTTAGCTAACGTTTCGGACGGCGCAGCGTTGCACTGCCCATTTTAATAATATATATTTTTTACGTTAGCTCAACACAGGAGGCTCTGAGGAAAATAATTCCCCTCGGGGCCTATGTCGTCTTTGGGAATGGTGTGTGAAGGGTCATTTTAGAAAAGGAAGGAAAAGAAATTCTGCCGAGCGATTCTACATATTTTGTGGGATGGTTATTAGATAACAGACGTGATCTCCTGTCAGATTTGTGTGATTTTTATAGCTGTTATTTGCTTTTTCTATGTATTAAATGATTAAATAATCATGCATAAATCCATTAAATACTTAAATAATCATGAATACTTGCAGGAATTCGTTTAGATCTGACAGGAGATAACGTCCTTTATCTAATAGCAATCCGACATAAAATATGGAATCACTCTGCTGGTAAGGAAAAATATTTAGATTTCTTTTGAGAACCAAATTTTTTTACAATTCCTGTTTATGGAATTCGTTTAAAACTAGGTGTAAACTGAAAAAAACTATATATTATGTATCATACTTACCTGTCAGTGGCTGAGTTGGCATCGAGCTTAGGTTCTCCATCACAACACAAATAACTTTCCGATAACTGTGGTGGTAGTAGTAGTAGCTTGACGACCTCCGTAGTCCAGTGGGTAAGACTCTTGACTCACAATCCGGAGGTCGCGGGTTCAAACCCGGCATGCGCAAATAAATTTTATTTGATTAATTTGTGTTATTTCACAATTAATTCATTTAAAAATAATATATAGTATATTTGCGGCATGTTCCAGAGTGGAAGATACTATTAGTATCGCCCTGGTGTAAGACCACCATTCAGAATTGAAACGTTGCTTGAAAATGGCTTTAGCCGTGTTTAGTGACCAGATCTGAATAGCCAGGTACTTCCCAACCTTCCTCTTCCCCACCTCCTTCCCCTCCCCACTACCTTAAGTCTCACAACATACCCCAATTGGGGATGCCATAGTCTCACTGGGTCCTGACGGGAGCAGTTGAGATTCTTGTGCGGTATTCACTGTAAAAAAAAAAAAAAAGTAGGAGATTTTCAAATATTGTCAGGTTATTCGTAATTCGTTATTCGATATACTTTTTTGGTCCTCGTGGGGGAAAACGACCAAGACCCTTTAAAGATAAACAAAACAACTTCAGATATGCAAAGAATAGAGAAAAATAGAAATCTTTAGAGGAGGCCTATGTCGAAAGACAAGCTGTTTCTAAAAAGAATTACCCGAACTCTGATAATTTAGAACAATATTTAAAAATTAAAAATAAATAGATCAGAAAAATGTTTTATAAGTTTAACAGCAATAAGGGCTAACTTTATTTTATTTTTATTCGATATATTTTTTAAATTATTATTTTTTTTTTTTAATAACTTTTTAAAGGAGGTGTTGAGTTGAGTTGATACAAAAAAAAATCTTTTGCATGCCAATACTAGCCACTCCGCCGAGTAACTAACTGCCCAACCTCCTACCCCGCCCACAACTGTCTACTATTTTTTTTGTTTTTGTAAAAAAAAAACATCAAAATTGTTACCGGCGACCAAAGTTTCTTTTACATTTCTTACTCCAAATAATGTCGGGAATGGATTAGGCCCTGTGCATAGATTCACATAACAGTCACGTACGCCTTTTCATAACATATTAACTTTTTTTTTAATTAGCAGTCTCCCTCTAACATTCGTATTTACATATCTTCTTTCTAACCATATTCAGTAATCTTGTTTTTCTTTTTGAACGCTTACTACGCAGCCTGAATTTATCAAAGTTTTTTCTAGGACTACGAATGATGGCATAAAAAATATGATTTTACTTTTGAATTTAAGATAAAGCCATACTAAATAATGCAAAATCATATGTTTTTGTTTTGAAAATTTTATCGCTTAGAAGTATTATAGATGCTTCAATTAAATAATACATGTAGAACATATCTTGGCCCTTAAAACTTATTTTAATTTTATTTTATTTATTTACTATAAATAGATACAAAAGAAAGTACAAAATACATATTAGGAAGCTTTGCCTGTCCAACTAGGAAAGTTTCCCGTACCAGAACAGACAAATTTACAGGTTTAGTTCATATTATACATTACATAATTACATAACAAAAAAAAATAGAAAACGAACCTGGTAGCATATAGTATATTCGGATTTGCCGAATTAACCTGATAACATATAATATATTCAGATTTACAGTGTATGAGATAAGTAGGTAAGTTAGTAGCATTGAAAAGTCAAAAAGTATAAACCAAGTATTTGATAACAAGTTGGAGGAATTACAACAAAACATCGGTAATTTTTTTAATAAGTCTTTTAATGAGCCTAGAAAAAAATAAAGTATTAGGTCTCTAAAAAACACTTTCAAGTGCAAGCTCTCCTACTTATAAACGCCTTTTCGGATATGGTTTTATTGTATAATGTGGCAAATTCAGTTTCTTTTATAATAATTGCATAAAAATTTGATGTATACGCACTTACTTCAAAAAATAAAATATAATATGCGTTTTCTCGTTGTTATTTTTGACATCAATCAATACGGCCCGCACTCTACGAATTTGGATTACCCTTATGGCATGGGCACAAGAACCATGCACTGGGCACACCCATTTCGTATCAGTCACGCCCCGGCCGGAGCGGGAAATAGGCCTGTGACTCCGCGTCGCTTAATTTCGTGAAATCAATTTTAAATTTCCGTTTTATTACAATAAACAATGCGTAAAAAAGGAATTAATTTTTGTTATAGGCCTTTACGAAATCAACCTGTAAAAGAAAATTGTCAAATACCTTTTCCAACCTTTCCAAAAGTTTTTTTTCGAGTATTTTTAAACTCCTCCCATAATGGGCGTGAATTCCGATTTAGATTTTTTCCTGGACTATTGGATCGCCTTAAGAAAGATCACCTACGTTATTTTGCGGTATGAGCGTTGTTACACGTTATATTACCATTTTAATTTTATATATTCTTTGTTTTCCTTGGTCTATTCCACATTTTCCTTTTAGACGCGTAATAGCTACGCAATCACACGTCCTGTGTACACATATTCCATGGGCGCAACATTACGGCAATGTCAGTTTAGGGCCAGGGGAGGGCGAGGGCTAGGGCGAGTGTTCGGCCCGGCCGCGATAAGGCACGCGCCACTGCCCCCGCCCCAAGTCTACACATTACGGCCATATTGCTCATACTGCCATGGGCTGCGTTATGGGGCACGCTACTGGTCTCAATCCGATAAAAAATCATGATATTTTCAGATTTTACCCAACTAACTATCACACTGTTTCCGCAGGAATAGACGGAGAGAATTGACCGCCACCAAATTTGCTTTCTTTCTTGACACATGCTCCCTGTTTCATTAGCATTCATACGTCGTCTCATACACATGGTCTTCTATTATTCCAACTCTTGATTTGATCGTGCAAACGTACAATATCTTCCTCAGGCATCAACAAACTCTTCTACTATTAACTTTCGCTTTATAAATCCCTTTAGACTCCTAGGTTTAACGCAGGTCAATGAAATTTATAATCTTTATAAAAGCATGTGGCTTTATGTGCTGCGGACGAAGGCATCTCATGTCAAGGCGCGAATGGGCCGGACAGCGGATGGTGGTTGGAGAAAGAATCCTCGAAGGTGTTGGAAAAGTTCCTGGAGTCACACTGGACAAATGTTATTCACTGCTGTTGACTGCGCGGACAAGTGCCCCGCGCAGGCACGTACTTGGTCGCGGCACTGGTCGGACTGACTGACTGATAGGGACTGACTGGAGCGGACGAGTGAATTTGTTTCTTATATAGCCGCGGCGAGTAAGTTGGTAATGCTGGGTGAATTCACGCAAAGCTGAGATATCGCTCGAACCTTCTGTGGGCATTTGTATTGCACAGCCACATGTTCTAGGCCTTTCGCATAAATGGCGGAATATTCCCCGCTGTAGGTAGGTGTACCAGCCGGTGCGAATGTGAGCGATAACGCCCCCTTGTGGACGTTTCGGACTTTCGGGGGGCGGTAGAAGACCAAAGAGAAAAATCTCCCCCCCCCCCCCCCCACCAAGTAAAAAAATTGGGGGGCGCTAGAAAAAATATTCTTATAGTGGGTAGTGGGCAAAATAAGGTTGAAAATCTAAGGTCTAAAAGAATGTAAAAAAAAAAAAAAAATTCACCAAAATAAGTAAGAAAACATTTGAGATTATTAATTCTGGCACACACACACACGCCCACAATACACTTCTTTATGTTCATCTTTTCAGAGAAGTACGAGTATATACTTGCGTACATTTTTTTTATAAATAAAAAAAAAACCTTAATTTTTCGGTTGAATAATATAGGTTTTCTTAAGCCAATCGTTCCATTAATCATTGAAGGCCTTCTTATAAACGTGATTGAAGTTTTACGCTACTGATAAATAAACATTAATGTTAGATAAATGGATGTTTATTAGTTGGGCAAAATTAAAACCCTTTTATTAGTAATGTGACGTATTACATAGATTTTTTTAAACTGCCCCACGATTCCGCAACTTTTCATCCCATATTCCCGACAATAATATATACTGCGGACAAAATTTCGCCCAACAAAATATCTACTAAAACGTAATCTCACCTAACCTAACCTAACAAAAAAAGGGGACAAAAATAATACAGACATCGTATAAAGACAATAAAATAATAAAATAGGGCAAAAATAACACTGACATCTTGTAAAGTTAGGTTATGTTAGGTTAGGTTTTAATAGATATTTTGTTGCAGGATTTTTTGTCCGTATTACATTTTGTCGGGGATATTTTGTCGCGGTATGAAAACGCGCATTACTGTTTGTCCCACTACGTTGGGCGCCACATTTTGCGCTGTTTGTGTAGTGTTTATCTATGGCTCTGCGATGCGAATATTGACGTACGATTGTTTATGAAAAACCCTACAAAGAATTATAATAATTTATCCATGGATTTGTAAATCCGCGTGGTAGCAGCACTGAACACCGCTGGTCAAACGATAGATACAGATAAGCATGCCTTCGGCGGCTTATGACGGATCGTTCGAAATACACAAAAAAAATCATATTTTTACAGTGGCAATATTATGTTTTTGTTCTTGTTTAATGGTGTTTGAATGATTTTAACGTCATTGAACACGATAGACTTTTAGCCTTCTTGTAAATAATGTTGGTTTATTTTTTTCATAAACACGTTATAGTGTAACATCGGAAGTATCTTTAAAAAAAAATCCAATTAAAAATATCAATAAATAAGTCCGTGAGAGCGAATCTCCCGAGGCACCTCGAAAAATGGGGTTATGCGGTGAACACCATAACTCTTTACCGGATAATTTGAAACAAAATAATCGTAATGCGTGATATGTTTTTCTAGGTAATCAGATGGAGTTTTTTTTTTGGCAGATTATGAAGTGAATTTCTCCCTCTGATTACCCGTTGATTTATGGGTAGAAATAGTGTACAATTTTTCAAAAGAATCGGTGAAGTAGATTTTGAGTTACGATGTTCACGGAATTCAAAAATTTGTTCGAGAGAAAATCGATTTAAAGTTTTTTTATACTCGAAATATACGGAGGGCCGGTCGCTTGAAACGCTGTATCTTCGTTAGTTTTGCTCCGATTTACTTGAAATTTTGACACAATACTCTCGACACATTCATAATAAAATCAGTTTTAAAACATTACCCCCCCCCCTACCTTAATATTTAGAGGGAGTTCTTAGAACATTTTAAAACCTTTATGAGAAATTTGTTTAAGGAAGTCTAAAATTCTTACAGTTTCTCGTAGGATATCAATGAATTCTAAAATTATTAAAAATATAATCTAAATTGTCCTTCATTTTCCTTATTAGTCTCTCTCTGTCTATCGTTTCAAAGGCACTTATTCATTGTATTTGTACCTCCATGGTTTTTTATCGGTCAAAAAAAGTTTTGTATTTAAATTGGAAATATAGTTTTTCAACTCAGTGCGGGTTCACGTTGTCTATTTATTTAATTATTACCTTTATCAATAAATCATACGAATAAATCAATAAAATGAAATGAATATCATATCATTTAACTTTATACAGGCAACCACTAGCACATTAACTATGCACTGTAAATGTAGAAAAAATAAATTATTAAAGTTTTGCGAGAATTTCTTCTCCCTCTACTCATATATTTGAAAAAATATTTATTTATACTTTAATATCAGATTTTAATTTAAAATGGAGTAACACAAATTAAACATGATTACGGTAAAACATAAATTAATAACTCTTTTGTTTTTATTTGTCAAGTGTTTTGTGTACAAATATCTACTTAACTTTTTTCCTACTATTCAAAGGAAATTTATAAATCTTTTATTTTTTATGTAACGTTGTTTTATCATTTAATTTCTTAATATAGGCGGCGTAGTCCAGTGGTAAGGCTCTTGACTAGCACTCCGAAGGTCGCGGGATCGAATCCCGGCGTGGCAAATAAATTTTATTTGATTAATTTGTGTTATTTCACAATTTATTAATTTAAAATAATATATAGTATATTTGCGGCACGTTCCAGAGTGCAAGATACTCTCAGTATCGCCCCGGTGTAAGACCATCATTCAGAATTGATACGTTGCTTGAAATGGCTTTAGCCGTGTTTGGTGACCAGATCTGAATAGCCAGGTACTTCCCCACCTTCCCCTTCCCTATCTCCCTCTCCACCCCACTACCTTCAGCCTCACAACATACGAACATACCCCAATTGGGGATGCCATAGTCCCACTGGCTCCAGACGGGAGCAGCAGACGGGGACTCTTGTGCGGTATTCATGTAAAAAGAAAATATATATATATATATATAATAAAGCTGACGAAAAACACGATTTTTACATTTTATTTTATCCTTCAAAACATGTTTTTTTTTTATTTTACTTATGCCGCATGGCATCATTGATGTGGTATTGCGTTCTCTCCGCCTGCCTCTACAGTGAAATGGCGTGATGTTTAGTTAGTTGATAAAATTAGCTGATGTAATGCACTCTAAACCTTAAACCATCGGTTCCCAGCCCTCCACTCATCAGACAAGTGCGAATTTAACCACACAGTTCCTGTGCGGGTGTGATAAGCTCCCCCCCTTGGGCGGGGGTGGGTAAACACGGGGGAGGGAGGTCCCCCAAGTTGGGGTAGTAAGTAATATAAGGGTGTCATCTGCCCTGAGCGCCACCTGCGCCAGGAGATTTAGCTTGAATGATCGGCGCTCAAGGAAGGTTCGCGTTTTCAAAATAATTGATAGAACTTAGAGTAGGTACCTACCAACAAACTAACTATGTAATACAAGCACACTCGTTAATGATATATATTATTTAAAACACCTTAACTTCAATACAATGATTATTTTTAATTTTATTGTGATAAATTAATTAATGTATTTAAATAACTCATTTTTAATTAATTTCAATAAGTAATTATTAATTAATTTAAATAAGTAATTATTTATTATTAATTTTTTAAACTTTATGAGTAAAATCTCAAATTATAATATTTAATTAAATGAAGACAATATTAGCGAAACTTTGCTTACATGGCAACAGGTCCTGGGTTCGAGTCCCAGCGGAGCCAATATGTTTTCTGATTTTTCTGTCTCCAGATTTCGATTGAGTTTCGCTAATATTGTCTTCATTTAATTAAAAATTATTAATTAATTTAAATAAGTTATTAATTAATTCATTCATTACTTAATGTCAGAATAAATGTTTTTTTTTTATTCTTTCATCAATTAATGTAAGCAAATTTAAATTCATTCATTTAAATAATGTATTACACGTTAATGTGAATATTTTATTGTAAATTATTTTATTATCAATTCATTTAAATAATTAATTCATTTATAATAATTTAATTAATTAATTAAAATAATTTTATTTTTCCATCTCGTGTGTAACTCCTTGCATAAGGCGACAAAGCGAGAGGTTTCAATTTATACAAAAAAAAAACTCGCCAAATTGCTTGTTTTATTTTATTTTGTGGATTTTTCTTTTCTTCTACCATTCACATTCGAGTCATATATTCTTACACTACTTTCTTCGTTCATTCGCTCCACATTCCCAAAGCATCTGAGGGTCCCTTTCTTAATCTTACTCATTATGCTTACATCAGCCTTACATTTTAAGCGAATCTCCACATTTCTCACACGATCATACATGACTTGATCACATATACGGCCGGCATAGTCCAGGGTAAGGCTCTTGGCTCACAATCCGAAGGTTGCGGGATGTAATCCAGGCGTGGCAAATAAATTTTATTTGATCAAATTGTGTTATTTCACAATTTATTATTTTAAAATATTATATAGTAGATATATTTGCGGCACGTTCCAGAGTTTAAGGTTCTCGCCCTGGTGTAAGACCACCATTCAGAATTGAAACGTTGCTTGATGGCATTAGCCGTGTTTAGTAACCAGATTTGAATAGCCAGGTACTTCCCCACCTTCCTCTTCCCTATCTCCTTCCCCTCCCCACTACCTTCAGCCTCACAACATACCCCGATTAGGGATGCCATAGTCTCACTGGCTTTAGACGGGAGCAGTTGGGACACTTATGCGGTATTCATATAAAAAATTATATATACAATTCGCTAATAACACCTAAACCCAAATACAATGATTCCATTTTAATTAATTATTGAAGTGAAAATTTCTTTAGCACCGTTGTGATTTGAAACTCGATGTAACGTAAAAAAAAACCGACCCATAAAGAGACAGACACATAAATCTATAGGTTTTAACCAGCGAGAGAATGAGATAGACAAATCGGTCTCCTCTTTGTGCGGTGCCTCTTAGCCTCCCCACTCTTGTCTACTTTAGTTTTCTAAAGGTTTCACTTCTACCGCGTGTGAATTGTACACTCTATATTTTATTTTAATAATTAATTATTTTAAATGAATAATTTTAATTAATTTAAATAAGTAATTATTAATAATTTTTAATAAGTACTTATTATTTTATTTAAATGAGTAATTACGAATTAATTTAAATAAGTTTTATTTGAATAACTTATTATTAATTAATTCGTTATTCATAAATTATTTTTAATTAATTCACTAATTAATGTAATTTGGGAGGCGGGCATGGGTACCTCCGCCCCGGGAACCATTTATTGGGTAACCAACACCTCTGTCGTAGGTCCCCCAAGTGGTTCGCCATGTTTCATGACTTAGCAGGGGTGTTCATGTTCATGGGGTGAGGTTTATCTAGGTCTTGACGGCCGATGCGTCTGCCCACCTGCTGTGTGGGGAGCACCTCTCACACCTTTTTCCTTCGCAGAAGTTCCTCGTCTTTCTTTCACTTCATACAGCATCCCCAAAAATGACACAGGCCCCGAGGGAAATTGTTTTCCTCGGCGCTTCCTTGTAAAGTTAATGTAGAAAAAATCCATATATTAATTAATTTAAAGAATTTATTATTTATTAATTAAACAATTTTCTAACTAACTTTATTTATCGATCTCAACGTGTAACTCCTTACAAAAGGCTATAAAGTGAAAGGTTTCAATGTATACAAAAAATAAAAACCTCGCCAAATTGCTTGTTTTATTTAATTTTGTGGACTTTGGAAGCAAATATTAAAATATATTGATCAAAAGTATTTAAGTTGCCACATTATACAATAAAATCCTGTTCGAAAAGGGGTTCGTAAGTGGGAGATTTAGAAAACGATCAATTATAATAATAATTCTACTTGCAGTATTCAATTTAAGCATCCATAAAATTTTAAAGTTTTTTTTTTTTTTTACATTAACTCCACACAGGAGGCCCTGAGGAAAATAATTTCCCTCAGGGCCTATGTCATCTGGGATGCTGTGTGGAGGGTCTTTTTGAGGAGAGGAAGGAATGAACATTGGTCTTGAAGAGACCCATGTTGTAGGAAGGAGGAAACACAGAGGCCGGCAAATCATTCCACAGCCGAGCTGTTGAACACAAGAACGA
Organism: Limnephilus rhombicus; assembly: GCA_929108145.2. Lineage (NCBI taxonomy): Eukaryota > Metazoa > Arthropoda > Insecta > Trichoptera > Limnephilidae > Limnephilus > Limnephilus rhombicus. The sequence continues at coordinate 12,909,625 of OV815297.1, read as the reverse complement.
GTCGAAGAAACGACCCGTTCTCATGTGACAAATGTCAACTGTGTACAAATGTTGGGCACGCGTTTGGCGTGTTTCCCGACTATGCACCGGTGCCGAAGGGATCAATGATGCTAGTTCCTCGGAGCATCTTCCATTGTAATACCGGTAGAACAAGGATAGCATTCCCACCCGACGCCTGTGCTCTAAAGATTGCAATCCGTCTGTTAAGATGGGAGAATCTATCAAACGGACCGCCCGTTTCTGCACAGAGTCGAGGGTATTTTTCAGGTATTTTGGAGCTCCAGACCAGAGGTGGCTGCCAAATTCAACCGTGGGGCGCACTTGCGATTTGTACAGGGTTAGCAGTTGTGTACTTTTAAAGTATCTGCGGGCCCTGTACAGTACGCCCAGTTTTTGGGAGGCTAACTTTACTCTGGCTTCGATGGAGCCCCCATACCTGAGCTGGTCACTTAGGGTTACACCAAGCATATCAATGGAGGGCCTGTTCGGAAGATTGCTTCCGTTGAAAGAGACTAGATTTTCATTGCGATCCCTTTTAGACGTAATCAGACAAGATTGGGTCTTTGAAACATTAAATTCAACGAGATTATTTTTACCCCAAGAGAAAACACTCTCGAGGTAACCGTCCATTCTTTGCTTCAAAGCCTTACGAGCTGTTGGAGTTTGTGAGCCCTTTGGGGGCTTGTCAAACAAAAAGCTATCATGAACTGTACTGTCATCCGCGTAACAGTGAATTGGTGCACATGACAAAAGGTCGTTGATGTGCAACAAAAACAGAGTTGGAGACAGAACCGATCCCTGCGGGACGCCGGCATTTATCGAGTGAGAGGAAGAGGTGAAACCATCGACTACCGTCTGAATCGACCTCTCCCTCAAGAAGTCGGCAATCCACGTACACAAGGATGCGGGAAGTCCGTAAGAATGCAGTTTGTTGACAAGTCCTCGGTGCCAAACCCGGTCAAAGGCCTTGGATATGTCCAGTGCAACCGTTTGGGTCTCACCGAAACGTTCAAGGCATCGCCCCCAAACATGCGTCACATACGCGAGAAGATCACCGCACGAGCGGTTCCGCCGGAATCCGTATTGACGGTCGTTAATAATTTTGTTCTTCTCGAGGTATGTGAGCAGTTTGTCGTTGATCACACGTTCCATCACCTTAGACAGAACTGATGTGATCGCTATGGGGCGGTAGTTGGCCGGGTTGGAGCGGTCACCCTTCTTTGGAATAGGATGGATAACCACTTTTTTCCAACCAGAGGGCACAGAGCCAGTCTTCAGGGACAGTTTAAAAAGCTTCGTCAAAATTGGAGCTATTTCTGCAGCGCACCTTTGCAGTACCAGGGCAGGTATTCCGTCAGGCCCACTAGCTTTATTAACATCAAGCCCTCGTAAAACATGGAGTACTTCCCGATGCCGGATCCTCAGCTTTTTCATACGAAAACCGCAGTGAGGAACCGACGTCGGGACAGCACCTTGGTCATCGAGGGTTGAGTTATCCGCAAACATTTTACCTAGTAAGTTAGCCTTTTCGGTGGCGGTGTTTGCTAGTGAGCCGTCAGGTCTGGTAAGAGGTGGCAGACTGGATTTGCAGAAATTGCGACCTATTGAGCCCGCAAGCGACCAGAATTGCCTGCTGCCATGCGGGCATGCAGTCAGCTTTCTGCTGATCTGCTGGTCGTGCTCGAATTTTGACCTATTTATGATTCTCTTGGTTTCCTTTGCCATTTTGTTGTAAGCTGTTCTGTCTTCGGATGTTCTAGATGTGTTGTAGGCTCGGTAAGCCGCGTTTTTTCGTCGCACTGCTTCAGCGCATTGTCGACTGAACCACGGCTTTGAGCCTACAAGTTATCTAATTTTTAAATCAAAAACACATGATTATGCAAATATTGCTTCGAATTGCATCGCCTTTTTGATATCAGATTATTGATACCTAAACACTACCAAATTTATTACAATGCAGAAAAACTTATAGTGAATTAAACAAAATATTGATGTTTTCTGGGTCACTAGTGGGATATTTCAAAATGTCATACTAATGTATCGGAGCGTTTTGCCTCCCAGTGTTGTTTTATAGCATATTAAATATGTAAAACTTAGACACGTGAAAATAATATTCGATTTATGGTGAGAATTCAAATATTTGCTTTTCTCACTATCTCAAAACTTAGTATTTGGAGATGTCTGTTTAATTAGCTGGACAATCATTTTTTATCCCCTAAAATTCATCACATTTTTTTTTATCCCCTTTCCCATCCCATTTAGGTCTCTTAGAAGTCGTTGTGTCTCTCTTACTATTATAGTGATAAATATGATACAATCGGTGTAGAAAGAGAAAACACCACGCTTTATATTCAAATCTAAAAGTTAACCACAAAAGCAGTAAAATGTACACCTTTTTGAAACCAAAGTTTCGGGTCGCAATTCGAAAAAATATTGTGTAACTTTGGGAATTTTTTATTAATTATTTTTACATAGAACGACAAAAAAGTGAGGTGACAATAAGCTTTATAATACATTTGTCAATGTGTGGGTGTGTTTTTTGTTACCAGTAATTTTAGTTAGAAAAAACGTAAGGTGAGTAATTTAAAAAAAAAAATTGTGTTTGCGTGCAAAAATTTTTTTCTTCAAAAATTATATTTTAATTTCGATACATAAAATTAAAAAATGTGTATTATCATCTTCCAAAAGCAATTTTTAATTTTCGGATATGTTCAGAAATATTCCATTTATTTGGATTGTACTGCTAAGCGGAAATATTTTGATCCTCTGACAAAATATGGTCGAAGCCTGAGGTTTATAAATATTTTTATTTCTTGCTTTATAATTAGGTGACGGCCGGCGTAGTCCAGCGGTTAGGTTCTTGACTCGCACTCCGAAGGTCGCGGGATCGAATCCCGGCGTGGCAAATAAATTTTATTTGATGAATTTGTGTTATTTCACAATTTATACATTTAAAATAATATATAGTATATTTGCGGCACGTTCCAGAGTGGAAGATACTCTCAGTATCGCCCTGGTGTAAGACCACCATTCAGAATTGAAAAGTTGCTTAGAATGGCTTTAGTCATGTTTGGGTGACCAGATCTGAATAGCCAGGTACTTCCCCACCTTCCTCTTCCATATCTCCTTCTCCTCTCCAATACCTTCATCCTCACAGCATAACCCAGTTGAGGATGCCATAGTCTCACTGGCTCCAGACGGGATCATTTCAGTCTCTTGTGCGGTATTCATGTAAAAAAAGGATAACTGTAGGAAATTGGATACACCTACTATATGCTTTTTTTCTAAAGTAATGTTGATTTTATATCAATTTTAAATTGCGATTAAAACAGATTATAATAACAGGGACGCCATTGTCAGATTGCCAACCAATCGGGTAGGTCCGCCATTGTGGCTCAGACAAAAACCGCCAATAGGAGTGTGGTTGTCTCTGAAATACGGTCCGCACAAAGGTGGACAGAGCTCCCGGCGCCCTGTCGCCCTCGCTGTTCGGTTTGCGGCCCGGCCCGGCCCCAAAGCGGACCGCAGCCCACAGATTGGCGCACATGGATATCGGATAAGCACACTGCTGGATACTGGATGTAGACTATTTATTATTATATGTAGCTCAGGGGGTACCAACTTACATTGTTTTAGATAGTTAGGGCCGCGCGCTGCCGCAAAATATAGGACCGTAAATTGAACACACATGTTTACAGGGCGACCGGTACTTGATGCAAAATATTATTAAGCCTTGACCCGTGACCTATTACTTCAGATGCCGTACACCGGCTGACACTATTTTCATAATAACTTACTTGTTTTTTGCAAAATTATATTTTTTGTAAATTATGCCATCTTATTGGAGGGGAACCCACCACTTTCCCAACGGCGTTATAAGGAAACATATTTATTTAATATTAGTTTCAATAGCAAGGTTTGTACATGTATGTATAATGTATAGTATAAGTATAGATTCTTTTTTTTTCACAGACCTCCTCACTAGGATTTCCTGTTCTGAGGTGGCCTGTAGTTTTTTAAAATATTTGTATTTGGTGATGGATTGTCTTTATATCGTCTTCATGATTTTTGTCACTTTGATCTCTCAGGCACGTTTTAACTTTTGTTTTAAATATATTCATTTCCATTATATTTTGGATTTGATGAGTATTTATGTTGGGCACTGGAGTATACATTTACGTATTTTTTTTTCAGTTTAAATAAATGGTATGGTTTCCTCCTTCACCGCACATGTCAAGACTCTACTTTTTTTTAACGAAGCTACATTTATTTGAACGACTCTAGACCCTCCAATGTCCATGCATACGGGGTTAGTAAGCAGTATGCAAGTACTTACATTAACATTATACAAAAGGTAAATAGAAGTAGCAGCCCGTGGAATAATTCTTCTGAAATAGGTAACATAAAAAAGAGATATGAGATATTAAAAGAAAAAGAAAAATAACGGCTAAAACCAGTCGAAGAAACCTTCTGAAAATAAAATAAGTAATGAGGAAAAAAACAGAAAAAAATTATGTCATCTAACCAAATAATGTTTTATATATACACTAGAAGACCCGGCCACACGTTGCTGTGGCTAATGAAACACATAGCCATCTACGGACAACGCCATTACTCAACCTTTAAAACCAACGCCATCTGTTAATTTGCATACAGCAAATCCACACCGCCCGCTTGCCAGCCCGCTGCCCGCTACCCGCTTGCCAGCCCGCCCCCTTTATATATATATATATATATATATATATATATATATATATATATATATATATATATATATATATATATATATAATATATATTTCAACCAATTTACACAAAACCACGACAAATTATATACGTAAACCTTCGAATGAATCTTAAATCACTCTATATATTGGTGAAAACCGCATGAAAATCCGTTCCGTAGTTTAAAAGATCTAAGCGTAGACAGCGGGAGCGACTTTGCTCTATACTATGTAAAGACTAACAGACCCGGCCACACGTTGCTGTGGCTAACGAAGCACAACAACATCTACTAACAACTCCATTACCCAACCTATATAACCAACGCCATTCGTTAATTTGCATATATATAAAATCCACATCGCCCGCTTGCCAGCCCCCTCCCTTTATACATTATATATTTCAACCAATTTACACAAAACCTTGACAAATTATATACCTAAACCTTCCTTATGAATCACTCTATCTGTTGGTGAAAACCACATGAATTTTATGTTTAATTTAAAAGATCTAAGCGTACAGACAGCGGGAGCAACTTTGCTTTATACCATGTAAACATTTTACAATAAACGGTTCCCAGGCCAGCGGTACCCATACCCACCTCCCAAATTTTAATAAAATAGATTTTTATTCAAATGCATCAAAGATAAAACTGCTTTCATAATTTTTTTGTATTTGTTGGGCATTTTATGTAACAATTTCTAGACATTTTGTTTTGGAAAGTTTTAGTTTCCATGTACATTTGTTACTTTTTTTTCTGCTACCGGTTTCGACACATTCGTGTCATTCGCTAAAACTACAAAATTACAAAACAACAATATTACAAAACTATGTACATGGAAAGTGAAACTCTTCAAAACAAAATAAATCTACTTGTCTATATACTGTGTGCACCAGCGTTTAAGTAAAAAATAAATTGACACTGTGAATAAATTTGTTTGATATCCATACCAACTTATTAAGTATTTTAGAATTTTAAAACAATTTTTTTTACAAGTATTTTCAAATGTGTTGTGTAGTTTTTTTTTGGTTTAACTAAGGTTTGAACCTTCCTATCCGCTACCAACTTTATTTTCATATGTTTTTTCAAAACTTTAAAAATAAAAATAAAATTACGTTCCTACCCAGTGATAAGAATAAACCGCCTTAACCAAATCGCGAGTTGGAAGGCCGACATTTATTTTGTATATTAAGAGCATAATTTCTTCGAATTCCAGAAAAAATTGTATATGTCCACCAGTGGCGGTCCGTGAGTTTTCAGTGAGTTAGAGCGCTAAGATCTGAAAATATGACGTTATTGACGTTGCTATAGCTGAAAACGATTTTTTTTTTTAATTTCAACTTTTTGTATGAAGATCTTCAGGATTCTTTCAGTCAAGGGATGCGCCGCATCCACATACCTACTGAAAGACCTTCATACAAAGAGTTTAAATTTTGAAAAAAAAAATCATTTCAGCTACAACAACATCAGTAATGTCGTATTTTCAATCTGAGCACTATAGCACGCTGAAAGCTCACGTACCGCTACTGATGTCCATATGTATATGCGTGATTGACACCAAAAGTTGATAGATAGTTCGACAACGAATCTATCTGCCAGGTTTCAGCTCGATCAAATGTCAGGAAGTGGGTCAATTTCCACTTCCAAGATTCAAATCATTCATACATCCATTCAATCAAGAAAACGAAATTCAAATAGATTATTATTTAAAAGGGCGATGTTCGCATACGACTTTTCGATATTCATATTTCTCAACCTTCCTATTCAGGAACCAATGCCGAATGGATAAAACCGACATTTCTTTCGTGTGTGTTTATATGTCATATCATCGAATTTTAGAGGAATGCGTGTATGTCTGCGTGCGTGATTATCATCAAAAGTTGATAGAACGCATTGTCATCAACCACAAGTTTTAACTCGATCGGATGTCGGGAAGTGGGTTAACTTCCACCACCAAGATTCACATCATTCATACATGCATTCAATCAAGAAAAAAATTAAAATTCAAATAGATGCATTTAAAAATACATCAAAGTCACCCCGTTTTACGGTGGCAACTATTTAGACCAAACAACAAACAACAAAGATCAAATACCATATTAATAATTATTCTCCGAACAAATCTTGGCGGAATATTCTAGAATAACCTAGTACCTGCTTGTAGTTGTAGGTTAGATAGCCTAAGGCTTACTCGGGAGGTACAATCAAAACAGGAGGTTCACCTAAACCACCTAGTTCTATACCGTGCCCTGTGCCACCACAAGGCGGCATTCCAGAAACTGTCAATTGCACGCGCCACGCACACACATAGCCAACTTATTATAGGGTGCCTACCAACAATGTTAAGCTCAGAGGCCTTGGATGTCTGAACCTTTTTGATAAGTACCTATTTCCATATATAGTTATAGTCTTAAAGCAGATCTTTGAAAATTCGCTTGATATTATTTATTTATTTATCTTGAGTTTCACGCCCGGCTGGGCTTTTACATGTTATTTTTTTTATTAATAAGCACAACAAAATCAAATCAAAATCAAAAAACAAAATAGAAGGCAAAATCAAAAACAACATCTAAAACAAAAACAAAGTCAAAAACGAAATAAAATCGAAACTTAATACCCACCATGCAAGATGGAAAAATATAATACTAGGAAAAATATAATACTAGGAAAAATACAATACATTAGTAAGATAAGTCGAAGCAGAGCTACGTAGTTTTGGTTAAATAAAATTAAATTTGATGTTCGTCTTTTCGTTATAAAATGGGTAATGACTTGTTTATATTTGGTAAATGATGTGTTGAATATATCAACAACATTTTTATAGTCATAACCCAAATTTTGTACATATTAATTGGGTATACCTACAATTGTGATTCTGGTTGGAGTTTTTTTTTTTTTTTTTACATTAACTCCACACAGGAGGCCCTGAGGAAAATAACTTCCCTCAGGGCCTATGTCATCTTTGAAGATGCTGTTGGAGGGTCTTTTTGAGGAAAGGAAGGAGTGAACACGGGTCTTGAAGAGACCCATGTTGTAGGAGGGAGGAAACACAGAGGCCGGCAAATCGTTCCACAGCCGAGCCGTTGAACTCAAGAACGAGTCATAGAAACGACCCGTTCTCATGTGACTAATGTCAACCGTGTACAAATGTTGGGCGCGTGTTTGGCGTGTTTCCAGACTATGCACCGGTGCCGAGGGGATCAATGACGCTGGTTCCTCGGAGCATCTTCCATTGTAATACCGGTAGAACAAGGATAGCATTCCCACCTGACGCCTGTGCTCTAAAGATTGCAGTCCGTCTGTTAAGATGGGAGAATCTATCAAACGGACCGCCCGTTTCTGCACAGAGTCAAGAGTTTTTTTTAGGTATTTTGGAGCTCCTGACCAGAGGTGGCTGCCAATAATAAATTTGTCACAATAGAATGGTAGATATTGCCTCGATATTGATTTGCGAGGTATATTCGATTATACAGGGTGTTAAGGGACGTACTAGACTTGCTTTAACCAGCGATTCCTGACATTATTTGGAGTAAAAAATGTAAATGAAATTTTGGTCTCCGGTGACTTTTTTGACAACTTTTTTTTTTTCAAATTTTTTTTCTTCAAAATCAATCAAAAAAAAATCTTCCAAATTTCGTCACTGGTCACTCAGCCGAGAATCCGACCAACCCCTTACCTCGCCTCCAACTGTCCAACACCTACCACGTTTTTATGTTTTTGTAGAAAAAATAAATTTATTTATTTTTTCAGGTTCTCCATAAAACAGTTATACACCAAATTATTACGGAGAAGATTACAAAATATAAGAGAAAAAAAGGGCCAAGGGGGCAGTTTCACTATGTTGAGACGTATGTCAAAAGATAGTTACTGAACTCTCTATAGGTAATATTGAAGATGTCAATGCTCGATGCAGAATCGTTAAGCAGTTGAATTGCTCTATTTAATGGGGCGTTCTGAAAGGAAGAACTTCTCGCTTTCGGAGCATAAAAAAGTGTGTGGATCTCCCACGAGTATACGCGTTAGGGATAAAAGGTTAATCTCCTTCAACATAGGTGGATTCAGTACAATACCGGAGATCAGCTTAAAAAATGTTTCCCCAAAAATATTTTTCGGCGGGCTTCTAAGGTATTAAGATCGAGCATTCCTGTTAAGAACAACGATGGGTACAGGAATGGGTAGTATATATATTCCCTCATATACAGATAACGCATAAACCTTTTTTGTACTTTTTCTATTTCTAGGATATGGTTTTGTTCAGATGGTGCCCAAATAATGGAGCTGTATTTCAGGATGCTGCGGACAAGTGCTTAATATGTTCTTCGTATTGCAATTCCATTAGTAAATAATCTCGCATTACGAAGAACAAATCCGAGCATTTTGTTGGCGCGGGAGACAATGTCTGATATGTGAGATTTGAAAGAGATGTATGTATTTTCGTTATTTGTTTTTGGGGTGTTATGCCGTGTTGCGCTACCTCCTTCTTTAGCCAACGTTTCGGACATCGTTGCAGTTTCCATCATCACATGTCCATGTCACACACACACACATCTACCGGATCTGCCCTGATGATGGACACTGCAACGATGTCCGAAACGTTGGCTAAAGAAGGAGGCAGCGCAACACGGTATAACACCCCAAAAACAAATAACGAAAATGCTTTTGGCCGTGAAAATCTTAAAACTTATCCGAGATGTATGTAGATTATCCATCTATGTATCTAATATTACTATTTAGCGTGTCTTTTATTTACGCATAAATGTTTGTTTGTTTTGTTTGTTTTTGTAACTTTATTTAGATGTAAGCAAATTTTTTCATACATCTAGTATTAAAAAAACATATAAAATACATAATAAAATAAATATAGTCATAAAATTATAACGGAAAGAATACAGTTTTAAAAAGAAATACAGTTACTCCAGTTAGAAATACAAACAATAGGGTTTAAGACATACAGTTAATACAAATAAATACAATTCATAAATTTTTCTTAATGTATGTAGCACATGTTTTACGAAAAGTGCTAAGACTTGAGGCTTCCTTTATGGAATTTGGTAGGTTATTATAAAGTTTTTGACCTTTATAAAACACGCTGTTTTGTGTACACGTCAGTTTAGTTTTGGGAAGCCTGAAGTCTCGGCAACTCCTCGTAGGATAATTGTGAATATTTTCATGGTACATAATATTAGTTTGCAGATATTTAGGGAGCATGTTATTTTTAAACTTGTACATCATTGTTAACGTATTATATATTATATGTTGTTTAGTTTTCATCATATTTAAGTTTTGTAACATAGTTTTAACTCTAGTAAAGATATTACATTTCAGAATCATCCTCATTCCCCTATTTTGTATAACCTGTAGTTTATTATTTTGGGTCTCGTTACATAAGAATAGAACACTAGAACAATAATTTAAATGAGGAGTTACAATAGAATTATATACAAGGTGCGTTGTCTTGAGATCCAAGTTATTCCTAATCCTTTTTAAGAAGCCAACTTTTTTAGCAATTTTCTTAGATATGTAATCGAAGTGTTTGTCGAATTTTAATTTATCGTCTAATATTACACCCAGATATTTAATATTGTTAACCCTTTCTATATTTATGTTATCAATGGTTAGTATTGCATGTTCAGTTCCACCTTGACTATCAATAATCAAAAATTTAGTTTTCATAACATTCAGCTTTAGTTTGTTTATGTTTAACCAAAGCGTTACATTATTTAAGTCATTTTGTATCTCTTCAATGGCATCCTGTAAATTTTTTCTGGCTATATATAACAATGTATCATCAGCAAATAATTTAATGGCACAATGTTTTAAAACTTTAACAATATCATTTATATATATAATGAATAACAATGGACCTAGGACAGATCCCTGTGGAACGCCTTTGCTAGTATGACGTGGATCCGATGTTATTCCACCATATTTTGTTACTTGCGTTCTTTCTGATAGATAATCAACAAACCAATTAATTTCTTTACCGTTAATTCCAATATTTCTTAATTTTTTTATTAATCTGTCTCTATCGATTGTTTCAAATGCCCTTTTTAAGTCTAAGAATACTGCAATAATTTTACTGCTTTTATCTCTATAATTTTTCCAATCTTGTATTACATAGTTAATAGCGGTTTCACAGGAAAATTTATTTCTAAAACCCGATTGTTGTCGAACTAATATCTGCTTTGTCTCAATATAATCAGTTAATTGCTCCTTTACAATGTATTCAAGTATTTGTTCATATTTGGGTAAGCAATTTATCGGTCGGAATTCATCAAATTTTTTTGGGGTATCGATTTTCGGAATAGGAGTTATTACAGATGTCTTCCAAGTTTTGGGAAACACTCAACTATTCAGAGATTCATTGATAATTTGGACCATCGATTCGCCAATAACATTAATGGAGTCTTTGATTATATTTATTGTTATACCGTCTGGAGGTTCTTTCGATTTCATGTTACTTAAGACTCTTTTTAAGTATGGTAAATCTATATTTTTAAACTTAAACTCTTCATCGGTGCATACAGGCCTGTCTATGTCTGGGTTGTTAACAGGACATTCTGGAATACTTTCGCTTATAAGATCTATGCTCGATATAAAGTGCTTGTTAAATTTTGTCGCTATATTCTGAATTTCTTCTTCATTTCCATCTGGGAAATCAATCGATTTTACAACTTCTTTTTGTTTGCCCTTTATGATTTCTTTTAGTGTTATCCAAAGTTTTCTTGGCTCATTCTGTTGTGTTTCTAATTTTTGTGTATAGTAATCGCACTTATGTTTTTTAATTTGTTTTGAATAAAAATTTCGAATTTTTTTATATGCATTCCATTTTTCATTGAATGGTTCCAATTTTGCCGCTTTATATGCATTATCTCTCTGTTTTTGAAGGTTATGTAACAGTATCGAATACCATCTGTTAGTATTTTTAAACTTAACCCTTCTTATCGGCATATTTTTATCGATTGCGGTCGTCAAAATTTTGACGAAATTTTCTGCTTTGTCATTTAACGAATTAGACTCAGTAATTTGTGAGATACCATTTTTTAAAGTTTCACAGAATTTAAAGTGATCATAGTTCCTTTTATCTCTATACATAATTTCCCTTGACTCATTTTTTATTACACTCGTTTCAAGTAGTGTTATTATGTTTTCGTGGTCTGATATTTTTGGTGTATCCACAACCTTTACGTTCAAGTAAAAATGATTTGATATAACCAAATCAATAATGGTTGCTGATGCGTTTGATATTCTCGTTGGTTTTGTCACAAGTTGTTTCATTCCTAGATCATTCACTAAACTTTGGAGTCTATTACTGTAGGTATTCTTTACTTTCATATCAATATTAAAGTCACCAGCTATGTAAAACATATCTTGGTTTTTCATATTTTTAATAAGAAATCTAAAAATTTCGAATGGCTTCGGTTTGGTGAGTGGTATAATACAGAGTAGGTTCCTTTAATCAAGTTTTTTGTTATTTGTATTGCCAGAATCCAGGTATTTTTTCCATCAAATACTTCATTTGATATTATTTTGAAAGATATACAATCTTTAATGAACATAATCACTCCTCCCGTATGTCGACTATGTGAATCGCATCTTACAGTTGAATACCCTATAAATGATACTTCGGAATTGTATACATCGTTGGTTATACACGTTTCACTTAGCATTAAAATTTCTGGTTTGACTTCTTGCAATAATAATTCAACTTCATTTACATGGGCCAAAAGGCTTGCAATATTTAAGTAGTATACAGTTGCTTTTCTTTTTATCCTAAAAAATCAATTTTTCTCTTCTCTGATTCTATATTTCTTTTGTATATAGGACACTCCTTGCTCTATGCCTGATGGTTATCGTTCAAATTTAATGAAAGTTTATCATTTGTGAGTTTGCAGTTAATACATTTCATTTTGTCAATATTTTCCTTACATTCTGACGTATCATGTTCGTTTGAACATCTTCCGCAAGATTTTTTATTTTTACAGTCCCCTGCCTTATGTCTATATCCGTTGCAGTTGAAACATCTCTGAACTGAGAGATGATCGTAGACCGCACATCTGTTCCATCCAATATTTATCTTAGTTTCTTCTAACATTTTAGAGTGTGTTTTTCCATCTACTTCTATGAATACAGTAAAATTATTGTATCCACTACTTTTTTTGTTTTCTTTTATAAATTTGACTGATATTTTAGAGTTTTCTTTATCTATGTAATCATTTTGCATCCTTATATTGTTTTCAATTTCTTCGGCGGTATATTTATCTGTAATTCCTATCACTTTTACCGTTGGATTTTTGGGTTTAGGAATATCAATGTCATACCTATCCCCAAGCTTATTGATGATTTCTTTTTGCATTTTTACTGTTGATTCTGTGTTCTTCAGTTCAACTATGACTGATCCTTTTTTAAAATTTCGGATTCCGGCCACGCCCACATTAACTGGATCTATGTGACTCTTTAATTCATCCTGCGTTTTCTTGTTCTTCTGATCCTGATTTTTCGGTTTAATGATCACAATTGGTTCATGTTTCTTTATTTTTTCCTCCACTTGTGGCTGAATAATTGCTTGATTTTTGGATGCTGTCAATTCACCAACTACAATTCCCATAGTAACAGCCATTTCTCCAATAGTTCCCAATATGTCTGTCGTTTTCGGCGTTACTTTCGCTATTTGAGTTTTTGTGAAATTATTCGATGGATCATTGAAAATAGTTAATAGTTCCGTTATCATTATCTTTGCTTTTGTCATATATTCTAAAGACTTTACTTGGAAATCCATAGTGAATAGGTTAATATCCTTGAAATAGAATAAGAAATAGATTAATAACCTTGGATGTTTATTTTTTGCGCCTGTTGGTGGGCAAAATCCGCAACACCTTCACTGGTATCCTTGGATGTTTATTTTTGCGCCTGTTGGTGGGCAAAATCCGCAACACCTTCACTATTTCTCACAGTGTTTCATATGTAGGTAGGGTATTCAAATTGTCAAAATCACGGTTATTAGACTTCTTTCTTATAAAGAGCTTCACTTAATTAAAACAGTTCTGTACATACATGAAATTCACTCCAATACTACCGCAACACTGTTATATCACTGTTACACGGATTTGTATTGATTGATATAACTTTAAACACTTTATTTCGTTATTTTATACGGAGCAAATTTACACTTGACGTCTGCTGTTGGTAGGTATAGATACTCGAATGTGTAGTTTGTGTCACCTGTGTATCGTAAGTGGACATACAGTATTTAAAACACAAATAAATAAATAAAATATATAAATAAAATAAAATATATGTGAAGAAATCAAGTATAATAGTTCAGGGCTGTCGATTATTAAATTTGTGATTTTAAATAAACATGTTAGGTCATTAACTATTCTATGTTCAGTTAATTTTAATAAATTAAGTTGGCATAGTAGATAATCATAGTTGACACATTTCCTTGTGATATCCATTCTGAAAAAATAAATCTAAAGAATTTATTTCTAATTCTTTCTATCGTGAGTGAATGACAAGCCTAACTAGGTGCCCACACTGTCGGGTTATACTCAATTTGATTCCCGACCAATGACATGTACAAATTTTTATAGGCTTGAATATTTTTATATTAGGTTACATTATGATAATATATATTAGGTTATATATTGTGTATGTTAATATTATTTATTAATACAAATTAAATTAGTTTTCTGAAATGCAATTTTTTTAGCAACATTGTGATTTGAAATTCAATGAAAGGAAACTTGAGGAAACGAGCGACACAAAAAAAGAAAAAAACACATACATCTATACAACGTGTCCCAAAATTCAATGATAAGCGGGCACCAGTGAGTGGGCCTGCTCATGACTCCTCGAGAAAAAAATAGAAAAAAAATATTTCTCAATTTTTTCATAATTTAAAAAAAAAAAGAAATCCTTTGAAAATTGACACCTCTTAAGATATTTTTAACTACCATGACCACAATTTTTCAAATATTTCTTTTTTTTTGTATCGGCAACCTAAGTAGCACGGCTATCCACCACAAGCCTTAAAAACCCATGAATGTCTGTAGTTTTTACACAAAAATCAATCAAAATTATTGTTTTTCTAAAAATTATGAAAGATTTTTATTTTTAGTCCACTTTCACTCATCGTGGTGTAAAAAAAAAGTATGGACTATCTGGACGTCCTATCTGGCTCTCTTTTCGTTTTGACTAAAATTTCTGATAACGAAAATTAGAAAAAACACTCACTTATTTTATTATATGGTATAAAATGAAGTGCGATTAGATCTTTTACGCACCGGATTTTCATGCGGTTTTCACCAATAGATATAGTGATTCATGAGAAAGGTTTTTATGTATATATTTGTCAAGATTTTGTGTAAATTGGTTGAAATATATAGGGAGAGAGAAAAGTTTCAGCGTCCCTTTCTTTATCTTGCTCATTACATTACATGAGCCTTTCAATCTGTACGGTTTTAGGAATAACTAAATTTATATATACATTTTGTCATTGATGTGTAGAATGTGCTGAGTCAGCGGAAACCGACCGGCTGCCGCCTCAGTATCTCGAGGAGTAAAAATGACAACATGTATATTTGGCAAAGAGTGCGTTTAGTAGCCGATAATGATTAATGGTTAGTACAGGTTTATTTGAAATGGTCAAGGGAAAGAGATGGGTGTTTGAGGAGTACCTGGCTATTCAGATCTGGTCAATGCAATTTCAAGAAATGTCGATTTTTTAGAGTGGTTTTTCACCGGAGCGATACTGAGATTATCCTACCTTCATGTTAGTTAGAAAAGTTAATGGCACAACGAATAATCGACTCGAAAACCAAAACTCAAAAAGAGGGCATTTTTTCTACCGCGCATAACATTCCACGCTTCAAAAAATATAGGCCACTCGACCAACCAACTATAGGCAGGGGCTACCAACCACCCTCCGTGGTCCGGGGCTCAAAGCAGCTTGGAGATCGCTGGAAGTCGCAGTATATCCAGTTTCTTCAGGTATATTGGAGTTCAGGTTAATTATGATCGTATATTTAATTTATAAACGTAAATGTGGTGAAACAGTAATTATTATACTAGCAGTTAAAACCCAGGGGTGCGCTTTTAACTGCTAGTATAGTAGCCCCCTTTTTGTTGCTGGCCCCTACGGGCGGCGAGCGACACGACATTAACTTAGTCACAAACTATCATCCGTATATAGACTGGAGAGTTTAATGTAAATGCAAATCCAAGAATACTTATGCCTGCCAGCCGACGTTTCTCATGCAGACTGTTAACGAAAGTGGCGCCATCGTTTGGCATTATAAGCTACTTGCTTTAATTCGGTTATATTACGATAGTAGTCACATAAGGTTTCATGTGTCAGAGTTGTATTCGGAGTCGGATTCTTAAATTTCAACCGTACAGTCGCTAGGGTATTAATAATGTCAGATGCTTTGTGTTATCTACATTTTACTGTAATGCCACACTGCCACACATTTAAATGTTTCAATAAATATATGTAAGAAACATCCCGTTCGTAATTATTAAATTTGAGTTTGTAAACTAAATGTTGCAAAATTGACAGCAAAACCATTCAGGTGTTTCGAGTACGATGAGAGTTTTTATTGGTGAATTGGTGGAGTCGTGTGCAGATTTTCTTAAGTTAAAACCGGTCAGGTGTTCAGAATGCAATATAAATTTCTCTTTGTGTCCTCTTAAATGCCTATTTAAATGTTTCAATAAGTATTTTAAAAAAATATCTTCGTGTAGTACCGTGCGTAATTATAAAATTTAAGTTGCAGACTAAGTGCTACAAGATTGACAGCAAAACCATTCAATGTTCCGATAATTTTTGCTGGTGGAGCCGTATGTAGATTTTCTTAAGTTAAAACCAGTCAAGTGTTCAGAATGCAATATACATTTATCTTTGCGGATTCATCTATGATGCATTTCGAAGAAAACCATGGTATTCCGAGTGCAGTAAAAATTTAAGTTTCCGATTGAAATGCTTCAAAAATCTGATAGAAAGCATTTGCGAGTGCTGTAAATATTTTTTCGTGAAAAACGTAAATGATTCGCTATTAAGTTGGAACCAGTTTTGTGTTCGGAATTTAAAAAATAATTTCCAGTTGCGAAGAAGCATTCGCGTGTTCTAAGTGCTATAAATGAAAGATGGGGACTCGTGCGTAGATTCGCTATTGAGTTAAAACCAGTTTCGCGTTCGGAATGTAACAAATAAATTACATTTTTTTATTTTTATTTTAACTTTATGAGTAAAACCTCAAATTGTAATATTTAATTAAATGAAGACAATATAAGCGAAACTCAATCGAAAATCTGAAAACAGAAAAATCAGAAAAAGATATTGACACATCTGGGACTCGAACCCAGGACCTCTCGCTTACCGGGCGAACGCGCTAACCACTGCGCCACCGTGTCGATATCCAATTCGGTCACTTTTAACTGTATCATACTTCGACTAAGAACCACCCACACTGTCTTCATTTTTCTTAACGCATATACTATATACTATACTACAGACTATACTACATACTATATACAGACTATACTACATACTATATACTATACTACAGACAAGATAAGTACATGAAAGTGACAGTTGTGTTCAAATTTGTCCAACGAATTTCAGTTTTAATAGCTGTTTTAACTAGTATTCAAGTATTTACTCGCGTGAAACGCAGTCTTTACATCCTTCCACACATTGTGAATCAAAATTGTGCCCTGATCCTTGCAATCTAAACGTTAATTCATTGTTTTATAAGTGAAAGGTTACTGAATATTGAAGTTTAAAAATGTCTGTCTTACCCACTAGTGGCACTAGTAGAACAGGCAACAAATCAAGACGCATTGCTGCCATGGATAACCCGTCTGACGTCACTGGCTCAGAGCCAGACATGAGTAACACACTAATTTCTTTCAAAGATGAAATAAAACAAGAAATTTTCAAAGTGTTTAGTGAATTAAAAACATTGAATGAACAACTAAGGGAGTGTCATAATATAATTAATGACCTCACACTTAAAAATAAGGAACTTGATACAAATTATAATCTGATTTTATCCAAATTAAACCGCCTGGAGCAAACCTCATTAAAAAACAATGTAGAAATTATTGGCGTTCCTGAAAAAAAGAACGAAAATTTAGTAGATGTCATAAAATTGCTGGGAACCAAGGCAGGTATTGATGTTCTCCCGAATGATATTGACGGTATTTCTCGTACGAGGGTCAAGGAATTACCTAGAGAAAATCCTAAATTTACTCGACCAATTGTGGTGAAGTTCTCAACCAGCCGCTGCAGAGACAACTTTCTAGCTGCTATAAGGAAGAAAGGCGGCATAAACTCTGGCGACCTGAAGCTTCCTGGGGACAACAACGTTTATGTTAATGAACATCTGACGGCTTCAACCCGTGCACTTTTCAAGAGAGTGAGAGATTTATGCAAGGATAAGAACTTTAAATTCAGGTGGATCAAGTTTGGTAAAATCTTTATACGAAAAAATGAATCCAGTCCCATTATTCAAGTGACTTTGGAATCGGACTTGATTAAGGTTTTTTGCTGAAATCTCTTTTAGTTTTATCAATCGTAAAAATTAACTCTATTAATATTACCAATATTTCTCTGTTTAATCCTTTATTTTTTTCTGCTTTACTACAACAACACTCTAATACTTACAATGTTCTACTACATGCCTACAACTCTTTTAAAAATTTAATATTTTATATATTTTATGAAATGAATGAACCAAAATGTTGAATGTTTATTATCAGAATGTAACTGGACTGCGATCCAAAACAAATAGTTTTTATTTTAATGTTACTAATAACAACTTTGATATTATAATGATAACAGAAACTTGGCTTTTAGATAGCATTGCCAGTGAAGAGCTATTTGACAACCGTTACCTAGTTTTTAGGCGTGACCGCAAAGAACAAAAACGAGGAGGAGGTGTACTAATTGCGTTAAAGAAGCACCTCGTAGCTCACGAACGTAATGATTGGATCACGAATGCAGAAGATATATGGGTGACTGTTTCGATCAAAAATATCATAAAAATTCACTTATGCTGTGTATACATTCCACCAGGAGTCAATCACTCTCATAACATTAATGAATTTATGAATAAATTATGTGAACTTAGAGCACTTCATCATGACGATCATTTTGTGATCTCGGGTGATTTTAACTTACCAATAATTAACTGGTCTCTTAGTAACGGAAACAGTATGCAAATTATGAATGGTTATCAATCTGAAATTATCTCCAAACTATCTGACACCCTTTCATTTACAGCTCTATCGCAGTATTGCACCTTTCCGAATAATAATTATAAATTCCTAGACCTTGTTTTTAGTTCGACCCCTGTAAATGTATCAAATACTGACCAGTATCTCATCCCGGAATGTAAACATCATAAAGCCATTCTCTTTGACATAAACATAGCTCTTGAAACCCCTATGGTGAACAATAAACGGACAATCAATCTCTTTAGGAAAGCTAATTTTGAAACAATAAATAACATTCTCGGTAGTATTGATTGGGACGCTGAATTCTTAAATTTATCAACTAATAATGCCATTGATCGTTTTTATGTTATATTATATGAAATCATTCGTTTAAACGTCCCATCAAAGGATGTTCATATCAACAACTCGTATCCCTATTGGTTCAGTCCAGCTCTGATAAAACTGACTAAAGAAAAATATAAAGTGTTCAAAACTTGGAAAAAATGGTCCAATCCTTTAGACTACCATGAATTTTGTATCCTTAGAACAAGGCAGAAGAGAATGTCTAGGGAATGTCTCAAACAATTTATAACAAACGCTGAACTTAATATATCCCGTGATCCCAAAAAATTTTGGTCTTATGTTAAAGGAAAAAGAAATAATTCTAGTTTACCTCATGTAATGAAACTGGGCGACGTTACTGCTGCTAATCCTTTTGCAATATGCAACCTGTTCTCACAGCACTTCGTCTCCACCTTTAATTATAATACTACCTCCGATAAACACTCTACCAACCATCATAATATAAATAATCAAGTTAACATCTCTTCGGTATCAGTTTCAAAAGAAAAAATAGAAAAAATAATCGATACTGTTTCTAACTCATTGGGTGCAGGTAGTGATAAAATTCCAGCATTCTTTATCAAAATGTGTAGCAAGGTAATCTCGAAGCCCCTATTATTGCTCTTTCAATCCTCATTGAAAGAAGGCATCTTTCCGGATCGTTGGAAGTGTGCTCTTATCACACCAGTATTTAAGTCTGGGCCTAAAAATGATGTCCAGAACTATCGTCCAATATCTAAGTTACCAATCTTCAGTAAAATTTTTGAAAAAATTGTTCACGAACAACTTTATAACTGCGTCCAGTCTGTAATACTCGTGAACCAACATGGCTTTATGAAAAAAAGATCGGTTGTCTCTAATCTTGCCATATTCATTGAAAATATTACGAAATCAATGGATGATCAAATCCAAGTTGACGTAATCTATACAGATTTCTCGAAAGCGTTTGATAAAATTGATCACAGTCTTCTTTTATCCAAATTACTAGCTTTAGGAATTCACGGAGATTTGTATCGATGGTTAGTCTCTTATCTTAATGGGCGCACTCAAGGAGTAACAATTAATGGCTTCATCTCTGAGTTCGTAAATATACCTTCTGGTGTACCCCAAGGATCTCACCTGGGACCGTTACTATTCACAATTTTCATCAACGACATTATAAAATGCTTTAATTATGCAAATGTTCTACTCTTCGCTGATGATATGAAAATATATCTTCCGATTAACTCTATCATTGACTGCATTAAATTACAAGAAGATCTTTATAGGCTTAATGACTATTGTATAATTAATAAACTCAACATGAACACTTCTAAATGTTATGTGATTACCTTCACTAGAAATAAAATTAAATTTGACCATAACTACCATATAGCCAGCCAATCACTCAAAAGGGTTACTCAAATTCGTGATTTAGGTGTTCTACTTGATAGTAAACTTACATTCGAGGCACATATTAATATGATTGTGAAGAAAGCCCTTAGAATGTTAGGATTCTTATTCCGTATTGGAAAAGAATTCAAGAACATCCAAACACTTAAAATATTGTATTTTTCATATGTTCGCAGTCATCTTGAATTCGCTTCTCAAATATGGAATCCTCAATATAATATTTATATTAAACGCATTGAAGCCATCCAAAGAAAATTTGTTCATCATTTAAATTTCAAGTTTAATATTGGTTATCATAACATTAACAGCTTGCAGGACCCTTATGGACTTAAATCATTAAAAATTAGAAGAGACTCCGCAGATATAATATATCTTCATAAAATTATCAATGGTTTTATTGATTGTTCACCCCTTTTGGCTGAGATTAATTTTAGAGTCCCCTCCGTTAGAACCAGAGAAAAATCAATTTTTCATCTTCAAAAATGTTCTACTAATCTCAGACAAAATGCTTTTATATTCAGAACATGTAATGTATTTGATAAGAATTTTAATGATATAGACATATTCTCATGTAATTTAAGTACCTTAAAAAAGTATGTCATAGTCAACATTAAATAATTTTTTGACCGTATTGCAAGTTACCGTGTTATTGCTTTGAATCCTTTCCAGTCAGTTGCATACTTGTCATTCGACTTACTATTGTATTTACTCAGTTGTAGGTATGTACAATGTACATATTATTATTATTGGTGTTGTGAAGTGAGAACAAATTTCTGACTCCTACTTCATGTTTGAAATTTTGTAAGCAGATTATTACAGTTTATATTGTGTTTTTATATCTTTATTTTTTTTTGAATAATTTTCAGGGTTATATTTTTGTTAAGTTCTTATGAGTACAGGACCCTTACTTTTTGTTTTACTTTTTAATTATAATTTTAATTATGTGAAAATCTATCATTGGGTATTATGTATATTATTAATTTTATTATTACAAATGTAAAATATCTGTTGATTTTCCAAAATAAATAAAATAAAAATAAAATAAAAATAAAATAAAAATAAAAATATAAAATAAATTACAGTTGCGGATTCATCTTCTGATGTATTTTGAAATACCATTATCATGTTCCAAGTAAAATTATAAAATTTTTGTTGCAGATAAAACATAGAAACATTCGGAGTATGTGCATTTGCTTGTTCCACGTGTAACAATATTTTAAGCTTATGGACTTTTACGCAGAATCATTCTTAAGTTTAAACCAGCCTAGTGTTCTGAATTTTCCGAACCATTCTCATGCTTCAAATAACTCGTTCAATAGATCAAGCGTTCCGAGTGCAGTATTAACTGCAGCGTGAGCTGAGTTGGTAACATTGATGCTGTTCGAGTCACAGTTCGTTCGGCGGCTCCATCTAACAAGGCTGGATGAGTGGAGGTGAATTTTGAGTTGATTTATAAAGAGCCGCAAACGCCTATCCAAAGAACCACATGTGGCTTGGAAGCCTATTATTTCAAATTATTTATAAAACGACGGTGAATGTATCTATTAATTTTATTTAAATGGGCAAATTTCATCATTAT
Source organism: Limnephilus rhombicus (assembly GCA_929108145.2). NCBI lineage: Eukaryota > Metazoa > Arthropoda > Insecta > Trichoptera > Limnephilidae > Limnephilus > Limnephilus rhombicus. The sequence continues at coordinate 12,887,370 of OV815297.1, read as the reverse complement.
ATGGATGATTAGAGTTGAGTTCAGACTTTTAAGAGATGAGGTGTTGAACGGAGAGCAGGCCATTTTAGATAACGGACTCCGTGGTCGAGGGGCAAGGCTCTTGCCTCGCAATTCGAAGGTCGTGGGATCGAATCCTGACGTGGGCAAATAAATTTTATTTGAATAATTTGTGTCATTTCACAATTAATAAAATACAATTAATTGTATTAATATAAAGTATATTTGCGGTACGTTCCAGAGTGGAAGATACTATCAGTATCGCTCTGGTGTAAGTCCACCATTCAGAATTGAAACGTAGCTTGAAATGGCTTTATGTGACCAGATCTGAATATCCAGGTACTTCCCCACCTTTCTCTACCACATTTCCTTTCCATCTCCATTACTTTCAGCCTCACAATATTCCCCAATTGGGGATGCCGTCACTGGCTCCAGAGGGGAGCAGTTGGTACTCCTGTGCTGTATTCACTTAAAAAAAGATAAGGCTTGAGAGAAGATAGGATATTTGTTTAGAGAGGAAAAACCAAAAAACATATAGTCTAATGGAAAAAGAGAGTTTGCGGTGACCATGCGCTCCTAAATCCACAGCGGGGCCCATTGTACCACATCTGCGCGGGACGTCCACTTCACATCTCGTCTGCAGGAAATGGAGTGCCCCTCCCTCCCCTTCCCTCATCCTCCCTCCCCCTCCTTCCCCTCCCAGGACCCAACTGCGGGAGGGGGGCGCAAGGGGTCCTTGGGTTCTTGGTCCTTTTATGTTGTGAGTTTAAATGAAATGCGTCGAGATTCAATGCTTATAAATAGGAAGTAAGTTCGAATAATCTATTGTATTCAAAATGTTTTTAGTAGGTACCTCAGAAAACTAATATATTTTTACTGCTAATTACTGACGATCACCTGCGAGGCTACAACTGTTAAAATAAAACGATATATATAAAAAAAAAATAATTTTGGCCACAGTCATCCAAATTGATAGACAAATCAAAAACATGAAATCCGGGTATCATTTCAACGAGCTGGGGGCAAACCACGTGACCATATTTTTGGCACCACCAGGGTTCGAAAATGCTTTGAATTAAATATGTCATCAGTGATACATTGACCACCGAAGAGCGTACATTAAATAACCAGACCCTGCGCAGAAAAGTAATAGAGTAAAGCGACGCAGTCCATTGTGGAACTTTTCTGCGCAGGATCTAAATGTTTGTTTTTAAGCGAACCGCTTTGAATAACAAGCTAAAAATGAGTGAGGTGGGTAGGTTTTACCCGATTGGGGATTTTTCTTGTTCTTCCTCTCGTGCCCTGTCCGTTCAACAGAAGTTGGCTATCATGTTGGCTATTCGGACTTTGTTTACTCCGGCCCGGAACAGCTCTACAATAGACTGGCCAAACCACTGTATCAGGTTTATCAGCCATGAGGTTCTCCTTCTTCCCTCGATGTCTCATCACATGTCCGAGATATTTTAGAAATTTTCGGATTTTTATAGTTTTAATAACTTATTTTTCTTTATTTATCCGAACAATAACATCTTCATTCGTAACCCTGTCCATCCAGCTTATTTTAAGTATTCTTCTGTAGATCCTCATCTCGAATGCCTCAAGTCGCCTAATTAGTTCTTCAGTAAGCGTCCAATTTGGGATTTTAAGTGAAGTTTTTTACGCAGCCATCAATTTGCGCATTATTGTAAAGAGGACTGTTACTTCGTTATCAGATTTTATTTTCGAGGACTGAATAGTGATGTTACAATGCGACTCTCATGTATACTGTCAGATTAATTTATGGAAAAATCGCAGAGAGGGAGACAGTTACGGTGGAAAGGATTGATTCATACATCCGTCACTCCTGGACCCACTGACCCTTAAATTCCTACCCAATTCTCCTACCTTTTCCTTCCCAGAACTTCCACACCTAAATTTCCACAAAAATACACTTCTACACAGCATCCCCATACATGACGAAGGTCCCGAGGGGAATTATTTTCCTCAGGGCCTCCTGTGTGGAGTTAGGCCATCCGTTCATGGAGAAACTGAAATAAAAAACCAGTTGGCGACTCAATCGCTATCCACAGGAAAGCAGCTTGTGAATTTCATTGGCGGTACGCACACAGACAACTTGTTAAAGACCAGTTGTCAAGGCGACGCGGTGACTAAGCAGTGCTGGTGACTAAACAGTGCTGGTCGCCGCGGCCGTCGCGTTTCAGTTGCCATATTGACAGGTTGCCATGGTAGCACCTCACGACCTGTGAAGTTAAGGCGATCCAATAGTCCAGGAAAAAATCGAAATCGAAATTCACGCCCTTTTATGGGAGGAGTTTAAAAATACTTGAGAAAAAGCTTTTGGAAAGGTTGGAAAAGGTATTTGAAAATTTTGTTTTTACAGGTTGATTTCAACATTTGAACATTAACTCATTTTTTACGCATTGTTTATTGCAATAAAACAGAATTTTAAAATTGATTTCACGGAATAAAGCGACGGGAGCCTAGCGTCCGTTTCCCGCTCCGTTCGGGGGCGAACTGATAAAAAAACGGGCGTGACTAGTTATGTAGCCTTTCGGTGGACGGCATAGAGTCCACTTTGAAAATCCAAATTCGTCGACTTCCGGCCGTACTGTAAAATAACAACGCGAAAATGTAATTTTATTTTATTTTGTGAACTTCGGGCGTAAATATCTTTTTTTTGCGATTATTATAAAAGAAACTGAATTTGCCACATTAAACAATAAAACCATATCCGAAAAAGGGTTTATAAATAGGAGAGTTTGGACTTTAAAGTGTTTTTTACAGACTTTATATTTTATTTTTTTATAGGCTTATTAAAAGACTTGTAAAAAAACTGACCGACATTTTTAAGGGCCAAGATATGTTCTACACGCAGTATTTAATAGAAGCTTCTATAATACTTCTAAGCCATCCAATTTTCAAAACAAAAACATACGATTTTGTATGATTTTGCATTATTTAGTATGTATAGTGTTCTGTTATTTGTTAGACACTAGCAGATTCTCCAACACACTTTGGATGGAGAAAACTTAGGAATAAATAGAATCTGGTTCGTTATCTGCGTTTATTTATACTTCGCGTATATAATGGAATTCGGTTATCAACCTAACTAGGAGCTGGCTAAATTGGTTCTGGCGAGTGATAATTCAAACACACCTCCGCTTCCCCGATCCCCTGCCGTAGAGCTTAGGCACTACGCTGCCTGCCATCTAGCGGATTATACCGATAGCTGATGTCACCGCCATCTGTCGCTACAAGTCGGAAGCTTTTACGATACATCACAGTATGGCTTCATCTTAACGAGTAATTTGCGATATATTGCGTTGATTATTTGAGTTGTGCCGTGAATTGAATTGCCCACCAGTTTTCCGAAGGCCCTTTGTAAAAAACACATGTTATTTTATAACATAAAAATACTAACAATCCTTACATGTGTATCTAAAGAGTGGCGTATTGTATATCGGCTCTGGTATTGTGTATCGTTTGTGTTGCTTTGTACAGGGTAAATTAACGATGGCGTTGGTTATAAAGGTTGGGTAATGGCGTTGTCAGTAGATGGCGTTGTTAGTCACAGCAACATGTCTGGGTCTGCTAGTTAAAAGATAATTAGGTTATTGCTGACGATTATTTGACTGATGTTTTTTCTGTAATATTCATTGGTGTCTCGAAATTAGTTTTGTTTATTTTACGTTTACGTGTTGTGCTCACTTTGCACGCAGGATCATATTTCGAGGTCTTGGGATCCTGGCAGTAGGGTAGGGAGGAAGGCCCAGGGTGGGGAGGGGGGGAGGTATGGTAGTGACGCGTCGCTATTAATTTTTGCGCCGACAATGGAGCGACTGGTCGTGGCGGGAAGTCAAATTCCCCGACATTTCGAGTGTTCTCGAAGGGTGGCTGGGAGGGAGAGTGTTTGGGAAGGGGGAGGTAGTACAACTACTCCTGTTGAAAACTTCCGCATTTTCTTGTAACTACTTGTAATAGACCAGTAGTCGTCAACTCTTCAGTCAAAAGGGCCAAATATTAGCAGTATAAATTTACCGCCGCCCCTGGAACCATTGGATAACCAGTTTTGGTTATCCAATGGTTCCAATTAAAGATATTCAAATACAGAAGAGATATGCTATGGTGTCCGCGCAACTGTCGCCGGACTACGCGCTAATTAGCGTAGTTTTCATACAAAAATAATTTGTTCATTTCGTTGATTTTTTGAAAATGTGCATTAATATTGGTTAACAATATATTTTGAATAAGGAAAGAATTCGTTCATTTAGTTTAACGTTCGTTTGGTTTATTCGTTAATTATTTGTTCTTTTAGTTTATTTGTTAATTGGTAAACAATATCGGCGACACCCGGAAGCGCAGACCCACATAGTAAAAACAGCAGATAGCACATCTACTTATATTTCAATATCATGGTTCCAATCCAATAAATAATCAAATATCCAATCCAATCACGGGGAATTCATTAGGTAACCAACACCTCTGCTACAGATCACTTCCACGTGGCGTTCCAGCTAGGCTGTGGAGCGATTTGCCGACCTCTGTGTTTCCTCCCTCCTACAACATGTGTGTCTTCAAGACCGATGTTCACTCATTCCTCTCCTCAAAAAGACGCTCTACATAGCATTAAATTATTTTCTTCAGGGTCTCCTGTATGGAACTAATGTTAAAAATCTAGTGCAGTTCACACGCGGTAGAACTTCACCCACACAATCTCAACCAATAGAAAAATCGCCTTGAAAAGTGAGCTCGTAATCAAAGCGGCCAATGCGGTACTGTACGTGTAGGTAAGGTTTCATTCTATCTCATTCTCATGTATGTGTTTGTCTCTTTTTAGTGTCGTTTCCGTTTCATTGAGTTTCAAGTCACAACGGTGCTAAAGAATGTTCACTTCAAAAAGTGGTTGGCTACGTTTGGTGACTTTGCAGGGGTGCCTGATGATGTTTTCCCATATCTTCATGCGTTTGCCCACCAGCTGCGTTGCGGGCTGAATGAGGGAGAACATTTAACTTCTCTAGCCGGATTCTGATTAAACCCAATGCCTCGCTTCGCAGTGGGAGGGATGGATGGACACACTGACCGTCAGATTTCTTACCACCCCTACATTTACATTTCATTCCAGAACTTACATTAAAAAGACGCTCCATCCAACATCCCAAAAGATGGCATTGGCCTGAGGCGAAATCTGTTTTTGATTTTTAAAATTTATTGAATCCAAAAAAAAATAGTACTTTAAATACATTTTTGAGTTTTATTTCATCCGCCATATTAGAGATGTCCCCGGGTTATGTAGGGTTGCATTTAAAACATGTCATTCGTCGAAGAGCCGCACTCAAAAAGCCAAAGAGCCGCATGCGGCTTGCGAGCCGCAGTTTACGACCGCTGTAATAGGGTAAACTAGACTATAATTGCCCGCAACTAGTAATAGCCCACTCGCACTTTGACTGTCATTTTCTCACAAATGTATGAAAATATTTAACCTAAATCTTAACATTCTTCATATTAATTCAATAAGAAATGACAAACTCACACATCGGCCGAAACAGTAACATTAAGGGCATATTAAGGGTTGGCGGTGGTTGACAAGCTATACCATGACCGTTATGTTTTCAGAACTGACGATTTAATAAATAAAAAAAAACTGAAACGGGCCTAGAAAAACGGTGTTTAATATCATCTGAGGCTGGCAAAAAAATCTTTGCTTTTTTTTAAATTCGATTCTAACCCTTATGCATAAAGAAACTGTATGAAGGACAAGGTCAGAATCGCTTGCGCCAATATAAATCTAGGACCTAGTTACTATTTGATTATTGTGGCTTAACTGAATTATTTTTTATTATTAATTAATTATTTGTTCTTTGAGCATGATGTGAACATTTGTTATTGTGTTGTAACCTAATTAATATAATTTATTGTTTTCTTTAATGCATGCAATGTTATTAACCTGTAAATGTTCCTAATAAAATAAAATTAAATAAAAATTTAAAAGAATTTTCTATGAAATTTGCAGGTGGCTTTTGGCAGCTGTCAAAGTTACGCTTATGTATTCAAATGAATATAAAGGTCATTATTTTTTTGAAAACTCATTTGAATTTGGTTTTTTCATGTTGGGTATATATTCAGATTTGTGTACAAATAATAAAATCTGTTTATATTTGTAGAATATATTTTTTGACAATTATTTCCAAAATGGGAGATTTTCAAATCTTTTTTAATTAGCTATTCTGGAAAAAGTTCTTATGATATTATCAGTAATGTACATGAATTATAATAAGTTATATTATCTGGTAAATAGAAAACAATTGTTTTTGTATTTATAACGGTAATCGACCAGAACTAGTTTTTGAAATGTCATCCCACGTTCATCAGGTTAATGGGGAGAGTTCACATGTAAAAAAAATATACCTTCGATCTCACATCGTGACGGAGTTTGAATAACCTAACTTTAGTCTTTTGCGAAAAACAAAGTTCAACCTGTCGTGTGCGCCCAGTTTAATTAAGTGAAATTCTTATTCTTCAGTTGGATCCTTATTGCTAAGGATCGTAACCCCTGCTACAATTTCCATGGTGGAAAAGGCTCCTCCACTCCTTGCGGTTCTGCTAACACCGAAGTACCAGACGCCAGAGTCACTCCAGCTCAATGGTGACCTTCGCCTGCTTCTTCTGCTTTCCACTTCGCCATGAGTTTCTCCAAGTTGGAGTCCTCAGTTTAGCGAGGAACGTGTCCAAAGTATCTTAAGATACGGCTTAGACAGATAGTTGAGAGCCTATAGTGGATGCATAGCTCTTCCAGAATTGACACATTTGTACGTCTGGCTGTCCATGGAGTTCTGAACATTTTTCTCCAGCACAACAATTCGAGGGCCTCTACTGGGCTCTACCCGCTTTCTGTCACTGGCTCTAAGTGTCGTGCTTTCACACCGCATAGAAATATGCGAAAAATCAATGCCCAAGTCTAATTTTGGTATTATGCCCCTGTCACTACACATCTTTTGCGTATATAATCAGATACAAAATCAATACCCTCCGATCATTTAAAAAATCAATTTGGTAAATGTGACAGCCCTCGCCACTTTCGTTTTCGAAGTCTCGTTCGGAATTTGAAAGTTTGAAATTAGAATAATATTCGGCCCGGCCGGTGTGTTGTTTCCAACCTGGTGCCTTTTGTCCGTAGAATAAAGAAAAACACAAGAAAAGCAAAGTGGGCGTGTTTCTTGGCCATTCTTCGCTTAACTTTAAAATTCATCGTTTTCGTAATATTTTCATTCAATCAAATGTAATGGAGTTTAATTTATTCTTTTTATTATTTTACGACAGATTGCCTAATCAACCATTTGCAGTAACTACAAGATTTCTTATTTTGACTTCTTATTCGTAACATTTGGGGAGTTCAGTTATACAAAATAGGATATAAATAGGCAAAATAGGCTACAAGACAGGATACACAAAAGATATGGTTATTTAAATATGTTTACTGATTTTGAATTTTCATTCAATAACACCTTTCTTCTTGCCTCGCAATGGTGTTAGAACATGTCTTCTGCCGTGTGGTTTCTTGAAAATGTCGTGGTGATGACTATTGCTTAAGTTTTTAGGAACTCTAAAATGAAATATATTTTCAGTATTGCCCTGGTGTAAGACCACCATTCAGAATTGTAACGTCGCATAAAATTACGTTAGCCGCATTTGGTGGCGTCAGCCGCATTTGGTGGCGTTAGCCGCATTAAGCAGATGTGAATGGTCAAGCACTTCTCCACCTTCATCTTACCCATCTCTTTGCCTTACCGATTCCTTTCAGCCTCATAAAGTACATCATTTGGGGAAGCCATAGTCTCACTGGCCCCGGACGGTTGGGATCAGTTTTTACTCTTGTACGATTTTCACGTAAAAAAATAATCATAAATATGTACCTACGACTTCTATAATAATTTGACGACCCGAAGGTCGCGGGTTCAAATCCCAACGTGGACAGATAACTTTTATTTGATTGATTTGCGTTTTCAAAATTTATTAATTAAAAATAATACACGGTTATGTAGTGGAAGATACTCTCAGTAACGCCCTGATGTAAGACCACCGTTCAGAATTGAAACGTTGTTTTAAATGGCTTTATCCGTGTTTGGTGACTAGATCTGAATAGTCAGGTACTTCCCTACCTTCATTTTCTACATCTCCTTCCCTTATCGACTTCCATCCAGCCTCATAACATACCCCATTGGGGATGCCATAGTCTCACTGGCCCCCGGACGGTTTAAAAAAAATGATGTAAGAGAGACGGAGTGCGTGCTAAATCGGCTTAACCCAAAATGTACTAATTCAGTGGCGACATCGGATTCCATGCAAATATTCGTGAAAGACATTTCTAGTATGTATTGTCTAATCAGTGGTGCTGTCCCAACTTCGCTACTTTCCGATATCGGTCATTAGAGCGGCGCCGGTGGCAGACTGCCGCCGACAACTCTTCTGTTACCCGGGTACTTACTTGGGTAGGTACTTTCTTACAGAGCCGGATTGGGCCAACTGAACTCAAGGACTTTCGTGCGCACTAGATAGATAAACGTTGGGATTGTCCTGTGCTTTTTATTCCTTGATTTTACTAAAATTGTTCATGTGGAAAATTAATTTTGAGCCCCAAAATACCTGGAAAAAAACCCTCGACACAACCCTCTGTGCAGAAACGGGATGTCCGTTTGATAGATTCTTCTATCTTAAACGGATTGCAATCTTTAGAGCACTTGCGTTGGATGGGAATGCTATCGTTGTTCTACCGGCACTTCAATGGAATATGCTCTGAGGAACTAACGTCGGGAAATACGCCAAACACGCGCCCAACATTTGTATGCAATTGATATTTGTCATATGAAAACGGGTCGTTTCTACATCTCGTTCATGAGTTCATTAGCTGTGGAATTGCTGGCCTATGTGTTTCCTCCTTTACAACGAGGGTATCGTTTACCCTTCAAAAATTTAGCATTTTTTGCAGATGGTCGTATTGCATGTAAAATGCATGTATTTGGAATATTTCTGGGCACATTAAAAAACCAAAAACTGTTTTAGAAAGGTGATGAAATACGCTTTCAAATTATAGAATTAGAAAAAAAACATTTTTTTTAATTATAAAAATTTTGCATACAAACATAAAAAAGTTTTCAAAATGGCTCCCCTTAGATTTTTTCTAACTAAATTTACTGATAATAAAAAAAAAATTAAAACACATACATATTTTATTAGACAAATGTATAACAAACACATATTGTAACCTCACTTTTTTTCGCTCTGTGTAAAAATAATTTGTAAAAAATTCCCGAAGTTTCTTTTTTTTTTTTCAATTTGCGATTCAAAATTCTGTGTACATAAAAGTGTACATAAAAGTGTACATTTTAGTTTTTTGGAGTCTATTTTTTGGATTGGAATATAGAGCATGGTGTTTTTCCTTTCTAAAACCGATTAGAACATATTTCTAACTATGATACTAAGGAAGTTACAGCGTTTTATTTGAGACCTATGTGCGTTGGGACAAATATGGTCTCCTGTAATTAAACGGGTTAAGACCACAAAAAGACTTTCCACACAACATCCCCAAACATGTTAGAATAATGAAGAAAATATATATGGACACTTAGAGCCAGCGAAAGTAAGCGGATAGACGCCTTCAAAATGTGGTGCTGGAGAAAAATGCTCAGAATTCCATGGACAGCTAGACACACAAATATGTCCATTCTGGAAGAGCTAGGCATACTCAGTAGGCTCTCAACTATCTGCTTAATAAATCAGGTTAATGGGGATAAAGAAAGATCATACTTTGGAATCCCGCAAGGTACAGTACTCGGACCAATTCTTTTCACCATATATTTTATTACAGACATTTTTTAATTAGCGAAAAAACTTGGTAAAACAGAATCTCATAGTCAATGGGAAAAGTGTTTGGTAAAAGATGCAGAGAAAGGTCACCAATGCAATGGGCTGGAGTGACCACCTTGTGCGACCAATTGAGTCACCAAGTATATATTTATAACTCTCTACGCAGCGCAGAATCGCGAGGAATGGAGGAGTCTTGTCCACCATGAAAATTGAAGTAGGGGTCACGATCCTCAGCAATGAGGGACCGTCTTAAGGCCCGGCTTTCCGAATTTCTTACGTTTTATAACATATTTTCCAAAAATACCATGTTTTTTGTTCTTGAAAAATTATGTTATTTAAAATTATGTGAAATTTCCTCCATATTAAAAACACGTATTGATCTGTTTTTTAACATATTATAATAGGTACGAAAAAATCACAGAGTATCTTCAAATGCGACGACCTCCGTAGTCCAGTGGGTAAGACTCTTGTCTCACAATCCGGAGGTCGCGGGTTCGAACCCGGCATGCGCACATAAATTTTATTTGATTAATTTGTGTTATTTCACAATTAATTCATTTAAAATAATATATGGTATATTTGCGGCGTGTTCCAGAGTGGAAGGTACTATCAGTATCGCCCTGGTGTAAGACCACCATTCAGAATTGAAACGTTGCTTGAAAATGGCTTTAGCCGTGTTTGGTGACCAGATCTGAATAGCCAGGTACTTCCCAACCTTCCTCTTCCCACCTCCTTCCCCTCCCCACTACCTTCAGCCTCACAACATACCCCAATTGGGGATGCCATAGTCTCACTGGCTCCAGACGGGAGCAGTTGAGATTCTTGTGCGGCATTCACTGTAAAAAAAAAAAAAATGCAGTTTTAGCATTTGCAGAGAAGTTTTTGCTCTATTTTAAACGAGTCGTGTCTTATTAAATATTTTCACAATGTTCACATAATTATAATCGTTTTTTTTTTATATTAGAGCGCTCCCTCTAAAATTCGTTTTACGCATCTCCCTTTCAAATCATCTTCTTCTTCTTTTTGAACACTTACTACGGTGCCTTAAGAAGAAGCGTGGAGAAGATGAAAAAATATACTTTCTGCTTTTTTACTTCTGATGTAATGGCATACAGAGCTACGAGACAAAAAGGCACCTTTCTCTTTCATCACGAGCTTTCAAATTTGTTAAAAAAATGTTTTTTTATGTTGCTAAAAATTATTTGGACATGACTGCAATACGGGAAGGTAAATCTTTACGGAGGATTTGTTGTGTTTTTTTATTGTGTGGTACGTACGTTTTGTCGTACCGGGCGAGGAACTTTATGGACGCGTTATCATGGGTGGGAATTCCCGCATAAAATTTATTTATTTATTTATCTAAAAAAGTATATTTGCATTGGGTTTATTTGATGCCCGTTTCACTAGGATATACTTGTGTTGAGACAGGCGTAAATGTTTCCGCGAGACTGATGTGAATTTTTCATAGGAGAATTTCAGAATGTTTATGGAGTTGGGATACCGTTATCCATTTGGGGGCACCCAGAGCTATGTATGGCTTTATTCTGGAATGTTTGAAGTTTTCAAATGGGACTCTGAAGTGTGGGCCCAGATGGGTTTTCACTTTCAAAGTCACTTTGTGCTAAATTAGGCACGATTGTCAAGGTCTTATTATTAATGTTTAGTTCCCAGCCCGCCCCTGAGTATTTCGATACTCCGGGTGGCGGTGGGTAGTACTGGGTAGGTACTGTTCGTGGCGGCCATTAGTGCGAAGTTTGGAAAACTGCCGCCGCCGCAGATGGCGTCTCGTTAGTGAAGACATCACTCAACATCTAAATGTCCTACGAGATGGGACATCTACAGGGTGCTCCTGCCTCCTATCCTCTAATTTTACATCGAAACCTTCCTATATAATAAATAATCTGTTTGGAATTACAGCGCCCCTAGTGACAAATTCATAAGCTTCGTTCACACAGTCCACCAAACGCATGTGAGCCACTTTCATTTATTTTACAACCGCTTAAACAGTGCATGAGGTTATTTGAAACTATAATAATATATTTGGACAATATTTCTTGATACTTTTTCACTCTTATCTAGCTCAGTCGTTGCACGCATCTTGGAATCTAGACGAAGCTGATGGCATTTTAACTCAAAAATTCCCTCCACAAAGCATCCCCAAAGATATTCTCCCTATATTGAGTTAATGTAAAAAATTAAATATTACATAAAATATAAACTACAACTATGTAATGAAAAATCTAAAATTATTAACGCTACCCGATAAATTCTATCGGGTAGACAATAGAAGATTAACAATTATTATAAGCAATAATTATCAGCCTGAAACACTCATCCACATTGAAAAATCTTCCGAGAAAAGATACATGACGCCAACGGGACAATAAAGTTTGTTTGTTTTCAGGTGGAAAAAATATAATAAGCAGTAATTGTTGGATGAAACACTAGTATATATTGAATCATTTGGCGGGTATAAGATAAGCCGCCATAGCTCAATTGGGAGAGCAGCTGACCGGCAATCAGAAGGGCACGGGTTCATGTCCCGTTGGCGTCATGTATCTTTTCTCGGGAGATTTTTCAATGTGGATAAGTGTTTCAGGCTGATAATTATTGCTTATAATAATTGTTACCCTTTGTGCTATGCATAAAAATCTTGTCTTAAACGTTAGTTTAACAATTAAAAATAATAATTAATAGAAGATTGGTTATCTGATGTCATTTTTCTTTTTGAAATCATTAATTCCCTTATTGACAACCCTGAATTATTGCAATTAATTACATTTAATGTACCTAATAGAGTCACACGAACTAAAAACATCTTTTATTGCAACAATAATGTCAATACCAATTCGTTTATGAACTTCCTACTACTTAAAAAAGATCATTTCACATAAATTTTTGGTAAATTTTGGATCGAACTCAATACGAATATTTTTAACAACTAAATCTCTATAAACAGTATGTAAATAAACTAATAACATAAAATGTTGTTAATGCCGATGACTTGTACCATACATTTCAATACAGTTACTGGAAAATTATGGTGAGCAGTGACGTCAGCATCAAACATTTAATTAAAAAAAAAAAAATTAAAAAAAAAATGGGACTGGAGTTCCTTATTATAAAGACAAACATAATTGATAATATTTAAATATAGAATACGTATTAAGCAAACACTGAAAATTTATGTTTTTTTTTTTTTTAATTAAAAAAAAATCTTGCTTAAAACCTATTCTATGTTTAAATATTATTAATTACTAGCTGATCCCGGCAAGCGTTGCTATGCCATTTAATAAAGAAATTGTTTCTCCCTGAGTGTCTCTTCCCATTCGTCCCGTTCCCCTTCCGCCTCCCCTTCTTCTCCTGTGTCCTCTTCCCCTCTCGCGTTCCCACTACGTCAACCTCACCTTCCCTCTCCCCACTTCCCCCCCCCCCCCTTCCCCCGTCCCGCGAACCCCCCTCCCGATTTCCCCTCCCCCCTACCAGGTCCCCCTCCTTCTCCTGCGTTCCCCTTCCACCTTTCCCGCCTTCCCTCTTCCCTTTCCCGCACCCTCGTCCCACCAAACCTCCTCCCGCGTTCCATATATTCAATCCCAGTACATTCAATTTTTAAACGGCCCGCGTGCCACCATTTACAATTTTTTTTCAAATTTCCATTTTTCATGTATATTAAATATAGTACCTAACATAGGTACCTGTTTAAAATATCTAAAATTCTTGATTCGATTCAAGCTATTAGGGGAGTACCTACTTTAAATAAATTTATCACCTTAAAGTTTTTCAAAAATAGAATCCTGATTTAACATTTTGCAAAATGTCATTCTCAAACACGCGAACTTTCAAAACGTGCGGGTTTTCTGAAATTATTCAATTTTCTGCCCAATTTTCTTAATTTTTCTCTCCTTAAGAACCATCCTCGTACTTCAAGGAATATTCTAAAAAAAGAATTAGCGAAATCGGTTTAGCTGATCTCGAGATTTGCGCTTACCAACACATTTAGCGATTCATTTTTATATTATAGATGATACGATTTTAGATTTTCACGGCCAAAAATATTTTTGTTATTAGTTTTTGGGGTATTATGCCGTGTTGCGCTACCTCCTTCTTTAGCCAACGTTTCGGACAGCGTTGCAGTGTCCATCATCGGGGCAGATGTGTTCATCATCAGGGCAGAAACGTTGGCTAAAGAAGGAGGTAGCGCAACACGGCATAATACCCCAAAAACTAATAATAAAAAAAATGAATTATTAATTTTATTTGTTTTCATAATTACGCGCATCTCACGTGAAGCCGGCTAAGAAATACCCTGCGTATATTATCGGCAATACCAACAGAACACAGTATCATAAATGGCCCCGAAATAAGTACGCGAAGTAAATTTTCACTTTACGCAATCAAAATTTTAAGTACATTATTTTCCATCGCCCCGAATACAAAAAGTTGCCTTTTATAGTCATTAAGGCGAATCTGAAGGATTTTTCTAAAAAAATATTCGTATTGAGCGTGGCAAGTTCGAACGAAAATTTACCAAATTTTTTTAAACGTCCATTAGTTTACATTCACTTTCCAATAGACTTGTATGATTGTAAATTTTAGTAAATTTAAATCATACTTTACTTTGAATAATTGTTTTCTAATCCATTTTCATGTAAAAAATGTTTATTCTGTTTTTACAGGTAATTTGAACCTTAAGTAAATAAATAATACAATATCGATCGTCCAGGTGATTAGTCAGACATCTCCAAATGCTAAGATTCAAGATAATGAGGAAAATAATTTTCAAATGCTCTCTACAAATCACATATTACGAGTATGTAGACATGTCTGTATTTTGCATATTAAGTAGGCTATAAAATAACGAATTCTGGTTAAAATACTGGGAGCATAACGTTCCGGTACATTAGGTAGTATAACATTTAAAAAAATCTTACTAGTGATCCAGTAAACATCAACATTTTGTTTAATTTGATACAAGTTTTTTCTGCATTTATAATTGACTTGATTTTTTCCCGCGGCTTCGCTCGCATGGTATTAGGGGGATTCCCACTCCGCCTCCACCTTCCCTCTCCCCACTCCCCTCCACCCGCCCCTCCCCATACCCCTCACCCCTCCACCTCCCCCCCCACCATCATCCGCTCCTCCCCCTCCCCCTACCCCTTTCTTCACTCCCCCTCTTCATCCCCTCTCACACCTCTCGCATTCCACACATTCATTCCCGGTACATTCAGTTTTCAAACTGATCGCGTGCCACCTACATATTACAATTTTTTATACAAATTTCATAATGCCAGAGCTCAACGGTAGTTTTATACACAATAACGAACAAAAAAAAAAATTATCCAATTTGGTGCGGTCGTTCGGAAGTTACGCGCACACATACATTTCGGTGATTCATTTTTAGAGATAGATATTAACTGCGACGCCAACAAAGCACTCTTTTTAGCGCAAATTGCCTAATTTAAAAAAAAAAAAACATCGTTTCCAAGGCAACAATTTGTTTGCTTTTCTTCTAACGTTTGCAATAAATCGATTTTATTAGGGACAGAAAACGTATGATTCATAACGCCAGAGCTTTCCAATATATATCCTACAGTACTTGCCAATAATGTAGCATTCTATTATTGAAAGAATTCAAGTCCATTTAGTAGTTTTTGTGTGAAAGAGTACAGACATATATTAATTAATTAATACAATATTATTAATTAATTAATTATCCTGTTAATCCTATAATTAATTAATAGGATTAATAGGTTTATAGAATTTGGTGATGTTTATGAGTAATCCTAGTATTGTACCAGATAGGGGGTACACTTTTACATATTACTGCACACTCATCTCAAATTTTGATTTTTCGGAGATGTCTGACTAATCAACTGGAGATCGATATATCAAGACTATAATAACATCCACAGATTTTCTGCTGCAATCTTTGAATATTTTAAAGTAATCTGTGTCATTCAAAGTGGCAACACCCTGTGAACGACATCATCAGATTGAGATTCGAATTTGGAAGGAATTCGATATTCAAATGTTGACATTCTGTCAGATGACAGTTGTGTTGGGAGCGCGGAGTGAGGAATGAGCAGTACCGGATTATCCCTAAGGCAGAGTAGGCAACTGCCTAGGGGCCCCGCATCGGCTAGGGGCCCCGCGTCCCGAGAAAAAATGACTTGCTTCAATTAGTGAGCAACGAAGTTTCGGAAAAAGTCAGCTTTCAAGATGTTTTAATTTTTTTATTAGGAACATTTACAGGTTAATAACATTAGGTACATGCTTTAAAGAAAACAACAAATTATAATATTTAGGTTATAACCCAATAAATAACTAATGTTCACATCATGCACAAATAATAAATAAAAAGTCTATAATTAAAGAAAATATATAAACAAAGTTGTATTTTACATTTCTTTCCTTCTATTTGTTGCAACATTATTTAGTATCTGAAGTGATTGAAGGTGCCGTGTATGGTTTATATTGGCATTTGTTTTGTTTTATTTTTTGCTTTTATTTCTAATTATATGTTTCAAACATAAATATTGTACAAGCTTCAGTATACACTACCTATCTGCTTGCTAAAATTCTTTGGGAAAGGATGTCTGGAAGTGATCAGACAGATTAGTGACAAGACGGCTCATTGTAATATTTTTTTTAATAATATATATTTTTGTTTCTATGTATGTGTCCTTTTATGTTCAAAAAATGGTTATTGTATTTTATTGTATTGTTTTCGTTTTTTTATTGAATGGGGTGATGGCATACCTTTCGTAATGTAGTAAAAGAACAGATTAATTATCAATAAAATTACGTTTTGGTAGAAAAAAAATAATTTTGGAAGTTAGAAAAGGGTAAAGTGCAGTGGCGGACTA
Organism: Limnephilus rhombicus; assembly: GCA_929108145.2. NCBI lineage: Eukaryota > Metazoa > Arthropoda > Insecta > Trichoptera > Limnephilidae > Limnephilus > Limnephilus rhombicus. Next base: position 12,870,646 of record OV815297.1, on the reverse strand, counting down.
AGCCCGTCAGAAACCCGGGGCGGCAAAGTTGAATGAACCCCCCCCCCCCCCCCCCCCCCCTTTAGTGAAGTTGATGTAATTTTACATGTTTTTTATTCAGTTCACATGGGCCTCTAACTCTGGGGGGCCTCCAAACGCCTCCGTGTACCCTTAATCAAATCCTAGACAAGGCTTTAAGGACACTACAAAAAAAAATGTTATTTTTTTTTATTCATTTTCTGAAAGATGCATTTGTTAATAATGCTCTCACCATTTGAGGAAAATGATAAAATTGATGGAGATACAGCATTTTATATGAAACCGTTTTAAACAGTTTGTAGGTTGAATTATCCTCAGGAAAACTTTGAACCCCCCCCCCCCCTAAAAGCTTTGATAAGGATTTGATCAAGGGAACAAGGAGGCTTTTGGAGTCCACTTCGACCCCCCCCCCCCCTAGTCCACTATTGGCAAAGGGGCCCCGAGACGTGGATTGCCTAGGGGCCCCGACTTGGTTAATCCGGCCCTGGGAATGAGGAGTGTGACACGTGTGTTTATGAAAGGATCGAAATGATTGATCAAATAATATCCAGTTAGGTTCACTAATGGAAGTTCTCTCTTCGACATTCGCTCTACCTAAACGACGATTTGTATTAACGAAAACCTGTATATTCTTAACCATAAAAATACACGTTTACACGATAGCCGGAAAATGGTTATTCTTATATTTAATGAGCACATCGACTTATATTTTGTAATCATTAACCCGCATGCAATAATAATATTATATTTTGCATTAGTTAGGTGGCGGCTCGTGACTTTTGTTTGTGCTAGAGTGCTGATATTTAAAAAAATGGCATTATTGATGTTTTTGTAGGCGAAAAATAATTTTTATTTTATTTGAAAATCAGTTTTTTGTATGAAAAATTTCAGAATGTTTCAGTTTGGCGGTGCCCCGCACCGATTTCCTGAAAAATCTTCTTACAAAACACCGATTTTTGAAAAAAAATATATTTTTCGCATACGACAACATCTGTGATGCCATTTTTTAAATATTAGCACCCTAGCACACCCAAAAGTCACGAGCTGCCACTGGTTAGAAGTACATTGGAATAAGCTTCGTCAATTTGGAATCCGAAGTATATACTTTACATCGATAGCATAGAACATATTATTCAAAACAAATTTATAAAATACTAGCATGCCAATTAATAAAGAAATTGTTTCTCCCTGCGTGTCCTTTCCAATTGGTCCCAATCCCCTTCCGCCTGCCCTTCCGCCTCCCCTTCCCTTTCCATGTTCCCTTCCCCTCACGCGTTTCCCATCCACCTTCACGCCCACCCTCTCCCACGTTCCATATATTCAGTCCCGGTACATTCAATTTTCAAACAGCTCGCATACCACCCATTGCAATTTTTTTATACAAATTTGAATTATTCATTTATTACAAACATTCATTTTTGTACATTATAAGAACAATCTATCAAATTTGGTACCTAACATAGGTATCTATTGTATTATTCTTGATTAGATTCAAAGTATTCGATGTAGCTGGTTCCCGGTATGCGTTGCAATGCCCAATACATTGTTTCTACCTGAATCACCTTTCCGTCGCGTCCCCGTTCCCCTCCCGCATATCCTTTCTAGCTAGCTTTATAAATTATAGCCTATGTCACCCGGGGATAGTGTAGCTTCCCAACAGTGAAAGAATTTTTCAAATCGGTTCAGTAGTTTCGGAGCCTATTCAATGAAAACAAACAAACAATCAAATCTTTCCTCTTTATAATATTAGCATAGATGAGTGAGTATCTTAGGTGAGTACTTGAATTAAATTCATTAATTTAAAGTTTAAAGAGTTAATTCAAAAACTGAATATTGATTGAACAATATGGTTTGCAGTCAAATTGTGACTTATATAACAGTTTTTAAAGAGTTTTTGAAACTATTAAAAATCTTTTCAGATGTATTGTCAAATTGTCATGTGGTTGTAAAAATCCAGAAACCGTCGCGGGGTGGAAAGAAGATATTTTGAAAGTTTTAAATATTTCCTTTGCTTAATATAGCAAGAACAATAAACAAATGAGCACGCAAGCAAACATACATTCATTTTTAAATATTACAAAATTCTTATCTTCAAATTCAACAGTTACTTCGAATGTACTTTACAAACTTTGCAACATTTTTTACACAGATTTTTAACATTTTTTATACAGAGTTTTAAATACTCGTAACACAACCGAATGTACCGAACTTTTAACCCTAATTAATTTTTTAATCCTTGACGTACACATACAGCACCCACACGCTTAATAATAAAAAAACGCTTAATAGTGTTTTTACATATAATTAATTGGCTTAATCCAAATATTAAACATGTTGAATAGTTGATCTAAGTCAGTCATCCCATGTTTTTTAAGTATTACCTTTACAAATATTTTCTGTGCAATTTTCAATTGGCCCATACTGAGTTAGTTATAAAATTTTCTAATAACACTTATAGGGATTTATATCATTTTTAGGTTTATATCAAACTTGTAGGGATCACATCTGTGCGGTGGTACGATATGATGGTTACTCCGTTGCAACAACCAGCCCCTTCTGAAATATCAGCCTTAAGCTCTGCCATTACAGATTATAGTCTGTGTGTGTAGGTACTGTAAGGTGGGTGGGTTGTGAGTGGCCATGCGGTTAGTTGTGCTCTGGGCCGATAGCGGCGCTGTCGGCGCTTTGTTATGACAGCTGAAAAGGCGGGAAAACGCCACTTTCAAAAGAAAATACAAGAATTCTGCGACCAACCTGCGGTTTAATGGAGAATTAGTTAAGAAAGCTTTGGAATTATGTCGGTACTGGCGCAAATTCGTGAAAAATCATGGGATATTTCTAATTTTCAACTTCATTTATAAAGAATTTATAATTGAAGTTTATTTGAATTAATTGAATTGAACATTATTTTATTAACATAGAATTATGAATTAATAAAATAATGTTTGTACTTCTCTATTTATTGTTTCTCTGAATCTTTCCCACAATCAGTTCCAATTTTGAAAATCAAAGCAAATCCCTTGTCTAGATGTCAATGAACCGGTTTTACACAGAAAGAAATTATTATTTTTAATATAGGCGAAATATAAGACGCCGTCCGCCACAGACACTCTTCTTTAGGGGCCATCCATAAATTACGTCACACCTTAAGGGGGGTGGGGGGGTCAAAATTGCAAAATATGTAACATCAACAGGGGTCTCACAATGGCGACGATGTGCGACAGGGACGAGGGGGGGGTCAAAAATCATGAAATTCGTCTGACGTAATTTATGGATGGCCCCCTATTTAGCCACTTGTGTGTTTTTGGCTAAATTTTGGCCAATTTGCAACACCCGCGATCGTGTGTGGCCAATTTGAAGAGATATTTTAAAACCATTTTTTGGAATTACGTATATCAAAAGTTTCCGCGCTGTTGAATCTTCGATTAATCACAATTCTAACTCAGTAGTTAGTTTCACATTTAAACAAGAGATGTCTCGCATCTCTTCTGAATTTATTGTTCTGGTTATTGACATTACAAATCGTTGATCACGTGTTTGCATTAAAAAATGCATGTTCGAATTTAAATTATTATATGTGATTATCAAATAGGCCATAGACAACACACAGAAGTCATAATATTTAATATTGCTCCAATAGGTACCGCGAAAGGCAATCAAAGTAAATAATACATGAACGATTTTTATGATTCCTAAAAATTTAGGATAAATGGTAAAATATAGGTGCATTCAACGGCTCTAAGCAGTTTATACAAAATTTTCGGAGGTATGATTGTTTTTAAAGAAGGCGAGAAATTTACAAACCGGACGCTTACAAATTTCCGAGCGCTCAATGCTGAAATTGATTGTATAGCGCAACTCTCCATTGGATACTAAAAAAAAAAACAGTCCTAGCGAGAGCTCGTCTTATTAATTTCACCGTTCTCACGTGTCTGATTCGAAAACACAAAAGATCAAAGATACCAGAAAGAAAGATGACGTCACTAACGATCTCACGCTGTAACTATTATAGTCAACCTCTTAACATAAGATGAACACTGACCTATCGGTGGTAGTATAATATAGGTGTATTACCAGGATCGGAGGACCTGAAAATGGGTGCTGGTTGGTTGTATTGGATTGGGGTTTGTTGTGTCTGTCGGGTAGTGTTTTGACAGATAACACAGGGCTCGGGGCTAGTGCGGCCGGTGACGTGCGGTGGATCAACCCGTCCGTCCACCAGGCTGCGCTATCAGCGTTTTTACAGCCGTACTCCTCACTCCCTAATCACCACTCCCTGATATCTGCTGTTTACTGTGTGAAACTGGATTTATATTGTAGATTAGGGTAGTTTTTTTTAATATATAATATAATTACCCCTTAGCACCCAGGAGGCCTCGGGGGGAAAATCCTGCATGGTCTATGTCATCTTTGTAGATGAAGTGTGTGTAGGATCTTTTTAGGGAAAGGAAGGAGAGGAAGTTCTGGCATGGAAAATGTATGAGGGGTGGGTAGCAATCTAGGGGTCGACAGTGTGTCCAGGAGTGATGGACGTATGAATCCATCCCTCCCGCTGCAGTTCGATACGATGGGTCTCGAGCAGTGGTTCCCAAAATGTGGTCTGGATAGGTTAAACGGTCTCCTACAACCGGCCTCTCCTGATCCGGCCCGCCATGCAGCTGGTGGGCAGACGCGTCCAAACTATGAACTCGTGCTCTTTTTTTTTTAATTTGATAACATTTTTTTTCTTCATTTCTCTTCTATCGCGTGTGATTGCACACTATGATTTTTTTTAAATATTAAAAACATAATTTTACTAGATAAAATAATCTTTTGAAATCAATTTACATTTTTTTGTAGAAAACAGTCGGCACTTGTAGAATTTCCTTTAAAAAATCGTATTTCCAGTTGTGTCTGGTTATTCCCTCTTAAACCGCGCGGCCCGACGTGCATCTACTACAGTGTGGCAATCGAATAAAAATTGCCAGCATTTAAAAATCGTAGTTCTTATTATTATATTTAAAAAATATATACAAATGTGCAGTTCACACGTAGTAGAAGTGAAGCCTTCAGAAAACTAAAAAAACAAGAGTGGGGAGGCTACGAAACACCACCTAAAGAGAAGACCGATTATACTATCTCATTCTGTCGCACGCTAAATCCTATAGATGTAAATGTTTGTCAATTTTTAGTGTCACTCGTTTCCGTTTCATCGAGTTTCAAATCACAACGGTACCTACTAAAGAAGTTTTCACTTTAAAAAAAACCGGTGTGCTTTAGACCACACGACTGAAGTCAAACTTCACTAACTTATATCTATCTCCCTCTCAACTTCCGTCCGTCTCGCCGATCACACTTTTTCGTAACGCTCTCGTCACGCATTCACCAGCTTACTCTCCAAGTCAAGTGAGCGTAAAGGCCCGACCGTTGGCCTCGCCCGATCACACTTTTCGTAACGCTCTCGTCACGCATTCACCAGCTTACATCCCAAGTCAAGCGTGCGTAAAGAAGTTTTATTTAAAAAATCAGAGTGTGCAGTTCACACGTGGTACAATTGAAACCTTCAGTTAACTAAAGTAGACAAGAGTGGGGAGACTACGAAGCACCGCACAAAGAGGAGACAGATTCTCTGGCGGGCTAAACGCTATAGACGTATCAGTCTCTTTTTATTGTCGCTATTTTTCGTTTCATCGAGTTTCAAATCACAATGGAGCTAAAGAAGTTTTCGTTTAAAAAAAAACAAGTCAGACATTGAAACCAAATTCCAGGTCGTCTTACCACATCTATCAGTAAACAGTCCCCAAAGACATTAATTCAGTGCGTACTGTTTAGAGACAAATTAATTCCCACTGTTTACAAATGAAACCGCTCCTAAATATACATCTATTTGACACCGTTGTGTTATGCTGCATCAAAGTGGTATCAAGTCGTCTTATCTGACCCCGCACAGCTTGAGGGGGCGCTGCGGGCTGGCGGTTTCATCTGGCCCCGACACGAGGGGGCGCTACCTGCCCCGGTCCACTCCGCCCCCTTCTCCCTGCTGGTCGAACCCGCCCGCGCCGCCCACTACGCCCTGGCCTAACTCGCCCCGCGCTTCTCAACTTCCCCTGATCTAACTAAAGCCATCTCAATCAAGGCCGGAACACTACATCGTTGAACCTACTGATATTTACATGCAATCCTCCAATAGAATTAGTTTATTTTTTTTATTATTATTTAAGTGATAATGTTAAATATACAATTTTTAAGAAAGACAAATATTCCCGCGTTACGAATAATCCGACAATATTTGAAAATCTCTTACTACTACCACAGTAAGCCGAAAATGTTGCTTGAGTCGTGATGGAGGATTTAGCCAGCCGAGAAATTGAACACGAAACGCCTGGGTGGGACCCAAACGCGATGCCCACGCAACCACTGACCGGTTATAATTTTTTTATTCATCACTTGACGCACCTGACTTAACAAAACTAATAACATTCCGATTACCAAATCGTGACACGAAACTTCCAGAGCTGTTCTTTGTTTATCCGTCTACAACTAACTATTTCATTAACTCCCCAATCCAAAGACTACAAAGGCTTGGAAATAAATTCAGTTCCGTTGATATTTTCATTTATTTCTTACCTAAATTTATACCAGAAATTTCTAAAATTCTGAGGTAAAGTTTATTATTCTAATATCGTTTTTTGTTATTTCTTCTTAATTCTGCTTCCTTTCTATTAATGAAAAGAAAGAGAAATAATACTATAAAATAATTGGTATTGTATTTTTTCTATTACTAGTATTATTTCTATTTTACATGATTGATGTAAATGCTCCAAAGGCGTAAATAAATAAATATATATATTTTTTTTTTTTGTTCATATGAAGCGGATACTTTGTGATGTGACATTATTAATTTAAAATAAAACAATAACTTTGTAAACACCACTTTTATTTTTATACTTTATACTTTATTTATAAATATATTATTACCAATGAGTTTAAAACTGATGTCGGGAAAGACAACGTTTTACAAATAAAATTTTACAATTAAATTTCAATTTGGGAGGCGGGAATGGGTACCACCGCCCCGGGAACCTTTATTGGATAACCAACACCTCTGCCATACGTCACCCCAAGTGGTTCGCTACGTTTGGTGATTTAGCAGGGGTGCCCGGGTTCATGGGGTGAGGTTTGTCTAGGTCTTGGAGGCGGATGACCAAGACACACTGAACCCCAGATTCCTACCCACCCCTTAAACCCTTTTCCTTCCCAGAACTCTCCTCTCCTTCCCTTTCCTAAAAAAACCCTCCACAAAGCATCCCCAAAGATGACATAGGCCCTGAGGAAAATTATTTTCCTCAGCGCCTCCTGTGTGGAGCTCATGTAAAAAAAAAAAAAAGAAAATTATTTTTATAAGAATATGAATTTAAAGGGGAGTTCATACATATTAAAATAGACTAGACATATAACAGATAATAGTTTATTTGTTTTACTTGAGGCAAACAGAATATAAATATGGTCAATTGTTTCATAGAATTTAAACAATTCATAAAATTTTCAAATTATTTTTATTTCAGTTGCGTGAAACCACCGGCCCAAAACGATATAACAACAGAACTATAATATTACTTCCACGGAACATATGTGAATACCGCACACGAGACCCAGCTGCTAGTCTGCACAGTCTGGAGCTAGTTATAATAGGCTGAACATAGTGGGAGGGGAAGGATATGGGGAAGAGAAAGGTGGGGAAGAGTACTTGGCTATTCAGATCTGGTCATCAAACACTGCTAAAGCTATTTCAAGCAATGTTTCAATTTTGAATGGTGGTGTACGGAAACACGTGATAGATACCCATAAGCCGGAAACTGAATCCACGTCATGAAAAAACCCATTTTTTATCATTTTTTCGGCAACTAAAGAGTTAGACAGAACTAGAAGACATTAAACAGCCGATATTAAATCCCTAACAACAAATTTATTTGGCTCAAAACTTCGAATTCGATTTATTTGAAAAAGAAAACTTAAATCAAAAAAAGTCTAATTGTGATGTAGTTTCAATAATTTTCCGCTTGTACGACGAGTTTCTGAATATCGTTTACATAGCAGGCCAACTTCATTCAATGTCCTGGCCTGGGTTGAGATGGTTTTGGTCTAACCCGCCCCGAGTTACCCATCCTCCGATACAAGCCCGTTTTAACCCCCTCAATGGAACAGGTGCACTTATAAATGTATAGATTTCCCTCAGGTGTTGAGTGTGAAAGAGTTGGAACAATGTTAGGGCGCTAAGGGGTTGAACGTTATTGAAATATAAATCTGTGTATGGATATGCCCGACTCACAGCGGGCATTTGATATAATGAGAAATTAACCGAAATATTAAACTTTCGTAACCATCTGAGAGGAAGGACCGCGATACAACTCGGTCTTCGCACACGCTCTTTGCGTCAACCACATTCATACATCATCTCAAATACACCTTTCAGATATTCTGATTCTTGACATGGCTCGACTCGAGTATTTGATACACTTGATCGTGCCATGCCTTCCTTGGATACCCGACTTCATGTACACATAGAATTAATAAATCGTTATACAAAAAACGACCCGGGTCACCACCAACACACGTATTACTAATTATTTCAAAAGTATTTAATTTTTTTTTAATTGTTGCTAATTATTTATTTTGGGATTTGTCGATTTCATTCCGACTCATGTGGAAATTAACTTATCGTTGACCGACAAAAAGGACACAAACAAGGTACGTATGACGTCACGAGTACCTACCTTGATTGTGCGATCCGGGGGTCATGGGTGCGCAGATCAATTTTATTTGATTGATTTGTGTTTTCACAATTATTATAAGCAATAATAGGCCACTTGCACCATATTTTTTTCCGTTTTAGGCAAATATTCTAAGACATTCTGTATTTTTTTTTAATCGTATTTTTGATATCCTGGCGATTTTTTCAAAATTTCAATCCGAAAAATCAGACCGTTTTTTATAAACCGGAAAGACGGGACATAATTTTATGGATGCGAAAAAACGATAATTACATAGCCGAAAATCATTTTTTAAAAAAAGAACGTTTTCCACACGAATGACACAGGAGAATAACGAGGCATACCTAAAATATTAAATCTCATAAATATTTTTTTCCTTGATCCATCTTGTTGTCCATGTTCAACGTCTATTTAACTAAATCAAATGTAATATACTTGTACTTGTAAATTATAATAATAATAAAAATATTATAAAACTTGATTGTTTTTTAAATCCGCACCATTATCATTAAACCTCTAAAACACGTACGGACAACGTAAAATGTACGGGGTTCTCTTCATAAGATCTGTCAAAAAATCAAACCAAATGATACGTTCGCAGAGAACAAATAATAAATCTAGTGAACGTTAAATGTCAAATTCAAAAATTCACCTGAAATTTATTGTTCTTATACGCCCGTAGGGGCTTTTCCATAGATTATAAAATAATATTTAAGATATCGAGGATTACACATACATAGAATTTATATCAAACGTTATAAAAGTGAAAAAACTTAGAATATACAAGTAGTTTTTAAAGAAAAAACCACTTGTATATTCTTGCTTAAAACTGTGAAATATTTTAAACAATGTAATATTTAACAATAACATAGAACAAAATATAATATAAAACATTACAATAACACATCAAATCGTTAAATATATTATACCCACGTTACAATAATTTGTAGGATTCCACAAAGTGTTGGTTTAAATTGCATTTTAGAATGTAAAGGGAATCAGCGAATACATCTACAATACCACCAAACTTGTTGCCTAAATCATGCATCCTATTGGCAAGTGAGTGTGATTGATAGTTGGTTGTGTATGTGTTGCAAAAGAATGTTATATTTTGTCTAGTATTCCTTGTCGGTACATGGAGTTTAATACTAGAAACGATGGCAGGGCTGTCAATTAGATTGTTCATAACTCTGTACAATAAAATTAGGTCTGAAATAATTCTTCTGTCAGACAGCGTAATTAAATTTAGTCGATTCATTAAACTTAAATAATTAATGTTAATGAAAGTGATGCCATATAAAAAAATAAATCAGTGTGGAATTTTGTAAAATTAATAGGAACATTTCCGGAGACGGCACATTTTCATGTAGTGACGTCACGAGCCCAAATAATGGATTTATTTATTTAAAAATAAAAAAATTCTAAAAGTTTTTTCTAACATTTAGTAAAAAAATCTATCCACACGATTTTTCCAAGTCGTTATAAAGTCCATGCAAGTGGCCTATTATCAGCCTGAAACACTCATCCACATTGAAAAAATCTTCCGAGAAAAGATACAAGCCGCCATATTTAAGTTAGGTTAGTTTATCAATTAAAAATAATAATTAATATTTGACAAGTTAAAGTATTTCACCAAAAAATGTAGACATAATTTGTCTCGACGCCACCTAGCGAGAGATTTACCACTAACAATGCCTCTTTCACAAAAATCAAGTTGGTAGTTTTCAGGTGGAAAAATGTAATAAACAGTAATTGTAGAATGAAACACTAGTACTTATATTGTTGGCGGGTATTAGATAAGCCGACATAGCTCAGTGGTAGAGCACCTGACCGGCAATCAGAAGGACACGAGTTCAAGTCCCGTTGGTGGCATGTATCTTTTCTCGGAAGATTTTTTCAATTTAGATGAGTGTTTCGGGCTGATAATTATTGCTTATAATAAATAATTGTTACCCTTTGGACTATGCATAAAAATCTTGTCTTAAACGTTAGTTTGTCAATTAAAAATGATTATTGTGTTTTCACAAATAAATCATTTAAAATAATAATATATATTTGCGGCACGTTACAGAGTGGAAGATACTCTCAGTATCGTCCTGTTGTGGGACTACCATTCAGAATGGAAACGTTACTTGAAATGGCTTGAGCCGTGTTTGCTGATCAGATCTGGATAGCCAGCTACTTCCTCACTTTCCAGTTCCCTATCTCCTTCCCCTCTCCACTACCTTCAGCCTCACAACCCCAATTTGGGGATGCCGTAGTTTCACTGACTCCAGACGAGAGCAGCTGGGACTCTTGTGAAGTATTCATATAAAAAAAAATTAACATAAAAAATGTTCCTTAAAACTTTCATGTATATTTGTGTAATCGTTTTTTTTCAAATTGGTCTAAAGTCTAGGAATCTAGAGATTATTCCCTCAGTGTATAATGGTGACTCCAGTAGGACTGCGACTAGCCTAGTCACCCTCCATTATCCGATTATGAATTGATTGTGACGTGACAGAATAATTCAGCGGCATTATCCTGTCGCATGTCATTGCTGACTTTTGTCACATTATTTATAAAACTTATGTCTGACTCTAAACATCAAAATTCAACTGAAAAAACTAAATAAGGTTAAAATAATCGAATATCGGTTAAAGTAATAAAATCTTTACATGTTATAAAATGAAGTCGCTCCCGCTGTCTGTGCCCTTAGATCTTTTAAACAACGCGACGGATTTTCATGCTGTTTTCACCAATATATCGAGTGATTTATGAGGAAGGTTTTTGGGTATATAATTTGTCAAGGTTTTGTGTAAATTGGTTGAAATATATAAATGTGGAGATGTCTGACTTATTAACTGAACGGTCGATATGTTTCTAAAATTATCAGCATACACGAAGATTAATCAATATATATTGTATATGAAAGTGTGCTTCCTCCAAAACTCAGAAACGAGTCCCGGTAAGATCAATGGAGATATATGGTGTGGTAGCCCTCTATTCCCCACCCATGAAGAGGGTTACGTTTTTTTGCTAAAGGGTTTGCGTTTGAAGATATATGGGAATTTTTTAAAACAGTGTAAAACATTCGAGAGTCTTCAAGAGCATTCGACAACATTCCAGAACTTCCCTTAACATTCTAGAATGTTTTCCGGAACATCCCAGATCATTGTGGAACATTCCAGAACACTCAAATGTTGTGGAATGTTCTGTAACATTGTGGACCAAGCCTTTTTGTATGGGTGGGGCTACCCATTGCTAGGGGTATATAAAGCAAGATTCGTTGTGGGTTCGAACTTCAGTTCAATCATTTGACGGCCGGCGTAGTCCAGCGGTAAGGCTCTTGACTCGCACACCGAAGGTCGCGGGATCGAATCGAATCGAAATCAAATAAATTTTATTTAATTAATTTGTGTTATTTCACAATTTATTAATTAAAAATAATATATATTGCATTTGCGTCTCGTTCCAGAGTGGAAGATATTCTCAGTATCGCCCTGGTGTAAAACCACCATTCAGAATTGAAACGTTGCTTGAAACGGCATTAGCCGTGTTTGGTGCCCAGATCTGAATAGCCAGGTACTTCTCCACCTTTCTCTTCCCTATCTCCTTCCCCTCCTCACTACCTTCAGCCTCACAACATACCCCGATTGCGGATGCCATAGTCTCGCTTCAGACGGGAGCAGTTGGGACTCTTGTGCAGTGTTCCAGAGTGGAAGATACTCTCAGTATCGCCCTGGTGTAAGACCACCATTCAGAATTGAAACGTTGCTTGAAACGGCATTAGCAGTGTTTGGTGACCAGATCTGAAAAGTCAGGTACTTCCCCACCTTCCTCTTCCCTATCTCCTTCCCTTCCCCACTACCTTCATCCTCACAACATACCCCAATTGGGGATCATAGTCTAACTGGCTTCAGACGGGAGCAGTTGGGACTCTTGTGCGGTATTCATATAAAAAAAATATAAAAATCATATATTCAATCTCTGAGCAAAGCCGGGTACCCCAGCTAGTAAATAAGTAAATTTAAGATAAAGCCATGATTATCATGAAATGTATTTAATTAATTCTTGTAAACAAATTGTAATGGGTTGTCACTTGCACGGGTAACCCATTGTACTCGTTAATAACCTGCAACGAAGTTTTATTAACAATAGTTATCGGAAAACTGATTTAATTTGTTTTGTATACCACAAAACAGATTTAGTTTCCAAACTGCGTGATCGGTTGAGTTGATGGAATTTAAAATAACAAAACATTAATTAAAACGAAATATCGTAAAATATCAGAAAATACTCGGATCAATTATGGAAAGCGGGTATGGGCACCGCCGCCCGGGAATCTTTTATTAGATAAACAACACCTCTGCCACAGGTAACCCGAAGCGTTTTTCTGCATTTGGTGACTCAGAAGGGTTCCCGGGTTCATGGGGTGAAGTATGTCCGGGTCTTGGCCGGATCGTGAGAGACTTTTGATCTCTCCTTCAGAACTCTCCCGGAAGCGTATTTACAAAACCTATCCCGATTCAGTCGCGGTAACGACACTTTACATTTTAAATATACCTCTAAATTGGTTATTTTTTATCACATTGCAAAAACAAAAACTGTTCTAAAATCTAGATAAAATAATCTTTCCAATGTGTATGTTATAAATTAATAATTTTATTTCTAAATATTTAAATTTTGATATTGAAACAAAGATCAAACCACTTGTTACATAAAAATAATGTAACAAGTGAACTATCTGTGTATGGGTACTTTTGGTGTGAAATTTGTTAACATTTAACATCATTATATTGGTAGCATTGAAATGCTTACCTTTGCTCAGTTGGTGCTACTGAGGATCTGCACAGAGAGGTTCACTAGGCAGGAATGGCCTTGAGCTCCTCATTCTTTGAGCAGCCACAGGTGACCATGGCCACCGTCCCTGTGGCGGGTCGACGTAATCAAATATTAATAGTTCGCCATTATTTTAACATGTGAAGATTGATAAATCCGCGCCCACCAGCGGCATCCATTATTGAAGACCATCAGGACAATCATTAAAATCCTGGATCAGCAGCGGAGTACCATGGGAGTACATTATTTCTGCTGGATTAAAACCACATCCGGCACCTGCAGACGCAGTCATGACAAGACCTTCCGACTATACCTGGAGCCAGAGGTGCTCGCAGGGATGCGGCCGAAGATCGCCCACCTTGGCCGTCATCAACATAGTCGGCTGGCTGGCAACCGCCCTTGGACGGGACGTCGCTGGGAAACCGCGGGACTGGAGGCCTGTTCGTCGCTCCAGCCTGCCGTTCAGCACATGTCAGCAGCGGAGGGAGCTATCCGCCCATCTCCGAAGGCAGCAAGCAGCAGCATGGATCGCCTACATATGGCATTCACCCATTCATCAACTCCTCAAGATTAAACGGTACTAACGCTCCATAATATGCCCATTCAGAATTTAGTCTAGCCCTGTTTATTATTTGTAATAATTAATAAATTAATTTAACTGTGTCAAAGCACAATACTATTTCATTTAAATAACCTATCCTCATACAAAGTATTACACAGCCGCCTACTTAAGGTCCACGCCTGAGAAATTCTCCAGTAATAATTACACTAACTTGTCTCATGCTCTCCATTATTATATTCCTAACATTTTAGCTTCCAATGTGAAAGTTAAATAACTTCATAACATTTTGACGTCCTACGCAAATATTTTCATAACATTTTGGCGCCCAACGTGGGGCCCGATTGGCTAATACTTTGTGTGAGAGGGTTATTTTTTATAATCTCTGAAAAAAATAACTTTGATTGATGTGTTAATCATTGTAAAAATATCATATATTATCTTTACAGTTAATCTCAGTTTATTGTAACATTTTTTTGTTGGCAAATCTACAATGCTAATTTCTGTTCAATCTACCTACCTACCTTGCCATCTAATTAAAGTACAAATTCTGATAAAGTAATATTCAAATTCATTTCTTACAAATAATAATGTTACATATTTGCTACCTGCTATTCTTAATTATTTTGCAATTTATTTTTCTGCTAATTACCAATTCTGTCGTATTTTCAATAATAATGCATCATGTATTTTACGCAGTCAATATTAAGAATTATTTTCGACAATAATTTTTTTCGTTGTAGGTACTCAATAACATTATGGCGCTCAACTTAATTTGATATATTCTATTGGGATAATATAGTCATAAATATTTTTTTACTTGATGGTAAATTTCTTGTTCGACACTATGTCACATTTCAATTGTACCTAAAGATTCCCGCATGGTTTCTTTTGTAAAGATGGATTTTCAATTCATATGTAACAATCATATTGTTGTTTGCGATTATGGCGATTTTATTTCATACATACTATTGGTAAATTTTACGGTTGTGTTAATGCTTTTTTTTATTTTCGTGTGCGTCGCTTTATTATCAATTGTCGATTCGCGTATGTTATTTTTAATCCCAAAGAAGTTGATATCAAAGTCATTGTGTGCATTATAAAATGTCTTAATTTTACACAGGTATTTCAAATTGATTTAATGTCATTACTATCGCGACGTACATTGCTTATCAAAAGGTCTTACATTATATTATAATTATTGAGGTTATATTATGCAGTGAAGTTACAAAGGTGAATACCAACTTAAAAATATAAAAAAATTGCAATACTATTATTTCATCGGGTTAATAAAAATGTGAAACTTTTCAATATCGTGCAAAAGTTTTTAAAAACTATTATATTATATTCAAATATCTTTTATGGTATTATTATTACGATTCTATATTATTCTTTGTTTTTAAATATTTTCGGTTTGATTTCAAAGCAACAGCTGTTACCTGTCAAAATAATACACTGTTGACATTTTAAAATTTCAATCTGACATTTCATAGATAATGTTGTTTACAATCTCAAAATGACAGTTCTGTTATAATATGGTTTGTGAATTATTTTGTTTACTTTTCACTTTCATTCTAAATAATTATTATTTGCTAAATAGAAAACGGTCTTACATTCTATTTCATTAGCTACGAAATATTATGTGACAATTGTTACTATATCTCATCACAGCAACAAATTTACAAACATTTATTTTAAATTGTCAACGCAAAGAGGGTACATTCATTTATAAATAACGTAAGAATGCAGGAATTTTTAAACCGTCATAACATTATTCAAATAATTTTAAATCCAGGTTTGGCACAAATTAATACATTTCAACATCGTTTAACAACAACATCAATTATCAACAATAACAAAGCTGTGTTATTTCTACATTAAGAGGATTATAACAACAATTCGGAAAATTGTTTTGGATGAAATTAACATCTGGTTTCTGTCAATCGTGACATTTTCATAAATTTGATAATTATTTCAATTTTTTCAATTACGGGCATAATGTTTTAGTATATTTGTGGACTTAGAGAATTAAAAAAAAATAATAATAATAATTTTTTTTTATTATGGACGTCGATGTTGTTTAACCAGGGTTTTTGTTTTCCTGCCGTGCTTGAAGTACCGCGAGAAACATGTTTACACTCAGTTAACACATCATTATAAAATTATGGGAGTACAATTCCGGAGATTGATACTTTTCCATGTTTTGTTTACAAGTTCCGAAGAGATGAGAGTAGTGTATGCCGCTACCTACTCGTAACGTTTCGAATTCTTCGATCGTTCATCTTCATTCCAGGAGACGGAGTAACTATGGACAGATTGATATGAGAGTCTGTGCCATAGCAGGGCCGTTGCCTGACGTTTCGGAACCGATCAGAGTGAAGACGGAGGATCTATTGTCTGCGGATGTTTTCCCTGCAGAAGGTAGAAGGGCCGTTGTCACGCTGATCATTAATGGACGTACCAAAGTAACAGCGTGTAATGTCTCGAGTTTGTTCGGTTTTTTCGATTTAAAGTATTGTCAATCCTAACAACTCGCTCTTATCATATTACTCTATTGAAAAATCGAGTTATGTATGCATACCACGTTACTACTAAAAGTGATAAATAAATCACTTCACAATTCTCACATCAAGTCACAATATACAAAATCAATCCTTTTACATTATCTTATATTGAGCTCTTGGAAAGAGACAGATAATGTTTTTGAGCCCCATACATTCAGCAAACACGCTTTTACCAAATACTTAATAATAAAAAATAAAATAAAAAACAATAATAGTCATAAACTCAACATTTATTGTCTAACTAATCAATCGTAACCAAGTTTCATAATATTCTAGATTCAAAACTTTGTTTGTTCGCATTAATTTACACTTGCTTCTCATCCGTAAGATTTTACAATAGTATGTCTAGTTTAGTATGTCTCGTACAGTATGTTTCGTATAGTATGTCTAGTATATTTAACAATAGTATATATTTTACACCAATATATTTACAAGTAAATTTAGTATGTTTACAATAATATTTTTACAAAATAATGTTTATTTTATGATTAATTCATATTTTTATTTTTGTGTTCTCAAATTTAGAATACATTTATGATTATGTAAAAATACAATCTTGCCTTTTGGATTACTTGATTCTGTTTTGAATTTGTTTTTTAAATTTTTCTTTTGCAAATACCTACAGAATTGTTTTGGTGTTTTTCAGGGGTCGCTGTGACAGAGTTGGGTGCTTCAATTCCATTGAAGACGTTCGCCTCTAGCTTCGCGAAAACCTCGAGAGTTCGTCCAGATGGCATTGGATCGTCCATTTCTTCACATGCGGGCACCCATCTACTATGGTTTATAATCATCTGTTATTGTATAGTTTTTACATATGCTTATTTTTGCTTTGAGTTTAGCTTAGATTTCTAGTGGGCTTGTGTTTTTTTAGGGAGTGTTTTAAAAAAAAAAATTATGGATAATTTTTTTTTTTGTGTGGGAAGGGCGGAAATGTTACATAAAAATAATGTAACAAGTGAACTATCTGTGTATGGGTACTTTTGGTGTGAAATTTGTTAACATTTAACATCATTATATTGGTAGCATTGAAATGCTTACCTTTGCTCAGTTGGTGCTACTGAGGATCTGCACAGAGAGGTTCACTAGGCAGGAATGGCCTTGAGCTCCTCATTCTTTGAGCAGCCACAGGTGACCATGGCCACCGTCCCTGTGGCGGGTCGACGTAATCAAATATTAATAGTTCGCCATTATTTTAACATGTGAAGATTGATAAATCCGCGCCCACCAGCGGCATCCATTATTGAAGACCATCAGGACAATCATTAAAATCCTGGATCAGCAGCGGAGTACCATGGGAGTACATTATTTCTGCTGGATTAAAACCACATCCGGCACCTGCAGACGCAGTCATGACAAGACCTTCCGACTATACCTGGAGCCAGAGGTGCTCGCAGGGATGCGGCCGAAGATCGCCCACCTTGGCCGTCATCAACATAGTCGGCTGGCTGGCAACCGCCCTTGGACGGGACGTCGCTGGGAAACCGCGGGACTGGAGGCCTGTTCGTCGCTCCAGCCTGCCGTTCAGCACATGTCAGCAGCGGAGGGAGCTATCCGCCCATCTCCGAAGGCAGCAAGCAGCAGCATGGATCGCCTACATATGGCATTCACCCATTCATCAACTCCTCAAGATTAAACGGTACTAACGCTCCATAATATGCCCATTCAGAATTTAGTCTAGCCCTGTTTATTATTTGTAATAATTAATAAATTAATTTAACTGTGTCAAAGCACAATACTATTTCATTTAAATAACCTATCCTCATACAAAGTATTACACAGCCGCCTACTTAAGGTCCACGCCTGAGAAATTCTCCAGTAATAATTACACTAACTTGTCTCATGCTCTCCATTATTATATTCCTAACATTTTAGCTTCCAATGTGAAAGTTAAATAACTTCATAACATTTTGACGTCCTACGCAAATATTTTCATAACACACTAAAGAAATCGAGAGAAGAGTGTCAAATGGATGGAAGAAATACTGGTCTTTGAAAGAAGTCTTGAAATCTAAGGAGCTAAGTATGCAAATAAAAAGGAAAGTCTTCAACACGTGTATACTTCCAGTCATCACCTATGGATGTGAAACTTGGGCACTCACCAAACGCCACAGAGAAAAGTTGGAACGCTGCCAGAGAGCCATGGAGAGAAGTTTGACAGGAACAAGGAAACAGGACAGAGTGAGAGGTAGCACAATAAGGGAGAAAACTAAGGTTGCCGATGTAGTTACCCGAATAGACCAACAAAAGTGGAGATGGACAGGACACATGATACGCGATCCACAAGAGAAATGGTGCAAAAATGTCACTGACTGGTATCCCAGAGATGGCAAGAGAAGTAGAGGACGTCAACACATGAGATGGGAAGATGACCTAAAACTCACTGCTGGACATCAATGGAGAAGAGTAGCGCGTGACAGGTCCCAATGGAAAATGTTAGAGGAGGCCTATGCCAAGAGGCAAACTGAGCTTCGGGATATACTATAACAAATAAGATCATGTCTAATACATACCTAACAGAAGTCCAGAATAAAAAGGCTTATTATTATTATTATTATTATTATTATTGAAAATTTAAAGCGACTGAAACGCGGTAGGGATTGTATATACGCCTCCCGGAGCATTGCCTTGCACCGCAGTAGGAGGGATGGATTGATACGTCCGTCACTCCTGGAGATACTGACCCCCAAATTCCTATCTACCCCTCACACCTTTTTGAAGCAAAACTTCTTTACGCACGCTATTTGGGAGTAAGCTAGCTTACTTGGGGAGTAAACTGGCGAATGCGTAACGAAAGCGTTACGAAAAGTGGCGAACGGTTGAGAGGGAGATATAAGTTAATGAAGATAGAAAGAGAGAGAGTTACGTTTCGTATATTACTGTAGGGGCAAGAGAGGTGCGAGCACACATTTTCTTTCTCTCTTTCTCTCATGGCCAGTTACATTACGTATATCTAAGACACAGTGCAGGCCTATTGTCTGTACATATAGATGGAGCTAAAGAAGTGTTACTTCAGTCGTGTGGTTGCTCGATTTTTCCTTCCCAGAACTTTATCTTCGTCCTGTTCTTAAAAGACCCTCCACACAGCATCCCCAAAGATGACAAAGGCCCTGAGGGGAATTATTTTTCTCGGGGCCAGCTGTGTGGAGCTAATGTAAAGGAATGTATAATTACTAGTATTATAAAACTCCCTGCGCAAGTTTTTGCAGCTAGGCCCTGCGGGCGGCTTTTGATTCGGCTTCGACCAGTTTGTTTTTTTTTTTTTTATTTGGCAACAGCTATGATAGCCGGCTAAATACGCTAATTAAGGGGATGATTTTGTCTTTAATACCTAGTATATGTTGTTTAAATGTCAAATGCTGATCCATGCACAGCCCAAGATATTTTTCTTGGGTCAGAATTTGCAGGGCGTTGTTTTCAATTTTTAAGGGTACATGAGGTGGAATTATTTTACTGGTTGAGCTTAAGCCGCCGCTACCCGAATTTCTACCGATTTCTTACATATCTCCATTAAATATTTGAAGTTTTTAAGCTCTTAAAACCCAAACTCCCCACGCCGAAACGCAAATTATATGAAATTCCTTTGATAAAAAAAAATCGCGAAGTATGCTCCGAAAATTATTATATTCACGTTTGTTTCAGTTATTTTACAAGTTATATGTATGAAAAATTTCAGTGTTTCTTTAAATGCTGTTTCAGACAGCCCCTAAGAGATTTATGCTCTATTCTAAATTTTCCCGTGGCTTTGCTCGCACGATATTAGGGGGGTTCCACCTCCGCCTCCTACCCCCCCCTCCTTCCCACCCCCACCCCCCCTCACACCACTAACCATCCCCACCCCCCTCCCACCCTTCCCCACGCCACCTCCACCCTCATTGATTCCCGGTACATTCTATTTTTCAAACTGCTCGCGTGCCAACTGTTGCATTTTTTTATACAAATTTCATAATGCCAGAGCTCACCAGTAGTTTTATACAAAAAAAGAATTATCGAATTCGGTGCAATCGTTCGAAAGTTATGCGCCCACATACATTTCGGCGATTCATTTTTAGAGATAGATATTAACTACGACGCCAACATCGTTTCCACGGCAACCGTTTGTTTTTCTTTTCTTCTGACATTTGCAATAACTCGATTTTGTTAGGAACAGAAAACGTATGATAAATAATTTCATAACGCCAGAGTTTATTCATAACGCCAGAGCTTACCAATATATACAGCCTATATTACCCGCAAATAATGTAGTTTTCTATTAGTGAAAGAATTCAAAGTATCTACTTTTAGTAGTTTTGCGTGAAAAAGTAACAACCATACATACACCCATATAAACTTTCGCGTTTATAATATTAATAAGATTTTCACAATTTTCGCTTCAATTCTATCGTTTTAAATATTAGCGCGCTCTCTCCAACATTCCTAATTACATATCTCTCCATCTTTTTCTCTTTGAGCGGGGATATGGCGCCTTAAGACTGTTCACATTCATTGTAACAACATTCATTGATTGATGATACTGTTTGATATTTACCCTATATCTGTTAATTTGCAACAAACCAATATGAAAAGCATATTCCTTTGAAATCAATCCATGAGACTAATTTCCAAATAAATATTGTTGTGAATGAACACGTGTTTTAACAATAAACCATTGTTGTTGTTTTAGGCGGCCAGGGTCAGAGCCAGTTGAAGGACAGGTGCCACAGCGCGACCCCCCCGCCCGGGGGGGAGGGCCGCTCCCCCGCGGGGGGCGAGGGCGGCTCCCCCTCCAGCAACTGTGCACCCCGGGTCAGCCCGCACCACAACGGTAGCGCAGGTGAGAGGATTCAACCTAGCCTAACATAACATATCATAGCATAACCTAACATAACCCAACCTAACTTAACTAAACTTTACAAGAGGGTATTACTACTGATCCTATATGAGGGTAATCCTACTGATCCCTCAATAAATATAAAAATAAATATTTTGTAATCCTACATGTATTTAAAATGACTGATTTTTGCATTTTTATATATAAATTCTTTGACAAATCTAATATGCCTAAATTTTGAATGAGAGAGCTAGGTGTATGCCTGTAGCCGAAATAACAAATGGTAATATTTTTATAGTCTGAGAATGCCAAATTCTTTTAATCTCATTTCCTAAATCTGTATATTTTCTTATTTTTTCAGTAACAGATTTTTTAATATTACAGGAATTGGGAATAGCGACATCAATGATATAAGTTTTTTTTTTAATTTGTCATGTAAAACTATATCAGGTCTATTATGACTAATTATTAAAATTATCATTAATCAATCGATTGTTCTTCTGCAGGGTCTGGCTCACCAGGTATCTGCGGCTCCACGGGGGGCGGGGGTCAGGGCGCGGAAGGCCGCCCTCCTCCCGCCCGCCTGAAGCGCTTCCTCTCCACGCTCGTGCAGTTTGCAGCGGACCAAGGAACGGACCCTGCGGAACGCGTCAGATCGCTAGTCCACAACCTCGTGGTGAGCTGACATTACATTACAAATTATTGAAATGATTATCTTCCATAATTATAGAGTTAACGACAAAAATGAAAGAAATAACAGTATTCATAAGTCATACCAATGTAATTTTAAGCCTAATTGAAGGAGTACCACAAGAATCTGTATTAGGTCCAGTGGTGTTATCTACTTAATATCTTGTTTTATTTTATTTGTGTACGTAATACTTACAAAGTTAGATATATTTTATCTAATACTTGAAAAAAATACCATTGATACAGTGAGTATGTAGTGCTAATAACTTTGAAAACTCATTGTAGGTTTCGAAGAATTAGTCGAATTTTATGTGTGTTCAGGTAGTAAGTCGCTCTTCCCACTGGCGAATTCAGGTACAGATTTGTGCAATTTGCTCGACAATACAATGCGTTGTGGCGACGTCACCGAATGTCAGATTCTGGCACAAATTCAAATATTTGTGCCAGAACATCACTATTAAAATTAATATTATTTGCTGTTTATTATCAATAATGACGCGATGCTAGTGTAAGCACGTGTTACATCAACTGATAAAAATAATATCTTAAAAATTAGATATTTATAGCCGAATTTAATAAGTAAGGATATAAAATGAGCGTTTAATTTACAGTATTCCAACATCACAAAAGCTTTAATTGTACCATTTCACGTCCAATTGAAAACATACTAGGAGTACCACAAGGATCCGGTACGGGTCCAGTATTGTTTAATTATTATTTTCCGGCTAAATAACGATGGCACGGTAAAAACACACAATTCTGTTAAATAAATTTTAGAAACAATAGATTGAATAAGATCATGAAATAAGGACATGATAAAAGGGAATGCTTTACAACAGTTAACAAACGTCAAATGTAAATAATATAATCAACCTATTAAAAATAATTTAGGAGTACCATAAGGATCTGTTTTGGATCCGGTATTGTTTATACTTAATATAACTAACATTTTATGGTTAATTCAACGCAAGACAGATAAAAATGCAAATTACCACTACTTTGATACTAAGCACTTGATAAAAATAAACATAATTACAAAGCAGGTGGTAGGATAAATTAATATTTTGTGGTTTGAGTATTGTTTCATGACATGAATTCAAGAACAGATTACTAACACAATTAATAAATACATTGAACAGTGAATGACATTAAATTAGCAGCCCATCGAGATGTTGACAATCACCTTTTATTGCAGAGCTCCACAATCAGCGTGGAAGAATTCCAGCAGGCCCTGCAAGAGGCCACCAACTTCCCGCTCAGACCCTTCGTCCTCCCCTTCCTGCGGGCCGCCCTGCCCCCGCTACAGAGGGAGGTACAGGCCCTGGCGAGGGTTGCTAAGCAGGTGAGATATTATTTATCTAATGGTACGTTTCCACGCTTGCCAAGGGTTGGCAAGCCTCCACAAGCTCCAAGCGTCCACAAATCTCGCTTGGCATTTGGAAGTCGTTTACATGCTTGTGAATGCGTCAGTGCGCTACCTACACCCGAGCATGGCAGACGCCAAATTTGTGTCGGCTATTGCGTTTGGTTTATCAAACTTTTATTTGAAATACAAGCAAAGTGTAACAAAAACAAGGAAAACTCGACGACCACGAAGATGGTGGATGATACAGATTCATAAAAATCGTCCCAGGTCACTTCGCACAAAGAGGAGAATTATCTCACAGGCTAAATCCTATAGATTTTTGTCTATTTTTAGCACCACTTTTTCGTTTCATCGAGTTTCAAATCACAACGGTGCTAAAGAAGTTTTCGCTTCAAAAATAATGATCGCAATTGGGACCCGAACTCAAGGATCACTTGTCTTATATAAAATTATTTTGTATTATAAAAAAAGTTATTTTAACAAAAATCTTTTTTTTTTTACTATAATAAATAGTAAATCATCAATAAAATATTATTTATTTATTTTGACTTTTTAGGTAAATCCAGTCGCAATAAATTACATAACATAAGTGCATTCAAATTATGTATTTATACATTTTAATAAGTCTGGCACGCCTCATACGTCATATATATGTCTCGTAATGTTATAAATATTATCATAGACCGCATGGAGCAAAAACGGCGTGCATTCGCCGCCAGTTCGAAAGTTCCACTGAGCGTTTGCCGAAGCTTGCCGCTGGATCCGACCCCGACTGGATCGGCGGCAAACTCTCGCAAGCTCTTGCAAGCCTACGCAAGCCAAGCCAAACGACCTGTTTACACGTTTGCGCTTGTGGACGCTTGCCGAGACTTGGCAAGCGTTTAAACGTAGCATAAAACATTTACGCCAATCTTTGAAACAAAACTTTTAGCCTCTTTTCATCCAACGTGATGTCCAAAAAAATCAGCTTAATTTTTGTTTGAATATAATTTATGTATTAATCATTTAGTTTATTGGCTCACCAACAAAATAATCATATATAATTACCTATTACATTAGTTTACAATGTGAATATGGTTACATAGACAATTCCAGTTAATGTTGAGCACACCATAATAAATATTAGTAAATTATATTACAAGTGCGTACCTACATATTTAACAATAGCTGAAACAAAACTATTTTTAAGAGTAATAAGGCTCTCGATTAGCGATCCAAATGTCGCGGGTTAAAATCTCGGTGGGTGCAAACGATTTTTTTTTATTGATTTTAATCATTTAAAAACAATATAAGTTATATTTGCGCCATATTTCAGAGTGGAAGATACTATTCGTATCGCCCATTCAGAATTAAAACGTTGCTTGAAATGGCTTTAGCCGTGTTCGGTGACTAGTTCTGAATAGCCAGGTACTTCCACACCTTCCTCTTCCCCGATTCCTTCTTCTCCCCACTTATCTTCAGTCTCAAATACAATACGTAGTCTCATTGGTTCCAGGCGATTGGGAGCAGTTGGGACTCTTGTGCGGTATTCATATAAAGAAAATAATAAAAAAAACACTCGATTCATTATTTTCGCGTTTGTTCCTGCGTTCCCAAACCATTCATCCGATTGAAACTTTGGAGATTTGATGTGCGCATGCCCGTTATGTTTTCTATATATAACAGTGAGCTCTGGCGTTATGAATTTTGTATAAATTTTTTGCAATAGGTGGCACGCGAGATGTTTGAAAAATTAGTGTATTTTATATAGTTTAGCGGCAGGGAGGGAAAAGGGAATCCGGGAGGGGAAGGGAAACGATGGAGGGGCAGGGGTTCGTGGAAGGGGGTGATGGAAAGGGGGATCACTGGGAAGGTATAACGGAAATGTGGGAGGGAATGGGGGTTGGAAGGGGGACGAATGAGAAAGGACACGCAGAGAGAATAAATATATTTTTTTAAGTGGCATTGCAACGCATGCCTGGATCTCGCTAATATTAAATAAATAAATATTTATAGCCGAATAACAAAAATAACCAAATAATCATTTTATGGCAAGTTATTTATCTACTCATAACCAATTATTTGTATTATTGAAATTCTGGCTAGTTACCCAACACTAGCGCAAGGTAGTCTTGATACATATGTTTAAGGGAAACTTAAAACAAAGACACTACAGTGATCTTTTTAAAAAATGCGAAAATAACTTTAAAAAAACTTGGAAGTTAATGAATAACATTTTTAAAAATCAGTCTAATACTTCCAATAATTTTTGTACTAAATTAATAATTAATGATGAAATAATCACTAACAATGTAGAGATATGCGACCACTTTAACTATTTCTTGTGCAACATTGGCTTCTCCTTAGCTAATAATATACGTAACAATGTCGTACACAAACCGGCCAATGAAATAACATTAGTATACGGTAGTATAGAATCTTTATATCTTCAACCAACAACAGAATTAGAAATAAGCAAAATATTAAAATCATTGAAATCAAATGCGAGTGCCGGTTACGATAAACTCAAATACAAAACAGTGCTAAGTCTCTCAACGGAATTGGTTCCTATATTATCAAAATTGATTAACCAATGTTTTAAAGAGGGAATTTTTCCAGAAAGCTGTAAAATTGCCAAGGTGATACCAATTCACAAAGGTGGGTCCAAAATAAATACCTCAAACTACAGGCCCATCTCAATCTTACCAATCTTATCAAAAAAATTTGAACGTGTAATCTACGAAAGATTAAACAATTTCCTATTAAAAAAATCATTCTTTTATAAAAAACAGTATGGCTTTAGGAAAAAATCTAACACACTTGTATTGATGGTGGAAATTATATCTTATCTATACTAGTTGACCTTCAAAAAGCCTTTGATACGGTAAGCCATGATATACTTCTCAAGAAACTCGAGAAACTTGGTGTAGTTGGTCCTGCTCTTAATCTATTCAAATCATATCTTAGCAATAGAAAGCAATTCGTAAGCATTGACAATCAAAATAGTAAGCACCTTCCAATAAACTATGGAGTTCCGCAAGGATCCATACTAGGGCCACAACTGTTCCAAATTTATATCAACGATATTTCTCAATTAAAATTAAACGGTGAAATTTTCTTATATGCAGATGATACTGCAATATTCTTCTGGGGTAAAGATCTAAACATACTACTATAAAATGCACAAAGTGACCTAGAAAGAATTTGCGGTTGGCTCCAATCAAATATCCTAACAATGAATATAAAAAAAACAGGATACATGATTTTAAGTTCAAACCGTAAAATAATTCCTCCACATGTACCATTAAAAATTGAAAATAACGATTTGCAAATCCTGAAACAGGAAAAATATCTTGGGCTGCGCATTGATAAGCATTTAACTTTTAAACAACACATTCAAAATGTAAAAGATAAAATCACACCCTTAATTAGCGTTTTTAGCCGGTTATCATATCTATTACCAATTAGATTACAAAAAAGTTTATACTATAGTCTCGTACACTCACACCTAAATTACCTGATTGAAATCTGGGGAAAAGCGTATGAAACATACATCAATGAATTATAGGTAATTCAAAATAAGATAATCAAAAAACTATTTCACTACGAATCCAAAACATCCACAAAAAATTATATTTGGAAACAAAACTGCTAACATTAAGAAAACTATACGAGTACAATATATGTGTCATTATATACAAAATAAATAATAAACTCACACATACAAACACAGAACTCATTAAAACGTCCCAAGTACAAAAACATTTTACACGACAACACGATAACATACGTTTAAACACCATTCATACTAACTACGGTAAACAATCAATTAGTTACGAGGGGGGGCAATTTATATAATTGCTTTCCAGATGATATCAAAAACGAAAAAAGTGTGTGCAAATTCAAAAAAAAATTGTTCATGTTTATTCACAAAAAACAAAGTAGTGATAGTGAATAATATCGTATGGTAATATAATATCATGTAAATGTTAGTATTGCAATCTAATGTAATCTAAGGTTATGAAATGTAAAAACTATGTAATGTAAAAACTATGTAATATAATGTAAAAAGTACATAATTCAATATTCTAGTTAAGTAAGTGAAAATGTTATTTTCTTTTTTACTGGAATAAAAACTTACGAAAAAAAAAAGGGTCGACCGGGACAGGTTTTTCGTTCTCGGCCGATACCGAGACGAGACCGAGAATAAATTAAAATCTCCGCCGAGACCGAGAATAGATAAATTAAGAATAAAAAATTAAAATGCGCTGTTTTTGCATAATATGGTATATTTAAGAATGTAATAATAATTTGTTTTAAATAGTTTTAATAATCAAAATTGAACAATATGATGTTGTAGCACATAAAAATGATTTTTTCTGCATTTTCCCCCTTCAAAGAGTGGCGCCTCGTGTCGCATAATTGACCAGCTCCACATTAGTATTATTAATTAGTATTGGATATTAATCCAACATACGTATAAAATAATACGTAATGATCTTGATATTCACTTAACTAGTTTATGTAGTTATTCTGGCTAGCAATTATAATTAACCACAACAACACATAAAAGAACTTATTTCTTTCTGCTACGAATAAAATTCAAACAAACTTCCTTTAACTACAATTTTTTATTTACAAAAGTAGTGAAATGAACGAACGGCGCGACGCGGCAGCGGCAGCGGCGGTAAGTAAAACCCGCCTCGCTGCCAGTCGACCAATCACAATCGACAGCTCTCTCACGCTCTGACACCAAGTGACGAATGTGGACCCGCGCGGTAGATTTGAATCCCATTATCCTATACCTACCTACTTACAACGGTCTCGGTTATGGCTTTTCGCCGAGAACCGAAACAGAGTTCTCGGTAGAATTTGTAGCCGAGAACGCCAGGACCGAGACCGAGACCAAGATCTCGGTCGACCCTTACATATGTTTCCTTTTCTGTAAACATAATAATATGTTTTCAGAGCTGAAGAATCATAAATTGAATTTCCCTTCTTAAAACAACAGGGCCATACAATCTGGGGCCGAGGCCCTCCTTTAGCTGCAACCTGTCACCCGCATTACGGAATTACAGGGTTTTATTATTTGAACAGCCGCAACAGCCGGCGCGTGTGGCTCCCACCCCAATCCCACCCCATATCCTGTGGGGGGGAGCAAATCTTCCGTGAAAAGGGCGCTAAGATTCGTATGGGAACAGGTTGGGTGTTAAGTATTTACTCGGGGCTATTAGAGATGCTTTATAAAATAATATCTTGTTATGGCAAGGTACTGTATAATGTACAATATATTTTATGTACTGGATTTTGAATGCTGGTCACACCGAACAAGCAATACTTTAGTTCCAATTTCTACCACCAAAATCATTCTCGTCCGAAGTGTCCTGATGTGTACAGCTGTTAGATTTAGCCTCTCAACTTTCTGAGATTTAATATTGTGTCGCGATTGTGTTTGACTATCACAATAAAAAGTGGATCAGTTAAAACCTTCTAATCATTATATTTAACTTTCGTGACACATATGAAAGTGTTGACTTCCATATTGGTGACCCCGACGTGATGGTAAATTGGGATTTAAAAGAAAAAAAATAACTTTTCATTGTTGTGGTCTACGTATTTGGCTTTGATAGAATTTTCGAAGTTGAACTTCCAAAATTACCAACTGTACTGCCGCCCCAGGAACATAATAATTCCCCTTAGGGCTCGTGTCATATTTGGGGATGCTGTGTGGAGAGTATTTTTAAGAAAGGAAGAAGATGAAGTTCTGGGAAGGAAGACTAAGGGTTTGAGGGGTGGGTAGGAATCTGCGGTGCAAGGCGATGAGTCCGGCTGGAGAGGTGTAGGTTAGGTCTCCCTCAATCAGTCTCTCCCGATCTGGCCCGCTACGTAATAGGTTTTCAAACATATTCACCACCAAGACTTTTTAGACAAACCTCTCCCCATAATCTCGGGCACCCCTGCTAAGTCATCAAATGTAGCGAACTAACTGGGGTGACCTATGGCAGGGGTGTTAGTTATCCAATAAATGTACATACACCTCCTAAATTGTAAATTGTACTGAGCAGGAGTCTTGGGTTCATGGGGTGAAGTTTGGTGGGCCGAATCGGAAGAGACCGATTGAGGGAGACCCTTTGATCTCTCCAGCCGGATTCTTTCGACCGAACGCCTTGCACGGCAGGATTCCTATCCACCACTCATACCCTCTGCCTTTCTTCCCAGGATTCCCTTTCTTTCCTTTACTTAAAAATACCCACAATAGACATAGATCGAGAGGGAAATTATTTTCCTCAGTGTCTCCTGTGTGGAATTTTTCGTTTATGTTTTAAATCGTTCCTTTCAATGTCGTACACGCTTTGGTTTATGTTGTGCGAAATCGGTTAGTATCTATCTATTTATTTTTGTTATACGCCCATACAGGCTTTTACAAACCTTTGAAATATATAATACCTACATTACTGGAACAGTAATCAAGAAGTATAACTAGCTATATTATATAATTGAACCAGTGCAGAACAATAATACATTCAACAATTATTATAAGCAATAATTATCAGCCTGAAACACTCGTCTACATTGAAAAAATCTTCCGAGAAAAGATACATGCCGCCAACGGGACTTGAACCCGTGTCCTTCTGATTGCCGGTCAGGTGCTCTGCCACTGAGCTATGTCGGCTTATCTAATTCCCGCCAAATAATTCATATAGTGTTTCATTCAACAATTACTGCTTATTACATTTTTCCACCTGAAAACAAGCAACTTTATTTTTGTGAGAGAGGCATTATTAGTGCTAAATCTCTCGTTAGGTGGCGTCGAGACAAATTATGTCTACATTTTTTTGGTGAAATACTTTAACTTGTCAAATATTAATTATTATTTTTAATTGATAAAGTAACGTTTAATACAAGATTTTTTCAAATCCCACAAAGAATCAAGTCCCGTTGGCGGCATGTATCTTTTCTTGGAAAATTTTTTCAATGTAGATGAGTATTTCAGGCTGATAATTATTGCTTGTAATAATTCTCACCCTTTGTGCTATGCATAAAAATCTTGTCTTAAACGTTAGTTTATCAATTAAAAATAATAATAATTTATTTAATTTTTTATAAGAAAAACTATCTTTTATGACTTTTGAAGGTTATTCACATCAATGTAATGATTGATTCCAATAAAAAGGGTAGTTGCCCATAATATGGAAAAATAATAAGTTGAAGATAATATTGTTAATTCAAAAAAATTGAAACATTAGATTGACAATTATGACGATTTGACAGAAGGTGGCAATAGCGAAATTGGTTAACGCGCACGCCCCGGTTAGATGAGAGGTCTGGGTTCGAGTCCCAGTTGCGACCCTTGTGTTTTTTCTGTTTTTCTGTGTCTTGTTCTCTTTCATATTTTCGTTTAGATTATTATTTTTATCTTCTTCTTCAATAATTATTTATTTATTTATCTGTATAAAGTATGTTTGCATTGGGTTTTTCAATGCCTGTCTCACATAGATACACCTGTGTCGAGATACATTATAAGCTAACATTAGCATTTATTTGTGAGGTATATTTTTATAGCCTTCTTGTAAATCTATATTCAGTGCAGTTGAACAACACATCCATTATTTCTTAAAAAGTATTGCCAACTGCTTACAATCTAGGTACAAACAAGTATCTAAATGACTCAGTCCTGATATTATTAATATTATTATTGCAATTAACAATAATTTTAGATCGAGTAGTTCTCGTTGGTATATACTCGTAGAAAGTAGTGATGCAACGAATACTACTTTTACGAATACGAATATCAAACCTACTATCCGGCGAATACGAATACGAATACGAATACGAATAACTTGGCAGAGTAATAAAACACTCATTTATTTAACCTTGTTCTATTTGTTTTATTAAAGGTACTAATAATAAAACAAATAGAACAAGGTTAAATAAAAGTACTCAATACAAACCTAAACATAAAAATTCATAAAGACTGTATAAACGTGAACCGAGAAACTCCTTGCAACTGTCCAAAATTGAATGAAATACAAACAATAAAATATCTTGGAATAATAATTGATCAAAATTTAAATTGGAACTCCCAAGTGGAAAATGTGAGCAACAAATTAAAAAAACTAACCTATTTTTCAAAACAATAAGAAACATTTTAGATAAAGAACAGCTAATTAAAATCTATTATGCCTTAGCCCAATCTCAACTACAATATGGTCTTATCGGATGGGGAAGCTCATGCGATTCCACTATAAAACCAGTCCTCATAGCACAAAGGGCAATTCTGAAAATTATACTTAGAGTACCCATCAGAACCCCTACAGACTATGTTTTTAAAGCGCTGAATTTAATGTCACTGAAACAATTATATACAAAAGATATTCTAATGTACGCATTCAAAAATCAGGATAACTTTACACAGACAAACTCGGGCCGATTCACAAGATCTACATTACAACATACATTCTACCAACCTACAACTAAAACGACTTTTGGTGAAAGAAATATGGAATACTTCTCTGTAAAATTATTTAATTTACTCCCTCTTGCAATGAAAACCACAAAAAAATAACCGCCTTCAAAAGAAGCATAAAAATATGGATTATGGACATGGGAAGGAAGAAAATAGATTCAATTTTGCAACCCAACAAAGAATAATGCTTTGTTTTGTACTTTCTTTTAGATCTAACTTAATAATTTTCCTTGGCAATATTCTAACATAGATTAGGTATTTACTTATAATTCAAATAATAAAACTTGTACAATGTGTCCTTAGAACGGGGTACCCCAGTTAGGACACATTTTCTCTAAAAAACTGTAAAAAAAATATACATAAATAAAAAAAAATAAAAAATAAAAAAAATTAAAATTTACAACTGACAAATTTTTATTCAGAAAACATAACATCTGTAGATTCGCTGGTGATAGGCGATTTCTTTTTTCAGTTTGGATGTTGCCAGCCGTTGAAAAAAGCCTCTCCGAGGCGACTGTCCTTTTACTTCGCAGCTAACTCACATGTAACAATATACTTGCACTTGACCTGTGCTATCGACTGTCAAATACTGAAACTACTAAGAGAAAGAACGCGTATTAAATGAAAAATTCGAGGTTCATAGTACAGTGCCACAAAATCCATAGACATTTTGACACTTCTGTGACAATTTATTAATTCAAAAGTTTTTTTAATAGTATTCGTATTCGTAAGTATATATTCGCCGAATACGAATATTCGGTAAATGTCTACTATTCGGCGAATACGAATATTCGTATTCGTATTCGTTGCATCACTAGTAGAAAGTAATTAGGCTGAGTAAATCAGGGCGATTTCACCATGAAAATAATATCATTTCAACACCATGAAAATAATATCATTATTTTATTATTTTTACATTGAATTACTCTTTAATCGCTTTTAGTAGGCATTTCGTTTTCGATTGTTCTTATCTTTTCGGGTAGGCTGTTGAAGTATTTTTCCCTAGATATACATAGGTACATATGTAATGATATTGTGCAAGCAAAGTGCAATATTTTTGTGTTGGAAATATATTTTTGACGGTTCCGTGACAGTTGATCCCGGTATACTTATGTACAATATGCAGTCGCTTTAGGGAAAATATGGTTAACCTAATTACACAAAATATAACTTAGTGATCCCGAAGGGATGTGCAGAAAGGATTTACCGCCGAATAGAAAAAAACTGCTTGTCTATATAATGTGTATACCAGCGCATACGTACATATAAAAAATTGACACAGTATATAAATTCGTTTGATATTCATACCAACTTATTATTAAGGATTTTCCCTGCATGTCCTTTCCCGTGCATCCCCGTTCCCTTTCACATTCCCCACCTTCCCCCTCGTCCCTCCCTCGTCTCTTCCCTCTCCGCGAACCCCACCTTCCCTCTGCCTTTCCTCTCTGCCGCTAAACTATATGAAAAACACACATTTTCATTTATACAAATTTCCTATCGCCAGAACTCACTATTATTTATAGCCTTTTTTACTCGCTGATAATGAATCTTTCTATAAGTAAAAGAATTTTTAAAATCAGTTTAGTGGATTAGGCTTGATAGCGTAACAAACAAACACACGCACTTTCGCATTTATAATATTAGCATGGAAGAAAACAGACTGTCTTAAAGATCCATAGAATTACCGCTATATATGAGAAAATTGTAAAAAAACAAATTTCGACATTCTTAGAAGAAAATAAAATAATTAATGATAACCAATTCGGCTTCCAAAAAATACAAGTATTCATGACGCGATAGCAAAAATAACTAACTATTTACATACGGCCCTAGATTCCGATAAAAAATGTATCGGAATATGAATAGACCTGAAAAAAGCTTTCGACAGCACATCACATAAAAAATTAATAAATAAATTAAAATCGATAGGAATTAATGGGAAAGTCTTTGCATGGATAACTAGTTATTTACATAAAAGACCTCAACTAGTAAAATTACTCAATCAAGACACCGATTCAAAATATAGCGACTTTTCAATACCAGAAGGTACAGTTTTGGGACCACTGTTATTTATTATGTATGTCAATGATATATTCCATATTTCTAAATATGGAGACATTGTCTCCTACGCTGACGATACAGTCCTACTACTAAAAGCAAACACATGGTCTGAATTAAATAAAATGGCAAACACAGATATCAATGCACTAAAATTATTGTTTGATAAAAACCTGTTGACTTTAAATTCTAAAAAAACCTATTATTTACCATTTTCCATTAAAAACCAAGAAACACCTAAAGAATTAAACATAATAATCCACTCTGTGACAAATACAGAAAACCCACAAATGCAATATATTATGTACAAACATAGAAAGCAAGACCGATATTAAGTACCTGGGCATAATAACAGACCAGCGTTTAAAATGGTCCCCATACATAAATATTTTGAACAACAGAATAAGGAAACAAACATATATATTTAGATGGTTAAGAGATATTTTAAACGAAAAATTACTTAGAACCACATACTTCGCTTTCTGTCAATCAATTATACAATACGGCATTATAGGATGGGGCGGTACATATACAAATCAAACACAAACAATTTACATATAACAAAAACTAATAATAAAAACAAATTTTAAAAAAACCCTACTCATATTCATCAGAACTGTTATTCAAACAATTTAAGGTCAGTAAATTAAGTGCGTTATACTTTTATCACGCAACATTACAAATTTATAAAGATAATATTCGAAAATAAAGTTGCACCCTTTAAAAATAACAGAAATTGTAGACAAACATCAATACTTCCTATTCGAAAATGTAAAAAAAACAAGAGTACAGTTAAATCATAAATATCTCGAAGTTAATTTTTTTAATTTACTACCTGAAAAAATCAGAAACATGAACAGTGACATAAAAAATTTAAAACTCAGCTTAAGAATTATACTGAAAATTTGAACTGAATAAAAAATAATAAATTGAACCAATATAACAACACCCCCCATACACACAAGCCCTGCTTATTTATGGGGGTACATCAAATACACGTATTATGTAATTAATTATTGTAAAAAAAATATTATAATTTATGTATCTTTTTGTAAATAAAAAATAGTGAATATCATTTCAGGGGGCCAATTGTCGGCGGTCACCGTTTGTGACGAGTACGACTTTCAAGTTAAACTGCTGTGTTTTTTTTTTCTTTTATTATTTGAATTATTATGTGTTTTGGACTCGATCATTAAATTTAAATTCTTCAAAAATAAGGTGTGTTGGAAAATCTCGAGGTTGTTTCAATATTATTTTTATATTTTTTAGACTTTGCACAATTTCAACAGGGGGTAGATTTGTTTTGTATACAGTTCCCCAGCTTACTATACCATATTGTAGAGTTGATTGTATTGTAGGATGGTAGACTCTTAAATATTCCAATGAGAGAAAGTCAAAAACAAGTTTTCTATCAATTATGATGAACGCAAAACCCTAATTACAAATATACGTATTAACAATTTCTTAAATCCACCAATCCTCAATCCTTCATCTCAGTCGGTACCCCCGGCATTAGAGAGGCCCGGCACCGCTGACCACAGCTGGCCGCCCACCCCCCGCCCTGTCCACCCCCGCCCAACCCATACCGACCCCCACCTCGCGGGGAGGGGGCGCCGTGGAAGAGTGTCGCCAGAAGGCTCGGATGGCGACAGATCGGTGGGATCGGTAGCAGGGTTGACCAAAATTTTATATAAATATATTTTATTATTCGATTAATACCACATTAGTCTCTTTGTGTTATATTTGTCACAAAAATTTTATAATATTTCTCAAAAATCGTTTTATGAACTTTTCTACTACTGTAAAATGACTGAGCGTAGCATTCTGTTTTAACATGAACTATTCTAATATTTTGTTCGTTACGTTCCGGTTCCGGTTAAAGATGGTGGCCGTTGTCAATAACTTCATTTCATCGGGGTAGTGGACTTTTTTATATTGTAAAACACTTTTTAATATGGAGTCGTTTTTATTTACAATCACTTTGACTTTACAACAATGAAATCAACACTTTATAAATAATGCCCGCCTTGGGGGTTTTAAGGGAACTGTACCGTAAGTATCGATTAATACGAGGGAGAAAAGTATTTTGAATAACACCCTTTTATTACTGCTAAAAAATATAAAATACCCGTCTTTAGGTTTACGACAATAATAATAACAATGGCGGTCGGCACCTACTGAGTCACGTGGCCTATTCTAGTTAGTTAGTAACACTAGCTTCAATAAAAATCACCCAGATGTCTCTAGTATTCATTATATCTTAATAACCTGATCAAGATTAAATCAATGATTATCTACAGCAATCATCCAATAGATGTCACTATTCTTAACAGCCGTTTTAATCTGTTTGTTACTGTTTCGCAGTAGCCGAAAGGCACAATAAAAAATCTTTTCTTTGCATATAAGTGGCTATTCTGAAATAATAATTGATGATAGAATATAAACAAGATACTTTTCTAAAAAAAAAACACATCGATCATCCAGTTGATTAGTTAGACATCTCCGAAAAATCGAAATTTTAGTATGAGCATGGAGGTAAATGTA
Organism: Limnephilus rhombicus; assembly: GCA_929108145.2. Lineage (NCBI taxonomy): Eukaryota > Metazoa > Arthropoda > Insecta > Trichoptera > Limnephilidae > Limnephilus > Limnephilus rhombicus. The sequence goes on along the minus strand of OV815297.1, from coordinate 12,834,023 downwards.
AAAGTGCATCCTCTATCTCAGGGGTCACCAAATGGCGGATCCGTACCGCCAACCTATTTTGTGCGCACCTTGGTTCAATACAAAATATTTTACACATGTAACTTCAATGCGTAATTTGATAATTTTTCTTTGCCTTTGCTGCCGTCTTAGAGATAAATAAAATGTATCTTTCATTGCTTTTTTGTCAGATATTTTTAAACACATCAATGATCTGAACCTCAAACTTCAAGGTAAAGGAAAACTTGTATGGGAGCTCTTGACGGAAGAATAATCTTTTTGCGAAAACTCGATCTTTTCAACATCGATCTTGATAATGCTTGTAACTAACACTTCCCTAATTTAAAAAAAAAAATCAGCAATGACAACGAGATTGACTTCGGCCAATACAAGACGTTCATTAAGGATCTTAAATCGGAATTTGAAAACAGTTTCACAGATTTTAAGAAAATTAAGAATGTCGTCGACATCCTCAGTAACATTTAGGCCCTCCATTCATGGAGATATTTACAATCTACGTAAATGTGACGAAACCACAATTACCCTGCTGATGGTTCACGACGAGTTCATCGAAAACGAATTCATCGAAAATCAATTCATCGAAAGCAAATTCATCGAAAACGAGAACATCGAAAACCAATTCATCGAAAATCAATTCATCGAAAACCAATTCATCGAATGATCAATTCATCGAATCGCCAATTCATCGAAAAAATATATTTTGTTGATATTTGAGAGAAATGCCGAGCGGACCGAGAAGTTAAAAAAGCGTTGGTCAACCTAAACTAACCTAACCTAACCTAACCTAACCTAACTTTACCTATTTAACCAATTTTTAAATATTTTTTATCATCACTCTTAATGACCTTTCTGAGTTGTTTATGAGTTGGTTTCATTATGAGTTGTCTGGTCACCGTTCCTTAGATATCCTTTTTTGCAGTATCAGAAAATCGGAAATCGAAGAGATAACCTATAAATTTTACATTGTCACTACGAAACTGACAGTTGCTAAACACATTTAACTCAGTTAAAGAGTCCTTTTTGGGTATTTAATTTTGACAGCTCTAATATCTACAAAAAATATATTTTCGATGAATTGGCGATTCGATGAATTGATCATTCGATGAATTGATTTTCAATTAATTCATTAAAAATCATATATAGTATATTTGCGGCACGTTCCAGGGGGGGGGGAGGAGATACTCTCAGTATCGCCCTAGTAAGACCACCATTCAGAATTGAAATGTTGCTTGAAATGGTTCAGTGGTTGAGTGGGCACAGCGCCTGGGATCCACCCGAGCGTCGCGTGTTCGATTCCTCAACTGGCTAAGTCCTCCATCACAACACAAGCAACATTTTCGGCTTTCTGTGGTGGTAGTAGGAGATTTTCAAACATTGTTGGGTTATTCGTAACCCGGGAATGTTTGACTTTCTTTTAAAAACTTTAAAAAATGAAAAATAATGGCGTTAGCCGTGTTCAGTTATGAGATCTGAATAGTCAGGTACTTCCCCACCTTCCTCTTCCCATCTCCTTCCCCTCCCCACTACCCTCAGCCTCAGAACATACCCCAATTGGGGATGCAATAGCAGCTGAGACTCTTGTGAGGTATTCATAAAAAATAACATCAATTTTCTATCCAATCAGTGTATTTCGTATATTTACCACATTTCATTAACATTGATCAACCTCGCCAAACGCAATCCAAAAATAATAACTTTGTCAAACAGTTTTAATTCAAAACTAAAAAGCACCACCCGCTTCGTTTCAAGCCCCTGCCTTCACTCCCCTCCGCACTTCGTCCCACCCGCGGTCTGGCAACAGCTGTAGAGCCAGGGGCGACACAAATAATTTTAATCTACCACCCCCACCCCCACCCCCCACCCCCCATCCCAATAGGGTAGTCCCAAAACCAATCCCCTCTAACCCCCGTGGGAATCGCAGGGCCGTATCAGTTGGGGAAAATAACATTACCGACTTTACTATAAACAAGATATATACGGTGTCCGGGATCTAGTGGTACAAACTGAAACTAAATCTATAACAAATATAAAAACCTAAAATTTATTATTCCGATATTAGCATTTCTTTTTTTCTAGGCTTCGACGCATTTTAACCCCTTAAGCCTCGGATGGACATTACTAACCACGAACATACAAAAGATGCGTTAGACTTAATTTGTTTGCTAGTACCACGTAAATATAATACATCATATAAACATAATATGCCCACCAATACTTCACTCTAAAACTATTAATGCACTAGAAATCATAGGTACTTATAAAATTTATCATATCCGTTAACATAATCCAGGATTTGTTACTTTTTATATTTTATATTTAAATCGTTGTAGGTACCTTGAGATAGGTATCTTTTATTTGTATATTTTACATTTTATTGTTTTATTTCTCTCTTTAAATTTTTATTATTACTTTTACCTAATAATTTTTAGGTTGTACTTAATACTTTATATTTTATACTATTCACTTTATAGTTTACTTTTATACATTATAGTTTTTATACACTACTTATTACCTTACTTTTCACCTTTTTTCTTAAATTAAATTTTACTAACATTTATACTGTTATTCTTCATGTTGTTGTACTATTATAAGTATGTCAATTATGTTAATGGCACGTGTTGTGCCGTATTTTTTTTTTATTTTTGTATTTATTTAATATAGATATATAGTACAATGGTTTTATATAAATTACATATCGGTACACAAATTATTTAAAATTGCAATCTCACCAAAGAAGAAACTAGTTCTTGTGCTTGATGAGCGAGTTACACTAATTATAACAGAAATAGAATAACATTATGCAATAGGTAAGTATAAAATGGGAACAATTGAAACTTCTGGATTATCTATAAGTGTAGGTGTACATACATGGGATACGGTTACATACTAAAATATATATGTGTAAATAAATAAATGTGTAAATTAATAAATAAAACATGATATTCCATTAGAGCATCTGAAGGACAGATCTGACCGGGCCGTTCCTACTTTAAAAAAGTATTTTTATATATTTTTTTTATAATGTTGATTTTTTTTTTTAATTAGCTCAACAAAGGAGGCTCTGAGTAAAAAAAAATCAGAGTGTGCGATTCGCAAGCGGTAGATGCGAAACCTTCATAAAACTCATGTAGACAAGAGTAAGGAAGGTGCGAAGTACCGCACAAAGAGGTGACCGATTAGTCTATTTCATTCTGATTGAATTTCGAACTTATTTGGAAGTTTTTAGCACATTTTAAGTAATGTTAATCATTGGGATTAACAGATACTGTAGTAATAAAAAGGAAAAAAAAATCAGGGTGTGCAGTTCACACGGGGTAGAATTGAAACCTTCAGAAAACTAAAGTAGACAAGCTACGAAGCACCGCACAAAGAGGAGACCGGTAGGCTCGAAAAGAAGACCGATTTCACTATCTTATTCTCTCGTAGGCTAAATCCTATAGTTGTAAGTGTTTGTCTCTTTTTAGTGTCACTATTTTTCGTTTCATCAAGTTTCAAATAACAACGGTGCTAAGTTTTCACTTCAAAAAATATTTTTTTAATTAGCTCCACATAGGAGGCCCTGAGGAAAATAATTTCCCTCCTGTGTCATCTTAGGGGATGTTGTGTGGAGGATATTTTTAAGGAAAAGAAGAAGAAGTTCTGGGAAAAAAGGTATGATGGATATGTAGGAATCTGGAGGTCAGTGTGTCCAGGAGTGACGGATGTATGAATCCATCCTTCCAAATGCGATGCAAAGGAATGAGTCGAGAAATTCTGGCTGGAGAGGGCAAAACGCCTCCCTCTGTCTCTCTCGATCCGGCTCGCCACGCAGAATTTGGCAGAAGCATCCGCTGCCAAATTCTAGACAGACCTCACCCCACGAAACCGGGCACCTTTGCTAAGTCACCAAACCACTAAGAATCACTTGGGGTGACCTACGGCAGAGGATTGGTTACCAAATAAATGGTTCCCGGAGCAGCGGTAACAATTTCCGCCTGGAAAATTAAAATAAGCGATTTGTTCCTCATTGGAAAGAAAAACAATAAACTATTCTTCTCAGTTTGTCTGAATTATTTAAACTTCAATGGATAAAATCCAAAAAATTTACATAGTGTATTTATTTATTGTATAAAGGGCATAAAAAATGAAGTAACAGTTTTCTTACTGATACCCTACGCAAAAGGAGTGTGTTTTCTAAATATCGAATTTTATGTAAATTATGAACATTTCGAGTCAAAAAGTTTTTTATAAGTTTTATTATAAACATGTCATGTTCGATATTTCAGTTTGTCAAATAAGAGTAAAAAATATAGGAGGTTGCCACTGTTGTTCAAATGGCAATACTAAAAATATAATCACGTTGGTAATCAAAAGCTGTGTAACCTATATTTTTATTTAAAATTAAAAAGGCATAAAAGTGAAAAAAAAAATTCTTTGCAATATAGATACCCGTAGGTCTCAAAATTAGAATTGCATGTAGGTGGTATATTATTATCATACCATAATGAAGAATAACGATATTCTAATAAAATATAAAGCACACTTTAGAAATTGCTCACATTTATTTAATATTAGCTCAAGTACCTACCTAGCGTTGCCTGGGCTTTAGGTCATGTCTCTAATGTTAAATCTGGGTATATTTGACTCATTCAGCTCTAAAAGTAGTGTAGCTTGACTCACCATTGATGATTATTCCTTTCTACGTAATTTTAAATTCAAATTTATGTTAAATTAAATGAAAGTCAATCACTTTGTATAACACAATTTGATCAAATTTATGTCATTAAGTAGGTAACTTAACAACAGTGTTTCTCGGTAATTTTTTTATTTAAAGAACAAATAAATGTTTTTTTAATGTATATATGTTACCGTAAAAGCCCGAATATTGGTAAATCCTAAGATTTTCCGGTAAATCCTAAGATTTACCAACTCTTAATGGTAAAAGTTCGAACCGTTCTATAATCATCGTTCACCAACCTAACCTAACCTAACCTAACATGTACTAAATTCTAATGGTAAAAGCCCGAAAATCGTTTCTTATTTAAATATTATTAACAATTTTTTCGGGCTTTTACCATTAGAATTTATTACATGTTAGGTTAGGTTAGGTTGGTGAACGATGATTATAGAACGGTTCGGACTTTTACCATTAAGAGTTGGTAAATCTTAGGATTTACCAGAAAATCTTACGATTTACCGTAGTTCGGGCTTTTACAGTAACATATACAGTGTTCTGTATTTTTAGTGTCATTGCACTTTAAAAGAATATTTGACAGGTAAATTGGTGTTGCCAGCCTACAAATTTTGTAGTTGCATTTTTTATATTTTAGACTCTTATTTGACAGACTCTAAAATTGTATTATTTAGAAATGTCAATGTTTATTTCAACTTCAAACATCTGAGAGAAGATTTTATCTAGGTTTTTGAAAAGTTTTTCTTTTTACGACAACTTCAAAAATAAGAAATATATCACACATTTAAAAAACCTCGGAAGCAATCCGAAATTCCATGTAATTTCACCGTGTGATTGGGACTTGTAGGTAAAAATATTTTAAGGTCTGAAGGGTTAAAAGACAAACACATAGATCTTTAGGATTTAGCCTGCGAGAGAATGTGATAGTATAATCGGTCTCCTCTTTGCGCGGTGCATCATGGCCTATAGGTTTCCTCTTTATGCGGCGCTTCGTAGCCTCCCATTAGTTTTCTGAAGGTTTCACTTCTACCGCGTATGAATTGCACATTCTGTATTTTTTTTCAAATGACCTAAAAATTCCAACTCCGGACTCGATTTACTCGAAAACAAAAGCCCAAATCAAAAAATGTCATTCTACAAAATCGACTCCAAAGGTGATGGAACGGAAACCAATCATTTCGCTTTTGTTTCTAGCCCATTTAGCACGCGCTCTGTCTCTCTTACTCTACCCTGACATCGTATATTGCCATTCCAGAATGATGATAAGGCCCAGAAGAACAAATTTAAGGTCCGATTGACCAGACTTTTAGATGGCTAAACTCACCCACATCGCAATTCTTGTGTTCTTTAATCCATGATTCAAACCGTTCAGTTATAGTAATAATTTCTATTTTTTCCCGATTCTCCCCAATCCGTGGCCTACCCCTCTCTCCCCTTCCCTCCCTACACTAGCGCCAATCTGCGATAGCGGCGCAGGTGCTAACTACCTCCCCCACCCCTCTTCTCCCACTCCAATAAACCCAACACTTCCTACAAAATCCTCCACGGCCGATATGCTGCGATATACGAAATGGTATAACAGAATAGATTTTCGCGAAAATTTCTATAGGTAGGTATACAAATTATGTAAGTATGTTATTTTAATAAATTACCCAATGAATTGAAAATTCCTGGAAGTGTTATGAATAAAATAATGCTTGCGTGGTCTAGCGGTAAGACTTTTGACTCGCAATCCGAAGGTCGCGGGATCGAATCCCGGCGTGGGCAAATAAATTGTATTTGATTAATTTGTGTTTTTTCGCGATTAATTCATCAAAAATAATATATAATATATTTGCGGCACGTTCCAGAGTGGAAAATACTCTTAGTATCGCCCTGGTATAAGACCATCATTCAGAAATGAAACGTTGCTTGAAATGGCTTACAGCCGTGTTTGGTGACCAGATCTGCATAGCCAGGTACTTCCCTTTTTTTTTTACAGTGAATACCGCACAAGAATCTCAACTGCTCCCGTCTGGAGCCAGTGAGACTATGGCATCCCCAATTGGGGTATGTTGTGAGGCTGAAGGTAGTGGGGAGGGAAAGGAGGTGGGGTAGAGGAAAGTTGGGAAGTACCTGGCTATTCAGATCTGGTCACCAAACACGGCTAAAGCCATTTTTAAGCAACGTTTCAATTCTGAACGGTGGTCTTACACCAGGGCGATACTGATAGTATCTTCCACTCTGCCTTCCTCTTACCCATCTCCTTCCCTTCCCCACTGCCTTCAGCCTCATAACATACCCCAATTTCGGATGCAATACTCACTGGCTCCAGAGGGGAGCAGCTGGGACTCTTGTGAGGTATTCATTTAAAAAACGTACCTTTTTTTACATTAGCTCCACACGGAATGTCGTGAGGAAAATAATTTTATTCATGTCCTATGACATCTTTGGGGATGTTGCATGGAGGGTTTTTTCAAGGAACGGAAGGAGATGGAGTTCTGGGAAGGAAAATGTATGAAGAATCTGGGTTAGTCACCAAACGTAGCGAACCACTTAGGGTGACCCATAGTAGAGGTGTTAGTTATCCAATAAATGGTTCCCGGGGCGGCATTACTCATTCCCGACTTCCAAATTGGAGTATTATATCTATTTATTGATATCGTATTTAATTAGTTTTATTTTATTAATCTTGTATTATTGTGACAGCTATTTCGGCCTTCAAGGTCATTATCAAACATATAAATGTGACGTTAATAAAATAATCAAAGAAAAAATGTTTTTTCTCCGTTACCTAAACTTTAAAATAATTTTTAAATTTACAAAATATTTTTTAAATCTTTTTTATGAACGGGTAACAAAAAATAGCAATTGACTTAAATTGTATGCACGTCATAAAAATTGTTAAAGTAAATTGTGCCTAGTTTTTTTTTTTGTGAATACCGCACAAGAGTCCCGCCTGGTACCTTTTGGAGCCAGTAAAATTATGGCATCCCCAAATGCGATGTTTTGAGGCTGAAGGCAGTGGGAAGGGGAAGGAAATGGAGAAGAGGAAGGTGGGGAAGTACCTGGCTATTCAGATCTGGTCACTAACTTCTCCGTCTTCCCTCCCTACCGCGAACCCTTCTTACCACCCGGATTCCCCTCTTCCTCCCGCCACCCCTCCTTGCCGCTTAACTATATGAAACACATACATTTTTCAAACAACTCGCGCACCACCTATTGTAAAATTTATATACAAATTTCATAACACCATTTATAACATTTTGTTCACACAACAAAACACTAAAGTTTCATCGCAATCAAAAGTATTTAATATAGGAAATAATTACCAATAAGATGAACAAAGAAACATTCATGTATATAAATACTATAAGATACGGCCACACGTTGCTGTGACTAACGAAACACAACGCCACGCATTACCCAACCTTTATAACCAACGCTATCTGTTAAATCAAATCCACACCGTCCGCTTGCCAGCTTGCTGCCCGCTCCCGCTGCCCGCTTGCCAGCCCGCTCACTTTATTTATATTTTTCAACCAATTTACACAAAATCTTGACAAATTATATACCTAAAAATCTTCCTCATGAATCACTCTATCTATTGGTGAAAACCGCATGAAAATCCGTTGCGTAGTTTAAAAGATCTAAGCGCACATACAGCGGGAACAACTTCATTTTATACTAGGTAAAGATAAAGATGGATTTTGAAAATGTTTGATAAATTTCATCAGAAATTACGAAATATTGAGATTACTTCAGGCACACAGACATGCCCTAATACACTTCTGTTACGTTCTTTAACTCTTCAGTAGATAGGTACATCATAAGAATACCAGAATAAATGATTTGTGCTATAAATACTTTAAAAGATACATTTATTTATTTATTTATATCTATATATTACAGTTTACACCTTATTGTTAACATTTTTACATATGTAATATATTTTGAAAACATTTTTACATATTAATATTACATTTCATTATGTTGTGTGTTTGGTAGGTTTGAGAAGGTGAAACTGTTGGTTGGTAATATTGTATGTTTCGTGAACACCTCACAGGAGAACCTGTGCTGAGGTGTTGACGTGTTTATGATTAAGTGTGACAGGTACAGGTATCATCTATGTGTTGTAGTAGAAAGTTAGTTTTTTTCTTTTTTTTACATTTTAATGGTAATTGTACATAGATTACTTAGAATAAAAAAAAAATATATATATAAGGTATATATGTATATTATATGTACATATGAATAGTTGGTAAATTCTTGATAGACATGTTTATTTATTTTACACTTGTTATAGTTTGGTTATGTTTGGTTAGGGATTAAAGTATTTTGAATAAAGAGAATATCTTGATTTTTGATCCAGGCTGTGATATGTTTTTTGTGGATGTTTGTAGATGTATTACATTATGTATGTATGGATGTGTGTACATTATGATTCATGTTTCCATCAATTTGTGGTTTAATATAATTAATTTTTTGGTATAAAACCACAAGATTGTAAATATTGTCACTTGTCACCTACTTGTCGGTTGATAATAAACATATTTGGCTGATTCTGGTAAGGATAAATTATTATATATTATATAAAAATCTCGTGTCACGGTGTTTGTTGTCGCACTTCTCCGAAACGGCTTGACCGATTTTTATGAATTTTTTTGTGTATATTTGGTAGGTATGAGAATAGATTTTAAAGCATATTTCATACCGCTAGGTAATTAGGGTGTACCTGCCCAGAAATTATTTTTTTTCAATATTTTTGTTGTATTTTTTTTTTATTTGGCATCAAAAAATACCTATAACCCAAAATTCTAACAATCCTACCCACACCCTCCCGTTTTAATCGCGATTTTAGTATTTTTGTATGAACAAATTTAACCGTCTGTCTATTAAATGTACGTCTGTATTTATGTTATTGAATGACATATGGCGCTACGATCGCCTCATATAGCAGAACAATTTTTTCCGGGTCAGCTAGTATATTATATAATAAGTATGTACAGCAATTCTGTGAACAGTAGGCTTCGCGTATGAAAATACGTACGTACTTCTTCAAACTTCGCAAATATACTTTGTGAAAACAAATATATTATTAACATTGTCGACATGTTTCTTCGTTGGATAAGAGATTGGTATTAATTAATGGGCCGTATTCATAAAAAAAGGTTATGCTTATACTTGCAGAATCTAAAGGAAAACCTTCAGCTTGCATTCATATTAATATTGTTTATCAACACCTGTTCGTGATGAAAGAATTTTTCCGAAATCGCGGGGGCATTGGCAATTTCATCTGCTATGAACTGCAGTTCGGTTGTATATGTTTTCTTTGCTCGAAGTCCTGTACTCAAATAAAATCGATAAGAAAGAAATACCGTAAATAAACAAACCATCGAAAACAGGTTGGAAACTGCCGCGGCACAGTCACAAGCCAAAATGCCAACAACCTTTTACTTCTTTATCTTGGAGGATATTCTAGCAAGTATAAGGTAATCATTATGAATACGAAAAAAAGGAAATGCTTATACTCCTACCTTTTTCTTCAACTCAAAACCTTATAATTCTACCTTATACTTACAAGGATATCCTTCAGTTTTTTTTAATATGGCCCAATATCGTGACGAAGAAATCATTGTTTTTGAAACATGTCGAAAATGTTAATAATATAGTAGTGTTTATAAAGTCGTTTGTTTTCATTAAATACGTACGTACGTTTATAATTTTCTTTTTTAATAAATCAAACCCAAAATCCCTTCAAAAATCATATTTGTATCCGACAAAATATCCTCTACAAAATGAAACGAAATGAAGCTCGACAAACGGACAAAACATCCAAAAAAATATCTACTAAAACCTGACCTAACCAAACCAAACCTAACCTAACCATACCTAACCTAACCAAACCTAACCTAATCTAATCTACGAGAAACAAAAAATTGGACAAATACAGACATCCTGTAAAGACAATAAATTATTGTTCAAAAATAGTAAAATGGGACAAAAAAATACAGACATCCTGTAAACAAAATAAATTATTGTTCAAAAATAGTAAAATGGGACAAAAATAATACAGATATCCTGTAAAGAAAATAAATTATTGTTCAAAAATAGTAAAATGGGACAAAAATAATACAGACATCCTGTAAACAAAATAAATTATTGTTCAAAAATAGTAAAATGGGACAAAAATAATACAAACATCCTGTAAAGACAATAAATTAATTATTGTTCAAAAATAGTAAAATGGTACAAAAATAATACAGACATCCTGTAAAGATAACAAATTATGATTGTTCAAAAATAGTAAAATGCAAAATAAGTTTAGGTTGAGTTAGGTTAGGTTTTGGTAGATAATTTGTTGCAGGATGTTTGTAGGATATTTTTTCGGGGATATTTTGTCGCGTGATGAAATTTTAAAAATGCCCAGATTCACACAACATCTCCAAAGATGACGAAGGTTTCGACAAAAATTATTTTCCTCAGGGCCTCTATTGCATCAACAGCAGTCGTTAATTCATTGATCATCTTGCTTGCAGCCCCCCTTGCAGTATGTGCGGAACCACGAGTCGGTAGCCCTGGAGCCCGGGGTGGCGGAGCCAGCGGACATGTTCCTCAGCGCCCCCTCGTCTCCCGGAGGAGTCAAGCGAAGTGCGGCCGATGCGTGAGTACCTACCTGATATCAACACAACATAACCTAACCTAACCTAATCGAATCTCCTCACCCATTTTTCTTTTATCTGCAAATAATTACTGTGTAAATTAATTATTTAGCGGTCCAATAGAGGATAGCGGCGCAATATATTGCTAGAGGACACACACGTTGCAATATTATTGTCCAATAATTTAGTTTACAACTGACATTTATATAGTCAACAACTCAATATGTCGAAAAGTAAAGGATGTGTGACCATTAATTTAGTCATAACTTTGAAAAAAAAGTTTAACGTTCTACAAAGCTGGCAAACTCTGGTATAATTAAAAACACTCCACAATAAATTTTCTCTCTTTTTCTTAACTTATTTTATTAATTTAGGCCATCTCGATCATAAACCTATATCCCATATGATGTTCACTGCTTGACTGGGTAGGCAGAAATTAACCATTATTGTGCAATATCACCCACAGACGATTCAATATTTATCAGATTAGATCGTATTGCACCATAAATATATCACTCTTTTTGATTGACTCAATACATTGTGCAATCCTTCAATAAAACCTACAGACAGACAATATTATTGTGTAATATGCATTACTGTGCAATATATTGACTATTATATTGAACGTCTAGGAGCCGCTTACAAATTTTCATATTGGGAAGGTAAATACAAAAATGAATTATATACCTACGAAGAATGTATACAATGTTATTGTGGTGTATAGGTTAGTCCTGTAATTCCAATATCCTTCAATATAGTTTTGTGGTATCTTAACAGATGTCAGTTAAATAGTATTTTAGAAGAGTATAATCTATCATTTACATTTGTTACATCGAATCTGTACAACATCGCTTCCTACGAGGAATTGCTTGGAGGTTAGGACTTGAAAGAGGAGAATACTCGTATGATGAAATTGAACAAACTTTAAACATTTCCTCTTTAGACAAACGTAGAAAGGACTCTGATCTAATATGCATTTTCAAAATTATCAACAGTATTACTGACACACCTGCTTTGTTACAACTCATTCAGTTCAACATTCCTTCCCGTAGACTCCGAAATAATGAATTGCTGTTCCTCAATCAACATTCTACTAATTATGGATATCATTCTCCTTTATCCAGAATGTCGAGACTTGTCAACACAAATCAAAGCATTGAATTTTTTGGTGTAAGCCTAAGTGACTTTCGGCAGTCGTTACTGTAGTGTTGGTAATATGTTAATCTGTCGGGTAGGTTCGGAAATACCGAACATAGCCGAAGCGACCTAACATCGGTACGATATAATAGCGAGCGGAGATCTCGCGCGCCCTTTTTCTCGTCAGACGGCTTACAGCCAACATTGTACTATTATATTCTATTAAACAGTTTCCGTGTATCAAAGTACTACGTGTTTAAATAATAACCTTGAAAACATCCTAGAGGAATACTGGAGATAAAGGGCCCAGTATTGCCTGCAAACATTGGACATCACAGTTACGCAATGTGGTTTTTTAAAGTCTTTTTAAATCCATCTTCAAGCTACTTGTAGTTGTCTTCTCTATGTACTTTTATATTATATGTATTTTGTCAATGCTCTTCATCGATATGTAATCTCCTTTCATTCTGATCTCTCTTTTTTCTTTTCTGTTCGTGTTATTGTTATATTGTTAATTGGACTATTTGTCCGTAAATAAATAAATAAATAAATAAATCATCGTTCGTGTCTAACGAACGAACAGTACCGATAGTAGCCGAAAGCATATGGTAGACGGCTAGACTCCATTGGTTTCGCGAGTCCGAAGCCGCAGAGTTACTTGATAAATTTCATTGATGGAAATAACCTTTATTATATAGTTATTATAAACTAGAATTATTCTATTTAAAAAAAATTGTTATTGATCAATTTAACATAAAATATATTTTAATTTTTTGATACTCTTCTCAAATAATCCCATACCTACTTTAGGTAACACTTTAATAAAGACATTTTCTTATTATACGCATCGTAAGACAAAAGTATTATGTATTACTTTATGTTTACAAGATCTCTAATAGAGAAAATAAAAAATAAAAATGTGACAAAACCATAAAATTGTATTTTTCAATTAAAAGAAAATCAACACATGGACTCTAATATCTTAATTTAAATAACACGTTACTCTAATATTTTAAACTCGTGGTAGTGTTTAGCCTAAAAGAAACTAAATAGTAAAATTATTTGAAACAAATAAAATATTTCGATAGCTTGTTGTGTTTAAAATAAAATTAAACCGATAATTTAAACAAATGTTTTGAATAAAGATCGTCACGTTGTGAAAATAAATGCAGAGCGCCAGTTCAAGAAATGAACAGAATATTACATGGTAAATCAAATATTCATGTACTATATTAAAAATTAAACGAAGAATTCGCTTGTAGCTCGTCGGAGATCCACCGAAGTACGTCTACCTCATCAAAACACATGTCCAGTCTCTAGACTTTCATTGGAACTGTTTGAAAAATTAGCTTGCACATTGTATATTTTAGTCAACAGAAGAATGCAGGATTCTTTTCGTTCAAATTTTGGCATTTCAAATAGGAATTGAAAAACAATTTGAATTAATGCTTAACAATTGTCTTTATGAATGGGTGCTTACTTAGCATTATTTCAAACTGTCAAATAAGAGTAGAAAACATAGGAGGGCGCCACTGTAGTTCAAATGGCAAAACTAAACATATAACTCATGGTTTTCATGTAAAGCTGTGTAACCTACATTTTTATACAAAATTAAAAATGGCGTAAAAGTGAAAAAAAAATCATTACAATATCCGTTACCCACTGATCTCAAAATTAGAATTGCGTATAGGTATATTATTATTACACCTTCGCAATTTTGTGTTAACATAATGAAGAAAAACGATAATGTAATAAAATATAAAGCACAGTTTAGAGATTGCCCACATTTATTTAATACTAGCTGCACCTAGCGTTGCCCGGGCTTTCGATCGTGTCTCTAATTCTGAATATATTTAACTCATTCAGATCTAAAAGAAGTGTAACTAAACTCACCGTTAGTGATTCTTCCTTTCTATATACTGTTAAATTCAAATTTATGTTAAATTAAATTAAAGCAAATCGCTTTAGTTAGTTAATTCCAGAGTAGGTACCATACCTGATATTATATAAATGTGTATTATTTTCAAATCTCCCTTCCCTAGTTTCCCTCCTATTTAGTCGGTATTGGATGTTGTCGGGAACGAGAACGCCAGAAGCAGCCTTTGAAATTTGGCCACAAGCGCGCGCCGGGTCGAGGGAACTGTTCGAAATTCCAAAACGGAGGTAAAATGTTTGAACACACTTTCAGCTGTGGGAATTTGCCGCGAATTTAAGAATATTTTGCTGTTGACAGCTTAATTAATGGCGGGCGTGCGTTTGACAGCTTAATTACGCAAAAACTATGTTCGCGCCGTGTTGTACAACTGAACTAGGGTTGCCACTGCTATCTGGAAAGAAGTCACGTTCTCCTTTTCCTCTTTAAACAATGTTTTCCATGCGTTCATTAAAATACTGCTATCATTTTTTTAAATATAATCGGACATTCTTTATAACACCGCGTCGTTTAATAAAAAAAATCTGACGTCACCAAAGATATTTAAATACAAGAAATATGCTACGATGGCTTCCCGACCGTCGACGGACTACCCTTTAATGGGAATAGTTTGAATACCGAAAGAATTCGTTCATTTTATTGATTTTTTATAGGTGTGCTGTAGTATTGGTTAACAATATCGGCCGGAAACACAGTCCCACCAAGTTAAAACTTCCGATAGCACATCTCTTATATTTCAATATCTTTGAACATCACAGTGCTTTTAACTTATTTTTTGTTTTATTTTGAAAAGTTTTATTTCACAAGGGGGCATATATTAATTACGTGAGCAGTTTTTCTTCCAATCTAGACCCCCCCCCCTCCCCCCCCCCCCTTGGTGAGATAAATTTGGGCCTTTTCGTATATTCTTTTCAAGTAACGTGAGGTTTTGCTGGACCTCCCCCCTCCCCTTTTGAGCTCACGTAATTAATGTATGCCCCCCAAGTATATTGGTTACGTAAGGTAGCAGCACATTTTTTGACACATCCGTCTCACTCACAAGCAATCTTAAAACTAACTTTAAAAATTAAAGAATTGATTACAATTTATTTGGTGAGGGGAGTGGAAGGGGTGATTTTGGAGGAGGGGGGAAACAGTGGAAGGATTCAATACAACAGGGAACACTGTCAATAGTGGTGTTTTACAGGCTGCTATTATTTTGTTTCTAAATATTAGATTTCTATGTTAAGGTTTCTAAAGCGCCCAAATTAAAGAATGTACCTATTGATATTTCAATGTTCAAACTTAGATTTTTCTTTGTTGAAGCTATGACCTATCTCTATTAAATGAATAGCAAACTCGCAATAGTTATAATTTTGTAAACCGAGTTCATTTTCCCTGATCCTAGTTTTAAAATTTCTAATAGACCTACATACTGCGCGTCACGACCATTACATTCTGTGTCCCTTTTTTTTTAATATATTAGAAAAATCCTTCTCACTAATTATTATTTTTTTTTATTTTTTTGGAGCTAGTGTAGAAAGCTGGAGAAATGTGATATGATAATGTGCGGGATATTTTTAAAAATAAGTCATAAATGTGAAATAAAACTCTCCAAAACAATATGTCTAAAAATTGTTATATACGCAGTGGCAATATTGAAATTTTGAAAAAATATAAATTTTATTTTCAGCTACAACAACATCAATAACGTCATATTTTTCAATCTTATCACTCTAGCTCACTGAAAACTCATGGACCGCCACCGATACGGCTAATGCCCAAGAAATAAAATAAAAATAAAAATGTTGATACTGTGTTAATTTAATCAGTTCCTAAAGATGTTTGCTATGCTTAGGATGGGTTGTTTAAAAAAAAATTAACAATTACATTTTTCTAGCTAATTTTCACGTTCTCTGAAAGTTCTGTTCGAGTTCTGTAGTTATTTTAGTTTTATGAAGCAACTGGTATATAATGATATAATAACAACAGAACTTGAATAGAACTTACACAGATCGTGAAAATTATTTTTTTTAAATTTTGAATTGTTCAACTTATTTAATCAACCCGTCCTTAGATGCGCATTGCAATGAAGTTAAAATAATTTGAGTTTGTGTTCGAAATATTAGTGATTAGAAAATCGATTAATATGCTAGTCAACTATGATTAATAATCTGAATAAATTGTAATAAATGATCTCTCTTTGGCTTCGAAGGTCATCAGCTTGTCAATATATCTTTCAACACTCTGACGCACAATGATATAATAAATAAAGATGAAAGAAGCATGAAATAAAGATATCATTCAAATAAACCGCCTCATCCTCCATCGTAAGTCCTCCGTTAATTTATTTTCTAGTGACAACCCTGAACTGACGGTTCGCGGGCGGAACGTGATTTCGAAGTTTTGAATTTGAAATTAGAAGGTGGCGTTCTCTTATTTGTTTTTCTTTCTCTGTGGAAACTCATTCACAGAGAGTGGGGAGGTTATTTCGAAGTGTCGACGTTTCGAATCGTTTGATGTTGTATTTTATTTTTAAATATGGTTTTTTGGGATTTACGTCTTTAACACAAGTTTTCTGGTTAGTAATTTGGTTTTAGATTCTTTCCCAGGTGAGAATTTTTTCGTCAAACCGAACGTGATTTTGACATATTTAATAGATTTGGTATTTCTTAAAATATAAGAACATATTTTTTCAAGATTTTTGGTATATGCTGTGAAAGTGTTTGATGTGGAGTGTTAAATAAATTTACTCGTTCGTTCGATTAATTGCATTTCTTCGATGGTTTGGTTACCTATAGATTTTTAAACCCGCTTTTGGGAACAAATGTTAGGTTTCGCAGAAATTGTTGTGTCTCCCTTACTATCATGGTGAGAAATAAGATGTAAACGGTGTTAAAAAAAGAAAACACCACGCTTTATATTCAAATCTAAAAATTAACCAAAAAATAATTAAAATGTACATCTTTATGAAACCAAAGTTTGCGTCCACAATTTGAAAAAAAATTACGAGACGTTGGGAATTTTTTATTAATTATTTTTATATACAAAGTAAAAGTGAGAGAAGGATAACGTTTATAATAAATATGTTTGTCTAATAAAATGTGTGTTTTAATTTTTTCGTTATCAGTAATTTTTGTTTTGTTAAAATGGTGAACCACTTTTAAAACTTTATGTTTGCTTTAAAAATTCTTATATTTCAAAAATTATATGTTTACTAGCTTTTTCCCCCGGCTTCGCTCGCATGGTGTTAGGGGGGTTGCCACTCCGCCTCCTCCTCCTTCCCTCTCGTCACTCCACTCTCCCCATACCCCCCCTCCCCCCACCCCCCACCTACACCTCTCACATTCCACACATTAATTCCCGGTACATTCAGTTTTCAAACTGCTCGCGTGCCACCTATTACAATTTTTTATATAAATTTCATAATGGCAGAGCTCAACAGTAGTTTTATACAAAATAACTAACAAAAAAAAGAATTATCCAATTTGGTGCAGTCGTTCGGAAGTTATGAGCATACTTACATTTCGGCGATTCATTTTTAGAAATAGATATTATTAACAACGACGACACCACAGCGCACTCTTTTTAGGTGGAATTGCTTAATTTAAAAAAAAAAACATCGTTTCCAAAGCAACAATTTGTTTGCTTTTCTTCTGACGTTTGCAATAATTCGATTTTGTTAGGGACAGAAAACATATGATAAATAATTTCGTAACGCCACAGCTTATTCATAACGCTAGAGCTTACCAATACATATATAGCCTATATTACTCGCAAATAATGTAGCTTTACATTAGAGAAATAATTTTTAAATTCCATTCAGTATTTATTGCGTGAAAGAGTAACAAACCTCCATACGTCCATACATCAATGAATACATACATCCATACAAACTTTCGCCTTTATAATATTAGTTGGATAGGATTAAGAATTATTAAATTTAAACCATCAAAAATGTCATCGGGCACCAAAATTTCATTAACATTTTTTATTACCAATAATGTCAGGAATCACTGGTTAAAGTAAGTCAAGAACTTCCCTTAGCGCCCTGTTTAGATTATTATTTTATATCAAATATGTGTAGATACATATATTATGTATTAATAATATATTATGATAAACATATTACTTCATTGAAATTTATTTGCGCGTGCTGTGGTTCGCGCCTGCCACATTTACATCCTTAGACGATGATCTTCAAAACTCTGCCACGATATACTAAGTAAAAGATATCCATCAATTCCAAAAAGTGCCATTTTCTTCCAAACCAAAAGGCATATTGACAGCCGTCTTAAGATAAAACCTTCCTTTCTTATCCGCCGTCGCGCCATACCCCATGAGAGCCGGCCGCCCTTTGTCGCTCTCGCAGAGTCCTCCCTGGAACCTCTCCCAGCTGGAGCAGCTGATGGCCAGGAAGGCTGTAGGACGAAGGATGGACTCTGCGAAGAAATCCCAGGCTCTGGAGTGACTGCAGGAGGGAACTAGGCATCCTGGTTGCTCAATACCTCCGTTTGGGTAGAAGTCTGCGGAACCTAGTCAAAAAACTTATATTTACTTATTCCATAACAACTCATCAAAGAGACACCAACACCCCTTTTAAAAGCAATTAAAAGTGATGAAAAAAATAGCCTATAACCTAATCTGACATATTTCTTATCACTTTCAAAGAAGTGATGAAGTGCTTTAGAGGAAACACGGTCGCCGAGAAATTTGAATAATAGGTATTTTACAAAACCGTTGTTGTCACTGTTGCTCTTATTTTCCCGGATACTGAGCGAAAGGGACAATTGCACATCGGGTTGATAATACCTTAAAAATTTCATCAAAATCGACGTTTTATATTCCCCATTTTTCTTTTCCAAAACTGGACCGATTTTTGAGATTTTTTTACTAACTGTATTAGAAGAAAATACTGTGTGTATTTAAAATAAAATTGTCTACTTTGAATACTGAGTCTTTTGGTGGCGTTCGAACCAGGCAATTTTAACGATTTTGAAGGGTCCTAACTCCTATAAGAAGTAACTTATAAAAGGAACAAACGTACCGACCAGCAAGTGGTCGATAACTATATCATATTAAAAAAATACTTGCACTAGTGTCAAAATCCAGAGAGAGAATCTGGGAATATGTTTGTGTGGACAAAACTCCGCCCGGTTCCCTCTCAAACACTTGAATCATTTTACGGAGAAAGAAATGTGTCACACAAGTGAATGGTAGAAGAAACAGGTTCGCCCGAGGAAGATATGACACGTCCAATGCTGTCCTTGTTCTACCGGCATTTCAAAGGAAGATGGTCTGAGGAACTAGCGTCATTGATCCCTTAGGCACTGATGCAGGGTCGGAAAACAAGCCAAACGCGCGACCAACATTTGTCGTATGAGAACGGTTCGTTTCTATGACTCGCTTATTGAGCAGGTAAAACAGCTCGGCTATGAATGATTTGTAGGCCTCTGCATTTTCCCTATCATGGTTCTCTTCAAGATCCAGGTTAACTTCTTCCTTTCTTCAAAAAGTCATGGCATTACAAAGATTAGGGAAATTATTTTCCTCAAGGCCTCTGAGTGGAGTCAGTGTTAAAAAAACTTGATCATTGAATTATCATACCTATCCGGCTCTCCAGTCCATAAACTCCTGAAGCGGTATGAATGGCGTCCACAAAGTCGGCATCAGTCCTGGTGAGCCGGAGAGATGGGTCCTCCCGGAAGAAGCAGGGTCCGGCGGCATCTAGCCCCGTGACCCTGGCCACCCTGGACCCACTCAACTCCTTGAAAGCCTTCGCTGTAAAGCTGGCGATCTGAGCCCCGAGACTATGCCCTATAAGGTGGATGGAAGATGCATTTACTCCATCTGGAAAGATAAAAAACACTTTTTGATTTGGTATATGATGATATATGAGTCAAAAGACAGATTATAAGAACATTGCATTCAAAATATAGGCTGATCTACCAATAACATAATATCGTAAGGTATTTTGGATACATTGCACGCTAAATTGAAACTTCCTAACCGGAGAAACTCAACGTTACCGCCAAAGTGGAAAACAGGAGAAATAAAGGAAGATCACACAGGAGGCTCTGAGGAACACAATTTTCTTCCGGGTCTATATCATCTTTTGGGGATGTTGTGTGGAGGGTCTTTTTGGAAAATGAAGGAGAGGAAGTTTTGTGAAGGAAAACGGTATAGGGGGTGAGTAGGAATGTTCAGGAGTGACGGATGTATTATTTCATCCCTTCCACTGCGGTGCAACGCGATGTTCCAAGAGAGTCCTGCTGGAGAGGTCAAAAGGTCTCCCTCAACCAATCTCTCCCAATCTGGCCCGCCATACAGCTGGTGGGTAGATCAATCCGCTGCCAAGACCCGGACAAACCTCACCCAATGAACCTGGGAACCCTTGCTAAGTCACCAAACGTCGCCACTTGGAATAACCCACGGCAGAGGTGTTGGTTATTCATTACATGGCGGTATCCAATTTCTGCCTTCCAAATTGAAATGTAAGAGTGATCAGGTATCACCGTTGTCCGAAATATCGGTGTCCTTAGCTTTCAAAGCAGAGCAGAAGTGTAGGATCCTTATTCATCAGGGAAACTAGAATGGGGGTCACAAACCTCGGCAATAAGACAATGACTAAAGAAGTTGATGTGCTAATGCGATTGGAGGAAGAAATGTGTGCCAACGCAGAAATTTATGAAGGGACCAGGGAAATTCGTGATTAATTATTTGCATTTGACTGTCAACTTTTCAGTTTTAGCTCACTTTTATGCAACTCCATCAACATCTGCCCCACTTCCTCTCCAATAAATCTTATATAAGTAGTTGCCCTCAGATAGTCCGTCTTAATGAGGCTGCTCGAGTCCATTGTGAAGACATTCAGACCTCCCTTCTGCACCAGGCTTCTTCCCATTGTCTGCACAGACTTACTGGACAAGTTGTCCATGAATCCGTGGGCGAAGATCACAATGGGAAAGCCTTTTTTGTAATATGATGAAGAAAGTATTTTGGAGGATGAGCCTAAAATGGGGATTCGTTGTTGCTGAAATAAAAGATAACAAAACATTAATAAATAACCAATAACAGTATATAGGAAACAGTATCTGGTAGAACAATGAAATAAGGTTGACTACCATCAGCTTAGGGAGACATGAAGTAGTATGTATTATTCTACTGAAGGTTGACTAAGTTATTCCACTAGTCCTTCCTTCTTGCAATGCATTACAAATATTGCCATTTCATTAAATTAATAAATAGTACCACCCAAATACCAAAACTCTAATTGTGCAGGAGAGACAAAAAAACTTTTGGGGAGTATCAACTTTCCGTTTCAGGTCAAAACTATTTTGTAGCTATAATATTGGAGATTGACGTTATTTCATTCAGTATACAACCGATGTCGGTTATCTAGCATTGCTTGTAGATGCTTGATGGTCTCGCTTGCCGATGATGAAACATTTTAATAGATTTTCAGGTAACAATGTTTCCCTACCGAGAAAATATATGGCCTCTAAATCTATAAAAGCCAGGTAACACTTTTTGGTACACGGTACAATCTAGTAAATCAGAAAGGCATTGCTTATGGCCACTGTGATTGATATCTAATGGTGGTATAAGTTTACAACCTTGGCTGAAACAGCTTCTCTATTGAATTTCACAAAAAAATATCCTTTAATCTGTATGTCGCTTATGTGATATTGTTTCTTTCGTCAACGATTTGCTTTTCAACGCGCATTTGATTGTGTTGTCTATATTTTCTTGCCTAGTTTCCAAATCATCGTTATGATAGGTACTTTCACTTCTGCAAATCCTTTTTCAGCTTACAAACATTAATATGATTTTCTTGCGCTACACTTACTTGTGTTTCATTAATCCAGAGGTCGATCATTACATGAGAAAAATCCGGTTTTCTGTTTTGAAGCTGGTTATAGTCTAATCCAATTACTCTCTTTATTGGATTGCCTTAAATCAGAGAATTCCCATTTTGCATTAATTTGAAATTTCCCTTATTGAAATGCTGTGATATTCTATGTCAGATTCTTTAGAATAATGAAATTGTGACCCATGTAATAAAATATTGTTTCAGCGTTTATGAGCCAAAAATCTATAAACAATCTA
Source organism: Limnephilus rhombicus (assembly GCA_929108145.2). NCBI lineage: Eukaryota > Metazoa > Arthropoda > Insecta > Trichoptera > Limnephilidae > Limnephilus > Limnephilus rhombicus. The sequence continues at coordinate 12,811,534 of OV815297.1, read as the reverse complement.
TACTGAGCGATTCACAAATTAGACATAAGCTTTCTACTTCTAGCATTAACGAATTCCAGCACTAAGATATTCTAGCATTAACATTATAGCATGAAGATATTCCAGCATTAAGATATTCTGGCATTAATATATTCCAGCACAAAGATATTACAGCAATAAGATAGTCTAGCATTAAAATATTCCAACATTAAGATATTTCAGCAAATAAAATAGATATTCCAGCATTAAGATATTTTAGCAATAAGATATTCCAGCATTAAGATATTCCAGCATTAAGATATTCCAGCATTAAGATATTTTAGCAATAAGATATTCCAGCATTAAGATATTCCAGCATTGAGATATTACAGCATTAAGATAGTCTAGCATTAAGATATTCCAGCAATTTCAGCAATAAGATATTCCAGCATTGAGATATTACAGCATTAAGATAATCTAGCATTAGGATATTCCAGCATAAAGATATTCTAGCATTAGGATATTCCAGCATTTATTAAGCTATTACGGCATTAAGATATTTCAGCATTAAGATATTTCAGCATTTAACTTAACATATTCTAGCATTAAGTTATTTAAGCATTAAGATAGTATAGCTTTAAGATATTCTAGCATTAAGATATTTAAGCATTAAGATATTAGAGCATTAACGTATTCCAGCATTAAGATATTCCAGAATTAAGATATTCTAGCATTAAGATGTAAAAGTTCCACATATAAATTTCTTCTTTACTTACAATCTGAAAAACCCAGTTTAATAATGTCCGTCTGTTCTGCTAAAGCTAAATGCAAAATATTCTGTTCTCTGTCTGAAATTGGACCGCCTGAATAATCAGATATTGCTGATCCACTCATCATGATGACTATTGCCAGAATTAAAATTACTCGAGGCATTGCAAATTTAAAATCACCGAATTCAAAGAATTAATATTATTTGAAATAGAGGTTACAGATCTACCGACAAACGAATAACACTTTCGTTTTTTATACAAACTTTATAAAATCTATAGATTCTTTTCACTCACAAACTACTTTTCCTATTCACGATAAGTTCCATACCTCAACAGTCGGCGTTAGGAACTATAATATGTGTTTTCTAGAAGATATGAATTAGGCCTCTTTTGTTGTATTGCACCGCAGAAGCGAACTTACAGTCGTGTTAGACGTAAAAGTTAACGCTTTTTGATAAGTCTGTTTTTGTTAAAATTTAAATAATATGACTATTAACAATTATCAATAATTCAACATAAACAATAACGTTCTCCCACATTCCACCTAATTTGGAGATCGTTAAATAAATTCGTCGAATTAAAAAAAAGTCGTCTAACAATTTTGAAGAGCGTGGTCCTGTTAGGGGATATTAATTTCTCGAATCGGAAACATTGATGTAATATATTTAGAGGTGACATGAAGCGAAAACATAGGTTCAACTATTTTACTGACCCCCAACGATTTAACAAATCCAATCCGGTCAACGCCTTTTCTATGATAGCAGAACACGTTTCGATAATTCTAAAAAAAGATTTTAAAATTATTTGTGTTCGCCGAGGCCTGCCAACATTTGTTTTTTTTTTTCATATTTGTCCTTTTTAAATTACCAGCATTTTTACATGAGCTCCACACAGGAGGCCCTGAGGAAAATAATTTCCCTCAGGGCCTATGTCATCTTTGAGGATGCTGTGTGGAGGGTTTTTTTAAGGAAAGGAAGGAGAGGAAGTTCTGGGAAGGAAAAGGGTTTAAGGGGTGGGTAGGAATCTGGGGTTCAGTATGTCCTGGTCATCCGCCTCCAAGACCAAGACAAACCTCACCCCATGAACCCGGGCACCCCTGCTAAATCACCAAACGTAGCGAACCACTTGGGGTGACCTATGGCAGAGGTGTTGGTTATCCAATAAAGGTTCCCGGGGCGGCGGTACCCATTCCCGCCTCCCAAATTGAAAAACATTACAAATATTTTACATGTTCACCCTGTACGTTTACTATATTCCAATGAATTAGTTATTTCCTTCTCCCGCGCCTCGTATAAAAAAGAAAGAGACAGAAGATAATAAAACGATGACGTTATATACGACCTCTCTCTCGGACTAGTATAGTGTGTAGGTAGGAACATGGCGTACTGTCCGTAGATGCGATTTGCATTTGGATGGTTGCCGGTATTTGTGCGCGCTGTAAATAGATAATTGTTCACGACTCATCTCCATACTTTCTATTATATATAAGATACTAGCTGACCTGACAAACGTTGTTTTTTTTTTTTACATTAACTCCACACAGCTCTGAGGAAAATAATTTCTCTCAGGGCCTATGTCATCTGGGATGCTGTGTGGAGGGTCTTTTTGGAGGAATGAACATTGGTCTTGAAGAGACCCATGTTGTAGGAAGGAGGAAACACAGAGGCCGGCAAATCATTCCACAGCCGGGCTGTTGAACACAAGAACGAGTCGAAGAAACGACCTGTTCTCATGTGACAAATGTCAACTGTGTACAAAGGGATCAATGATGCTAGTTCCTCGGAGCATCTTCCATTGTAATACTGGTAGAACAAGGATAGCATTCCCACAGACGCCTGTGCTCTAAAGATTGCAATCCGTCTGTGAGAATCTATTAAACGGACCGCCCGTTTCTGCACAGAGTCGAGGGTATTTTTCAGGTATTTTGGAGCTCCAGACCAGAGGTGGCTGCCCGTGGGGCACACTTGTGATTTGTACAGGGTTAGCAGTTGTGTACTATTAAAGTATCTGCGGGCCCTGTACAGTACGCCCAGTTTTTGGGAGGCTAACTTTACTCTGGCTTCGATGGAGCCCCGTATAAATTATTTCTATTGAATATTTTGGTTTTTAAATAAAAAATAACGAATGTGTTGTAAGTGTGTGGGGATGGGATCTATGACAGAGAGAAGAATTAAGCGCTGTAGACGATGACCGCCGATAAAAACAAAAAAACACTAACTAAAGTAGAAAAATGAAATAAAGAAAATCAATATTAATTTCGAAGAGCAATTGAGTGAACGATATTTTTTGTCAGTAAATCTTAAGCCAACACAAATAAGCTCGATGGTTTGCCCACGCGAGAACATGATGCCGAATGAAATATCAAAATGACGCAACGCTTCTCGTGAATGTCTTGCGCATGTGTGGATGAAAGTTCGATGAGGCGGACTTAGCGCCATCTGTCATTGAATAACATAAATAATTTCGTTCTGTTTGAAATACGAAAGACAGTTAAATTTTTTCATACAAAAATACTAAAATCGCGATTAAAAGCTGGGAGGGAGGGGGTGTGAAGGGTTAAAATTTGAGGTTTTATGTATTTTTTGATGCCAAATTAAATAAATATATAAAATAAAAAAATTGTCCAAAGAATAGATTTTTTTCTGGATTGGGACACCCTAATGACCTAGCGGTTTGAAATGTAGGTACTTTAAAGCCTATTCTCATACCTACCAAATATAAATAAAAAAATTCATACAAATCGTTTCGGAGGAGTACGACCACATACACCGTGATACAAGATTTTTATATATATTTTGGGCTCTCCTCACGACACTACATGTAGTGACTGCGGCAGTGACTGCAGAGAGCGTGGAGTTGAGCGAACTAGCGCTGTCTCGTTTGTTAAAGGGCCGCTAGAACTAGACAGCGCTAGTTCGCTCAAACCCACGCTCTCTGCAGTCACTGCCGCAGTCACTACATGCAGTGTCGTGTGGAGAGCCCAACCACTGGAGCGACCATGTCGAATAATTCGACGTTTTGTTTTCTTCTAGGATTGCCCACGTCGAATAATTCGACGTTTATGACGTACCACTCGTAAACAATTAAAAATTATTGTTTAGTTGACGAAAATTTCTAGGTTAAAATGACAGCCGTTTGTTGGCTTAGAATGATGTTATTGATTGTTTTAATTGATTTTTATTAAGTGTTTACATACGGCAGTTCCCGCAATTCAATTATCAATCTATTTAACGTGTTTTCAATTCGTGCAAATGAAAAATTAGTGGCTTTTTTACGTATTTTACGAAGTAAATTTTAAATTTCGAATTTCACCCGATCTTTGTGTTCATTTTTACAATTATTGACCTAATTACTTGACGTGTGCATTTGAACTGTAGTTTATCAATTAGAAGGATTCATAACAAAAATATACATGTAAATTTCAATTAGTTTAGAAAAGTTTTAGGAATAAATTCGGTGTTTGGGTAAAATTCCTAAAAAATAAAACTAGTTATTTTTATACTAATTTGGGGTCGGGGAATCCGAATCTGAAAGAATTAGGCGGCGGCAAGCAATATTAACTGAATTAAACGACTTTAAAAAATTTTATACACATACAGGAAAATAGCCATTTTGGAAGCATTTTGATTCCTAGAAAATCAAACTAGTTATTTTTATACTAACTATGGGCTGGGGAATCCGAATCTGAAAGAATTAGGCCGCGGCAAGCAATATTAACTGAATTACACGACTAAAAAATTTCTATACACACACACTTGAAAATAATCATTTCGGAAGTATTTTGACACATGTAGTACAAATATCATAGAAAAACAAGAAATATACAAAAACATGTGCCGGCAGTGTTACCAGCTCTTAAAAACATACCTTATAAATCGACCAAGTCTTCTTCGTCCGTCGTATTAACACACCTGATGAATTACGACTATCTCAACGGCGTATTCTTAAATCAAAAGTATGAAAATTCGTAGTCTTAAAAATGCGTAACCTAACCTAACCTAACGTTAGGTTTGTGTAACATGGTTTGTGCCCCTTTATACCGCCTGCTCGCGTCCCTAACCTAACCTAACCTAACGCTAGGTTTGTGTAACATGGTTTGTGCCCCTTTATACCGCCTGCTCGCGTCACGGCAAAAAAACATCCCTGTTTTCAAGTAGTTTAGCGGCTACGCTAGGTTTGTGTAACATGGTTTGTGCCCCTTTATACCGCCTGCTCGCGTCCCTAACCTATCCTAACCTAACGCTAGGTTTGTGTAACATGGTTTGTGCCCCTTTATACCGCCTGCTCGCGTCACGGCAAAAAAACATCCCTGTTTTCAAGTAGTTTAGCGGCTACGCTAGGTTTGTGTAACATGGTTTGTGCCCCTTTATACCGCCTGCTCGCGTCCCTAACCTATCCTAACCTAACGCTAGGTTTGTGTAACATGGTTTGTGCCCCTTTATACCGCCTGCTCGCGTCACGGCAAAAAAACATCCCTGTTTTCGAGTAGTTTAGCGGCTACGCTAGGTTTGTGTAACATGGTTTGTGCCCCTTTATACCGCCTGCTCGCGTCACGGCAAAAAAACATCCCTGTTTTCGAGTAGTTTAGCGGCTACGCTAGGTTTGTGTAACATGGTTTGTGCCCCTTTATACCGCCTGCTCGCGTCACGGCAAAAAAACATCCCTGTTTTCAAGTAGTTTAGCAGCTACGCCGGGTTTATGTAACATGGTTTGTGATACAAAAGAACGTGCCCCTTTATAACGCCTACTCGCGTCAAGGCATAAAAACTCCACAATACTAGTTGGTGTACCTTCCTAAAATATTTGAGAATCAATTATAAAAAATAAGTACTTAAAATATAAACATGTTATTTTACGTTATAAATATTACTGCTTAATGGCAACACTTAATTTTGTGTGGTAAAAACATCTATGTTATCGTGTTTTTCTATGATCTTTGTACTACATGTGTCAAAATACTTCCGGAATGATTATTTTCATGTGTGTGTGTATAGAAAATTTTTAAGTCGTGTAATTAAGTTAATATTGCTTGCCGCCGCCTAATTCTTTCAGATTCGGATTCCCCGGCCCATAGTTAGTATAAAAATAACTAGTTTGGTTTTCTAGGAATCAAAATGCTTCCAAAATGGCTATTTTCCTGTATGTGTATAAATTTTTTTAAAGTCGTTTAATTCAGTTAATATTGCTTGCCGCCGCCTAATTCTTTCAGATTCGGATTCCCCGACCCCAAATTAGTATAAAAATAACTAGTTTTATTTTTTAGGAATTTTACCCAAACACCGAACTTTAGCCAAGTTTTATATGTATATTTTGTCAGAATGGAAATGCGAAACTCGAAAACATTCGTGCAAGTATTCTAAAAGGTTAGTAATACGTATTCTTATGATTTTTATCTTATTAAAAACCTTGTATCTTAATTAACTACATTATATAAAAACATGTTGATGAATATCCAATGTTAGATCACAAATGTTTATAAAGCTGTAGTCTGATTTTGATATTGTCATTTAGGGTGTATTTGTAAAACGATTATTTTAGTTAAATAAAGCAAAAATCACGTAAATTCTTATTGATAATTGTAGACAATGAACGTATCCTACTAATTTCATACAGTTACTTTGTGTTAAATGTATTTCAGTATACTAAGTGGATTTCATTTTGTCACTCCGCGGTCTCAAATATCTATAAAAAAACTTCGAGCAAAATATTCCAAATCAGCTGATTGCACTTAAAAATTGACAGTTTAAAAATATGTTTGCTTCTGTGGTTATCAAGTAGGCCATAGACAACGTGTAGAAATCGAAAATATCCAATGTTGACTTGAAAAAGTAACATTTAGGGCAATTTCAAAGTAACGAACACGCAGGATTCGCACATTTTTAAAGTTTACGATTTTGTAATATTTTTTTTATAATTCCTACGAATATGCGATAATCAACAAAAGATAGGTTAATTCATTGGCTATATGGAACTATAATCAGTTTGCATGTCTCAATATTAAAATTCGGAGATATGATTTTTTCAATGTCGGCGGAAAAAAATCAAAATGAATACGAAAATATCACGAGCAATCCGAGGCAAAAGTTATAAAATGCACCGTCGCTCCAGTGGTTATCACGTCTAAATGCTGGAGAAGCATCCCCGTATATGTGGTAAAACCATGTACGATCATGTTAGAAATGTGGAGATCCGCAAATAATGCAATGCTGGTATAAGCGTAATGGGCCCACAACCCGGATTTGTACCGATTTATTACATATTTCCCTTAAACACGGTAAGTTTTAAAAGCTCTTAAAAAAATATATGTTATTCTTGAAGATAATATTTAGACTTTGCCTGCGCCGAAACGCAAATTATATAAAATTCCCTCGATAAAAAAAATCGCAAAGTATGCTCCAAATTATTATTAACTCGTTTGTTACAGTTATTTTACAAGTTATAGGTATAAAAAAATTCACAGTGTATCTTTAAACGCTGTTTAAGATAATTTTTGCTCTATTTTAAACGAGTCGTGTTTTATTAAACATTTTCGCAATTTTCGCATCGATTTTGTCGCTGTAAATGTTAGCGCTCTCCTCTAACATTCGTAATTTCGTATCTCTCCTTCTTCTTCTTTTCGGGCCCGCTTGCAGAGCCTTAAGAAAGGGACGGTTAGATGGTTTGCGCATGCAGAACGAATGAACGAAGAAGGTCGGGGACTCTCCAAGAAGACATGGCACCATGAAGTGATTCAGATACTTGAGTCGGGCCATGTCAAAAGTCAGAATAATAGAAGAGTGAAGAATATTGAGACTCTGTATGAATGTGAGTGAGGCAAGGAGTGTGTACGAAGACTGAGTGGTTCTTTCTGCTTACCCCTATGGTAGTTAGTAACGGCGTGATGGTTAGTTAGTCCGTATTCCCCAGCAGCGGCTTCAGAACAGTTCGCCACTGGCCAGTCAGCGTGCATGCGTTTTAATGCAGTCAAATTGCACCAGCGATTACTCTAGGATGCAAAGATAGATTGTACATTCATGACTGCAATTTGTCAACATTATCGAAAAATTGACTGCATTATTTATTCAACTAGCTGAAGTCCCGGCGATGCCCGGGCTTTACACAGAGTTTTAGAAATCAAATGTAGACGGTGACCTTCTTGTTTTGAAGGTCACATGTGCAAAACTTCATCAACCTCGGCATAAAACTGTAGATTTGCATACAAATCAAATCCATACTCAAATACATACGTCGACCACATACAAACATTTTCCTTTATATAATATATATTTCAACCAATATGTACACAAAACCTTGACAAATTATGTCCTTAAACCTTCCTCATGAATCATCTATCTATGGGTGAAAACCGCATGAAAATACTTTCGGTAGTTTTTGAGTTTATCGCGAAGAGACAGACAGACAGACATGGAGATTTTCACGGCCAAAAAATTTTTGATATTTGTTTTTGGGGTGTTACGCCGTGTTGCGCTACCACCTTCTTTAGCCATCGTTTCGGACGGCGAATCCATGTCCTGCCCTGTTGATGGATCTTGTAAAGCTGTCCGAAACGTTGGCTAAACAAGGAGGTAGCGCAACACGGCATAACACCCTAAATGCAAATAACAAAAAAGAGCAATTGCTTGCAAAATTTGACATAGATAACTAAGCGGTCGGTGGGTGACGCCGCAAGTGTAGATTTAGGAAAAATAATATGTCATCAAAATATTCACTCTTGATTATTCCAATTCAAAAAATTTCTCAGATTTTTAACGTATCCCAAAATTAAATACGGTTTTTGAAGACAGATAAAAGACTAGAAAAATGAAACAATACAACTTTGTATAAACCACTTATATGATGTGACAGTTTAGAACAATGTTTTATTGTGGTTTTATTTTATTTTTATTTTACCACAATAAAACATTGTTCTAAACTGTCAAATTAGTATAAGCTTTCCCTGACGAAAGAACGTTTGTTCCGAAACCGGTCGGATTTGCACATCATATAAGTGGTTTATACAAAGTTGTATTGTTTCATTTTTCTATAATGGATAACCACAAAGTAATAGCTACATTCAAAAATATAGATAAAAGACTCTTTGTGATTTTCATTTCATAAACGGACGTGACTTGTCATGTAGGTAGGTATGCAACCCCTCAGGCTAATTTGTTTGCTTTTCGGAACAACTCGTGTAGGTCTCATAGAAATCGTTGTCTCACTTACTATCATGGTTATAAATTTGAACTAAACGGTGTTAGAAAGAGAAAAAACCCCAATGTATGCTCAAATATTTATTTATTTATTTATTTGATGCAATATTATTTACATTTTTTACATAATTCAATGATGTTGGCCTCACTGGGTGGTTTACCCGTGCTGAGGCCTCCATTTCATATACAAAATTATACACAATACATAAAAATATATATATACATAATATTGGTGAAAAAAGGGAAAAAAGTAAATAAAAACATACGATTAAGATAAATTAAACTTAAAAATTAGAGATTTAGAATTAACTTAAAATTAAGAATAAAAAATATTATATAAGGTTAAAACGATATTTTTAATACGTGTTGTGTGTTTGTGGGTGATTGTGTTTTATATTGGTTTTGTGTGTTACTTATATGTTTTGTTATTTTATGCTATGATATTTTGGTAGTATTGTCTATTTTGGTCTTTAATCCATTTTGTAATTTTGTGTCGGAATTTATTTTTGTTTTCCTCAATTTTATTTTCAAGTGTTAGACTGTTGAATGCTTTTATAGCGTGATATTGGTAATGTCTTTGTCCAAAGCTTGTATTTACCGTCGGAGTTTTTAAGTTTTCTTTGTATGCTTGTCTAACTGGTCTGTTTGTGATGATATTTTGTGTTTGTTGAAGGTTGTTTTTTTGGTCAAAAATGTAATTTAGTAGCGATTTAAAATATAATTGTCGTATGTCTAGTACATCACAACGGTTGAATATTTGGTCTGTATATATAAAAGTTAACCACAAAAGAATTAAAATGTAACTACATCTTTTTGCCCGCAATTTGAAATACATTTTGAAACTTTGGTTTTTTTTTAATTATTTCTTCATTTTTTTATTTTATTTAATACTAGCTGACCTGGAAAACGTTGTTCTGCCATATAAATTATTTCTAGTGAATATTTTGGTTATTCAATAAAAAATTACGAACGAAATCGATAAGGCGGACGTAGCGCCATCTTTCATTCAACAACATAAATAATTTGTTTGAAATACGATCGACGGTTAAATTTGTTCTTAAATTAAATCGGTTAAATATTAAAATCGCGATTAAACAATGAGAGTATCGCGATTAAAAAATGGAAGGGTGAGGGTAGGAGAATGAAAATTTGGGGTTATAGGTATTTTTTGATGCCAAATAAAAAATACATGAAAAAAAATTGTCCAAAAAACAGAAAAAAAATTCTGGATAGGGACCCCTAATCACCTAGCGGTATGAAATATACTTAACGACCTATTCTAATACCTACCAAATATACATTAAAAATTCATAAAAATCGGTCGAGCCGTTTCGGAGGAGTGCGATCACAAACACCGTGCAATATTTAGATTCGTATGTTTTTAAAATAAGTATACATTTTTTTACATGTTATACAGTGTTTAAATGAAAATAAAAAACCTTTCCTCGCCCTAAAGAGACAAGCTCTTGTGTTTGGTGAGGGAAGTCAATGCTCAATTATATGTAATCATGTAATAAAATATGCAAACAATAAAAAGATAGGTAAGAAAACCTCAACATGCATCAAAATATTGATTTCAGGGTTTAAAAGAAATAAAAAAGGTGAATGAGATTTATGATTGTGTGGAGTGGATTGATATGTTTGTGTAAAAGAATGACTGGTGAAGGACCTTGATTTTGTGTTACTATCACTGCTGGAAATGATAAAAAGAAATGTGGCATAGAAAGGGAAGGACTCACCGAAAGGATGAAAGAACTTGTAGGCTGGCAATGCCCTCGTCAGCTTTCTCTCCCATCCAACAGGCACAAACAGCAATAGGCGTGAGTTTCGCTTCTTTGATAATACACGGCGGGTTGTTTTAATGGCGATTAACCGATAGTGGAAGCAAAATGCTATATGTTGCGGCGGGAGTTTATTACAGACTGAGTAAAATTGACGGATAGGCAATTGGGATAGGTAGGAAAGGAATTTGCAACAATATTAATACCAATCCCAAGCAGTGACAGTATGTATGCGTGCTATGTAGGTATGTGTAGGTATGTGTATGGGCGTAACCAAAAGGTATTATCTCGTGTACATAAAAACAACGAAACAAAAACATGAAACGACCCAAAAGTTTATGATACATTTGTCTAATTAAATATATTTCATTATTATTTTTAATTGTTAAACTAACGTTTAAGACAAGATTTTTATGCATAGCACAAAGGGTAACAATTATTATAAGCAATAATTATCAGCCTGAAACACTCATCCACATTGAAAAATCTTCCGAGAAAATATAATAAGCAGTAATTGTTGAATGAAACACTAGTATATATTGAATCATTTGGCGGGTATAAGATAAGCCGCCATAGCTCAATTGGGAGAGCAGCTGACCGGCAATCAGAAGGGCACGGGTTCAAGTTCCGTTGGCATCATGTATCTTTTCTCGGAAGATTTTTCAATATGGATGAGTGTTTCAGGCTGATAATTATTGCTTATAATAAATATATTTCAGTTTTTTTTTGTTATTCGCAATTTTAGTTAGAAAAAACGTAAGATAAACCATTTTAAAACTTTTTTTTTTAATGCAAACATTTTATATTTAAATAATTATTATATGTTTATTTGAAAGCGTATTTCATCATTCTTAAATAGTTTTAGTTTTCGGATGCGTTCACAAATATTCCATTTATTTGGATTTTTATGCAAAGCGAAAATATTTTGACCTACTCACTGAATATGGCCGAGGCCTGAAAATATTCAACAATTTGAACGCAAACATAGCAAGAGTTTTTTTAAATCGCTTACCGTAGACTGTATTTAATACTCTCATTATATCATTATAAACATTATTGTCATTTTTGTAGCTCTATATTAAAACAATTAATAGAAAAAAAAACAAACATTGTTAATTTTTCTAAAATTGCGGTCGGAACCTTTGGTTTCACGAAATTGTACATTTTAATTATTCTGTGATATCGTCTAGTTCAGTGGTTTTCAACCTTTTTGAGCCTGCGTACCCGTTCACTCTTACTACAAATTTGTTGTTCCCTGTACCCTCTATCTCTCTATCTCTCTCTCTCTCTCTCTCTCTCTCTCTTGTACACGTGTAATGAAAGACGTGTTTAATTTGCAATTTTTAATACCCTCATTGTTACATGAATTTAACATTCAAGACATAAAAATACAATTAATGCAATTTTATACGGAGAGTAATACGGCTTATGGCATTTTTAACCATTGATTCTCCATGATATCCCCAAGGGGTACGTGTACCACAAGTTGAAAACCACTGGTCTAAATGTTTAGCGTGGTTTTTTTCTCTTTCTAACGCCGTTTAAATCATATTTCTCACCATGGCAGTAAGGGATTTTCAATTTGGGGGGCGGGAATGGGTACCGCCGCCCCGGGGACCATTTATTGGCCAACCAACACTATCTACTGCCACAGGTCTCCTCAAGTGGTTCTCTACGTTTGGTGAGGTTTGTCGGTAAATGCGTCTGCCTACCAGTTGCGTGGCAGGTTGGATAGGGATAGGGTGAGACTTGTTGAGGGAGACCTTTTGACCTCTCCAGCAGGACTCTCAGTGGAGGTATGGATCTTCTCCGTCACTTCTGGAGATATTCCCACCCACCCCTTATAACTTTTTCCTTCCCAGAACTTCATCTCCTTAAAAGATCCTCCATACTGCATCCCCAAAGATAATATAGGCCCTGAGGGGAATTATTTTCCTCAGAGCCCCTGTGTGGAGCTGATCTAAAAAAAGGAGACAATGATATCTACAAGACCTATATGAGGTATTCGCAAAAGCGAACAAATTCATTATTTTCGACTCTAAATTAAACTTTATATCCCATATAAACACAATCGATAATAAAGGAATGAAAATGCTTGGCTTCATTCTTCGAAATTCCAGAGGTTTTAGGAATATTTCAACAATTTTTTTTGTATACATCCTTAGTACGTAGTCAAGTCGAATATAACTCCTCGATCTGGTCCCCCCATTTTAAAATACATTCAGATTCAATCGAAAAAATTCAACATAAATTTCTTAGACATATTAATTTTAAACTCGGTATTCCCATTGAAAACATAAACTACAATTACTTGATGAAAAAATTAAATTTATTAATACTCTCAGATCGAAGAATTCTGATATAATATAATATCTGACTTAATATTTATGTTCAAAATTGTAAATGGTAGAATAGGCAGTCCTGATTTAACTTGTCTCTCTGGTGTCATTTCTCATTCAAATGCCACAATCATCTTTTATTATTTCTATATTATTATTTTTGATTTTGTGACGTGTAATCAGTTCTTGTGGTATATGTATACCGTTGAAATTAAATAAATAATTAAATTGACTCTACTGGTAATAGGTGTGCTGGTGACACAAAACCGAATAAATTAGCCTGATGGGTTAGTTAGGTACGAGATGAGTTTGATGGTTAGTATGTCAAGAAGGAAATGGGGAAGAGAGAGGTTGGATGGTGAACCAATAAGTAAAACATAAGTCCTTGTTATATGTTATTTTTCTTTATTTAAGAGCCTCATATAAAATGTATATAAGAAATTAACACTAATTCTTAAATGTATATACCACGTAAATATGTCGATTGTCCAGTTGATTAGTCAGACATCTCCAAATACAAGTTCTTGACATAATGAGGAAAACAATATTCGAATTTTCACCATAAATCAAATATTATTTACATGTGACTGTGTTTTACATATTAAATATGCTATAAAATAACACCGGGAGTTATAATGGTCGGGTATATCAATTAGTATGACATTATGAAATATGCTAAAAGTGATTCAGAAAACAACAATGTTTTTTTTTTAATTCTATAATTAATTTTTTCTGCATCAAAATTGATTTTGCGGTGTTTATGGGTGATCTGAGTATTGTACCAGATAGAGGGTACATTTTTACATATGATTGCATACTCCTCTCAAATTTCAACTTTTCGTAGATGTCTGAATAATCAACTGGACGTTCGATATGTTTAGATAAGCATACAAATAATGTAAGAAATATATAATTTAATAACTAAAATACATACACATTTTATTCCTATAAATACAATCATCCAATATGAACAATTAGTATATATAGGTATATATATTTAATTTTTTCATTAATTTTAAATACCCTGTTTCGTCCCAATTTCGACACTACTTATCATATAATTTATAAAGTATTCCAAAAATATTAAAACAATTCAGTCAATAATTTTGAAAAACAGTCTAATAATTTAAGAACTCCAAATTTTGTAATCACCTACCGAAACTCCATAAAAAATGACTTATTAAATAAAATGCAAATAAATATTAGCAGACAAATGACATCACGTTTGAGAAGAAGCATCTCAACAAATCACGATCGTATTTATTCTAATAACTCTTCTAATTCATAGATAACTAATAAAATAAGTCATCTGGTTCACAGATAACTAATGAAACAAGTCATCTGGTTCACAGATAACTAATGAAACAAGTCATCTGGTTCATATATAACTAATAAAATAAGTCATCTGTTTCACAGATAACTAATAAAATAAGTCATAGATAACTAATAAAGTAAGTGATCTGGTTCACAGATAACTAATAAAATAAGTCATCTGGTTCATACATAACTGATAAAATAAGTCATCTGGTTCACAGATAACTAATAAAATAAGTCATCTGGTTCATAGATAACTTATAAAGTAAGTGTTCTGGTTCACAGATAACTAATAAAATAAGTCATCTGGTTCACAGATAACTAATAGAATAAGTCATCTGATTCATACATAACTGATAAAATAACTCATGTGGTTCACAGATAACACTAAAAAAATATTTAATTAAATGAAGACAATATTAGCGAAACTCAATCGAAAATCTGGAGACAGAAAAATCAGAAAAAGATATTGGCTCCACTGGGACTCGAACCCAGGACCCTTTGCTTACTTGGCAATGCTCTGCCAACTGAGCTAAGGTGTCTATATTCAATTCGATCACTTTTAACTGTATCATACTTCGACAAGGAACTACCAACATTATCTTCATTTTCTTAACGCACATATCTTTATATATGATTGCAAGATTCAACTCGAACTAAATGCTATCTAGATAGTGTCTGGATAAATTTTTATCCATTTTATTTTTAATACGCGACATCTATTGACTTTTCTGCAAGTCTAGGATGAATTCATCCTAGACTGATTATGTTTTTGTTTTCACTGTTCTTTGAGGAGAAAAGATTCCCCATGGCCTATGACATCTGTGTCTCCTGTGTGCAGTAAAATAATAATAATAATAAATGTATTAAATTTAACTAAAAACCCACTCTAAAAATTGTTCGATCTGTTCAGATTCTAGGAAGAGATTTGAATAGAAAATATAACTCCACAAAACTACATGTAAATCGTACCGTTTTTAAATTAATAAATTTGTTCCAATCAACATTTTTTGTCCCAATGAAAATGCCTTTTGAAAGCATTCGAGATAGACTTTCCGATCTTTCCAAGTCTCGACCGGATACTGATACCAATTGGCCCCAGTCCGTAAGGCTTCTCCCCTCTAGTCTTGAGGTAGTAGGATCCAGATATATTGGAAGGGGCCCCGTATCCCATGGGTGCCAGTTGTCCCTCTTCGCAGTCGCCGTGCTTGAAGGAGTCCCAGGAAATACACTGGACGGCTTCGAAGGAGGAGGGGGCCAAGACTGACTCGCTGAAGAGTCTCCAGGCGAGACTGTGGCTGCACGGGGGCACCACACAACCTGGCTGCTTTTCGCCACCGTTGGGGAAGAAATCTACATCACCTGGAAAGGGAAATAATAATTCTTGATTAGTTAGTGTCAATTTATCTTATATTTTTTATTGTTATGAAAGAATGTCTTGATAGGAGAGATATTCAAACCAAAGAAGTGTTATTAGATGTATTAGAACAAAAAACTCTTCAAATATCATAACGCTAGATCGCACAGAACTTTTTGCAACTACAGACGTTCGGATATCTGCATTATTTGAAGTGAAAATGTACAAAAATTGAATTTAATCCCGCTTAAAATAGCCAACTTGTCGCGGTTTGACTGCGTTGGTGGTAGATAATACCTTGTCGTCCAAATGAAAGAGCAGTTTGGTGGATAGATCTGAATAGGCATTCCAAGATCCTTCTTACCATGTCCACTCTCTGAAGCCATAACCATTAACTCTGTGACCAAAGAGCCTTAGAAAAGGCCATATAAGAAGCTAGACTAAGTTAGCTGGTTGTAGGTTGTCCGATAGTACTAAACAGAGTTCTAGTTAACCACAGTTAAGAATGTTTTAAGACAATCGAAATGCTCTGATAGAGTTGCTGTCATGGGTGCAAAATAACAAGATGTATTGATGTCGTAAGTCGTCCGATGACGATAACTGAGTTGTTAGCTTTGGGCGCACCGATATTTGGTGATGTAGTGGAATGCACTGATACAGTTGAGCTGTTGTACAAGCATTTATATACAAGATGCAAGTTTGATCTTTTGGTAACTTACCCAGAGGCTCAATGATGCCCAGGATGCCAGCGTCAGTGTGGATGACGTCCACGAATTCAGCATCAGTGTTTTTCAGTCGAAGGTCCTCCTGTTCCTTGAAGAAGCAGGGTCCCGCGGGGTCCAGGCCGGAGATCCTGCCGATCTTGTAGGCTCCACGCATCAACTTCTGAAAGGTTTTGCCCGCGAATCCGGCGATGTGGGAGCCCAAGCTGTGGCCGATTACGTGAACGCGGGCTGCGGGGATACCATCTAAAAATATAAATAAGCGATTAACATACATTTTATTAAATACATCTACTTGATTTTCACTTTTGTTTTCTTGAATGAATGAACGGAAATCTTGGAAGTGAAAATTAACCTAGTTTCTGACATCCTACAAATAATTCTTAGTCTACGGTTTATGTACATGAGGGAGGGGGAGAGGGGTGGTCTACAAGGATTTTAATCGATTATTTTAATTTTAATTAAATTAATGTAGGATTTTAATCAATTTTATTAATTTTAATTAATATAATTGATTAAAATACTTGTAGACCAACCCTCTCCCCCTCCCACATATGTTATGTATATAAACCGTAGACTAAGAATTATTTGTACCAGCCTGAAGATGGCTTTAACGAGCTGAAACCGGTTACGGTCGAATAAAATTAAGTGGAATAAAGTTTTATATTCGTTTTATTATATTACATTTGTCACATGAGAACGAGTCGTTTCTTCGACTCGTTCTTATGTTCAACAGCTCGGCTGAGGAATGATTTGCCGGCCTCTGTGTTTCCTCCTTCCTACAACATAGGTCTCCTCAAGACCAATGTTCATTCCTTCCTCTCCTCAAAAAGACCCTCCACACAGCATCCCAGATGACATAGGCCCTGAGGGAAATTATTTTCCTCAAGGCCTCAAAAATAGAAATATTAAATGTTTTATAGTAAAAAAAACTTGGTTTTTAGTGCGTTGATTTAATCAATTCCATAAATAAACAAATAAATAAAATAAAGACCGTTCAAAACTTTGAATAAAGATGGAGGAAGCGTGTAATGGTGTAATAACGTAAAAAACTACCACCACAACAATCAATCGTCTGTATAGATATGTCTATTGGAGAAAATATACGATTTTAAAGCTAGAATTGTGGACGTAATAAACAACTTCAATTATCTGCCCACAACCCACAACACATTTTAAGTTACTTTGGACACCTTGCCCGCTCAACTGAGGACTCCAACTTGGAGAAGCTCATAATCACTATCAAAGTGGAAGGCAGAAAAAGCAGAGGAGGTTACCATGCGCTGGAGTAACCAAGTATCATGGGGTAGGACCACTTGGAGTGAAGAAGCCTTAACCACTATGGAAGTATTGGAGTAGTAGTCACGATCCTCAGCAATAAGGAACCGACTTGAGTCGCTTGAGAAGAAGAAATTATGCTTACATTTAACAAATTGTACAATCAGCTTGCCGAGATCCTCCCCGATGAATCTGACGCACGTTGCAGATCTGACGTAGTACTTGTCGATGAAGTCACTGGCGTCCAAGGCCAGCACGTTCAAGCCTCCCTTGGACACCAGCGCCCTGGTGACCTCCAGAGCAGCATCGCTGTCCGAGGAGCTGAGGAAACCGTGCAGGAAAATGGTCACGGGCAGGCGGGGATCCAACATCCTGGCTGCAGTGGCACGACCCTCAGCATCATTGATGTTGTATGTTGTCTAATGAGAAAGAATTATCGTTAGATTTTAGCATACCAAAAGATCAGATTT
Source organism: Limnephilus rhombicus (assembly GCA_929108145.2). Lineage (NCBI taxonomy): Eukaryota > Metazoa > Arthropoda > Insecta > Trichoptera > Limnephilidae > Limnephilus > Limnephilus rhombicus. Next base: position 12,793,356 of record OV815297.1, on the reverse strand, counting down.
GCTGTGTATCATTAACAGATAATAGATCTTGAATTTTTAAGATATCTATACTCTTTGATAAAATCTTTGAACCAAGGATCCTCTGCTTATCTTCTGCTGGACCTTAGAGCTATTGCCATGCAGAAGGTTCTGGGTTCGAGTCCCAGAGATGCCAATATCTTTTTCTGATTTTTCTGTCTCCAGATTTTCGAGTGAGTTTCGTTACATTACGTTACATGGCAACAGCTCTAAGATCCAGCAGAACGTAAGCAGAAGATCCTTGGTTCGAGTCCCAGCGGTGCCAATATCTTGTTCAAATTTTTCTGTCTCCAGATTTTCGATTGAGTTTCGCGAATATTGTCTTCATTTAATTAAATATTACAATTTGAGGTTTTACTCATAAAGTTAAAAATAAAAATGAATGTTTTCTGTTTTTTTTTGTTTTTGGGGTGTTATGCCGTGTTGCGCTACCTCCTCCTTTAGCCAAAGTTTCGGACAGCGTTACAGTGTCCATTATCAGGGCGATGTGATGATGGGCACTGTAAGGCTGTCCGAAACGTTGGCTAAAGGAGGAGGTAGCGCAACACGGCATAATACCCCAAAAACAAATAACAAAAATACTTTTGGCCGTGAAAATCTAAAGTCATAACCAAAAATGAATGATATTATAATATCAAATCACACTATCACGCATCCTGAAATGTAAGATTCGTATGTAATGTTCTTTGTTCATTGCGACTGTTCCCCAGTTGCGACCGTTCTGTTTCATATTTCGTTTAGATTTATTAAAATTATCTTTTTCTTCGATGATAAGTTATTATAGTGCATGTAGGAAATTATAGACCTTACAGATTTATTTGTATAGACATACCTTTTGTTCGCCATTCCAAATGTCCAAGTTAACGGCCGCGTCTGCTTCTGCCTCCTTGTATACCAGTTTCTCGTAGGTCACTCCCAAAACCCTCTTCAAAGAATTGCCTAGAAGTAGAAAACATATTATATTTTAGTTTGCCATTTGTAATAAAATTAATATCGGCAATGTCAATAAAATTTAAAAAAGATGACTGAAATAGGTAAAATCGTTCTGAAGTTATGGCGTGACCAAGGGAAACAGGGATTCATTTTTATATATGTAAAGGAAATATATTCCATTTAAATTTGAATCCTGTAGTGTCAGTTAGAATGCAATTATCAATTGTCACTTGTTTTGTTTTTGCTATCATTTGATTGTTAGAAGAAACCATTGAAAGAAAAGTGATATAAATAAACATAAATGTCGTTTCTTCGTTAAAAAACTTTGCAACACAAGTGTTTTATTTATAAACTAGCAGACCCGGCCACACGTTGCTGTGGCTAACGAAACACAACGCCATTACCCAATCTTTATAAAATCCACACCACCCGCTTGCCAGCTGCTCGCTGCCTGAATTGAATACTTGAATTTATCGGCTTTTCTCTACTATAATAAGCATGTATTATACATATCCACTAATTATACAATGCTTGCAATGCAACGCTGGATATTTGAAAAGGGAAAATCAAATACCTTCTTACTCTAGGACATCTATTTTCCAATTTCTTCCGTAGAACGAATTTCAAAAGTGACTACATACAGTACGGCCCGCCAGCCGTTTTAAATCGCACAAAAATATGTTTTCTTTGAATTTCTCGGCTTTTCTCTGATATAATTTACATGTATTATACATATAAACATTCCTCTTTAATCACTCTATCTGTTGGTGAAAACCGTATTAAAATCCGTTGCGTAGTTTAAAAGATTTTATACGATGTAATGATGATGATGACGAAGATTAATAAAAAGGAATTAAACCTCTCAACTTATTATATATAGGAAAAATGAGAGATTTTTTACAATCAAACTGATTAATCAGTTTTGTAAGATTTAAGTAAGAGAAATTATTGTACAATTAATAACTAAATAAACATATTTAAAAAAAAAAAAAAAAAAGGTAATTAAAAGAAAACTTACATGACTCTAGCAGCCTGGTGATGACGGCCTTCTGTATGGGCGTAACTACTGCGGATAAAACGCGTGCTCCTTTCTGCTTGAGTCCACTGGCGACCTCCCTCAGAGAGTGTGACTCGACAGGTTTGGGTGTCAGTATCGCCACGGCGACGATCAGGCAAACGGCAAACACTGCTAACTTCATTGTTGAAACTGAAAATGAACACAAAATTTCCATATTAGTAAAACAGAATTACAAAATTGTGAATCGAGACGGGTCTTGTCAGAAGAGTGTATATTTTTGAAGTGAAACGTCCATAGCACCGCTGTGATTTGGATTTCGGATGAAACGGAAATGACGATTACTGCACCTGCGACGCATCAACTGGGCTCATCGGCCGCTTTAATAATGATGTCACCTTTAAAGGCTCCTATTTGTTGTTATTGTAGTAATAACCTTGCAGTTTATGAATTGTGTAGGTATATGCAAACAATAATGTTAACTAAAATAAAGTTTTTGCTGTATGGAAACCTACTTTACACATTTATAAAAAAACCATAGATAAAATTGCGAGAAACAACTAACAAAATTTCTGCCTCAATACAGGTTCACCTAGTGAGGCAGGCAATGCACAACTAAAAATACTGTATAACTATACTACTCCTGTGTAACCTTTCTTACATTACTTTCTGTTTGTTAATTTTTCTGTACTGATTGATGTAATCTATTTGTAAACTACATTGAGTATGTAAATTTTTTTATTTTTTTAGTTATATTGTTGTTATTTCATTGAATAAAGATTATTATTATTGTTATTGGTTGAGATATGATAGTCTGTGATCATTGATCGCCTCGATTATGACCTTACTTTTCAAGTATTGGTTGAGATTGTTTTAGTAAAGTTTCGCTTCTACCGCGTGTAAACTGCACTCGATTATTATTTTATTTGATAAGAGTCCCAACAGCTTCCAATCGTATGGATCCAGTGAGACTAAGACATCCTCAATTGGGGTACGTTGGTTAGTTGTAGTGAATGAATTGAAACTTTTTTTAATGTAAGTATCATTTTCAAAATTGGAACTGGTTGTTTAGATAAGTGATAAAGTAGGTTACTTCCTATAATCAGAAGGGTAAGGAGATGGTGGAGAAGTACCTGACTGCTCAGATCTAGTCATCAAACATGACTAAAGATATTTCAAGCAATATTTTAATTTGTTAATTATTTCAACAGGGCGATACTGAGAGTATCTGCCGCTCTGCCTCCAATATACTATTCATCTATTCTCTCAGAGGTAAATCTCAGCAGTTTTTTTTTTTATTTATGTGAGTACCGCACCAAAGTCCAACTGTTTGGAGCCAGTGAGACTATGCCATCATAATTGGGGCATGTTGTGAGGTTGAAAGTAGTGGGGAGGGGAAGGAGACGGGGAAAAGAGGGGAAGTACCTGGCTATTCAGATCACTAAACACGGCAAAAGTCATTTCAAGCAACGTTTCAATTCTGAATGGTGCTCTTACACTAGGGTGATACTGACAATATCTTCTATACGGAACGTGCCGCAAATATACTATTTATCATTTTATATTAATAATTTGTGAAATAACACAAATTAATCAAACAAAATTTACTTGCGCAAGCTGGGATTTGAACCCGCGAACTCCGCCAATGATTGTAGCTACTCAAACACGGAGACCGTCAGTATTTATGGGACGTTGTATGAGAGTGATTGAAGCAATACAGAGTTGTGTAGTGATCCATTTCTCTATCGACTCCAGATACTAATATCTACAGCCTGTATGTCGGACGAGTATCTACAGCTCATATGTTGAACTAATATCTACGAACTCCAGAGTGTTGACTAATATCTACAGAGCTAAGGTCGGACGAATATCTATGACGGTCCCAGTGTTGACTAATATCTACAGAGCGTAGGTTGGACTAATCAGCTAAATGTGTCCAATAGTCCGATATTAGGGATTTTTACATACATAATTACATAAATTAAGTTTTTTTTAAACTGCATACCCAATATTACGTTATTCCAATATGCTATACATAATTGCAAATCCAACCTCTGCCAGTGCTGTAGATATTCGTCAACACTTTGGTTCTCATAGATATTAGTCAGCAGTTTGAGCTGTAGATATTCGTCAACACTTTGGTTCTCATAGATATTTATTTATATAACAGTTTGAGCTGTAGATATTCGTCAACACTTTAGTTCTCATAGATATTAGTTCGATTTTTGCTGTTTTTGGAATTCCTGTAGATATTAGTAGACGCCTCCTCTCTACCCACCTCTTCGGAGAAACAACGTGATGTTGTTACGAAAAAGTATATGTTTACTTTATGAAAGAAAGACAAACATTCCCTGATTATGGTTATTCGGGAGATACATGTTATCTTTACTATCATTTGACTTTTGACTTTTGAATTAATGATGGAAGACTTATGTAGCTTACAGAAATGTGAAACTGCGACATTTGTGTTTTTTCCAAGCTTTTGACACTGTTTCAAACCGGTTCGGTTACTAGTTTTTTTTAAAGTTTTTTTTTGTAATGGCACTGAAGTATGAAGTGTATTAATATTGTGAACGTTTGTAGTGAATTCAACATTTTCAAATTTCAAATTTCTTTGTTTAATTCTTTAGAGTCCCAACTGCCCAGAGCTAGTGAGATTATTGCATCACCAATAATTGAAATATTAATTATCTTTAGTTAATATTTAATAAGTAGGCAATTAATTATTTATTAAGATTTAATTCAATGCGTAATTAATTATTATGTAAGAAATAATCATTTATCAATCAAGAATATTTAATTAAGAAGGTATAACTCTGAACTATCAATTAATTATTTATTACTACTTATTAAGTAATAATAAATTTGGACAAGTTATATAGCGCTGTTTTTTGCGAAAAATCGCCTCAAGAGCGCTGTAAGTAATTATTCATTATCTACGTATTAATTAGCGATTAATTCATTATTAATAAAGTATATATAAGTTAACGTTTAATGAATTATTAATTAAGTACATTTTACTTAACGAAAAATTAATTATTAAAAATCTATTATCTATCGCTAAATCCATGTCACGTAATTTTTTGATTCTAAATGGTGGTCTTACACCAGGGCGATCTAGTGAAATTATCTAGCAAATATACAATGCATCTATTCTCTCAGAAGAAAACCCCAGCAGCAATAACTATAATAATACTTGCATAATTTATATAGCACCATTTTTGTGCAATATCACCCAAAGGTCGCTTATACTAAGCATGCAAGGAATGTCCGGTAAAGAAATAAATTAGAATAAATTGGTAATTTTCTACCTTTTTGTCTTGAACGCGCAATGCAAAAGGGCATTATAGAAAATCAAGGTCATCTATTGAGAAAATCAGTATTTAACCCTTTCAGTACTGCCTTTTTTTTCCACATATAAATACCATATTTTATGATTAACACCTTAAATAATTATTTGAAAATTTTTGTGCAGAAATTTTTTTAATTTAGTTTTTTTTTCTAATTTGATTTTTCTTATTTTTCGGTCTCAAAGAGTTATTTTTTAATAGTAAGAAAAAAACCTATCACACAAACAATTGTATAATTTAACCCTTCATGGTAATTTGTTCAGTTTTAGAAAAAAAGTTGTACCTACAGGTCTCATAGAAATCGTTGTGTCTCCCTTATTATAATGGTTAAAATATTATATAAAGGGTATTAGAAAGAAAAAACACCACGCTTTATGTTCAAATCTAAAAATTAACCAAAATTATGAATCCAAAGTTTCCCGCCTGCAATTTGAAAAAAAGTTATAAAACTTTGGGAATTTTTAAAATTATGCAACATGAAACGACAAAAAATTGAGTTAACGATAACGTTCCACAACATGAGGAATATCCTTACGTAAAATATGGGTCTATTTGTTTCATAAAATCAAGACACATTAATTTTTTTTACATGTCCCTCAGAAAAGAACTCTGGTGCTGAAGGGGTTAATAATATTTTTCCAAGTTGTATTCCTTAACCTAAGCGGTGGCATTAGTATTACCACATACGGATATAATTATCTGATTATTTATGCAATGATGAATTTATATTAAAGAATGTGTTGATTGATGGAGGAAATGCCATATTGTAAACCGTGTTCCATACTCACACCGCGAAACTTTAAGGGTGATTTTTTATGAAAAATTTAGAACATAATGTATGCATTTTTTGTTAATTAGTGCCTAAATAAAAAATAAAAACTTTGTGTAAATTTCTTATTTTGTGTGGTTTACAAAGTGATTGTACAAACACACCTGTATAACTATTATTTCTTCGTACCAGTCAGCTGTTCTATTTAAGATTTAAAATGTGAAGGAAACCATTTTGTCATCCGAATACATGCATTCAAGGTTCGTAGAAAATGCTTTTAACGAGGTTAGCTCATCGAGAGGGTAGAGCTGTGATTGGCTAAAAAATCGTGACGTGAGTCGCAGTCCATGTTCCACTAGGAGATTATTAATACAAGTGGCAGTGTTTTCCTTCAAGCTACGTCACACGTTCGAAATTTTGAAAGCGGCCCGACGAGTTTTTTTTGTTGAAAAAGGCCGGTTTGAGTAAACCTGAGGGTGTCCGTTTTATTATCCGAACACGTGCCTTATTCCCGAAAGTAAAGCTACGATTAACTAGACAATTTTTCAAGCGGAGAAGTACCTGGCTATTCAGATCTGGTCACCAAACATGGCGATTGACAGTATCTACCGAACATTGGCCTGATAAAAAGGTCTCACGTAAATTGGGGTCGCCTATTTATAAACCCCTTTTCGGATATGGTTTTATTGTTTAATGTGGCAAATTCAATTCTTTTTATAATAATCGCAAAAAATATATATTTACGCCCGAAGTTCACAAAATAAAATAAAATATGCATTTTCGCGTTGTTATTTTACAATACGGCCGGCAATAGACGAAGTTGGATTTTCAAAGTGAACTCTATGCCGTCCACCGAAGGGCCACATAACTTGTCATGCCCGTTTTTTTATCAGTCCGCCCCCGGACGGAGCGGGGAACGGACTTTAGGCTTCACGTCGCTTTGTTCCATGAAATCAATTTTAAAATTCTGTTTTATTACAATAAACAATGCGTAAAAAATTAGTTAATGTCTTTTAGGCGTATACAGGCTGAATAAAAAAATAAAAAAATAAAAAATGTGTTCACATGCAATAGATGTGACACCTTCAAAAAACTAAATTAGACAAGAGTGGGGAGGCTACGAGTCGCCGCACAAAGACGAGACCTGTAGGCTACGAAGCACCGCACAAAGAGGAATAAAAGTAGAAATACTATCTCATTTTCTCATAGGCTAATTCCTATAGACATAAATTTGTCTCTTTTTCGCTATTTTTCGTTTCATCGAGTTTCAAATCACAACAGTGCTAAAGAAGTTTTCACTTCAAAAATTTCAAGTGTGCAGTTCACACGCGGTAGAAGTGAAACCTTCACAAAACTAAAGTGGACAAGGGTGAGGAGGGTATATAGCCAATGGGTCTCCTCTTTGAGGCTACGAAACGCCTCAAAGAGGAGACCCATTGGCTATGTAGCACAGCACAAAGAGGAGACCGATTATACTATCTCATTTTCTCGCAGGCTAAGTTTGTCTCTTTAAGTGTCGGTTTACCGTTTCATCGTGTTTCAAATCACAACGGTGCTAAAGAAGTTTTCAATTCAAAAACAATTTCCTTAAACTATGGCTACAAGAAAGAACGCCTTCGATGAAACAATAAATGAATGTGAATCAAATATCTATACTATGAATACATAATTGTTAGGAAAAGATGAACAATTAATCTGTAATTGTAATTATTATGAAAGGGTGAACCATGATTATTGTATAATTGCCATGGAAGATGCGCCGAGGCGTGTTTTTTTTTCTATTTCGTAATCATTTACTAATACAACAGATTAAAAGTGGAATTCATGTCACCTTGTAAACCGCTTTACTCATTCTTAGGGCAAATTGTTTCGTGAAAATGCAAATGGCCGTTCAGTGCCATTTTGTTTTGTTTTTTTACATTTTAAATTTATTACCCGAATTTCTACCGATTTCTTACATATCCCCCTTAAACATTTGAAGTTATTTTTGAAGATAATGTCTATAGGTACATTCCTCACGCCGAAACGCAAATTTTATGAAATTCCCTCAATAGAAAAAAATCGCAAAGAATGCTCAGAAAATTATTATTTTGGCGTATGTTTCAGTTATTTTACAAGTATGTGTACGAAAAAATTCGCAGTGTATAAAATAAAAATAAAATAAAAAATGCTGTTTTAGACAGCCCCCAAGAGATTTTTGCTCTATTTAATACGTATCGTTTTAAATATTAGCGCACTCTCTCCAACATTCGTAATTACGTATCTCTCTATGTTCTTCTTTTTGAGCAGGAATACTTCGCGTCGCCTTAAGGCAATGCACTACTAAGCAATGCAAAATCGTGTGATTTTGATTAGAAAATTAGACCGCTTAGAAATATTTTATATGCTTTAATTAAATACTGCGTTTAATTGTTTTTTTTATTAGTTTTTTTATAAATCCAGACAAAATAGTACTAGGCCTATAAAAGCTGATTTAAAGTTCAATATATGCTACTTACGAAACCCTTTTCGGTCACCGTTTTGTTTTTTAACGTTGAACATTAAATTCTTTAGAACATGATCGTAAAAAATTTAAATATTTGTGCATGAACTTCGCAAATGAAATAAAACACGCTTTTTCGATGTTGTGCGGCTGGAGATAAATAGGAATTTGAACCTTATCGCCATCTGCATAAGGAGTGTTATTGTGAGAGGCCTAATACCTTAAACGCTGATTCTAGGTGCGTTTCAGCTTTCTACCAAAACGTAATAAGCTGACAAGATTAACAACGTGAAAGATCCTCTTCTGTTGATCACAATTTGTTCAAATGCTGAAACTGACTTAAACCTTTCAACTGTCAAAAAATCAAAATGGCGCTGAATGGCCATTTTCTGACAATGGAACATTTAAGAATTTAGTTACACAGAATTTCTGTGAAACAACTGAACCTTAGCTATTATACAGATCAGTGGTACAAAACTTAGCTAGCTGGGAAATTAACCCGCGACGCCAAGTGGGAAACCATAGCCTAAGACCGCATGATTAACTAACCGAATGTCTTGTGTGGGGTTTTTATGAAACCGAATTGGTTTCAATTGACGCTCCTGTGTAATTTAAAAAAATTGTATAATACAAAAAAACAATCAAAACAGCTCATCGATTTGCCAATTTCTATAATTATTTTATAGAAACGAAAAGAAAAATCAAGCTTTTATAAAAACGTGCAACAATTTACATTTTAACTTTGATAGCTGGTTAAAACAGCTATAACTTTAAAAAAATATAACAGTTGCACGTTATGTAACTCTGACACTGTGGTAATATCACATAAAGTAATAATGTAACTTTGAATCTGCAACTTTTAACTAAAGTAACTTTGGTACTGTAACAGTTGTACACAAAATAGCACTGAAATTTTGGTACTACAAGAGTTATACATAAAATAACACGGTATTTTTGATACTGTAACAGTTATTTTATGCACAAACACAAAATAGTGCTGTAACTTTGGTACTACAAACGATGCACACAAAATAGCACCGTATTTTTGGTACTGTAACAGTTGTACACTATAATAGCACTGTAATCTTTGGTACTTTAACGATTGTACCTACACAAAGCAACACTTTTACTTTGTATACTATTGAGTGCACAAATTACACTGTAATTTTGTGTACATCTTTACGCATATATTCATATTTATTTATTTAATCTATAATATTATTCACTTGTGTTTTTCATGAGTGCTCTGTTTAACAGATGTTTTTTTTTTTAATTTGAACCTTTCAACATGAAACATAGTTATAACATCAGTAAACTAATGAAACAATGATTCGTAGAACATTTTTAATCATCACAACAGGTTATGACAGTCAAAAAGAACATACAAAAACTTGCTCCAAGAGGCCAAATTGATTCCGACAGCAAATCCTATCAGAAACGATAGAAACAAAACAAACACATTCAAAAGTAAATAAACAATTCCAAAGGGTTAACACAATTTAAAATAATAAAAAAATAGTTCTAACCTTTTGATGACAATAGAAGGTAATATTAACAACAAGAAAATACATTTATTGAGCGCAATTTATTGAAATTTTAGCATTATTCAATTTGCCATTTTTGTTGGCACCAAATAATTTTGGTTTTAAATCTTTTAAGATAACGAAAAGTATATGATAGTATTGAAAGATTTAATAGTATTTAGAGTTGCTAGAACACGTGTGTGTGTGTGTTACGTGATATTTAAAGCCGTCAACTCGACTCCTAGGCCCGAGACAGTTAAATAAAATTGATAATCTGCTCAAAAAAGAATTTCAAAATTTTTAAATAAATTAATGAAAAAATCGGCTTAAATTGGGCACATAAATCGGTGAATCGGTTAAATCGGTTAGAAATATTTTAGTATGTGACAAAGGGTTCCATGACAATTCAGAACAGTGGCAATTCAACATTGATATAGTCATTAAAAGCGTTGAAAAACTGGCATAACGTAACTGTCACTTTTCAAAAGTGTGTTGAATTGCCAATGTCCTGATTTACCGTGACAAAAGGATGATTGTTAAAATAATAATAATAAAATTCACTAAAATAAATTAGTAAATTATTATTATTTTAATATTAATACATACTTCTTATTTATTGTTGAATAATTGTAGAAATTATAATCTTCAAATTATCGTCTTCTTTGTACGTTCAAGGTATCGAATCAAATGAACCTTTGCAATCTGACCGCTGCGAGCGACTGGAGACTTAGCCAAGTTCACAATCATTATATAGCGAAGTTTCAGACAGATTAGCGCACTTCCGTGCGCGTCGAGTGCGGACTTTTTGCAGAAATACCCAGACAACCTGTATCGCAAAATACGCGCGTTGTACGAGTATATACTGCGAGTGACTGGAATCGGTTTTTTTCCTCATTCAAATGATTTCACGCAAAAAATGTACATATCGAACTAAATAATGTCAATGTTTGTTATTTGATGCACATATATTAGATTTTTATTTATTGAAGTGAAAACTTAGAAAATTAAAAAAATTTAGAATCTTTGTGATTTGAAATTCGGTGAAACAAAAAATAGCGACACTAAAAATAAATGAATACATACGTGTAATGTAATGTAATGTATTTTATAACAAATAAAATAGATAAATAAATAAAACGTCTAGAGGATTTAGCCTGAGAGAAAATGAGATAGAATAATAATCGGTTGCCTCTTTGTGCGGTTCGTAGCCTTCCCACTCTTGTCTATTTTAGTTATCTGAAGGTTTCACTCCTACCGCGTGTGAATGGCACACATTTTGAAATAAAAACTTCTTTAGCACCGTTGTGATTTGAAACTCGATGATAATAAAAATAGCGGCACTAAAAATAGACGAACGCATATATCTCTAGGATTTAGCCTGCGAGAGAATGTGAAAGTATAATCGGTCTCCTCTTTGTGCGGCGCTTAGTAGTCTACCCACTCTTGTCTATTTTAGTTTTCTGAAGGTTTTACTTCTACCGCTTGTGAACTGCACACAAATTTTTCAAATGAAAACGTCTTTAGCACCTTTGTGATTTGAAACTCGATGAAACGAAAAATTGAGTCACTAAAAAGAGACAAACGCATACATTTTTAGGATTTAGCCGGCGAGAGAATTTGAAAACATAATCGGTCACCTCTTTGTGCGGTGCTTTCATAGCCTCTTCTACTCTATTTTCATAGCCTCTTGTCTACTTTAGTTTTCTGAAGGTATCACTTCTACCGCGTGTGAATTGCACACTTTTTTATAATTTTGAATTTAGTTTCTAGTCTTTACATTTTCTTCTCTCTGCGTATATTAGGGTAGGTACCAACACTCCATTGTGGACTGCTAGCTTCGCTTCTTTGGACAGTTTTTTTTTTTATAATCTTTCCGATGATACGGGGCTGATTTCTAACAGTATGGTAGATCTACATTCTCACGTGTCTAGGATGAATCAACTATGCATGAAGAATGAGTTAATGATGAATGTAAGTAAGTCTAAAGTCGTGGGGTTTAAAAGAGAGAGCACCTAAACAATGTGCAATATAACTTGTAAATGATGAATACTTGGAGCAAGTGGATGAGTTTGTGTATTTGGGAAGTATGTTTACGAGAGATGGGAAGGCTAATAGAGATAAAAAAGGGTAAATGCGGGTAATTTGATATCCAATCCAAATCCATTAACGGAGGACTGGATTCAGAGACTTGCATATTAATTTAGTTTTGTTTTCATTAGTATATTAAAGAATTAAGAATTTTGTAATGTTTGGATTTAACTTAGGTTTTACAAGAATGTCCCCAAGAAGTAATTCCGTAACGGGTAGTGGATTCAGCCAGAGATAATTAGATTAATTTTAAAGTTTTATAAATATAATTTTAAATATTTATATTATTTTTTTGTTTTTTTATAATTCTCAATTTGGGAGTCATGGGTGCCGCCGCTCCAGGAACCTTTTATTGGATAACTTTCACCTCTGTCATAAGTCAACCCAAGTGGTACGCTACGTTTTATGAATTAGCAGAAGTGTCTGGGTTCATGGGGTGTGGATTTTCTAGGTCTTGGTGGCGTACGCCTCGCCTTGCCTATCGTGCGACGGGCCAGATTTGGAGAGACTGCTTGAGAGTCAAATCAGATTGTGGATTCATATTTGGTCACCAAAATGACTAAAGTCATTTCAAGCAACGTTTCAACTCAAAATGGTGGTCAACACCAGGGCGACACTGAGAGAATCTTCCACTCTGGAACGTGCAGCAAATATACTTTATGTTATTTTTTATTAATTAATTGTGAAATAACACAAATTAATCAAATAAAATGTATTTGCGCACACCGGGATTTCAACCCGCGGCCATCCGATTGCTACTCGAGAGCCTTACCCCTCTACCGCGGAGGTGTTCTGTTTCCAAAGAAAATGAATAAAAAAATAAATAATGGCTGATTCATTTGAACTTGATGTTTAATAGCGAACCACTGAACATAACCGATAGTGGTGTGTAGTGGGCGTATGTGTATGCCCGAAAAAATATCGATTTATCTGGTAATGCGTTTTCATCGCACTACAAAATATCCTACGGATAAAACTCCTTCAACAAAATATCTACTAAAACATAACCTAACCTACCTTATTTTCCATTTTACTATTTTTGAACAATAATAATTGATTGTCTTTACAGGATGTTTGTTTTATTTTTGTCACACTTTAAGGGCCCGCAACCCGCATTTGTACCGATTTATTACATATTTCCCGGTAAGTTTTAAAACTCTTAAAAAAATATATGTTATTCTTGTAGATAATATCTAGACTTTTCCCGCGTTGAAACGCAAATTATATAAAGTTCCCTCGATAGAAAAAAATCGCAAACTATGATCCAAAAATTATTATTAACACGTTTGGTTGAGTTATTTTACAAGATGTTTGATAAAACTCGCAGTGTTTCTTTAAATGCTGTTTAAGATAATGCCCGCGAGATTTTTGCTCTATTTTAAACGAGTATTAAACATTTTCGCAATTTTCGCATCGATTTTGTCGCTGTAAATGTTAGCGCTCTCCTCTAACATTCGTAATTTCGTATCTCTCCATCTTCTTCTTTTCAGGCCCGGTTGCAGAGCCTTAATATTTTTTAACAATAATTTATTGTCTTTAAAGGATGTCTGCATTATTTTTGTCCCATTTTTTGTTAGGTTAGGTTTTAGTAGATATGTTGTTGCGGAATGTTTTGTCCGTAAGATATTTAGTCGGAGAATGTTTTGTCCTGGGATGAAAAGTCGCGGAACCGATTTCCCTTACTTCAGGTGAAATGATTTAACATTTTCAAATGCCTCTCTGTGACCTACGAGTCAATAGATCTTACAAAACTTAGCGAAATCAGTAGTTATAACATTTCTAGAGATTGTCTATTCAGTGTGTCTGATCTTTGTTTGTCGAATTACGTTCTAATTTGATGACTAAAACACGAAATGCAAGATGACAATTGTTTACCGAACCTGTTATTCTAAACGAGTGTTAAAACCACTAGCCGCATTGAGGTAAGACGATGACGTGGAACTAGGGTTGCCATCTCTTAAATTTGGCAACAAGGACAAGACGCGTGAAAACCCCGGATTTTAGGGCCCAGAACCCGGACATGTCAACAGTTTTTTTAAACATAGTCAGTGTAAAAAAAACAGTTGAAAATGTCATAAATCACCTTTTCATTTATTTTAAAATTAAATTTAGTCATCTTTTATCATCATTTTAAATGTACCTAACACAACATAATCTTATTACAGTTTGTTACAAATTGTTTTAATAATCAGTTAGAATTTTTTTATTCTTAAAATAAAAGACAAATTATACTCTGTTATGAAAACAAAACCTTATTAAAATATTAAGTCTAACAAAGTCCAATTAAATTTTTAAACAAAAAACTTAAAGTACTGAGACCATTTTAGTATTCAGTCTTATAATTTTTGAGGTAACTCTTTTAACTCAATAATAATTATATCTTTAAATTTTTATCAGCAGTCATTTAAGCATCAAAATATCTCTTAACATAATACGAACTAAATTCAGTCTTCTTAAACCTTAAGCAACAAAAATGAAACTTTTTAAAGTTTAGACTTACTGTAATGTAAGTTACATTATTATTTTTTTTAAGCATAAAATAACCAAAAAATATTCTCATTTATATCACCTTAAAGTTTTAATCAACAGCCATATTGTAAATTTCTTTTACGTTATAAAAACAATCACAACTTTACAAAAATGAGAAGAAATTATTGCACTCATTAGTACATTATTTGATTATCTAGCTATTAAAGCTTTTTCCTCAGCCTCTGGCCTTTTTTACTTTTCAGGTTTTTTTATTGTATTTCACTCTTTCCGATAGCTTTTAGAATGTCTTCCTCTTATAAAAGGAATTTGTAAAAATCAATGCAGCTGCATTCTTGGAAATTGAATTTAATTTTAATTAAAGATAAATGAAACAATTTTACTTTGTTTGAACCACTTGTATATTTGTTTAAAGCCGTCCGGTTTCAGAACGACCGTTCCTTCCTCAGGGCAAACGTGTACGTTTAACTTTAAATTTTAAGACTTTAAATTTTTAAACCCGGACTCAAATGAAACCCCGCCCGGACGCCCTCTAAACTAGGACAAATCCGGGGAAACCCGGACGGATGGCAACCCTACGTGGAACAATTATACCAAAGACAATAATATATTTTTATTTGTAAATGCTAGTATAGACAATCGTTACTTAATTAACCTCTTTGAATTTCATATATCCGCGAGAGATACTTGTTCAAAAATAATGTTTAAATGTAACAATACCGGCACTAAGCATTTCAAACTCTCGCTTGTACTTAGATTATAAGTAAGTATTATATAGGCAGATATCATTCATTTGGGAGGCGGTATCGGTACCGCCGCACTGAAACCATTAATTGTAAAAAAAATATTATTCAAGAAGATCATAATAATAAAAAAACGAGTGTGTTTTAGACCACACGACTAAAGTAAAACTTCTTTAGCTCCATCTATATGATAGGAAGAGAGAAAGAAAATGTGCACGCGCACTGCTCTCTCTTGCTCCTACAGTGTGATACAGACAATAGGCCTGCACTGTGTTTTAGAAATATGAACCGTAACTGGCTATGAGAGAAAGAGAGAAAGAAAATGTGTGCTCGCACCTCTTTCTCTCTTGCCCCTACAGTAATATACGAAACGTAACTCTCTCTCTCTTTCTATCTTCACTCACTTATATCTCCCTCTCAACTACCGTTCGCCTCGCTTTTCATAACGCTCTCGTCACGCATTCACCAGCTTGCTCCCCAAGTCAAGCGTGCGTAAAGAAGTTTTACTTCGGTAATCTAAACGAAAATATGAAAGAGAACAAGACACAGAAAAAGATAATGGTCGCAACTGGGACTCGAACCCAGAACCTCTCGTCTATCCGTGACGTGCATTTACCAATTCCGCCATTGCGCCCTACTGTCAAACCGTCATAATAGCCAATCTCATATTTCAAATTTTTAGAATTAACAATATTATATTCAACTAATTTATTTTCTATATCATAGTCATCTACCCTTTTTATTGGAAACAATCATTCTAAGAATTGGTTTGTAACCTGGATAGCGTCACGCTTAAATATATCCGATTTTTTTTATATGGAACCATTGACTTTTTATAAAAGTCTAAATGAATATTCAATTTTTAAAGAAATCCTCTCTTTTTATAACTTTTGAAGAAAATTCCCATCAATTTAATATATCATTGAAGAAGAAGATAATAATTATAATCTAAAAGAAAATATGAAAGAGAACAAGACACAGATAAACAGAAAAAGATAATTGTCGCAACTGGGACTCGAACCCAGAACCTCTCGTCTATCCGGGACTGTGTTCTCTTTCATATTTTCGTTTAGATTATTATTATTATCTTATTCTTCAATGATATATTACATTGATGGGAATAACCTTCAAAAGTTATAAAAAGAGAGGTTTTCTTATAAAAATTTAAAAAAATTATTGTTTTGATTTGCCTTAGTGATAAAAGGGTGTTAAATGGAGATATGAAGTTACGTAATTTTTTTAATAATATTTGGATATCATCTTCTTCCTCCGGATTGACTTTGAAATTTCACACAATAGAGAAAAACCCACCCTTGTTAAATCTTAAAAGTGTTAGATAAACCATTCAAAATGAACTATTTTTAATAAAACATGAAATCTATATAAATAAAAGTGAATCGCCGAAATGTATGTACGCGCATAACTTCCAAACGACTGCACCAAATTGGATAATTATTTCTTTTTTGTGTTCGTTATTGTCAGGACAAGGTTTGTATAAAAATACTGGTTAGCTCTGGTATTATGAAATTTGTATAAAAAATTGGAAAGGTGGCACGCGAGCTGTTTGAAAACTAAATTGATGGAATGCGGGAGGGGGAGGGGAACTCAGATAGGAGGTTCGCGGGAGTGGGGAGAGGAACTCGAGAGGGGTGGTTTGCGGGACAGGGGAAGGGGGGGAGTGGATAGGGGAAAGGGAAGGTGGAGAGAAGGCGGAGTGAGAAAGAGAGAGGGGAAGAGGACGCGGGAGAGGAAGGGAAGGCGGAAGGGGAATGGGGATTGGGAAAGGACACGCAGGGAGAAACAATTTCTTTATTAAATGGCATAGCAACGCATGCCGGGAACCAGCTAGAAGAGGTAATATTTTGATTGATTTTTCGAAATAATGTATTAATATAATTCAAATTATATCAAGGCAGTGTATTCAAATACCAGCAAAATCCTTCTTACTCTCAAATTTCACTCAATCTTGGAACTTTTTGTAAATAGTTTCGTAAAAATTCGTCGTTTTGAACCCATTTGGCACCCTTTTATCGCTCTTAGAATTTAAAAATAACTTTTTTTTAAATGATCCACCTTATTTGATAACCAACACCTCTGCCATAGGTCACCCCTAGTGGTTCGCTATGTTTGGTGACTTAGCATTGGTGTTCGGGTTCATGGAGTGGGGTTTATCCGTGTCTCGGCGATGGATGCATCTGTCCACCAGCTGCGTGGCAGGCCAGATAGGGAAACACTGTTTGGGGAGACCTTTTGATCTGTCTAGCAGGACTCTCTCCAAACATCGCCTGGCACCGTTTTGGGAGGGATGATAGCGTACACTGACCCCAGATTTCTACCCACCCCTGATACTAGAACTTCCTTTTCTTCCAGTCCTAAAAAGGCCCCTTCACATAGCATACCCAAAGATGACTTGATTCAGACAATTATTTTAATTTATGATTGAATCAACCGTTCTTCCTCGTCTTGCAAATAGGTTTAAAATTAATTAAATCGAATAATTCGCTTCCACATTATTGTCTTGCGAGGTTGAAATGCAGTACAACCTGTACAGGAGTTAACCAACCAAAACCCTGTACATTTTATTAATAAGGACAAACCACAGACAAGATAAAGAATAATAATATACCTGTAATAAGTTGTTTAGTCATAGACAATATACAATGATCAGGAAGTTCAACGAAGGTCCTTGGAAAGTACAATTTATTCAATTATTCGTTCATTCATTCGATTCAATGCAATTTTGTTTATTGTGCGTCATCGTCTTCTTTCTTTACTAAGGACGGCCTCCGTGGTCGAGGGGCAAGGCTCTCGACTACCAGCCGGAAGGTCGCGGGTTCAAATCCCGGCGTTCACAAATAAATTTTATTTAATTCATTTGTGTTATTTTACAATTAATTAATTAATTAAAAATAATAATTTGGTATTTGTGGCGTGTTCCAGTGTGAAAGATACTCTCAGTATTGCCCCGATGTAAGACTACAATTCAGAATTGAAACGTTGCTTAAAATGGCTTTACCAGTATTTGGTGGTAGCCAGGTACTTCTCTATCTTCCACTTCCAAATTTTTCTTTCCAGCCCCACTTACCTTCACCCTCACAACGTACCCCAGTTGGGGATGCCATAGTCTAACTCTCTCCAGCCGGTTGGGAACAGTTGGGACTCCTGTGCGGTATTCACATAATGTGATGATTTTTTAGAACACGTTTTATTTTTATTTTTATCAAATAGGTGCTATAGATCTGGAGAAAATGTCGGTATTTTCACGTATTTTTGCATCGGGATAATTTTTTTATTTTTATTTCATAATATTTTTTTTGTTAAAGATTTTTGTTTTTTTTTTAGCTATCACACTAGGCTAATGCCCGTGTTTTTTTTTTACATTAACTCCACACGGGAGGCCTTGAGGAAAATAATTTCCCTCAAGGCCTATGTCATCTGAGATGCTGTGTGGGGAGTCTTTTTGAGGAGAGGAAGGAATGAACATTAGTTACGTGGGGTTCGAGTTCCAAAGGTGCAAATTTATTTTTTTGATTTTTCACTAAATAACAACAGTCGAAAATGAGACAAACATTGAACGCATGTCTGCACCCCCCCAAAGAAAATATACAATTATTTTCTTACATCTCCCTCACGCGTATAAAGAAAATGAATCGCAATTCCCTTCGCAATAATGTGGTACTTATTTTGGAGAAAGCAGTCACGTGTATTTTGCGTGTCTCACCATTATTTAATGTGTGTAAGAAAGAGCTGCAGTATTATAGCGTTAAGGAACGTATGTTTATTGCCTTTTTGCCGTCACGGTACTGTAAACGTGAATCGTCACGATAATTATAAAAGCGAGCGTTCATTTGAGATAAAACCGGTGATACGTAAAAAGAGATATCTACACATAATATTTTGTTTAGCTTAGGAGTTCGAGGATAAAGTGCACTAATTTCGGGAGGAGATTCAGACACATGACTCTAGGTACTAGATGCAAGCATAAAAAGTTATGAGTGACTTTCTTCGAAATGCTCTAAATACAACCGCAAAACCGTAAATTATCTAACGCATAAAAATATTATTTAAAAAAAACATTAGAGATGATTGTGATTACTAATTTGGTAGGAATTCCAAGAAAACGATCTGGCCCCTTGCATACATAAGTCATAAAGGGGGCTCGTCAGTTGTTTGTTACGTCACTGACCATGATAAGTTTTATTTTTAAACTAGGTGACCCGGCCACGCGTTGCTGTGGCTAACGAAACATAACACCCTTTGCTGGATGGTGTTATCCAAGCTTTATAACCACCGCCATCTGTTAATTTGCATACAAATCAAGTCACCGTCCGCTTGCCAGCCCGCTATTTTCCTTTAATTATATATTTCAACCAATTTACTCAAAACCTTAACAAATTATATACCTAAACCTTCCTCGTGAATCACTCTATATATTGGTTTTTGAGTTTATCACGAACAGACAGACAGACAGGCACAACGGAGGATTTTAATTTATAATATATAGAGATATGTAGAGATAGAGAAAAGATAATTTTAAAGTTTTTTTATCGTGGCGATAAATTACCTCATTTTACGTTTTTGTACAATTTTATGAATGAATCAACTAATTTAGCTAAGTAGGTAGCATAGCGCTTGGGTCCCACCCGAGCGTCGCGTGTTCGATTCCTCGGCTGGCTAAGTCCTCCATCACAAAACAAGCAACATTTTCGGCTTTCTGTGGTGGTAGTAAGAGATTTTCAAACATTGTTAGGTTATTCGTAACCCTGGAATGTTTCTTTTTGAAATTAAATTAAATTAATAATATTAAGAATTAAGGTACCTAATTTACTATCACCCCTTTTTCCCGAGAGGTTTAATTTAACAGGCGGATTGCAATCTTAGCACAGGCGTTGGGTTGGAATGCTGTCCTTGTTCTACCGGTATTTCAATGGAAGATGCTCCGAGGAACTAGCGTCATTGATCCCTTCGGCACTGGTGCATAATCGGGAAACACGCCAAACGCGTGCCCAACATATGATGTACACGGTTGACATTGGTCGCTTCTTCGACTCGTTCTTGTATTTAACAGTTCGACTATGGAACGATTTGCCGGCTTTTGTGTTTCCTCCTTCCTACAACATGGGTCTCTTCTATACCATTGGAGGGGACCCCACCACTTTCCCAATGGCGTTATAAGGAAACATATGGTTTCCTCCTTCGCCGCACACGTCAACACTCTATTTTATTGAACGAAGCTAAATTTATTTGAACGACTCTAGACTCTCCAATGTCCATGCATACGGGGTTAGAAAGCAGTATGCAAGTACTTACATTAACATAATACAAAAGAATAATAAATGTGGCAGTCCGTGGAATAATTCTTCTGCAATCTATGGAGAAAAATACGTACAGATAAAAGTGTTAGTAAATAAAAAGGAAAATAAGAACTCCGCCCGGTGGAGGAAGCCTGGAATAAGAGAAATAACGAAAGAATAAAAGTAATTTATAAAAATAGTCGCTATAATAATAAAAAGTTTAAAATAATAATAATATAATGCAAGTATTTACAATAATAACAGCGGGAAAATAAAATGCATATAAAGAAAATATTCATAGAAGGATTTCAACAAACCACCAGGCAATCCCAATGATAATGTGCATGGCTATCGGCCCAACCGCAGACAAAACCCGGAGTCCGCTCTCCTCTAGACCAATATTCATTCCTTCTTCTCCTCAAAAAGACCCTTCACACATCATCTCAGATGACATAGGCCCTGAGGGAAATTATTTTCTTCGGGGCCTCCAAAATTATTATATTCTTATTGAAATAATAGATTTAATTGAAATAACAGAGGACTGTCCTCTCTGCGCACCTTTTTTTACATGAACTCCACCCAGGAGGGGAAATAATTTTCCTCAGGGCCTATGTCATCTATTTATTTTAATTAAATATTAGCGCGCTCCCTCTAACATTCTAATTTAAATATCTCTGTTTCAAATCATTTTTTACTTCTATTTGAACGGTTACTACAGAGTCTTAAGAAGGAATAACAGGACAAAACCGGAAAAATGTCATTTTTAATAAAATTTTAGCCGTATTGACTCTTTTCCACAAAAAAGTATAAATTGATTTCAAAAGATTGTTCTTGTGTGTAGTAAATTTATGTTTTAAATTATGAGAAAGTTTTAGCATAATAAGGTTATACCGTAGGTCGTTGGCAGATTTGTTAAATTTTCAAACAAAATTTTGTATTATACAACACCCATTTCAAATCATATAATCACGCAGTAAAATAAATCATTAAATTATCTGGGAAAGCTTTGTTTCAGAATTTTAATTTTAGTTTAAATAAAAACGTTAAAAATTAACACCCCAAAAACAAATAACGAAAATTTAAAAAAAAAAAAATCTAGTGTTTTGTGACGAAAATAATTTGTCTATATATTTACGGTCTTACATAATATATTTAAGTTTTTTTTTTACATTTTTATTTTACTTAGACATTATTGAAAAATTATAAATACTTATGATCAAAAAATAATTACAAAAAGTACATATTTGTACTTTTTGTAATTATTTAAAAAAGGTACGGAGAATAATTCATCTTTCTCATTGGAACCGCCTTGTACAATCGTAAGAACATTTTTCGACGAAATTTGAATTCTCGGCCGCTGGCTGGTTAATGGCCTTTAAGTACTTACTTACAAATCTTATAGTTTCAGAGGAAATTGTGGTTTTGTTTTATTAAATTAGAGAAAATTAGAAACATATTTTTTGGATCTATTTTTTTATCTGTTGTGGCAGATAAGCGTAGAAAACTTTACCACAGACTTATAAATTGTTCATACGCATACACATTTTTATCATAGTTAGCGTTTTTATTGTTGACGTAGGTTTGGAGCTAATGACTCACGAAACGCAGTCGCCAAAACCCAAACGATCTCATCACATAAACCCATATTATTCAACATGCATTCTACAATTGTTATTATTTTAGATGATAATGGGTCTCGTGCACGGACATATGAATATATCTGGACCTGCCCTAAGTGATAAAAACGTATTATTTCCCCCTCCCCATGGAGCCAGCTGGAGCTCCTCCTTGGACCCAGCTGGGCTTTACGAGAGCCTCGCTTGAATCAAAAAAATGTGATGTCATCATTCTTGTCCTGACCAGCGCAGAGGTAACATCATACATTTTACGAAATAACACGGCAAAAAATGAGAGCTTGTACTATAGACCTTCCTAGAACATAGCGAATGTGGGCGTTTCTCTAGTAAGCTCGTCGCAGGTTACAGGGGTAAGTAAATTATGAAACATTTTTAAAAGTGTCTTATTTAAACACGGCAACAAAATATTGCTATGTGAATATTAACGAACCTTTTCGGGGCAAGCATTTGTCCTTCGCAAATATGTTATTAACGTGGCAAGCAATTTGCGCTCCCATGTAAAAAGGTCTATTCATTCAAAGCAGATTTTGCTTTTAAGAACTAAATGGTGATATTATAATGCGAGATGCCTATGTACTGTCCGATTGATTTTTTAACGAATCACAGTATCTTTCCCCTCTTCGCCCCCCATAGTTTGGTTTTACCCCTTATCTGTATCTACTGGTCTATTGAATTTGAATGTCTATGGTCTCGTGGATGAAGTAGGAATACATTTAATTCATTTTATTAAATCCACAAAAATCACACTATACAAATAATCTTCTAGAAGTCGATCATCTGGTTGATTAGTCAGAATTCTCCAAATACCAATCTTTGAGTGGTTAACCCTTTAAATTTCCGCTTTGCAATAAAATGCAAGACATGGAATATTACTGAACATATCCGAAATGATGGGTGATGAAATACGCTTTTAAATTTTATAATTTTAAATAAACATACAATTTTATAAATATAAAAATTTTGCATGCAAACTTAAGGCTCCGCAACCGGGCCCGAAAAGAAGATGTAGAGATACGAAATTACGAATGTTAGACGAGAGCGCTAACATTTACAGCGACAAAATCGATGCGAAAATGTTTAATAAAACACGACTCGTTTAGAAGAGAGCAAAAATCTCGCGGGCATTGTCTTAAACAGCATTTAAAAAACACTGTGATTTTTTCATACATATAACTTGTAAAATAACTGAAACAAACTTGTTTATAATAATTTTTGGAGCATACTTTGCGATTTTTTTCTATCGAGGGAATTTTATATAATTTGCGTTTCGGCGCGGGCAAAGTCTAGATATTATCTACAAGAATAACATATATTTTTTTAAGAGCTTTAAAACTTAACGTGTTTAAGGGAGATATGTAAGAAATCGGTAGGTAATTCGGGTAGCGGGCCCCTAAAAAAGTTTTAAAAATGACTCGCCTTACGTTTTTTTCTAACTAAAATTACTGATAACGAAAAATCTAAGTGGAAGTGTGCGGTGGAATTGAAACCTTCAGAAAACTAAAATTGACGAGAGTGGGGAGCCTACGAAGTACCGCACAAAGAGGAGACCGATTATACTATCTCATTCTCTCGCAGGCTAAATCCTATAGGTGTATGTGTTTGTCTCTTTTTAGTGTCGCTATTTTTCGTTTCATCGAGTTTCAAATCACAGCGGTGCTAAAGAAGTTTTCACTTCGAAAATCAGAGTGTGCAGTTCACAAGCGGTAAGTGAAATCTTCAGAAAACTAAAGTAGACTAGAGTGCTACGAAGAGGGGAGGCTGCGAAGCACCGCACGAGGAGGAGACCGATAGGCTACAAAGAGGAGACAATCAGTCATTCTATATCCTATAGTAGGTACAAATGTATGTGTTTGTCTGTTTGTCGCTATTTTTCGTTTCATCGAGTTTCAAATCACAACGGTGCTAAAGAAGTTTTCACTTCAAAAACACATACATATTTTATTAGATAGATAAATTATAAGAAATTTGGCGCGGTAAAAAAGTGTGTGTTAAATTTCTCAAGGAAAAACCCAACAAGTGTATCGATTCTGACCTCTTTTACTAAGCGACTTTAAACCGGTTTTGATTTGACGTACATATCGTTAGGTTTTTATACTCAGATTTTTACATCTATAAATAATGATGACAATAATATGAACTCATATTAAAAAAAAAATTGGGTGACCCGACATTTGATTCCTGACATAATTTTTGTGCATTATTTACCAATTTCAAACCTAAAATTGACTTAAAAAATACCTTTAATAAAATTTGGTGTGGCTATCAAACGAATTTATTTACTGCGTCATTTTTTTTACTTATAACCTGGTTTATCTTTCTAATATAATAAAGAGGAAAGATTCGATTATTTGTTTGCATTGAATAGGCTCCGAAACTACTGAACTGTTTTGAAAAATTCTTTCACCAATAGAAAGCTACATTATCAGCGAGTAACTTAGGCTGTATATAATGGTAAGCTCTAGCGCAAAATCTGTGTATTTCATATATTTTAGCGGCAGGAAGGAAAGGCAGGGGGAAAGTGGGGTTTGCGGAGAGGGAAGACACGAGGGAGGGGGAAGGTGGGGAAGGTGGAAGGGATCGGGGATGCACGGGAAAGGACATGCAGGGAGAATCAATTTATTTCTTTGAATGGCGTAGCAACGCATGCCGTACCAGCTAGTACAGTATATAGACAAGTAGTTTTATCCTTGATGCATTTGAATAAAAATATATTTTATACTTTTGTTATTTAGCGGTATCAATTTGGGAGGCGAGAATGGGTACCGCCGCCCCGGGAACCTTTATTGGATAACCAACACCTCTGCCATAGGTCACCCCAAGTGGTTCGCTACGTTTGGTGATTTAGCAGGGGTGCCCGGGTTCATGGAATGAAGTGTGTTTAGGTCTGATGACCAGGACACACTGAATCCCAGATTCCTACCCACCCCTTAAACCCCTTTCCTTCCCAGAACTCTCCCCTCCTTCCTTTCCCTAAAAAACCCTGCACACCGCATCTCCAAAGATGACATAGGCCCTCAGAGAAATTATTTTCCTCAGGGCCTCCGGTGTGGAGCTCATGTAAAAAAAAAAAAAAAAATATCGTCTCTGCACTCTCTTTCGGGGATTTTTCGTTATATTTTGTGTTAGTAGATATACCACATTTTCCCTAAACCGACTGCATATCGTATGTAAGTATGCCGGCAGGCAACTGTCATGAAATCAAAAAGTTGAATCACTTCTATATTGTACCTTTTCATCGTTAGCTAAGTTTCAAAACATTTTTTTTTGGTTTTTCATATTTAATTTTTATACGGGTGAAACAATATTTTCAAGTCTTTGGAAAAGAGTTGCGATAAGTTTTATCTCCCTTAAACGCGTTAAGTTTTAAAGCTCTTAAAAATATATGTTATTCTTGAAGATAATATCTAGACATTGCCCGCGCCGAAACGCAAATTATATAAAATTCCCTCGATAGAAAAAAATCGCAAAGTATGATTATGCTAATTATGCTGATTATGCTCCAAAAATTATTATAAACACGTTTGTTTCAGTTATTTTACAAGTTATACGTACGATTTTTTTTTTTTAAATGCTGTTTAAAACAATGCCCGCAAGATTTTTGCTCTATTTTAAACGAGTCGTGTTTTATTAAACATTTTCGCATCGATTTTAAATGTTAGCGCTCTCCTCTAACATTCGTAATTTCGTATCTCTCCATCTTCTTCTTTTCGAGCCCGGTTGCGGAGCCTTAAACACCATACATAATTTTTGATCATTTTGATTTTAACCAATATCTACCGGAATTTTAACTAACTAACCATCATGCCGTTTCCCTGAGAGGTAGACAGAGAAGATAGACCACCACACGGCAGCCACCTCTGGTCTGGAGCTCCAAAATAACTGAAAAATACCCTCGATTCTGTGCAAAAACGGGCGTTCTCTTTGATAGATTTTCCCTTCTTAACAAACGAATTGCAATCTTTAGAGCACAGGCGTCGGGTGGGAATTCTTTCCTTGTTCTACCGGCATTACAATAGAAGATGCTCCGAGGAACTAGCGTCATTAATCCCTTTGGCACCGGTGCATGGTCGGGAACTACGCCAAACGCGTGCCCAACATATGTACACGGTTGACATTTGTCACATGAGAACGGGTGGTTTCTTCGACTCGTTCTTATTTTCAACAGCTCGGCTATGGAATGATTTGTCGGCCTCTGTGTTTCCTCCTTCCTACAACATAGGTCTCTTCAAGACCAATGTTCATTCCTTCCTCTCCTCAAAAAGACCCTCCACACAGCAAGCATCTCAGATGACATAGGCCCTGAGGGAAATTATTTTCCTCAGGGCCTCCTGTGTGGAGTTAATGTAAAAAAATATATAAATATATATAATATAATATTGGAACTGATTTGTCGAGAATTCATACTATGCCCATTGATGTACCTGTTATGTTATACCTAAACCTAAAAAAAATTGACCGCCAACGTCCCCAACACTCTGACGCCGAACGACCGGAAACTGCTTTTGCTTCTATGACAATCGCGTAATTTTTCACGGGTATGCGCTAGTGTATAATACTTTTGTGGTTAAATAAATAAATTCGACTAATTTTTATTGACAATTTTGTTAATTTAAATATATCATCGAAGAAGAAGATAATATGAAAAATGACAAGACAGCAAAATAATAAGGTAACGGTCACAACTGGGAATCGAACCAAGGATCTATTGTCTTACCGGAACAAACGCCTTAACCAACTCGACCATTGGGATCTATTTATTTTTAAGTCGTTTTATCGATCTCACATTTCAAATTCAGAATTAACAATATTATCTTCAACTAATTTATCCCATAAAAAATATTAGTAATTGGTATTTTATTATCAACTAACAGACCCGGCCACACGTTGCTGTGGCTAACGAAACACAACGCCATTACCCAATCTTTATAAAATCCACACCACCCGCTTGCCAGCTGCCCGCTGCCCGCTGCCTGAATATTTGAATTTATCGGCTTTTCTCTACTATAATAAGCATGTATTATACATATAAACTAATTAACTCGCCACTAATTATACAATGCTTGCAATGCAACACTGGATATTTGAAAAGGGAAAATCAAATACCTACTTACTCTAGGACATATATTTTTCAATTTCTTCCGCCGAACGAATTTCAAAAGTGACTATGTATAGTACGGCCCGCCAGCCGTTTTAAATCTCACAAAAATATGTTTTCTTTGAATTTCTCGGCTTTTCTCTAATATAATTTACATGTATTATACATATAAACATTCCTCTTCAATCACTCTATCTATTGGTGAAAACCGTATGAAAATCCGTTGCGTAGTTTAAAAGATTAACGCGCACATACATTTTGAGCCACTTCATTTTATACTATGTAATGATTACCATAAAAAATATTAGTAATTGGTATTTTATTATCATTGTTGATTTGTTGAAATGATGCGGTTATCATTTTATTTCGGATATTTATAATTAATATAATATAAATGGTGACAGTGTCCTTGTGTTGTTATCGTAGAGTTAACCCAACGGGTTATGGGTCAGGTATTTCCGCATTCTCTGGTTTTAATACAATGGCGCACGTCAAATTAACCAAACATCAATCTAATAAATAATAATAATATAACGCTTTACAGTTTTTCTTTTGACGTGAAAACTTCTTTAGCACCGTTGTGATTTGAAACTCGATGAAACGACAAAGTGACATCTATTTATTTATTTATACATTTATTAGAGATAATATATTACAAAATTATTACATATAATTTATAATACATTACTCCCAATGAGTTTAATAAAACTCATTTCGGGAAGGACAACATTATACTTATATCTAAAGGAAAATTATTTTTACATAAGAACACGGAAATCGATGGACAATACATAGATTTTTAAATGGACTAGACACACTTGATACAGGTAATTGAAGAATATACAAGAGTTACAAAGGAAGACAGCTAAATTCGTCACTGGTTAATAAAGTTGCTGAGAAAATATCCTTTTAGAGCCTTTGCCAATATTTTTTTGTTTGATTCTGGTAGTTTTAGGACATTAGGTAATGCGTTGTATTGCGTATGTGCGATGTATTGTAAGGAGTTAATGCCAAATTTAGTTGTGTGAGTAGATGACGATAGGTGTATTTGATTTTGTGATCGTGTTTTGTGCTGGTGTATATCGGAATTAAAGGCTGGTTTAGTGTTGGTGTGTAAGGAGTGTTGAATTATTTGTAGGATGGCAGTGATGATGCTATATTTTGGCAGAATGGTAAAGGGAAGAATTTGTGTCAGTGAGTATATATCTTTGACATGTGTATCCCATGGTAGATGGTATATATTTCTTATGGCTCTATTTTGGATTACTTGTATTTCGGATATTTGTTTCTTAGTAATGGTGACCCAGATACTAACCAGATAATTTAGGTGACAGTGGATCAGAGCATAATATGTAGCACGCAGTAGAGCTGTGGGGAGCACATCTTGAAGTCTTGTAGGATTTAACCTGCGATAGAATGATACAGAATAATCGGTCTCCACTTCGTGTGGTGCTTCGTAGCATCCCCTGTCTTGTCTACTTTAGTTTTCTGGAGGTTTCACTTCTAGCGCGCGTTTTTATTTTATTATTCGTCTTTACTAATTTTATTAGAATTAGATATGTTCTGCTTGTCTCATTAGTATCTGTATTGAAAGCTGACGCAGTTTAACACAGTTCTGCAGGGATAGACAGAGAAGACGGATATCTTTCAGCGTCATAACGCTCCTCAAATTGGGGATAGCTTAGTTCCACTTTCTTCGGACAAGTCCATAATATAAAAACGAATCGCTGAATGTGTTGCTAAGCGCATAACTTTCGAACGACTGCACCAAATTTGATAATTCTTTTTTTTGTGTGTTCGTTATTGTCAGGACAAGGTTTTTATAAAACTTTCGATGAGCTCTGGCATTATGAAATTTGTATAAAAAAATTGCTATTGGTGGCACGCGAGGAAGCGGCTATTGCTATGGAAAGCGGGAGGGAGGGAGAGATGGGGGAGGGAAACCAGGGAGGGGGAGGGAACCTGGGAGGGGGGAAGGGGGCCGGGAAGGGGGGAGGGGTACTCGGGATGGGGTTCGCGGGACGGGGGAAGGGGGGGGGGGGGGAGGGGGGGGGGGAGTGGAGTAGGGAGAGGGAAGGTGGAGGTGACGGAGTGGGAACAGGAGAAAAAAAGGACAGGCGGAAGTGGAACGGGACGAATGGGAAAGGACCCTCAGGGAGAAACAATTTCTTTATTATATGGCATAGCAACGCATGCAAGGACCAGCTAGTATAAACATAAAAATAAGATAGATTGTGGTTTTTTCACCCATACCACTGTGAAACCAACTCCAAATATTTTATAAACAAGCGCTATAGTCCGAAATCTTGACAAATCCGTTCAAATTATGAAGATGTCAATTAAAATATTTTTTAAATTAAAGTTTTTTTTAACAGATTTAAAGGAAAACATATGGTTCTTAAAACTAATTACAATACATTAATTTCTTTTTAACGAAACTACCCAACTTAATTGAGAAAACATTTCTCGTGTTTGAATTTTGGAGTATTGCCATTGTAAAATATGAGTAGGTAGGTACAGAAAGTATGTTATTACAAGTAATTATATTAGAAAATAGATAAATTGGGGGGGGGGGGTAGTCTAAAACCTCACCATTGAAACAGAAACCGAGACAGAAAAATCAGAAAAAGATATCGACACCTCTAGGATTCGAACCCAGGACACTTTGTTTACTTGGCAAGTGCTCTACCAACTGGATCAAATTCGGTCACCTTTAAAACTGTATCATACTTCGACTAAGAACTACCAACATTATCTTCATTTTCTTAACGCACATATTATTGGCTGCTATCTTTGTATTTTTTTTTTATTGGCAATGCTGATTAAAAATACATAAAAAGTTACATCGGTTACATAGTTACATAAGGTTTTAACAAAGAATTAAAAAATTGCCTTTCCTCACCATAAAGAGACAATGCTCTTGTGTTTGGTGAGGGAGTTCTAGCTCAACTAGTAAATTAAAAGATCGTGTAAGTTAGTAATAACAGCTATTGTAAATAATAAGTACGTTAAAAAAATCGTGTATAAATTTAAAAATAAAAATTATGAATAGTTTAAAAAATCATAAAATAAATTTTAAAAAAATATAATAAATAAAAGAATCATGTAAGTTAGTAACAAAAATTATTGTAATTAGTAAGTAAAGGATATGTAAGAAAGAACGCAAGATTTATACAATTGTAGACTTAGAGATATAGAAACTAAGAAATGAGAGAGAAAGAAGGAATGAACGATTTATAAGATAGCAGACTTTAAGATTTAAAAAGTAAACATATTTGGGACTCTTATAGCAGTTTAAGGAATTTTTTTAATTTGGACTTAAATTCCTGCATATTTTCGATATGATTGCAAGATCTGTGGATTATCTATATCTATAGATTATATATGATTGCAAGATTATATTTTATGTAGTTACTGGATCGCTTGTCTGAATTCTTCACACAATCAGTTCCAAATATGGAGACCCAGGAGGCCCAGAGGAAAATAATTTTAGAGCCTATATCATCTTTGGGGATACTGCGTGGAGGGCACTTTGAGTAGTCTCTCCCGATCCGGCCTGCCACGCAGCGTTGAGCAGATGCATCCACCACCAAGACCCGGACAAGCCTTACCCCATGAATCCGGGCACCCCTGCTAAGTCACCAAAGTATAGAACCACTTGGGGTGAGCTATGGCAGATGTGTTGGTTATCCAATAAATGGTTCCCTGGGCGGCGGTACCCATAACCGCCTCCAAATTCAATTAAATTCCGAGTTCATTGAACCAGAGTTATACAGACAGGCACACCAAACAAATTAAATTAGTTAAATGCAAAATATATAAACGTATTTAGAGAGATCAATTTAAATAACGAGTGCTTACACATGTTGAGATTTGAACTTGCAACCTCTGGAATCGTAGGCTCATCTTCACCACAGAGTACCAATAATGTAAAATATATGAACTGTTTGAATTATGAGAGGAAATTTTAAAAGCCAAAGGTTAATTCAGATAACGTTTGATAAAAATATTATTTTACCACTTTGTTGACCACTTTTAGATATCTTTGGTAAATTCCTGAAAGATAAGTTGCGTGAATTCAACAAACTCATAAGGAAAGTGAAAAGCAACTTCTCGGGAATTAAAGACGGACAATACACTAATAATAGATTGGGTCTTATTAAATATGTCATCAAAATAGATGACACCCGATGCAATTCCGAAATTCTGCCCGTTTTTCTATGGAAATGAACAAATTTCAGGAGAAATTAAATTGACCACAATTTATTTACCTCCTTTAGCCACACTCACAATAGAAATGGAAAATGGTATGACTAACTAACCAATAATCAAGCCGTTTTACTGCAAGATAAGCAGAGAGGATGGACTGCCAAACAACTCGGTCTTGGCACACCCTCCTTGCTTCATTCACGTCCATACATCAGCTCGCATGCTTAGTCTTCTGTTATTCTGAATCTTGATACCTCTCCAATCAAGTATCTAGGTTCTACGCTTAAATGTGTCAATGTCTTCCCCGGGCGTTTATGACTTCTTCTATTATTAAATTACCTTTACGTTGCCATTATATCTGTACCCGAGAAGCATACGGATGCAAGTCCAAAATTTGAAGAAATGAGTTATTGATGCAGACTTGAAGTAAATAATCATGTTTATCAGTGGCAGAAAGATACGGGTCCTATCATGAAGAAAATATAGGATTTTCAAAATTGCATATGGATGCAAGTATTATGTTGCAACAACTTTCTTAGAATCAGAAGGATGTACCATGGACTTGCATCTTTATATTTAGTTGCATTTTGAGTATTTTGACTCATTCCTACGTATTATGTAGTATTATGACTCATATTATACATTACTACCCTTTCTATTAAAGTACCTAAACAATTCTTAAGCATTGATCCTTTCATAATACACCACATGTCATAACAAAATATTCCACTTCATTTAGAAGCAGAAGGACTCAAGTCCGTGTTTTTGTTTGACTCAAGTCAGCGTTTTATTATAAACAATATTTTTAAAGGCTTTACATATAAAATATTTCGTTTTATTTGCTCTTTTTTAAAACAAAACTAGTTGATTTAATAATTTTAAAAAAAATTATCTATTAGCATGGATATCTCCAAAGAAGTTATGAGACCTTAGTTAGTGAAAAAATAGTTTTTTGTCTCTCCTGAACATTTACCTTTTTGGACTTGCATCCGTATGCTTCTCGGGTACAGATATTAACACTAGCTGGTACCCGGCATGCGTTGCTATGCCATTTAATAAAGAAATTCATTCTCCCTGCGTGTCCTTTCCCATTCATCCCGTTCCCCTTCCGCTTCCCATTCCTCTCCCGCGTACCTTTCACCTCTCGCATTCCCACTCCACCTTCCCTCTCCCCACTCCCCTCGCCCGCTTCCCCTGTCACGCGAACCCCCTTTCCGGGTTCCCCTCTCCCCTCCTGAATTCCCCTCCCCCCTCCCGAGTTCCATTCCCCCCTCCCGGGTTATAATCCCGCGAATCCCCCCTTCCGAGTTCCCCTCCACCCTCTCGAGTTCCTCTCCACCCTCCCGGGTTCCCCTCCCCCCTCCCGCATTCCATTCATTCAGTCCCGGTACATTCAGTTTTCAAACAGCTCGCGTGCCACCTATTGCAATTTTTGTATTCAAATTTCATAATGCCAGAGATAACCAGTAGTTTTATACAAACTTTATCCTGACAATAACGAACACAAAAAAAAGAATTATCCAATTTGGTGCAGTCGTTCGGCAGTTATGCGCATACGTACATTTCGGCGATTCATTTTTATTTATATGTATAGATTACATTGTCACTACGTTGACATTACTTTATCATTACTTTACCATTACGCAGCCATTACATTTACATTACATTACCATTATATTACCATTACCTTAACATCACATAATATTACCATTACATTATCATTACGTTGACATTACATTGCCATTACTTTACCATTACGTTGCTATTACATTAACATTACATTACCATTTTCAAATATCAAATTTCATTACGCCAGAGTTCACCAGTGTATATAGAAACCTTCGCGGACGTGGTCACGACAACTCACCAAAATTTCATCTCAATCGGATGAATAGTATAGGAAATAATTTCATAAGGCTAGAGCTCACCATTGTATAAAGAAACCATCGTGGGAAAATGCAACGCTTAGGGGACAAACAAACAACCATTCATTTTTATATAATACTAAGATGAACAAATTTATTTTAGTACTCAAGCAAAACAATTGGAAAAGTTCCAATTTATCCTGAACATATCTATAATTTAAAAATGAATCGCTGAAATGTGTAAGCGAATAACTTTCGAACGACTGCACCAAAATGGATAATTCTTTTATTTTGTGTGTTCGTTTTTGTCAGGACAAGGTTTTTATAAAACTTCAGGTGAGCTCTGGCATTATGAAATTTGTATAAAAAAATTGCTATTGGTGGCACGCGAGGAAGTGGCTATTGCTATGGAAAGCGGGAGGGAGGGAGAGATGGGTGAGGGGAACCTGGGAGGGGGGAGGGGAACTCGGGAGGGGGGTTCGTGGGACAGGGAAGGGGGGGAGTGGTGTGGGGAGAGGGAAGGTGGAGGTGACGGAGTGGGAAACCCCTAATACCGTGCGAGCAAAGCCGCGGGAAAAAGCTAGTTTCATTATATTTTTAATGTAAACTGAATGGTAGTAAAAGGGAAGGTAATTAAGCATTAAGTTCAGAAAAAGTTACTTAATCATTTAACTATAATATTGTTTAGTGGTTTGTATGTGTTTATCTTCTTTCTAATATGTAGAAATGTAATTTAAACAAAACGTTCAATTATAGTATGACCATAATTTGCGTTAGACATCTTATAGCTTATCACTAGGAAGCTAAAGTGTATAATAATGCATTAATTATATTATTATCAGTTTTACTATTTCCTACCGCAACATTTTTACTCTCGTTTCCTGACCTTAGCCACTATAAAAATCATATAATTAATTTTCAAAGTTGATTGAACCATGTATGAGTTTTCACAAACACGTGTTGAAATACCTCTTTTATGTGAGTAGGTACCGCAAAAGAGTCCCAATTGCTCACATGCGTCTGGGTTGATGAGACTATGGATTCCCCAATAGAGAACTCCAGTCAATTTTTTTCTTTTTTTAATGAATAATGACCTTCTAACTTAAATATCTGCATTTTTATTTTTAGAGTTAGTTTTAATAGTTAAAATAATTGTCAAAGTTTTAATTTTTCAAAATCCCCTAAAACCACAGTATGTACGGTGAATCGTATGACGTCATCACTCCTGAAAAATTACCATAGGATCGGGCAATCAGCTAATCAAGTGCCGCCATTTTGAATTTCGTTGTTCGAAGCATTCTCCCTAGAAGTAGCATTACTATTTTTTTGTGCAGTAGTTTTTGAATATTTTCAGTTATAGAGATAAACTAATATAAGAGATACCTTTAAACACATCAACTAAATCTATATAAACAGTATGTAAATAAACGAATAAATTAATAGGATGGCTTGTGTCATATCATACATTCCCATACAATGACATTACAATGACATTGCGATGACGTCACGACACGTCGAACAGTGACGTCACCACTAAAATTTCAATAATGTCAACTTGACGGCGTGTTTTTACTAATCGATTAAAAATGGACTTTTTTTCACTGGAGTTCCTTATTGGGGTATTTTTTTAGGCTGGACGTAAAGGGGAGGTGTTAGAGATAGGGAGAGGAAGGTGGGGAATTACCTGAATACTCAGATCAGCCGAGCGATTCTATATCGTTTGTGGATTCGTTATTCAATAACAAACGTGATCTCCTGTCAGATTTGTGTGATTTTTACATATTTACTGTCACATATTTTAGTTTAGATCGTTTTAATCACGAATTCCTGCAAGTATGCATGATTATTTATTCATTTAATGTAAATTGTTCATAGAAAAAGCAATTAACAGCTATACAAATCACACAAATCTGACCGGAGATCACGTCCGTTATCTAATAACGATCCCACAAAACATAGAATCGCTCGGCAGGCCCTCTAGCACGGTAGATCGACAAGGTTTGATAGGATAACGTTCCCTAGGACAACTGCAGATCGCTAAAGTACAAACAACAGTTGACGTCGAATATATTAAGAGCACTTAGTCATTGTGAACTGTTACTTATTCATTATTATTTTTATTTGATAAACTAACGTTTAAGACAAGATTTTTATGCATAGCACAAAGTGTAACAATTATCAATTCAAACTTGCCAAATACTTTAACTTGGCGTCATGTATCTTTTCTCGGAAGATTTTTCAATGTGGATGAGTGTTTCAGGCTGATAATTATTGCTTATAATAATTAATTAATAATTGTTACCCTTTGTGCTATGCATTAAAATCTTGTCTTAAACGTTAGTTTATCAAATAAAAATAATAATTAATATATGGCAAGTTAAAGTATTTCCCCAAAAAATGTAGACATAATTTGTCTCGACGCCACCTAGCGAGAGATTTAACACTAACAATGTCTTTCTCACAAAAATAAAAGTTGGTTGTTTTCAGGTGGAAAAAATGTAATAAACAGTAATTGTTCAATGAAACACTAGTATATATTGAATTATTTGGCGGGTATTAGATAAGCCGCCATAGCTCAGTGATCAAGAGCAGCTGACCGGCAATCAGAAGGGCACGGGTTCAAGTCCCGTTGGCGTCATGTATTCTCGGAAGATTTTTCAATGTGGATGAGTGTTTCAGGCTGATAATTATTGCTTATAATAATTAATTAATAATTGTTACTTATTCGTTGGAGATCTGCAATGATGCTAGGGAACGGTGATAAGTTACTTAAAGTTATCCTATCAATCCTTATCGATCGAATGTACTAGGGGTCACCAAACACAGTTAATATCGGTGGCGCCATATCTTTATATGCATATATAAAGAGGAGTATCTGTGGGTGGGCTTGTTTTTTATGCATCTCTACAGATTTATTCCTAAATTGATGAAATTTTGCACCCTTGACCTACATGAGATTTCTAAAACTTAACCTACACCTTAAAGCAGAACTATAATACTTCTTGATGAAATTTTGCACGCTTCACGTTCAAAATAAGAAGAAAAATACTAGGTATATCAACGAAGAAGAAGATAATAATAATAATCTAAACGAAAATATGAAAGAGAACAAGACACAGAAAAAGATAATGGTCGCAACTTTGATTATTGATAGTCAAGGTGGAACTGAACATGCAATACTAACCATTGATAACATAAATATAGAAAGGGTTAACAATATTAAATATCTGGGTGTAATATTAGACGATAAATTAAAATTCGACAAACACTTCGATTACATATCTAAGAAAATTGCTAAAAAAGTTGGCTTCTTAAAAAGGATTAGGAATAACTTGGATCTCAAGACAACGCACCTTGTATATAATTCTATTGTAACTCATTTAAATTATTGTTCTAGTGTTCTATTCTTATGTAACGAGACCCAAAATAATAAACTACAGGTTATACAAAATAGGGGAATGAGGATGATTCTGAAATGTAATATCTTTACTAGAGTTAAAACTATGTTACAAAACTTAAATATGATGACAACTAAACAACATATAATATATAATACGTTAACAATGATGTACAAGCTTAAAAATAACATGCTCCCTAAATATCTGCAAACTAATATTATATACCATGAAAATATTCACAATTATCCTACGAGGAGTTGCCGAGACTTCAGGCTTCCCAAAACTAAACTGACGTGTACACAAAACAGCGTGTTTTATAAAGGTCAAAAACTTTATAATAACCTACCAAATTCCATAAAGGAAGCCTCAAGTCTTAGCACTTTTCGTAAAACATGTGCTACATACATTAAGAAAAATTTATGAATTGTATTTATTTGTATTAACTGTATGTCTTAAACCCTATTGTTTGTATTTCTAACTGGAGTAACTGTATTTCTTTTTAAAAATGTATTCTTTCCGTTATAATTTTATGACTATATTTATTTTATTATGTATTTTATATGTTTTTTTTAATACTAGATGTATGAAAAAATTTGCTTACATCTAAATAAAGTTACAAAAACAAAGCAACTGGGACTCGAACCCAGAACCTCTCGTCTATCCGGGATGTGCGTTTTACCAATTCCGCCATTGCGCCCTGCTATCAAACCGTCATAATAGTCAATCTCATATTTCTAATGGCAATACATATCATTGATCATTACGATACGATGAACTACTGTTTACAATCTACCGCGTGACTGTACTCTATACTACAACTTAATTAGCTATAAATCTCTCGGGTCGAAGATATACTGGTTAAACCGGTTTGGCTCGCGTGGGATTTCAACATTCGTCATGCAAACTGGGTGATATTGTTTGCGCGCCTTTATATTAAAAAGCAGTCGTCATAATGCAGCGGGAAAACGTGTTATTAAAACCCAAATAAGATGGTTAAATTTATTAGACTGTTTACTTTTTTTGATAAACGAACAGGATATTTATAGAACATACTTACTTGTATATAATACTAGCTGACCAGGTAAACGTTGTTCTACCATATAAATTATTTCTAGTGAATATGTTGGTTGTTAATAAAAAATATCGAATGCATTGTAAGTGTTTGAGGATGGGATCTAAGACAGAAAGAGGAATGTAGCGCTGTAGACGATGACCACCGATAAAAACAAACAAAAAACACCAACTAAGGTAGGAAAATAAAATAAAGAAACTCCATATTAATTTCGAAGAGCAATTGAGTGTACGATTTTTTGTCGTTCGATGAGGCGGACGTAGCGCCATCTGTCATTCAACAACATAAATAATTTCGATCTGTTTGAAATACGAAAGACGGTTAAATTTGTTCGTACAAAAATACTAAAATCGCGATTAAAAAATGGGAGGGTGGGGTACGAGGGTAAAAATTTGGGGGTATAGGTGATTTTTGATGCCAAATAAAAAAAAATTGTCAATAAAATAGTTTTATTTTTCTGGGTAGGGACACCCTAATCACCTAACGGTATGAAATATACTTTAAAACCCATTCTCGTACCTACCAAGTGTACATAAAAAAATTCATAAAAATCGGTCAAGCCGTTTCGGAGGAGTGCGAACCGAGTGTTACACCGTGACACGAGATTTTTATATATAAGATAAAAATATATCAGTATTCAGCATTCATGTCTGGTATTCAGGTATAAACATCCATTTACTATCCCGTTTATTCAGAGGAGACCATA
Organism: Limnephilus rhombicus; assembly: GCA_929108145.2. Classification (NCBI taxonomy): domain Eukaryota; kingdom Metazoa; phylum Arthropoda; class Insecta; order Trichoptera; family Limnephilidae; genus Limnephilus; species Limnephilus rhombicus. The sequence continues at coordinate 12,754,672 of OV815297.1, read as the reverse complement.
ATTATCCCAGCTCACATAGGTCTTATAGAAATCGTTGTATCTCCCTTGCTCTCATAGTGAGAAGTATGATCTAAACGGTATTGGAAAGAAAAAACAACACGCTTTATAGTCAAATCTAAAAGTTAACAACAAAATAATTAAAATGTACACCTTTATGAAACCAAAGTTTCCGACCGCAATTTGAAAAAAAAATGATTAAACTTTGGGAATTTTTTAAGATATATTTTTTACACGAATCGACAAAAAAGTGAGGTGATAATAACAGTTATAATTCATTTGTTTAAAACAATTTGTGTGTATTTTTTTTCGTTTTTAAATTTTAATACGGGATTAAAAAAAATTACATGGTTATAATGTGTTGCTAAGCGCTTAACTTTCGAACGACTGCACCAAATTGGATAATTCTTTTTTTGTGTGTTCGTTATTGTCAGGACAAGGTTTTTATAAAAAGTGAGCTCTGGCATTATGAAATTTGTATAAAAGAATTGCTTTTGGTGGCACGCGAGGAAGCGGCTATTGCTATGGAAAGCGGGAGGGAGGGAGAGATGGGAGAGGGGATCCAGGGAGGGGGAGGGGAACCTGGGAGGGGGGAGGGGAGATGGGGAAGGGGGGGAGTGGAGTGGGGATAGGGAAGGTGGAGGTGACGGAGTGGGAACGGGAGAAAAAAATGGGAGGCGGAAGGGGAATGGGACGAATTGTAAAGGGAGAAACAATTTCTTTATTAAATGGCATAGCAATGCAGGGGAACCTGGGATGGGGGAGGGGGACCTGGGAGGGGGGAGGGGAACTCGGGAAGGGTGTTCACGGGATGGGGGAAGGGGGGGGAGTGGAGTGGGCAGAGGGAAGGTGGAGGTGACGGAGTGGGAATGCGAGAGGGGAAGAGGACGCAGGAGAAGAAGGGGAGGCGGAAGGGGAACGGGACGAATGGGAAAAGACACTCAGGGAGAAACAATTTTTTTATTAAATGGCATAGCAACGCATGCCGGGACCAGCTAGTTTATAATAATAATATGTGTAAGCGAATTTCATCACCTTTAGTTTTTGGATACCTTCACAAATATTCCAATTATTTGGATTTTATTGCAAAGCGGAAATATGTTTACCTACTGACAAAATTCGTCCGATTTTTAAAGGGCTAATGCGTCTGCAGCATTTCTTAATTGCACGTTTACAAAAATAAACAAGTTAATATGAATATTAATTAATGAGTTAATGATGAATGTAAGCAAGCCCAAAATCATGGTGTTTGAAATAGAGAGTACGAAAACAGTGTTGTTAATGATGAATACTTGGAGCTGGTGGACTAGTTTGTGTATTTGGGAAGTGTGTTTACGAGATGTTGAAATGCAGGTAACTCCATTAATGGAGGACTGAATGCCGTTGGCGCTAACAAAAAACTGCCTAAAGAAGCGGAGCTAGTAGTCCACGATGGAGTGCTGGCATCTACCCTGATGCATGCCATTGAACTGGCAGAGGATGGATGAAATCAGACTGAATGCTCTAGAAATGAGATCCCTCGTGCATATGAGTGGTAAAACGTATGTATGATAATGTATGACTGATGACTGATGTAAGCGTAATGAGAAAGTTTAAGAAAGGGAGCCAGTTATTTGTATCAGGCTCTTACCACCACACTAAACGGTAAATGTTGCTTGTGTCGGGATGGAAGACTTAGTCAGTTGAGGAATTGAACGATGCCTGTGGGACCTAAACGCGATGCCAACTCTACCACCGACTGGTCTTTTTGGTAGATGTCTGACTAAACTTTATGAGTATAGTTTTTACTTGAATTAGCAAGTTTTTTATTGAATGAGAGTGAATTTTTCACGTTGTGGATAACATAAAAAACCTTTTGTGTTTGTTTGCGCATTGGGTTTTTTTTTACCTTTTGTATTGAAGTTTTTTATTTACACCAGTATACTCATATACTATAAGTTATATTGTTAGGTCCATTTGAGAGATTGATTGTTGTATTTGGTGTTACAACAATATTACAATTTATTTGATTAATTTGTGTTATTTCACAATTAATTCATTTAAAATAATATATAGTATATTTGCAGCAGGTTCCAGAGTGGAAGATACTCTCAGTATCGCCCTGGTGTTAGACCACCATTCAGAATTGAAACGTTACTGGAAATGTTTGGTGACCAGAACTGAATAGCCAGGTACTTCCCCACTTCTTCTTCCTTGTCTCCTTCCCCTCCCCACTACCTTCAGCTTCACAACATACCCCAATTGGGGATGCCATAGTCATCGCACTGGCTCCAGACGGCAGCAGTTGGGACTCTTGTGCGGTATTCATGTAAAAAAAAAAACCAACCAACGATTTCAACGAACGTTTAGGTTGTGAATGGTGGTCCTTCACCAGAGCGTTACTGAAAGTATTTACAACTCTGGATGGTGCCAAAAATGGGTACCACCTATACTTCAAGTTACGTATAAATTATTTCACAAAAAATTTTGAAAAATAATTATAATATTGCGTTGGTATCTTTAGAATTCTTGAACATTTGAGTTCATGCAAAAATGCTTTTTTTATTATTATTATATTTATTTTGTTCAATTGCTTTGTTGCTTTTATAATTAATATGGAGGAAAAAAATGGAAGACTTGAATTCCCCGAATTCAGTTTCCGAGAAATTTTGTAAGTGGTTTACACACTTATTTTTTAGTTGACTTCTTCATTCAAACGTTGAAATTAAATATTAATTTATTATTTTTTTATGGTAGGAACATTTACATTTTATATATTCTACTAGCTGACCCGACGAACTTCGTACCGCCTCAGAATCAATAGCTGTTGAATTAAATTCAGTTTTTTTATTAAGTTAAAAATTACGCAATGAAGCAATTATCAATGCGCAACTGTCCGTGTTTTGTTTTTGTCAATATCAGAGATGGCGTTGTGTACGGATTTATATTTTTGTGATTTTCTTACTTTTACAATTACTTACGGGAATTCGGGAGGCGGATACGGATGCCACCGCCCCGGGAACCATTTATTGAATAACCAACACCTCTGCCATAGATCACCCCAAGTGGTTCGCTACGTTTGGTGATTTAACAGGGGTGCCCGGGTTCATGAGGTGACTTATGTCCGGGTCTTGGCAGTTGATGCGCCTGCCCACCTGCTGCGTGGCGGGCCGGATCGAGAGAGACTGGTTGAGGGAGGTCTTTTGACCTTTCCAGCCCGACTCTCTCGACCCATTGCCTTGCACCACAGTTGGAGGGATGGATTCATACGTCCGTCACTCCCGGACACACTGACCTCCAGATTCCTACCCACCCCTCATACCTTTTTCCTTCCCAGAACTTTCTATCCTCCCCATTCCTTAAAAAGATCCTCCACACAGCATCCCCTAAGATGACATAAGGTCCTGAGAGAAATTATTTTGCTCAGGGCCTCCTGTGTGGAGCTTATGTAAAAAAATGCGTTTCATTTCAGAGATTTATTATAATTATTGTATTTTTCCTTTGGAGGTGTGCAGACATACGTTCACCATTTGTCTCATTTTCGACTATTGACATTGAGTGTGTAAGAAAGAAGGGCAGCATTATATGATTAAACACAAATGCACAACAATCAACGCATTGACATTTGACGTTTTTGAATGTTTGGAATTCATGCACAGTTCAATATTATACCCCTCACAATATTGCTGCAGTTCTTTCAAAATAGAAGAATTCGTTCCATACAAAGTGTATGGAAAAATAATTTTCTTTATAACTATTTATTTCGTTAACTTTTGTGATGTTTTAATAGTTATTATCCTATCCGGGGCGGAGACAAATCCAACAAATCAAAGATCATCAAAATCAGCACAGCCGTTCTCGAGTTATAAATAGTGTAACTAACCCGACTTTGTTTTATATATTAAAAGATAAGATAAGATAAGAAATAAGAAATAAGATAAGAAGAAGATGAGAGTTGCAAAATAGAGTTTTTCAAAATCAGGTGCAGAAGTGATTTTCCTCTTATTTTAGACAAGTGTAGAAAATTTCATCAAAAAATTATCAAAATTTTGCTTTTAGGAAGAGAAAACGAGATAGATGGGGTGGTATTTCGAAATCTCATAAAAAAGCAGTGACCTTTCTCTTGTTTTGAAGGTAAAGTGTGCAAAATTTCATCAATCTCGGAATAAAACTGTAGATTTGTACACAAATGCTAGCTGAACCCGGCATGCGTTGCAACGCCACTTAAATAAAGATATTGTTTCTCCCTGCGTGTCTTTTCCAATTCGTCCCCGTTCCCCTTCCGCCTCCTCTTTCCCTCCCTCGTTTCCCCTCCACCTTCCACCCCTTTTCCCTTCCCCTTTTCCTTCACCTCCAGCGAATCTTCCCCCTTCATTCCCCTCTGCCCCTCCCGGATTCCTCTGCCCCTCCCGTCTACTTTTCAAACAACTCGCGCGCCACTTATTGCAAATTTTTTGTACAAATTTCATAACGACAGAGCTCACCAGTGAGAAACACTAGAAACACTCTTCTGCTAAAATGCAATGTTCTGTAAAAATTTTGAGTCAACCCATCGATTACTTTCCAATATTTGCAGACTCAAACATACTGAACCGAAATTTTTAATTGGATAGGGACTTCCTAATCACCTACCGGTATGAAATATACTTTACGACCTATTCTCATAACTACCAAATATACATATAAAAATTCATATAACTCAGTCGAGCCGTTTCGGAGGAGTACGACCACAAACACCGTGACAGGAGATTTTATGTATGCATGTATATATATAAATCCACGCTGCTTACCCGCCACAAACACTCTCTTTTATACATACATATATCAGAAAAGAAATAATATAAAACTTTGCCTTCAATAGTTAAAAGTGAAAATGTTACAAATTTAGAACTGTTTGCTCTGAAAAATTACGAAAACAGGAAAATAGTCTATCCTAGGTAAGGAGGAAAACTTGTTAGAAAATATTTATTGTGTGGAAATTTTGTACTTAAACAATAACAATAACTTTTTCTACTTATTTCCGTTTGACATAACAGTTATTAACATCAAGTAATTAATGCATCGTGTATAATAATTTTTCATAATCAACAAAACCCTTGAAATCTTCATCAAATGAGCAAGATTTTTCCTGTTTTTATATTAAACTAGCAGACCCGGCGGCCACACGTTGCTGTTGCTAACGAAACACAACGCTACGCCAATCCTCAACCTTTATAACCTATATATTAAGATGAAGCCATAGTACATAAATAATGCAAAATCATACAAAATCATGAATTTTTGTTTTGAAAATTTGATCGCTTAGAAGTATTATAGATGCTTCAATTAAATACTGCGTGTAGAACATACCTTGGCCCTTAAAAATGTCGGTCATTTTTTTTATAAGTCTATTAATAAGCCTATAAAAAAATAAAGTATAAGGTCTATAAAAAATATTTTCACGTCCAAACTCTCCTATTTATATACCCTTTTTTGGATTTGGTTTTAATCGAAGCGGTGTTACAATCAATTGCTACGAGAAATACACTTTCAATTTTTTAAATAACACAAGATGCAATTTTTTTCACATTTTCAATAAGAATATTTCAATTTGAGAGGCGGTATGGGAACCGCCATCTTTTGGATAACTAACACCCCTGTGAATAACCATCTATTGGATAACCGCCATCTATTGGATAACTAATACCCCTGCCATAGGTCACCCCAAGTGGTTAGGTAAGTTTGATGATTTAGCAGGGGTTCCCGGGTTCTTGGGGTAAGGTTTGTCAGATTTTGGTGGAGAATGCGTTTGCTCACCTACTGCCGGATCGGGAGAGACTGCTTGAAGCAGACATAATCTAGACCTCTCCAGCCGGACTCTCTCGACCCATCGCCTCGCACCGCAGTGGGAGGGAAGGATTCATACATCTCTCACTCCTGGACACATTGAACCCCAGTTTCCTATCCATCCCTCTACCTTTTTCCCTCCCAGAATTTCCCTAAAAAGACCCTCCACACAGTATGCCCAAAGATGACATGGGTTCTAAGGGATTTTGTTTTCCTCAGGACCTCTTGTGTGGAGCTATTGTACAAAAAAAAGATTTAAGTCATATTTTATTTTTTCATTTCGTCTGTATGTAAATATGTTTGTAGGTTTCGAATCTGTTTCAAGGTGATAGACATTTTAATGTTCGGCAAATTATATTTTTTTAATATTTGAAATCTTTGTGCTGATTTGGACTTTCTTATTGCCTGAAGAAAGTTTTAAAAAAAAAGAGTCGTTGATAAGCGACGTTTCTTTGGACAAATTGTATAACTCCTAATTTGAATTTTAAAAAGTTACTCAAAATAATATATCTATATAGTTAATAATTAAGTAGATATTTAAGTACCTACTTACAAATCTTATGATTTCAGAGGAAATTTTGGTTTTGATTTATTAGATAAGAGAAAATTAGAAACATTAGAGGTCTACTGTTTTTACTACTATTTTCAACTACTATTTTTTATGCTATTTAGTAACCAATTTTTTTTTTTTTTTGCATTAAGGCTCCGCAACCGGGCTCGAAAAGAAGGTGTAGAGATACTAAATTACAATGTTAGATGAGAGCGCTAACATTTACAGCGACAAAATCGATGCGAAAATTGCGAAAATGTTTAATAAAACACGATTCGTCTTGCACAGCATTTAAAGAAACCCTGTGAATTTTTTCATACATATAACTTGTAAAATAACTGAAACAAACGTGTTTATAATAATTTTTGGAGCATACTTTTCGATTTTTTTCTATCGAGGGAATTTTATATAATTTGCGTTTCGACGCGGGCAATGTCTAGATATTATCTTCAAGAATAACATATATATATTTTTTAAGAGCTTTAAAACTTAACGTGTTTAAGGGAGATATGTAAGAAATCTGTAGAAATTCGGGTTGCGGACCCTTAAAAATATTGTTGTAACTCAGGCGAAACCGGGTAGTAGAAACTTGATTTTTTTTCTGTGAATAGTGAATAATACGTACTTACACACTCACACGGATTTTTTTTTTTTAAATTAAAATCAAGAAAAGTGATCTAATTAAAAATTTTCCCCTTTTAAAAATCTCATCAATATTGCACAATACCTATTTGACCCGAGACCAGAGAGTATTATAGAGTAGACGGGGGGAGCATGCACTCCGGCCATAGACAAAACGCTTGACAAATGACCCCTTCCGGCCGGCCATAGACAATAATGAAACCGCCCCCGCATTGCGGGTGCCAACTGGATGTATTACGGCCAATAATGGCCGCCTGGGTTCGAATTTTGATTAAGTGTCCAGCGCAAAATGTCAACCGCGGGATCGGCCATATTCAAAATGGCGGATTGCCGCGCTGTCAGATTTCAAGCGATCGTAGGAGGGAATTATAATATAATATTATAGATTGCCCTTTCGTATAGATATCTCAAACATGGCAGAGTCGAACAATGACTCTCACATATGCATTGCTGGCATAAAGCATTTAAAAAACCAACTTGTAATTTTATTTTTATGTGTGAATTCCACACAAGAGTCCCAACTGCTCGGAGCCAGTGGAATAATGTCATCCCTAAGTGTATGTGGTCGAAGGGAGTAGAGAAGTGACGAAGATGGGTAGGAGTAAGGTTGAAAAGAACCTGATTTTTTTTTAACTTTCCATATTTAGCAGGGGTGCCCGGGTTCATGGGGTAAGTTTTGCCTAGGTCTTGGAGGCGGACGACCAGGACACACTAAACACCAGATTTCTACCCACCCCTTAGACCCTTTTCCTTCCCATAACTCTCCTCCCCTTCCTTTCCTTAAAAAAACCCTCCACACAGCATCCCTAAAGATGACGTAGGCTTTGAGGGAAATTATTTTCCTCAGGGCCTCCTGTGTGGAGCACATGTAAAAAAACGCAGGAGGCCCTGAGGAAAACAATTTCCCTTAGGGCCTGTGTCATCTTAGGGGATTCTGTGTGGAGAGTTTTTTAAGGAAGGGAAGGAGTGGAAGTTCTGGGAAGGAAAGAGGTATGAGGGTTGGGTAGGATTATTGGGGTCAGTTTCCATGAGTTACAGATGTTTGAATCCATCTCTCCAATTGCGGTGCAAGACAAGGGTTCAGAGAGTCCGGCTGAATCCGGCCAGCCACGCAGCAGGTGAGGCAGACCCATCTGCCGCCAAGACCCGGATAAACCTCACCTCATGAACCCGGGCACCCCTGCTAATTCACCAAACGTAGAAAACCCATTGGTGACCTATGGCAGAGGTGTTGGTTATCCAATAAATGGTTCCCGGGGCGGCGGTACCCATACCCGTCCCGGATACAAACTATATAGATATATGCTATGAATTGCAGTCTTTCACACTTTAAGTTCCCTTCACACTTCTTTCACACTTTAAGTTGCCTGCAAAGTTTAGCATGTCAAGCTTAATAATTCAATTTAATGAATTGTGCGTATTACGTTAATGATTTAGGGATTTTTATTTATTCATAAAAGAAGCGCACGCACCAATGTCTACAATGTTTTTCCTCGTGGGTTTCATTTGTAAAAACGATGTTTTCCAACTATTATTTGCAATGAGGAAAATCTAACAATAATAATTTATTAAAACATATTTGCACGCATGGTCTATTTTATTATATCATATTCATTAGGTATATTAGATTCCTCGAATGAATCGATCCATCGAAATGAAAATCTAGTATCTTTCAACGGAGGCAATCTTCCGAACAGGCCCTCCATTGATATGCTTGGTGTAACCCTAAGTGACCAGCTCAGGTATGGGGGCTCCATCGAAGCCAAAGTTAGCCTCCCAAAAACTGGGCTTACTGTACAGGGCCCGCAGATACTTTAATAGTACACAACTGCTAACCCTGTACAAATCACAAGTGCGCCCCACGGTTGAATTTGGCAGCCACCTCTGGTCTGGAGCTCTAATATACCTGAAAAATACCCTCGACTCTGTGCAGAAACGGGCGGTACGTTTAATAGATTCTACCATCTTAACAGTTGGATTGCAATCTTTAGAGCACAGGCGTCGGGTGGGAATGCTATCCTTGTTCTACCGGTATTACAATGGAAGATGCTCCGAGGAACTAGCATCATTGATCCCTTCGGCACCGGTACATAGTCGGGAAATACGCCAAACGCGTGCCCAACATTTGTACACGGTTGACATTTGTCACATGAGAACGGGTCACTTCTTCGACTCGTTCTTGTGTTCAACAGCTCGGCTGTGAAATGATTAGCCGACTTCTGTGTTTCCTCCTTCCTACAACATGGGTCTATTCTAGACCAATGTCTATTCTAGACCAATGTTCATTCCTTCCTCTCCTCAATAAGACCCTCCATACAGCATCCCAGATGACATAGGCCCTGAGGAAAATTATTTTCCTCAGGGCCTCCTGTGTGGAGTTAATGTAAAAAAAAATCCTGATCCTTTTACGTTTTTTACATTACCTCCAAACAGAAGGAAAATAATTCCCCTCAGAGCCTCTTTTATCTTTGGGGATGCTGTGTGGAGGTTATTTTTAGGAAAGGAAGTAAAGAAAGTTCTGGGAAGGAAAAATATGAGGGGTGGGTAAGGATTTTGGGGGTCACAGTGTCCAGGAAATTTTTTGCAGGGTTTTTCTAAATCAGACTAATACAGTAGACCTGAAATAAAATGCTTAGAAAAGTATTGATAAGAAATTGTAGTATGTATTTTTTTTTACATTTTAAAGACTGAGGAAAATAATTTCTCTCAGGGTCTGCGTCATCATTGGGAATGCTGTGTGAAGGATTTTTTTAAGGAAAGAAAGTTCTGGGAAACAAATGGTGTGGGAGGAGGGTAGGAACCTGGGGTTCACTGCATACCCTAATTGGGGATGCCATAGTCTCACGGGCTCCAGGCGGTTGGGAGCATTTGAGATTCTTGTGCTGTATTCACATTTAAAAAAATACGAATAAAAACTATGACGAAGAAATGCACATTTTCCGTAAATTAAAATGCAAATCAGAGTATGCAGTTCACTTGCGGTAGAAATGAACCCTTCAGAAAACTAAAGTAGACAAGAGTGGGGAGACCGATTATACTACCTCATTCTTTCGTAAATTCTATAGGTCTCTTTATAGTGTTGCTATTTTTCGTTTCATCAAGTTTCAAATTACAAATGTGCTAAAGAAGTTTTCACTTCAAAAATAATTAAAAACATAGATTTTATTTAAGCCGTTAAACATATCTTTACATTTAACTACACTATAAATGTGTTTAAAATCAGTGTCACTCAGTGAAACGTAGAAACATTTCTGTTCAGGTAAAAAGAATGCGATTTTTACAGCATAATAATATAACTGCCTTGAAAATTAATTTCCCATTTAGGTACCTACCCAAATACTTGTTGTGAGTGCTGTTTGTTTCCGACACTGCTTCCGGAAAACTCTCAAAGATGTCAGCGTGAGCCCCTCCACACTCCTCCCCCCTAACCACCCCGAAACACCCACTGTACAGCACCTCTCCACGTCGGCCGGGCGGACGAGCAAAATAAATTGTTTTGTCAATTTGCGGGCTGATTTTGATGGCTTCCTTTGATCGCCGTGACAAAGAGGTGGGCCGGGAGAGGGGTAGGGAGGTGTCGGGCATAGAGAGCCAGCCGCCCAGCCATAGAGAACGGTATTACGTAGATGTAGATGGATGCAGTCCTCTGTGGCCGCGGCCGACGTCAAACCGGGGTCGGTTGAACCAAATACCCAAATATCGGCAGATCGTCCATTATTTATCAAAGCGGCTGCGTCTGTTGTTGAAATGTCGTGCGGTCGGTCATGTTGTATGTATTGTATTATATTAATGTGTGTGTATTGTGATGTGTGTGTATGCTGTGTGTATGTGTGTATGAGTGTGGTTATTGGTTTTCTATTGTGGCTTACGTCAGCCGTTTGATCATAATTTTATACCGGGAACATTTCCTAATAATAGAGATCATGAGAGAGATTAAACAAAGATATTTATTTTAATTACACGAGTATACCTAAACAATCCGGAGTCAGTGGGACTATGGCATCCCCAATGATTAGGGTATGCTATATGTTGCAAAAGGGTGAACGGCCAACTCAGAATGAAACCAACTCATAACCACCTCAGAAAGGTCATTAAGAGTGATAATAAAAAAAATGGTACTTTAGGTTAGGGTTAACGGCTATTTTAAAATTATTTTTTCATAGCTTTTAATGACTTTTCAAAGAGTTGACTTGATTCTGGGTTGGCTTGGAACCGTTGCAAAGCTGAAGGTATAGGGAAAGGGAAGGTGTGGACGTACCTGGCTAGTATCTTCAAATCTGCGCAATAATTATTATAATATTAATTATTTATTGGATAACCAATCACCCTGCCATAGGTTACACAAATTACGTTTGGTGACTTAGCAGGGATACCCGGGATCATGGTGTGAGGTTTGTCCAGGTCTTGGCGGCGTACGTGTTTGCCCACCTGCTGCGTAAGGGACCGGTTCGGAGGAGACTGGTCGAGGGATACTTTACCTAGACCTCTCCAGTCACCGCAGTGCGGGGGATGGATTCATACGTCAGTCCTTCCTAGACACATTTACCGCCAGATTCCTGCCCACCCTCATGTCTTTGCTTTCCCAGAACTCCATTTCCGTCCTTTTTCTAAAAAGACCCTCCACACAGGACCTTCTCCGTACTCCTCAATACACTTCTCAAATTATGAAATGTATTGCTCCTACAAATTGTTTATCTGCAATACTCTTAGCATAATTACTAGTAAACTTGCAGACAATAGGCGCAGCGAAACAATACTTTTTAAAGCTAAACTTTAAAACAAAACAGTAAATTTTCTTCTCCCGATAACAAGGAATATTAAAAAAAAATAACCCAAAAAATTAAGAGAAAATCTGCCAAGCAATTCTATATCTTTTGTGGGATCGTTATTAGATAACGGACGTTATCTCCTGTCAGATTTGTGTGATTTTTACGGCTGTTATTTGCTTTTTCTATGTACAGCGTGCTTTTAATGAATAAATAATCATGCATACTTGCAGGAATTCGGGTTTAAAACGATCGAAACTAAAATATGTGACAGTAAATATGTAAAAATCACACAAATCTGTCGGGAGATAACGTCCGTTATCTAATAACGATCCCACAAAAGATATATTTGAACAATAGATATTTTACAAAACTGTTGCTGTCACTGTCGCTCTACTCCCCCCAATACTGAGCAAAAGGGACAACTGCACCTCAGGCTGAAAATACCTAAGTAAAATCATCAAAATTAAGGTTTTGTATTCTCCATTTTTCTCCTTTAAAGTTGGACCCATTTTTAACTGTAGTAAAAGAAAATACTCTTAAATTTTTAAGTTGTTTGAAAAAATATGTGTTATTTTTAAAGATAATATCACCTATTCATGTGCCGAGCTGAAACGGTATTTATGAAATTCCCTCTATTGAAAAAAATAAGCAAATTATTCTCCGAAAATTATTAAATCTAATTTTGTTTCTGTTATTTAACAAGATATGAAAAAATTCAATGTTTCTTTAAATGCGTCTTTAGACATCTGTCAAGAGATTTTTAATCCAATTTAAACGAGCCGTATTTTATTAAATATTTTTCCAAATTTCGCTTCATTATAATATTTTTAACATTAGCGCGCTCCCTCTAACATTCATATATTCATATCTCCCTTTCAAAACTTCTTCTGCTTCTTTATACATTTTAACCTTTACATTTTTTTTACACGAGCTCCTAGAAATAGAAAATAATTTTCCTAAGGGCCTATGTCATCTTTGGGGATGCTGTGTGGAGGGTTTTTTTAAGGAAAGAAAGGAGAGGAAAGTTCTGGGAAGGAAAGGGGTTTAAAGGGTGGGTTGGTAACCGGGGTTCAGTGTGTCCAGGTCACCGCCGCTAAGACCTAGACAAACTCACTCCAAGAACGCGAGCACCCCTGCTAAGTCACCAAAAGTAGCCAACCCCCTGGAATGACCTATTGCAGAGGTGCTGGTTATCCAACAAATGGTTCCCGGTACCCATTCCCGCCTCCCAAACTTAATATCATATATACCTACATATAACTAAAAATGTCCTGATGTCTGAGCTTATGAGTATCTTTTTTACAAAAACAGAATAATGGCACTTGACTAAATTTTGCACACTTTACAAAATTATTACTGTTTACATCTGATTTATAAAAACTCTGCAACTGAAACTAAACTAAACCCGGGCAATGCCGGAAACATCAGTTAGTAAAAAAATTTAATGTTTTGTGGCGGTTTTTTTTATTTTCACTGTTATTGGTCAACCTGTGGTTCCTATCCGTTGTCTATTCGTGTAAGCTAAGTATCTATATACAGCAAAAAGTATAAAGAGAACTTCAATACGCATCAATAAACAAATAAAAAATGCTTTCATTGTAGATATTGGTTATTATTTTAGCTGTCAAACAGTAATCGAGTATAATAAATTGTATGTATCTGTGGTTTGTGCTTTTTGAATAGTATTCCAATCAGGCCCGCCACCACCCGGCCGCGACATTTCAATTAACTTTCCCGCCATACTACCTGCCCACCACATATCTATCCATAGATCACAGAATACTGCGACACATAATAATAATTATATAGATGTGTAGATATATTGCTTTGCATTCGATAAGAGAAAAAGTATCACATTTCCATAGAATAAAACATAGCATAGATAGAGATGTACCATGTACCTATCGAAATGTTTTTTTTTTATAGTTGATGCATTATTTCGAGTGGTAATTACTTCAACTAGGCAACTAGTTTTTAAGTTACAGACAAAAACACGACTTTATTTCCTCGCCTAAGCATGCCACAACATACATTATGTGTTTGTGGGTAAGGTTTTTTTATGTGTAAATAGAAAACGCTAATTCGGGGTTACCTGCCTAGTTTTTTTTTTAAATATGATCTCCACTCAGGAATAACAATTTCTCTAGCGGCCAATGCCATCTTAAGAGACGCTGTGTGGAGGAAGCTTTTAAGAAAAGGAGGTTCTGGGAAGGAACGTGGTATGAAAGGTGGGTAGAAATCTGAAAGTCGATGTGTCCAGAAGTGACAGACGTGTGAATTCATCCATCTCACTTAGGTGCTGGGCGATGGGTCGAGAGAGTCCGGCTGGAGAGGTCAAAATATCTCCCTCAATTGGTTTCTCTCAGTCCGGCCCGCCACGCAACTATCCATCGTCAAGACCTGCCAAGAATAACACATAATGACATTATTTGCCGTTAATTATTTTTAACAAGTTATTTGTCCTTGTCCACAGACTCTACGATGGCTGTCCCCCTCAAACCAACGGCTCCCACCATCCCATGGACTCTTTGGACTATCAGCCGCCCCCAAAACGCTCCCACCCCTCCCAAAACCTCCTTGTCAACCCCTCCCCCCTTCTTTTCCCCCTCCAAACACACTCCCACCTCTTCGAGTATCCCCACCCCTACCACATCGGATTCCACTCTCAAAATGACCCCTTGAACTCCTCAAACTTCGACAATCCGCTGCTAAATAGGAGAGATTCTACCCGGGAAAGTCTCCAGGTGATGGAACAGAGAGCGTCTACTTCGTCTATGGCGGCAAACATGGCGGCCGGATTGTCTATGAACTCGATTGCAAATTCGAAAAACGATGAGGAATGGAAGAATATCAACACCATGCTGAATTGTATTTTGTCTATGGTGGAAAAAACAAAAAGAGCGCTGGCAATTCTACAACAGAGAGGTAAGTTCATTGCATTTTAACAATTCTTTGAAAGTACCTAGGTACCGTTTAATGCGGTGAATTTGATCAATTTTTGGGTTAATTTTCAATTTTGAAACTTAAGAACATTCTTGTCAAAATTATAAAAAAAAAATATATAATCAAAGTTCATTTTCGGGGTGGGTCGTTTTGATGTAGGTACTTACAATTTTTTTGAAGATTATCTACATAAATATTATAAATTAAAGTCCTCCGCCGCGTCTGCCTGTCTGTTCGCGATAAACTCAAAAACTACTGAACGGATTTTCAAGCGGTTTTCAACAATAGATAGAGTGATTCATGGTGAAGGTTTAGGTATCTAATTTGTCGAGGTTTCGTGTAAATTGGTTGAAATATATAATATATAAATAACAATGTCTGTATGTGGTGGACGAGCGAACGGTGTGGATTTGATTTGTATGCAAATCTACCGGTTTACGCCGAGGTTGATGAAATTTTGTACATGTAACCTTCAAAACAAGAGATATTCAAGAAGTTGTAATATAATAACTTGATAGACATTTATTTTGGGGTTATTATGCTACATTGCGCAATCTCCGTCTTTCTACAGCATTTTGGACAGCAGTACAATGTCCATCATCAAGGCGAATGTGTAATCCGATTGATTACACATCTGCTCTGATGATAGACACTATAATGCTGTACGAAACATTGGATAAAGTAGGATGTAGCGCAACATGGCATAATACGGCAAATACAAATCATAGATAGGTAGTAAGAATTGGCAGTGAAAATCTTAAATCTTACCTGCGGAGCGATTCTGAATCTTTTGTGGATACGGAATCGATTCCATACGTAATCGCCTGTCAGATTTGTGTGATTGTCTATGGCTTGCAATTGCTTTGTCTACGGGCTGATGTGTAAGCTGCAGGGTTGCCAATGCTTATATTCTAAAATACCCGCAATAAATGTTTAAATTTCCCAAATTGGGGAGAACTAAATAACAAATTCCCTGGAATTTCCCCACAAGTTCCCCGCAAATTGGCAACCCTGGTAAGCTGTCTCCGACTTCGCAAACTTTAAACGTACATTAAATGAATAAGTAATCATGTATACTTGCGCATATCGTATTTTAAACTAGTTGAAGCCGGCGACAGCGCTGACAGCTGACACATCAGCCCGTAGAAAAAGCAATAGCAAGTCATAGACAATCACACAAATCTGACAGGCGATTACGCATGGAATCGATTCCGTATCCACAAAATCGATACAGAATCGCATGACTGATTGATATACCTACATACTTTACGGTAATAAGTACACGAAGAGATCAACGCGCGGCTAAGATCCAAACCCGAAGATCCACACCCGAAGATTCAAACCCGAAGACAGAACTATTTTTTTAAGTACCTGCACCTTAGGCGGTACCCAGCTTCTAACTTTTATTTTTTTTAAATAACAAGTAAAATAATCATTCTTGTACTTACCGTAAATGGATTAAAAATAAATTTTAAAATAATGTTTGTTTCTCAGTTCCCAGGTTTGGTGTCCAGATTTTCGTACAAGCGTATAGAATGCTGATTGTGATGTTAAGATGTGTATTGTGTGTGTTGCAGGAAACGCCCCCGAGGGCTGCTCCCCGGAGGGTGCAGACATGAAGCGGGCTGCGGGGGAGATCATGGCGGCTACCGTCAGGCAGACCGAGGAGCGAGTGGGGGAGGTACGCAGGAGGGCCGAGGAATCCGTCAACCAGGTAACCTTACCTAACCTAATCCAACTTCTTCATTCTTTAACGTGTACTCAGGACTGGAGCAGTCCGCTTCGGACGCTGACTTGCCAATGAGCCCAGGAACCAAAGCGCTGATAATATCAAACTCAGCGCCCTTGAAGCTTTTACTAGCGCTGTGAAGTATTTCTCAATCTAATTATCTACGCCATGCCTCATTTAAATGTTTCAATAATCTCCTTCCCAACGAAAAATTATCATTTTTTAAAAAAATTCGGATAATTTTCTTGTTTTACAGTCAAATATCTAAATGGAAAGTTGCATATTACAAGAGGAAAGATCACCACGCATTTCATGAATTTATTGAGAATAATTTATAGGACATAAAATTTTTCTTCGGTTACAAAATAAAAATACATACAGGATACAGGGTCATCGAAAAGAGTAACGTAATTTTAAAATGAAATAACTAAGTTTGGTTAAGTTTTAAGATTTTCACGGCCAAAAGCATTTTCGTTATTTGTTTTTGGGGTGTTATGCCGTGTTGCGCTACCTCCTTCTTTAGCCAACGTTTCGGTCTTTCGTTCACGTTTTGTCTACACATCTACCGGATCTGCCGGATCTGCCCTGATGATGGACACTGCAACGATGTCCGAAACGATGTGTAGACATCTACCGGATCTGCCCTGATGATGGACACTGCAACGGTGTCCGAAACGTTGGCTAAAGAAGGAGGTAGCGCAACACGGCATAACACCCCAAAAACAAATAACGAAAATAACTAAGTATGTATTAAATGTGAACAATTTATATATACACCAAAACACGCAGACAACCTTAATTCTTTATGTTACTTTGCCGTTTAACTGCGGGAACTCATTTAGAAATTGTCTAAGTAATGTACTTTTTAAAAATATAAGGTTTTCTGCGTGTTTTGGTGTAATATATTAACCCGTTGAATGGCAGGAGAACATATTTGTCCCAGCTCACATATGTCTCGTATAACTCCCTTACTATCAGAGTGATGAATATGTTTTAAACGGTGATAGAAAGGAGAAACACTACCCTTTATATTCAATTTTAAAAAATATACACCAAAAAAGTAAAATGTACACCTCTATGAAACCAAAGTTTTGAAACGCAGTGAGGTGTGAGGTGACAGTAATGTTTATAATACATCTGTCTAATAAAATATGTATGTTTTTTAATTTTTTTTCGTTATCAATAATTTTAGTTAGAAAAAAAGTGAGGTGAGCCATTTTTGAAACTTTTTTATGTTAGCATGCAAAAATTTTATATTTCAAAAATTATATGTTTATTTTTAATTATAAAATTAAATCGTATTTCATCACCTTTCAAAAACAGTTTTTAGTTTTGGGATATGTTCAGAAATATTATATTCATTTGCATTTTATTGTAAAGCGGAAATATTTTGACCATCAGAAAAATACGCCAAATTTCTGAAGTATACCCACTTGGTTATTTATTTTGATTATGGATACCTTTTTCGATGACCCTGTATTAATGTCTAATTTTTCTTATTTTTTCGTGGGACTACGAGGCTCTACTCTTGCACATGTTTATATTACGAGTAAATGCATCCTTGATTGCACTAAGTTTTGACATAACTTTGGTTGTAATGACCAGGTGAAGCGGCAGGCGGTGGCCGAACTGCAGCGGGCCGCGGCGGCCGAACGAGCTCGCCTGGAGCGGTTACTGAGGCTGCCCACAGCGCGCAGGGCCAACAGTCAGTCGCCCCCAGTGCCGGAGCACCACAATGTAAGTTCTCTCATCTATCCTAACATCACCTAACCCAATCTCATCTAACCCAACCTAACCTAACCCAAACTTACCTAACCCAATCTCACCTATCTTAGTCGTAGCCTAAACCTAACCTAAAATCCATTAAAATTTAAATGAAAATCTTGAAAATATTTCATAAAATACTTTTTGTAGATTTAAGTAAGAAAATGCACTTTATCAGAATTTTTCATATTAGGTATAGAATTGTTCATATGTGTATTTTTCTATTACTATCCTAAATTTCAATTTCGTTATTTAATTGGTCACTGACATAAATATTATTTTCACTGTCATTTAAGAATTTATAATGACTGTTTATATAGCTGATAAATAAAATAAAATAAAAGCTAATCCAACTTAGTTTAACCTAACCTTATCTTAACTAATCCAAGTCAACACAACTTAAAGTTTTAAAAATGACAAACCGCTATAACGTTTGCTCCATTTGTTTACTAAAGAACTTAGTTGATGGATTGAATTACCATTTCCTTAATCTACTAATGAACCAGGAGAATGAATTGAATTTCCATTAAATCTACTAATGATCGAAGAGAATGAATTTATTATCCATTTAATCTGCTAATGAACTAATAAGTGGATTCAATTTCCATGTGAACTAGGTGAATGGTTAGAATTTCCAGTACTAATGGTGGGTTTCTTCATTTACCGAGAATGCTAAATGCAATGCTAATTGTAAAAGTAAACGGTCAAAAGCATTGAAATTTTCAAATATCGCTCGTTTACTTTTACAATAAGCATTGCATTTAGCATTCTCGGTAAATGAAGAAACCCACCCTAAGTGGATGGATTGAATTTTCACATAAATTTGATAATTAAACTAGTGTTTTTTTCATTCAATCTACTAATGAAGTAAGTAAATGGATGAAGTTTTCATTAAATCTACGAATAAACTACGTAGGTAGATTGAATTTCCATTAATACTACTAAAGAACTAAGTGAATTGATTGAATTTCCATTAATTCTACTAAAAAACTAAGTGGGTAGATTGAATTTCCATTAAATTTGCTTTTGAACTAAATAGATGGATTGAATTTCCATTAAATCTACTAAAGAAGTAAGTGTTGAATGGATTGGATTTCCATTATATGTACTGATGAACTAAGTGGACTGATTGAATTCCCATTAAATCTACTAGATGGATGGATTGAATTTCCATTAAATATACTTATAAACTCAGTGGATGGAATGGATTTCCACTCAATCTATTAATGAAATAAGTGGATGGATTTTTTTTTAATAATTTTTTTTTAATTCTTTTTAACTAACTAATAACCATCGTACAGTTTTCTCATAGGTGTAGGCAGAGAGGATGGACCGCCTGTCTTGGTACACACTCTTCACTTCATTCACCATCTCATACATTCTCTAATATATAAATGTGATTATGATGACAGACTTGCTGGAACTGCGGGCGCAAGGCCCAGGAGACCTGCAGTGGCTGCAACGTGGCACGTTACTGCGGAGCCTTCTGCCAGCACAAGGACTGGGAGAACCACCATCAGGTCTGTACACCATCACTCCTAACACTGTTGCTGGGGCCAAAGGCAGGCCGGGAATGGAGTTGGCCAGCCAGACTGCAATTTTTTTTCCTATGTGAATACTGCACATGAATCCCAACTGCTTTGAACTGCCTTAGACAGTGGGACTATGGCATCCCCAATTAGGGTATGTTTTGAAGCTGAAGGTAGTGGGGAAGGGAAGGAGAAGGGGAAGATTAATTATCTGTCTATTTAGATCCGATCATCAAACATGGCTGAAGCCATTTCAAGCAACGTTTCGATTCTAAATTGTAAACTTATACTAGGGCGATACTGAAAGCATCTACCACTCTGCGACTCTCTTACTGATCGACATTTTCATCGTGTTCTCGAATGACGACTACTTTTGATTGATCCTGTTGTTATGCTTGATCACTATTTGAGCAAAGGCTGAAATGGGCCGATAATCGCCATTTAAAGGAGACCGATCAAATGTGATGGAATTTTTAACTCATCCAGCTTCTTTTTTTACATTAAGGGAACGTACCCATACTACGTGACACGTTTATGGAGGGGGGGGTCTTCAAAATGTCACGCTTGGTACAAATGAGCGGCGGCGGGCTTAGGTTTTTGGTCACCGGGGGGGGGGGGGGGTGAAAAATTGCAAAAAGTTGGTCACGTAGTATGGGTACGTTCCCTAACGTACACAGGAGGCCCTGAGGAAAATAATTTCCCTCAGGGCCATCTTTGGGGATGCTATATGGAGGGTCTTTTTAAGGAAAGGGGGGAGGGGAAGTTTTGGGAAGGAAAAGGTGTGAGGGTTGGGTAGAAATTTAGGGTCCTGGAGTGCTGGGTGTACGAATCCATCCCTCCCGCTGTGCGGTGCAAGACGATGGGTCGAGAGAGACCGGGTGGAGAGGGTCAAAGGGTCTCCCCAAACTGGCCTCTCCCAATCTAGCCCGCCACGTAGCTGGTGGGCAGGCGCATTCGCCGCCAAGACCTGAATACACCTCACCTGATGAACCCGGGCACCTCTGCTAAGTCACCAAACGTAACGAACCTCTTGGGGTAACCTATGGAGATGCATTGGCGGTACCCATAACCGCCTCCCAAATTGAAGTCTAAATTAGTAATAAGTCGTTTGTTTTGCTACTCTTCGTTAATGAAGTTTATCTCTTTCACAGGTCTGTTGCGGACGAGATCAGAAACCTCCTGCATCTCTTCTCTCTGTCACATCTCCGCCAACGATCACCAACCAGCCGGTACAGCCTCCTCTCAAACCTTCGCAAATAACACGATCATCCACACCCGTCTCCAGCTCCACTTCCGAGAGACTTAACCTCTCAACAGAACGCCTGACTCTGAACCAAGACAGACTAACAGAGAGTAGACTGTCTCTGACATCTCTCAACAATGCCGAACGTCTCTTAACGTCTGCAAACCACAACACCGAGAGATTGTTGACATCTACGTCTCACTCAGAAAGACTCTTAACCTCAGCGAGTCAGGAAAGGTTAACTCTTTCCAATGTTCAGGGTGAACGCTTGGGTATCTCCGTGCCAGGTAATGCAGAAAGAATCACCCTGGCTTCTTTGGGAGGCAGTCAGGGCCTAGTTGGGGGTGTAGGGGGCAAGAAATGACGCATTACGAAGACGAATGAGGCTGTCGCGTCGAATAGCACGCCAAAAGTTCACAGAAAAAGCAGACGCTAACAGAATCATCCGATGAATATAAGCATTTTATTTATTTCATGTGAATTCATTATTTAAAACAGAGACTTCATTTGAAGACAAGCAACATTATGAATTTTTGAAAAGTGAACGATTCTCATTAATTGCCGTTTCTCAGCCCGTTGCGCTTTTGATCAAATTGTCAAGCACAGCGGACATGTTATTATGTCTGACAGCTTATTAAAATTTGGTCAAAAGCTGAAACAGGCTAATAATGAAATGTTAACGAAAACAGGTTCAAATGTCAAAATATTCAAAATGGTGCTGATCTTCGATTTGTGAAAATGTCATATGACAGTCAGTTGAACAACTGACCCTAAATTATACAATGTTATAAATGTATTACTTCAACTGATCTAAGAATTATTGTTTGTTGATGCCATCATAACCTTTCTATATAAAGCCCAATCACTGACATAGTTTAAAGATGGTCATTGATCTTAATCAAACATAATTTGTTTCATAATGGAAGAACTAAATGTATAAAATTTAACAAAATGCCTATGTAATTTACACAATGGTAATGCCATTGTCTGTTCTTAATCATTATTTATTATTTACACGGTGTCCGGAAACTCGTAGTACAAACGGGAAACTGGTGAATTTAAAAAAAAAATCGATTCAAGCATTTTGATTTTTTTTAACTTTTATTTTTGGCAACTAAAAGAGTTAACAAATTTTTTTTGAGTCTTATCAAAGTTTCGACGCATTTTAATAAGTCAGGTATTCTCAAAGAAATTTAAATACAAAAGAGATATGCTATGATGTCCGCGTGACTGTCGGCAGACTACTACCTAATCGGAGTAGTTTGCATACGAAAAGAATTTGTTCATTTTGTTGATTTTTAGGTGCATTAGTATTGGTTAACAATATAGTTTGAATATGGAAAGAATTCAATCATTTAGTTTAACATTCGTTTAGTTTATTCATTCATTTAGTTTATTCGTTCACCCGGAAGCACAGTCCTACCTAGTAAAAACTGCGGATGGCACATCTCTCATATTTCAATATCTTTGGGTACGCCTCGTACGTCATTCTATCTATCTGGCAATTTTGTAGGTAGCTTGAAAACAAGCTTCTGGGTCCGAGTGGTTAAGACATAAAACAGCTGACAATCCTTAGAAACCAATTTTTTTTTTCAAATGTAACCTAAATAATTCCCACTTCAGACTCGATTTACTCGAACGCTCTAATCAAAAAAAGTTGTACCACAAAATTTACTCCAAATGTGATGCAAGTTCACCAGTTTTCCGCTTGTACTAAGTTTCCGAAAACTGTGTACATAGGCTGTTTGTTCCACCATAGATAATAAAAACAAGGGAGATCGGCCGTCAACCATTATTAGTATGAAAACGTGAGCACAAAGCATGTGTCGCCAATATCATTCACCCATAGTGCAAACCGCAAATACGCACTTTCTCTTATCACAGTTTGGTCATAGCTAGGCGACAGTCATCACGTTTATGCCATATCTCCCATTGATTCCATTATCTATGGATCCTGCACTTGGTAGAATGTTTACTCTTGTTATTTTATTTGATTTGACATTCCTACAAACTAACGCCATCTTTTAAATTTTATCCCAACTTCAAACATTGTTTTTGCTATAGGCACTAGACATCTGAGCTTAATAAATGTCTATGTGAATGTAAAATTATTGTGTAAATAATAGTATTAAACTATTTCATAATATAACTTAATAAATTATTTATTTAAATTTCTGTATTAAGAATTAATGACTATGGGGTGCGTGCAAATATTATAATATAATATTTAAGAACGTTATTTTGTAATTTAAAGCTTTGTTGATTATTTGTTATTATTATTATTATTTGTAATTTTGCCTCCAGTGTGAAGTATTTAATACCGAAAGAATTCTTTATAATACGATTGCGTTGTTTGACTATTTAAATTTATGTATATAGCTAAAACAATTGCACCACACCTAGTCTTCCGCTAACAAATAATCAAATGCACACAAAATATAGCAAATATCTGATATGATTTGAGATTTTCACAAAGACGATTGTTTTTTTTATTTACATTAGCTCCACACAGGAGGCCCTGAGGAAAGCAATTTCCCTCGGGGCCTATGTTATCTTTGGGGGTGCCATGCGGGAGGTCTTTTTAGGGAAAGAAAGGAGAGATAGTTCTGGAAAGGAAAAGGTATGAGGGGTGGGTAGGAATCTAGGGGGTCAAAGTGTCCAGGAGTGACGGACATATGAATCCATCCCTCCCACTGCTGTTACAAGGTGATGGGTAGAGAGAGTCCGGTTGAAGAGGTAAAATGTCTCCATTAACCTGTCTCTCCGGATTCGGCCTGCCACGCAGAAGGTGTGTGTGAAATGTACCGCCAAGACCTCGACAAACCTCTCACCCCGTGAACTCGGGCACCCTTGCTAAGTCACCAAACGTAGCGAATCACTTGGGTTAACCTGTGGTAGGGGACACTGTAATGCTGTCAGAAACGTTGGCTAAATAGGAAGTGCAACAAGGCATAATAACCCAAAAATAAATCATAATAAGATAAACGCATTTTCATTTGAATAGCCTACAAAAGTCCCAACTGCTTGAAGTCAGTGGGACTGTGGCATCCCCAAGGTATGCTGTGAGGCTGAAGAGAGCGGGGAGAAGGAGATGAGAAAGAGAATGGTTGGGAAGTACCTGACTACTCAAACTCTATCACTACTAATGCCATTTCAAGTAACATTTCGATTCCGAACAGGGATCTTTCACCAGGGCGATACTGAAGAGTGCAACTTTAATTGCCAGTCGTTTCACAGAATTTAAGCAATACATCAAATTTCAAAGTTAATTTATATGTTCGGTTATCATCTCAGTTATATGAAACAACTGACTGATAATGATATAATAACAGAACCTGAATAGAATTTTTACAAAATGTTGTGTTCACGCAAACAGTTCTCCAACTCGTCTTGGGAGGAGATTACTTCTTGGGAAAGAATAGAGTTCTTTTATGTTAATCTGGGATTTATTTAATACTTCGCATATTACAAGTGGTGA
Source organism: Limnephilus rhombicus (assembly GCA_929108145.2). NCBI lineage: Eukaryota > Metazoa > Arthropoda > Insecta > Trichoptera > Limnephilidae > Limnephilus > Limnephilus rhombicus. Next base: position 12,730,223 of record OV815297.1, on the reverse strand, counting down.
GATCTGAATGAGTGAGCTCCTGCAGACGGCCCCGGCCCTCGGCCCCCCTGGTTCCCGAAATCCGAACTAAACTAACTGCCATCTGGCGGACTTTCGGGACAGCTCTTAGCACTGCCTCTATGTGACAGGCTCGGATGTTTGATGAATTGTTCAAATTCTGTCAAACAACCCGTCCTTAGAATACAATATACCTGACTAAAACTCTGCGGCAATCCCCAAATGATTGATGTTTTATTAAGTGCATATTTATATAAATTTATAGAAAATAATTATTAATATATAAATGAATTTTGTTTTGTAATATACATTATTTTAAATGAACAGACGTTTTTAAAATTACCATGATGATTCATGGTAATGGTACCGTGACTTCATAAAAAAGACAATAAACATACGTTCCCACAATAATGCCGCAGCTCTTTCAAAAGATGAGATACACAATGCACATAAGTCTGTTTCCTCCAAAGGAAAAAAGTCATCATTTTCTTCTGTCTCTCTCTCACACGGCACCGTGACGTCTCCGTAGACCCCTACAATACTACTAGCCGTGACGATAATTTTAAAAGTATGGAATATAGTTACAACGATAATATTGAAGTGTGAGTGAATTCCAAAAATTCAAAAACGTTAAACGTCAATGCGTTGATGGTTGTCAAAGTCACTTCAATATCATCTAGGGTGGTGGACTTTTTATTGTAAAACACTTTTTTTACTGAAGAGTCGTTTTATTTACAAACACTTGAGTAACAATGAAATCAACACTTTTTGAAGCTAATTTTGGCCCGGACCTCGCGTGGGCAACACGGGGTCTATACTCTAAGTATCGGTTAATGCGAGAGAATGAAATATTTGAGTAGCACCCCTTTTATACTGCTAAAAACTGTAAAAATACCGTCTTTCAGACTGTTAAAAAGACAAGAATAATAAATAATGGCACTAAACAACTACTGGGTCACATGCTCTAATTTAGTTGGTCGGTAACACTAGCTTCTATAAAATTCCTACAGAGGTCTCTAATATGCATACTCTTTTAATAAACTAAGAATAATTAAACCAATGGGATTAACTACAGTATTTATCTCATAGATGTCACTATTCTTAACAATGGTTTTATTTTTGTTCTTAAACATATAATGCTGCAATTTTTTTTCACACTAAATAATAACAGTCGAAAATGAGACAAACGGTACCCATATGTCTGCACCCCCTCAAAAGAAACATACAATCATTATCTCACATCTCCCTCATACGTATAAAGAAAATTAAACGCATTCCCGTCACCGTGGCCGAGCCATCGTAAGATAACATATCTGTTTCCTCTGAAAGAAAAAAGTAATACTTTGGAAGAAATAGACACCGGGAACCATTTATTGGATAACCAACACCTCTGCCATAGGTCACCCCAAGTGGTTCGCCATGTTTGGTGACTTAGCAGGGGTGCACGCGTTCATGGGTGAGATTTGTCTAGGTCTTGGCGGCGGATGCATCTGCCCTTGGTTGTTTGAGGGAGGCCTTCTGACTTTTCCGGCCACATCCTCTCGACCCATCGCCTTGCACTGCAGTTGGAGGGATGGATTCATACGTCCGTCGCTCCCAGACACACTGATCTCCAGATTCCTACCCACCCCTAATCCTTTTTCCTTCCCAGAACTTTCTGTCCTTCCCTTCCTTAAAAATACCCTCCATACAGCACCCCCTAGGTTGACATAGGACCTGAAGGAAATAGTATCCTCAGGGCCTCTTGTGTGGAACTAATGTCTCACATCGAATACGGAATTCTAGCCTGGGGTAATGCATATTCCAATGCCCTTGATCCCATCATGAAAGCACAAAAACTAATCATAAAAATAATTCTTAAAATGCCGCTTACTACCAGCACCGATACTATCTTCAATTCCTTCAACGTTATGGACATAAAATAGCTCTACTCAAGATCCATATTACTTAATTTACACAAAAACTTTACTTAATTACTCTTTATTATTATTTATAAAATAACTCTCTTTAAAAGATTTACCACCCTTCCAATCACCCTTCTGTTTTAATTCTATTCATAATATGTATTTTACCTGAAATATCCTTGTAACTACTATACTCATTTATATACCTGTACGCCTGTCTCGACACAGGTATACCCTAGTGAGACAGGCATACAAATAAAACCATTGTAAATATATGTTATTATAGATAAATAAATAAATGTAAAAAAAAGGCATATATTTTGTGTATCTCATCTTTTGTCCCACCATTATTTAATGTGTAAGAAAGAGCTGCAGCACTATAACGATAAGGAACGTACGTTTATTGCATTTTTTTGCCGTCACGATACCGTAACGGTGAATTGTCACGTTAATAATTATAAAAGCGTCTAATAGATTCTTATGTTGTTAATTTGGTAGGCTTATCGTAATAATAATAATAATATAATATGAATTTACTGTCTATAAATCGCAATATTAAAGACCAAATGTTATTCTTTGTTGAGTTAATAATGTTTATATTATCAATCTCTATTCTAGAATAAGATCCTGTAATTTTTTATACTATTTTTAGAATAATCTAATAAATGTCTCCCCAGTAGAGTTAGACGTTTCCATTGTTGTAAAATATTATAAACTAGCGGGTTCCCGGCATGCGTTGCTATGCCACTTAATAAAGAAATTGTTTCTCCCTGCGTGTCCTTTCCCATTCGTCCCGTTCCCACTCCGCCGTCCCTCTCCCTACTCCCCTCTCCCACTTCCCCCATCCCGCGAACCACCCTCCCGAGTTCCACTCCCCATTCACGCATTCCATACATTCACTCCCGGTACATTCAGTTTTCAAACAGTTCGCGAGCCACCTATTGCAATTTTTTTATAGAAATTTCATAATGCCAGAACTTACTATTGTATACAGAAACCATCGCGGGCATGCGCACATCAAATCCCCAAAGTTTCATCACAATCGGATGAACGGTTAGCAATGCATAATTTCATGATGCCAGAACTCACCATTGTATATAGAAACCATCTCAGGCATGCGCACATCAAATCCCCAAAGTTTCATCGCAACTGGATGAATGGTTTAGCAACGTGTAGACATCTCATATATATATACAAACCCAGAAACAAACATATTTTGATTTTTATATATAGAGTTGACGAAAGAAGTCATTACAGAAAAATTTTCACATTTTCATCACGCACAGGCAAAATTCTATTTTAAAAGCATAATTAATATAAAATCAGATTTCTGACATAAAAATCAACGTCAATTTAAAAAATTTTCATCAGTTCTTTGTAAAATAATTTCATTGTTTATTTATTTATCAAAAATTTAAGATATGTGTCTATTTCCATTTTGATTATTTATTATTGTAAGATCACTCATTGAGCAGAAAATTCCTAGAAGTGTTGTTTTGTACCGATTTGAAAGGGAACTGCTGTCGCCAATTTGCGGAAGCAAGCCAATGAAATATTTAATGTGTGATTAATTTTATCAGAAGTAAGGGAAAATTGCGCTTACTTTCAGACATTTGAACACACTTCTATCGGTTTTCTCTTCAGTGGTATATGCACTATGCCAAGAAATTTTGGAAAAGTTGGATGCGGAGATATTAATATATTTTACCTTATAATTCTTAAGCAATCTCTAATATATTAATGAAACTATGTACATAAATAAAATACCGATACATACATCATTTTGCGTTTCATTCATGGGGGCGGGTACCGCCGCCCCAGGAACCATTCATTGAATAACCAACATCTCTGTCATAGGTCACGCCAAGCGGAAAGTTACAGCCGGGTTCATGGGGTGAGGTTTGTTCAGGTCTTGGTAGCGGATGCGTCTGCCCACGGGCCTGATTGGGAGAAGCAGGTTGAAGGAGACTTCACCTCTCCAGCCGGACTCTCTGGACCTATCGCTTTGCACGACAGCGGGAGGGATGAATTCAACACAACGAACCCCAGATTCCTACCCACCTCTTGAACCTTCATTTCTGCGATATATGCATGAAAGGGCACGAGCACAAGCGAGATAGAATGCTTGCACATTGTGTATAGACACATATTGGAATGAAAGCGTAATCCATTCTCTTCGGTTTGTGAGCCGCTCTCCAATAAATACCAATACTACGTAACCTATACGCTCTTCATTACTTCAAGTCATACCCAGGCACAGACTTTACATTTGCCCAACAACACGTTACACAGCATCCCCAAAGATGACTTCGGCCTCCTGTGCGTAGAGTTGATGTAAATAACAATTTAAAATCCTAAAAAAGGTAAGAGACATTTTTGTTATGTGAATAACAAAATACCGCACAAGAGACCCAACCTACCGGAGCCAGTAGGACTACAGCATCCCCAATTGAGATATGTTGCTAAGCTGAAGGCAATGGTGAAGGAAGAATATGGGGGAAGATGTAGGTTGGAAAGAAGTATCTGGCCATTTAAATCTGGTCACTAAACATGGCTAAAGCCATTTCAAGCAACGTTTCCATTCTTAATGGTGACTTTTCACCAGGGCGATATTGTTCCACTAACTACCGCCAGTTGACACTCCTGTGCAGTAATTTAAAAAAATGAAACAATAATTTTGATTTATAATAATTTTATTTGTAACCTTTATAAAAAAAGCTTCAAAACACAATTAAAATACAACCGAACATTTTATACACCCTAGAAATGTAACATTTATACCGCTTTGAAAGAAAACCGTTGTCACCAATTAAGACCTATCGACTTCTAATGTTTGAACAATTCAACCATAAGTAGGGAAAAATTACACTTAATTTGGGCCAAGGACACGCAAATAACATACTTCTACCGGTGTGTCTCTTCAATGAGATACCAATGTGTTTAAAATCATACATAATATAAAAATATGTAACAATAAAGATTTGTTTAAATAATAATCATTATTATTTTGACCAATTTTTATAAAGGAGGTTTATCCACTCGAGCGATAGAGATTTCAGGACATTCGGTTTTCGATTCTGTCGTGCTCTTTCCGAAAATTACACCTCTGAAAATTAATACGAAAGCATATGAACTGCTTACTGTGGTTTAAAGCTATAGAATCCACCTAAATGTTGCTGTCTATCCCATATTTTTTGGTTTTATAAAAAAATAATTATAAATGCGTTAATTTTTTATATTAGTTACCGAAATTGTCCTCAATTGCACTTATTTGTGGCAATATTTTATGTATGTTGTCTATGGTCTACTGGAAATGTCTGTAGTCACAGACATTAATGCAATGTTTAACATGTAAATAGATGTTCAATTTTTTGTTAAAACAAACTACAGTGAAACCTCTATCAATCGTTCCTCGAATAATCGTTTTCCCGTTAGCGTCGTTTTTTTCTTGTAGTCCCGAATTAATTTCATATAAAATACGCAAAATTAGATTGCATTCATCGTTTCTCTTTACCGCTTTGATCGTTTAAATTATGTGGAAAATTTCGTATATAAATGGTCAATAACATTGGATAGCGAAAGAGAGATAGAAAGAACGGTTTGTCGCCTTTGTTTGCGGCCGTTTCTGACATGTTAGTGCTAAATTAGGTAGGTACCTGCCAACCTACCGTTAGGTCCGTTTATCATTTATGGGTCCAAATTTATGATGGGTCCGTTAGTTCTCGTTAAACATCCAGGCAGAGCGGTGCGCGTCTTAAGGTTTTTTTCTTTTTACGATCTAGTTTTTGAGCCCTCCATAAAAATGAACCGTCCGGTGAAAAAAGTGCGTACTCTCCAAGAAAGACTAAAAATTGTCGAGGAAGTGGAAAAAAATCCCCTTGAAAAGCGCGTTAATTTAGCCAAGCGGTTAGGAATCGCGGCTTCCACCTTAAATTCGATTTACAGCAATAAAATTTAATAATTTTGTTACTTTCGACGTTAATATTCCAACCTGTGGGATTGAAACAATTGAAAATTTGTGGGACGCAACCTTGAAAGAGACTGTAGAAGAGGTCGATGAAGAGGATCCGCCATCTGTCCCTTCATTTTCGGAAGCGTACACGATGTTCGAAAGATTGAAAACCTTCTTTTATGCACATTCGATAACTGATTCCGAAAAAAATGTAATATGTAACACCGAAAAAATATTGATTTCCTACGGCAATAAAAAAAGCCAAAAACAAATGACGATGAAAGATTATTTAAAGCACAAAGTGTAATTTTTTTGTCTCCATGCAGCTTCCTTTTTTTAATTTTTTTACGATATTTTTTATTTAAACAAATTGATTTACAACTGAAACGTGTTTCTTTTTTAGAATATGTATGTATGCAGGTACATATTAAACCTTTTAATATTAATGTGTTTTTTCTATATTCCCGCAATCATTGTTTTCCCGCATCCATTGTTTATTTCAATTAGTCCCTTCAAAAACGATAAATGGAGGTTTCACTGTATTTAAAATGGCGCCTACGCGCAGATTACACAATTAAAAAAACAATATGTAGAATATTTCATGAGAGGAACATTAGTGACATCTTTTGGTATTCGATGGGAGCTTATTCAAGCTTGTTAGCTGATTGCAGGAAGTTCAAAATAAATTAAACTTAATTTATAAAAATTACCTACCTATAGCTACCCAAATTTGGGTAGCTATCGCTCAAGGGCATTAGCAGCACTACCCAAATTTGGGTAACTATCGCTCAAGGGCATTAGCAGCACTACCCAATTTTGGGTAGCTATTGCTCAATTGATTATAGGAGCTTTATAAAAATTCCTTATCATTTATAATTTAAAAGTACAATCACAACTTCAAAATGTCTTTAAAGATGGCTTTGGACTTTTCTTCCTTGTCCAATGAGGTTTTCCAGCTCTGGAAAGACTTCTTATATAGCTCCACGCGCAACTTGTCGGCGATGAGCTGGCCAAACAGGCTGGAGTTGAGGATCTGACTCTTGTCCGCCAGCTCCTCCATGATGGCGACCTTCGTTTCGAAACTGGACGTCTTGAAGATCTTTTCCAGGGCCCGGGAGCCATGCTTCGAGATGGCCAACTCTTGGAATGTGCCCTAATGGAACAGGAACAAAATTTTAAAATGGGGAAAAAAAATCAAAAATCATTTTTTTATAATACATATTATGAATAGCACATAAGGTTCCCAAAGCCAGCGGGAGTATTGCATCCCCAATAAGGTATTGTAAGGCTAAATAGAGTGAGTAAGAGAAGGATATGAGGAGAGGAAGGTTAAGAAATCCCCAATCGAAGTTAATCCCACAGGTATCATCTGATATCTCTCTCTCTTCATCTCTGTAATATATCTAAAAGCTTCCTATCTGGTCACATAGATGGCAGGTATAAAAGCTTTACATAAAGTCCGCAAGATGTCGGCAGGATTGGTTTCCCATCAGATCACCAGAGGGCCAAGGCCAGCTGTTCCCACTAAAGACAGTGGGAAGCAGATCGATTATAGCCAGCCCCCAGTTAGGTTGACTAACCGCAGTTATTACTTGTACTTGTAATCTGCAAAGAAGTAATAAATCGCAGATTAACCAAAAGAACTCTAATTATTATTTTTAATTGTTAAACTAACGTTTAAGACAAGATTTTTATGCATAGCACAAAGGGTAACAATTATTATAAGCAATAATTATCAGCCTGAAACACTCATCCACATTGAAAAAATCTTCCGAGAAAAAATACATGACGCCAACGGGACAATTGGCGTTGACAATTGTCCCGTTGGCGTCATGTATTTTTTCTCGGAAGATTTTTTCAATGTGGATGAGTGTTTCAGTTCTTTTGAATTATTGCTTATAATAATTCAAAAGAACTCTATTCTTTCTTAAGGCGATCCACTAGTTCATGAAAAACTCGAAATCGGAATTCACGCCCTTTATGGGAGGAGTTTAAAAATACTTGAGAAAAAGCTTTTGGAAAGGTTGGAAAAGGTATTTGAGAGTTTTGTTTTACAGGTTGATTTCGTAAAGGCCTGTAAAAAATATTAATTCCTGTTTTACGCATTGTTTATTGTAATAAAACAGAAATTTAAAATTGATTTCACGAAATCAAGCGACGCGGAGTGACGCGTCCATCTCCCGCTTAGTTCGGGGCGTGACTGAGGTTTGGCGACTGTGGCGTGAACAGTAGTTCTTCGGTGGACGCCATAGGGTTCACTTTGAAAAACTGAATTCGTCGACTAGCGGCCGTATTGTAAAATAACAATGCGAAAATGCATATTTTATTTTATTTTGGGAAGATTAGGTGTAAATTTCAACTTTTTTTGCGATCATTATAAAATAAACTGAATTTGCCACATTATACAATAAAACCATATCCGAAAAGGGGTTTATAAATAGGAGAGTTTGGACTTGAAAGTGTGTTTTTTAGACCTTATACTTTATTTTTTATAGGCTTATTAAAAGACTTATAAAAAAAAATGACCGATATTTTTAAGGGCCAAGGTATGTTCTACACACAGTATTTAATTGAAGCATCTACAATACTTCTAAGCGATCAAATTTTCAAAACAAAAACATATGATTTTGTATGATTTTGCATTATTTACTGTGGCTTCATCTTAATGGAATCCTCTTTCCAAGACATGTGGCAGATGTTACATAAAAGTAGATATTTGTAAACAGGTGTGTGCACCTCTAGTGCGAACACAACATCTCTCAATGTTTTTGATCTCCAAACACGTGCATACTGATATTGCAGGGAATGTTGATGCAAAACAGAGTTCTCACAAAGCTCCATTGCTTGTACACAGTATGGTTCATATTTAATATCGACTCCAGAAAAGAAAATACCAGTGAAATGGAAAAAAACATAACGTAATATAAAGTATCCGTTCTAAATCTTTTTGAATTTCCAAATTCGATAAATGTGTACACACAAAACCTTTTTCCGCTAAAAAACAACAAGTGTGATAGATCAAGCTTCAAGACACAGATGGCTCTAGTGTAGATAGATCTTAGAGGTTATAGATTTATCCAACAGATGTCGGTAGTATATAGGTTTGCCCCTCCATGTTCAAAACTGAGGTCGGCTAGAAGTTGAGTTTCAGAGAGATTTTGAAAACTTAATAGAGGACGTTAGCCTCCATGCTGTCCTACACACTTGTTCCCAATTATAAGAGTTTCTAGTCTACTTAAAGACAATGTTTTAGTGTGAAGAAGGCATTGTTATTTATCAATAAACAATACACAACAATAAACGTACATAAAGGCTGTTTCTCAGTGACGTTTCACAATGACTTCACTGTCGGAAGTGAATACATATGCACCAATACACACAATACAAGTGTAATATAATGGTCGAAACAATTCTGAATACAACCTATATATAACATATATTGCAACTTATCTCTACATTTATAATAAATTAAAGTCCTCCGCCGCGTCTGTCTGTTTGCGATAAACTCAAAAACTACTTAACAGATTTTCATGCGGTTTTCACCAATAGATAGTGATTCATGAGAAAGGTTTAGGTATATAATTTTATCAAGGTTTTGTGTAAATTGGTTGAAATATATAATATATAAAGGAGAATGTGTATATGTAGTGGACGGGCGGGCTGGCCAGTGGGCGGTGTAGATTTGTTTTGTATGCAAAAATACACTTTTATACCAGGGTTGATGAAAGTTTGCACATGTGACCTTAACCTCTGAGTGGCCATGATATTTCACAAAAATTCACTAAAAGGCACCACTTTGAATTTTGAATTGAATGTTTTGTTGATTAATTTTGAGCTATCGAATATTTCATTGACTGAAACACGTTCCTAGAACAATAAACTATTTATTTATTTATTTATTTAAACGCCCATTGGGCTTTTACATACATTGTTATTAGTATTATTACATTAACTATATGGCATATAAAAGTTTAAGTACATATATGAATAAAATAATTATTATATGTGTAGTACCTACATAAATGTTTTACAAATAATATAGAATACCATTATGGAGAACAGTTTTTTTTTTGTACTTACAAACAAAAATAACGGGATTGAAATTAATCAGCATTAGTAGGGACTTAAGCATAATCGAAATATAAATTAAATTACAATATTAATTTGTAAAGTTACATATATATATTAAAGTTTAAAAGTCTTAAAGAAAAGAGTGAAATAAATAGAAGCTAAAAAGGGTTTTTCACTATGGAATGGTGAAGTCATACATTTCAGCAAAGTGTTTATGTAGATTTCGTTTAAGCACTGCTACGGAATCTCTAAATATATCAACGACATTACCAAATTTATTACCAAAATTTTGTATTCGATTTAGGGATATGTGCGCTTGATAATTTGTTTTGAAATTGTCACAGAAAAACAACAAATGTACCAAAACAACATTACTTGCATTAATTACGTAAATTAATAGGTCTTACGATGTTTTAGTCGCGGAACACGCATTCATTCCGATGGTTAAATTTGCGGCAAAATCTGACAGGTCATTTAAAACGATTTCGTCTATGACAATGTCATAGACGAAATCGTTTTAAAAATATTCTGGGGTTGCAAGGTGAATGAAACTAGTGGCTATATCATCTATGATGTTAGCGCAAGCGATTCTGACCGTGTTCTTCATACAAATTCTGTACATAGAAGGGCCAAAATCGCAGACCAAAAGTTTTTGGTTGAATATTTTATTAAAATTTTCGAATTATTTTCTCCCGCATGCGCATACGATGCGCGCGCCGGCGCGTCTCCGGCCCATTAGAGGTTAAAACAAGAGGAAGGTCACTGTCTACAATTGATTTCGAAAACTCTGTGTAAAGCCTGGGCATCGCAGGGGACTTCAGCATGTATATCAGAATAACGACCTCTTTATGAATTAGTGTGAATAATGACAGACAACTTCCCCACTGTTATCTTCCACATCTCCTTCCCTTCCCCATTACCTTCAGCCCCAAACATACCCCAATTTGAGATGTCATAGTTCCACTGGATCCCGACGTTTGAGAGCACTTGGAACACTTTTGCAGTATTCACAAACAAACAAACAAAAAATTATAATGAATTTACAAACCCTAAGTTTCCTTGTCAACACCTCCCTAGACTTGGCCCCCACAAACTGTCCTTCGAAGAACCCATCAGCCACATGGCTCCCCTTGGCGTCGCAGAACAGCACCAGCAGCTGATGGGGGGTCATGGCCAGGAAGCTGTCGATGACCCGCTTGGGCCGCATAAAGCCCAGCATGGCCTGCAGCACCACGGAGCCGTGAACACTGACAAAGTAAGCCTGGTCGCATGCCGAAACGTCCACCCGATGCAGGGGGAGCAGCTTGGCGCACAGGATGGCGAAGTAGCGGTGAGACTCCTCGTTGCAGCCCAGCGCTTGCTCCATCGACTGGAAATATATAATATATTATAACATAGTGAGTGCTGCATTCTCTTAAAAGAAGGGTAATTCTATTGTGTTATCTTTTGCGTTGTCAGCATTACGGGACAATTAACACAAAAGGGTAAATCCGTAGGATATCCTAAGGCGTCGTCCGTCATGCGTTATTGGTTGTCAAATTTCTGTGATTTTCTATGACTTTCAATGGCTTGTCTATGCATCACACGAGTGTTAAATGGATTAATTACATATCTACATAAAAACACGAATTACTATTTACATATTAGTTATTAACCCCTCCGAATTTTCGAGAATATTAGCTTTTGGTGTCTTAAACAAAATGACATTTTACGAAAACTTTGTATTATTACCGCTTCACAATTAAAGCTCTATAAATGAAACATTACTGAACGTAGCCGAATAGTAAAAACTGTTTTAGACAGGTTACAAAATAAGCTTTCGAATTATTATATTACAAATAAATATTAACATTTGTAAATATTAAAATTTAGAATGCAAACATTAAAAAAATGTGAAAATGACTCACGTGATGTTTTTATGTGAAAATGGTACTAAAATCACAGATTATGTAAACAACAATACTTATTCTATTGTATAAATGTGTAATTAACACTTTTGTCACCTCACTTTTTTATCATTTCATATAAAAATATTTAATAGAAATTAACAATGTCGGGAGCCCGTAGGAAATTTGGCGGGATAAATTATGTGTCAGACTGCGCGTCTGGCAGAATGTTCTTTTTATGTATTTCTATGGACAACTTGAATAGAGATGTGCAGCATGATTCACTATCGACCTTTCACTTTTTATTTTACGGATGTAACTAAAACAATAACGGAGTTATAACGGTTTCTATGGAGACACACGCGCTGACGTGTAAACACGCTTATTGTACTTGACTGCTGTCGTATTTTTAACGCATATATCTGCTTACGTTGCGGAGGGGTTAAAATTACTTATATATAAGCCTCAGGATTCTTTAAAAAAGAAATAAATAAAATTGACAAGTACCTGGATAAACTTGACTTGTTTGGTTTGAAGGCGCAGACAAGCCTTGGCTATGGCCACTATGACGCCCGTGTTGCCGCTGACCAGGATCTTGTCAAACCTGTCGGCCAGTTCATCAAACATAGGCTCAAACTGAAAACAATATCATAGAAACGGTTAGAAAACAGAACGTTGAAGAAAAGGGAGGAAAAAAAAAACCTCACCGAATCTGTTACTAACCTACTTACAATTAATCACGCCCTTCCGCAGAGATGAGCAGAGAGGATGGACCGCCACACACCTGTCTTGGCACATACTCCTTGCTTCATTCACATGCACACATCATCTCATACACTCTCTTCTGTTATTCTCACTCTTGACATGACCTGACTCAAATGCTTGGTTCGTGTCTTTCTCGGGTGTTCTCGACTTCTTTTACTGATCACGTTCGTATCATTCAATTCAATTTAATTTATTCATTTTAAAAACATTACAAAATTACAATTTCAATTCATTATTAAGAGAAAATATTTACAAATAATAAGATAAAAAAATTTAGACTAACAGCAACAAAGCTTGTCTTTTGAATTGTGCTTCATTGATGTTAAACATATCGACAGCTCTCCCGACTGGCATAACCATTGGCAAGTTAGTTCTGCAAGCCGGGAGGTAAAACAGTCTATGTTGTCGGTGACAGAGATAACCATCGGGAACACAGAAACTAATGCTCTCCAAGTTTTCGAACCTTCCACGAATCAGTCTGAAGAAATGTGTTACAATGGGCACATCCCTTCTGCCCCGTAGATGGTTCATACCAAGCATGCCCAAGAGAAGAGGGATAGGGTAGAGCCACGGGTAGTAGCCATACTCCCTCAGGTATAGAAATCTCAGAAATTTCTTCTGCACCCTCTCCAAAATGAGGGAATACTTCACTTGGTGCGGGCTCCAAACCACCGACCCACTCTCAAGCCTACTCCTAACCAAAGCATTGTATAGTACTGTGAGAATCCGGGTGTCTCTGAAGTTTCTCGCAGTACGTAGGACAAAAAACCCAACATTCTCAGTGAAGTACTACACATCATTACGATACGAGCATGAAAAGTTAACCTACAATCAAACAAAATACCAGGATCATGTCATTGTATTCTTACCTTTTTTCATTCATTCACTTGTACGTCGCTAATCTCCCTTCCCTTCCCTTTCCAAGTCAATATCATTACGCTTACATCAGTCTCGCATACTTTCTGGATCTCGTTTTGTTCATCATGTTTAAAGATCTCATTTCTACAGCATTCAGTTTTCTGTCATTCTCACTGTCATACATTAGGGTTGGTATCGGGAATGCTAGCAGTCCACTTCTTAAGGCAACTCCTTGCTAGTTACTATATACAAAACAATCTTTAGTCCAGCATAATGGAGTTTAGAGCAATCACCTCAATGGTATCATTATAACCAAGACTATATTAATAAATAAATGATTCTTACCTCTTCCTTAACTGTGCAGTTATCAAACAGTCTTTGGACCGTAAAATTCAGCCCCGGCATTCCTGACAAGATGGCCAGCCTGTTGATGAAGCACTTGGCGTAAATCTGCGTGTACAATTTAGATCTTGCAACATGCAACACGGCTTCCAGTAATCTCACAGCCGGATCTGAATCAAAAACGGGCGGCAAATTCAGCGGTTTCAAAGAAGTATCTTCTTTTTCATCGCCTCCATTTTCATTCTCATCATCTAAATCAATTTTAACATCTTTTTTATCATCGTCTTGTGAATTGAACCATGAGTCTGGAGCAAAACTCTCTTCTAATAACTTCTTTACTACGACACGGAATAATTTTTTACTTGTATTTTTTAATGCGAAAACAAGCATCTGTAATAAACCGGACGTTAGCGTTTCGTATGGCATATCTTTAAACTGCGGCCACTGTGATAAACGATTGCCATGTTCTTTAACAATTTCTTTGAATTCAGCAGGAACTTGACGATAAACTAATGGCATTGCGTGTTTGTTTGCGTTCTTATTATTTTCTTCAGGGTTTGCGTTACCGAATAAATTAGATTTAGGCTTTTCGCACGGTGCTGATATCACGCCGCCGAGACATTTGATCGATGTACGAAGCATTCTGTTTGCGGACGGGTCCCATACGAAATCTTCTAAGTTATTCAGTAAGTATTTGGCGACTTTAATTGTGAACGCATGGCATTTATCTATGTGTTCTTGTGGGTATACCACGATGTCTTTTTTTTCCGTGTCTGGTTTATCGGGTTTAACCTTTTTCGTCGCTGGTTCGTCAGTTTCATCGTCGTCGAGTTCCGGTTCTATTTGTAAATGTTGTGTCGCTCTGCTGCAGCAGACGCATAAAAGTTGCTCGAGGACGAAACTAGAGAAGTTATCCGTGCTGAGAATTCTGATTTGGTCGGTGAACGCTTCAATGTATCGTTCAAGATTTTCCGGAGAGGCATAGGGGAGGAGTTGTTCGATGATTCTGCAGCCCAGCTGATTGCAGGAGAATGTCACTTCTTCATCGACAGTCCTTTCCAGAACATTGTTTGCCAGATTCTCTGAAAACACAAAGAGAGAATAATAATGGTAAACAAGTACATTATAAATAGTGAAGGTTTTGGAAAAATTTCGGTTCCTAGATAATAAAACTAGTTATTTTTATACTAATTATGGGCCGGAAAATCCGAATCTGAAAGAATTAGGCGTCGGAAAGCAATATTAACTGAATTACACGACTTTAAAATTTTCTATACACACATGAAAACAAGCCATTTTGAACGTATTCTCAGTATTCTGACATTACAAGTCATAGAAAAACAAGAAAGATGTTACACCACATAAAATTAAGTGCTGCCATTAAGCAATAACATCAATAATGTAAAACTTTCCGACACGATACTTCCTCACATGATAATTCATCACATAACACATTAACCTGATGAATTACGACTATCTCAACGGCCGTATTCTTAGACCAAACGCTAGGTTTGTGTAACATGGTTTGTGCCCCTTTATACCGCCTGCTCGCGTCAAGGCAAGAAAAACATCCCAGTTTTCAAGTAGTTTAGCGGCTACGCTAGGTTTGTGTAACATGGTTTGTGCCCCTTTATACCGCCTGCTCGCGTCAAGGCAAGAAAACATCCCAGTTTTCAAGTAGTTTAGCGGCTACGCTGGGTTTGTGTAACATGGTTTGTGATAGAAAAGAAAGTGCCCCCTTCATAGCGCCTACTCGCGTCAAGGCAAGAAAACATCCCAGTTTTCAAGTAGTTTAGCGGCTACGCTAGGTTTATGTAACATGGTTTGTGATACAAAAGTGAGTAAAATTTATAAAAAATAATTACTTAAATTAGTTATTGATATTATTGCTTAATGGCAACACTTAATTTTATGTGGTGTAACATCTTTCTTGTTTTTCTATGACTTGTAGTGTCATAATACTGAGAATACGTTCAAAATGGCTTGTTTTCCTGTGTGTGTATAGAAAATTTTAAAATCGTGTAATTCAGTTAATATTGCTTTCCGACGCCTAATTCTTTCAGATTCGGATTTTCCGGCCCATAGTTAGTATAAAAATAACTAGTTTTATTATCTGGGAACGCCGCCCCTAAACCGAACTTTACCCAAGGTTTTATTAAGGTTACAATCTCACCGCAGTGATATATCGTCGACGGTAATCCATGACGACCAAGCATATCAACGGATGAAACTGCATGAAACTTTCAGTGATGATTACCTTTATCTTCGTCCGTTTCGACACCTTTCTTCATGGCTTCCAAAATGCCCACGAAGTAATGATACATATCCTCGGTAATCTTAGTTCCGCGGCCCCAGCACTCCTTCTTGCCATATTTCCTGGCATTGGACAGAAGTGTCTTCTTCTTTTTCCACTTCCTTTTGGGCTGGGCGTCCTTATTTTCCGAATCCATCACAAGAGCACGTGTTTACAACTTGTTTACAACAGATCATAAATGAACTAATACCGAATACCGATTTACCGAAACGTCAATCGTCAACGTTCTTCGGTTGGACTGACTGGGAAATGACAGATGTGTGAGTTATGGGTAGGTTTCTTTATTACCGACAGTAGTGTAATCTTCTTCACCGAAAGGAGTGTAATCTTCATTACCGACTGTCGTAACAAAAATTGTATGGTAGAATGTTGCTATGAAGTTTTTGAAATGAGAAACTCTTTTGCGATGGCCATCTAGCGGAGCGGGCTTGAACTAACGAAAAATTCGTGGATTTTTTACATGAATACCGCACTAGACTCTCAACTGTCCGTTGAAGGTAGGATAGGGCGTGGGGAAGAGGGAGGTGGGGCAATATCTGGCTATTCAAATCTGGTCAAATATTATATTCTTAATTATTATATTATATTTTTGAAAAATAAACCTTTTGATTCGCCTTAAAAGAAAACTTGTAAAAGACAACTTTTTTATCGCCGCGCGGCTACGATCTCATACGACGAAAGCATATTTTCGATTGGATGCAGTATTTTACATCGCCCAAATGGAGATATAATAGAGTGTCCAGTGATTTCGAAAGTTTATCATTTTTTGTAAATCTTTTTGCATAATTTTCGATAGCTAGCAAACGTTCTTATAAGCTAGCAAAACTAAATACAATAAAAATATATATAAGGAATAACATGTAAATAATAATACTTGTAATTTGTCTTTTTTTACTAAATATCTATATTTGTAGGAAAAGAGGAGTTTTACAAAAAAAGTTTAAAAAAAAACCAAGGTAAATATGCAGTTAGTCCACCTCACGGATAACACGGAACGTTCGTGTTGTCGAAGTTTGATGCACGGATAATACGGAATGTTCCTTTTTAACTAATAGACAATCAAATATGACATTTGTCGGAAGTACCAATCTTATAAAATAAATTCTCTAACGCTTTTCATCATGCTTTTAAAAAACATCCCAGGTTTTGAATGGTTTGTTTGGCTACGCAGGGTTTGTCTAGCGGGTTTGTGTAATTATTTTAATACATTTCTTTCCATGTTCTACTGTTATAAATACTGGTGCAAACTTGTCAATGATGCATTCACTTTGTTTTACGCAAAAATATTTTTTCAATGATTGGCAGCATTGATGAAATGTAAACGATGAATAAACATGGCGTTACCGCGCTAGTCAATTAATTTTAACAAAATTAAAATGTTAAATGAATATTTTTTGCATGTTTTTTGGTCTCCCCCGACATAAATACTCACTTTTCGTAATAATAAAGCTAAATCTAACTGTTTGGATAAAAAGTTTTCCGTATTAGCGAGTAAGCGGTTTAATGCATAAATAATAAAACAAAATTTTAAAAATAATTCAGGTAGTTCAGAAAATCGCGTCTTCAGATCAGTGGGATCAATAAGATCTCCCTTTGAAACCTCCCCTCGCTGACTCAAAATATATCGACATCGAAAGAGATTTGATTCAGGGTACCTAGCAATGTCGTTCGATAAATGATTTATCGATAGTGTCGGTAACTTGTCTCGTTCCTGAGCACGACTGCAGATCACCAACGAACAAACAACAGTTCACGTCAAATAGATTAGGAGCACTTTAGTCGTTGTGAACTGTCGGTTGTTCGTTAGCGGCCTGCAGTCGTGCTCGAGAGCGATGAAAAGTTACCGACATTATAAATAAAACCTACATCGATTAACCGTGCAAGATACCCTGGAACAATATACCTACTCCTCCACGCCAGAAGAACCCTTGGCAGGTTGGTCCTACAGGCAGGAAAATATATAATAATATTGTGAAATAGATTCCTCCATGGAAACAACACATAGGCATAAATTGAATTAAATATTGGTAGATATAATAAGAACCCGTGACCTCCGGTTTCATAGACGAGAATCGGTCATGGAAGTTGTCGTCTACTACCATATATGTATTTATTATATCTAAGTAGTGAATTTTGTTAGGGGTCGTCCATTAATCACGTGATGTTTTTTGGCAACTTTTTAACCCCCCCCCCCCCTGGTGATTGGTGTTATGTGGTGAGGTTTTAGACTACCCCCCCCCCCCCCCCGAAATCACGTGTATTTTTTTAAATTTTCAGAATATTATCACGAAAAATAAATACACGTGATATCTCATTATACCCCCCCCCCCCCCCCGTCGTGATATTTCGTGATTTTTTCCGAACCCCCCCCCCCCCCTTTCGAGCATCACGTGGTTAATGGACGACCCCTTACCTAACCAACGATTTATTTTTGGTTATGATTTGAGATTTTCACGGCCAAAATTATTACCGTGATTTAGGTACTTTTTAGGGTATCTGCCGTGTTGCGCTACCTCCTTCTTTAGCTGTCCGAAACTTTGACTAAAGAAGGAGGAAACACAACACGGCGTAATACCCCAAAAATAAACCACGTTTTTTATTTATTTATTTATATTGGTTTTTATTAAAAATGTTCTCACATGGTGGAGGACTTACCTAGCAGAAGATTGAAACCACGTCGCATGTAGGGAACCCGACACGTTTATCCAATCGGCTACTAACCTAACCAGTCACTTGGATGATTTCTGAATGGAACTGTGCAGATACGTCCATAATAATTTCTTTAGTTGTATTTGCTTCTGTCGCCCCGTGGTCAGGATTGCGGATTAATGCGATATTCGCTCTTAATAATTTTTTTTCACGAATTTTACGGCCTCCCCGACAACCTCTAAATCTGAATTTCTTGGTAGTGATTTCAGAGGTGGTAGTGGTACGATTCAGATTGTAAAGGTCAATTTTTGCGACCACCAAAGGGCTCAATGGTACACTATTCTTTTTTAAAGCAATTAGCGCAGCCTTGTCGTACTCAATGGCCATCCTGTTGCAATGAAGCAAATCTTTAAAACAGTTGTTCTAACCTTTAAAACAGTTGTTATAATCTTAATTAATTTTTCTCCCAGGTTATGAATAACAGCTAGAATACGAATGACGCCTTGATGGAAACCCGATGCACTTATCCACTCGGCTACTGAACGGTCTTTAGTGATACATTTAGATTATTTTGTAGGCACAAGCATGTTGTCAGTAACACATAGACACAAACTAACAATAATTAACAATCGACACTTGGCACTTGGGCGACCCAGCTTGCGAAGAGATGAAACATGTGGTGATTCAATGGTCAATGTGTAAGGTGTGTGACCGTTTTCGGGTTTTGAACACTGTTTTTAAAACACTGAAAGATTGAAATAGAAATAATATACATTATATGATTTCTAAAATTAAATTCGTAGACACTGGTCACTTTTATTTGAGATGATGATTATTATCCTAATCACAAAAATGTCCATTTTAAGATAAGTATTTTTAAAAGAGAAAATTATTGTGCAAATAAAATCCTACACCTAATTAGCGAAAAATAACGATACAGACTTAAAACACGTCAAGCTAATCCGAAAACGACGAAACATTTGAATTTGAGGCAAGTATTTGACGAATGTGAATGGTAGAAGAATACATATATTATATCAATGGGTCGGGGACGCCCGAGGAAGTCAGGCACCAAAATAATTGTAAGGGTATATATGACTTGTAAGTGTATGTGAATGAAGCAAGGAGTGTGTTTATAAGCCGACTTTTTTGGCGGTCCATCCTCTCTGTCTACCCTATAAATAAACCAATCCGCCTACCCCCTGCAAGGGAAATGGCGTAATGTTGGTTAGTCTAACTAACCCATTGATATATATAATGAACTAACCAGATCTGAGTAGCCCGGTATAGTTCCCATTTCCTCCCTCTTCAACAAAACTGAATTATACTAAACTAGCTGATCCGGCCACGCGGGGCTGTCTCTAACGAAACACAACGCCATCTACTGGATGGTTATCCAACCATTATAACCTAACTCACACTGCCATCTGTTAATTTGCATACAAATCAAATTCACACAGCCCGCTTGCCAGCCGGCTCATCCATCATATACAGATATTCTCCTGTAATTATATATTTCAACAAATTTGCACAAAACCTTGACAAATCATATACCTATACGTTCCTCATGAATCACTCTATATATTGGTGAAAACTGCATGAAAATCCGTTAAGTAGTTTTTGAGTTTATTGCGAACAGACAGACAGACGCGGTGGAGGACTATGAGAGGTATGTAAGTACCTATTTTTCGATCTAAATATTTCGAGCTATAAAAAGACATGTAAAATTGCGAATACCTCGCAATAGTTCTACCGGTATTACAATGGAAGATGCTCCGAGGAACTAGCATCATTGATCCCTTCGGCACCGGTGCATAATCGAGAAACTCGCCAAACGCGTGCCCAACATTTGTACACGGTTGACATTTGTCACATGAGAACGGGTCGTTTCTTCGACTCGTTCTTATTTTCAAAAGCTCGGCTGTGGAATGATTTGTCGGCCTCTGTTTTTCCTCCTTCCTACAACATAGGTCTCTTCAAGACCAATGTTCATTCCTTCCTCTCCTCAAAAAGACCCTCCACACAGCATCCCAGATGACATAGGCCTTGAGGGAAATTATTTTCCTCAAGGCCTCCTGTGTGGAGTTAATGTAAAAAAAAAAAAAAATAGTCCCAATTCCTCAATAATCTCGGAGCCTATGCAACTACGGCATCTCAATTGGAATAAGTGGCGAGAACGAAGGAAGAAAAAAATTATAACCCTCACAAAGACAAGGAAAAGCGCCGCAGGTGAAATTTTTTACAAAGTTTTCCCAATTTGGGCACCTATGTGGTGTGGGTGAAGAGAGTGGAAAATGAATTAATACAATAAAAAAGACGCGAAAATTTTTCTTGGTCGGGGGCAAACCAATAAATGCTTTCGATTTTTATTTTTCGGACAATCAGAATACCTACCAATAATATTTAGACAGAAATCCTTTAGCATTTTTTTAAAAGAAATCTTTTATTGTTCAGAACCAAAATCTTTAAAACTAACAGCCGAGTGGACAATTGCGTCGGATTACAATCCAGGCATCGCTAGTTCAATCCTAGTCCTCCATTATTATACTAGCAACTTTTTCCGCAATATATAAAAGTGTCATATACATTTTATATATATTTTAGTGTTTTTTATGTAGTGTATTTTAGTATTTTGTGTATGTAAAATCACTCAAATTTATAAATATTAACCTCAATACAGGCTGTTAGTCCTAGTGAGGTTAATTTTTTTTTATGAAAAAAAAAAAAATAACATATGAATGGTGAGAAGTTATAAATAAATAAATATACGGGAGATGGGAGGGCTGACAGAGATATCGAAAGAAGGGTAAATGCAGGCAACTCTATTAATGGAGGACTGAACGCCGTTGGCGCCAACAAAAAACTGTCAAAAGAAGCGAAGTTAGCCATCCATAATGGAGTGCTGGTACCTACCCTGATGTATGGCAGTGAGGCATGGAACTGGTAGAAGAAGGATAAAAGTAGACTGAATGAAATGAGATCCCTGAGGCGTATGTGTGGTAAAACCATGTACGATCGTGTGAGAAATGTGGAGATCCGGGAAGAATGCGAAGGCTGATGTAAGCATGATGAGTAAGATTAAGATAGGGACGCTCAGAGGGTTTGGGCATGTAGAGCTAATGAACGAGGAAAGGAGTGTAAGGAGAATATATGACGCAAATGTGAATGGTAGAAGAAGTCAGGGACGCCCGAGGAAGACATGGCACGACCAAGTGAATCAGATACTTGAGTCGGGCCATGTGAAGAGTCGGAATAATAGAAGAGCATGTATGAGACGATTTATGAATGTGAACGAGGCAAGAAGTGTGTGCCAAGATCATGTTGTTTGGCGGTCCGTCCTCTCTGCCTACGGCGTGATGGTTAGTTAGTTAGTTAAGTGCATATTTTTTCCAAGACCTTTATCCTAGCCGGGGCCCCCTCTGATATTGTAATTTTCTAATAGTTTGCTGACATGCTGACCGGTGGATCCGCCTCTGATCGGTATATGCTTAAGTCAAGTCAGGAGGTTAGAGTCAGTTCAATTTGGTAGGCGGGTGTGAGTCCCGCCGGCCGCCCCGGGAACCATTTATTGGATGACCATTGCCATTGGTCACGCCAAGAGGTTCGCTACGTTTGGTGACTTAGCAGGGGTGCCTGGGTTCATGGGGTGAGGCTTGTCCGGGTCTTGGCGGCGGATGCGTCTGCCCACCAGCTGCATGGCAGGCCGGATCGGGAGAGAATGGTTGATGGAGTCCCTTTGACTTGTCCAGCCGTACTCCCTCGGAACATCGCCTTGCACCACAGTGGGGAGATGGATTCATACATCCGTCTCTCATGGACACACTGACCCCCAGATTCCTACCCACCCCTAATACATTTTTCCTTCCCAGAATTTCGTCTCCTTTCCTAAAAAAGACCCTCCACACAGCATCCCCAAAGATGACATTGAGATGATGACCCAAAGATGATGAGGGGAATTATTTTCCTCGGGGCCTCCTGTGTTTTTTTTACATGAGCTCTACACAGGAGGCCATGGGGAAAATAATTTCCCTCGGGGCCTATGTCATCTTTGGGGATGCTGTGTGGAGGGTTTTTTTTTAAGGAAAGGAAGGAGATGAGAATTCTGGAAAGGAAAAGGGTTCAAGGGGTGGGTAGGAATCTGGGGTTCAGTATGTCCTGGTCATCCGCCTCTAAGACCTAGACAAACCTCACCCCCATGAACCCGGGCACCCCTGCTAAATCACCAAACGTAGCGAACCACTTGGGGTGACCTATGGCAGAGGTGTTGGTGTAATGTAAAAAAAAGTCGTAATAGAGTCAGAGGTCAGAATACCTAACAAAAGAGAGCAGGTACCGTTGCAAGAAACGATGTATGAATGTGAATGAAGCAAGGAATGTGTGGCAAGACGAGCTGGGTGGCGGTTCATCTTCTTGGCCTAGTTAGTTATTTTAGTGCATAATTTATTTAATCCGATATTTACAAAATTATAATTAGTTCTAGTTTTTACCGCTAGGATAACTTTTTGAAACTCAAAATAGTTAGTTGAACTGCCGCTAGAGGCGCCAGAGTCAGTTTAACGGCCGCTGTTGTTTGTGTTTGTTCGTTTGCTGCGCCCGCCGCCATCTTGCTGCCTGCGTTCCTGTCAAACCTGCACCACAAGAAAACTTTTCTAATTAACAGGACTTCGCTAATTAACCACAATTACTTAACAGAATCACACATCTGCGAGCGTCCAGTTGTGCACATTTCCCTCGGTGATATTATTATAAAATGGCTCAAAATATAGACCCTCATTATTCGATGGCAACTAACCCCTCTAAACAGAATGAAGATACCGTTAAATTGAAAGATAACCACGCAGTCAGCAAAAGGTAAGTCCGATCCCTTATATGAAATATCAACGGAATATTCTAGACCTTTTATGGATTTGTGCTCGAATTCATTTCGATGACATTTCATATGATTTTAAAGCGTTGTCAAAATTATCGATCGGTATGGATTTAACAATTTTTAACGCTTTGTGCATAATGGCCCCCCGATGGTATAATCATGCTTTCGAGTCGTGAAGATTGTGATTAGATTTGTTAGATTTCGAATGCCATCTCACAATTCCTTGACAATTATTGTTACAGAATGCCGTATTGTTAAATCACGTTTGTTGTCCCGAAACTGTTAAAAAGTTCCATCATGGATTTCTAATGAGCTATTGAATATATTTTGCAATGCTTTTGTTGCAAATACGTTGTTTTGTATTCTTTGTAGTATTTGTGGCAAAATTTGATAACTGCACGGTAAAAATAGTATCTAAAATCTATTTAAACCTAAACTAAACAGATTTCAGATAGTGATATTCAGCTACATTGAGCTTCCCTCTTTGAGCTGATGTTTTATACAGCTTTGCAGTCGACAATGTGGCAAGCTTGCAGGTTGCACGCAAACTCGCTCATCCGGACAAATCCGCGATACTGACCATTTACTTATTTGAATTTAAGAAATCCTAAAACGTATTGTAGATTTGGGACTTTGGGACCGACGATTTGGAAGGCGGGTATGGGTACCGCCGCCCTGGGAACCATTTATTGGATAACCAACATCTCTGCCATAGGTCACCCCAAGTGGTTCGCTATGTTTGGTGACTTAGCAGGGGTGCCCGGGTTCATGGGGTGAGGTTGAGGTGATGAGGGGATAAGGGGATTGAGATGATGAGGGGAATTATTTTCCTCAGGGCCTCCTGTGTGAAGCTAAGTAACGTAAAAAAACTTGCCTTGCACCGCAATGGGAGGGATGGATTCATATGTCCGCCACTCCTGGACCCACTGACCCCCAGATTCCTAACCACCCCTAATACCCTTTTCCTTCCCAGAATTTCCTCTCCTTCCTTTTCTAAAAAGACCTCCACACAGCATCCCCAAGGATAACATAGGCCCTGAGGGGAATTATTTTACTCAGGGCCTCCCTGTATAGAGCTAATGTAAAAAAAAATAGAGAATTGGAATTTACAAGCATCCAACCGTTCAACTCGTCACATTTCGCACCATTCTGAAATTTTTAGCATTTAAACAGTCCCTGTTAATCGCCGATTGAACTTTTGTGGCCAAACGATCATGCTGTTGATGCAGAATTGAAAACGATGCTGGTTATCCATTTAATGTTCTTCAATTATGATAAATTTGAAACAACCAAAGATGGTGCCAAAAATTCTGTATAATAATGGTAAATTATAAATATTATGTGTAACGCCTATACATTGACTGCAATAGGCTGCAACTAGTAGCCTAGCGGGATTAGAAGAAGAAGAAAGGAATTATCGAAAGAGAGGGAACACACTTACCTAACTTAAGCCTCTGTGAGCGGAAAAGAGTCGAGCTGAGCGGGGTTAGAGATGAGCGAAATGGCTTTGACCTTCCACCAAAAAAGAGTCGCTAAGAAGATAGGTGTTTGCCTTCCACTGCCCATGCGAGGAATGAGCGAGGCGAGCGGAGTGATGTCAACGAAAAATGAGAAATAGTTTTGCCCTTCCATTGAAAACTAGTCATTGATGCTCCGTCTCGAAGTAAACAGAATGATTTCAAGTACCGATTCTAATGAGGATGATTTTTTTTGCGCATATGCAATGAAGAAATGTTTGCTTAAAAAAATGCCATAAATTTATTTTTTTTTAATTTTAAACTTTCTTATAAGTTTTAAGATTTTCACGGCCAAAAGCATTTTCGTTATTTGTTTTTGGGGTGTTATGCCGTGTTGCGCTACCTCCTTCTTTAGCCAACGTTTCGGACATCGTTGCAGTGTCCATCATCAGGGCAGATCCGGTAGATGTGTGTACACTGCAACGATGTCCGAAACGTTGGCTAAAGAAGGAGGTAGCGCAACACGGCATAACACCCCAAAAACAAATAACGAAAATTAAACTTTCTTGTTTCCGGCAATTTCATCTCAGTAATGGTTTTCCAAGCCGCATCCTTTTTGTCGACATTGCGACATTCTTTGCTAGTAGTATCCTATAAACACGACAATTTGGCGAACGGCGTCAATAAACACATCCATCTCGACAAAATCGCAGCTAGGCAACTAAATTGGCTACAGTTCTTGAACGGAGTCCACTAGAAACTAGTCGGCGATGGTGTGTGTGAGCAAACTTTTTCGGACCTATTTTAATAAGTTCAGTCCGCTCCGCTCACCTCGTTCTTGATAGAAGGAAGCACTTGTATGCAGTTAACGTTTGCTAGTTGAGCCGAGTCCGTACGGAGTCTGCTCGTGACCGCCGAGACCGAGAATAGATAAATTAAGAATAAAAAATGAAAATGAGCTATTTTTGCATAATATAGTATATTTGAATGTAATAATAATTTGCTTTAAATGGTTTTAATAATCAAAATTGAACAACATGATGTTGTAGCAAAAAAACAACAATTTTTCTACATTTTCACCCTTCAAAGAGTGTCGCCTCATGTCGTATAGTTGACCAGTTCTGCTAATATCCAACATACGTATAAAATAATACGTAATGATCTTGATATTCACGTAACTAGTTGGTCGTTATTCTGGCTAGTAATTATAATTAATCACAACATCACACATAAAAGAAATTATTTTTTTCTACTACGAACAAAATTCAAACAAACTTCCTTTAACTACAATTGTTTGTTTACAAAAGTAGTGAAATGAACGAACGGCGCGGCGGCGGCAGCGGCGGTAAGTAAAACCCCCCTCGCTGCCAGTCGACCAATCACAATCGACAGCTCTCTCACGCACCTACTTACAACAGTCTCGGTTATGGCCGAGAATCTCGGCGAAAAATCGCCGAGAACTGAAACAGAGTTCTCGGTAGAATTTGTAGCCGAGATTGCTGAGACCGAGACCGAGATCTCGGTCGACCCTTAGTCCCAAGTATCTTAAAATGCTTTATAGGCAGATAGTTGATAGCCTATTTTGAATCTCTAGCTCTTCCAGAATGGATACATTTGTTCGTCATCGATACAGTATGCATATCACAGTTTGTAAAAGCCTATATAGGCGTAAAATAAAAAAATTACGAGTATTATACCTGTTTTTAAGGAACGTACTTGACTTACTAACCAGTGATTTCTGCACATTATTTGGAGTAAAAAGTGTAAATCAAATTTTGGTCTCCGGTGACATTTTTCATGTTTTTTTTTCTACTAAAACATAAAAAAACGGTAGGTGTTAGTTAGGATCACGGATTATGGGTATGTTCCCTAACACCCTGTATAGCCTTAACATCAGTAGGTCTACAATGTAACTATAAAAACTTATCTTTCTGATGTACTTATCTTTTTTTGCAATTTGACATTGCTGTTTATTTATTATTCATAAAAGTACTTAGTTTGAAGGTACCTACCATTATCTTCTTTCATTTCTATTGTTTCTCAATTCATGTTACACGCTGCGCTATTATTAATAAAACAGAGGTAATAAATAAAATAAAGGGAGTGCTTGAATCATCAATGAACAATTATTTACAGACTATTACTTCATACAGACATGTTACTACATATTTAAGTTATTTAATTCTAAATATTTTTGTTTTCAGACTTCAAAAAGAGTTGATGGAACTGATGCGGGCCGCCGACAAGGGCATATCCGCCTTCCCCGAGAGCGACAACCTCTTCAAGTGGGTTGGCACCATCAGCGGGGCGGCCGAGACGGTGTACAGCGGGCAGCGCTACAAGCTGTCCCTCGAGTTCCCCAACTCCTACCCCTACTCGGCCCCCGTCGTCAAGTTCCTCACGCCCTGCTTCCACCCCAATGTGGACATGAACGTGGGCGCCATCTGCCTCGACATCCTCAAGGACAAGTGGTCGGCGCTGTACGACGTGAGAACCATCCTCCTATCCATACAGAGTCTCCTAGCCGAGCCCAATGTGGACAGCCCTCTCAACGCCTCCGCCTCTGAGCTTTGGGCCAACCAAACTGAATACAGGCGGTATCTAGAAGACTACTATGCCAAAAATAAAGATGCGCTACATAAATGAATTAAATACAGAAACTAAATAATTTAATGAGAATATGAGAGACTATCGAGGTAAGATTTCGCGTTTTCTTTTCACAAAGTGTCCATATTTGAATATTGTTTTTTCGTGGCTACGAGTGATGCACTGTTTTAAACCCTTCCATACTGATTTCTGACGTTGGCGTTAAACGCAAATATGTTTAAATAATTCACTTTGCGCGGCGGGTGTGGGAACCGTTCATTTGATAATCTACACCTCTGCCACTGTGTTTGGTGATTTAGTCGAGGTGTACCGGTTCGTGGATTGAGGTTTGTCCAAGTGGCGGATGCGTCTGATCACCAACTGCATGGCGGGCCAGATCGGGAGAGGCCAGTTGGAATCTCTCGATCCATTGTCTTGCACTGCAATGGGAAGGATGGATTCATACATTTGTCACACTTGATCCCTGCATTCTTACCAACTGATTATAACCTTTTTCTTCACAGATCTTCCTTTCCTTAAAAAGACCTTCAACAAAGCACCTACAAAGATGACGTACAAGAGTTAATATTTTAAAAAATCAATTCTTTAAATGCACATGAAAATTTTATCCCTCGTTTGAATGTTTGTCTTTCTTTTTAATAAATCAGGTACGCCTCATACATCATTACATATGTCTTGTAATGTTGTAGGTAACTTGAAAACAAGCTTATGAGTCTGAGTAACTTACCGTAATTTATGACATACTACAGAAGTAGTTCTTACGTAAGTTTTTTAACAGGTATAATCGCGTCCGCACGAACTTACGGCTTACAGCTTTGAAATCAGTTTGATAAGTTAAAACACTTACCGTAAGAAATGGTACCAAAATGTCTGAATTCTATTTCTCTTACAAATCAGGCATTAACGTTTATACCTGTCATAAACATATTTAAGAATGACTTCTGTAACTTGCCATAAATTATAGTGAGTGACTTACGGTGTCGTTTACAATGGTAAATTGGCCACTTGTGTAAGTGACTTACGGGGAAAAACTTACGTATGTAAAGACTGCCTAATGATGAGTAATGAAAAATTTGTAAGTGCAATAGATCTGCATATATCTTGTATATCTGAATTATTTTTCAAGAGCATATTCATTTATTGGTATTTCGACACTTGTTTATCTTGGAGTGACTGACAAATGTGTCGTATCTCAATATCTTGTCAAAATGTAAATCCTTTTTTAAAAAGTCAGTAACTTTGGGTTTAAAATAATTTGTCACCTTCTGAGAATTATTTTTAGCAAAGCTGTATATTGTTTTTCAAATTCCCCCATGTATTATTTTTAGTTCATTTAAATAATATCTTTTCTTGTACCTGAACTAGAAATGTTGCAATTACTGTTGTATAGTTGATAAAATTGACAAAAAATCATCGCCCGTTATAACAACTTTTTTCTAATAATTGATGTCTTTAACTTAAGAAGGGTCCATTGCGCGGGCAAACGCCAGACTATGGCCAGACGTTTGCTTTGACAGTCCCATAACACACATTCAAGGTCATAAATTTTTGTAGTGTTTGAGTTTCCAGTGTTCGGCGTTTGAAGGTCATTGTTTGGCGTTTATTGCATGTCCTAAGTTACTATTGAATTTGAGATGCACAGATATTTATTTATCAGGAAAGATTTCCAACTAATATCGATTACTATTGAATTTAGAGTGCGTGAATAATTACGTAGCATCAAAAATAGAATAAATTTAAATTGGTCAATTTCTTCCGTGTCTCTGAAACCGATTTATAAATTAATAGACTTTATTTGCAAGTGAGATCACGAAAGAAATAATCATCCATTACGACAGTGTGTTTATTCAAAATCATAAATAATAATTTTAGGTCCGCGCAGTTGATAACCAAAAAACTTGACGTTTATCGTTTACGTAAATGTTAAAATGCGTTCGATGTGGAAAAGATGCTACACCAGGAAGAAAACACAGACATTTATTTATCAGAAAAGATTTCTGACAAATATCGATTAGGTTTTGCACCAATAACATTATATAATAACGTCATTGTATTGCACGACCTAAAGTTACTAGAATTTAGAGTGCGTAAACATTTACGTCAAAAACAGAATAATTATAAATATTTGATATTATATTATAATTTTATTATCAAATATTTTGATTATTATATTATATTTAGGTATAATAATATTTTAAACTCGTGATTATGCTCGCTCATGGCACATAACCATAAAAGGCCATTCCGTTTTCCACACACCCGACCGCATCGAGTATCTTCTGTCAAAAAATGAATTCTCCCCCCCCGCCGGCCCCCGCCTGCCTTCCCGCTTCATCCGAGATGGGATGTTTAAGTTTTGTTTTCCGCAGAACACGGGAAGCTCAAACACTACAAAAATTGTCAAACATTTATGACCTTCAATGTTTTGACCTTAACTATCAAAGCAAAAGTCTGGCGTCTTCCCGCCCAATGGACCCGACTTTAAAATGTTATTCTTAACAATTGAAATATTTTGTATCTCGAACCAGTGATGAAAGTTAACTTAAATCAGTTTTTAACCCCTCAGACTAATTTGTACGCTTTTGGGAACAGCTCATATAGGTCTCAAAGAAATAGTTGTGTTTCCCTTACTGTCATGGTAAGAAATATGGTCTAACAGTGATGGAAAGCAAAATTACCATGCTTTATATTCAAACCTAAAATTTAACCACAGAAGAATTAATTAATTTGAGAAAAATTTATGAAATTTTAAGAATTTTTTAATAATTATTTTTACATGAAACGACAAAAAAGTGAGGATATAATCACATTTTTCTCATTATCAGTAATTTTATTTGGAAAAAGCGAAAGGTGAATCATTTTTAAAACTTTTTTATGTTTGCATTCACAATTTTAATATTTAAAAAAAAATACATGTTTATTTCTAATAATAAAATTTGATTGTTATTTTATCACCTTTCAATAACAATTTAGAGTTTTTGGATACTTTCGGAAATATTCATTTGTTTGGATTTTATTGCAAAGTGGAAATACTGCGACCTTCTGACTGAATATGGTCGAAGCCTGAGGGGTTATATATTGTGTCAATTCATGCTTTAATACCAGTGTAGCTAATTTTATCAAAGAGTTGATTGTCTAGTTATGTACATATGTAGTCATTGTTTTGATCACTGAAGAATTAATCATATAAGTGTGTTGTGGGTGACTATGCGCCCAAAGTGAGGTCAATCCTATCTTACTCTGAGTGAAATTGGTCAAACATTGTTTTTTTTTTTTAAATTGTGAATGCTATACAATTCTCTCCCGGTACCTGCTACCGGAGCCAGTGCGACTATAGCATCCCCGATAGGGTTATGTAGGAAGGGAAAGAGGAATGTTGTTGGGAAGTACCTGGCTATTCAGATCTGGTCACCAAACATGGCTAAAGTCATTTTATTGAAAAATTTCGATTCTGAATGGTTGTCTTTCACCAGGGTGATACTGAGAGTATATATCACTCACTTAGGCCTACGACTTGACGATATAAGTTTTCTTTCAATCACACTTATATTGATTTTCTTTTCAGTGGTTTTAAACTCAAATTCTTTTTCAATTTCAATTCATTGCAAACATCCTGTATACAAATAATTATTTTAATTTCAACAGTAAACATTACTTATTTTAATGAATAGGAAGGAACCTGATCGGTCATGTGAAAAATCAGGACTGACCTATTAAATAAAATCATAAAATATATATTTTTGAAAATAATAAACACTT
The DNA here is from genome assembly GCA_929108145.2 of Limnephilus rhombicus. Lineage (NCBI taxonomy): Eukaryota > Metazoa > Arthropoda > Insecta > Trichoptera > Limnephilidae > Limnephilus > Limnephilus rhombicus. The sequence goes on along the minus strand of OV815297.1, from coordinate 12,698,792 downwards.
TTGAAATAAAATAAAATAAAACAACGTAACTGTTATGCTTGATAACTGATCACAACACAATTTGATTAAAAGGTGAAACGGGCTGAGAATATACTTTTGACGGAGACTGTTAATTTGGACGGACGTATTCTCCCGTTTGAAATTTTTGTAATTAAATATGAAATTGTTTTATTTAAACAATCAGTCCTGATTTTTGAGAAGACTCGGGGTCCTATTCATAATTTTTTAATCTAGAAACAAAACTTCTTCACTTGGAAACACAATTTTTTCCTTCTTCAATAATTGCAAATTCACTTTGTGGCGTCATTTTAATTTAATGAAAATATATAACTTTGTATACAACCACTATTTAATCAAACTAATTGAAAATTGTTTTAATACCAATAGTTTCTTTGTCCGGATAAATGTGTCGATTATTTTGATTAAATTGTTGTGGTTTACTGTAAATTCCTCTGATCAACAAATACAATTCTGTTGATCAGAAGTTTTCAACAATACTTCGGTTCTTCAGAGATTACGAATCTTGTTTATTATCATGTCGTATTTACAGTGAATATCTAACTGAACTCAATGTCCTTAATATGCTGCGGAGAACCGTTCGGGTATTAGACAAAAACGTCTCTATCTTGTACTACTGCCAATGGCACCTATTGAGAAGCGTTAAAATTATGTATACTAACGACATCTATTGGGAGGCATTGACACTGCGTACTCTAACGACATCTATTGAGAGACATTGAAACTACATACTCTAACGACGTCTGTTGAGAGACATTGAAACTACATACTCTAATGACGTCTGTTGAGGGACATTGGAACTATATACTCTAACGACATCTGTCGAAACATTGAAACTATATATTCTAATGACATTGGTTGAGAGACATTAAAACTAAATTCTCTAACGAGATCTGTTGAAGGACATTGAAACTACACATTCTAACGACATCTTTTGAGAGACATTGAAACATACTCTAATGAGAGACTAAACTCTGTTGAGAGAAATTGAAACTACATACTTTAACAATATCTGTTAAGAGATGTTGAAACTACATACTCTTAAAGACACCTGTTTTGAGACATTGAAACTACATACATACTCTAATGAGTATGTATGTAGTTTCAATTCAATTTAATAGAGAGACATTGAAAATGCATACTCTAACGACATCTGTTGAGAGACATTGAAACTATAGATTCTAATGACATCTGTTGAGAGACATTAAAACTCCCTCTATATATTTACAAACACTTCAATAGCGGTGTATACAAAGTTATTTATTTTTAATCTTTTCCGTTTAGAAATATGAATTATTTTCAATTGTAAAAACACATAGTGAAATAATATTAAATTGTCTCTCATTAAGACTTATTAGGCTAGAGAAACATGAAATGTACAAGAAATAATAAATTTCTCTAAAGAATTGACAAAATTTGTTTATTATTTTATTACATATTGCAAGAGTGGTGTATTTTGCGTATTTTTGCCGTATGTTATTTTATTACTGGTTGTATTATTTTTGAAAACATTTTCCTGGACAGTAAATCTACAACATTTTAATAGTTTGTTTATTCCAATTTATGTGTTGCAATATATTTTTATTTATTATAGAGAATTTAAAGTATTTTGTGTTTCATTTTTTTCACCTGCAACTGAAGTGTTGTCTGTTATACCAATATGAAGGAAAACGATCGTTACCAAATCGCATAAGAACTTTTGACTGATAAACCGTAAGATATTAATGCATACTTCTTTTTATATAAAAATAAACATGCTTTCGGGAGCCCTAAATTATGTCGGCTCGGAGGGAAGGCCTTCGAAGATAGCCGCCTTAAATTATGGCGGCTTGGATGAAATGAGCGCCTTCATTATTACCGTGATGATCCAGGATTACGTTATTGTGACAGCATAAAAAGGCAATAAACGTGCGTACCTTATCACAATAATGCTGCAGCTCTTTCAAAATATGAAATACACAATGTACGTAGTAGGTATATTTCCTACAAAGGAAAAAAGTAATCATTTTCTTGCATCTCTCTCACACACCGCACCGTGACTTCTCCGTAGATACTACTAGCTGTTAGGATAATATTGAAGTGTGAGTGAATTCCAAAAATTTAAAAATGTCGAACGTCAATGCACTGATGGCTTTGCCTTTGTTCTTAAACATATAATGCTGTGGTCCTTTCTTACACACTAAATAACAACAGTCGAAAATAAGACAAACGATGAACGTATGTCTGCACCCCCCCAAAGGAAACATACAATCATTGTTATACATCTCCCTCACACGTATAAAGAAAATGAAACGCAATTCCCGCCACCGTAGCTGAGCTGTAATAAGGTATATCTGTTTCCTCCAAAGGAAAAAAGTAGTACTTTGGAGGAAACAAACACACAAATATTGTGTGTAACCATTATTTAAACAAATATATTGTTATGAATCAGTCTCTTGTGAAAATTTGCAATTTCCCTCAAAATTAATAAAAAGGAAATATTTTACGCTTAAATCGAACAATAATGGTGTTATCAGTTATATATATGAGAGTCGATCAATAAATACTCTTGTCTGAAGACAGGGGACGTTGCTGAGGGAAGTTGACATTACGTTGTGTACTGCCATCTGTCAAACAACACCATACTAAATTTCAGACTGATTCATAGGTTTTTATTTGGCAGCAAGTTGTATCACACGTGTTTGATGTTGCCTGTGGGGATCCTTCATCATTTATGACAACGAATTTAAATGTAGTCATACATCTATTTTTGATGAGTAGCGGCCAGGCTACCCGGCAGACGTGGTTGCCGAGGAAATCATTGAAAAGGTCCATGACTTGATTCTTGCTGATTGCCAAACTAAAGTGTGCGAAGTAGCAGAAGCCATAGGCTTGCATACGGAACAGTAATTAATACTTTACCTGATAGAGCCTGGATCACAAGCACCGAGTAGAGTGGCGAGACAGTAAAATGATACTAGGCCGAGTCAGTCAGAAAATAGGCCACTTGCATCACTTTTTTTTTCGGTTTAGGCAAATATTCTAAGACATTCCGTATTTTATTTTAATAAATCTAGTGACTGTTAAATGTCAGATTCAAAAATTCGCCTGAAATCAAAGTGCTGCCATATAAAAAAAAAAACAATCAGTGTAGAGTTTTACAAAATTAATTTAATATTATCGGAGACGGAAAATTTTCATGTAGTGACGTCACGAGCCCAAATAACGGATTTATTTATTAAAAAAAAAAAAACATTGTAAATTTCTAAAAAATTTAATAAAGTTTTCGTAATAGTAAAAAAATCTATCCACACGATTTTTTCCAAGTCATTATGAAATCCATGTAAGTGGCCTATTCAGTTGCGATGCGTAGCGTGGTGCGACTGACAGTGGCGAGTACGCAGCAAGTGAATGTTTATACCAGCCGAGCGGACAAGCGAGTCAGTGCGGGGGTGGGCACTCAGCCCCGTAAGTAGAACAGGGTCCGAGTGACTGTCTCGCCATTTTACTGGGCCGAGCGCTCGGCCCAGTACTCGGGGATGTGTTTACACGTACCGAGTACTCGGCCGAGAGCACTGTCTCGCCCATCTACTCGGTCTGTGTGATCCACGCATAAGTTAAGTGTGAGAAAGGTGTCGGCCTGATGGGTGCTGTATTAGCTCAACGAGCAATCGCAATGTGAGTCGTGTTTTTATTTATGGGTAGAAGAAAATATTTACAGTCAACACTAACTACATCAGCTGTGAATTATTTGTATAATTTAATATTTAACCTGCTGAGTCAGACAGTGATAACATTGCCTTAGTGCTGAAAGGTCACAAGTACGAAATAAGAGTTCCTATGTATGTATATATATATATATATATACATAAATGAATGTACGTTTGTTTGTTGTTTATGTATTGCTATATTGAGCATAGGAAATGTTTAAAACTTTCAAATTATCTTCACAATTATGTCCTCTGCGTGCGAACTCTTTCTAAATTTCTTTAAATGAACAATATACAGTGTTAATTTCCAGCGACCTCCCAGGTAAGTATGGTCTTGTTTTCATTATTATTTAGGCAACATCGCGTTCATTAGTCAAAATATTGTACATATATTTTCGTATCGGTGATCGATGAACCAGTGTATGCAATTTTTAGTCCTAAGTTGTTTTTAATTGTTTGTCTAGCTTGTAGTTTTTTTTAGATTTTAGAAATGTATTATATATTTGTACAGCGCCCTTGAGGTGATTTTTCACAAAAACGGCGCTATATAAATCATCCAAGTATTATTATTATTATCTTCTTTCCTCATGAAGGTTTCTGGATAATTACAACCACATGACAATACATCTGAAAAGTGTTTTAATCATTAAAAAAACTCTTACGAAACTCTCAAAAATGTCACAATTTGAGAATGACATTTTGCAAACATCGATTGTTGAATCAAGATTCAATTTTCGAATAAACTCTTTAAATTAATGAATTTAATTGAAGTACTCACCTATGATTTTAACCAAAATCGAATACTTTGAATCAAGAATTATAGGTATTTTAAATGGATACCTATTTAAAGTTGTTCTTATATTAGGTACACAAAAATGAATATTTGTTATATATGAAAAATTAAAATTTGTATAAAGAAGTTGCAATAGGTGGCACGCGAGCTATTTGAAAACTGAATGGACTGAAAGGATAAAATTGAAGAGCATTGGAGGTAATTAAAAGCCATGTTTATCAATTCCAATCGATTTATATATTGTTTAACTGGAATGTTTATTACAAAATATATTTTAAACATTAAATTATAAGCAACAATATTATTTATTTATTATTCACAAAAAACAATAAAATCACACTCAACTGTTTGATTTTCAATATTATTTCACAAGATAAAATATAATTTCATATTCGATTTAAGTAAATTAAAATAAAATATAGAAAAAGAACCAATTAAAATAGGTAATGGAATTTTAAACAATATTAATAATACTTAATTAAGACATTGACTAGAAATATTTTTTTTAAATAAAATCAAGCTTGCTTTAAAATTAAACAAGTGCCAGTGATTATAGTAAATTAATATGAATATATTTTTTAAATAGCTAAATTTTAATAGAAATTAATTTATTGATTGATTGACTACGTAATACATAATTGGAATTTTGATTGTTAATTATTTGCAATTCTCAAATATTAAAAACGGTCAGTCATTTAATAAAGAATACATTATTAATTAGAATATTATGTTATAAATGGCACATAACCAGGATCAAAATTTGAGAATTTCTGTGTATTGTGTCATGTCAGGGATTCTCAAACTTTTTTCTTGATATGCATGCCTACATGAGTTGATTGAGTAACTATAGCCATGATATGAGCTAAATTAGGTGGGGACATATACAATTGGGCATAACAGATTGTGTTCTATTGATAGTCATGTAAAAACTTGTTTTTTTTTTTTCAATTGTATTTTGCACCTGCAAAAGTCATACCCCAATTTTTAATTTGATAAAAAAGAAATTTACATTTATCCACAGTAAAAGTCCCTGAATCTTTGAAAACTCTGGTGAATCTTTATCACATTAGAGAACCGAAAACTAAAAAAAAAAAAAACGATTTAAAAAAATGTTTTTTAATATTTTTTAAGCAATTAAATGTATTTTATAAGACATAACAGCTGATATTAACCCTAAAATTTAGAATTTTGAAAGCCTCCGTGGTCGAGAAGTAAGGCTCTTGACTAGCAACCCGAAGGTTGCAGGTATAAATTCCGGCGTGCGCAAATTTATTTGTATTATTAATTAATTAAAAATAAAATAAAGTATATTTGCAGCTTATTCCAGAGTGGAAGATATTTTCAATATCGCCCTGGTGCAAGACCACCATTCAGAATTGAAACATTACTTGAAATGGCTTTAGCCGTGTTTGGTGACCAGATCTGAATATTCAGATACTTCCAAGCCTTCATCGACCACATCTCTTACCCTTCCCCCACCTTTAGCCTCACAACATACCCCATTAGAGGATGCCATAGTCTCACTAGCTTCAGATGGGAGCAGTTGGGACTCTTGTGCGATATTCAATTAGAAAAAAATATATAAATAAAAAAAGTTATGTGACAAAATCGACTTCAATTGTGATGTAAATTCACCAGTTTACCACTTTTACTATGAATGTGTAAATGTGATAATATACCAATCGTCAAGTTGATTAGTCAGACATCTCCAAATACTAAGTTTTGGGATAATAAGAAAATCAATATTCGAATGCTCCCCATAAATCAAATATTATATACACATGCATGTCTTTTACATTTTAAAAATGCTATAAAATAACACCGGGAGGCATAACTGTCCAGTACATTATGACATTTTGAAATACCCTACTAGTGACCCAGAATACATCAACATTTTGTTTAATTTATTACAAGTTTTTGTGCATTAAAATGGATTTGGTGGTGTTTAAGAGTAAACTGAGTATTGTACCAGATAGGGGGTACACTTTTACATATAACTGCATACTCAACTCAAATTTAGATTTTTCAGAGATGTCTGACTAATCAACTGAATGATCGATATATAAAAACATTTTGTCAAATTATAAAATTGAATTGTTATAATATGTATTGCTATTTGAAATCATCTAAAAAACATTACAATATGTTGGCAATTAGCACAATTCATACATACTATGAAGCAGATCAAAACCCGCTAACATTTTCTCATCGGGCTGCTGTATGAAAACTTCAACAGTTTTTTTTTTTAAATAACAGATGGCGCCACTTCCATTTACAACAACCGGAACCGCACAGACCAAATATATTGAAATACAAGAGATATGCTATGATGGCCGCCTAATCGTCAGCGGACCACCATCTAATGGGAATATTTTGAATACGGAAAGAATTCGTACATTTAGTTGATTTTTTTAAGGTGTGCAGTAGTATTGGTTAACAATATTGGCGAAGCAGGAAACACAGTAAAAACTGCCGATAGCGCATCTCTTATATTTCAATATCTTTGGTACAGACATAAGCATAATAATACTATCAGATAGTTAAATTTATTAGTACTGTGCTGATTTTGCACAAAAATGTATATATTTTTCAAGCAATTGAACCACTTAACAAAAAAAAGTGATTTATATTGATTTACACTCAATCAAAAATCAGAAAAAGATACGTTTTAAGATTTTCACGGCCAAAAGCATTTTCGTTATTTGTTTTTGGGGTGTTATGGCGTGTTGCGCTACCTCCTTCTTAAGCCAACGTTTCGGACATCGTTGTGGTGTCCATCATCAGGACCCTATCCCTTTCGGCCATAACTGTATCATACTTCAACTAAGAATTACCATTCTTCATTTTTTCTAATTTATTTTAATTGAAGCTTGAATTTGGTTACATAGTTTAGGCCTACAAAATAATATATGTTTTAATCAATTTATATAAATAATAATGTGCATAACAATAATTTATAAAATTCACAAAAATAAATTTAAATATATTTACAAATCTACATTTTGGCAAGACAATAGTTGAGTGACATATTATAAATGTCACTTACCATGAAATGATTTCTGAAGTCAAACTAAAAATAATGAAAATAAATAAATGATAATGTTATGTATTGAGAATTAATTATTATACTATTTATTTATTTTACAGTAACAATAAAAAATTTTAAATTGTCTCTTGAATACTACGATCTGATTCGGTGGAAGTCTGGTCTAGCCAATTAATAAAAATCTTCCTGTACATGTGGAGATTACATTCCCAAAGTAATAGCATCAAATTCGACCTTGAAATATTAGGAGCGGTGCGCACCAAGCAGGTAGAACGGAGAACATAGCGGCCCGGTTGCAAGTGAAAAATTTAAATGCGTTTTTCTCACAACCACGTTTTCAACCATTGAATTTTTATCCGATTCTCTTCATTCAAAGTTTAAATTAAAGAAAATTAAATTTATGTGCGGATGAACCTCGACTTATGAAAAATTATTATTAACGGAGTTATTGCAAAATTAATCCCTGGTTGGCCGGAGCCGCTCCGTTGCGTGCGTCATATGCGCATACGCGAGAAAATAATTCAAATATTTGAATAATATTGTCGAGGAAAAACTTTTTGTCTGCGATTTTGACCCTACTATGTACAGAATTTGTATGAAGAACAGTGTCAGAATCGCTTGCGCCATCATTACTCTAGGTGATGCTAAAAGTCTCATTCACCTAGTCACCCTGGAATATTTTTAAAACGATTTCATCCATGATAATGCGCTGTCATAATTTGCCGCAAATTTAACGGTCGCAATAAATGCGTGTATCGCGAATAAAACGTCGTAAAACCTATTAATTTACGTAATAAATGCAAGTAATGTGGTTTTAGTAGATAGTTTATTGTGTTGTGAACGTGTTTCAGTCAATAAAATATACAATAGCTCAAAATTTATCAACAAAACATTCAATTCAAAGTGATGGTTTTTTAGTGTTTTTTTGTGAAGTTCCGCGAATTTCCGCGAAATGGCCCGACATTTGACTGGTTAAGATCGATTTTTTCTGTCATTTTATGTCTGACATTTTTGCATTCAACAACTTTTTTTAAGTGAAACTTCCTTAGCCCCGTTAGCGATTCGGAATTCAGATGAAATGGAAATGACGCGTACAGCACCTGCGAAGCATTATAATCCTATCAAGGCTCCTATAGGTTGAGATATAAAACGGAAACGACGCGAAGTCTGCGCTCATTGGCCTGCTCACTGCGCTTTGATTATGACCTCACTTTTTAAGGCTTCTTGTTCTTCATAGTTTGAGATTGTTTTGGTAAAGTTTTGCTTCCACCGCGTGTTAAATGCACTTGAATTTTTTTCAAACTGTGGTTCATTCGCATTCTATATTCACGCCATAGAGATTTTTTTTAAAATTTAATATTTCAGATAATTTCCAAGGATTCCTGGTCGGACCCTCCGCTTTATCTAAATATACAACGTGTCCGGAAACTCGTAGTACAAGCGGGAAACTGGTGAATCTACATCACGTAGAGAACCCAAAAAACTAATTTTTTGCGATCTGAGCATTTCGACTTTAATATTATTTTTTTTCTATTTTTCCATATTTTCGGCATCTAAAGGGTTAAAAAAAATTTTGAGCCCGGTTTACCCTTCGATGCATTTTATAAGACATTAAACAGCTGAAATCAATTCCCTAGTGAAATTTTTTTTCAAATTTAACCAAAAAAATTCCAACTTCGGACCCGATTTACTCGAAAACAAAAGCTCATATCACAAATCGACTCCGAATGTGATGTAGATTTACCATTTTCCCGCTTGTACTTATTAGTTTCCGGACACCGTGTATAATATGGATAATCAAATCAAATTTTAATAGTGTATTTTCATGTTCAAATGTATCTTCACATGTTACAAAAGTTTCGTGAATGAAAATAAATTTTATCTTTGAAAAAAAACCTCAGCTGGACCAGACTCCCCCGTTAACCCTCAGCCGGCGGGAAGCATCTAAAGTCATCAAATCGCTTGCCCCTCACGCGGGAACCATCTTAAGTCATTTCTAGGTTTAAGTCCTCACTGTATTGCGTACAAGCATGATACCGAACCGAAAATCATTTGTAAAAATTTCCCATTCATATCTCTAACGACATCTTTAGAAATACTTTCAATAAATTTATTTTTATATCTTAGGTAAAGATTTCAAGTGCCGAGACTAGTTTTTTCCTTCAGCTCGTTTCAAATTTTCTGCAATTAGTGCGATTTCAGTAGAACCGTGCATCATTTTCGTTTTCGGCTGATTTCGCAACTGTCTTTGTAGCAATAATTGTGAATTAAGGAATTTCATTTGTCAATCTCATTTCGCTGGAATAAAAATAAATATTTTAATAAAATGTTAAATATAAAAACGCATTAGAGCTGTTAGACCAATAAAAAACATTTCTATTTTGAGATTTGCATCCAGAGTATGTTACGCTGCATCTTGTTTCGTGTTTTAGAGAATTTATGTGTTAGAACACAATTTGTTTTAATTTAAATGTACTATTTCAACTAACTCACAAAACTGAATTTTAAATTGATTAATATTTTTTGACATGATTTTCCAAAAGCAAAATTTTGTTTTGAAGATTTTGGAATTGAAAACTTATTTAGCATCAATTTTGAAACTCGGTGAAATGAAAAAGCGATGCTTAACACATACCTCTATAGCTACAGGATTTAGCCTGTGCGAGAATGAGATAGAATAATCGGTCTCCTCCTTTTGCGGTGCTTCGTAGCCTCCCCACTCTCATCTACTTTAGTTTTCTGAAGGTTTCACTTCTACCGCGTGTGAACCGCACACTTGTAATTTTTTCACATTTTCATTTGTTTTTAATTAATTTTTAAAACTAAGTAGCAAATGCACATGTGAAATACAACTCTTCAAAACAAAATGTATAAAAAATTGTTAAATAAAAGAAAAATATTTGTAAGATTGCGTACTGTGTAAAAAATTTCCTTAACAAATCCTTATTTATTAAAAACTCTCATGATATTGGTGCATAGATCAAATAATGGGTTGTAAAAATTCAAACACGAATAGACTTAAGTACCATTCGGTACGGTAAGTACCGTGGAGTTGATATTCAGCAATATTTGACGGGTTGAAAACTATACTGGTATAAGCAACAAATCAGAAGAAAAGACAAATTTATACATGACGGGTATAAGCAACAAATCAGAAGAAAAGACAAATTTATACATGACGGGTTGAAAACCATACTGGTATAAGCAACAAATCAGAAGAAAAGACAAATTTATACATGACGGGTTGAAAACCATACTGGTATAAGCAACAAATCAGAAGAAAAGACAAATTTATACATGACGGGTTGAAAACCATACTGGTATAAGCAACAAATCAGAAGAAAAGAGAAAATGACAATTTTGTGTTTTATTTTGTAACACACTACATACAGCGTCAGTTAACCCAACCAATAATAGATGGCCTTGCGATTTTTTCTCGTTCATACCCTTTTGGCACAACGAAAAATACCATCTTTACCATAACTTCTCGCACTTAACTCATTTTTCTAATTTTTGTCACTTGTACCGGTATGGTTTTCAACCCGTCATTTTATCTGCTTGGTAATGATTCATTTTGTTTATCTGAAAATCGCCGTAAACCTATTATTTTGTATTATTTATGATTGGTTAAGATATGGATGCGTAATTCGGGCAGGTTTACATAAAGAATGATAATGTAAAATATATTTAATTACGTTTTAAAAAGTATTATTGTTTAGCGAGACGAGATGAATAAATAAATGTGCCGCCTAAAGGTTGAAATCACCCATACATTTTAACGCTGCCTAAAAGTTAGTAAGCAATTTTGTCAACAAAAAATATATTTGGTGCCCATTTAAACGGATTCTGAATAAAATTAACAAATAACATGAAATGGCAAAAATGCCGTACATCAAACCAAACTGAACCATTTATAAAACGCTACAATTTTTTATATATTATAATTATGTTTGAGAAAGATTCAGCGCACACTCCTCAGAACATAGAAAAATCTGGAAATGCAGTTATTTGGTTGATTGGGTTGCACTGTGGTGTCACAAGTTCAATTCTATCCTAGCCAAGTCATCCACTATTACTCAAACAACATTTTCTGACTGTAATCGAGATGTAGTTTAGAAGTGTTTTTTATTGGTGAATATCTTGTGCGTCAAACATGTTGAATATTTGGTCTGTGTTAGTCATTCTTTGTTTAGTGACTGATTTAGACAATCAATGTAAATTGTCAATGTGCTTAAGTCATTGACAGTGTACATTGAAGTGCAATTGACGTAATTTCAATCAATCAGTTACTTTTTAACGTCTGCGGAAACAGTACCTAATGTGTGCCGATACAGTTATAATCTTTTGATTTTACTTTGCATAACTCTGGACAATGATGATAAAATACAATTATAAGTAAGACACATATCATTCCACAATGAAACTAAATTCCAAAGGGCTCTATACGTAGTACAATTGAACGAATGATTGTCAATCTCACAGAGAAATGATCATTTTGCTGCGTCAATGGCATTTGTTTGTGGCATCTGGAAATGGGAAGTCTCAATTGTTAATTGCTTTAATTGTCTCGGTAAACAATTGATTAGCAATTGTCAATCGCATCAGTGACGTAACTATTGACAATAATTGTTTGCCTCTGAGGCAATTGAATGAGGAATTTGCATATAGTCAGGTTATTCGTAGCCCTGGAATGTTCATCCTTCTTTAAAAAAAGAAAGATTAAAACTTTGGCTTTACTAGATGCAGAATTACAATGTTTATTGCAATATAACAATGTTAATTGCAATATTACTATATTCATTGCAATATTATGATATTCATTGCAATATTACGATCTTCATTGCAATATTACAAAGTTCATTCATATTTTACGATGTTCATTGCAATATTACAAAGTTCATTCATATTTTACGATGTTCATTGCAATATTACAATGTTCATTGCAATATTACGATGTTTATTGCAATATTACAATGTTTATTGCAATATTACAATGTTCATTGCAATATTACGATATTCATTGCAATATTATGATATTCATTGCAATATTACGATCTTCATTGTAATATTACAAACTTCATTCATATTTTACGACGTTCATTGCATTATTACGATGTTCATTGCAATATTACAATGTTCTTGGCAATATTATGGTGTTCGTTGCAATATTACAATGTTCATTGCAATATTACAATGTTCATTGCAATATTTTACAATGTTCATTGAAATTTTACAATGTTCATTGCAATTTTACAATGTTGATTGCAAAATTAAAATTTCCACTGCAATAATTTATAATTCTTCTATGTTCCATAAAAGGGGCTTATAATAATACAATAAGGACTCAACAATCAAGCGAAAATTACATTTGACATACCATTATTAGTGTCTAACTACTAGTGTGCTTACGATTTCACAATTACCAGAAGCAAAAGCAAAACAATGATTGTGGACCCTAAGAAAAAGATGCAATGCATTTTTCTATTCTTTCTATGATACGCATCCGCTTTCTTCAGCTGCTTGTACCCTTCAAAAACACTGACTTGAGTTTGCTCGATGTTATAGTCGATCCGATCCAAAACAGTTCCTTGATCTTGTACCATTTGCGAGAGATCTTTAAACACGTCGTTCAAATCAACGATAGACTTAACGATCTTATTGACTTCTTGTTCACGATGCAATGCTAACTTTGTATTGTCTTCTTCGTACAGCAGCATCTGCTGTTGTGACATTCTGGAGTTTGCCGGCTGTTGAAACACTTTGTCGATGTCTTGATCTTCTTCTTCAAAGAAAACGCTGGAGTTTTTACTGTTTTTGAGCTGCGAATTCGAAGATTCGCCATAAGTGTTTGAGGTGTTCTGCTTGTGGAGTGTGGCGCTAGTCATGTCCAAGAAGTTGGTTCCGTCGTCTATGTTGATGTCGTCAAAGTTTGGTATTTCGAAGAAGGCGTTGGATCGTTCTTCGCGCGACGTGAGAGATTTGAGGTAGTGACTCTGTGCCGTGCGGAATGTTAAGCTAAGTTCTTGGAGGGTTGTGACTAGGGACGACAGCACATTGAATGTTAGTCTCTGCTCTAGCGATGAACCTGGAATGATTAAATAATTAAGATTACAGTTTTTTTTATATTTTGTATGTAACACCTCACAAAAGCACATCTGTCAGCACAGTGTAAACATTGGGGAACAGTATCACAGCCTGGTTGGGCAGCATTGTGAGGTGGGTTAAGATTGCTTGAAGAGGCCCGGATTAAAAACTGATTCCGGTAGCTCGTTTCACATCCAAGCTATCTTACACAATAAAGAAAAGAAGAAACGACCAGTTCCCACGAAGCTAAAATCAACTGTGAAGGAGTGTTCCGCTCATGTCCGTCGAGTTTTGTGTATGTGCACCGGTGCACAGAGGACCTACTAGGCTCCGTTGAAATGCCTGTAGAACAAAGTTAGCACCCCTGCAATGGGTCTGTGCATTAGAGATGGCAATTGGCTGTTAATAATGTTTGATTCTCGTTATGTGTTTAGTGGAAGCGACCCAGAGGCAGTGGCGGATACATATGGGGGGGCGCGCGCCCCCCCCCCCTTGCTCCTCCCTAAATATAAGAAAATCATTCTTCAATCATTCACTCTACATATCTCAACTATCTAAGCGCCAACTCAGGCATCCCTGCTAAGTCACCAAACTTAGCTAACCACTTGGGATGACTTATAGCAGAGGTGTTGTTTATCCAATAAATAATTCCCGTGGCGACGGTACTCACACTCGCCTCCTAAATTGAAACTTTTGCTTCATTCACATTCATACGTCGTTTCATGTAAAGGTACCCTTAACATGGCCAGACTCAAGTATTTGATTCCCTTGATCGTGTAATGAAGCCCTTCTGCTCCCTGTGTGCAGCCAAGTTTTAAATGTGCACTCTGCCAGTCTTTTATTTATTTATTGAAGTGAAAACTTCTTTAGCACCGTTGTGATTTGACAAACATATGCATCTATATGTTTTAGCCTGCGAGAGAACGAGATAGTATAGTCGGTCTCCTCTTTGTGCGGTGCTTCGTGTTCTCCCCACTCTTGTCTACTTTTTAGTTTTCTTATATCTTAAGCGCCCCCCCTTGAGTTTTTTCTGTATCCGCCACTGCCCAGAGGCAGGTTGAGTATGAGGTAGGTAGACTTCGTTGAAGAGGATTGGAGCAGGACAGAAAGATTGAGAACTGGAGACAAATGGCGAGAGAAAAAATTAACCCTAGGAATTAGCTGATACTCGTTACATGTTAATTTGTTCGCTTTTGGGAATACATAATTCATATAGGTCTCATAGAAATCGTAGTGTCACCCTTACCATCATGGTGCGAAATACAATCTAAACGGTGTTAGAAAGAGAAAACACCATGCCTTATATTCAAATCTAAAAGTTAACCACAAAATAAATAAAATGTACACCTTTATGAAACCAAAGTTTCCAACCGCAATTTGAAACTTTGGAAATTTTTAATGAATTATTTTTACATGAAACAACAAAAAAATGAGATGACAATAACTTGTATAATACATTTGTCTAATAAAATAAGTGCGTGTTTTTATTTTTTTTTTATTGTAAATATGTAGTATATTTTTATTTCCAAGTATAAAATTTTCAAGCCTATTTTATCACCTTTCAAAACCAGTTTTTAGTTTTCAGCAGAGATGTGCAAAATGGTTACCCAAAACCATTTGAAATGCATAATGGAAATGGGTCAAAACTTTTCCATTTGAAAATGCAAAATGGTTTTTATATAGACATAGATACATAGATTTTACTGTGTAAAAAAATCTTGAATTTGAGTGGAATATAATAGTATCTATTATTAACTGAATAATGTCATTTTTAAGGAATTTTTCTTTGGGCCATCATCATTTGTGTAGTAACTCTCAAGTGAGGGGACATTCACCTGTGAACAATAAAGAAATACAGGACAGTGAGACAATATAATATGAAGTTGTCTAGTGCGCACCCATTATTTGACTATAGATTGTCACAGAAAGCTTCATTAAAGTAGTGGCACTAGAAAACCACATATATTGTCGATATTATAAAAATATATATAAAAAGTTTGTAGTAGCAACCATGCTTCCTTTTAAAACCTTGGAACAAGTTAAGCAAGTGGCGGAAACATTTCCATTCTCAATGCTGCCAATGCTGGTAACATCTTTGAAGCAAATACTTAATATTTGTGGTAATGTATTGACATCCCTCACATCCCTGAAAGAAAAAAATATGCAGTATTTGGTTAAAATGCAGTTCGTATATATATTTATATAATGAGATAAGACAAGCAATGCCATACAAATTTTCGATCGAAACTGTCCTCATATTGGTCTTCACTTGTATCATCGGCCAGCGATTGTATTTAAATTCTAATACTGAATAAACTAACATAGCATTTTACAATATTCTAGCATTTTGATTTTCTTTGAAGTGTGCATACCTAGACAGTTCAATATAATAATATTAATTACAGTACTTACATGATTAATGTAAAACCAAAAACACCACGACCACGCAATAAATGAAGACGCGAAAAAGAAACAAGCAACAGTTTAATTAAAAGTTTGACAGATTACAAAACTGCAAAAAATTTACGCAGGACTAATGTTGCCAGCGTAAAAAAATAGTAAATTCTATCAAAAATTTTATATTACAGCGTCTGCTTGGCAGGGCTCCTACCAGGGAGCAACTTGACAGACATAAATATTTCTCATATCGAGGTTAAGGACCAATGGACCGACAGAGTGAATATAGTAGGAAGAATGTTGCAAAAATGCATTTAAAATGGAAAATGCATTGAAAAAAGCATTTAAAATGGAAATGGGTGAAAAGAAAAACCATTTAAAATGGAAAATACCCATTTTGCATTTTGCATTTCCATTTGAAATGGATTTATTTGAAATAAAGCACATCTCTGGTTTTTGGATACATTCAGCAATATTGGATTTATTTGGATTTTATTGCAAAGCCGAAATATTTTGACCTTCTAACAAAACATACCCGAGTCCTGAGGGTTAATTTCAATTAGAACATCTTAGGTTAGGTATTAAAATTGTGAGAAACTTGTGCAAAAAGTAGAAAGATTTCCTTACCCTGGCGACACTGTCCCTTGATGATCTGCACCAGGCGGTGTGCGGTGGTGAAGTGTCGGGAGATCTCGGTGGTGAGCTTTCCGGCAGCGACCTCCTCGGAGCAGCTATCGTCCAGCGTGGGCCTCTGCACATGGCGGCGGTGCACCTCTTTCAGCTCTGAGATCTTGGTGCGTAACCTAAACAAGGTAATGGTCACTAACAATTCATATTCATTCATTCATTTCAAGTTCATTCATTTTGTGTTCATTCATTAGTATTGGTAGAGACTTGAATTTTTCTCTTTCAGGTTGACCCTTCAGGTGTTCATAAATTTTGTACGTCACTTTCATGATTTTAGAAATATTCCCAGCTGACATTAATTTTATACTCTGCGTCCTCGAGCGAGTCTGCCCACTACTGGGGCACAGCGCAGGCACCCAGGTCCATGCCTATAATACATTATTTTACATATAATAAATATATTTCACCTGGTCATGATGTACTGTGCCTCCTCGAGGGAGTCTGCCCACTGCGGGGGTACGGCGCCTCGGCCACCTCGCGCCCCCTCCAGGTCCACGGAGCCCCCGCGCAGCCGGGCAGACGGGGAGCTTTCATCATACAGGAGCCGCACGTGGTCCGTCATGGTCTGGAGTAGTTCACAAACGTTTTTAAATTAGGATATTAATTATTTAAATAATATGAATTAGAAAGAGAAACAGAAAGAGTAAATTATAATTATAAACTACGTAGTCAAGCACCATAAAATCAAGCCATGATTGCCAAAAGATTGTAACTAACAAAAACAAAATTTTACAGGCGACGATTTTTTCTTCTCTATTTTTTAAGTAATGTACTTATGGTACCTAACTTTATAGAGATGGTACGATACATTATGTACTAACAAACGATACCTTACTTACTTACAAATAAGCTCAGAATTCGCTGGTTATAATTTTTCTATACCGTTATGTGTAATATTTTGGTATACAACTATTTTATGGAGACTATGAATAATAAATATGGGGTATGCTTTACATGACCATTTATTTTTTCACCCAAACCGGGACACCAAAAAAAAGGTATGTATTTAGTAATTTATATCAGCGCTCAAGAGCGCTGTACAAAACAGGCTAGATTACAATTCATCTTGCAGCTACCAATCACATGGACGATTGGAATTCTAGGCCCTTGTTAAAAATTTAAAGAGATTTTTTTTACTAATAAACAAAATAAAGCAATGTGTTACAGTAAAAATGTTTTTGACTAAAATTAATGTGTATTTTACAAGTAAATTTACTTAACTAGAGGCTAGATCACAACTCGTCTTGTAGCTATTAAACACATAGATTGTTGGAATTTTAGCCCCTTAATAAAATAAACGACCTACTAGGTTCTACCGCCAGGATTCTTATTTGCGCGCTTTGTTTATATTTTTTTAAATTCTACTGCGAGATTCTTTCTTTTTGAAAACGGGACATTTTGGCGCCCCGAAGCTGTGTTCAGGAGGAATACCGAAACACGCTCCCTGAAATTAGGACTATCCCGGTGAAAACAGGACGTCTGGTCACGTTAGGTATGCTGTAAAGCTGAAAAGAGTGTATAGGAAAGGAAAAGAGGAAGGCTGGGAAGTACCCAGCTATTCAGATTGGTCACCAAATACAGCTTTTGTAATTTCAAGCAACGCTTCAACTCCAAACGGTAGTCTTTCACCAGGATGATTGTTATAGTATCTATTATTCTACAAGTAACACATTAAAGCAATGAAAAGCTAATTAGTAATCAAGATGAGTGGGTGAAATGTCTAAAATATGGTAACCTAAATACATATTTATCTGCAATGTTACATCACTACCAAAATAAATATTACAATAAAAAAGCGCATACAATACGTCGCATCCGTAACCAATGATTATATATACTATTATAAATAAATAAATATGGGTTTTCCATTGTTTTCGTTAATTTGTTTACCTGTTCAGCGTAAATATGCCTGCTCTGGACGGCATTGTTGCGCATCAAAATAAACACGTCCGTTAAACTTCGTGTGCACATTTTGGAACTTTCATAAAACTCTTGTCATCACGGGGAAACTAATTTCTTTTTCAGAAATACTTTATTTTCAGTCACAGCGAAGACGATAGACGATAGTGGACGATAGACACAAATCTGACATTTCACGGGGCGACATCTGGCGCCAAAGACGCGCATTTTAAAACGTCAAAAAAATGCGTTTCATTTGAAGCTTCAAAAGATGTTTCGAATGAAACGCATTGCTTTTATTGAGTTCGTACCTACTTTGGTACTATTCAATATAGGTGATTCTCACCGAAAAATATTGAGTTTGATTTTTGGGGTGTGATGCCGTGTTTCGCTTCCTCCTCTTTAAACCCATCATTACGGCTAATGTGTCCTATTGTCAGAAATAATATTGTTTGAAACATTGATTGAAGGATAAGGAAACGTGACTTTTTTGGTAAATTAGGCTAATTTACCCAATTATTTTTTTGTCGTTTTTGTATTCTTGGGTGCTGTTAAAAATAAGTAGCTGCTGAAATAAAAAGTAAAAGCAGGTGACGAATAGCGGCGCCAAGAGCTTTCTAAATGTTTTCATTTGAAGACCGCACAAGAGTCCCAACTGTCCTGATCTGGTGAACTTAAAGCATACCTAAAAAATAATCGGATCCTCTGAAATAAAATAATAATATACGCGTACTTGTCACGATTTGAACTAAAACAATAATGAAACTGCATAAAACACCTCTAAGGCATTATAAATCAGTTAAATATATACTTTATCTCAAATGTAGTAATAAACCAATACCATTAAACCAAAAGGTGAGTTCAAAAAATATATATTAACCAATTACCTTGAAAATCAATTATTCGTCACTTTCGCGGAAACCAACATGCGCTAATGCTGCTTGTTACTCAACTGACAATCGGATAAGCACTGCATTTTTTTTTTATTTTTTTATTTTTATTAGTAATAGATTACTAGATTAATAGATTAATAAATTACAAATAAATTTTATACAGTAAATAATTACATAGTAGATATATTTGATGTACCCCCTTAATTAAGCAAGGCTTGTGTGTATGAACTTATTTAATAAAAATTCAGGCGACGGTATTACCTAGTTATGTACAGTTTGTCAAATAAGAGTAGAAAATATATGAGGGCGCCACTGTTGATCAAATGGCAATACTAAACACATAACTCATGGTTTTAAAGTAAAGCTGTGTAACCTACATATTTATAAAAAAATAAAAAGGCATAATAGTGGAAAAAATATTTTTTCATTGCAGTATAGATACTCGCCGATCTCAAAATTAGAATTGCATATAGGTATATTATTATTATACCTTTGAAATTTTGTGTTAACATAATGAAGAATAACTATAATGTAATAAAATATAAAGCACAGTTTAGAAATTGCTCATATTTATTTAATACTAGATAAAGTACCTAGCGTTGCCTAGGCTTTAGATCATGTCTCTAATTTTAGATCTGAATATATTTAACTCATTCAGATCTAAAAGTAGTATAACTAAACTCAACATTAGTAATTCTTCCTTTCTATCTATTGTTAAATTCAAATTTATGTTAAATTAAATTAAAGCAAATCGCTTTATAAATCATCTTTTAATCAAATTTATGTCATGAAGAAAAAATGTTTTTTTTAAATGTGGTTTACTGTGTTCTATACATTCAGTGTCATTGTACTTCAAAAAAATATTTGACAGTTAAATTGGTGTTGCCAGTCTACAAATTTAGTAGTTCCAGTTTTTATATTTTCTACTCTTTTTTGACAGACTATATTTATCGAGTTGGACCCCTGTGCCCAACCCTCCCCTACTTGCTAAAGTCGCAGTGACTGCCAAGTCACCGAGACAAAGTAACCGGGACAGGAATATCGCAACAAGTATCGATATCGACCATCTCTATAGCAGAGTTGTCAAAAGTCAGAACCGAGCAAATTCAACGAATTTTCGGTTATTTTAGAAATGTAATTGAATTTAATTGTGTTTTATTAATATCACAAATGACTTTTTACTTCACAAAAACAGACGTGCAGTGTGTGTTCGTATTTGATAATAGTGAAAATCATAGTCTTTGATAAAATATCAATTTCAACAACCTTTTGAGGTTATGTTGTGTATAAACAACTGACATCCATACGTCAAACTAGATGCAATGAATCAATAATTTTACGAGTATTTGATTGGATCTACACGCTGATAAAATGAATAAGAAAAAGACAATTTCCTTCGGGAAAATAGCGCTTCCAGCTGCCCCGGCGAGCACTTCAAAAGAAAATGACGACGTACAAGGATTCGGTACATTCGGCAAAACTCAAGTCGAAAAATCGGTAAATTCAGTAAACCAAGTCGAAAATTTAATAGATGCTGAAGAAGAGGTCCATACCATGGCACAGAATTTGGAAAATCAGCATATGGAGACTGTCATGGGGATGCAAGGCTTCGGAAAAAAGGCCAAAACTTACGACGTTGAAAAAATGCTGGAGCAAGTTAGAAAAACCGCGAGAGATATAACTCCCAAGGTCGTGGAGAAAGCACAAGAAGAATCTGATGAAGAAGGCAGCGACGACGAAGATGCAATAGGTCCTCCCTTGCCTCCCGATATGCTCAAATCTGACGATGCCCCGGAAGATTCTACGAAGATTGCTAAAAAACCAGTAACAGATGACGACGACAGTTACAATGAATTAAGTGATTCGGACGAAGAAGACGGCACCCAGCTGGTCAACAGAATTCCTTCCAGTCATGAAGTTAAAATGGAGCACGGTTCTAAAGCTGTAGTGGCAGTTGCGGCAGATCCATCCGGAGCCAGATTGTCAACGGGTTCCGTGGATTATGAAGTTTGTTTCTGGGATTTCGCCGGCATGGATATGTCCATGAGATCTTTCAGGACTCTGCGCCCTTGTGAGAACCACCCCATCAAATGTTTACAATACTCCGCAACCGGCGATACCATTCTTGTGGTGAGCGGGGCCGCACAAGCTAAAGTCCTGGATCGCGACGGTTTTGAAAAGATCGAATGCGTTAAAGGCGACCAATACATCGCAGACATGGCCAAGACGAGCGGACACACTGCAGCCTTAAACAGCGGATGTTGGCATCCTTACACCAGAGAAGAATTTATGACGACAGCCAACGACGGAACTTTGAGATTGTGGGATGTTGAAAATCCAAGATCGCAGAAGTCTGTTATCAAACCGAGAGCTCAAGGTGGCGTCAAAACTAACCCCTACGCTTGCGCTTATTCACGCGATGGTAATACGGTGGCTGGAGCATGCTTTGACGGATCTATACAGATGTGGGATCATCGCAAGAATTACGTCAATACCTGCATGTTGTTGAGAGGAGCTCACGAAAAGTCAACAGCAATATCCTCACTAAACTACTCTTACCTCGGTAATAACATTTGCACCAGAGCCTGCGATGATACTCTAAAACTCTGGGACCTCCGCTCATTCAAGAAACCAGTCCACGTTATGGGAGACCTGTTTTCAAGATACGACACGACAGATTGCATGTTTAGTCCAGATGATTCAATGATAATAACCGGAGAATCTTTAAAGCGAGGACAAAAAGCGGGAAGAATTCTTTTCTACGAGACTGCAACATTCAAGTTAGTATCAGAAATTGAGGTGACGGATTCACACGTTATTAAAACTGTCTGGCATCCCAAATTGAATCAGATATTCGTGGGTTGTGGAAATGGTACCGTCAACTGTTTCTACGATCAAAAGCGCAGCATCAGGGGCGCTAAACTTTGCGTAGTCAAGACACATAGAAAGAGAGGTTCGACGGAAGTAATTAGCGCTACCCAAGTAATAACACCGCATGCTCTTCCATTGTTCAGACAAGATAGGATAAAAACCAACAAAAAGCGAATGGAAAAAGACAGATTGGACCCTGTTAAATCCAAGCGTCCAGATCTTCCCATTACATCCGGTCAAGGAGGAAGGGTTGCTTCATCCGGCGGTACACTCAGCTCATATGTTATCAGGAATCTTGGTTTAAGTAAAAGGGTTAATGATGAACAGGATCCAAGGGAAGCCATCTTGAAGTTTGCTAAGGATGCCGCGGAGAATCCTTTCTGGATTTCTCCGGCTTATGCCAAAACCCAACCCAAGCCGATATTCCAGGAATCTGAAGCTACTAAAGTAGATGAGGAAGAGGCGGCGTCGGAAGCCAAGAAAAGAAAACTGTAACTCGTATTATAATATTTTATAATTAAATAAATGTTATTGGTATTCTTGATGGTTGTGTTATTATTTACATAAATCAATGTACATTATTATTATAATTTTATGTATAATTTTTGTATGGTGGCATTTTTGTGAAAAATCAATAACTAGGCTCTAGGTTTTGTATATGGAGTTTATTCTTTACAATTTTTTTTTCCCAATTTTGTCTTCTATTATTATTATTATTCGGTTTGTATTAATAAATTTTAAAATCTTCAGTAATTTAAATAACCATTTATTTTATTATCATGGTGTGGGCAGGTGTGGGTGTCCGCATGTACAATAAGTTACCATTTTCAAAATTTTATTAAAACGTCATACATATACAAGATAATAAAAATCGTGTTCGGTTAATCAATACATCAATGTACTTTCACGTTAAATGGTACTCCAGACGTAAATAATAAACAAACAAAAAAAGGATTTTTATGTTTTGAAAAACGCCGCCATTGAGAACATACGCGTCACCTACTCAAGACGACCGTCTTGAGCAAACGCAGCCAAAATTCGGCAGAATACTATGGATAATATACGTAGAAGCTCCGACCAAGAATAAAATGATTTTATTCAACTGCGAACCTTTAAACAAAAACCATTACTACATGAGTCGCCAATAAGAATCCAACTCGCTATAAAAAAATCATATAGGAAAGTTATTACTTATAGTTTTATGCGCTAGATGGTGCAGACATACACTGTCGATTTGTCAAACGTATTGAATCTTCGGAGAGCTTCTCGTGTTGTCATCTTAGTATTTGATTTCGGCCAGTCAAAGAAAGATGGTCGCCGAAATGTCAAGTCGCTAGTGCAAAGTTGTGTGATGTTTTCTTGATTTTTACCGATTAGTTGTGAATTAAAGTGTATTCCATTGCATCGCACGAGAAAAATAATGTAAGCTTTATTTATTTTAATTCAAGAGCTCTCTCGATATGCCGCGAAAATCATTGAAAAATATTATACATTTTCGATGTAGAATTTTGACAGATGAAAGGTGTTGCTCCGATAATAACGAGATTAATTACTGTGATCTTATGCAGTAATTGTGTTATTTTACAATTTTATTGACATCGAAAGGTTATCAAAGGTTGGTCGTCTACCCCTTTATTGATAAATACACTTCGATTCATTTGTGTTTATCAATATTACAGCAAATATTTTCGTAATTTTTTGGTCACGCTTTTAAATTGCTCAAATAATTACATTTACTTGCGTAAAATATCACCACAGATGACAATACGATAGTATTATCATAATAAGTCATTATTTGTTGAAAAGTAAACATTTCTTTGAATATGAACGTTGAAATAATATTACCCAAAATATCCATGATATTTAGCAGATTGTACGATTCTTAGGGACGTTTGTTCGGTTTTCCACAAATTTTTCCATTTTATCGCTTCAGATTAAATTATTAGGTTTATTGAAATGGTATAAATGTTTTGTATTTTTCTTATTTAAGATTTTTATACCTACACAAATAAATTGAAAAACTTTTCGTCAAATATTATGTAGATTTTGTATTATTTTAAACAACTAAGAAATAATGGAATGCCACACAATTCAATCTTGTCGCACACTCCTTCTTGCTTCATTCACATTCATACATTGTCTCATAATACTCTTGTGTTATTGTGAAGTGTTTGATTCACTTGATTTTACCATGTCTTCCTCGGGCCTTCCCGACTTCTTCAACCATTTTCATTTTCGCGTCACATTTTCTCTTTGCACTCCTTTCTTTGTTTATTCACTCTGTACACCCGAACTATCTAAACCTCACTTACTTAATCTTGCTTATTACAATTACATCAGTCTTGTATTTTTCCAAATCACCACATTTGTAATACAGTCCTAGGTACCTACATGGTTTTACTACATATAAATTCTCTCTAAAAATAGGAAACTACAGTAATAAGGAACTCTAGTGAAAAATATTATTGCTTTAAAAAAATTTGTTTATATAGACCAATAAACGCTGATTCTGAATATATTAAAAAGTCCATTTTTAATCGGGTCATAGAAACACGCAGTCAAGTTGGTATTATTAAAATGTTGTGGTGACGTCACTGGTCTCCGTAAAGTCATTGTATGGGGATGTAGGTAAGACACAAGCCATCATATTAACAACATTATTTAGGCCTAAATAATTCAGTTTCAAAAATAAAGATATCTCTTATTAGTTATCTCTATTATTGAAAATATTAAAAAACTAGTGCGCAAAAAAAATAGTAATGATTCTCTAGGAAGAATACTTCAAACTCTGAATTTCAAAGTGGCGCCAGTTGAACAGCTGATTTCCCGATCTTATAGTAACTTTTCGGGAGTGATGACGTCACACGATTCACTACACATACGGTGGTTTTCGGGGATCTTGAAAAATTAAAACTTTGACAATTATTTTAACTATTAAAACTAACTCTAAAAATAAATAAATAAATGCAGTTATTTGTTAGAAGGTCATTATTCAAAAAAAAAAAAAAATTGGACTGGAGTTCCTTATTTTTCAGTGTTTACAAACAATTTTATTTATTTTTTTAATGTGAAAACTGTACTGAATTTTCACTTTGAAATTCGATGAATTGTTCAAATTCTTTGAAACAACCCCTCCTTAAATAATATCCTGTGATTTTGAATAGGTCTGCATTTGTATTTTATTTTATATTGTATTTTATATGCAGAATATATTATCTGTAACCTAATTTTTTGTTGCTCTGTTTTCCTTTTCTTGTTATTTAAATCAATATTGTTGATATAATATATTTTATTGACTTAACTTATAAATTTTTATAATCTTTTTATTATAAATTAACTAGCTGACCCGGCCACGGGTTGCTGTGGCTAACGAAATGCAACACGATCTACTGGTTTGTTATTCAACCTTTATAACCAACGCCATCTGTTAATTTGCGTACAGATCAAATCCACACCGCCCGCTTGCCAGCCCGCTCCCTTTATATAGTCAATTATATTATCAACCAATTTACACAAAACCTTGACAAAATATATACCTAAACATTCCTCATGAAAGGGACGAGCTTTTTTTAAAGATAGGTAAGTACAGTTGATGCTAGTTGGATCATCTTCCACTAATACTTTTTTTTAAAGAGTTAAGACAGTTTACATATAGTTCTCGTGAGCACTTAGGCCATAGGCCCATTGTGCTATCTCCTATTTTACCTCATAACAGTAACCCAGTCCCTTTTGTAAAGTTCACCAGGGTTGTCATTGGAAATGAAACTATATCTTCTGGTACCCTGAATGTCCCACAAAGGAAGAGGACCTCATCTTTCCTCTCCACTCCTCCTTGTTCATACTTAATAATCTTCCATAATATTTATTCCCGTAATACCGGTGTAACAAGGACAGCACTTACCTGACGCCTGTACTCTTAAGATAGACGAATTTATCAAACGGACCACCCGTTTCTGCACATAAACAAGAGGTTCTTTCAGGTATTTTGGGTCTCCAGATCAGTTTATGGTTTTTTTTTTAAATTGTGATTTAATAATAGGCAGGGAGGACGGACCGCCAAACCATTCGGTCTTGGAACACACTCTTTGCCTCACTCACATTCATACATCGTCTCTTACATACTCTTCTATTATTCTGACTCTTTACATGGCCCATCTCAAATATCTGATACACTTGATCGTGCCATGTCTTCCTCAGGTGGCGCCAACTTCTACCATTCACATTTGCGTCATATATTCTTCTTACACTACTTTCTTCGTTCATTTGCTCTACGTGCCCAAACCATTTCCCTTTCTCAATCTTACTCATTACGCTTACATCAGCCTTGCATTCTTTGCGGATCTCCACATTTCTCACACTACATGGTTTTATCACACATACGCTTCAGGGATCTCATTTCAACAGCTTTCAGTCTGCTTTCATCCTTTCTCTGCCAGTTCCATGCTTCACTGCCATACATCAGCAACACTCCATTATGGACTGCTAGCTTCGCTTTTTTTGACAGTTGTTTTTATTAGCGCCAACGGCATTCAGTCCTTCATTAATGGAGTTACCTGCATTTACCCTTCTTTCAATGTCTCTATCGGTCTTCCCATCTCTCGTAATTGTGATTTAGCATTGTGAATATCAATTTTTCCAATGATCGACTATTTTTTTTTTTTTTAAATGTTTGTTGATTCACTTGTATCTGTAATGTTTATTTATAAATAAGGCAGTGGGCACAGTTATGTAATTTCACGACGGTTTGTCGAATCAATTAGCATTTTTCGCAGTGTTTATGGCCATGCCATGACGTCACAGTCCACATATTAGGTGTCTGGGAATGCTAATGACATTCCGTTATGGCTCATCCTGAATCTGTGTCATCCTTATAACAGGCCGAAGTGGCCACTGTTGTAATTAATTGGTTTATTAATGCTGCAGCAGGTGTGGAGACTATTTAGCAATACTTCTAATCTAGAAATAATCTAATCTAAAAATGGATATGTTTACATAAACATATAAACATGCCTTTTATTTATTGATTTTTTTGTGAATACCTCACAAGAGTCCCAGCTTTCATTTAAATACCGGTGGAACACAGACAGCATTCCCACCTGACGCCTGTGCTCTAAAGATTGCAATTTGTTAAGATAGGGGAATTTATTAAACGGGTTGCCTGTTTTTTCATAGTCAAGGGTTTTTTTCAAGTATTAAATCAGAGTTAGCTGCCAAATTCAACAGTCTGGCGCACTTGCGATTTGTACATGGTCAGCAGTTGGGTAAGTTGGGATAGCAGTAGTATCTGTGGACCCTGTACAGTATGCCCCTAGGCAATTGTGAAATGGATAAGAAAATTGGGTGGTTAAATAACGTAAGTTAACCTCTCCTCGGCTTCGACCAAATAATCCATGCATTTAGTGTTTTCAAGATTTTTATTTTAACCACTCAGGTATTTTGCAATTATGCAAGTTTTTTGTCTTAAACGAACTGTCCGATTTACAAAAACTTTGTGTTATTTCCGCTTCGCAATTAAAGCTCTACAAATGAAACATTTCTGAACGCAGCCGAATACTAAAAACTGTTTTTAAAAGTTTATGAAATAAGCTTTCAAATTGTTGTATTACAAATAACTATTAACATTTGTAAATATTAAAATTTTGAATGCAAACATAAAAAAATGTAAAAATGACTCACATGATGTTTTGTATGCGAAAACGGTACTAAAATCACTGATTATGTAAAATAAAAAACACTTATTCTATTGTATAAATTTGTAATAAACAATTAACAATTTTGTCACCTCACATTTTTACCATTTCATACAAAAATATTTATTAAAAAATTAACAATGTCTAACGGTGGATGGGCGATTTAGCAGGTGAAACTTCTACAGACAACTTTGAATAGAAATGTGAAGCTTGATTCAATATGGATCTTCTACTTTTTGTTTTAGGGTTTTCACTAGAACAATAACAGAGTTATAACGATTTCTGTGGGAACACGCTTATTTTACTTGTCTGCTATTGTTTTATTGTCGTGAAAACATGCTTACGGGTCGGAGTGGTTAATGAGAGTACATTGCAAGAATGTCCCAACTGTGAAACCAGTGGGATTAATGTATCTCAGTTGGGGAGTGTGTTGTGAGACAGAACGGAGCGGGGTTGGAAAGAGCGGGGTTGGAAGGAGCTGGGCATAGAAGGTTGGAATGTATGTGGCTATTCAGATATGGTCACTAAAGACACTTTCAAGCCACTTTTCAATTCCAATTTGTTGTCGTTCACCAGGCTGGTAGTTATTTTAGTGTGTCCCATTCTGTCCACATTGGGAATGCAGATAATAGGTTAAATATAAAAAAAATACTGATATGTGAAGTGTCAACATTATAAAGATAAGAAAGGTAAATAGGTGGCGCTATAGGCACGTGGGAACATTGACTTATCAGGTATTTTGAGGTGATTTTATCACCGAAATGCCGCTAAAGATAATGTTATCCATTTATTATTATTAAAAAGTGTATTTTGAGTCTGATTCAGTTTACTCCAATTGCACTAGTTAATTATTTGTTTTCTTCTTTTTATTTATTGTCTTTATATCTCCATACACTTTCTTCCTTTTTATTTATTGTCTTTATCTCTCCACACACTTTATTCCTTTTTTTATTGTTTTTATCTCTCCACACACTTTCTTCCTTTTTATTTATTGTCTTTATCTCTCCACACACTTTCTTCCTTTTTTTTTTTTAAAAGAAAGACAAACATTCCCGGGTTACGAATAACCCAACAATGTTTGAAAATCTCCTACTACCACCACAGAAAGCCGAAAATGTTGCTTGTGTTGTGATGGAGGACTTAGCCAGCCGAGGAATCGAACACGCGACGCTCGGGTGGGACCCAAGCGCTATGCCCACTCAACCACTGACCAGTCTAAAAGTTTTTATTTATTGTCTTTATCTCTCCACACACTTTCTTCCTTTTTTAATTGTTTTTATCTCTCCTCACACTTTCTTCCTTTTTATTTATTGTCTTGATCTCTCCACACACTTTCTTGCGTTTTATTTGTTATCCTTAACCTCTCCATACAATTTCTTGCTTTTTATTTATTATCTTAACCTCTCCACACACTTTCTTCCTTTTTTTATTATCTTGATCTCTCCACACACTTTCTTCCTTTTTATTTATTATCTTGATCTCTCCACACATTTTCTTCCTTTTATGTTTTTTTTTTTTTTTAATATGAATACCGCACAAGAGTCCCAACTGCTCCCGTCTGAAGCCAGTGAGACTATGGCATCCCCAATTGGGGTATGTTGTGAGGCTGAAGGTAGTGGGGAGGGGAAGGAGATAGGGAAGAGGAAGTACCTGGCTATTCAGATCTGGTCACCAAACACGGCTAATGCCGTTTCAAGCAACATTTCAATTCTGAATGGTGGTCTTACACCAGGGCGATACTGAGAGTATCTTCTACTCCGGAACGTGGTGCAAATATACCATATATTATTTTAATTGAATAAATTGTGAAATAACACAAATTAATAAAATAAAATTTATTTGCCATGCTGGGATTCGATCCCGCGACCTTCGGTATGCGAGTCAAGAGCCTTACCGCTGGACTACGCCGGCCGTTAAATGTATGTTATGTATTATGTTTATCTCTCCACACACTTTCTTTCTTTTTATGTTTATCTCTCCATACACTTTCTTTCTATTTATTTATTACTTTGATCTCTCCACACACCTTCTTCCCTTTTAATATTATTACTCTTATATTCAGTAATTAATATGAACCATTCTCATCTCAGGTGAAATCACTAAGATAGTGCATAGACATATATGTTTTTAACCGCATATAATTTAATTTTTGCTTTTTTAACTTGAATACTGCACTTGAGTCCCCTCTCGTTTGGAGCCAGTGAAACTATGGCATCCCCAAATTGGGGTACGTTGTGAGGCTGAAGGTTGCGAAAGGAGAAAGAGACGGGGAAGAGGAAGGTGGAATTTTTTATGGCTGAAAGTAGTGAGATGAAGGAGAGGGGGAAAGTTAAGAAAGAAAGACAGCTGGATGTACAGATTAAATATGTTTTGATTTTTAATGATTGCCCATGATGGATTTTCATCGTGCATACTCTGGGGGCAATAGCCAAGGATGTTCCACTTTATCACAGAGGTCGTCGACCTTTAAATAGTCAATCATTGAGAAGAGGGTAACTTGAACTAGTGTTGAACTGTCGGCTGTAAATTAGAATCGGCTCTACTTAAGTGAGACTGTTTTGCTTCTCTCGATATGTATTATTTGCTATCACTCTGTTAATTGTTCCTAATTTTTGTTTATTTAGACTTATATAGTACATTGTGATACAAGTGATAAGATATACGACCTCCGTGGTCGAGGGGTAATGCTCTTGACTAGCAATCTGAAGGTTGCAGGATCAAATTCCAGCATGCACAAATTTTAATTTATTTGTGTTATTACACAATTTATTCATTTAAAATAATATAAAGCATAATTCAAAGGTATTCAAAGATATTCAAATACAAAAGTATATTAGTGGCATATTCCAGAGTGGAAGATCGTATCAGTATCGCCCTGGTGTAAGACCACTATTCAGAATTGAAACAATGCTTGAAATGGCTTTAGCCATGTTTGGTGACCAGGTCTGAATAGCCAGGTATTTCCTAACATTATCGTGTCTCCAATTTCCTTCCCCTTCCCACTACCTTCAGCCTAAAAGTCTTAAAATATACCCCAATTGGGGAAGCCATAGTCCCACTGGCTACAGACGATTGGGAGCAGTTGGGACTCTTGTGCGCTAAATATAAAACGGTTTATATTCAGGTATCTGCACTAAATTGCACTAAATAATTCTTTAACACTATAAAAAAAACTGTTAATAAAATTCGCAATCATCAGAAACGCGAATTTTTCAGGTCTCTCTTATTGTTTATTTATTTATTAGCCCCCCCCCCCTTTTAAAGGAGCTTTTACATATGAATAGTAAAAATATACAGTATTTATTTAATTTAATTTAAAATAAAACAACTTTGTAAACACCACTTTTATTTTTATACTTTATGCCGACCGGGTTTCGCTACAACCGTAGCTTCATCAGGGCAGTATAATACTCTAGTAGAGTATTATATTATCAGGACAGTATAATACTCTAGTAGAGTAGCTACGGTGAAGCTGATGAAGCTAGCGAAACCTGGTCGGCATAAAGTATAAAAATAAAAGTGGTGTCTACAAAGTTATTGTTTTATTTTAAATTAATAATGTCACATCACAAAGTATCCGCTTCATATGAACAAAAAAAAAGTATTTATTTACATAACTGAACTGCCTCAGTCCTCAGTAACAACATTTTGTTTTTGTTTAGTAATAAATTGAAGATGTCCATTGACTTGGTATAAATATTTCCCTCCATTAGTATTCTGGGCAAAGAGAAATACATATGGTAGTTAGTCCCAGAATTTCTGCACGGAAATAAATCCTGACTTCTAGTATTATGTAGTGGAATCTGAAAGTTAGTTCAAGCAAGCAATTCTGGATTATCAACTACATTTAATTTTTTTATAGAAATACCAAGTCAACGAAAATCCTTCTGTTTGATAATTTAGGCATATTAAAGTGATTTAAAAGAGTGTTGTAGTTCAACAAAATTGCTGGAATACCCATTTTAAAACTCAGAAAACGTAAAAAAATATTTGGTGTTCTTTCAATGGCTTGTACACGAATATTATAATGTGGGTTCCAGATAAGAAAATTGTACTCAAGTTGACTTCTAACGAAGGCAAAATATAACAGTTTAATACACTTCAACCCCTCAGGCCTGAGGCCTATTTTGTCGAATTTTGTTTGTGTGTTGTGTTTTGTTTGTATTATATTCAAAATATTTCCGTTTTGCAATAAAATCCAAATAAATGGAATTTTTCACAACGCCTCTGAAAACTAAAAACTGTTTTTGAAAGATGGTGAAATACGCCTTCAAATTTTATAATTCAAAATAAACATATAATTTTTTAACATAAAATTTTTGAATGCAAACATAAAAAAAAGTTTAAAAATGGCTCATCTTACGTTTTTCTAACTAAAATTACTTAAAAAAATAAAATCACACACACATTTTCTTAGGCAAATGTATTATAAACTTTATCGTCAACTCACTTTTTGTCGTTTCATGTAAAAATAATGAACAAAAATTCCCAATGTTTCTTAATTTTTTTTTTCATATTGCGATCCGAAACTTCATGAAAGTGTAGTTTTCTCTTTCTAACACCGTTTATATCATACTAGCTGACCCAGCCACGTATTGCTGTGGCTAATAAAACACAACGTCATCTACTGGATGGTTATCCAACCTTTATAACCACCGCCGTCTTTGAGTTTATCGCGAAGAGACAGACATATGCCGTGGATGACTTTAATTTATAATACTTAGAAATGGTGTGAAAGATTATAATAATGCTTGGGGTAACTAACGTATTTAAGTAATTAAGGATTAATACTGTATCCGTCTAAATAACTTTTCAATTACCGCAATGTGTGACCATTTTTATAGAAGATAGATTGGGTATAGTAAGCTATCCGTAAAAGATAGATATATGCCTTCGCGGACCTTTTTGTAGATCTATAAAAGAGGAATATCCCACCATGCATTGTTTTGTTATATCCCAAAAGGATTAGGCAGCGATGAAAGCTACCAGGCGGCTCGATCTTTTCCGACACTTATAACAATTATCGTTATGTTTCAACCAATTTACACAAATCCTTGACAGATTACACACCTAAACCTTCCCCACGAAACACTCTATCTATTGGTGAAAACCGCATGAAAATCCGTTCAGTAGTTTTCGAGTTTATCGCGAACAGACAGACAGACGACGCGGAGGACTTTAATTTATACTATGTATGTAAATTTCTCACTACGACAGTAAGAGAGGTACGATATCTATGGAGACCTGTATAATCGAACAAATTAGTCTGAGGGGTTAACATTGTTGAAATTTCTGGTTAGCCTGGTTATAAATCCAATCATTTTGTTGACTTGAAATGGTAAGTTTTGACTGTGGCTATTTGGGTCGCATGACATAAACCAATTTGTCCGCACGTTGCGTGATAAGTTACGAATGGAAGTTAATTATTGTTATTATTGTAACTCGAGATCCAATCATTGCACAAACTGCATCGCACTGCAGGTGCAATGTGCAATGTGCACTGGTCGGAATTACTACATCTCAGGGACAACGTGACATTATTAGTCTTATTAATAAAATAACACTTTCCAACCGTTAAATGGTGTTTTAGTTACACATTGAATAAAGACTCTACAAGCTCATTTTCAATTTGATACTAATAAAAGACTCTTTACTTAACCCTGTTTTTTTAAATCCGGCAACATCGCATTTTGCATCTAGCAACCATCCCACGCATGCGCATTTGTGATTATTTTTTGCCGCCGAGTGCGTTACGCGGTATTGAGTGACAGCTATTTATATATATTGTAATTTCTACGTGAATCGTGTTTTGTTCGTAAAATGGCAAATTAAGAGGGAATAACCAGACAAAACCGGAAATATGTCATTTTTAAATCAAATTTTAGATGTATTAACTCTTTTCCACAAAAATTATAAATTGATTTCGAAAGATTTTTCTTTTATCTAGTAAAGCTATGTTTTAAATACATATTATTTAAATTTTCAAACAAAATTTTGTATTATACTACATAAATTTTAAATCATATAATGGATGCAGTAAAATAAATCAATACATTATTTGGTAAAGCTACTTTTCAGAATTTTAATTTTAGTTCAAATAAAATCATAAATAAAAGATCGCTCCCTTTTTTGTTACGAAAATACGTAGCTTGTCTATTTATTTATGGTCTTCCAAATTAAAATATATTTAAAAAAAACATTAGACATTATAGAAAAATTATAAATACTTATTTTAAATACTTATCTTCGGAACTTTCCTGTACAGTTGCAAGGGTTCGAAAGGGACGAAATTTAAATTCTCGACCGTTGGTTAATGGCTCTCCACTATTGTATTCGCATAATTCAATATATTTTACATTTATTTGGGTTTTCTCTTGCCAGATTTAGTCAAATAATAGGCCACTTGCATGGATTTCATATCGATTTGGAAAAAATCGTGTGGATAGATTTTTTTACTAAGATGACGAAAATGTTAGTAAATATTTTTAGAAATGTTCAGTTTTTTTTAAATAAATAAATACATTATTTGGGCTCGTGACGTCACTACATAAAAATATGCCGTCTCCGAAAATGGTCTATTAATTTTGTAAAATTCCACACTGATTTATTTTTTTTATATGGCAACTGGCAAATTTTGATTTCAGGCGAATTTTTGAATTTGACTTTTCGTTCACTAGATTTATTGTTTGTTTTCTGCGAACTTATCATTTATTTGACGTTTTGACAGATGTGATAAGAGAATCCCGTATATTTTATGCCTCCTGTACCTGTTTTAAAGGTGTAATAGTAATGGTGCTGATTTTAACAAAATCAAATGGTATTTTACGCACCAGATTTAAATGTCCGGGTTTAATTTTCCCCACAGGAAAAACTAAACCCTTTCACACACTTCCCAAATGATCATCTGGTCAATCCACGTTATGCAATTGCACTATATGTATTATAATTACAAAACAATACAAGAACAACATGTCAACCTACCAGAGACCAGATGGGAAAATAATTCACTGACTCCAGATATTTTCATATCAGAGGGTTCGGCTCTGTGGAATTCCTAATTGAACCTATAAATCCTACTGATCCCTCAATACAAATATTTAAAAAATCTTTTGTAATCCTACATGTATTTAAAATTACCGATTTTTGCATTTTTATGTATAAATTCTTTGACAAATCTAATACGCCTAAATTTTGAATCAGAGACCTAGGTATAATGCCAGTAGCCGAAATAACAAATGGTAATATTTTTATAGTCCGAGAATGCCAAATTCTTTTAATCTCATTTCCTAAATCTGTGTATTTTCTAATTTTTTCAGAAACAGTTTTTTGAATATTACAGGAATTTGGAATAGCTACATCAATGATATAAGTTATTTTTTAATTTTGTCATGTAAAACTATATCAGGTCTATTATGACTAATTGTTCTGTCTGTTAGTATAGTTTTATCATAATATATTTTATAAAATTCATTTTCTAAAAATGAATTTGGTTCATATTCATAATATGGTACTATATTACGGCAGTCAATCAAGTTATGTTTAATTACCTAACTTTGGTGGATTATTTTTAAAACCTGATTGTGCCTAAATGTATACTCAGACGGCGCTAATATAGAACATCCCGATATAATATGTTCTATAGTTTCCGGAAAAGCCAAACATTTTCTACATAAATCATCAATTTGATTTATATCTTTGATTATATGCTTCCTATAATTTTTAGTATTAATGACTCTATCTTGAATGGCAAGCATAAATCCTTCTATTTCTGCGCTCAACTCTCCAATACTCAACCATTTGTTTGACGAAAGTTTGTCAACATACGTTTGGTTGAGATAATTGAAGTGTTTTGCACGAATAATTTTATTTGACCAGGAATCTAATAATTCCTGGTTAGTATTTATAAGAATGTTGGCATTCTCGTCATATAAATTTAAAGGTGTAATGTTTCTATCTGCCTTGCAAATTATTTTGTGCATTTCTGAGCTATTAGCTTTTCTATGGAAAAATTTCTAAGCATTTCTACCTGATTGTGTTTCAAAGATGTTATTTTGACTACACCTCTACCTCCTAAATTTCTAGGTAAATTAATTCGTTCTATAGCTGAATTTGGATGATGGCAATTAAACTTTGTTAACGTAGTTCTAATTAATCGTTCTAAACTATCTAAATCTGTATTGGACCATTTAATTATTCCAAATGAGTACGTTAATAAAGGTATTGCCCAAGTATTTATTGCTTTTACTAAATTTTTAGCAGATAGATTGCATTTTAAAATTTTTCTGATCCTAGTTTGAAATTTAATCCTAATATCATTTTTAATACTAGTGTGATCTAATCTATTCGATTGCGGGTATCCTAAATATTTATAAACCTCATCCCCTTTCATACTTTTAATTTTGAAATTTCTAAATATACCCTCGTCTCCGTCTACAATTTTGCCTTTCTCTATATGGATCGTTTTACATTTATCTAAACCAAAAGTCATTTTAATATCATCTGAAAAAATTTTAACTACCGTAATCATTTTCTCTAAATTTGATTCAGAATTTGAAAATAATTTTTAACTTATTATTATTATAATTTACAAGTACAAGTATATTACATTGGATTTAGTCATATACAGACGTTAAACATTATAATGATTTATGATCAATGAAATGGATCCAGGAAAAAATATTTATGTGATGTAATATTTTTGGAATTCCTCATTATTCTCCTGTGCCCTTTCTTGTGGAAAATAATGACATGTTGTAAATTGTGCATTTATTTTATGTGAAAATTTAGGGTTTTACCGATGGCATAGAATATCGGAATTGAATTTTACATTCAAAATTTTATGAAAGTGATGTTACTTATGTTGTAAGGATAAGATAGTTAGGTGGGAAAGGAGATGGTTAAACATAATGTGTAGTACTACCTGGCTATTCAGATCTTGTTACCAAACATAGCCATAGCCATTTCAAGCAAGATATTGAATGTAAAGCATGGTGTTTTCTTTTTCTAACAACGTTTAGATCATATTTCTAACCTGTATAAGGGAGTATAGTAGATGAGGCAACAATTTCTATGAGACCTATATGAGTTGTTATGAAAATTGGTCTGTGGGGTTGAGGGGAACGCATGCGCGGCCCATTTCTGCACGTTTCATACAAATCTTAGATTTGGATTTGAAATCAAAATACCCAACCAAACTGAAAAATTATTTTTGTAATCAAAAGGTATATCAAATATCTAGTTAGGGTGTGAACTACTTTATTTATTTTTGCTTTAAATTAAAAGATATAGTCTGTCTCTTGTTCGGCCCCGTGAATTCTATGGAATGTTCTCGAACGGCGCGGGAACACTATCGCAGCGACAGACACGGGTTGCCCTTAGGGGCGCTCGACGGGGAAAGAGGCGCGTTGCCGGTGCAGCGCGTGAGCCGTTGAGCGAGGGGGAAGGGGTACAACTGCCCGGGGGGCGGGCGGTGTGCAACTCACTGGCGTAGAGTGGTGTGAAGTAGCAACATAACACTTCCCCCCGCGCATAATAATTTAAAGCAAAAATAAATAAAGTAGCTCACATCCTAACTAGATATTTGATATACCTTTTGATTACAAAAATAATTTTTCAGTTTGGTTGAGTATTTTGATCTTAAATCCAAATCTAAAATTTGTATGAAACGGGCAGAAATGGGCCGCGCATGCGTTCCCTTTTTAAGAGTCGTGAACTCGCTGAACACTGAAAAAGTATATTCCCGAGAAGTGTTTTCAAGAAAAAAAATCGTGTTTGAAAAAAATGTTCCAACAATTTCACCAGAAGTAAGGTATAATTGAGCTTACTTCGGACACACGGATAAGCCCACAAAATGTTTCTCCGGTTTATCTGTCCAGTGTTCTGAAATATTCTGTTTGTTTGGGCACGGAATGCAACTTCGAGAGATTGATAAATTCGATGTACAGTTGTTGCAAATTGCACCGACATTCCTCTCTTAGTAATTAGAACCTAATTGATAACTTCATACGCCGCGAGACGAGCTTGTAACGAACCCCCCCCCCCCCCCCCCTCCCCCCCGCGCGTAACTAGCCTCAAAAGTATTACATAGATAAGGCTAGCTTTACACTCGTAACTCACAAGTAAAATTTACGACCTACGTAAGTTTTCAACAAGTTACCCACAGGAGTGTTTACATTAAGCATCCGACTTATGATAATTAATGCTCACGGAAGTTGTTCGGAAGTTCAACCCGTTAAATGCTTATGCGACCGTTTACATCTGTAAATTAATTTGCTGTAAGACGGATTCCTGTCAACAACTAGCTACTGTCAAATTTACGCGATTTTGTCAATAAAGACGAAAAGGTTCAAATAAAGTGTTGAAATAGAATTTGTCTTCAATTAAACAATTATCCACGCGCTTTTGCGCCGTCAAAGGCGAAATGGAGTTCTTTCATTTTATCAGAATCACAGCTACCTGTCAGTAACCAACTTCGAATTTAAATACGTTATTTTAGAAACAGAAACATTGAGAATAAAAAGGATTGGATCGATAATTGAATGAAGGATGCTCATTTAAAAAAAAATTAAATGAGTGTAAATAAATACTTATTTTATAGGAGAAACATCCTATGAAAACAACTGTCTTTTAATTTTTGACATCTCGTAAACGGCGCATTTTGGTACCATTTCTTGCGGCAAGTCTCTCAACTTATCAAACTGATTTTATAAGCTGTGAGAAGGCTGGAAGTTCGCGCGAACGTAATTAGACCCGTCAAAAAACTCGCGAAAAACAGCTTCTATAACTTGCTATAAATTACGATTTACATAAGTATTTTGGCCATAAATCGCTGACGTGAGCGATTTACGGGAAAAAAACTTACGAATGTGTAATGCCTTACAGTAAGTGACTTACAATCATTGACGTGGGTATACTTGGTCGAAGCTTACAATGTACTAAAATACCAATTTTGTAATGTTTTTAAAACAATAGCTAAATTAATTGACTTCTGTAACTTTAGAATTTTAGAGAAATGTGTATATATGTCCGCGTGTGAGTGTGTGATTGCCACCAAAAGTTTATTATAGATTGTATTTTCATCGACAACGAGTCTATCTGCCGAATTTCAGCTCGATCGAATGTCGGGAGGTGGGTTAATTTTCGCTTTCAAGATTCCACTTCATTCATTCATTCATTCGATAAAGAAAGCAAAAGTGAAATTTTATTTCGGTTAGCAGAGCTGTCTTTGATTTTGGTGCAGTTTGTAGCTTAAATTTTCGTTTGTTTAATTTAAAATTCTATTTATTTAGGTTAGAAGAGCTGCGTCTTTGATTTTGTTGCGGTTTATAGCTTAAATTTTCAATTAAAAATAATTTAATTTAATCGTAAATTTGACCGCTGTTAGTAGAAAAGCACATTGCTCGGCTGTTAAATCTATTTGCGCTACATTTTATTAGAGCATTATTTGAAGAATGTAGATTATAGCTAAATTTTCAATTACAAAAAGTCATCAAGTTCGCTCGAGCCTATTTTGTCGGTAAGTCTAAATATTTCGGTTTTGCAATAAAAACCAAAAAATGGAGTATTTTTTAACGCACCCGAAAATTAAAAGCTGTTTCTGAAAGGTGATGAAATACACTTTCAATTTTTATAATTCCAAATAACATAAATAATAAAAACGTTAACATATTTTACTAGGCAAATGTATTATAAACGTTATCGTTTTTGTTGTTTAGGTTTGTTCT
Organism: Limnephilus rhombicus; assembly: GCA_929108145.2. Lineage (NCBI taxonomy): Eukaryota > Metazoa > Arthropoda > Insecta > Trichoptera > Limnephilidae > Limnephilus > Limnephilus rhombicus. The sequence continues at coordinate 12,659,002 of OV815297.1, read as the reverse complement.
AAAACGGTAAACATATTATTTTCCTTTAAAATATGTCCAATTAAATACCTCACACAAGATTCAACCTCAAAATCAGAAATAGGCCATTTGCATGGATTTCATAACGACTTGGAAAAAATCGTGTGGTTAGATTTTTTTTACTAAGATTACGAAAATGTTAGCAAAAATTTTTAGAAATGTACAGTTTTTTTTTAAATAAATAAATCCATTATTTGGGCTTTTGACGTCACTACATGAAAATGTTCCGTCTCCGAAAATGTTTCTATTAATTTTGTAAAATTCCACACTGATTTTTTTTTTTTTTTATGGCGAATTTTTGAATTTGACATTTAACGTTCACTATATTTATTGTTTGTTCTCTGCGAACTTATCATTTGGTTTGACTTTTTGACAGATGTTGTGAAGAGAACCCCGTACATTCTATGCTGTCTGTACTTGTTTTAGAGGTAATATGGTGATAGTGCTGATTTTAACAAAATCAAATTTTATAATATTCTTATTATTATTATAATTTATAAGTACAAGTATATTACATTGGATTTAGTAATATAGACGTTGAAAATTATAATGATTTATGATCAATAAGATGGATGAATGAAAAATATATTTATGAGATGTAAAATTTTTGGTATGCCACGTTATTCTCCTGTGCCATTCGTGTGGAAAACGTTCTTTTTTAAAATGATTTTCGACTATGTAATTATCGTTTTTCACACTTATAAAATTATGTCCCGTCTTTCCGGTTTATAAAAAATAGTCTGATTTTTCGGATTGAAATTTTCAAAAAATCGCCAGGGTTTCAAAAATAGGATTAAAAAATAAAGATAAAATACGGAATATCTTAGAATATTTGCCTAAACCGGAAAAAAAATTAAAAATGTTATGCAGGTGGCCTATTGGTAAATAGATAATGAGTGCAGGTCTTTGCAAACTTTGACACCTCATATCCAGAACAAGGTGAAGTGAAGTTAGATCACTATCCAAAAGAGGTGACGAAATGTTGAGATTATGCCCTTTTGAATCTGGAAAAAGAAGTTATTAAAACTATAAAAATCCGACAACTTCAATATCTTGGACATGTGATGAGACATCCAGAGAAGTATGAGATCTTGCATCTCATAATGCATTGAAGTTCCCACCACTGTCCCGCCCCGGTATAGGCGACTTATGGTCGCCCCTTCGGAGCTCTCGTAAGAATCTAATTTTTTTGAATGAACGACTCTACATTTAATAAAACGAATCTAGACCTTCAATGCCCCTGCATACTTTGTTAGGTGACGGATGTGGGCACGCCTACAGACTGTACTGTAATGGTCATTTCTACAATTCTAAAGCCCATGGAGGTATTCACTGCTAACAAGTGTTAGTAACATCGACATAAAAAAACGTAAAATAAACAAAATAGACAGCAGCCGTCATGAGTAATCAGCTCATGACGGCAAACACCATACACAAACCGGCGGGCGGCACCGAGCACTAAAAGTAAAATAAAATATGTACAGAGTAGAACTGGTGTTACCGCAATCCGGCTACCGGCAGTCCCCGAGACAGTGAAGGAGGCTGATTGTCCGGCCTCCCGACAACCGGCAGCGTCGTCCGTAAGCCAGCTAGCCGGTGGTGCCTAGACGAGAGTAATTGGAAATCATGGAAGAAGACCCTAGGGAGAGAAGCGTCACTTCATGTCACGGGGGGTGGCGCGGGCCATAGATGCAGCTCCACCAGATCTAGAAAAAGGCCTGCCAATGTTCGTACACGGGGACAAGGTCCTTGGTCCAACCCCTTTAATGGGGAGAAGGACAAAACAGAATGAACATCGGAGTTCAGTTCTGGCAAGTCATATCTAAAAACTGAAATAATAGAGGAAAACAAAGTATACACGTTTGGATAAAATCAATAAAACCTGTAAAAATACATGTTATGCGCTCTTGGTATAATAAATAATAAAAAAAGACAAATGTGTGTAGAAATAAAATTAAAAGAGCAGTACCAGCATGACAACTGTACTAAAGTACATGATGTATAAGGTAAGAGCTATAAAGAAAATAGTGTTTAACTAAGATTAAAAACACGGATATAACGAAAAATTTCGCAACTAAATTAAAAAATATTAGTGAAATAACGAAAAATATGCTGTGGAGGAAAACAGTGTTAAACCAAAAAAATGAAACATGGTATAAGGCATAGTATATACAATGGTATAACAAAAACATAAGAAAAAAAAATAAAAACTGTACAGCCATGGCAAAGGTATTAAAAGAGAAAATCAACGTAGTCCGTGGTAAGTCAGGAATCAGTACACCCAGTCTCTAATACGCATCTAGTCAGCGACTCTGAGCTCAGGCCATCTCTCAACCCAGATCCTTGTAAACTTCCTCAGGCACTCAAAGTTCACCTTATTCGATACAAGATCAGTGTTCCACACTGGTCTAATAGGTACATCCAGACCATCCAGCATTTCCTCTCTAGCATCCGTCATTATCTCACAGTGCCACAGAATGTGCTCGGCCGACTGGTTCGTGCACCCACAGGCGCAGTTCGGGTGAGGGGACAGGGAGGGGATGTGAAGTCTCCCCCTGAATTCGCCGTGTCCGGATAGAAGCTGGGTGATGTGGTGGTCCAACTTGAGAAAGGCCCCTTCCATTCTGATTTTAACTGATCTCATAATGCAGGGAAAGATTGCCGGAAGACGGGGCCCTGGAAGAAGAACCTCATGGCTGAAGAGGTTTGACCAGTCTACCGTAGAGTTGTTCCTGGCCGCAGTAAACAAAGTCCGCATAGCCAACATGATAGCCAACGTCCGTTGAACGGACAGGGCACAAGAAGAAGAAGAAGAATCTGGTATCGCGGGCAGTTGGGATATTGTCAAATAGAGTTCTGTGTTAAAAGAGGTTTGCTAGTATGTTTTTGGCGTCTATAAAAATATTCTTAATTAAAAAAAACAAGTTTAAGAAAGAGTGTGCAATTCACACGCGGTAGAAAGTGAAACATTCAGAAAACTAAAGTAGACACGAGTGGGGAGGCTACAAAGCACCGCACAAAGAGGAGACCGATAGGCTACGAAGCACCGCACAAAGAGGCGACCGATTATACAATCTCATTCATAAATCCTGTAGATGTATGTGTTTTTCGCTTTTTAGTGTCGCTATTTTTCGTTTAATCGAGTTACAAATCACAACGGTGCTAAAGGAGTTTTCACCTAAAAAAACAAGAGTGTGTACACACGCGGTAGAAGTGAAACCTTCAGAAAACTAGATTAGACAAGAGTGTGAAGGCTACGAAGCACCGCACAAAGAGGATACTGATAGGCTACGAAGCACCGTACAAAGAGGAGACTGATAGGCTACGAAGCACCGCACAGAAGAGACCGATTATATTCATTCACTCGCAGGCTAAATCCTGTAGATGTATGTGTTTGTTGCTTTTTGGTGTCACTATTTTACGTTTCATAGAGTTTTAAATCACAACGGTGCTTCTAACGGTGTTTTTACTTCAAAAATAAAGTCCAGATGTTATTTACGCTTCCCCGAATTTGCAATCCATCAATTTTCTAATAATTGATTGACATTTCAGCATTTCTGCGGCGGATGGCGCAGCGGCCATTTTATTATTTTTTTTCTTTGGAAAGTAAATAAAAGCATTCTCACAAATTCGGATTTAGACATTTTATTGATCTGACTGCATTGATATTTGTGTAAAAGCGTGTTTATAATAGAAACCTCGTATTGTGTAATGTGTCCAGTTCATAGACATCAGAATGAATAGACCTGAAGACACAGGTGAGGGGTAAAACCAAACTATGGGGGGCGAAGAGAGGAAAGATACTGTGATTCGTTGAAAAATCAATCTGTCAGTATATAGGCATCTCGCATTATAATATCACCATTTACTTCTTAAAAGCAAAATCTGCTTTAAATGAATAGACCTTTTTACATGGAAGCGCAAATTGCTGCCACGTTAATAACATATTTGCTAAGGCCAAATGCTTGCCCCAAAAACATTCGCCGCAATTCACATAGCAATATTTTGTTGCCGTGTTTAGTTAAGACACTTTTACAAATGTTTCATAATTTACTTACCCCTGTAACCAGCGACGAGGACACTGGAGAACCGCCCACATTCGCTATGTCTATATAATATGTACCTATAATGTATAGCGCAAGCTGCCGTTTTTGGCGTGATATTTCGCAAAACGTATAGACGTTACTTTCGCACTGGTCACTACAAGAATGATGACGTCACATATTTTAGATTCTCTCCCCTCCCCATGGAGCGAGCTGGCGCCAAGGCGGAGCTTATAGCCGGTTCCATGGGGAGGGGGAAATATTACGTTTTTATCACTTAGGGCAGGTCCAGATATATTCATATGTCCGTGGTCCAGTTGTATTTCGAAATTTGCCAACAACACAGACCTAAAGTTTGAAACACATAAGCCCGGTAGTAAGCGCTCATAACAAGAACACGGGGAGATATGTAAATACAAATGTTAGAGAGAGCGCGCTAATATTAAAAACCATAATAATTAAGCGACAATTGTGAAAATGTTTAACAAAACACGACTCGTTTAAAATAGAGCAAAAATCTCGTGGGAAATGTGTTAATGGGTATTCCTATCTAGAATTTTTTTTTTCTTTATATTTCGATAGTTTAGATCAACGGTTTTCAACCTTTTTGAGCCTGCGTACCCCTTGACCCATACTACAAATTTGTTGTACCCCGTAACTAGTTGCGTTACTAGCATGGGTCCCCCCCTAATTACAATATGATGAATATGGCGCACAAAAACAATAAGTTCGGTCTGATTTGAAATGTCTGTACTTTCGTCTACTTGCAGAGAAAAAATATTTAGTCTTATTTACTCTACCTACAACTGACATCTCCTCAACTTGACACATTTTCTGAATTCGCCGGGAAACAGTCCCGTCTAACAGCGGTGTGTTTGTTATTTTCTTTGATATTTCGTTGCCGAGCATGCATCGGACAATGTCTTTGGCACACGGTATAGTTAAATCCTTTGCAATTGTATGATTTTTTTCCTGATTTAGGGGTCGTCCATTAATCACGTGATGTTTTTTTAGCAACTTTTTAACCCCCCCCCCCCCCTGGTGATATGTGGTGAGGTTTTAGACTAACCCCCCCCCCCCCCCAAAATCACGTGTATTTTTTTTTGTATGAAGTATTTTGATATTTTCAGAATATTATCACGAAAAATAAATACACGTGATATCTCATTTTACCCCCCCCCCCCCCTCGTGATATTACGTGATTTTTTCCAAACACCCCCCTCCCCCCTTTCGAGCCTCACGTGATTTATGGGCTGTTTCCTGTGCTTTAGTAGCTCTTGATAAAAGCGAACCTATATTGACAGTTAAATGTTTCTGTTTTATTTCAAAAAAATCTCTCAACTAAGCTGACTGACTGACTGATGTATGGCTTTGCGGCAGGCTGCCAAACCACCGAGCGTAAACCGCCGAAGTTTGAAAACGTTGTGCTGAGTTTTAAATCCTACATTCGTGCCGCGGACCCCCAATTTTACTTCGCCTACCCCAACTGGTACGCGTACCGCAGGTTGAAAACCACTGGTTTAGATATTCAAGAATATCTTCTTAAAAGGATTTTTCAAAATTCGAATTATTTTAAAAGTTGCAGCCAATTTAGTTCGACCGGTTTATACGAAATCTAACTAGAATCTAAATAGAGCAAAACTTTAACCCCGTTTTTCTCAAAACTACTTTTTTCGAAACGTGTTTCACGAAATCTCAAGTTCTAATTGACCGATTTTATTGAAATTTGACATGAATTTTCTTAATATATTATTATTATATTATTTTAATGACCTTTCTGAGGTGTTTCCGAGTTGGTTTCCTTCTGAGTTGGCATGGAACCGGTAAATGTATAGATATTATCTTCAATCTTAAAAAAATGACATATTATTTTAGAAATATTTTATAAAATGGTAGAAATTCGGAATGCCGCGGCTTAAGAGGAATATAAACGCTAGAAATATTTCGAATCTCATGCCCGCAAAATTTTAAAATCGAGCGTCTTTTTGCACGAGGCTAGTAAGCGAAAAAGTGGTTTTTATTTATTTTGTGCATAATTTTATAAGAACGAAAAAAAGTTAGAACATGGAAAACCTCAAAAATAGTCTTAGCCATGAAGGGGTATTTAAAAAAAATTGTTTCTTGTATTACTTCATAGTTAAGTCATGAAAAAATATTTTTTTTGGTGGTTTACGCTTATATTTTTTGTTACGTAAATAATAATTTTATTGTAATTCCAATACATAGAAAAGCTACTAAAAGCTTCGATTCATCCGTAGCATATTTTTTGTTGTTCATACTGTAAGCCGATTCGTCATAAAGATTAATCAAAATAGTATCTAAATAGGATTTCACGTATATATTCATCTTAAAGAGGAAATCGTGGCGGCGTTTTGTCCATACAAACGTATTCCCCAATTTCCTCTCTGGATTTAGCAACTAGTGCAAATATTTTTTTAATATAATATAGATATCGACCACAAGCGCAACGCAAAGTTAGGAAGGACCCTCCAAAAATCGTTAAAATTGCCTGGTTTGAACGCCATTAACAGAAGTTCAGTATACAAACTAGACAACCTATGTTTTAAAAAAGCAAAACGTACAGACATAGAGTATTTTCTTCTAACACAGTTAGTAAAAAGATCTTTAAAATCGTTCCAGTTTCGGAGGAGAAAAATGGGGAATACAAAACCTCGATTTTGAAGATTTTATTTAGGTATTTGTTTGCATTGCAGTTGTCCCTTTCGCTCAGTATTCGGGGAAGTAAGAGCCACAGTTTGGTAAAATACCTATTGTTCTAAATTCTCGGTGACCTAATTTGAAAAATAGGTATTTTATATGTATGTATATAAATAGGTAATATGAATAAATAGTTTTGTCCATAAACAAACTCAATTTTTTCAAGAAAGGCTAACAAATACAATACTACGAGTATATCGGCGATTCAATCCAATATTTTATTTGTTGTAAATATTTATTCATATTCATAATGAATATGTACGGGCGCAAATCAACTTGAGAGCTTTTATCAATGTTTTTTTTTATTTATTTATTTATTTCAACGCCATAAAATGGCTATTACATCCTGTGATACATGATACACAGTGGTATAAATAGTGGTTATACATATGTTATGATTATAACAAACAAAAAAGAATATGAGCTCATTCAAAATACACATTTTTATGCAGAATAAACATAAGTAAATAATTAGAAAAATTCTCAACATCAAGTATAATATACCTACTTTACTTTTATTTGTACGTATTGTTGGATTCTAGGAATTGGCTAAAATGGACTAACTTAGTAATGATATTATTGTTACCTTCAGTTGAAATGACTGAAGTTTAAAATTACTACAGGTACTGCTAATTAGTTCAGCTTTTCAGGGCTACCAGTTAGAGAATCAATAATAAATCTTTGGTTTAAAAATAATAATTTTGAAAAAAAATTATACATTATTAGCTATCACTTAACTAGTCTGTCTGATAGTTAATATAAATGAAGCAAGCAGTTTGGAATCTATATTGAGTATGATATAGACGCCGTGCAGACGAACACTATTATACCTAGCATTAATTATTGTCATTGAGGTATGATATTATAGCCTTCTTATAACTATATTCGGTGCAGTTGAATACATCTACTACTTCTGAGAAAGCATTGCCAGCAGCATGCAATCTAGGTATAAGCGAGTATCTAAATGACTCAATCCTGATATTTTTGTTGCAATTAAAAAGAATTTTGGATCGAGTAGTCCTAGTAGGTATGTGGAAGGTAATTAGGTTTAATAAATCAGGACTGTCTATAATACCATTAACAATTTTAAAAATAAAAGTCAAGTCGGAAATAAGTCTTCTACCTGAAAGTTTGAGTAAGTTTAATTCTTTCATTAAGTGATTGTAATTTATTGATTCTATTGGTAGACCAAGTTTATATATAGTTAATAGTTAAATCTTCAGAATTAATGCTGAATTTTTTCTATGGAATCGGAGTGGATTTTAAAGTGAGGGGACCAAATAGAAGAATTATATTCGACTTGACTTCGAACTAGAGAGGAATATAGGATTTTTAATGTTGAAATATTTTGAAAGTCTCTGCCATTTCGAAGAATGAAACCTAGCATTTTTAATCCTTTATTGGTTACTGTAGTTATATGTGGAAGAAAGTTTTTGTTTGTTGATGGAAGTTTTAGGTTACTAGGTAATGCGTTGTATTACGTATATGCGAAGTGTTGTAAGGCTAGGGTTCCCAGATCAAAAAATCAAAATCCTAGAGAAAATTCCTGACATTTCATCAAAATTGCCAACTCAATTTATTAAAATTATCTGAACGTAGAATAGTTAATGACCTAACATGTTTATATAAAATCATAAATTCAATAATTGACAGCCATGAACTATTATACTTGATTTATTTTCATATACCTCGCAAACCGACATCGAGGCAATATTTACCGTTCTATTGTGATAACTCCAACACAGAATCACAGTTGTATACCCCCGCTCGCCGCATACAAAATTTGCGAAATGACTATAAAGATGTTGTTGACATATTCAACACACCATTCACCAAATATAAGCAAGTCATTACCCAATTTATATTGAAAAGAAGAATACATATTACATACAACAATACAACCTTTACATAGTCTTGGTAACAAATACTTATACAATATGGATGTTTTGATAACAATTTTTAACTTGGCAAACTTTAAACGCCGTTATGTGCCAACTATTTCAACTTGTTTCTTTAACTATTGTGAACACCAATTTTATGCACTTTTATTAATATTATTGTTGATATGGAGGATAAAGATGTTGTTGACATATTCAACACACCATTCACCAAATATAAGCAAGTCATTACCCATTTTATATTGAAAAGAAGAATACATATTACATACAACAATACAACCTTTACATAGTCTTGGTAACAAATACTTATACAATATGGATGTTTTGATAACAATTTTTAACTTGGCAAACTTTAAACGCCGTTATGTGCCAACTATTTCAACTTGTTTCATTAACTATTGTGAACACCAATTTTATGCACTTTTATTAATATTATTGTTGATATGGAGGATATTAGAAAATTATCTAATACTAGCTGGGTTACCCGGCTTCGCTCGGGACAACATTCGAGATAGTTCTGGAATACTTTGCATCTTGTATTTTATGTAACCTTTATTTTATTTTCTATATTTTATAATATCTGTATTTTGTCAACTCTTTATTTTGTTTGTAATAAAAAAATGTACTGCGTTATATGTAAAAGCCCCTTGGGCGTTTAAATAAATAAATAAATAAATAAAATTCCGAACTTTCTTGTAAATATAATATGTCGGTGGGGGGGAGGGACGATTTGAAAGTGGTAAGGTATTCCTTTTATATATAATAATTTAAGGGCGTTCGGTGTAAAAAATTCTAGACATTTTGTTTTAAAAGGTCAAAAGAAAGCAACAGGCTTTCTGTAGAGTCTGTCAAGTCGATTCTCTTAAGGGTATTCCTCAAATATTTTTAGAAACTTTTCATCGATAGATGGTGCTATTTTCAATATCGTCTAATAAAACACTTTTAACAAGTTATGCTCTTTAATATTGAGATGAATTATTGATTTGCGGCCGTATATAAGTAATATTAATCTGTATAAATTTTTTTTGGTACCTATAATTTCATAATCGAAGAAAACGGCTGAAAAATACACAATTTCATTGCAAAAAATACGTTCAAAAGACTTTTCTCACAGCTCCGCGCGCGGTGGTATAGAAACACATTTGCGAAAAAGAGTGAATGTCAAATATTATATGATATTTCGCACGGGTTGAAGAGAGACGGATGAAAGAGGTTTGTTTAAATCGGGCAATTCAGTCAACGCGTGGGGAGATTGATAAAAGGAGCCAGCTGTGAATAATGGCATGTGTGCCGGAAGCTGGCGTTAACCGGACCCTTTTTTTAGAGGCCGCTTTTGCTAAATAGCTAAAGGGCTCTCCTCTCGACGCGGCATAGAGTCCATGCATGCATCTCGTTCTAGCGGCTCTTTAACAAACGAGACAGCGCTAGCAACCAATGCTCTCTGCGGGCAATGTCGTGTGGAGCGTGTCGATGTCAAGCGATGTAGGTACATACCTACTTACGCATTATCTCGTTTGTTTGCTCGCAGATATTGTGTAAATAAGTCAAAAAGTTACATTTTTTCTTGTATTTCTGTGGGGCGCATTTATCAAACCAACGAAGTGGTTAGAATTGTCAGATGGAGAAACAAATTTGTCGGGTGCTCAAGTCAGGATCTCTGTTTTGCTTCCTCTACATCAAAATAATAATATACATTGTGATGTTATTTTCGTGTTATGTTATTATTATTATTATCCTGCGCTGCCGTGATATTTGAGTGACAAGGACAGTTCCTACAGTGTGCATATGAAGTCATTTTTCATATAAACAAAACTTTTTGTATTTTTTTAAAATATATTTTATTTTCACAAATGATAAAAATGTCATGTTAAGAGAGATGAGGATTGAAAATAAAACTTTTTTTGTACAAATATCTTATACACGGTGTCCGTAAACCAGGGCTGGGCAAAATACTTGCTTTGCTGTAATTGAAATTCAAATTACAAAATACTTTTTCGCATGTATTTAAAATACAAAATACTTTCAAGTCATGTATTTGAAATACAAAATACAGTATTTTAACCATTTCTTTAATTTAAAATACAAAATACATTTGATTTTGGTAGAACCTTTGGTTGCAATAAATTTTCGTAACTGCCCTGTAATTGTTGAGTATCCATAGAAGCAAAGCTAAACAGAGTGAAACAGAGACGTGCAAAAATTGATCAATCATATTGTTCAGAAGACACATCTCGTCTCCGCTCCAAATGTAAAGTTTTGTGGTAGAGGACTTAGGTGTTAGATAATAATAATAATAATTATTATAACACTAGCTGGTTCCCGGCATGCGTTGCAATGCCATATTAAAAGAAATAAATTGTTTCTCCCTGCATGTTCTTTCCCGTGCGTCCCCGTTCCCCTCCCGCATTCCCTTCCCCTCCCGCATTCCCCTTCCACCTTCCCCGTCTACCCACTCTCCCCTTCCGCTCCCCCGTCCCACCAACCCCTCTCACGTGTTCTATATATTCACTCCCAGTACATTCAGTTTTCTAACAACTCGCGTGCCAGGTATTACAATTTTTTTGATTCAAATTTTCATTTTTCACATATTAAAAATATTTTTTTTATTTTATAAGAACATTAATCAAATCTGATACCTAACATGGGTAGGTACCTATTTAAAATATCTATGATTTCTAAAATCCATAGACAATTCTTTTGTTACAAAAAAAAACAGCTGCCTTCTAAATTCAATTTCAGTTTAAATAGTCGTTAAGTTTTTTGAAATTATCCAATTTTCTGCTTAATTTTCTTAATTTTTCTATACGTCAGAACCTTCTACAAAGTATTAAAAAACTTTAAAAAAAAAATCAATGAAATAGGTAAAGTCGTTCTGAAGTTATGGAGTGACCAGGGGAATCAAGGATTCATTTTTATATACATAGATAACATTTGTGTAGCGCAATTTTGTGTTATTTCACTTCAAGTGCGCTCTACAGTTAAAAATAATCTAGTATTCAGTCAAATTATTCATGTAGTGCTTGATTTAATACAATGATACAAAAATGTTCAATGCAAAGCAATGACGAGTATAATATAATTTAATTCAAAATGTACACTAACAGTGCTATTATAGCACAGGACAATAATAATAACTAGCATGACATAAAACAAGTACAGTACATTATAAAGCAATGATAAGAGAACTACAAATAATCATTAGTAAGAGTGCTATAGCACAGGAAAATAGGACAATATTCCAGGATAGCGTTTTTGTCTATGTATTATCTATATATGTCAGTTTATTTTTCATTATCAATATTAAGATCGCTAAATGTATTTCAAAATGTATTTTGAAGCCATAGGTATTTGAAATACAAATTACAAAATACCTTACTAGGAGGTAATTGAAATACCAATTACAAAATACATTTTCAGGAAGTAATTGAAATACAAATACAAAATACGTATTTGTATTTCAAATACGTATTTCAATTACAAGTAATTCAAATACTGCCCAGCCCTGCCGTAAACTAGTGGTAAAACTGGTGAATCTCCATCCAAAAAACTTTTTTCGGTCTGAACACATCGATTTCTTATTTTCAGCAAGTAAACATTTACAGCCGGGTGCACGCTTAGGTAAAGTACGCGGGTTTTGGCTTTCTGATTGGCATTGAGTTGGCGCGTGAGTGGCCGACTGGCACAGGAGCGCCGACAAAAGTGTGACATGTTTTTTTTTATGAAATACGAACTTTCCCGAGTTTCGAAAAACCTCACAGTAATTAAAAATCTTCTACTACTATCACAGTAAGTGGAAATCGTTGCCTGGGTCGTGATGGAAGAATTAGCCAGCTGAGGAATTGAACTCACGACGCCTGGGTGGGAACCAGACGCAATGTTAACTCGGCAAGTGACCGGTCTTATTATTAACGTATGAGACCGCACATAGTAAAAGCAGGTTCAGATTTTGTTTTTTACTCAAAATATTCAGAATTCGCAGAGAATGGAGGAATAGAAATACCATCTACTATAGTATTATTAAATCCCTACTTAAAATCTTAAATATGAACCCCCATGCCGGTCCCATGCCCCCAATTTTTTCTGACAGTGAAGCATTTTTTTATTTACTTATTTCTTTAATTCTTTCCACATATTCTGTCCATATTTCTAGTCCATATTCATATTTTCCCCAGACGTAATATTAGAGGATGAGATTTCTCCACAAATATTAATTTTAGGGGTCTCGTCATCTGAATATTTGTTTACTTTATTTCCTCGCCAGTGTTTGTGAGAACTAAAAGGTATAATATAAAGGTATACAAGAATAAAATTTTTGAGCAACATTAAATACGAACCACCCTATACCCATCGAGCGATATGGGTGTTCGAACAAGCATAAAATTGTTGACAATTACTACACATAGGCAACTAACTGGCAGAGGAAGGACACACGTAGAAATGAGATCCTTGAGGTGTATGTGTGGTAAATCCGTGTATGATTGTTCTATAAGCGTCAAATAGATAATATTATAAAGTATGTGTTTAGGTACTAGGTACCTAGGTAGGTATATCAAGAAAGAATGCAAGACTAAAACCGGGATTCCACATGATTTATTTTATAATCGGCGAATTAATTATTTGAGAACAAACAGTCGGAATAAAAGTACCTAGAGATGTATGAATGCGAATAATCGTTTTCTTCACATTCACTTTCAACTCTACCCATCCTAGGTATCAGCGAGAAAACGGGGATAGATAATTAGTAAAAATTAAACAATACTATAATAATAATTATAAAATATTATAACCTAACTACAGAACGAACCTAGAAAATGTGGATAATGAGTAAGATTAAGAAAGGGACCCTTATATGGTTTGGGCATGTAGAGCGAATGAATGAAAAAAGTAGGCAGGTACCTAAGAAGGTAGGTAGGTACCTAGTGTAAGAAGAATATATGACGTAAATGTGAATGGTAGAAGAAGTCGGGGATGCGCGAGGAAGACACGGCACGATCAAGTGAATCAGATACTTTAGTCGGGTCATGTCAAAAGTCAGAATAACAGAAGTGTATGTATGAGACGATGTATGAATGTGAGGGGAGCAAAGAGTGTGTGCCAAGACCGAGTTGTTCGACCCAGTAATACCCGACCCGTATTCCAATTCGCCGTGCTGACGTTTCATCCCGTTTGCACTAAGTCTTGGATTCACTCTCTTCCCGGAATAGCTATGTTTCTTATAAAGGGCACGCCTCATTTTTATAGAATAACAATAATGCGCTGCACAAAATTTTGTTATTCTTGTATGCAGCAAAGTCTTCAAACTTCTAAACCCTTGGCAGACAGACATAAATCAGAGAGAATAGTAGGTATCCACCTCGATCTATGCATTTTATTGTTTAGCACGTCTCAATAACATAACTAGGCAGGCGTCTAGTGATAGTTACAGATTTAAGAAAGTTCTAAATAATTACAGTCGCTGTCACCATAATTATATAGTTAATTTTACCTTTTTTACTGCGTGCCTTTAACCGCAAATGTTCTTTGCCCCAAGTAATACTGGAACATTCATAAAAAAGCAAAACGAACATTCTATCGGAATAAAAAATCAAGCCACGCAAATTGGCATTTTTACTACAAATATACTGACCACTTTAACGCCGTAGGAATGGGTTGAAAGCGTGTACGTGAAACCAATGGCTCTCACATAGGTTTGTCTCCTTCTAATAGAGATTAGTGCATTTTAGCTGGCGGTGTTTGCATAAAATAATTACTTTTGTTAATTTAATTACTTGGTTATTATTAGTGATAGAACAGTGAAATTTTGGTTCGCGATAATGTCATTATTAGTATTATTTTTCGGTACTAAAATAAATAAAATGTTATCTGTAGTTTTCAAATGCGGCTGAAAAATAGATTGTATGGGAATTGTCACATCTGTTTCACCTTAACACAGCATCATTTAAAAAATATGACTTGCGAAATGTTCTACAAAACTATTATTAAAGATTCTGAACTGTTGAAACAATATTTCTGGGAGCATTAAATATCAGAAGTGATGTTTTTACTTTGATTTGTAATAAAAATAATTCGGTTTATTTCATTTTTATATCAATCTCCACTTTATTGTAGAAATTCCGGACTGTTTAGAATTCCCCCCGCATTCCGGACAAAAGACCTATATTTCCGGACGTACGGCAACCAACTATGTAAGGCTAGCTTTACACTCATAAGTTCCCGTTTTTTTATTAATCGCTCACGTAAACGATTTATGGCCAATTTACCAAAGTAAACCACACCAAAAGTCACTTGTAATTTATAGCAAGTTACAGAAGTTGTTATTTCGCGAGCTTTTTTGACAGATCTAAACTTCCGGCCTTCTCACAACTTATAAAATCAGTTTGATAAGCTGAGAGACTTGCCGCAAGAAATGGAACCAAAATGCGCTGTTTCAAGATGTAGGATTTTTTTCCTATAAAACTAGTTTCCTATTTACACTTATTTAAGTTTTTTGGAAATGAGCATCCTTCTATTCAATTATCCGTCCAATCCTTTTTTATCTCAATATGTCTGTTTTTAATATTACGTATTTGAATTCGAAGTCGGTTGCTGTCAGGTAGCTGTCATTCGGATAAAATGAAAGAATTCCATTAATTTCCGCGTGGAGAGTTTAATTAAAATAGTTTAATTAAAGCCAAATACTCTTTCAATACTTATTTGGGCCTTTTCGTCTTTATTCACAAAATCCCGTAAATTTGACAGTAGCAGATCGTTGTTGACAGAAAGCCATCTTACCGCAAATACATTTACAGATGCGAACGGTCGCGTGAGCGTTTACACAGGTTGAACTTCCGTGAGCAATAATTACCACGCATATGTAAACTTGTCAAAAACTGTAATTTGTTAAAAACTTACGTTAGGTCGTAAATTTTGCTTATGAGTTTAAATCTAGCCTAAGGAGTTAATTCCAAATTTAGTCTTGTGAGTAGATTACGATAATTGTGTTTGATTTTGTGATCGTAATCTTGAAATTGTTTCTAGAGTAGAGTCAAAAGGAATCGATAGTTATAATGTAAATTGGAGATATAGTTTTCTTTCAATTATTTACAGATTATAATAGATTATAATCTATAATTATCTGTTCGGTAGATTAGTCATTATTATTTTCTTTGTAAAATAATTAAAAGAGTCATGCTCCGAATTCGCGCCAATTATTTGACACAATCTATTTTAGTTTGAAGTTTCGGCGCCAGGTGCGTTCTATTTCGTTTTTTTAATAATGTTTTCTTTATTTAAAATGGCGTTTAACCCTCTCAATACCAGAGTTCTTCCTGAGGAACATGAAGGAAAAAAATAATATCTCTTGATTTTATGAACCAAACAGCCCCTTATTTTGCATATCGCTTGTGAAAGATATATTTTATAAGGAATATAACAAATCGCGTACTGGCAACACCAAATATTTTTGTTATTTCGATTTCAAAAGGCATCTTTGACAGCATTTAACGGTTTGACTCATTTAGGATTTCTGCATAACATTAAAGGTAAGATATAGCATTTTTCTGTTGAAAATAATTATTATATTGTATATACATGTCTAATCTGGTCGATAAATATGATTTCCATTCAAAAACATTGCTTTTTCATTTTGTTTTCGCTAAAAACGTTCATGTTCCTGTGGAGGCACATTGGCTGTCGGTGGATGTTTTTTATGGAGATCTTTTTTGGGGCTTTTATATTGTTTTTCTTGTTTTAATTTGATTCTTTCAAGATGTATTAATTTATTTTAACATTTTCCGGTAGAATATAACTTATTATTATCATTTTTGGCGGGCTAGAGCAGATAGAGAACTGCTTACATTAATAAAAATCAGGAAAATTTCATATCTGGGTCATATACTTCGAGGGGAGAAGTATCACTTGCTCCATTTGATATTGAAAGGCAAGATAGAGGGTCGCCGAGGGCCTGGTAGGAGACAAATGTCTTGGCTGCGTAATATACGAGATTGGACCGGCATTAGAAGTGTGGAGGAGCTATTCCGGGCAGTGCAAGACAGAGAGACATTCTCAAGAGTGATCGCCAACGTCGGGGGGACCTGATGCGGCACACAAAGAAGAATTATCATTTTTATAGATGGCTGTTAGAGGTTTAACACACGATGAGATTACCGTGGAGTTGGAAGGTGATATTTCCGACGTCGAATATGAGTCTGATGGTGAAGGTGAAGAGGGCTGGCAAGTGGAGTACCTTGAACCAGAATCAACTCTCCAGGATCGTGCAGAGGAATGCAATGTGGAGCCAAGCTCTGAGAATGGATGTGGAAATCTATGTAAGTACTTTTGTTATTATTTCTTATTATTATATTACAGAGATTATTGTGTTCGATATTGTTATCAATATGGATCATTGTGCTTGATATTGTTATCAATAAGTACATAGCTGGGTTTTAAATGAAACTATAAAGTATTATTTTTTTCAATTATAGAGTTTTGAAGAGAGGCAGCAGCCGGAGGGAGCAGTGGGAGGCGAGCCAGAGTTCGGCACCGTGCCCCAAGGACAGTCCGATGACGCCACAACCTCCCATGGACGGAGAGCAGATCTCCGGTGGGTTAAAAAGGATCAGGAGCCTGTGGATTCTAACTGCGATATGGAATTCTCAAATCCACCGCTGAATATGTCTGCTCTACAATATTTTTCATGTTTTATAGATGAAAATATTATAAAAAATATTTTAGAGCAGACAAATTTGTATTCAGTGCAAAAGAATTGCAACAGTGTAAACACTTCACTTAACGAAATGAAACGATTTCTAGGAATGCACATCATGATGGGTATCCTCAACTATCCGGCATTTCACCTGTACTGGGCGAATGATACGAGGCTATCTCTCATCGCTGATGTCATGCCTAGAAATCGTTTCACTAAGTTACGGTCGTGTTTACACTTGAACGATAACAACACAATGATTCTCAGAGGACACGAGGGCTACGACAAGTTATTCAAAGTAAGGCCGTTGGTAAATGCCCTGCAGGAAAATATGGCCAAGATCGAACCTGAAGAGTTCAATTCTGTAGACGAGCACATGATACCGATCAAAGGGAGGAGTAATTTGAAACAGTATATTAAAAATAAGCCACATAAGTGGGGCATCAAAGTCTCAAAGTGGGGCATCAAACAAAAAAAGGGGTCGACCTTGCTCTTTGGTGGATGAAGCGGGGCCTAGCACGGTAAAAAAACGTGCCCTGCCTGCACCACGTCCAGTAGCTGATCTGAGATATGATGGTATTGGGCATGAACCAACGTTCATGGATAAGCCACAGCGATGCAGACTATGCATTAAAATGAAGACTTTTTTTAAAGTGTGAGAAATGTGGCGCAGCCCTTTGTCTCCAAAGAGAAAGAAATTGTTTAGTTTTATTCCATCATTAATGATGGAATAAAACAAAACAATTTTAATTGTGTATGTTCTATTTTATTTGTATTTGTTTGTCTTATGTTAATTTAGGGAAATGGTTTTGGTAAAAAAAAAATATAATTTAGAGTTTTTATTGTGTATTAAAATTATTTTAGCGTAATATTATATTGTAATTTAATATGTTGGTCTTTATAGTTTATTAGTATTGAATTTTGTATATTTATTTTTCATTAAAACAATTAAAAACACTTAAAAATTATGTATGCTTCTTGTACTACCCGTTCTTTGATTTACACCCCCGAAGCCCCAATGTTCTTCCTCAGGAACATGAAATATTTCCAAAACTGTATGATAAAAAAAAATTTTTTTTTTTGTAAAAATATTGAAAAAAATCACAGAAGTCGAAAACGTAGACAAGCATTTTTTTCAATGGCTGGAAAAATTCTGGTATTGAAAGGGTTAAATGCGAGAAAATTAAGCCTGTCGCCTCTCGCGACGAAATAAATCAAGTTATTACTTTGCGTGTCACCCATACATCACCTAACTATGAAGGGGGATTTGAGAAGTGTTTTTAAAATGCG
The DNA here is from genome assembly GCA_929108145.2 of Limnephilus rhombicus. NCBI lineage: Eukaryota > Metazoa > Arthropoda > Insecta > Trichoptera > Limnephilidae > Limnephilus > Limnephilus rhombicus. The sequence continues at coordinate 12,640,352 of OV815297.1, read as the reverse complement.
TAACCGACTTATTAATGTGATGGTACATGTTTATTTTTTTTTCTTTTGGTTGTTATTTTATTCTTTTGAGAAGCTGTTAGGTACGTCAGATATTTAATTTAATGAAATATTTTTGATAAATTTTCGATCAAAGTGTTCATTGTTATTACGAATAATTTTTAGAAAAAAACTTTAGATTCGCTATCACTATAAAAGGAAACTTTTTGTATGACGGGCGGCGGAAAATGATGCATTTTAATTTTCAATTGCGTAAAATTAAATTTCACTTCGCGAACCGATACGGCGACAATCCGGCGGCCATCCACGAAGTCGACTACAGTCGTATTTAGCTCTTCGCTTATATTATCAGGGATACCAACATAACAGTGACGGAATGGCCGCCGGATTGTTGCCGTATCGGTTCGCGTAGAGAAATTTAATTTTACGCAATTGAAAATTAAAATGCATCATTTTCCGCCGCCCGTGATCCAAAAAGTTTCTTTTTATAGTGATGGCGAATCTAAAGTTTTTTTCTAAAAATTATTCGTAACAACCATGGACACTAATCCCGAAAATTTACCATATTTTTTAATGTTAATACTGCTCAATGGTTCTCATATTCCAAGGAACACTATTGATACAACTAACATACTCGACTTTGTTTTTTTAGTTTGTTTTGGTTTCTATGTTCTCTTTTTCTTTTAGTCTCACATTGCTACTTTGCTTCGCTCAGAAGGCTGAACTGAACTGCATCTATCTATTTTGTTATGTTTCTTTTTCCCCTTCTGGGGGTGCGCTAGACCTCGTCCTTGCATCAACAGGAGTCGGTTGACGATGGCACGGTGCCCTCTAAAATCAATTGCGCCACCCCCAGCAACATGTGCAGGCTTTAGGTTTGGGGGGGCGACCTCGGCTCTCCTTCGCCTTGCCTCCGGCTACTCGACGCTGAATTCCTTAGGGTCGTCGGGTATTTCCCCCCAATCTCCCATTTACTTTTCTTTGAGGCATCACCGAGGAACCGGCTAAGGGGCGCGGAAGCTGAGTGTGGTTCACGACTAGACCGAACGTCATGCGCATTCTTGCTGGGACTGCCAATCGATTGGAGAGGACTCCCAACCGTTTGCCATGCCCTTATTACTTATCTACTGTGTCTTCCTCCCGAACAGGTGCTTGTAGGATACGCTGGATACAATCACCCAGCGCTTGCCACCTCGTGGACTTTCACCAACCTGTCCCACTGTCTTGTCTATATTTTGTCATACTAACACATATTGTATCTGTATTTCCTGCTAAGCACTTGCATGCTGCTTATTAACAACGTATGCAGGGACATTGGAGGTTTAGTTTCGTTTTCAAATGTAGAGTCGTTTTTACCAAAAAAATTAGAGTCCTTGCAAGAGCCTTGAAGGGGTAACCATCTGTTACCTATACCAGGGCGGGTAAGTGCTGGGTCCTCCAATGCTCAATGGTTGGGGTCCCCAATCGGGGTATATTGTTGGATGAAGGGAGGGGAAGGAGATGATGAAGAGAAAGGCCAGGAATTACTTGCTATTCAGATCTGGTCACTAAACACGGCTATCGCCATTTCAAGCATAATTTCTTTTCTAAATGGCCGTCTTTCCCAGGGCGATTCTTTAAAAAAAAAAATATGTAAACATTCCACAAGAGTCCCAATTGCTTCCGTCTGGAACCAGTGAGACTATGGCATCCCCAATTGGGTGTGTTGTGTGGCTGAAGATAGTGGAGAGGAGAAAAGATGGGAAGAGGTAGGCGGGGAAGTTCTTTGCTATTCAGATCTGGTCACCAAACATGGCTTAAGCCACTTAAGGCATAGTTTCAGTTTTGAAAGGTGGTTTTACACGAGGGCGATACTGAGAGTCTCTGCCACTCTGGAACCTGACGTAATATATACTACATATTATTAGCTCCACATAGGAGGCCCTGAGGGCCTGTGTCATATTTGGGGATGCTGTGTGGAGGGTCTTTTTCGGAAATGAAGGAGAGGAAGTTTTGGGAAGGAAAAAGGTGTGAGGGGTGGTAGGATTCTTGGGGTCAGTGTGTCCGGGAGTGACAAACGGACGTATGAATCCATCACTCTCACTGCGGTGCAAGGCGATGTTCCGAGAGAGGTCAAAAGGTCTCCCTTAATCAGTCTCTCCCGATCCGGCCTGCCACGCAGTTGGTAGGCAGACGCATCCACCGCCAAGATCCAGGCAAATCTCATCCCATTAACCTGGGCACCCCTGCTAAGTCGCCAACCATAGCGAACTATTTAGGGCAACGACCTATGGCAGAGTTGTTCCAGTAAATGGTTCCCGGGGCAGCAGTACCCATACACGCCTCCCAAAATACACAAACAAATCAAATAAAATTTATTGCGTACGCCGGGATTCGAACCCAAGACCTTTGGATTGCTATTCGAGAGCCTTACATCTCGACCACAGAGGACGTACATATGCATACACTATAAACGTCTCAAACACATGCGGTCATTAATCTCTTGATAAACAAACCATTGTTTTACACAAAAGTTTATCTTTGAAAATGTGCGTTATTAGGATTGGTGCCAACTCTCTTCAAATAAAAAAATACAACATTAAGTAAAATTTTATGTTCAGATCGGTTAACCCGGTGATTCTTAACGGGGCGCCCAGCGCCCCTTTGTGGGCGTTTTGGAGGTATAGCGGGTAACTGGAACCAGTGAGACTATTGGCATCCCCAATTGGGTGTGTTGTGAGGCTGAAGATAGTGGGGAGGGAAAAAGATGGTAAGAGGTAGGCGGGGAAGTTCCTTGCTATTCAGATCTGGTCACCAAACATGGCTTAAGCCACTTAAGGCATAGTTTCAGTTTTGAATGGTGGTTTACACCAGGGCGATACTGAGAGTATCTGCCACTCTGGAACCTGACGTAATATATACTACATATTATTAGCTCCACACAGGAGGCCCTGAGGGCCTGTGTCATATTTGGGGATGCTGTGTGGAGGGTCTTTTTCGGAAATGAAGGAGAGGAAGTTTTGGGAAGGAAAAAGGTGTGAGGGGTGGTAGGATTCTTGGGGTCAGTGTGTCGTTTTAAAATTTTTACCATTTAGGGGTGCTGCAGAAGTAGCTGCGAGTGGACTTTGTGAGCTATGCGCACTGATACACTCTTATACTCAATGTCAATATGATTCATATAAAATAAAAGCCCATTCAAAAAGGTTAAAAATATCACCTATGGGTGGAAGTTTTGTACTGTTCGTGGCTCGACACTTCTTACATATTATTACACTTTTATTTATTTATATATGCATATATATTACAATACATTACAAAATGATACTTTGTCTGTTCAACTGGGAAGGATACCCGTTTCAGGACAGCCAAATTGTATATTTAGTTCATAATATTCTTAACAAAGGAATGGTTTCGTTCAAGATATCACAGGAATTTGCTTCTGTCAAGACAACTTTTGAGAACATTAAAAATTGTATTCTGAACGGAGGGATGGTTTCGTTATGTCCTTGAAAGAATCGCAAAGATGTGATTTTTTTTTCAAGGTCATTTTGGAGAACATTAATAATTGCATTCAGAGTGAATGAGTGGTTCCTTTAGTGAGATCACAAGTAGGAGATTCTTTCCAGACCATTTTAGAGAACATTTACAATTGCATAATTAGAATTTACACATTTATAAATCAATAATTGACATATGAATTCCCAATGTATTTATGACTATTTAATTTTAATAAAGTACTATAATATTTAGAATTTCTTAAATAGTAGAAATTACACAATTATAAACCAAATATATGACAAATGATTTTTTTCAGACTCGTTTTGGAGAACATTAATTTATTTAGTTGTTTATTTATTTCTTTTATTTTACGCTTTTACATAAATAATAAAGGCAGTACCTCCATCTTTAACATGAGGAAAAAAAAGTTTAGATAAAGTTAACGATGGAAATAAACAGAATATAAATGAAATAAAAACATAAGCAACAAAAATTTAGTGCAGTGAAATATATAATATCAATATATTACCATGTCTTTAACACCTAAGTAAGTACGAGTATTACTTATAACCTTCATTCGTCAATATGGTTAAGAAACATTATAGAAGTGTGATAGGGGCGTAACCCAAAGCCTAATGGCTTTTTAGCCATGTTTGGTGACCAGATCTGTCCGATTGGAGATGCAAAAGTTCCACTGGCTCCGGATAGTTGGGAGAAGTTACGTGTGGTATTCTTGTTGTTCTTGTTTATTTATTTTTATTTTTGAAAATGAATTAATGATACATTTACAGCAAAAGATTTTTTATTTGAACATTCTTAACATTTAGGAAGATAGGTACACAAAAATTGTTTTAAGGTTATTTAACCGCTCAGGCTTCAGGTCTTTTTTTTTTTTTTTTTTTTTACATGAACTCCACACAGGAGGCCCTGAGGAAAATAATTTCCCTCAGGGCCTATGTCATCTTTGAGGATGCTGTGTGGAGGGTTTTTTTTAAGGAAAGGGAGGAGAGGAGAGTTCTGGGAAGGAAAAGGGTTTAAGGGGTGGGTAGGAATCTGGGGTTCAGTATGTCCTGGTCAGCAAGACCTAGACAAACCTCACCCCATGAACCCGGGCACCCCTGCTAAATCACCAAACGTAGCGAACCACTTGGGGTGACCTATGACAGAGGTGTTGGTTATCCAATAAAGGTTCCCGGGGCGGCGGTACCCATTCCCGCCTCCCAAATTGTAAAATTTTTGTCAGAATTTAAAAATATTTCCGCTTTGCAATGAAATCCAAATAATTGGAATATTTCTAAACGCATCTGTAAACTAATCACTGTTTTTGAAAGGTGATGAATTCGAAATAACATTTAATTTTTGACGTAATAATTTTTATAAAAAATAATAATGCAAACATAACAAAGTTTTAAAAATGACTTTGAAAAATATGATGCTTTCAGATTTTGTAAATCGAAATAAATTAAATTTTTGGGTAATAATTTTTATTAAAAAATAATAATGCAAACATAAAAAAGTTTTAAAAATGACTCGCCTTACATTTTTTCTTAGCCCCTAGGGTATGATGCACTACAATAGCAGTGCAGTGAAATCATCACTACACACCTAAAAATGAACTGCAATATGTGGGTGTAGAGCTAGGTTTTAGAGGTTTTTAATGCATTTTGTTCCTGTCCATGAAAATTCCAAAGCAAAAAAGTTGATATTGTAGAAGCCTCAAATATCTATAATATAAAAATGAATCCCTGAATGTGTTGCTAAGCGCATAACTTTCGAACGACTGCACCAAATTGGATAATTCTTTTTTTTGTGTGTTCGTTATTGTCAGGACAAGGATTTTATAAAACTTCAGGTGAGTTCTGGCATTATGAAATTTGTATTAAAAAATTGCTATTGGTGGCACGCGAGGAACTATTGCTATGGAAAGGGGGAGGGAGGGAGAAAGGGGGGAGGGGAACCAGGGAGGGGGAGGGTGTAATGTTCTTTATTGTGGCCTTACTAGCCCACAAATAATAAGATGTACACGTAAGTTCTTTTCATCTTTTATTGTGATGTTACAATGGATTCGATAGTACTGTATTATTGTCTAACGTAGCGAGTGATTACAAAGGCTTCTCGAATAGTTCTGGGCGCGCCGACGGCTCAGAGAGCCCCGCGGGCCGCTCGACAAACTTCGTCGGAACCCGAACGTTTCCGAATGATCCAATACATGGATAATTACATATAGTACAGAGGGGAACCTGGGAGGGTGGAGGGGAACTCGGGAGGGGGGTTCGCGGGACGCGGGAAGGGGGGAATGGAGTGGGGAGAGGGAAGGTGGAGGAGGCGGGTGGGATAGCGAGAGGGGAAGGAGACGCGGGAGAGGAAGCGGAGGTGGAAGGGGAACAAGACGAATGGGAAAGGACATGCAGGGAGAAACAATGGCATAGTAACGCAAGCCGGGACCAGCTGGTTTCAAATATAATTTTCAATATTATATTTGGTTTTCAGATATTTACAAAACACTACCCATCTTCTAGGGGTTAACAAAATTACTGATAACGAAAAACATATTTTATTACAAAAATGTACTATAAACATTATTGTCGTCTCACTTTTTTGTCTTTTCATGTAAAAATAAATGATAAAAAAAATCTTTTCAAATTGTGGTCGGAAAATTTAGTTTCGTAAAGGTGCACATTTGAATTATTTTCTTGTTAACTTTTAGATTTGAATATAAAGCGTGGTGTTTTCTCTTTCTAAAACAGTTTATATCATATTTCTTACTATGATAGTAAGGGAGACCCAACAATGTTTACGAGACTTATGAGTTGTTCTGGAAAGTGAACAAATAAGCCCGACGGGTTAAATATATGTTTTGGTTGGAGAGTTTATGTTTTAACAGTCGGCCATGCTTTATCTCCTTTTGTTTGTATTGTCTATGAATTTGACAGTCTGTTGTATGTTGTGTGTTCCAGTGCGGATATGAGCGAGGAGGGGGGACCGGGGGACCCGCGCACGGCGCTGCTGCAGGAGATGCGCGCGCAGAACTACGACCTGATCCGCTTTGCCAGCTACCGGACCGCCTGCAAGCTGCGCTTCGTGCAGAAGAAGGTCAACCGTGAGTTCCACATACTACAACTTTGGACGGACTTTTTTTTGAAGTGAAAACTTCTTTAGTACTGTTGTGATTTGAAACTCGATGAAATGAAAAATAGCGACACTAAAAAGAGACAAACACATCTATTGGATTTAACCTGCGAGAGAATGTGATAGAATAATAATCGGTCTCCTCTTTGTGTGGTGCTTCGTGGCCTCCCCCCTCTTGTCTACTTTAGTTTTTTGAAGGGTTCACTTCTACCGTGTGTGAACTACACATACATTTTTTGAACAAAGTTTAATTTTTGAAACACATTTTTACAGATACAATTTTTAAAATTGGTAAAAAATACTCACTCTTTTGAACACTTTTTTCTGTTAAATGTTTCTGTTCTGAGCATATTTGGAGTAAAAAATGTACATGTCATTTTAAAAACCATAAAAAATATTTTTCCTCAGAACCATCTCAGATAATAGACATTTTTGTCATTTAGATTGATAAAAAAATATATATAAAAATTTGATTGTAGGTTATGTTAGATTAGGGTTAACGGCTAATTTACAATTATTTTTTGAGTGAGTTTGAAGTGTTGAGTTGACTTTATTCTCAGTTGGCATGGAACCGTAAATGATATGTGTTGTTGGTTTGGTTCCAGTGCACGCGGTGGACATCTGGAACGTGATCGAGGCGTTCCGAGAGAACGGGCTGAACACACTGGAGCCGCAAGCCGAGGTGAGCGTGGCACGTTTGGAGACCTTGCTCTCCTCGCTCTATCACAGCCTCAACAAGCGTCTGCCCCCGGCCAATCAGGTGCGCGCCGCCCACTGCTGCGCTCTCCTGCTCAACTGGCTGCTGGCCGCGTACTGCCCGCCCACGTGAGTACACTCTTCTTCTTTCCTATTTTTTAGTCTATAGGGTCTTAGGAATCTTCCTCCTCAACCAAATCCATCTCGCAATGAATTTTATTTTTATTTTTACATTAGCTCCACACAGGAGGCCCTGAGGAAAATAATTCCCCTCAGGGTCTAAATCATCTTTGGGGATGCTCTGTGAAGGGTGTTTTTAGAAAGTTTTTAGAAGAGCACCTTCTTCTTCCTCACAACATACCCCAATTGGTGATGCCATAGTCTCACTGGCTCCAGGCAGTTGGGACTCTTGTGTGGTGTTCATGTAAAAAAAAAGAAAAAAAGATTTATTTATTTATTTATTTATTTATTTATTGATTTATTGTGAAAAACAGTATAATCCATTTACATTTCACAAATAACAGTTTATAAATTACAGTTTATAATAAGTAAGTATATACATTTATTTGCATGGGTAAGTACATCAATACTATCTGATTAGCCAGATTTGGTAAATAGTATGCTGATTGCTGTCTTAAATTCTCCTTGGTTCAAATTGAAAATGTCAATCACAGAAGAAATGTGATTTAACAAAGTAGTTATTCTCCCCAAAGGCATGATCATTGGTAGGTTGGTCCTGCCCCTTGGAAAAAAAAATAATCTGTGCTGTCTAGCTCTGATGAAATTATCAGGGACATAAAAAGAAATTCGTTCCAGAATATCTGGATTGCAAGTGTGCCCATTTAGCAGCTTGTGCGCCACTAACACCATTGCAATATTTCTCCTGACGTCTAGACGTTCTATCCCCAGCATTCCAGCGAGAAAATCAGAGGGATACAATAAAGGGTAATATCCGAACTCTCGCATGTAGAGGTATCGCATAAACTTTTTTTGCACCTTTTCTACATCATTTGAGTAAAGGGTATCTTCGGGTCCCCATATTATCGATCCACTCTCAAGAATGCTGCGAACCAGAGTAAAATAAAGCATTTTTATGACTGCCGTATTCGTAAAAGATTTCGAATTACATATAACAAAACCCAGCATTCGCATTGCAGAGTTGCACACCGAATCGATGCATCGTTTACATGCATCGTTAGTCTCATTTTCACAAGCTCTTTCTTACACACTATTATTTAGTGTGTGAGAAAGAGATGCAGCATTATTGTTCTAAAGAACGTTACTTGTGACTTTGCCGTGCCGTACTTTATTAAAGGGCTACTGTCGAGGGAATAAGGTGAAACTTGGGAGGTAGATCTTCCTTCTCACACATCTTGTATTAACCTCTTGGAGCGCGGAGAAACAACACGGAAATTTCACGACCTTCAATTTGAATCGAATGTTTTGTGGATTAATTTTTACCTATCGTACATTTTATTGACCGAAACACATTCCTAGAACAATAAACTATCTACCAAAATAACTTAAATTACGTAAATTGATAGGTTTTGCGATGTTTTAGTCGAGGAACTCATAAATGTGACGCAGCCAAAATGACATTTCGAGATGCCCACAGATAAAAATTATTTTAAAATAATCTGTGGTTACAAGGTGAATGAAATCTTTACCCATCCCATAGGGAATGTTGGCGCAAGCGATTCTGACACTTCCTTTACAAATTTTGTACATAGAAGGGTCAAAAAAGTAGAAAAAACGTTTTTTTTTTCCCGCACATGCGCAGAAACTGTTCACATCCCGCACTACGGAAAAATTAAATATAAATTATTCCGAGTGACTAGACGCATTTCGGGTTTCGCTATGGTAAAGGACGATAATAGAGCAAGCGTTTCTGACCTTGTTCTTCATACACTTTCTTTATACATAAGGGTCAAAATTGCATTTCAAAGTGCCGCGGCCACCGGGTGACAAACGGCAAACAACCGGTTAAGGGTCTGCAACCCGGATTTGTACCGATTTATTACATATTTCCCTTAAACACGGTAAGAAGTTTTAAAGCTCTTAAAAAAATATATGTTATTCTTGAAGATAATATCTAGACTTTGCCCGCGCCGAAACGCAAATTATATAAAATTCCCTCGATAGAAAAAAATCGCAAAGTATGCTCCAAATATTATTATAAACACGTTTGTTTCAGTTATTTTACAAGTTATGTGTATGAAAAATTTCACAGTGTTTCTTTAAATGCTGTTTAAGATAATGCCTGCGAGATTTTTGCTCTATTTTAAAAGAGTTTTATTAAACATTTTCGCAATTTTCGTATTGATTTTGTAGCTGTAAATGTTAGCGCTCTCCTCTAACATTCGTAATTTCGTATCTCTCCATCTTCTTCTTTTCGGGCCCGGTTGCAGAGCCTTAAAACGAAAAAGACAAGATTCTAGAACGATGATATAATAATTGTGTTAAACTATATTGTATAATAATTGTGTTTTTTTTTCTTGTAGGGAAAATGTTGGAAAAATTCGGGTGTTTTCAATAAAGGTGGCCTTAGCCACAATGTGCGCCGGGAAGCTGATGGATAAATTGAGATGTAAGTACCATTCATTACTTTGTTTATGTGGACTCCTTAAGAATCAATTACATTGGGCGAGTTTACAAGGGAGATTCACTATCTGTTAGTAAACTCGCTCAGTGTAATTGTATTATTTGCTAACTAGCAGATTGTTGACTATCTACGAAAAAAGTTGAAAGGTCGTCAACTTTACTTGCTACACGCTAACTCGTGATTGGTTTATTTATGTTTTCAATATGGCTGCCAATAAACAGCTGATTTCGACTGCCAAACATCTGACAGAATTGGTTCACGCAGGTGTCGTTATTCTTGTTACTGGCGCTAGCAGCGACCTCAGTTTCCCACGCTGCTGAGCGAGTGGACAGTTTTGTGTGTCATCATGACAATCTCACTCGCCGACCCACCCGCTTTTAAACTTAGTAGATAGTAGCTTGTAAACTAGCTGAATGTAATTGAGGCTTTAAATAGTAACCATTCAGTTTGTTACTTTAAATATCATTACAGGCGAACCATAGTGGGGTTAATAATTACATGCTAAAAATATATGTACATAAATTGTGAAGAAGCAATAAATAAATAAATAAATAGTAGATTTTACATAGCTCCTTATAGGTTGGCCCTGAGGAAAATGATTTTCCTCAGGGCCTATGTCAACTTGGGGGATGCTGTGTGGAGGATCTGTTTTCTGGTTCAAGTTCTGGTAATCTGTGAATCAGTGTATGCAGGAGTGACAGACGTATAAATCCATCCCTCCAACTGAGGCGCAAGGGATCGAGAGAATTTGGCTGGAGAGGTCAGAAAGCTTCCCCCAACCACTCTCTCGATCCTATGACAAAACTGACATAGGCATCTCACCTCACCCCATGAACATGGCACCCCTGCTACGTCACTAATTATACACTTGGGGTGACCTATGGCAGAGGTGTGTATTAATTGGGTTCGGAGGACTCTCACCCCTTTCCCAAATTGAAATATTTGGTGTATGAGACCTTCTTGAATAATCTGATAATGTGTTGTGTTGCAGACGTGTTCTCGCAAGTGTCAGACGGGTCGGGACAGCTGATCAGGCGCCGGCTAGCGGAGTACCTGCGGGAAGCCCTGGCACTCCCCGCCGCCGTCTACGAGAGCCCTTCCTTCCCCTACTCCGAGAACCTTACCGACATGCTCTTCCCCGGGGTATATACCAATCATTTCATCTCTATATTAGGTGGTGTCAATTTAAAACTAAGGCAGAGAATGTTAAAATGTTGTGTATGGTCGGTCTTTCTCTATGGATGTGAGACATGGACCTTGAAAGTAAATAACATGAAAGGGTTAGAGGCTTTTGAATTGTGGCTTCACCAGAGAATGCTCACAGTCCCATGGACCGACATGATCACCAACACAGAAATTCTCAGGCGGGCTAGAGCACATAGAGAACTGCCCACATTAGCAAAAGTCAGGAAAATTTCATATCTGGATCACATACTTCGAGGGGAGAAATATCACTTGCTCCAATCAATATTAAAAGGCAAGATAATGGGTACCCGAGGGCCGAATGTCTTGGCTGCGAAATGTATGAGAGTGGACCAGTATTAAAAGTGTGGAGGAGCTATTGCAAGATAGAGATACATTTACCAGGGTGATCGCCAACGTCGGGGGGACCTGATAGGGTACAAGAAGAAGAAGGTGGTAATACGTCAGCCTACTTATAACCTTCCCATCCATCAATAGATTCCCATCTGATATTGATACAATTGACTTCAGTGAGATCCTTTTGATTGTTGGTGTAACTGTGTTCTTCTGTCTAATTTCCGTAATCTAATTGAGGCTGTTTGATGTTTCCAGCACGGTAAAGTGACGGTGAATGACTTCATGGACACGATGATGTCAGATCCTGGTCCTCCTTGCTTAGTCTGGTTGCCCTTGCTGCACAGACTGGCTTCCGTTGAAAATGGTAATTATTATTTCACTACCAAATCCCATTTCAAAGAATATAAAGTTGGGTAAGTTAACCACAAATAAAGTTGGGTAAGTTAACCATAAATAAAGTTGGGTAAGTTAACCATAAATAAAGTTGGTTAAGTTAACCATAAATAAAGCAGTTTGGTTTGTTTTGATCTGCCCGGTTTTTTGCACAGGTCTCTGTGCTGATTTGCAACCTTGTAATTTTGCACACTTTATAAAATTAGAAATATATTTGGTTTTCTCCTTGATCTCCGTTTGCAGCATTCTGAACAGACTGCTGCCTACGGCTCTTATGGTTAGTTCAAGTGGGACCGTGTCACATCATTTACATGGCCTACGTCATCTTTGGGGATGCTGTGTGGAGGGTCGAGAAAATGAAGGAGATGATGTTCTATGAAGGAAAAAGGTATAAGGAATATAGGGTTCAGTGTGTTCAGGAGTGACGTATGTATCCACCCCTCCCACTGCAGAGCAAGACGGTGGGTCGAGAGAGTCCGGCTGAAGAGGTCAAAGAGTCCCTCTCCCTCAACCGGTCTCTCCCGATCCGGCCCGCTACAAAGTTTTGTTTTTGTTTTTTAGATTAACCGGTCAAAGGCCGTGACATTTAGCGGAAATTCGCGGAACTTCGCAAAAAAACACTAAAAAACCACAACTTTGAATTTTGAATTGAATGTTTTGTTGATAAATTTTGAGCTATTGTATATTTTATTAACTGAAACACGTTCACAACACAATAAGCTATCTACTAAAACCACATTACTTGCATTTATTACGTAAATTAATAGGTTTTATGATCGTTTTATTCGCGATACACCCATTAATTGCGACCGTTAAATTCGCGGCAAATTCTGACAGCCGATTGTCATAGAAGATATCGTTTTAAAAATATTCCAGGGTGACTAGGTGAATGAAACTTGTAGCATCTCCGAGAGTAATGACAGCGCAAGCGATTCTGACACTGTTCTCCATACAAATTGTGTACATAGAAGGTCCAAAATCGTGGACCAAAAGTTTTTTGTCGGATGGATTATTCAAATATTTGAATTATTTTCTCGCGCATGCGCATATGACGCGCGCGCCGGCGCGTCTCCGGCCTGTTAGAGGTTAACCCCACACAGGAGGTCCTGAGAAAAATAATTTCCCTCAGGGCCTGTCATCTTAGGGCAAGCTGATTGGAGGGTCTTTTTAAGTAAAGGAAGGAGAGGAAGTTCTGGGAAGAAAAAGGTATGAGGGGTGGGTAAAAATCTAGGAGACAGTGTTTCCAGGAGTGACGGACGTTTGAATCCACCCCCCCCGCTGCGGTGCAAGGCGATGGGTAGAGAGAGATCTGCTAGCGAGGTTAAAGAGTCTCCCAAAACCCGCCTAATCCAGCCCACCATGCAGCTGGTGGGCTGGCACATCTGCCGCCAAGGCCTGAACACACCTCACCTGATGAGCCTGGACACCCCTGTTAAATCACCAAATGTAGCAAACCACTTGGGGTGACGTACGACAGAAGTGTTGGTTATCCAATAAATAAATACCCGATGGTGGGAAGAAGCATCTGCCACCAAGACATGGACAAATCTCACTCCATGAGCCCAGGCACCCCTGCTAAGTACACAACCTTATTAAAATAATATTATTGCATTATGATTTCTGTTTGTTTGTTTATTCAGTGGTCCACCCGCTAGCGTGCTCCGTGTGCGGACGGGAGCGGCTGTCAGGATTCCGGTATCGCTGCTCACGCTGCAGCCACTACACCCTCTGCCAGGACTGCTTCTGGAGGGGACACACCACCGACGGACACACCAACCAGCATGAGGTCAAGGAGTACACCACTTATGTGAGTCCCCAAACACGTATTATCCGACAAGTCTAGTTCGCTACCTTCAAATATCAGTTGAGTTTTCTCTTGTCAGATTATTTATTTGACTATTACAAATGGGGTTGTAGTCGCAGATATGCGAGGGCTGTCCGTAAAATAAGATCTCCAAGGTACTGCAATTCGCCAACACTGGCATACAGCCTGGTTCCCCCACGCCAAATCCCCATGATGCTGCATTCTCTGCGAAGCTTAATCTCGGCGTGGCAGCCATTCGCGATGGAGCTTACACTGGCCGCACCCACCAGGCGTGAATAAGGAACTCCAGTGAAAAATATTATGACCAATAAACGCTGATTCTGAATATGTAAGTTTTATTTAAAAATATTAAATGCAGAGTTTTTAAAAAATTATTCAAAAGTCCATTTTTAATCGGGTCGTAAAAACATGCCGTCAAGTTGGCAATATTGAAATGTTCAGTAGTGAAGCGTCACTGTTCGTCGTGTCGTGACGTCACCGTAAAGTCATTGTATGGGAATGTAGGTGTATGACACAAGCCATCGTATTAATTTATTCGTTTATTTACGTACTGTTTGTAGAGATTTAGTTGTTGTGTTTATTGAAACTTTATTTAGGTCTAAATAATGTTTAAAAAAAAAGGTATCTCTTATTAGTTTATCTCTATTATTGAAAATATTCAAAAACTACTGCACGAAAAAAATAGTAATGCTATTTCTAGGGAGAATACTTCGAACAACGGAATACAAAATGGCGGCAGTTGATCAGCTGATTGCCCTATCCTATAGTAACTTTTCAGGAGTGATGACGTCACATGATTCACCACACATACGGTGGTTTTCGGGGATCTTGAAAAATTAAAATTTTGACAATTATTTTATCTATTAAAACTAACTCTAAAAATAAAAATGCAGTTATTTAAGTTAGAAGGTCATTATTCACTAAAAAAAAAAAAAATTGGCCTGGAGTTCTCTATTACGCTCTGTAATTCGTTTTTTGTGGGCAAAGATCAAAACCCCGGTAGACATCGTTCTCAGCTACGTGAAGTGTACGGAAAACAGTATATGAGTACGAAAAACGTGCTTTATCCTCTACTTATTACCATTTTTAATACTATTTTTAATACTTATTTTACCTGTTTTCTAAGTACTTTTTATTAGAAACTAGGAATAAAAGTGTTATAATTAGTAGTTTAATCACTTTTATTCGAACCAACATTTTTCTTGGAGAATTCAACTTGTGGCACTTGATTGTCCAATTTATATGAAAAGTAAATAAAATCACAAAAATTTTTATATCTTCTAACGTTTTAATCATAACAAACAAAAATTATAATACCTTTTTTCTTCTACAACAAATAATCTTAGTACTTGTAAAAAATAGTAACACCGAGCGGTAGGTGGGTAAAACTCACCAACCGACGACTTTGCCAATGTATATATACCTCGCAGAGCTGTTGTTGACTAAATCCTTGTTTCTTGTCCTATCCTCACCTCCTCCTGTGCAGCTACTGTAGGCTAATGACCCCCAGTACATGAGGGTCATTAGCCTCCTTTCAAACATGATTCCAAGATCTTTCATGGTGGAGAGGTGTTTCAAACCTCGGGTGTTTACATAACAATATATTGTGTTAATTGTTGTTTGCAGAAATCCCCCTCGAAGCAGATTGGCCACTCGTTACGCAAGTCATTCCGCTGTGTTCCTGACAGAGCCAGACCCTCCCTGCCCCGCTTCCCTGATCAGCCCGAGAAGACCCTTAACCTGAGTCACATAGTGTGAGTCCAAGTACTATTACTCACCAATATGTATTGTTAGCAGCATATTTAAATATTGCCGCCTCACACGTTTGGTTCGTTCATCCGCCCGCCAGTTACTACTAGCGCCTCTGGCGGCCAACAGGGAAACTACATCCAGCTACTGCGGTCGGTAAACTACTAACTCCTCCTGGTTGGCAAGACTGGACTAGAGCTACCAAAAGCACGGACAGCCAACGGCTGGAAATACAAATGGCAGAACGTAATCTTGCCGATTCTTGAATGTTGTTATTGTCAATTAATGTGGAGACAATATATTTCATTATAAATATTAACTTAGTTTTTTATTGTTGCTAACGGTATATAATATCTATTATCGACCAACAAAGTCTACACAGGGCGCATGGATGTTAAAAATGACACCGAAACAAAATTGTTGGTTGTCTCTTGAAGGTCTCTGGAGGTCTGGAATAGCGCATATATCGAGCTCCAATACGTGACTTTCTTCGTCTTCCAAACAAGCGGTTTTCGCACTATATTGATTGAGGTCATATTCGGAATGAAACACTTGTGTTAAATTATTGGTACATTGGTTAATTGCTATAAATAGTTCAGATAAACTTGCAATAAAGGTGATATGGTTTTAGATGCTGGCTGAAAGGAATGATTGAATTTTTGCAAAGAATTGATAACAGTAGTTTTGAATGACTTGATACTTTTGCTTCTCGTGAAAGCACAGACAAAGACAATTTTGTTGTATAAAAATGAAGATAAAATGTGACACAGATGTAAAATTGAAAGTAAAAGAGTCCATAGACCGAAATGAATCAAGACAAATTTAAATATTACTTAACCTGTCATTTGCTGGAAGCCCTCCCGCAGGCTCTGAAAAAGTTTTTGCTTTTTTTTAAATGCGATTTTAACCCTTATGCATAAAGAATCTGTAGGAAGGACAAGGTCAAAATCGTTTGCGCCAATATCATTCTTGTCGTAACCGATGGTTTCAATAATCTAGCTAGTCTAGAATATTTTTAAATTAATTTTTTATGTCTTTGCGGGTCAATTTTTGCAAATGTCAAAGGCAAAAAAAATCAGAGTTTTACGTTTTCAAATGCGTATAAAGGTCCTTATTTATTTGCAAACGCGTTTGAATTGTGTGTTTTCATGTTGGGTATGTATTCAGATTTGTGTAGAAATAATAAAATCAGTTTATATTTGTGTGATTATTTTTTTTTTTTTTTAGTTCTATTCCGTAAAAACCTCTTACGATATTATCACATAATATACACGAATAATAAGATATATTATTTGGTAAACAGAAAACAAGATTATTTAAATGTAAAATGAAGTAAAATATTGCAAATAGGGCGACATAACACTCAACAGGCGTTGGTTGCAGGATTTTTATCTCAGTATATCTGCTACAGCACAATATAGACCTCACGCCGCTCTTCTGTATTATTACCATTTTTTTGACTTGTGTTTTATTGCTCAGAAAAATTACACTTGTGCAGTGATTCAGGCGGAATGCTACAGACAGAAAAGCTTGGATGCACCTTGTCGAAGCGAAGGAAGATGTTGAGAAGTAACTTTTAAATATTAGTAATGTGTGCTGTTTGTTTGTCTGTTTAGGCCGCCCTCTCCCGTGGCGATGCACAATGGCTTTCCAGATCCATACGGGGGCCACGCTCCCCATCCCGGGCACACTGGACACACGGGCTCCCTGGACTCCAGGGCCCCTAGACCCATGCACCACGGTAATTTTTTTAATATATATTTTTTTAATATTAGCTCCACACTGAAGGCATTGATGAAAAAAAATTTGTCTCAGGGTCTTTTGTTCTTTTTATCTAAAATCATATTTGTCAGTTAATGGTTGATTGAGTTGATTTAATATTGTATTCAGGAGACATGGGAGGAGGGGATGACGAGCACAGGTTGATAGCCAGGTACGCCGCCAGACTCGCACAACACAACACCATGGTGAGATATATTTATTTTTATATATGCATATAGTCGGCACAAATTGTTTTACACATTATTGGGACTCTTGCACAGGGATTTTTAAAAAATTTGGGAAAATTAGCACCAAATCTTATAATTAACATATACACAGGTGTATCAGTATATATCCGACTTTAACCCGCGATTCCTTTGCGTACTTGGAGTAAAAAATGTACATAGAATTCTGTTAATTCGAACCCCAATAATTCGAAATTTTTGCCAAAAAAATCCTCAGAAAAAAAAACTTTTTAATAGGGTACATGCAGTATATATAATATAGTATTTTCAATGCATTTAATATATGTAAAAAAATTAACTAAACTCGAATATCGTACTTAAAATCCCCCAAAAAAATTATTAAATTAATTAATTCACTTTTAAAGTTGTATGAAAATTCAAATACCAAAAACGAGTCATCAGACTGGCTACATTGTGACGTCACAACGCACCCACCGAGTCCCACGTGAAGTTGTTTTTGTTCCAGTTGCTGGTTTGAATAAGTTTGATAGTCATAATCGTTTAGTTACGCATCTTAAGCCCATTCGTTTGTATAAAACATATATTGTAAATACATATTATCATGACAGACAGTGGTTTTCTACAAGGACAATCTGATAATTTGCCAAAAATCGACACGATTATGATGGCAGTTTTTTAATGCACCTGGGTTGTGGATAACATACCATCAAAGCCGAATTTCTACGACCGATTTTCGAACCTTTTGTTTGTAGCTGCGAAGAAATTCATCCCTAGAGGTTACAGAAAAGTGTATATCCCAACATGGAGCTCAGAAAGCAAACGCCTTCTAACTGAATACGAGAGGAACAACGACCCAGACACTGCTTCTGATCTTCTCCAGTCTCTGGATGACGGGCGCATGAACAGGTGGAACGAACTAATGGAAGAAATGAGTTTCGAACACTCGAGCAGAAAAGCGTGGCAAACACTCAGGCGACTCGGAGCTGCAAATCAGCCAATTAAGACAACCCCCAAAGTGTCCCCAAATGCTGTTGCTCACCAACTACTCCGCAGTTCAAAAACGACAACAAGGTCTAATATAAGCCACCAGATCAAAAAATCCCTGAAAGCGGCGCGGCTAAAATGGCCGGTGAACCCTAACGATGTGGTCGCCGTTACAGCTGATGATGTAGACATCGCCCTCACTGCAACAAAAGCTGGGAAAGCAGCTGGATGCGACGGAGTTCTTCCAGACTTTCTGAAACATGCTGGGCCACGGACAAAGTTATGGATCGCAAAACTGTTTACTGAAATTTTTAAAACTGGAGTAATTCCAAATATCTGGAAAAAAACTAAAGTTATTGCGATCCTCAAACCCAACAAGCCAACAGAAGATCCAAACAGCTATCGGCCCATCTCGCTTTTAAGTACCATGTACAAACTCCTAGAGCGAGTGGTGCTCCGCAGACTTACCCCAATTCTGGAGAAAGTGGTTCCACAAGAGCAAGCTGGCTTCAGACCAGGCCGTAACTGCTGTGACCAGGTGCTAGCTCTGACAACACACATCGAATCTGGATTCCAGAAACGGCTTAAGACTGCGGCAGCGTTCATTGATCTCTCTGCGGCTTACGACACGGTGTGGCACAAAGGCCTCCTTGTCAAGCTCTACGACACCATAGAGGATGGCAACACAGTACGACTTATTGAGCAACTACTAACTGGCCGTACTTTCAGGGTTTTTCTAGGAGGGCTAAAAAGCAAAAAAATGCACCTGAATAATGGCCTTGCCCAAGGCTCAGTACTGGCCCCATCGCTCTTCAACATCTATACACGAGATCTTCCTCACACTGAAGGCAGAAAATTTGCTTACGCAGATGACTTCGCCATCACAGTCCAAGCCAAAACCCTCAATGCAGCAGAAGAGATCCTTAATTCTGACCTCAAGGCTATGGAAGAATTTTTCCTCAATTGGCGACTAAAGCCGAATGGGTCGAAAACAGTTGTGACAGCTTTCCATCTCAGTAATTCACAGGCAAACGCAAAACTCTGTGTTCAGTTTGATGGAAAAAATATTTACCATGACCCCCATCCCCGCTATCTTGGAGTAACTTTGGACAGGAGCTTGAATTACCGGAAACACATGGAAACAGTGGGCAAAAAAACCAGGACAAGACTAAACTTAGTCAATAAGCTGGCTGGTACTAGCTGGGGATGCGACGCCAACACGCTCAGAACGGCATCCATTGCCCTGGTTTTCTCAGCAGCTGAATACTGTGCTCCAGTATGGGCCAGAAGCGCCCACACTTCCATGGTTGACGTTCAGCTTAATGCCACAATGCGAACCATCAGCGGAACCTTAAAATCGACTCCTCTTCCTTGGCTCCCCGTACTTGCAAATATAACCCCGCCAAATATCAGGCGAGAGATTGCAACACTGAGGGAATACAAGAAGGCGCTGCAAAAAAGCGAAATACCCTTGCACGATGATGTCGTTTCTCACCCGGCATGCCGCTTAAAGTCTCGAAAACCCTTCTGGACGGAAGGAGAAAGACTCCTTCGAACACCTCTAACCCCAGAAGATAGGTGGAAGCTTGAGTGGCAATCAGCCAACGTCAAAAACGCCCATCTCGTGCAAGACCCCACTGAGAGACAGCCTGGGTTCTCATTGCCTCGCAAACTCTGGACTGCCATCAATAGGATAAGGTGCTCCCATAGCCGTTGTGCTCATATGATGCATAGATGGGGCCTTAAAGAGTCGGCGACGTGTGAATGCGGTGCGGTGCAGACCACCGAACATGTGGTCAACGAATGCCCGCTCCATTCATTCCCCGGCGGGATTTATGAGGTCCACAGGGCAACGCCTGAGGCCCTAGACTGGCTCGCAGACCTAGATGTCCCCCTCTGACCCCCCACCATACGAAAGAAAAAAAATGCACCTTATTATCGCATGACACCACTTTTTACACATAATAACATCATTTGGGAAGTTTATAAATATTTTGTTTGGTGTTTAAGATGTTATATTTGTACACTTTGGTACAATACAGTATTTATAAACGGTATTTACGGACATTTTCTTCGAAAAACACATGATCAACTGAAGACTGATTACTGGATTACGACAAATGTCAGCTGTCAAGAAGTGCGCAGTGACGTCACAAAACAAAACCGCGCGAAGAAGGCGTTTTAGCCAGAATTTGAAATGTGAATATTCAAAACGTTGTTGAAGGACTATTCCTATCGTAAAAAAAATTTTTTTGAATATTCCAGTTTGTAATTTTTTTCTCTAATTTTTGGTAAAAAAAAAAGTGATTGTACCCTATTATCAGATTGTTAATTCGTAATTTGAAATTTATTTTTGTCTGCCCACGAAAATTTGTCTGTGCAATTTGAAAAAAAAATTGGATTTTTGAAAAAAATAGAATTATTTTACATACCAACAAAATTTATATTTTGTTTCCATCGATGCCTGGAATCCATTATGAGAGAGAGCTAGCTCTTTCGCCCTTTTGGTTTCAGTTTCGCGCGTGTTTATTCCCTATATTTGCCCTTTTTTTATTCGACTTGCCACATTTTCTCTCTGCTGGCAACACTAGTGACGCGCATCTCAGATCACGTGATGTTATTGTTTGTCATATAACTCGTAATGCACCAGGTAGGGATTACCTGGATTCCAGGCATCGATGGAAACAAAATATAAATTTTATTGGTAGGTAAAATTATTCTATTTTGTGTTCCGTATCGATGCCTGGAATCCATTATGAGATGTGTTTGCTCTCACCTGGTGATCTGAAAACTTAGCGTTATATGTGATGCTATTTACACTGGAGTAAAGAATGGAGCCATTGAGTGCTGGAGGTGCTCGCTTCTGGAGTGCGCCATCTCCTTCTGGTAGAACTTCCGGAAGGTGTGCTCGGACTTCCTATTCCCTCTAGCAAGAATCTCCTCTATGGGGTAGTCTTCCAACCAGTTTAAGGAAGCTACAGCCGAGCGTACACTTCCCGGGGTTGCGTGGACTCCAGCTTCTCTGAGGACTGATTTGATCCATCCCCCTATTATTGTTTGCGTTGCCGGTTTTGTTTCTCCTGATGTGGTCACAAATAGGTTCTTTAGTAGTGGACCTCTTCTGGCTGTAGAGAGGGCAACGACTTTTCTCAACCATTTAAGGAGGTTGATGTTATCTTTTTTGAGCCTGTCAGTTTCCAATCTGATTGTTTATGGTTGGCTGTGTCGGTTTTTGCCCCAAAAATTGGCCACAGGGTAATAGAGTTTCTCTTGTCGATGAAATGTTCTGGGGTGATTCTGAGCAGTGTCAAATCATGAACTCTTCTGCCTGACGCCAGGACGAGGAGTATTGCTGCCCTCCGTGACGCTTCAAACAGGGAGTCTTCTGCGGGGGAATTCTTGACCAGCCAGTCTATTACTTGTCTGGGATCCCAGATAGGGGCTTTCTCCTTGGTCCTCCTTGCCATTCAGATTGCCTTGAGAACGTGTCTTACCAAGAAATCAGAGCTGATTTTTCTCGCATTCTGAGCTGGGCCGCAGAAGGTAACAATGGCTGACTTGTGGACCTGAATGGTCCCTGGGGCTAGGCCTCCTTGAACAAATAGGTGGGCTAGATACCTAGTGCACTATAGCAACGGCTTGGGAGGTGAGAAGTTTTCTGGACTGGTTTGCTACTAAGAAGTCGTCTAGGTAGACTACAATCCTGAGTCCCTTTTTCCTTAGTAGTTTTGCTACCCAGTTTGAGAGCAGCGAGAAGATCCTTGGCGCTGATGACAGGCCGAAGGGCAGACACGTCATCTGAAGAAGCTCTCCGTTGTACACGAGGCGCAGGAACTTCCGGTGTGATCTTGCGATCGGCACGTGGAAGTAAGCCTGGGAGAGGTCGACTTTTATCAGCCAGTCGTCAGCTTGGAGGAATTCCGGGACCCGAAAATGACTGAAGAGTCTGAAGGGCTTTGAGTCTATGAAGACGTTCAAGGCCTTCAGGTTGAAGATGGGCCTGAGGGTGTGGTCTGATTTGGAGGTAAGGAACATACCTGACAGGAAGCTTGGGGAGTCGTCTGCTGCCTCCAGGATTTTTGACGCTTTCATCGTTTCGATGTGTGCGGTCATGCCTGGAGACAACCTTGTCCTGAAATTCTGCTTCAGCTCGGCTGATGGGAGCGCCAGAGGAGGTTTTGATATGAAGTGTATCCTTGCTCCTTTTAATGTTCAGGATTAGTGTTGATGCTCCCAGCTCCCTCCACACCTCCTGATACGCCTTTAGGCGTCCTCCCCAGAATGGCTCCGGCCTCCAGTCACCTCCATCGCCTCCTACCCCGATCGCTGGCCGCCTTGCGAGAGGGCTCTGGCTTTTTGGCGGGCTGCCTGTACGTCCTGTCTTTCTCCGGCCTAGGGGCAGGTCGAAAGGGCTTCCTAGGTCGGGAGGGTGGAGCCTCTATCACCTTGCTGCTTGTGAGGTAGAGGGTTAAGGTTGACGGGGGATATACGACGAGGATGCACTACCGAATATCTTGTCTCGTCCCCCGTTTGCCACGATATAGCTTGCTAGTTCCTCCTTAAAAAAAAGGTTAAAGGTTAGGTTCCTCCTTAAAGGTTAAAGAGGTGACTGGCGCTCGGAGGAATCCTGGCAAGGCCTTCCTTGATGTACGGGTCCCTTACTCCCTCTAGCAGGGCCTTTCGCCTACTTTGTAGGCATTCCGTTCGCCTTCCGCATAAAATCTGTAGGACGTCGTCCGTGGTCTTACTGTATGTTGACTCCTTGGCAAACATCCCCTGAATCTTGTCAAACAGTGTCGCAGGGGTCAAGCAGGTGCCTGGTTCGGATGCCCAGTTCACCGGTGCCTGCATGTTTCCTCTGACCGACTCTGTTTAGGATAGCACTGCATTGGAGAGGGCTCCCAGGGAACGGTCCAGGGCTGGCGCGAAGGAGTTGTTCTTATCAAACCTCCTCAGTTCTTCGTTTACCTTCAGCTCTACGGAGGCGGGCGTGGCGGTGTATACTTTCTGTGTTTCGGCATAGCGAACACGCGACCATTCCTCCGAGCCAAAACGCTGAAGAGCCGAGATAACTGCGACTCTTCTTGCGTCCGCCTTCGGAATCGGCGATTCCTTCACCAATGTGCTTGGATTGCAGAACTCCAAAATGTTTTTCTGAGCGGCTAGGCTGGCGGGCATCTCTAAAAACCCCGATTCTACCTCTTGCCGCATCTCTCCCGCGGAGTCTTCTTTGTTCGAGACCGTTTTCTCCGTGAACTCTACCCGATTCCCGGATAAAACGTCCGTCATGGCCGACATCTGTTGCATCAGGATGTCTACTCGAGGATCCCGATAGTAATGCATTTCTTCCTAAGTGTCGGATCCAGAGCTTTCGCGTGGCATTCAGCGTTTCCGAGAAACTCGTGCTTGATCATTGTTTCCGACCGGCGAAGCGTCTTTGTTGTCGATATCACTCATTTTGTTGCACAGTTTAAACACGTAAACAACCGAAAAAAACACACTAAACAATTAGTCAATTTCTCAGAAAACTATCTATCACGGTATATTTAATGTTTAAACTGAAAGAGCA
Source organism: Limnephilus rhombicus (assembly GCA_929108145.2). Lineage (NCBI taxonomy): Eukaryota > Metazoa > Arthropoda > Insecta > Trichoptera > Limnephilidae > Limnephilus > Limnephilus rhombicus. The sequence goes on along the minus strand of OV815297.1, from coordinate 12,616,425 downwards.
GGGAATAAACTTCGATTTTCGACTCAAAATTGGTTTTTTAAGTACAGCGAAACACGAAAACTGCTTTCGGCGCGAAAAAACGGCGTCATATGACAAACAATAACATCACGTGATCTGAGATGCGCGTCACTAGTGGTGCCAGCAGAGAGAAAATGTGGCAAGTCGAATAAAAAAAAGGGCAAATATAGGGAATAAACACGCGCGAAACTGAAACTAAAAGGGCGAAAGAGCTAGCTCTCTCTCATAATGGATTCCAGGCATCGATACGGAACACAAAATAAACCATATATTTCGTAATTCTGACAGACAGCCGTAGTGACAAGACGCCTTAAGGTTAAACATCACGTACGTTATAATCTACGCATTCACAGATGACGCCAATGAAATTATTTTTGGTTTTTAATACTTTTTGCATGTTACGCTTTAAAATATTAAGGTAAATTAATTGTTTGCGCCCGTACATATTTAATGTGAATATAAATGCGATTATGGACAAAACTATTTATTTATATTCATATTTAATATGTAACGGCGCAAATAATTAATTTACCTTAATATTTTAAAGCGTAATGTGCAAAAAGTATTAAAAACCTAAAATAATTTGATTGGAGCCGTCTGTGAATGCATAGATTATAACGTACGTGACGTTTAACCTTAAATTGTCGATTTATGTGGGTTATACATGGTCGTAATTCCTATAGTTACGAATTTACTCCGAGGAACCTACCCGAATTTGAAGGGGTGGCCAAGGAACTCAATTTTCAGCAACTTTTTTTTTTCTCAAAATTTCGATTCATGTGAGAATAGGCCACTTGCATGGACTTCATAACGACTTGGAAAAAATCGTGTGGATAGATTTTTTTACTAAGATTACGAAAATGTTAGTAAAAAATTTTAAAAATGTACAGTTTTTTTTTATTTTTAAATAAATAAATCCATTATTTGGGCTCGTGACGTCACTACATGAAAATGTCCCATCTCCGAAAATGTTCCCATTAATTTTATAAAATTTCACACTGATTTATTTTTTTTATATGGCATCACTTTGATTTCAGGCGAATTTTTGAATTTGACATTTAACGTTCACTAGATTTATTATTTGTTCCATGCGAGCGTATCATTTGGTTTGATTTTTTGACAGATGTTATAAAGAGAACCCCGTACATTTTACGTTGTCCATACGTGTTTTAGAGGTATAATGATAATGGTGCGGATTTTAACAAAATCAAATTTTATAATATTCTTATTATTATTATAATTTACAAGTACAAGTATATTACATTTGATTTAGTAATATAGACGTTGAACATTATAATGATTTATCAATAAGATGGATCAAGGAAAAAAATATTTATGACATTTAATATTTTTGGTATGTCTTGTTAGCCATTCGTGTGGAAAACGTTCTTTTTTTTTAAATGATTTTCGGCTATGTAATTATCGTTTTTTCGCACCTATAAAATTATGTCCTGTCTTTCCGGTTTATAAAAAATGGTCTGATTTTTCGGATTGAAATTTTTAAAAAATCGCCAGCGTTTCAAAAATACGATTAAAAAAAAAATATATATATAGAAATTTGGGACCCCCAGAGGTGTCTTGACGACGCGATGGACCCCCGACGCAAATAGCTGAGGTGGAAAAAGAGGAGATGGGATTAATATGTTTGAATTAGATACTAATTTTTCTGTTTTATATCTTTTCCAGCCAAGATCGGGCAGATCTGCTTCCCTGACTCCCGATGTGGTGAGTACAATAATTCATAGTATATCTATAAATTACAAAGGGTTCATACGGTTTACCCATTCCACCATTTCGATTGTTTTTTTAACTCAGCCGGGTCTATGCTGCAATGTATTTTAATCCCTCTGGCTAATTTGTTTGCTTTTTGGAAAAGTTAACATAGGTCTCATCGTTATAAATATGATCTAAAATGTGTTAGAAAGAGAAAACACCACGCTTTATATTCAATCATTTATAATTTAACCCTCCGATTTATCGCGAATATTCACTTAATGTCTTAAACGAAATGTCAGTTTTACGAAAACTTTGTGTTATTACCGCTTCACAATTAAAGCTCTATAAATGAAACATTTCTGAACATACCCGAATACTAAAAACTGTTTTAGAAAGGTTACGAAATAAGCTTTCAAATTGTTATATTACAAATAAATATTAACATTATTTGTAAATATAATTTAGAATGCAAACATTAAAAAAATGTAAAAATGACTCACGTGATGTTTTTATGTGAAAACGGTACTAAAATCACGGATGTAAAAAACAATCTTATTCTATTGTATAAATGTATAATAAAGTATTTTGTCACCTCACTTTTTTATCATTTCATATAAAAATATTTAATAAAAATTAACAATGTCGAGCGGCCCGTAGGCGATTTGGCGAATGTCAACTGTATGTCTGACAGAATAGGTCTTTTTATGTATTTCTATGGATAACTTGAATAGGGATGTACAGCTTGATCCACTATCGACCTTTTACTTTTTGTTTTAGGGATGTCACTAAAACAATAACGGAGTTATAATGATTTCTGTGGAGACACACGCGTTGACGTATAAACACGCTTATTGTACTTGATTGCTATTGTCATTTTTACGCGTATATCTGCTTACGTTGTTGACCGGTTAAGTAATAATTTTTAAGTTAACCACAAAATAAGTCAAATTAAGACTTTTATGATATTTGAACCAAATTTATGTAACTGAATTTTCATTAATATTTTTTTTAATGAAAAAAATGTGTCGGTAATAACTTTTATAATACACTTGTCTAAAAAAATACATCTGTGTTTTTGTTCTCGTTATAAATAATTTTAAGTTGGATACGTTTTAAGATTTTCACGGCCAAAAGTATTTTCGTTATTTGTTTTTTGGGTGTTATGCCGTGTTGCGCTACCTCCTTTTTTAGCCAATGTTTTGGACAGCGTTGCAGTGTCCATCATCAGGGCAGATTCGGTAGATGTGGGTAGATGACATCTGGATTTGCCCTGATGATGGACACTGCAACGCTGTCCGAAACGTTGGCTAAAGAGGGAGGTAGCGCAACATGGCGTAACACCCCAAAAACAAATAACGAAAAAATTTTAAGGTGAGCCATTTTTTTAACTTCTTTTATGTTTACATTCGGAATTTTAATATTTCTATTTTTTTTTTTCTAATAATAACATTTGAAAGTGTATTTCAACACCTTTCAAAATCAGCTTTTAGTTTTCAGATACCATTTATTTGGATTTTATTGCAAAGCAGAATTTTCTGACCTTCTGATAGAATATGGCCGAGGCCTGAGGGATTATTATTAAACAGCTGATATTAATCTCCAAAAAAATTCCAACTTTGGACTCGACTTATTCAAAAACGAAAGCTCAAATCAAAAAAAGTTATACCACAAAATCAACCCCGAATGAAATATAGATGCTTTAGTTTCCTGCTTGTACGTTTATTTGGCATTGGTTTCCGGACACTGTGTTTACTGCCAATGTTCATTGAAAGAGTTTTAACTGCTTCCGATGTGAGATAGACAGATTTATATATTATCCCCTCCGAAAATCGCAAATATTCACTTATAACGTCTCAAACGAAATGACAGTTTTACGAAAACTTTGTGTTCTTACCGCTTCACAATTAAAGCTCTATAAATGAAACATTTCTGAACGTAGCCGAATAGTAAAAACTGTTTTAGAAAGGTTACAAAATAAGCTTTCAAATTGTTATATTACAAATAAATACTAACATTTGTAAATATTAAAATTTAGAATGCAAACATTAAAAAAATGTTAAAATGACGCATATGATGTTTTTATGTGAAAACGGTACTAAAATCACAGATTATGTAAACAACAATACTTATTCTATTGTATAAATGCATAATAAAGTATTTTGTCACCTCACTTTTTTGTCATTTCATACAAAATATTTGATAATGGGCATATTAGACGTTTCAATTCTGCCTCGCAATTAGGTTGTAGATACCAAATTGCACCGTGTAAACAAGACATTGAATGTTTCCATGTCATTGCGCGTCATCTTTCCACCGCATTGAAAATATTCAACTTGTTTAATATTTTCAATGCGATTGGTTCTGTTGTCCTTCGTGCGCATGCGCGAATGCGGCGTTGCATGCGCGCGCAGCACTGTGCGCGCATATTGAATTGTCAAACTGTGACTGTTTATGTTGTCAACATAGAAAATGGTTTTTAAATGGAGGGAAGAGCATACGCCTCTGTTCTTAGAGCACTTTAAGAACTATCCAAGCCTGTGGAACATTAAATCAGAGGGATATAATTCCCGCGCGCACGACCTGTTTCGAAGACATTCTAAACTCTATGACAGCAATGTGATTGTATGGTCCACTTCTGTCAAGTACGTCTAAACAGCACACCCTTTCAATTATACGCCGTTCAACCAAATCGCATCAATGTGGTTGACGTGTGTAATATCGCCATAAAAATTAACAATATCCAGCGGCCCGTAAGCCATTTGGCGGGTAAAATACACGACGACCGTGTGAGTTGACAGATTAGGTCTGTTTACGTATTTCTATGGACAACTTGAATAGAGATGTGCAGCATGATTCACTATCGACTTTTTACTTTTTATTTTAGGGATGTCACTAAAACAATAACGGAGTTAGAACAATTTCTGTGGAGACACACGCGTTGACGTATAAACACGCTTATTGTACTTGACTGCTATTGTATTTTTAACGCATATATCTGCTTAAGTTGCTGACCGGTTATAATAAAGATTGAGTTTGTAACAATAAGTGTGTATTTGCAGGGTCGCGGCATGGCGGAGAGCATGGGGTGGGGCGGGGCGGAGGGGGCCCGGGCGCAACGGGAGCTGATCTCCAGTCTGGAAGCCAAGAACCGGGACATCATGCAGCAGATCGATAGGTTAAGGTACCACAGTAACCACCCCTTCCTTCCTATAGATACTAGATATACTAGTCACTAGACAGTAGACATTAGTCACTTATTGGACTGTCACCCAACATGCATGCACATCAAACTAACCTTTATCTGCTAATGGATTCAAATGTAGAAAATATTAACTATTTATCAACCACTATAATCACTGGAGCGATTTTTGCCACATATTGGCGCCATTTTAAATGTCTCCGATTGCTTTTCAGATAAAAAAGGCAATTATCTCCTTGATTCGGCAATTTTTTTTTTTAGAAATATTTGAAGCTCTCGTGTTTGTTATTTTGGATTTAAAACAAAGCCATTGAAATTTCTTATCTATTATGACCATAGATTTCGCAAATCCGAACTTCGTTGACTATTTTATAACGATGTTAAAAATATTTTTTTTCACGCAGTATTTCTGATCAGCAACGGTTAAAATTAAGTCCTTTTTCCATAGATATCCACCTTTCATTATCAAGTATACCACAGACAATATACAGAAATCGAAAATATTCTATGTTGACTCGAATAAGTACCTCTCACGGCAGTTTTAAAGTAACAAACACGCAGGGTTCGCGCGGTTATAAACTTTACGATTTTTTTGTATTTATTTTTTTAAATCCCTCAAATATGAGATAAATGGTAAAATACAGGTTAATTCATTGGCTATATAGCACTATAATAAGTTTTTATGTCTCCATGTTAAAATTCGAAGGTATGATTTTTTTAATGTTGGCGAAAAATTTAAAAAATGATCTTCTGAAAATCTCGAGCAAATGGAGAAAAAAGTTTTAACCTCTGGGAGGCCATGCCATTTCACGAAAATTTACTAAAAAAGCACCACTTTTAATTTTGAAAAGAATGTTTTGTGGATTAATTTTGAGCTATCGAGCTATTAACTGCAACACGTTCCTAGAACAATAAACTATGTACCAATACAACATTACTTGCATTATTTACGTAAATTAATAGGTTTTACGATGTTTTAGTCGAGGAACCCGCCATTAATTTTGGCAGCTAAAATTAGCGGCAAAAATGACATTTCTATGTCACAGATAAAATCGTTAAAAAATATTCTGGAGTTGCAAGGTGAATGAATTTTTGACGCATCTTATGGTGTAATGTTGGCGCAAGCGATTCTGACCCTGTTCTTCATACAAATTCTGTACATAGAAGGGCCAAAATCGCAGACAAACATTTGTTGTTCGATATTTTTTCGAATTATTTTCTCGCGCATGCGCACAATTCGCGCGCGCCCGCGCCTCTCCGGCCTGTTAGAGGTTAAAATGCGCTGTCTCAGTGGATAAAAGCTATTTACTAACGACTTAAGATATTTCCAGGTGTTCGGTTTTCGATTCGACCATTCAATTTAATTAATATCATACAAATTGTAGTGTATTGATTATTCATGTAGTTTTAGCTTCCTTCAACAAATATCGCTTAGTGAGTAATACAAAGTTTTGCATCCAAATAGATATGGCAGTTGACCATGATATCAGAAGAGTACCATTTATAGTCATTCGTGTCTTGGGCGGACACCTCCAGTCTGCCCGCGGGAGCAGAACTACTTAAAGCCTAGTTTAATAATTTCAATTTGGGAGGTGGGTATGGGTACCGCCGCCCCGGGAACCATTTATTGGATAACCAACACCCCTGCTACAGGACACCCCAAGTGGTTTGCTACGTTTGGTGATTTAGCAGGGGTGCCCGGATTCACGGGGTGAGGTTTATCCGGGTCTTGGCGGCGGATGTGTCTGCCCACCAGCTGCATGGCAGGCCGGACCGGGAGAGAATGGTTGAGGAGGTCCCTTTAACTTCTTCAGCCGTACTCTCTCCGATCATCTCCTTCGCAGTAGGAGGGATGGATTCGTCCATCACTCCTGGACACACCGACCCCCAGCTTCCTCCCCACCCCTAATACCGTTTTCCTTCCCAGAACTTCTTCTTCCCTATCCTAAAAAGACCCTCCACACAGCATCCCCAAAGATGACATAGGCCCTGAGGGAAATATTTTACTCAGGGCCTCCTGTGTGGAGCTAATGTAAAAAAAAACAAAATGTTAAAATCTTTAAATTTATAATTAATTTTAAATTATAAAATTTACCCATCTAAATTTTGATAGTTATCCCTAGGGCCGTCTGTTTCAAGGCTCGCTAAAGTAAAAGTAAAGCAAAAAACAGTTAGGGCCAGTTGTTTCGGAAAAAATCACGTCTGATGAACCGTCAAATCGCAAATGAATCGTCAATCAACGAAATTTGGGTTGTTTCACCGTTCGTCAAGTGAAATTTCAGGTCAAATTTGATGGAAATGTAACCGCTCGAATTCCGGCGGTTAGTGGAAAATTGATTGAGGGCGCATGCGCAGACGTGCGAAACTTTGCTATCTGACAGCTTGTGCAGCTCTGTGGCGGTATTAGTTATTAGTTCATTTATGCCTGTGGCACTCTGCACTACCGAAACTAGTGATTATGGCTGGACTGTTTTTGCATAAAACGTAAATAAAATATAACGATAAAAACTTCAGGATGGCAAAAGAACAAGTTTAGATATCTTTTCAATGTATAATATTGTCGACAATCGTTTGTTTTTAGAGATTGAAAATGACGTAAACACTGGTGAAAACATTGAAAAAAATACAAACTTATTTCTTGTGTAAACCGATGATGTTACAATCTATTGCCATCTTATTCGTGTTATATTTATCCTAGAATAATTTATGAGTCTACAATAATTCATAATAAAATAAATCTTTTCCCCGTGGTTGACATTTTTCCCAATCTTTCCTGATTATTTACCTTGAGAACATAGAGATTTTGTTGTATGTACGTGGTGACAACTGAAGGTTCCTTCTGATTTCTGTCAACTTCCGATTTCATAAAAGATATAAAAGAAGTTGAGTGTGTTACAATTGTATACTTACATGATTTTTGGCCAAGTACCTAAATTAAAAACAGCGCTTCGGGCCACAGTAGAGTTCATAAATACAGAATAAAGGACTGGCGCCATCACAATATTCTATTTATAACTGGTTCAACCCTCACAAAGAAAATTGCAGTTTGGGAACTGGAGTCATGACCTAGCATATTAACATAAATCTTTACCTGATACTAATAAGGCGATTAAAACACATGTCTTTATAAAACATTTAAAATATGTTGTGTAAAGGAATCTTGAGTTAATTACCTCTGATCATAGCTGTATTAAATTTACAAAGTCATACCTAATATGAACAGTATTTTATAGGTAATAAAAATCCTTTTGTGTTCAATGTTACAACTTTATTTTAAGTACAAAATAAAACGAAACCATGTCGGTTCAAATGTTTATTTATTTATATAAGTAAAAATTCTTCGTTATAAAAGTAAGTATATGTGTATATGTATAATAAGTCAGAAATTATATTTAATTAGTTGATTTACGCGGGTTAACGACGCGAAACCTAATCTGCCATCTTATTATGACAAGCAGTAATATGAAAACAATGTACCTACATCAAATTAAAAGTACATTATGCAATGGTTCTTGCCGAGGAAAACCATTTATGAATTTCACGTGTATACATTACATTTCACTATTGGTGAACCACTATAGTTCCTTGGTTCTTCTATCATTTGGTTCTGCTTGGAGGTACCTACAACCAGTATCCAAAACGCAGACTCGTCAAAATATCATAAATTCTGTTGTATTCCTCCAGAACATATGCATTTCTTATTTGGACTGCAATGACCCTAAAACAAGAATCATAATGTAATTGTAATAAGCATTTTATAAATAAAACTACAAGTACACTTCGGAGCGCGCCACGCCGCCGCGCCGTGAGAGAAGTTAGTAAAGATTCACTGCGAGATCTTACTGCGCCTGCGCGGCGGTCTGAAGCGGCGCTCCGAAGTGTCAGTATGGAGAGTGCTGATAGAATATGACATATGACCAAACGACAACAAACCGACCGAACGATATTATTACATTGTTTGCATATTTGTATTAATTAACTATACACTTTAAACAATCGTATCAGACGTTGTTTGATAAGATATTTTATTCGCAAAAAAGGATCCTCTTCAAGCCTGTCAAATAAAGTATAAAACACAACTAACCTGTATTTCACGATGTGTTTGTGATCAAGCATAGCATGTACACGTTTCGCAGTCATATAGTGAGCTTTAATTATAGTTTCCATAGGAATTTAATTCATTTCCTATATGGTTCCGGCGACATTTGAGCATTTCAACTGTAGCCGTTCCGGAGACTCATAAAATTGATCTAAAAAGGAAGAATATTTAAGTAATACGATTGCGTGTTACCATATTAACTTAACTGTACATGTAATTAATTGAATACTAATAAAAAAGCACTCACTCTTAAGCGTTTATGTTTTATTTGTAGATAAACATTACGCACGGCTTTACGATAAAGGCCGGTAAACTCTGACAGGCGACGAATTTCATAAACAACTTGTGAGTGTTGCAAGCGTTAAAAAATATTCCTTCCGATTTCTCTGGAATAATTAGTCTGATTCGGCGGGGAACACTGTGTGAAATTTTCGAATGTAACGAATGTTAAATTTAATTTGAAACAACCCAATTCTGATTTGACAAAAATCAACGGAATGATTGCGTTACATTTGAAAAATCAAGAAGAATCTGAACGATTGTTCAGGTTTTCCGAAACAACTGGCCCTTACTAAAGTTAAATTTCACCAAAATGCGTTTTTCAATCAATTTGACTGCTTGTTTTACGTTACTTTTAACTTTTCTATTAACTTTCCGAAAACCGATAGTTACTCTAGAGTTACTCCGCCATATTGGCATATTTGACAGTTCTCAGTTTGTTTATGTCAGTTCTGGTCGAGGTAATCTACGAAATTCCGCGTTTTTAACATAGCCATCATGATAAATATTGAAGACGATGATAGTGACGACGAATTTCTCATCCAATATGTCTTGCAGCGAAAACCAAAAACATTTCGACCCCGCGTCAATAATATGGTCATTTGGGACGATCCCGAATTTTTGGCGCGGTATCGGATGTCGAAAAATCTCGTAAATTTTGTTACGCTTCAAATACAAGGAGACATTTCAACTACTGGAAGGTAAATTATAATTTTTTTCCGTGTAATATCGCATAAGTATATTATAATAGGTCGTCATTTACTTCTAAATACTCACAAACATATTTTTATAGGAACAAAGCTGTCAGCGCCATTGACCAAGTACTTATGACATTGCGGTTTTTATCTACTGGAAGTTTCCACATCAGTAATGGTGACTTATGCGGGCTCCACAATTCTACTGTCTCCAGAGTCGTGTGGCGGGTTATTAAAGCAATTGCTCGACTAAGGCCGCAGTACATAACGATGCCAGCAGGCGAGGCGGAGATGTCTGAGGTTGCGTGTTCCTTCTATAACATTGCCAAATTTCCCGGCGTGGTAGGAGCTATAGATGGAACACACATTCCTATCCAATCTCCAGGAGGAGAAGATGCTGAGGTGTTCCGCAACAGGAAATCTGTATTTTCTTATAATGTGTAGGCTGTTGTGGACGCCAAACTAAAATTTATGGATATAGTTGCACGCTGGCCTGGCTCTGCCCATGATAACACTATTTTCAACAATAGTGCTATCAAAGGGCGATTGATAGCCAAGGAATTTAGCGATTACCACCTTTTAGGTGACAAGGGCTATGCAAATTGCGAGTACCTTTTGAAACCACTTCGCCATCCAACGACCCCTGCGGAAACTCTTTATAATGAGAGCCATATAAGGACCAGAAACACAGTAGAGAGAGCGTTCGGGGTTTGGAAAAGGCGTTTTCCAGCTTTGTCGCTAAAGCTCCGGATTAAAAAAGACAGAGTGCAGGACACAATTGTCGCAGCTGCCGTTTTGCACAACTTATGCATTCTGCATAAGGAGGTGGAGCCACCGGAAAATGGACCAAATCCGGAAGAACACCCTGACGAAGAAACGTTGGGCGGGCCCCCACTCGGTGGCGGTGGGAGAGGTGAAAAAAGGAACAGACTAATTAATTGTTTTTTTGCCAACCTTTAGCCCCATTTTTTATCTACTTATTACCTTTGTAACCTTACAAGAAATTAAAAGAATTTTATTTTTGTTGTACATTTTGTTATTTATTCCAAAAATACAGTCCACACCCAGCACAAATATCACAATTATTAAATGCTGACTATAGAACTAAAAGCAAATGACATAGTCAGGCAATTAAAATACCCACACATTAGATAGCAACGTTAAAGTGCACAGGGCTGATGTAATAATGTAATAAACCATTATCAGTAAAACATAAAAATATAGACTTTATATTGCGTCTACATAATATTACATTACATTACAGTACATCTATCCAAGATTATTATAAACTATAGCAGCAAAACATATAAATATAGATGCTACGAGTATTGTAGTATTGCCACTACATAATATTGTGTTCATTTGAGTACATCTATCCAAGATTATTATAAATTATAGCAGTAAAACATAAAAATATAGATGCTATGAGTTTTGTAGTATGGCGACTACATAATATTGTGTTCATTTGAGTACATCTATCCAAGATTATTATAAACTACAGCAGTAAAACATAAAAATATAGATGCTAGGAGTATTGTAGTATTGCGACTACATAATATTGTGTTCATTTGAGTACATCTATCCAAGATTATTATAAACTACAGCAGTAAAACATAAAAATATAGAAGTAAAATAAAGATGCTACGAGTATTTTATGATTGCATATTATATCTACATAATATTGTGTACATTTGAGTACATTTTTCGAATTATTATTTTATTACATATTGAATGAAGCTTATAACAATAACTTATAATAGAAGTGGTGTTTACTAAGTTATTGTTCTACTTTAAATTATAATGTCACATCACAAGGTATCTGCTTCATATGAACATATAATAATTAAACAGATGATACTAACAACTATTTTTTTTCTTTTTCTTTCTTGAGAAGTAGCTCTGCCAACTTCTGTTGAGCTTCCGCAGCTAGGCACTCAGCAAGGGCCTTCCTCAGGTGTAATTGGTGAAGCTCCACTTCTCGAGCTTCCTTCCTCTTCATGAAGTCTTGACTCTCGTCAAAGTACTCGATCTTCCTCTTCGTCATAGAGCTAAGGTTTTTTCTTAATATGGCCGGAGTGACGGCAGACTTCTTCTTTGAACCTGCAAACAATTAAATTTTTATAAATGCATTGTCTTGACAGTACAAACATTCTACAATGTAAAACAATATTAAATGCAAATGAGAGAAAGCTATAAAGCATATATGAATCGTTGAGTTCCAATTCCCGCCCTGATAAATTTTGGTCAAAAATTAGGTGTGAATGCCATCTGATGTGGTTTCTCACAAGGAATGCAATGCCATTGTTATTATTTCCAAAAGTCTTCTAGTTTCTTTATATATCGTGTTTAGATATGGGCCTATAATAATTAAAAAACGTTTTTTTTTAAAATATATAAAACATTTAATAGAAAATAACAAACTTTTTCTTGATTTGCTACACATTTATTTGATACACAATTTGATAACGTTTTTCTTGATTTACTCAGAAAATCAATTAGGGCAGGTTTTGGAACTCAACGATTCATATGTTTGATACTAGTTTGTTACCTGTTACAAGTGGACTGGCCATCTTCCTTTTGATTATGGGCTTTTCAGCGCATATCACATCCTCCTGCTGCTTCTCCTGTTCCTCCAGCTCACAGCTCAAAGGTACAGCAGCAGCTTGATCCACTTCTACCAGCTCCATGGCAGCAGTGGTGGTAGGGTAGTTCAACATACCGGGGTACCCTACGAAATGTATTGGATGTACATAATGATAAAATGATAGGTTTTCATTAGTATGATAGAGGCACTTTCTACACTCATCTGGTTTTGTATATGTATATATAAATTATGATTGAGTTAAATATATATAAAATAATACCATCACAATCTGAAGTAGTCGTTTCACCCACCATGGACGTTTGCATTATGCCCTTGAGCCACAATGTGGTCTCAGAGACATCAGACGGGGGCGGGCCACCACCCGTCTTCCTCTGTTCTTGAACCACATTGCTCCATTCCTAAAACAAACATACATATACCGTATACTACCTAAATTATGGAACTTTTGTGAAAAAATAGGAGAACGAAAGACAATAGAATTATACTTACAGTTTTGGCCACCCTTTTCAAGTTACCGAATTTGAATTTTAATTGGCTTGCCGATCTAGGCGTGGGACCTGGCATGTTGCAATTGAATTCTGCAGCTATTTGGTTCCATACTTCAATCTTCTGCTGGTTGGTACCAGAATCGGTCTTTTTATTAAACAATATTGACGAATATTTCGCCACCAACTCGTTCAGTTTAGAAACTTCTCTCACGGAGAAATTGCTGGCCTTGACTCTGTAATAATAAAATGTAATCAGTAATCATATTACCATAACGTATATTAAAGCCATGACATTAAACAAGTAAAACCACATAGTTGTGCTTACTTCTTCACATATTCTGCCATATTTAAAGTTGAATCTAGTTGAACAAGTAAACAAAATGCGGCCGGATGTTTTGACAGTTCATACGTTTTTAAATTTAGTTTATGGTGTGGCCGCACCAAAAAATAATGCGGTGCGTTTTTATTCACAATTCCGAGGTATATTCTGCTCTTTAGACTGGCAACTTTGATAACTTTTACTTTAGCGAAAATACACTTGAAACAGCGCGCGGTCATATTTAACGTCCTCGTTCCTTTAACTGACAGTTAAAATTTAACTTTAGAACACGATTTAACTTTCTGTTGAAACAGACGGCCCTAAGAGTTATATTAATTTTAACAATACAGTACTCTCAGTAAGCTTCCACCCCAAATAACTAATTTAACCAAAAGTCAAATTAAAATGTATATTCCCTTTGTTTAAAAATGTATATATTAATTTAGTAGGCGGCTGGCGGAGGCAAAATGTATGGCGAGCGATATGCTGAAATAGGCCAAAACCAAATGTTCTTTTATAGCTTAGTCTGTTGGCCTCATAAAACAAATTTGATCGGTTAAATAACTATAATTTAATTGTTTTGCCTTAACCGGTCAAAGGCCATGCCATTTCGCGGAAATTCGCGGAACTTCGCAAAAAAACACTAAAAAACCACCATTTTAAATTTTGAATTGAATGTTTTGTTGATAATTTATAATAAATTTTGAGCTATTGTATATTTTATTAACTGAAACACGTTCACAACACAATAAACTATCTACGAAAACCACATTACTTGCATTTATTAGGTAAATTAATAGGTTTTATGATGTTTTATTCGCGATACACGCATTAATTGCGACCGTTAAATTCGCGGCAAATTCTGACAGCCGATTGTCATAGAAGAAATCGTTTTAAAAATATTCCAGGGTGACAAGTTGAATGAAACTTGTAGCGTCTCCGAGAGTAATGATGGCGCAAGCGATTCTGACACTGTTCTTCATACAAATTGTGTACATAGAAGGGCCAAAATCGCAGACCAAAAGTTTTTTGTCGGAAGTATTATTCAAATATTTGAATTATTTTCTCGCGCATGCGCATATGACGCGCGCGCCGGTGCGTCTCCGGCCTCCCAGCGGTTAATGATGAGTGGTTCTGGAATTTTCGTTTTGTCATAATGATAATGATTTTGGTGATAATGTAATTTTTTAGATATCATCATGGTAATATATTTTTTTTACATGTAACTAATATTTTGTGTTGTAATATTATGTACCTATATGACTTTTTAGTGTTAACAACAAGTAATGTATTTTCCATCCAATATATTATTTTAGAGTGATTCCAAAATTCCTTTCATTCCAAGATTCCAAAATTCCAAAGAACTTTCTCTCAATGGTAGTAGATAAAAAAATGTAAAGAAACATTACCTTTTATGTTCCTGATAGTTTTATTAGAGTGCTCACAGAGAGGGTGCGGGTCATTTAGAATGAGACGTGCAACTAATCCATTATTGTCAATCCTTATGCCCTTTCTCCATGGGGATACACAAATATCCGATACTCATGTCGAGATCACAAGATCCGCGTTGCCACCAATCATTGTTGAATTCTCGAAATGTCAAAGCTAGAATGCTTCTACACAGTGGCGTAGCGAGGAGGGGGGGGCGCGGACCGCCCCAGGTGCCACCCGAAGGGGGGTGCCACTCGACCAAGATATTGCATACACATGAACACGGTCTGTTATTAATATTTTCGTAACCCTATGGCTCCCCATGGAGTGACCCGAATTTTGTGTCGGTTGGTCTTTTATAGGCGGAATAGCCTACATTCTGAAATTCTCTAGCCCCCCCCCCCCCCCAGGATGGGCCAACTTTCACAGGGGGGGGGGTGTTATGCCCCCCCCCCCGGGGCGTAGTGTCACCCCCACCCATGTTAGCTACGCCACTGCTTCTACAACGTCATTCGTAACAGTTGTCTTAGCTGTCATTTTTATTTTCTGTCATTCTTTGTCGATTGTTTTGTTACTGGCACTGTTCTGTATCTGCGAGCCCTGTGCAGTACGCCCCGTTTTTGAAAGGCTAACTTAACTCTGGCTTCGATGGAAACCCCGTACCTGATCACTTATAGTTACACCAAGCATATCAATGGAGGGCCTATTCGGCAGATTGCTTCCTTTGAAGGAGACTAGATTTTCATTTAGATCCCTTTTCGACGTATTCAAACATGATTGGGTCTTTGAAACATTATATTTAATGAGATTATTCTTACCCCAAGAGCAAACACTCTCGAGGTAACCGTCCTTTATTTGCTTCAAAGCCCTCCGAGCTGTTGGAGTTTGTGTGCCCTTTGGGAGCTTTTTAAAGAAAAACTTTTATGGACTATACTGTCATCTGCGTAACAATGAATTGGTGCACATGACAAAAGGTCATTGATGTGCAACAAGAATAAAGTCGGATATGGAACCGCTCCCCATTGATTCGCAATCGTATATCTGCCACTACATTACCATTGTCATTGGTTTTTCATTTGCTTGTGATGGTTCCAGGAGACAGCAAGACCTGGAGGGGGGAGGCGGGGGGGAGATGCTAGTGGGGGAGCTGCGTGCGCTGCGCCAGAGGAAGGGGGAGCTGGAGGGCCACCTATCGGCCTTGCAGGACTCGCGCAGACACCTCATGGGGCAGCTGGAGGGGCTCATGAAGATGCTCAAGGTAGTAGTGTCTGTTTCTGCAAACAGTTTGGTACATAGTCCAAATTTAGAAAACACATTATTTTTATCTGGTTTATACAACAACAAAAAAATTTTAAAGTTATAATTTCCAGAGAAATAACGAAAAATAATTTGACATTTTGGACTCACTATTTGCACATCATAAACGTTAATATCTTGGTTACATGTTTATCCACACAAGCAAAAGATATTTATTTTTGAAAACACGATTTACAAAGAAATGCTTGTTTTGGAGAAAAAAATGAAGTCTATAAAACTGCTTTAAAGTTCAAAATCTCCTACTTACGAACCCCTTTTTTGTCGATGGTTTTGTTGTAAAACGTGGAAAAATTTTTTTTTAGTAATGATAATAAAATATTTAAATATTTATGTCTGAGCTTCACAAAATAAAATAAAACACACTTTTTGGCTATGTTTTTTTTGTGAATTGACCAAGCGGCTGGTGTTAACCGGTCAAAGGCCAGGCCATTTCACGAAAAAACACTAAAAAAGCACTATTTTGAATTGAATGTTTTGTTGATTAATTTTGAGCTATTGTATATTTTATTGACTGAAACACATTCACAACACAATAAACTAACTACCAAAACAACATTACTTGCATTTATTACGTAAATTAATAGGTTTTACGATGTTTTAGTCGCGGAACACGCATTAGTTGCGACGGTTAAATTCGCGGCAAATTCTGACAGGTCAATGTCATAGACGAAATCGTTTTAAAAATATTCTAGGGTTGCAATGTGAATGAAACTTTTAGGCGTCTCATAGAGTAATGTTGGCGCAAGCGATTCTGACACTGTTCTTCATACAAATTCTGTACATAGAAGGGCCAAAATCGCAGACCAAAAGTTTTTTGTCGAAAATATTATTCAAATTTTTGAATTATTTTCTCGCGCATGCGCATACGACGTGCGCGCCGGCGCGTCTCCGGCAAATAAGAGGTTAAGAGAAATACAGGGTGTTAAGGGACGTACTTGACTTACTTTAACCAGTGATTCCTGACATTATTTGGAGTAAAAAATGTAAATGAAATTTTGGTCTCCGGTGACATTTTTGATGTTTTTTTTTTTTTTTTTTTTTCTACAAAAACATAAAAAAATGGTAGTTGTTTAACAGTTGGAGGTGGGGTAAGGGGTTCGTCAGACACCCGGCTGAGTGACCAGTGACGATGTGCGGAAGAAATTTTTTTTTGTTTGATTTTGAAGAAAAAAATTTTGAAAAAAAAAAAGAAGTCGTCAAAAAAAGTCACCGGAGACCAAAATTTCATTTACATTTTTTACTCCAAATAATGTCAGGAATCGCTGGTTAAAGTAAGTCAAGTACGTCCCTTAACACCCTGTATAAACGCTAGAAATATTTCGAATCTCATGCCTGCAAAATTTTAAATCGAGCGTCTTTTTGCACGAGGCTAGTAAGCGAAAAAGTGGTTTTTATTTATTTTGTGCATAATTTTATAAGAACGAAAAAAAGTTAGAACATGGAAAACCTCAAAAATAGTCTTAGCCATAAAGGGGTATTTAAAAAAAATTGTTTCTTGTATTACTTCATAGTTATGTTATGAAAAAACATTTTTTTTGGTGGTTTACGCTTATATTTTTTGTTACGTAAATAATAATGTTATTGTAATTCCAATACATAGAAAATCTAGTAAAAGCTTCGATTTATCCGTAGCAAATTTTTTGATATTCATACTGTAAGCCGATTCGTCGTAAAGATTAATCAAAATAGTATCTAAATAGGATTTCACATGTATATTCATCTTAAACGGGAATTTATTGTTACCGGTCTGATCCCAAATTTTGCATCACCGGTTGGGAAAGTTTGGGAAGTTGTCGCCTTAGTTCTTAATTGTCCAAACGACCATTAGAAAATTTTACAGGAGTAGTTTTTCTTTAATTTTTTCAATGAAAGATTATGATAGGTGTTTAAGATAAAGCTATTTCCGTAAAGGTAAAGGTCTCATTAGTTTAAATAATTCTTAGTTAACCCCTCCGAAAATCGCCAATATGCACTTATAATGTCTCAAACGAAATGACATTTTACGAAAACTTTGTGTTATTACCGCTTCACAATTAAAGCTCTATAAATGAAACATTTCTGAACGTAGCCGAATAGTAAAAACTGTTTTAGAAAGTTTACAAAATAAGCTTTCAAATTGTTTTATTACAAATAAATATTAACATTTGTAAATATTAAAATTTAGAATGTAAACATTAAAAATAGGTAAAAATGACTCACATGATGTTTTTATGTGAAAACGGTACTAAAATCACAGATTATGTAAACAACAATACTTATTCTATTGTATAAATGTATAATAAACACTTTTGTCACCTCACTTTTTTATCATTTCATATAAAAATATTTAATAAAAATTAACAATGTCGAGCGTGGTCGAGCCGCCCGTAGGAAATTTGCTGGGGAAAAATTTATGTCAACCGCGCGACTGATAGCATATTCTTGTTATGTATTTCTATGAACAACTTGATAGGGATGTACAGCTTGATCCACTATCGACCTTTTACTTTTTGTTTTAGGGATGTCACTAAGGAGTTCGAACGATTTCTATGGAGACACACGCGTTGATGTATAAACATGCTTATTGTACTTTGCTATCGTATTTTTAACGCATATATCTGCTTAAGTTGCGGACCGGTTAAGTGATTAACTATCATTTTTTATTCTTTATTTTTAATTCTAAAGTGGAGATTGAACAAAAATTAAAATGGTTGTTTGGACAATTAAGAACTAAGGGGACGAAGTGTGGAAAAGGTTGGGAAGTATTTTTTTATAAGTAAGGCTGCTTGCTATTGTCTACCTGAGAGTAAACATAACACAACTAAAGTTATTTGTACAATTTTAAATCGATTCCAGAACCAGCAAGCTTCTCCTCGCTCCACTCCGACTTCCTCTCCCAGATCTGCTCAGAGTCCCCCGCCTCCAGGCTCCAACAATCCACAATCTGAAAGGTAAATTTATCATAAACATGTGAGGCTATTTCCATCAGCTTAATGGTACTGACAGACATGATCATTAGTAGCACGAGAGCATGCTACTAATGAGCAAAGGCTACTTAGTTTGTGTCTTTCAGTGACATTGCTAGTATTAAGCATGCTACTGGATTCGTGGGTGGAAAGGGAAGTGCTCTAAGCATGCGTGAACAGTCTTGCTTATGAGTATGCTCATTTCGATCTGGTCTCGGTTAGAACCCAAATCAACCGTTTTATTTTCTTTCATCAAAAGATTTTTAAATACAGTGGAGCGTCGATTATCCGAACGTCGATCATCCGAACGACCGCTTATCTGAACTACTACGCCCGCCCGACCCGCGCGTGCCTACTCTCGAAAACGTCTACAATGCAGACGAAACCGGGCTCAATTTGAAAGCTTTGCCACGAAAAACTCTTGCTTCACGTCGTGAATTAGCAGCATTTAGCTTTGGTTACAACTTAGCCATTAGCATTGGTCCTAAAATAAGCAAGGATCATATCACTGCCTACGCATGTGCTAATGCTACTGGCAGCCACCGATTGCCCGTGCTTGTAATTGGTAAAAGCAAGAAACCACGTTGTTTCAAA
Organism: Limnephilus rhombicus; assembly: GCA_929108145.2. Lineage (NCBI taxonomy): Eukaryota > Metazoa > Arthropoda > Insecta > Trichoptera > Limnephilidae > Limnephilus > Limnephilus rhombicus. The sequence continues at coordinate 12,596,720 of OV815297.1, read as the reverse complement.
CAATTTAATATATCTGCGATGCCTATTGTTTACACTTCGCAAAAGAGTTCTTGGATGGATAGTACAATTGTCTTGGAATAGTTTACAGAAAATTTTATACCCTCTGTAAAAGCCCATCAATTAAAAAAATGGTAAAAGAGCGAAAACATCTTTGCTTCTTCATAACGCCCCAACTCATCCTTCATGAAATGAAAATGACGAGTTTGTAAAAGTTATGTTTCTTCCACCTAATGTGACTTCATTATTACAGCCCATGGATCAAGGCGTTATTGAGGCTTTCAAACGGTATTATAGAAAATAATTTTTACGTAAGTTAATTTTGGAAAAAGGAAAGGAGGGAGAAGAAAGCCTGATAAGAAATCATAAAAAGATTGATTTGGTATTCATTCACCGCTTCGTAATATGGAAGTACATAATATATGTATGGCTCGATTATCCGAAAATACCGGTTATCCGAACACCCACGTCCCCCAATTAGTTCGGATAATCGACGCTCTACATTGCATTGCTATTATTTAGCAATCAGATTATTTTGTTGACGAATAAAACTGACTCTATTTGTTGAAATTTATTTGACAAGAGCTTGCCCGTAAAGAGCATGTGTATTTAATTGTTGGCTTTGAGCATGCTTATTTATGAGTATGCTCAAAACATGCATGCTCATTTATAAGTAAATGTGTACAGTTGATGATTATGCTCATAAGCATGCGCGTAATGCTTCATTTCTTTCCTTTCCCACCTTCCCCTCTCACCTGAACACATTTAAGGCATTCTGTGGGTGCCCCAGTGGGAGTGAGCAGTGGTCACAGTTGGACCGATGAAGAGGTGGATAGACTGTGTGGAAGAGGACAGAGCAGGACAGGAAGGACTGAGAACTGGAGGTAAATGGCGAGAGACCACAGCCAGCAGAGAGCGTTTGTGAAAAAGTACTGGCATCATCTTTATTCTTTATTCATATAAATGCGTCTCTTTGCAGGGGTAACCAACAGGCGGCAGTGGGAGGGGGGCCGCAAGCATCCCTGGGCGGGGACAGAGAGAGGATGGACATGTCGTGCATGACGCAGAGTTTGGCCGCCGCTGGTAATTTAAAATATATTTTTTTAACCTAAATATCGCACAAGAGTCCCAACCAGTGGCGGCCGGTGGTCAAAATATGTGGGGGTTCACCAGAGTCATTAAGTTAGACAATAAATTTAGGAAAGGTACATACCTACTTATAAAGAAGTTCTATTCTCCGTTCTGTTAAAACGGAAATATATACTTACAACACACTTTAAAAAACAATTTCAACAATACATTTCAAAAAATACTGTATAGGAACACTGAAATAACAACCAAAGGAAGTTTCTCACTTGTACGTTTGTTCCAATTACGGGTCCTGTTTTCCCAATTTTCATTCGAACGCGAATTCCCAAAATTCATATTCGTAGTTATTCCTTCGGAAATATAAATATCAAACGAAAATAAACCAGAGAAATGCAATAACAAATAAAAGATTCCTATTGGTGGATGTAGTAGCCGGGGACCATAAACAAACCAAAGTGGACTTATGATATTACACAAAGATTGGGGTAACATTTTGCATGGGAGTTATGCCTGTTATTGCCTGTTGACAACTAATCAGCTAATCACTCATTATAATCATAATATAGTGACTTGAAGAGAAGACCGCGCGGAACATTCCTTGAAAATAGTAGCTCTGCTGTTAAATTGAAGACAAAATGTGGACAAAAACATTACATATAAGCGTTCTCGTTTAACACACCACTGTAAGAACCGCTCCTTTCGATGTGGGGGTAAAATTCGGAGCGAGGTTCGCGCTTTCGTGAAATTTGCAAAGAATCGTATATACCCACGCTTCCGACTGTTCACGGGATTTGCTCACAAAGTAGTAAGATTCTGGACCGCTATCGAAAACGAACTGCTATGAAGATGGGCGCTAGGGCCGGCTCTCGTCGCTCAGATAGCACGTATAATAGGTACCTACCTACGTACTGTACGAGATCTTGAGAAAATATTATAATAATTTATAACCGAACTGCGTTTCGTATGATCTTCAATTTTTGTGGGTTGTGCGGCGCTCGGGAGCTCTTATGAACTAGCCGCCACTGGTCCCAACTGCTCCCAACCGTCTGAAGCCAGTGTGACTATGACATCCCCAACTGGAGTATGTTGTGAGGTTGAAGGTAGTGGGGAGGAGACATATATGGAAGCGGAAGGTTGGATACCGGGCTGTTCACATCTGGTAACATTTCCAATTCTGAATGATGGTCTTTCATCAGAGTATACTGAGAGTATCTTCCACTCGCAACCTCAGGATTCCTAGTTGAAAACTTCACCCCTCGACAACAGAGGCCATCTGTAATGATGAATCTAATATTATTTTATTTAATTTTTTCTTTTAATTTACTGGCTTTGCATTTTGTTAATTTTCTTAACCCATTTATTTAATTTTAAGTATAATAAGTATTCTGGTTTATTTTCACAAAATCACTTTATTCATGATGACTTTGCTAATTTTGAATCTACACTGTTAAAACCACTTTATATTGGTTATTTTTTATCCCCTTGAAAAAACAAAAATTGTTCTAAAATCTAGTTAAAATAATCTTTCCGATGTGTGTAATAGAAATTAATAATTTTGTTTTTAAATATTTAAATTTTGATTTTGAAAATGTAAATTGGCTAAAAAAATACATACCTGCGTATTCCCCGAAAAAGTATGTATAATAACAGAAACATGAAATTTTAAATACAGATTCCTTTTCTTATGAAAATTTGCAACAAAACTTTTTATCATATTCATACAATTTTATTTTTTGGTTGGGGGTACAAAAAGATTTATCTTATTGTAAGATGATCTGGTTTGTAAAATAATTGAACAACATAGCTTGTATATTCCTAAGGCAATAAGAAGCATTATTTCTTTTGCTTTATATCATAACTCTAGCTCCACACTACTCGCGAAGTTGAACGAGGTTAGCCGAATACGATAGTGCGGAGAGGCACTTCGTCCAACCTTGGCTCGCCTCGGGCGACATCCATTTTTTGTCGGTTTTTGCGCCCGAGTCAAAGGACTCGAAGTTGGACGAAGTGCCTACACCAAGTGCCTCTCTACACTACTCGGTTAACTTCAGTTCGCTTCAATACGTCGTCGTGAATACACGTGCGCGCTAGTAATTATTTATTATTAGTATTGTCACACGGCACGATTATCAGTGGAATACAGTAGTCGCAGGAGCAAATTCTGTTGCTCCTGCGACCGGGGCATGTTAGAAATACCCGTAGACGAATTAAAGAAAAAGAAGGATTCGCTTTTTGCTACGTACAGGAGCTACCGTAGAAAAAAAGATTCGTCAATAAATAATAATAATAATGGTTTATTGTCTTCATTTCTTTTTAAGTTTGGAATAAAAATTAAGGGTAATACAAGAGAAAGTAGTATAGTTTCGCATCTATTATATATGGATGATATAAAATTATTTTCAAATTCTGAATCAAATTTAGAGAAAATGATTAAGGTAGTTAAAATTTTTTCAGATGATATTAAAATGACTTTTGGTTTAGATAAATGTAAAACGATCCATATAGAGAAAGGCAAAATTGTAGATGGAGACGAGGGTATATTTAGAAATTTCAAAATTAAAAGTATGAAAGGGGATGAGGTTTATAAATATTTAGGATACCCGCAATCGAATAGATTAGATCACACTAGTATTAAAAATTATATTAGGATTAAATTTCAAACTAGGATCAGAAAAATTTTAAAATGCAATCTATCTGCTAAAAATTTAGTAAAAGCAATAAATACTTGGGCAATACCTTTATTAACATACTCATTTGGCATAATTAAATGGTCCAATACAGATTTAGATAGTTTAGAACGATTAATTAGAACTACGTTAACAAAGTTTAATCGCCATCATCCAAATTCAGCTATAGAACGAATTAATTTACCTAGAAATTTAGGAGGTAGAGGTGTAGTCAAAATAACATCTTTGAAACACAATCAGGTAGAAATGCTTAGAAATTTTTTCCATAGAAAAGCTAATAGCTCAGAAATGCACAAAATAATTTGCAAGGCAGATAGAAACATCACACCTTTAAATTTATATGACGAGAATGCCAACACTCTTATAAATACTAGCCAGGAATTATTAGATTCCTGGTCAAATAAAATTATTCATGCAAAACACTTCAATTATCTCAACCAAACGTATGTTGACAAACTTTCATCAAACAAATGGTTGAGTATTGGAGAGTTGAGCGCAGAAATAGAAGGATTTATGCTTGCCATTCAAGATAGAGTCATTAATACTAAAAATTATAGGAAGCATATAATCAAAGATATAAATCAAATTGATGATTTATGTAGGAAATGTTTGGCTTTTCCGGAAACTATAGAACATATTATATCGGGATGTTCTATATTAGCGCCGTCCGAGTATACATTTAGGCACAATCAGGTTTTAAAAATAATCCACCAAAGTTTGGTAATTAAACATAACTTGATTGACTGCCGTAATATAGTACCATATTATGAATATGAACCAAATTCATTTTTAGAAAATGAATTTTATAAAATATATTATGATAAAACTATACTAACAGACAGAACAATTAGTCATAATAGACCTGATATAGTTTTACATGACAAAATTAAAAAAATAACTTATATCATTGATGTAGCTATTCCAAATTCCTGTAATATTCAAAAAACTGTTTCTGAAAAAATTAGAAAATACACAGATTTAGGAAATGAGATTAAAAGAATTTGGCATTCTCGGACTATAAAAATATTACCATTTGTTATTTCGGCTACTGGCATTATACCCAGGTCTCTGATTCAAAATTTAGGCGTATTAGATTTGTCAAAGAATTTATATATAAAAATCCAAAAATCGGTAATTTTAAATACATGTAGGATTACAAAAGATTTTTTAAATATTTATATTGAGGGATCAGTAGGATTTATAGGTTCAATTAGGAATTCCACAGAGCCGAACCCTCTGATATGAAAATATCTGGAGTCGGTGAATTATTTTCCCATCTGGTCTCTGGTAGGTTGACATGTTGTTCTTGTATTGTTTTGTAATTATAATACATATAGTGCAATTGCATAACGTGGATTGACCAGATGATCATTTGGGAAGTGTGTGAAAGGGTTTAGTTTTTCCTGTGGGGAAAATTAAACCCGGACATTTAAATCTGGTGCGTATAAAAAGTAGAGATAATGATATCCTCACTGGGATCTCCCGTGCTGAGGATTTCATTTACATATTATAATTTAATTATAAGAAATTAATATGAATTAGACATAACATATATCAGGTAGTATTTTTTTTTTTTAAATAATTATTAAGTAAATAAGATACTTAGTGTTTTTTTTAGAATTCAGTTCACTAGATTTGGTTTTAGTCTGTATTTGATATCAGTATATTTTCTATTTCTGATCTGCCTATATTTGGTATCCAGCTTTTTATTTGAAATTTAAATGTTATAATGTTGAGGTTTTTGAGTGAGAGTGGTATTTTATTGTAGAGGTTAATACCATAATATAAGAAGCTTTTTTGCCCAAATGTTGTGTTAGTAGTTAATTGGATATGTTTTTGACCATGAGATCTAGTGTTTCTAATGTACGTGTTAGTTGTTATTTCTTGGGTTTTGTACTTATGAATGCAAAAATATGTACATAGTTATAATACGCGAGCGTGCACATTGCAACGGCAGCTGCTACTTGAGCGTCCATGACGTGCGAGTCGTGACGGTACCACCGCGCGAATGAGTTTCTCGCGAAGTTAAACGAGTGTGTAGCGACTTACTTCGAACTTCAGTCAACTTTCCCGAACATTTCGTTGAGGAACTTCGCGAGTAGTGTGGAGCTAGGGTAAAAGAAATCACCTGACAGGAAGAGAGATATCTAACTTTTGGTAATGCGTGGACACTCTGGGACAATTTGGGTCTCTTGTTATTATAACGGCATACAATGTTTTGGGACAATTTGGGTCTCCTGTGATTAAATGGTTTAACATTATTCGTCACTCCTTTGGATAGCGTTCTAACTTCACTTCACCTTGTTCTGAGATAAGAGGTGTCAAAGTTTGCATAGACGATTTCTCATAATCTATTTACCAATTTCCGATTTTGAGGTTGAATCTTGTCTAAAGTATTTGAATTGAACATATTTTAAAGGAAAGTATTTAAGTAAAACAGGACGTATACTTACCCTTTTTTTTTTTTTTTTTGTACCTAAACATGCCAGTAGAACCATAATGCAACCAGCTAGGGCACAATAATTCATTGCATAAGGTTCTAATTACATTTCCCTAATGCAATTGTAAGCTAGGGCCATGTCCTATTTAAATATTTTTCATTAAAATATGATAAAATAAAATACTTTGACTAAAATTGTTATATAGATTATGAAAATTCTTCTTTGGAAACTTTGAAACCTTAGAAAATGGTGTGGCGTAGTTAGAACCCTATCCAAATAAAGTGACGAACCATAATGCGCCTCGTAATTATTATCAACTATCTGATACAAACAAAATAGTGGGTATAAGTGATATTAGAACCTTGTGCAACAATTGATTATTTAAAATGCTTGATTTTAGAACTTGTCATACATATATCTACGAAAATACAACACAGATGGTTCTGAAAATTATTTTGGATATAGAAATGAGCAAATGAAATGCTTTGGCATTCAAAGGTCATTTTTTAATAAAAAGTCAGTTAGAACCTTATCCAAATGGGGTGACGACTTTATTTTTTAAAAATATGTTATTTAAAATGTAATGTTTAGGTGGAGATGGACCATTGACTGCTGAGATGAGATCCAACTACAATTCTTCCCCTCGAAGCAACGGTGAGCACCTCACACTTCTAACTCCCTTCATTTGATTCGTTCTAATTTAATCACTAACTAATTGGTTGCATTTAAATGGAGGACAAATTTTAAGTGTCGCATATTTCATTAATGTTTTATTATCTTTTGGGAAAATGTCTACTAATTTCAACCATATCAACGGCAGAAATGCAGAATGACCAACAAGCCATACAGCTGGAAAAAGTCATTTTGCCTTTCCACCATTGATATAACTTATATGTGCAAAATGAAAAAGGAGACGAGCCAATATTAGCTCCAATAAAATGAATAAACTAAGGTCCTTCTTCCAAACGCATGTATCCGATACTTATTTGTTTATTCACGTCACACGCACTGTCCTATGTGTCGCTGCTGAAATCATGAGATCCGAGTGGCCACTAATCGTTGTTTAATTCTCAATCGTCAAAGCTAGAATGCTTTCATAACCATAACCAAACGTTTGCTGTAATTGTCATTTTTATATCCTGTCGATCATTCTTTGTTGGTTGCTTTGTTTCTAGCATTGATCTAAGATACACACATTGTTAACTTGAGCATTTTGTCAATAGATCACAGTATTTCCGCTTTGCAATAAAATCCAAATAAATGGCAACTTTCTCAACGTATCTGAAAACTAAAAACTGTTTTTGAATGGTGACGAAATTAGCTTTCAAAGTTAATTATTAGAAATAAACATACAATTTTAGAAATATAAAATTTTTGAATGCCAACATAAAAAAGTTTTGAAAATGGCACGCCTTAGGTTTTTTTAAATTAAAATTACAGAAAACGAGCGGGCGGTGTGGATTTGATTTGTATGCAAATCTACAGTTTTATGCCGAGGTTGATGAAATTTTGCACATGTGACCTTAGAAACAAGAGGAAGGTCACTGTTTACATTTGATTTTGAAAACTCTTCATAAAACCCGGGCATCACGAGGGACTTCAGCTAGTATATTATAAACGTTATTCTTATCTCACGTTTTTTTAATGTTTTGTTTAAAAATAATTATTAAAAAATTTATTTTAATTCTTCTGTGGTTAACTTTTAAATTTTAATACAAAGCATGTTGTTTTCTCTTTCTAACACTGATCATATTTCTCACTACGACAGTAAGGGAGACAACGATTTTTTTGTGACCTATATGAGCTGTTCCCAAAAGTGAACAACCTAGCCTGAGGGGTTACAAAATATCTGACACATATTTAAAGTATTGACGTGAGTCGAAACACCTCGCATGACTGATCGCGGGAGTCTGGCGTTGCCAATGAGTTTACAAAATTTTGGCAATGCGTACTGTGTACGAACTGCGCACATGTATGATGGTAGTAGGCAAGATTCTTAAGTCGTCAAATATCGGATGCTTATCCGTGGAAGAAGGACCTAAACCATTTCTCTGGGTAATGGCTGAATAACACAATATAATGTTTGTTTATAACTTGGCCAGATTATTTCTCTTAACATTAAACTTAATGACTTATTAATCACTTTATCCATAACATAGCTATATAAATAATAATATTTTTTTTTTAACTTCTGTCCACAATAGTGATCAAATTCTTTTGTAAAAGTGTTGTGAATTCTTAGTTCCAATTGAAAAAATGACTATACAATGAAACAAGTATTTAATAGTAACAACTTTTTTTTTTGGTCAGACAAGTCTAGTTCTTGTACACACAACAATTAAAGATTGAGTACAGTGAAAGACTAACTAACTAACTAGGCTTCACACTGTTTCCGCAGGGGTAGGCTCGAGAGGAGAGACCGTCAAACAACTCGGTCTTGGCACACTCCCTTCATTTCCTCATTCACATTCATACAGCGTTTCATATTATTCTTCTGTTATTCTGACTCTCGACATGGCCCCACTCAAGTATTTGGTTTACTTGATCGTGCCATGTCTTTTTCGGGAATCCCCGACTTCTTCTACCTTTCACATTCACGTCATATATTCTTTTTTCTTGACAATAAAAAAATATTTCAACAAAATTTTACATTTTGGAAGAGTTGGAGTTAAGTTAGGGTATAGTGGAATAATGTTGACGTTGGAAAGGAAAAATGGATAAAGCGCCATACAGCTGTGACATTAAAGATAAGCCTACATGATAAGCTATATTGTTTGTTTGTGCTTGTGTTCATCAAATCAAGTTTTCTAGAGTTTCCCACTCGTTATGGGAACTCTATAAAATCTGATTGAGATTCTTTTTTATGGATGCTTAACCTGTGTAGAGCCATTTTTGAAACTTCTTCTTTTTCTTTTATTGAATTACGGAATGCATCACTTTGAACTAATATTTTGTGGATTTATTTTGAGCTATAGTATATTTTATTTACCGAAACACATTCCTTGAACAATAAACTATCTATAAAAACAACATTACTTGCGTTTGTTCGATAAATTGATAGGTTTTTAGATGTTTTTGTGAACTATCACGCAGATATGAGATATCACTTTTTGACAGTTCAAATCGTGGCAAAATCTGACACCCAGATTCCATAGATAATTCATTTGAAAAATATTCTGGTGTTGCTAGGGGAATGAAACTTTTGGATACATCAAGAATGATATTGGCGCAAGAGATTCTGACCTTGTCCTTCATACAGTTTCTTTATACATAAGAGTATAAAATAAAATCGCATTTAAAAAAATTATTTTTCGAAAATTTGTTCCGCGCGCGCTTCCGGCCAATAAGAGGTTAAAAGAATTTGATCACTAATGCCCTATTAATAACACAGTTTGTTAATGTTTAAGTATATTTTAAATGGCATTACATAAATGTATTAATATGGTTGGGAATAACATTGATTGAGTGTGTGGGTTATGTTGTATGGTATGCGGTATGCTGTATGTGTGCGGTGGTGGCTAACGCTTGCTGTGGGTGATGGTGGTTACAGGCTCCTCGCAGAACGGCGCTCCATCGCCGGCGCCCGGCAACCGTTCCCTGCGCACCGACCTTCTCTTCGCCGCCGACTCGGTCACCAACGCCATGTCTACGCTGGTGCGGGAACTCAACTCTGGTGGGTGTGCATGACCTGACACCACACGACGTCACCTGATCCCACACGCTCTGACACCTTAAGGAAGGGACCTGCCGTGTGATGTGACTTGACCCGACATGACCCATTGTATTATGTACACTCTACCAGCATGGTGTAACCTGACCTTACATAATCTATTCTATTGAATTACGCTGCCAACAGGACAAGACTTGTCACACATTTGATATGCTACCAACGTAATGTAACCTGACCCAACTTAATCTTACACAATCTATTATATACATGAATACGCTGCCAATGTGACAGGACTTGCTACATCTAACATGTGATGTTAGATTTGACCTAATGTAACGTGACTTGACGTAACCGGTTGTATTAAAATATTATTGTGCTGTATATGCTACCAACGTTATGTAACCTGACTTAATTTAACCTTACATAATCTATTATATTGAATACGCTGCCAATGTGACAGGACTTGCTACAATCTAACATGTGATGTGACCTGACTTTACTCGACCTAATGTGACAGACCTGTTGTATTACAATGTTATTGTGGTGTATATGCTACCAACGTGATGTAACCTGAACTTACTTACGTTTACACAATCTATTATATTGAATAAGCTGCCAATGTGACAGAACTCGCCACAGTTAACATGTGATGTGACTTGACTCGACTTGACCTAATGAGACATGACCCGGCGTAACTTATTGTATTACAATGTTATTTTGCTATATGTGCTACCAACGTGAGGTAACATGACCTTACTTAAGCTTACACAATCTATTGTATTGAATACACTGCCAATGTGACAGAATTTGCCACAACTAACATGTGATGTGACCTGACTAGACTTGACCTAATGAGACATGACCCGGCATAACCTGTTGTATTACAATGTTATTGTACTGTCGTCATGCTTCCAATATGCTACCAACGTGATGTAACATGACCATACTTAGGCTTACACAATCTATTAATTGAATATGCTACCAATGTGACAGAACCTGTCACATCTAACATGTGATGTGACCTGATCCAATGTGAACTAATGTGATGTAACCCGTTCCCAACATGACGCAACCTAATTTTAACACAATCTATTTTATTGAATACGCTGCCAATGTGACAGGTCTTGCCACATCTAACATGTGATGTGACCTGACCAACTGTGGCTTGACCCATGTCTAATACCTGACTCGACACAGTCCCTTCTGTTGCAATGTTATTGTGCTGCCATCGTGATGTAACCTGACCACATTTGACCTGAAAATAACTTGTTTCTGTTACAATGTTATTGTACTTCACCACCAATTGACATGAATTGACTTAAACTGACCCATTCTGTTCTGATTATGATGTTATTGTACTGTTACAATATGCTGTGTACGCTGCTAACATGATGTAAGTTCACAAGGCCTGGTATATCTAACACCTGACCCCACATAAACCTATTCTAATACAATGTTATTGGGGAGATACGTTTTAAGATTTTCACGGCCAAAAGCATTTTCGTTATTTGTTTTTGGAGTGTTATGCCGTGTTGCGCTACCTCCTTCTTTAGCCAACGTTTCGGACATCATTGCAGTGTCCATCATCAGGGCAGATCCGGAACACATCTACCGGATCTGCCCTGATGATGGACACTGCAACGATATCCGAAACGTTAGCTAAAGAAGGAGGTAGCGCAACACGGCATAACACCCCAAAAACAAATAACGAAAATGTTATTGGGTTATATATGCTGCCAATGTTGTGTAATTTTTAATCTAATTTGACATGAAAAAACTATTCCATTCTATTAAATGTTATTGTGTATGATGCTAATGCAATATGACCTGACCTGACAACCTGTTCTATTATATTACAATTATGTTACAATGTCTGCCAACATAACATGACCTGACCTAGCCTGACCCGACTTGACCTGCTCTATTCTATTACAAAGTTAATATAACGACGTATGATGCTAATGCGATGTGACCTGACCTGACAACATAATTTATTGTATTACAAATGTCTGCCAACATAACATGACCCGACCCAACTTGACCTGCTCTATTTTATGTTAATAATATGTTATGGGTAAGTTGCCTGTGGGAACAAACCTGGTGTATTAATTTTATTCATATTTGTTTAATTCTGAAAGAGTGTTTATCATGTTAGTTGATTTAAAAAAAAAAACTTCTCAACCACTTGAGCGATAGCTACCCAAATTTGGGTTTTATAAAACCTAAAAACATTGGATAAACGGTGAAATCTAGATGGATTCTTTGGCTTTAAACTGCAGTAAGCAGTTCATATGTTTCCATATTAATATTTGGAGGTATGATTTTTGTAATGAGCGCCACTCTATCGCTCGAGTGGTGGAAATCTAAAAAAAAATTCATTTTGATTAAATTTATAAAATCATAAATTAATACACACTCAAAATATGTATATAAATTTTTGCTCCATTTCAGTAACATTAAAACCATTACTTACATTTTCTTTTTAAATATTTCTGCATTAGATTTTCTTATAAAAGCACAATGTAACAATAACTTTATTTCTCTATGCACAATTTTGTATCAAGACTACTACATATTATGTAGGTAATTCTCATAGATAAACTTATTCTTACATAATAATATTATATCTCTAAAAATAGAATTTCCCCTAGTTAGTTAGATTTTTTATGATTTTTCTAGAAAGTGATTTTTACATACATTGTCTGCAACCAAATTTTTTGTTAGTCCCAGTTGTGCTGCAGAAATTCACATGGGACAAAGTCATGAAATGCCCATTCGTGCCATTTTGTTTTTTTGACACTTAAAAGGTTCCCGTTAAATGCCGATTCTAAGGACGGGTTGTTTCACTAAATTTGAACAAATTATCAAATTTTAAAGTTAAAATTCAAGTTCTGTGAAAGTCCTATTTAGGTCCTGTTACTATCAAGTACTCTGAAATAACTGGACCGTGATGAAATAATAATAACAGAACTTGAATTTTAACTTTGATGAACTGTTCAAATTCTGTGAAACAACCCGTGCTTTGTTCGAATTGTTTCACAGAATTTGAACAATTCATCAAATTGCAAAGCCCATTTTCAAGTTCTGTGAAAGTCCTATTCATGTTCTGTTTGTATCAATAACTGTGAACCAACTGGACCATGATGAAATAATAATAACAGAATTTTTCCAGAACTCGAATTTTAACTTTGTTGAATTATCAAATTCTGTGAAGCATCCCGTGCTTGGTTCCAATTGTTTCACAGAATTTGAACAATTCATCAAATTTCAACGTTAGTTTTCAAGTTCTGTGAATGTTGTAGTCAAGTTCTGTTATCATTTCAGTCTAATAACAAAAGTTGAATAGAACCATTACGGAATTTGAAAATTAACTTTGATATTTGATGAATTGTTCAAATTCTGTAAAATAACCCGTCCTTTTCCTGTGATCAGCAGAAGAGGAAACTTATCACGTTTTTAAGCTTGTCAGCTTATTACAATTTGATAGATTGCTGAAACGCACCTAGAATGGGTATCTAGACGGGGAACTTTCAATTGTCAAAAAAAAAAAATGGCGCTGAATGACCGTTTGATGACAATGTTACATTTCAAATTCTGCGAAACAATTGGACCTTAATAATTATTTTTTATTCGAAATTTTGATTCAGGGTTTTTGGGGCAGTTAATTACTTTTATTTTCTTTTTTTGTAATTCAAGTTTCGTCAAAAATATTTAGATTTTTTAAATTAAAACAATTGTTAGAATATGATGTGTATTTATAATATGCATACAAGATTGTATTAGTGTTATATTTAATGTGCTCCTTATTGTTAATAAATATACTTTTGAATCAGTGTTCAGTTAGTAATGGGTTGCACATTAAATCATAACTACTATGTAATACATTCTCTAAATTGAACATTATCTTCAATGTTTCAATTAATATTTATTTATCATACTTAATCTTTTTATAACCATGGAAAGCATATTATTGTGTCTTAACCTCTGACAGGCCGGAGACGCGCCGGCGCGCGCGTCATATGCGCATGCGCGAGAAAATAATTCAAATATTTGAATAATACTTCCGACAAAAAACTTTTGGTCTACGATTTTGGCCCTTCTATGTACACAATTTGTATGAAGAACAGTGTCAGAATCGCTTGCGCTGTCATTACTCTCGGAGACGCTACAAGTTTCATTCAATAATAATAATAATAATAACGTAGTATTTATATAGCGCAGTTTTGTGATGTTTCACTTCAAGTGCGCTTAATTATAATAAACTTAAAATTAACCTACAGTGTTCCTTACGAGTCCTTAAAAAATTAATTAAATAATGTGAAATAACGAATATACAAAAATATACAAAGCAATTCCTAAAGAACAATATTAACAACAATAGTGAGTGCTGTTTTGGCACAGGACAATATATAATGATAAACCATCACGGTGCCATTCAACAAGAATCATTTAAACTAAATTATATAGAACAGGAGGCAGTTAACATTTAGAAATAATACAAATTCAGAGTGCACATAAAACTATAGTAAGGAGGTAATCGAAACCAAACAATTACCAGAACATGGCTTATTAAAGTATATTGAAAAGGAGTTAAAATTCATGAAAGGTATGATTTTTTAAATAAGTTTGTTTTTAAAGCTCTTTTCAGTAATCATGTATCATGCTCTCTCATGTATCAGTAATTAAAATAAAAGCTCGATTTCCCATTATACCCTATAATTAATCGTATAATGTTAACATACAGACAATGTAACCCTTGAGCTTGCATTGCAGAATAAAGTTTTACAAAGTTTGGCTTAATTTCACACAGGTATAGCTGAGTTTTAAAACCTAAATTCGTACCACGATATTGCTTACCCCCATTTTTGCTTCCCCAGGTTGAAAACCACTGCTTTAGATAATAATAATAATAATAATAATAATAACGTAGTATTTATATAGCGCAGTTTTGTGATGTTTCACTTCAAGTGCGCTTAATTATAATAAACTTAAAATTAACCTACAGTGTTCCTTACGAGTCCTTAAAAAATTAATTAAATAATGTGAAATAACGAATATACAAAAATATACAAAGCAATTCCTAAAGAACAATATTAACAACAAATAGTGAGTGCTGTTTTGGCACAGGACAATATATAATGATAAACCATCACGGTGCCATTCAACCAGAATCATTTAAACTAAATTATATAGAACAGGAGGCAGTTCACCTTGTCACCCTGGAATATTTTTAAAACGATTTCTTCTATGACAATCGGCTGTCAGAATTTGCCGCGAATTTAACGGTCGCAATTAATGGGTGTATCGCGAATAAAACGATCATAAAACCTATTAATTTACGTAATAAATGCAAGTAATGTGGTTTTCGTAGATAGTTTATTGTGATGTGAACGTGTTTCAGTTAATAAAATATACAATAGCTCAAAATTTATCAACAAAACATTCAATTCAAAATTCAAAGTGGTGGTTTTTTAGTGTTTTTTTGCGAAGTTCCGCGAATTTCCGCTAAATGTCATGGCATGTGACCGGTTAAAAGTACTTTTCGATTATGCCAAAACATGTCTAAAACCACAAATCCTCGACCGTATTATGTCATAGGGTTAAAATATTTCCACTTTACAATAAACTCCAAATAAATGGAATATTTCTGAAAACTAAAGACTGTTTTTGGAAGGTGGTAAATCCAAATAAACATACATTTTTCAATATAAATATTTTGCATGCAGAAATAAAAAAACTTTAAAATCGCTCACCTTACTTTTTTTTCTAACTGGCTAACTAATAGCGAAAGAAAAAAAAACATGGTGTGTAATTCACACGCGGTAGAAGTGAAACTAGAAAGTCGCTAGATACCACTTTCTTTAGCCTGTTTATTTTAAAGTGGTTTGAAGATTGGATATTGATTTCACAAAAATAAAAAGGTTTTTTTTTGGATTTCGTAGGATTCGAACCTCCGTTCTCTTGATGTCTGTCTCTCTGGCCGCTGAGACTTGTCCAGCACCTTGCCCGCTGCACTATCGAAGGCCCGCGCCAAAGTGCGAATTTCCTGCATTATATTAAAACTGAGGACCCGCCAAATAATAAATTTGTGACGCATTAAAGTTTCATCCGAATTTAAAATCACTAACGGGGCTAAAGAAGTTTCACCTCAATAAAAACACAGATATTTTATTAGACAAATGTATTATAAACGTTATTGTCACCTCACTTTTTTGTCGTTGAAGATAATGTTAGTAGTTCTTAGTTGAAGTATGATACAGTTAAATATGACCGAAGGGGATATTCCCATTAGTTCAGTAGTAGAGCAGAGCCCCGGCAAGCCTAAGGTCCTGGGTTAAATTCCAAGAAGCGACCTCATCTTTTCTGATTTTTCTGTCTCAAATTTTCGATTAAGAGTCACTAATATTATCTTCAGTGATTAAGTTTAATCACAGCTCAAGCCGAGTGTTATCAACTGTTTAAATTTAACAAATTCGGTCGGAATGGCGTTGTTTTTGGTCAATCAAATGTGAGTGACGCAGTCTGAAATACGGTTTGACCTTAGCTAAATTTGGAGTCAAATGTAATATATGATATGCTTTCCAAGGTTCTGTGAGTGTATTATTGGTCGTTGTTCTGGAATGAGAATGCTCAGTGCGTGTCATCTTTTTAATTATAACCAGCTACACAAATGAACCTTACTTCTTTCATCGCCAATATCTGTTAATTGTTGCCTAATTAACTCTTGTAAGATCACATTGTTATAGAACTCATGTAAACAGTGTAAACTAGGTGAATTTATTGGCTTTAAACCGCAGTAAGCAGTTCATATGTTTCCATTTTAATATTTGGAACACTCGGATATCTCTATCACTCGAGAAGTTAGAGTTGATTGAGTAAGGTTCATCTATGCATCTGGTTTAGAACTATAACTAGGCTCCCTGACTGTTAGGTAGATGTGCCTGACTGACTTTTATTGGGCCAGTGATTGTATTTTTTGTTTTTTTAGTTGTGTTTTTGTTTTCATATTCGCAGAGGGTTCTGAGGATGAAGCGCCCGCCCTGAGTAACATCAGACGGCCTCTCGGTGAGTCCCCTAGCCCTCACGCCATTCTCACTCAACCACTGCCGCTTGTGTCCTCACCCTCTCATGTCACTCAAACTAACCTAACTAACATACATTACATGACTACCCCTTAGGCCATTCTCACTCATCCACTGCCGCTTGTATCCTCACCCCCTCATGTCACTCAATCTAACCCAACTAACATACATTACATCACTAACCCTTGCGCCATTCTCACTCAAACACTGCCGCTTGTGTCCTCACCCTCTCATATCACTCAACCTAACCTAATATACATTATATCACTTGCCCTTGTGCGATTCTCACGCAACCACTGCCGCTTGTGTCCTCACCCCCTCATGTCACTCAACCTTATTTAACTAACATACGTTACATGACTAGCCCTTGCGCCATTCTCACTGCCGCTTGCGTCTTCACCCCCTCATTTCACTCAATCTAATCTAACTAACATACATTACATGACTAGTCCTTGCGCCATTCTCTCTGCCGCTTGTGTCCTCACCCCCTCATATCACTCAATCTAATTTAACTAACATACATTACATGACTAGTCCTTGCGCCATTCTCACTGCCGCTTGCGTCTTCACCCCCTCATTTCACTCAATCTAATCTAACTAACATACATTAATTAGCCCTTGCTCTGTTCTCACTCAACCACTGCCTCTCGTGTCCTCACCCCCTCATATCACTCAATCTAATCTAACTAACATACATTACATGACTAGCCCTTGCGCCATTCTCACTGCCGTTTGTGTCCTCACCCCCTCATATCACTCAATCTAATCTAACTAACATACATTACATGACTAGTCCTTGCGCCATTCTCACTGCCGCTTGCGTCTTCACCCCCTCATTTCACTCAATCTAATCTAACTAACATACATTAATTAGCCCTTGCTCTGTTCTCACTCAACTACTGCCTCTCGTGTCCTCACCCCCTCATATCACTCAATCTAATCTAACTAACATACATTACATGACTAGCCCTTGCGCCATTCTCACTGCCGTTTGTGTCCTCACCCCCTCATATCACTCAATCTAATCTAACTAACATACATTACATGACATCCCTTGCGCCATTCTCACTGCCGCTTGTGTCTTCACCCCCTCGTGTCAGTCAACATAATCTAACTAACATACATTACGTTACATCAATAGCCTTTGCGCCATTCTCACTCAATCACTGCCGCTTGTGTCCTCACCCCCTCATATCACTCAATCTAATCTAACTAACATACATTACATGACTAGCCCTTGCGCCATTCTCACTGCCACTTGTGTCCCCACCACCTCGTGTCACTCAATCTAATCTCACTCACTAAGTCTAATGTAACTAACATACATTACATCACTAGCCCTTTCACCATTCTCACGCAACTACTGCCGCTTATGTCCCTAAACCCTCATGTCACTCAATCTAACCTAACTAACATACACATCTTCACTAGCCCTTGCGCCATTTGTTAAACTCAACCACTGCCGCATGTGTCTTCACCCCCTCATGTCTCAATATAACCTGTCATTGTTCAACCTAACCTCACCTAAACATTATATTACATAATCTCACCTCACTGTACATAAACTAACATATTACCAAACATCTCATCAACATTATTTTCATGATACAATAATATTTGTACCTTGTTTAATTATCCAAGTTTACATTTTGCGTTGTTAAGTCCCCAAGCTTAAATAAATAAATATCCTTAGTCCTGTAAATATAGATTTGACATGTCACTTGAGTTTGTATTATTAACGTCTTCATTGTAACCTTATGGCATCTTATCATAACCTCACTAACATTTACCTCATCGTAAGCTCACTGATACCTGACTCATGATAATTTATCATGAACTCAATGACATCTGTATCATGATAACTCATCTTAACCTCACTGACATTTATCTCACGTCATAATAAGCTATTTGTTACATATTTCATCAAAACTCGTCATAAGCTCATCTATATCATGATAACTCTTAACCTCAGTGACATCTATCTCAATCTCATGGTAACTCATCATAACTCTACTGACATTTATCTCATGATAACTCATCATAAGCTCACTTATCACTATCACCTATCATACTATAACTCATCATAGGATCACTGATACTTATCTCATGATGACTCTTCATAACCTCACTGACATCTTTCTGATGATATTTTACATTACATCCACGATCTAATAATATCACACAGAAAAGCAATTGGACATGGTGCTTTAACCCTAGAATACTAATAATATTTTTTTATATGTAAAGTCTAATCTTTTGTCAATTTGACTAACACTACTAGTGACCTTCAAAAAATGCTTTTGTGTTTGTTTTCGGAGGTTTCAAACGTGAATGTTATTTTATAAAACAACTCTATATAAAGGAAATTTAAAAAAAAAAATTGTAAACAGTATTTGTTAACGTAATAATAATAATATTTGGATGATTTACAAACTTAAAATATATTTTTATAATTTTACTTCCAACTAAAAACTAGACAAACCATTATAACAACTTAAAAATATACATATGTAGGCTAACACTTTTCAAGATCAAAATTGGCATTATCAAGAATTTTGATAACAATGAAAGTTTTTTTGTTTCTCGTTGTTTGCAGTGTCACACCTTCTCAATGGGAATGTATTGCAAGCGATATGCTGAAATAGGCCAAGCCAAACAACGCTGGCGCTTTTTACGATAGGTGTGACACTAGTGTAATTCTTATTCAAAATATATAAAACATATAAATGACACGTACATACCTTGTGTCTCTGCAGACTAGTACATAACTGCTAATCCTGTACAAATCGGTCGAATTTGGCAGCTACCTCTCTTCTGGAGCCCCAAAATACCTAAAAAAAAAAAAACCTCGACTGAAGAAACAGATGGACCGTTTGATAGGTTCTCCTAACTTAACAAATCTGTTGCAATCTTTAGAGCACAGGCGTCAGGTGGGAATGCTGTCCTTGTTCTATCGGTATTACAATGGAAGATAATCCGAGGAACTAGCGTCATTGATCCTCTCGGCATCGGTGCATAGTCGGGAAACATGCCAAACACGCGCCCAATATATTGACATTTGTCACAAGAGAATGGGTCGTGTCTACGACTCGTTCTTGAGTTCGACAGCTCGGCTGTGGAACTATTTGCCGGCCTCTGGGTTTCCTCCCTCCTACAGCATGGGTCTCTTCAAGACCAATGTTCACTCCTTCCTCTCCTCAAAAAGACCCTTCACACAGCATCTTCAAAGATGTGTGGAGTTAAACAAATGCCATCAGCGACTGGGTTGGCGCGGAGAACTATAGCGATCAGCGCATTACCGATACAGCATAAAATGCAAGCAGTGTTAGTCGAAACGACTCAAATTAGTCTTCTAGGGTTAAGCCTTTTCATTCACTCAACAAATCATTTACATTAATTATATACAATTACACACAAATTACAAAGAAAATTTGATTATCATGGCTTGGATTGCGCATATTTCGAAAAGGGCATGGCGCTAAATTGCTAAGGAAAATATCATGCAACAATAATACTGATGCTTTGTAACAAAATTGTGTAAAGCTTCAGAGGCTGTAATTTTCATGATAATGTTTCCACCAGACCTGATAAGTAGTAAGTATGATGCATTTTGATATATTTTGGTATCTGTTTATGTAGTGTAGCCGCATGAACTAACTGTTGACTTTAACATTATTATATACATATATATGTAAATTATTTTAAAAAGATGCCTCCAGGTAACTAGAGTCCACAGACCAAAGAACACACAGACATGCCTTAAACAAAATCGCATGTCATTTCAGTTTTAAAAGCAAATGTGATAATCTTTTGGCACCAAGAAGGCTCAAGCGTGTCGATCGTTCAGTTGAGTTTTGACACAGAGAAAAGCAATATTTGAATGCTCACCATAAATCAAATATTATATACACACATCAGTGTGTCAGGGAGTGACGGACGTATGAATCCATCCCTCCAACTGCGGTGCAAGTTGATGGAAAGGTCAAAAGGCCTCCCTCAACAAGTCTCTCTCGATCTGGCCTGCCACAAATCCGCCGCCAAGACCCGAACAAACCTCACCCCATGAACCCGGGCACCCCTGCTAAGTTACCAAATGTAGCAAACCACTTGCGGTGACCTGCGGCAGAGGTGTTACTTCGATTTTTCGCAGTTGTCTGACTAATCCACTGGACGATTGATGTCTTAATTTGATATCATTCATACTTTGACCTCCGATGAATGCCCATTGAAAAAACTAGATCATGTGCAGAAATGTAAAATTCGTTAAAGTAAGGCACATGTTCGTTTTTTGCAGTAAGTGAATTATAAAACACTTGTAAGGCTAGCTTTACACTCATAAGTTAAATTTATGATTTAACATAAGTTTTTGTCAAGTTACTCACAGGAATGTTTACATATGCAGTTTATATTTTTTAGTTGTGTGGTAATTAATGCTCACGGAAGTTGTTCGGAAGTTCAACATGTGTAAATGTTCATGCGACCATATACATCTGTAAATTTATTTGCGGTAAGATGGCTTCCTGTCAACAATAAATAATTTGTTACAGTCAAATTTACGCAATTTTGTCCATAAAGACGAAAAGGCCCAAATAAAGTGAATTTGGTTTTAATTAAACAATTCTCCATGCGTTTTTGTGCCATCATAGGCGGAAATTAATGGAGTTCTTTCTTTATCCGAACTTCGAATTCAATTACGTAATGTTGAAAACAGAAACATTGAGATTAGAAAGGATTGGACCGATAATTGAATAGATGGATGCTCATTATTAAAAAACTTCTTTTTTTTTACAATTATTTCTGCTTTCACCCTTCAAGGGTGTTCTAGGCCATCATTTAAAATTACAGAGAAAGGAAAGGTGAAATTATATATTAATTTTATTTAAATGAGCAAATTTCAGAATTATATGGAAGATTGAAATGAGTATAAATAAATACTAGTTTTATAGGAAAAAAATTCTACGAAAACAACTGTTTTTTAAATTTTGACATCTCGAAATGACCCATTTGGTACCATTTCTTGCGGCAAGTCTCTCAACTTATCAAACTGATTTTATAAGCTGTGAGAAGGCTGGAAGTTCACGCGGACTCGATTATACCTGTTAAAAAACTCACGATAGAATAACTTCTGTAAATTGCTATGAATTACGTTAATTAACTTTTGGTGTTGTTTACATTGGTAATTTGGCCATAAATCGTTTACGTGAGCAACTTACGGGAAAAAACTTACGAATGTAAAGATAGCATTTATGAATGTAAAGTCGTTTACGTGAGCAACTTACGGGAAAAAACTTACGAATGTAAAGACAGCATTTTACATTCGTAAGTTTTTTCCCGTAAGTTGCTCATGTAAACGATTGATTTTTGAAACAAGCCGAACCTTTGTTCTTAGGTATGGGATTCTCAATTACGTGTATTACACAGCAGGCAATTCTCGTGCCATTGTAAAAAAGGTCTTGTTTAATTAGTAGACAGATTTTATTTTCTAAGACTTAATAGTGATAGTACAATGTGAGTTGCCTCTAGACTGTCTCATTAATTTATTGACAAATTACTGAAATGGACACACTCACGTCACTTCCCCCCTCCGCGCAACTAGGTTTGTTCTCCTCGCCCCTATGGGCAGCTCTATTGTTTCTTTGGTCTGTGAGAGTCTCATTTTGTCTACTATATATTACACCCTTCAATCATATTTTTCATTTTACTAACATAAATTTGACAGCACGATTCACATCAAACACGAAACAGATAAAAACATTCAACAGCGAATTAAATAATTACACTTTATAAAATGGGTGGTGTAACACCAGTTGGGTTTCCATCCAGGCCTTGTGGGTTCAAGTCCTCTGCTAGCCAAGTTCTCCATCGCTGCACAAGCAATGTTTTCCCTCTGTAATTATGGTTGTAGGATTTATTCAAATATTGTTAAATTATTCATAACCTGATAATTTTTGTCATTCTTTTTTTAAATTTCAACTTTTGAGACAACTTCTGTCCAATATCATTTCATTTCTATAAAATTTTGTGTGAATTTAACCACTCGAACCCATAAGCTTGTTTTCACTAAAATATAACATTACCAGGCTATGTATGACGTATTAGGCATACTTGACTTATTAAGAGTGGAAGATGCTCTCAGTATTGCCCTTGTGAAAGACTACCATTCGGAATTGAAACATTGCTTGAAATGGCTTTAGTCTTATTTGGTGACCAGATTGGAATAGCCAGGTACTTCCTCATCCACGTCTACTGCATCTCCTTACTCTCCCCGCTACCTTCAGCCTCACAACACACTCCAATTGGGGATGCTTTAGTCTCACTGGCTCCTGACGGATGGGAGCAGTTGGGACTCGAAGATGTGAAGCTAAAGGAAGATATTGTTTATTGGAATGATCCTTGCCAAAGTGATTATTAGTTGGTTGTTTATAATATTGTGTTCACTCAGATTTTGAAGAAGACGGAGATGACGAAGAAGGGAACAACGGAGGTGAAGAAGGTTGGCCCAACGAGCTCACTCGCCGCCTGCAGAGGGAGAGGTTCCTGGCTGAGGTGCGCTCCAGGGATCCCGACCCTCAGGTCAGACTCACGCTACCTATATATACATATATTCAGATTATCTATTTAGTGACATTTTCAAAACGAATAATCTTGGTGGGGGTAAAATGGGTAATGATTGCCCGCTTAAGAAAATTTGGACTTGGAATGGGAATGGACCCCCCTGCCCAACATATTATAAAATAATAAATCGTTGCATAATATTAAATAAATTGCCTATCAAATCTTTCCGTTAATTATATTACAACTTAACTAAATGACTTTTTTTTTTAAATTAACAAAAAAAATATAACTAAATGTACAGCGATTGTCCACTTTAATCCACGTTAACACTAGAGTTCACGCGTGGGCTACATATGTAGCCCAGGGTGTTGTTTTTGTTCATAACTTCGTGAAATCGCGTGATTTAACTTTGAGTCTCTAGCTAAGCTCCGATTGGTTGTTGCTCGACGCATTCAGTGTGGCGTGAGCGATCGACGCTGGCGCACGTGCGAAAAATAACGATTTAAAGTTGTTGGGCTACGTATGTAGCCCAACAATACGCGATCGCAGCACAAGGAAAACTTGCTCGAAATGCTACAGGATTTTTTGAGAAGTCTGAAGTTTTGTTAATATTTTAAGTTTAAGTAAGAGAAGATATTTTTTTTATTTCGGTTTGCTTAATAAATGTCTATAAACGTGTTTTATTTAAAAATTAAACGATTATCTTTCAGTATATTTCAATTTAAAATGGGCTGCAAGTGAAGCCCACGCGAGCACTCATGAACGTTTTAGAGGCGCGTGTACCATAGTTTCAATAAAATGACCTGAAAATTGTACCCACTTATTTACTAAGTGTAAGTACTGAATAACACACTAATTTTAGAAATGCCTTTTAACCCTTAATTACTCGCGCCTAAAAAGTTACGTAAGTAGTCGCGTGGGGTGTCGAACACCCCTTTTTAGTTTATAGAAATAAAATAATATGTATACGCAAAATCAGACTTCTATTAATTAATATCTTTGAACTTACGTATTAATCAACGTTTAAATTCTTTTTTAAAATATTTGGGTATGTTACACACCCCAAATGCGCTCTCCGAGCACAACCACACACAATCCAGCAACCCTCACTACTGATTACTGGTCACGCGCTTACACGAAGTTACTAAAAGAACTAGCGCGGTAAATTCAAAATTGAAAAAGTTATAGGCTTTCAAACATGGTCTGGGGTGTTTGCACCCCACGCGAGTAATTAAGGGTTAAATAGAAAAAAACTTCGACGCACTTCACAAAATCTCATTTTACTTTTTAACTACTTGGATGGTTTCTGCCGATATGGCAGTTTATCGATTAACTTTGAGACATCTATTTAGATTTCGTTGAAATATTTACATACAGTCTGTCAAATAAGAGTAGAAAACATTGGAGGGCGCCACTGTAGTTCAAATGGCAAAACTAAAAATATAACACATGGTGGCAACGTAAAGCTGTGTAACCTACATTTTTTGTAAAAATTCAAAAACACATAAAATTTGGAAAAATATTTTTTTATTGCATTTTCCATATCCACTGATCTCAAAATTAGAATTGCATTTACTTAGGTAAATTATACCTTTGCAATTTTGTGTTAATACAATGAAGAAAAATGATATTATAGTAAAAAGAAAAAGCACGGTTAGAAATTGCTCACATTTATTTAATACTAGCTTAACCCCTCCGCAACGTAAGCAGATATAAGCGTTAGAAATAGGAAAGCAGTCAAGTACAATAAGCGTGTTTACACGTCAGCGTGTGTGTTTCCATAGAAATCGTTCTAACTCTGTTATTGTTTTAGTTACATCCCTAAACCAAAAAGTAAAAGGTCGATAGTAGATCAAGCTGTACATCTCTATCAAGTTGTCTATAGATATACATAACAGGAATCAGCTGTCAGTCGCGTAGTTGACAAAAATATTTTCCCGCGCAAATTTACTACCGGCAGCTCGTCCGCGCTCGACATTTTAAATTTTTATTAAATATTTTTTTATGAAACGATAAAAAAATGAGGTGACAAAAGTGTTTATTACACATATATGCAATAGAATAAGTATTGTTGTTTACATAATCTGTGATTTTAGTACCGTTTTCACATAAAAAACATCAAGTGAGTCATTTTTACCTATTTTTAATGTTTGCATGCTAAATTTTAATATTTACAAATCAAATATGTCATAAGTAGGTACCTTAACAACAGTGTTTTTTCGATTGTGGTGTCCGTGGCTGCCCAATCGTGATGGCAGCGCCAATTTGGATATGCAGACACACATATGTTAGGACTGAAGTATTGTGTCGGTAGCACGCAAATGACGAGAGTATACTGTACTGGTATTTATTAGGGAGCTGCTTAAAGCAAAAGAGACATACTACTGACACGCATCGCCTTTTATAGAGTCTCGCAAGCACACTATCTCGCTTGCTCTCATACACATTCACACAGACATTACACCGATTTTATTATTTTTCTTTAAGAACTAAAAAATGTCATGTCATTTACACCGATCTGTATTTTCAGTGACATTGCTCTTTAACCCCTCCGAATTTTCGAGAATATTAGCTTTTGGTGTCTTAAACGAAATGACATTTTACGAAAACTTTTTGTTATAACCGCTTCACACTTAAAGCTCTATAAATGAAACATTTCTGAACGTAGGTGAATAGTAAAAACTGTTTTAGAAAGGTTACAAAATAGGCTTTCAAATTATTATATTACAAATAAATATTAGCATTTGTAAATATTAAAATTTAGAACGCAAACATTAAAAATAGGTAAAAATGACTCACGTGATGTTTTTATGTGAAAACGGTACTAAAATCACAGATTATGCAAACAACAATACTTATTCTATTGTATATATGTGTAATAAACACTTTTGTCACCTCACTTTTTATCATTTCATATAAAAATATTTAATAAAAATTTAAAATGTGGAGCGCGGTGGAGCTGCCGGTAGCAAATTTGCGCGGGTAAATATTTTTATCAACTACACGATTGACAGCTGATTCCTGTTATGTATTTCCATAGACAACTTGATAGAAATGTGCAGCTTGATCTACTATCGACCTTTGACTTTTGTTTTAGGGATGTAACTAAAACAATAACGGAGTTATAACGATTTCTATGGAAACACACGCGCTGACGTATAAACACGCTTATTGTACTTGACTGCTGTCCTATTTTTAACGCTTATATCTGCTTACTTTGCGGAGGGGTTAAATGAATATTTGACAGTTAAATTGGTGTAACCAGCCTAAAAAATTTGTAGTTCCATTTTTTATATTTTCTACTCTTAATTGACAGACTCTACATTAGTGAAAAATCGACAATCAAAATGAGAATGGGCAATACTAGTTGTGGGCAATCATAGTCTATCTGGTTAGCAATATTTTATTTAAACGATTTTAATACATTATGTTTCACCCTTTTCCTAATACATAATATGATATGATTTACTGTTGTTTTTTGTTTCTTTATTTTTATAATTCCAGGCATGTTTTTATAATTTTATTTTTATAATTTCCCCCCGCCCTCTCTCTCTCTCTCCAGGTGTCCGCCACCCCTAACCGATAGGAGACCATCTTCGCTTCGACAGTTTATTTTGTTATCGAGGTTTGTTTTACATTATCGTTTTTTGTTTATTTTATTGTTTTGTTCATTTATGTTTACACCTGCACCCCTTTATAGGAATAGTTTTACATGTTTAAAATCACCAGACATCACAAATAAAAATAATAAACCGTGTCTAAATAAAGTTCTTAGATTTGAAAGACATTCAAGTCTCATCCACAGTAGGTAAACTGCCATGGTAAGTAAAAACACAGTATCTTCCTTGAGACTCAAGGAATGAACTGTGTTTTTACTTACCACGGTAGTATAGATGTTCACCATTAGTGATACATGTACAAAAAACTAAACAGTGTTGAATTTTTGTTAAAAGAAATAATAAAACAAACAACCATTATTCAAACCAAATTGATCATGACTAGAGACCTGAAAAATTACATTTTTACTAAAGTTCACAAAAACAAGCAAAATTCACAATTTTCGAGCAACTAACACGAATTTTCGTATTTTTCACGCTGATATTTTAAAATAAGAAAGTTTTAAGAGTCCCAACTGCTCCCGTCTGGAGCCAGTAGGACTATGGCATCCCCAATTGGGGTATGTTGTGAGGCTGAAGGCAGTGGGGAGGGGAAGGAGATAGGGAAGAGGAAAGTGGGAAAGTACCTGGCTATTCAGATCTGGTCACCAAACACGGCAGAAGCCATTTCAAGCAACGTTTCAATTCTGAATGGTGGTCTTACACCAGGGCGATACTGAGAGTATCTTCCACTCTGGAACGTGCCGCAAATATACTACTATATATTATTTTAAATGAATAAATTGTGAAATATACAAATTAATCAAATAAAATTTATTTGCCACGCCGGGATTCGATCCCGCGACCTTCGGAATGCAAATCAAGCGCCTTACCGCTGCACTACGCCGGCCGTCTATCTGTAATATTACACATTTGAAATATCGTTCGTCCAGTTAATTTATCAGACATCTCAAAATTGAATTTGAGTTGAGTATGCAGTTATATGTAAAAGTGTACCTCTATCTGGTACATTACTTAGATTACTCATAAACACCACCAAATCAATTATAATGCAGAAAAACTTTAACGAATAAAACATATTTCAAAATGTCATACTGATTTACCGGACCGTTATGCTTTCCGGTGTATTTTATAGCATATTTAATATGTAAAATACAGACAAGTGTAAATAAAATTTCTCAAAACATAGTATTTGTAGATGTCTGACCAATAAACTGGACGATTGATATCTCTCTGTCTATGGTTTTTACAAGCTTGACTAGCCATAAACCAATCTCAGCTAACTTCACATTGAAAACTCCATATCACTCACTTAGTTAAAAAAAAGGATTATTGGCAGTTTTTTTTTTGCTGCAAAATACCAAATTGTTAACATATCATTAACTGTGTTGCAAAATACTACCATTTTTGCTAAACAATAACAATTTTGCTTTTCCCAAAAAGTAATGCGAATTTTGACAAAAAATGATGTAAAAGTTTTGGGCCCCTAATGATGATTTTTTGTTTGATGTAAATAATTTACCAAAAAAAAACCACACAATGTATTATTATCAATGATACATCTTTATTCAATTATATCGACGACACTGGAAAGGAAAAATGGCTAAAACGCCATAGAGCTGTTAAACTAAAAATGAACCTAAACAATAAGCTACATGGGTTGTGCAAGAATTAAATACCTTTCTAATTTAAAAAAAACCAGGAAAAAATTATATTTATTAAAAAATAGTATTAGGTACATACCCCCACTATTTTTCAACATAGTCCCCGTTACGAAAGATGAATTCGTGAGCCGTGGCACTAGGTCCTTAATTTCCTTATCGTAGAATTCCGGTGCCAAAAATGCTCCCACCTCTCCCTCTGCATCCTAGTCAATCTCCAAAGGTTTTCTGCCAAATCTTTTTGATTCCGGGGTTAGTTGGTGAACCCATGTTTCAACCCAAAAAAAGCCTCGCCTTTGTTAGAAAAACGGTTCAAAGAGACTTTCCACACTAATTTGGTCTTCAGCGTATTGGGAATCCAATGATCACACACTTTGCATACGCTATTTATCCTTCAAATTCGTTTGTGTGCTAGACTCTCAGATGTCAGGTATCAAAATTGTGAGCTTACGAACTTCAACAGGGCAGACTCCCTCTTAGTTGAGAAAATGAATAATTGAGCACACCTCACAGGTGGTGGGATTCGACAGTGGAGGGTCCATTTCAAACGGACGCAAAGATCGCACTGAAGCAGCTACCAAGCTGGAACACCGCTCATTTTTTAGGGGAAAGTCTGAGCTAAACTCTAGTGCTGCCACGTTTTGAGAAATAATGTCTGTGTCGCCGAAAATGGGGAAAGGTCTTTAATTCTTGGATACCCTCGTATATTATTTGTTTGTGTTCATCTAGAATAAAATCAAGTGTCTTGTGATAAATAAAATCCCTCATGCTCTGGGAAACTCTAGAAAATTTAATTTGATGAACACAGCTGTATGGCATTTTTCCTTTCCAGTGTTGATATAATCCATTCTAATATCTTTTTTGTTGTTTGTTTTTGGGGTGTTATGCCGTGTTATGCTACCTCCTCCTTTAGCCAACGTTTCGGACAGCGTTACGTGTCCATCATCAGGGCAGATGTGTAAATGTTAGTGGTAAAATGTGTGCTTAAGTACTGCAATACCGTGTTGCCAGCTCCACTCCACTGCGAACTGGAATTACAGTAAACTTGAAGATGGTTTTCTAACTGGTCTGCAAAGACCAAGTTTCCTCTGGAAACAGATGGAGTACATAAACTCAGCTGTTCCGGATGTGATAAGGTCTATGTGGGCCAAACACAGCGGACAATCTCTAAAAGGATATCGGAACACTTTCGAGCGTGTAAACTTGGCCACCCTGACAAATCGGCAATCGCCAAACGTCTAATTGAAACCGGCCATTACTTTGGATTTGTTCCTGAAGTCCTGGGAAGACCCAAAACTTATAGAGCACGCATAATTACAGACGCAATTGAAATTCATAAAAATCCTATCAACATTAACAGAGACGACGGAGCTAAGCTCAATAGTTCTTGGTATCCGGTAATTGACGGCTACACCAAAGCTAAATGCAGAAAACCATCTTCAAGTATACTGTAATTCCAGCAGTGGAGTGGAGCTGGCAACACGGTATTGCTTCGAAGTACTTAAGCACACATTTTACCACTAACATTTACACATCTGCCCTGGTGATGGACACTGTAACGCTGTCCGAAACGTTGGCTAAAGGAGGAGGTAGCGTAACACGGCATAACACCCCAAAAACAAACAACAAAAATACTTTTGGCCGTGAAAATCTAAAATCATATATTCTAATATCTGTCAATATTATGAAGCTTATGTATTATGTTACGTGTTTAG
Organism: Limnephilus rhombicus; assembly: GCA_929108145.2. NCBI lineage: Eukaryota > Metazoa > Arthropoda > Insecta > Trichoptera > Limnephilidae > Limnephilus > Limnephilus rhombicus. The sequence continues at coordinate 12,566,206 of OV815297.1, read as the reverse complement.
AATAGTAATTTTAAAAAAATATGTATTTACGTGGGGGGACCCAAAAGAAATGAGAATTTCTTTTTAACTTTTTCATTTTTCAATATTTTTACAATCGCATTTTTTCACATTTTCGCCGAAAGAAGAAATCTTGATGTATTTGTCGGTATTATTGTTTATGCTCATATTATTGTCTTTGCACTTTTCTACCCCATGGTCTGTGGTACGCTTCCTGTCATTTGCCACTTGTAAACTGAAGGTCAGCTCATCAGGTTCAATAAATAAGTTTGCAAAGATAACCGTGTTTATTAATATTCACTACGACGTAACGGTATTTAAAATTAAACTTTGGACGAACGCGTGGACCCACAGTTGAATATTACAACTGAAAAACATGTTAACTTCACCAGTCTAAAGATAAATTGAACAAATGTATAGTTTTTTAATCATAATATTACAATGGTTCCACCACAAACTAATAATTTGAACAATAGATGGAAGATACTCTCAGTATCGTCCTGGTGTAAGATTACCATTCAGAATTGAAACGTTGCTTGAAATGACTTTGGTGACTAGATCTGAATAGCCAGTTACTTCCCCCCCTGCCTGTTCCGCATCTTCTTCCCTACCCCACTAACCTTCAGCCTCCCAATATACCCCATTTGGGGATGCCATAGTCTCACTTACTCCCGGCGTTTGGGAGCAGTTGGGACTCTTGTGCGATTTTCACATAAAAAAAAAAATAGAAATATATCTGGCTTACCGTTTAAAACTCAAAGGATAGATACTAGGGGCCAATTTTTGGACCAACCGTCACATTTGACATTGTCACAAGTTGACAATCAGCGCCATTTTTTACATTTTAGCACTTGAAGGGGCCACATTGACTGCCGATTCCGATGATCGAAAAACCCATTATAAAATTTGAAAAAGCACCATCGGGCTGAGTTGATCAATTGAGGGTTAACGGGAAACATTCATATTAAAAATGGCGTTCATTGACGATTTGTCACAATATCACAATGTCAAATGTGACAGTTTCGAATGTGACAGTGTCAAATGTGAGTCATTTAAACAACTGGTCCTAATAGGGCTAATGCTGTGCATATATATTTAATATGTTTTATAGCAATTATATATTAATATTTATTTAATTTAGGGAGGGGCGGAGTTGGCAGCTCTGGCTGCACAAGCGGCCGAGTGGGAGGAGGCGGTGCAGCGCTGGGCGGCGCGCTAACAAGCTCCCGATTCACCCCTGTCTACCCTGTCACACTTCACCCCACTCCTTGTTAAATACACCCCACCCCGGTAGATATACATATATATCTGTCTGACTGAGATGTTACGCAAACCGCAGCCAGCCCTGCTCCAATAAACAAACAACACAATACATTGTGTACATGTCATGTATACCTATTAGGATCTGAACTTGATATTACCATATTATTATGTAATTAGTTATATTTCAAACTCTTATTTTTAGCGTCTACGCAATGATTTAACTCTCTGCGCATTTTATTTTGTATGGCGCCTGCGGTGACACAATATTAGTTGAAGTTGTTAATTTTTTTATGCAATATTATTTGAAGTCACTAATTTGTGACACAATATTAGTTGAAGTCACTAATTTGTGATGCAATATTAGCTGAAGTTACTAAAATATGACTCAATAATAGTAGAGCTAACTAAATTATAGCTCTACATTAGTTGTAGCTATAGCTCTACATCAGTGTTGTAGTTTTAGCTCTACATCAAATTGTGACATTATTAGTTGAAGTCACAATATAGTGACACAATATTGTTTGAAGTCATTAGATTATGTGACACAACATAATGGATATATTTGATGTAATGACTCCACAGTACTGGTTTAAGTCACTAACTTGTGACACAATATTATTTGAAGTCATTAAATTGTGGCACAATATTATTGACATAATGACTTCACAATATTGGTTAAGGTCTCTAAATTGTGACACATTATTATTTGAAGTAATGCCTTCACAATATTGGTGGAATTCACTCAAGTGTGACACAATATTATTTGAAGTCATTAAATTGTGGCACAATATTATTACCAGTCATTAAATTGTGGCACAATATTATTGAAGTAATGACTTCACAGTATTGGTTGAAGTCACTAAATTGTGACACAATATTATTTGAAGTCATTCAATTGTGGCACAATATTATTGAAATAATGACTTCACAATATTAGTTGAAGTCACTAAATTGTGACACCATATTAATGACTTCACAAGATTGGTTGAATTCACTCTAGTGTTACACAATATTATTTGAAGTCATTAAATTGTGACACAAGATTATTTGTGGTCACAAAGTTGCGACACAATTTTGAATTAGTTGAAGTCACTAAATTGTGACGCAATGCTGATTGAAGTCATTTAAAGTGTACCACAAAATTTGTTGAAGTCACTAAAATTTAACGCATTAACAGTTGAATTAACAAAATTGTAACTCTGTGTTAGTTGAAGTTCCTAAGTTTTGTCACAATATTAGTTGAAATTATTAAATTGGGACACATTTTCAGTTGAAGTCACTAAGTTAACTTGCTGTCGTTGGTTCCGATTAGGACCGTTTGGGTTTACATAAGTTTTGTGGCAGCGAACCAGTCAAAAATCACTATAATAATTGTGGCACCGCGGCGTCATAACAATGTGTATAAAATACCATTTAATTTCATAGTTTTACTTGAGACAGACTATATTCAACATGGCTTCCATTGCAAAACAGATAATTCAAGCATTGAACATTAAAGCATTTATAAATAACATAAAATAGATCCATATTTTTACAAATACCTAAGTTCTTACAGTATTACGTAAAACTCACTGAACGGATAAACAATTAGAAGTGTGTTTTGGACGTAATTGTGTCTGAATTTTTCCTTTTTAAATTGATTGAAAACATTTTCATTTCGAAATTTTTCTTGAACAGAATCAATTTCCTTGACCCGTCCGAGGTCTGGGACTTGATGGATATTATGTAAATTGGTGATGTCAATTTTTATTTCAAATCAGTATAGATCACACTTCTATGAATTTTCGGTTCAGTGGAATAAAAGGTATATTTCCATAAATTTTAATATTAAAATGTGTAGTACTTAAATTAATAATCTAGTAATGTAAATGGGCACTTTAAGAGGAATGGATGTGCGGCCTTCTTCATACAAAACTTGAATTTGGATTTGATGCCGAAGTATCCAAACAAATTGAATAATTTAAAAAAAACACAAAACGTATAGCAAATATCTAGCGCTAAGTACTTCATTTATTTGTGTTTTAAATTGTAAAATATAGGCCATTAAATTGACCGATTTTTTATGACTTTAGCCGATATTTGACAATTTTGTGTGTTTGTTTTTTTTATTGTGTTTTTGGGTCGAAATTTTAATTTTTGTCAAACAAATTTGTTTTCCAATGTAAATTTTTCATTTTTAATTTAAATTTAAGCTCATCAAAATGCTTAATTTAATCATTTTTATTTACATGCAAATTTAAAAAAAAACTTCTTTAAAACTCAAAAATAATTGCTAAAGTTGCTTCTAAAATCATGAAATATTAAAATAGGTTAAAGGTGAACGTCCATCTGTTAGCGCCGGCTGCAATTTTTCTCCGCTGCCCGTACCGACGGTATTTGCCCGATAGTGGACGCAGTGCTGTGCTAATTCATACAGGGTGTTAAGGAACGTACTTGACTTACTTTAACCAGTGATTCCTGACATTATTTGGAGTAAAAAATGTAAATGAAATTTTGGTCTCCGGTGACATTTTTGATGTTTTTTTTTTTTTTTTTTTCTACAAAAACATAAAAAAATGGTAGTTGTTGAACAGTTGGAGGCGGGGTAAGGGGTTCTTCGGGCACCCGGCTGAGTGACCAGTGACGACATGCGGAAGAAATTTTTTTTTGTTTGATTTTGAAGAAAAAATTTTTGAAAAAAAAAAAAAAAATCACCGGAGACCAAAATTTCATTTACATTTTTTACTCCAAATAATGTTAGGAATCACTGGTTAAAGTAAGTCAAGTACGTCCCTTAACATCCTGTATAAAGATATAGAAAATCAGTTGCATGCGTTGTGGCCGGCGCGGACAGATGGACGCTCACCTTAAATCCTTATTAGGTGTATTATTTGCTATTCATTTTAATTTATTTAAAATTATTCAGTTTGTCAAATCCAAAATTAAGTTTTGAATGAAAAAGGCCATGCAGTCGTTCCTCTTAAATTTATTTCTTGTTAAAACTGCACCTAGATTAGGAGAGAATTTGTTTCTATTTATTTTGTTAATTTTTTTGCTATTAATTATTTATGTAGGTGTGTTTATTACATGGCAGCTTTTTAAAGAAACAGAAAAAATGTTTTTATTTTTTATTTATTGAGGCTAATTTTAATCCGTATTCTGAACTTTATTTTATTCGATTTTTGTTTTAGGAAAATATCTTTATCAGTCAAATATGAAATTATTTCTTCATTCAACCTTGTGTTATCTCTAACTTAAGATTTATTTGAGTTCTTTATTAATTCGAAAAATTTTAAATGACAAACATTTTTTTTGGTTAATTTTGTGAAAAAAGCACAATTTATTTACATGAATAATTTTAGACAAAATTTAAATTGTTTTTTGATTAAATCTTTGTTTTTATTATAATTAATTAATATAACATTTATATTATGTATTCTTTTAAAGGTAATTAGCATATTTGACCACATCGCCAAAAGATAATAAAAGCCAAAAAAACATTTTTAAAAATCTATACATAATTCAGCTAGTGAACTTTTGTGAAGCTGAAAGGAAATGATGAAGAAGATAGTAGGATGCATCTGGATGTTCTGATCTAGTCATTAATCACCGTTAAAATCCTTCTAAGTAACATTTTGCTTCTAAATGTTTGTCTTTTGATGGCCTCCGTGTTTGAGGGGTAAGGCTCTCGACTAGCAATCCGGAGAACGCAGGTTCAAAACCCGGCGTGCGCGAATAAATTTTATTTGATTAATGTGTGCTATTTCATTTTATTTATTTTACAATTTTATTAATTTAAAATAATGTATAGCATATTTGCGATACATTCCAGGATGGAAGATACTCTCAGAATCGCCCTGGTATAAGACCACCTGCTTGAAATGGCTTTAGCCATGTTTGGTAACCAGATCTGAATAGCCGGGTACTTCCCCGCCTTCCCCTCTCCTTCCCCTCCCCACTTACCTCCAGTTTCACAACATTTTGGGATGTTTTGTATGTTTTCATCAATAAATTTTACAAAAGATGATTTATTGAATGTATTCTGATTTTTTTAAATCGTCCCGTTTCATTGGCATTACATCCAAACCTTCCTCTCCGTCTTCTCTTTTATAATTTTGGCATTTATAATCTTTTGGGTGTTGTGGCTAGATATTGGCAGGCGGCAATACCTAAGAAAATACCTCTTGAAAAACATCGCTAAGAGGAAAGTGATCTTCACACATTTCCATTTGAATTTAAGGATATATAAAATATTATTGTTTAAAAAAAAAAACACTTGTATTTTATATTTGTTATAAGTTAGTTTTAAAAATTTGTAGATTAATATTTTAAATTATTTGACTTGCAGCTGATAATTTCAATTTTATTCTAATTTATTAGGGCGCGAGTATTTAGTCAAACAAAATAAAATTTTATTCACTTGGATGTCGTGATTTTTCATAAATTTGTTTAATATTTGTATGTTATTGATGTAGTTTTATTTTTTAAATGTAAGTTAAATTAAAAATGTTATGCATATGTCGTCGATGGATAAAAAATTAAAACCGGAATCGGAAAATTATACACGGGGATCCAAGTAGTGGAAGGAATTCTGCACAATTTGCATGTGAGTTCATATATATTTATTGTTTTATTCACGTTTATATTCATTTATTCTGTCTCCTGACAATTCAATTTAGTTTTGCCTTGTCTTTTCCACCATTTTTTATGTCGTCTTTGAGGATGCTGTGTCGAGGGTCTTTTTAAAGAAAGGAGGGATAGGAAGTTCTGTGAAAGAAAAGGGTACGAGGGGTGGGCATGTGTATTGTGTCAATGTTTCCAGGAGTGATGGATGCATGAATCCCACCCTCCCACTGCGGTGCAATTTTTTTTTTTTTTTTTTACATTAACTCCACACAGGAGGCCCTGAGGAAAATAATTTCCCTCAGGGCCTATGTCATCTGGGATGCTGTGTGGAGGGTCTTTTTGAGGAGAGGAAGGAATGAACATTGGTCTTGAAGAGACCCATGTTGTAGGAAGGAGGAAACACAGAGGCCGGCAAATCATTCCACAGCCGAGCTGTTGAACACAAGAACGAGTCGAAGAAACGACCCGTTCTCATGATGTGACAAATGTCAACTGTGTACAAATGTTGGGCACGCGTTTGGCGTGTTTCCCGACTATGCACTGGTGCCGAAGGGATCAATGATGCTAGTTCCTCGGAGCATCTTCCATTGTAATACCGGTAGAACAAGGATAGCATTCCCACCCGACGCCTGTGCTCTAAAGATTGCAATCCGTCTGTTAAGATGGGAGAATCTATCAAACGGACCGCCCGTTTCTGCACAGAGTCGAGGGTATTTTTCATGTATTTTGGAGCTCCAGACCAGAGGTGGCTGCCAAATTCAACCGTGGGGCGCACTTGCGATTTGTACAGGGTTAGCAGTTGTGTACTATTAAAGTATCTGCGGGCCCTGTACAGTACGCCCAGTTTTTGGGAGGCTAACTTTACTCTGACTTCGATGGAGCCCCCATACCTGAGCTGGTCACTTAGGGTTACACCAAGCATATCAATGGAGGGCCTGTTCGGAAGATTGCTTCCGTTGAAAGAGACTAGATTTTCATTGCGATCCCTTTTAGACGTAATCAGACAAGATTGGGTCTTTGAAACATTAAATTCAACGAGATTATTTTTACCCCAAGAGAAAACACTCTCGAGGTAACCGTCCATTCTTTGCTTCAAAGCCTTACGAGCTGTTGGAGTTTGTGAGCCCTTTGGGGGCTTGTCAAACAAAAAGCTATCATGAACTGTACTGTCATCCGCGTAACAGTGAATTGGTGCACATGACAAAAGGTCGTTGATGTGCAACAAAAACAGAGTCGGAGACAGAACCGATCCCTGCGGGACGCCAGCATTTATCGAGTGAGAGGAAGAGGTGAAACCATCGACTACCGTCTGAATCGACCTCTCCCTCAAGAAGTCGGCAATCCACGTACACAAGGATGCGGGAAGTCCGTAAGAATGCAGTTTGTTGACAAGTCCTCGGTGCCAAACCCGGTCAAAGGCCTTGGATATGTCCAGTGCAACCGTTTGGGTCTCACCGAAACGTTCCAGGCATCGCCCCCAAACATGCGTCACATATGCGAGAAGATCACCGCATGAGCGGTTCCGCCGGAATCCGTATTGACGGTCGTTAATAATTTTGTTCTTCTCGAGGTATGTGAGCAGTTTGTTTTGCAATGCAATGGATCCAGAGAGTCCGGCTGGAGAGGTCTCCCTCAACCAGTCTCTCTCGATCCAGCCTGCCACGCAGTAGATGCATAGACGTATTCACCGCCAATAACTAGACAAACCTCACCCCATGAACCAGGGCACCCCTGCTGATTCCAAACATAGCGAACCACTCGGGGTGAGCTATGGCAGGGGTGTTGGTTATCCAATAAATGGTTCCCGGGACGGTGGTACCCATACCAACCTCCCAAATTAAACAATCAATTTAAGCATTGTTAATTCTCCTGACAATGATTTTTCTGTTTTTCTGCTCTATAGATTAATCTCTTCACAATCTATGCATTTGACTTTGGGTTTAATTCCTGTTTGGAATTAAATTGTCAGAGTGAGAAATTAAATTGCGTATTATCGTCATTATTATTTTATGTCGCGTATTTCATATCAAAGACCAGTATTCGGAGTGGAAATGTTGTTAAACATGGATTTAACCATGTTTAGTGTTCAGTTCTGAATGGCCAGGTACCTCTCAACCCTCCTCTTCCCTTCCTATAGCTTCACAACATACAATTGGGGATGCCATAGTTCCAATTATCCGATTTCGTTCGCTTATTTTTTTTTTATTTGTCGACGATTTTATAATAGCAATTCTTCCTCGACGGTTGTAGTTTTTATAACTTACCACTTTTATAAATAAGCTATAGCATTTACACCTAGTAAACCCAACATTCTAGTACAGTCCCCAGCAAAAGTAATTGAACACTAAAATATTCACCAATCCCACAGAAGAAAAATAAAATAAAAAATTATGTGAATATTTTAACAGGCATACTTTTAGCAGGGGCTGTACTCATCTATGTATTGTTAATAATCTAGCAGTAAATTATTGATGAATTTAATATTCCATAATGCACAAATGAATAAATTTTATAAAGAATCTATTAAAATTGTATTAAGAATGATAGCAAAGTGTTAAACTAACTATTTACACACATGTAACATGTAAATCTTTGATATTATTATTACTTTTTTTGTAATTACATGTATATAATAATTATTATGTATTATTTTAAAATTGTTTTATGGCTAATAAATTGTCATTAACTTTCAAAGTTTGGATCGCAGAACATTTAACAACTTAAATTTATGTATCTTTTCTAAAAAATATATTCCATTATCGATACTTCTAAATCGGGATTCCAAAAATCAATGCTCTGTAATTTTTAGATCTTTTGCTCAATCTCAAAGCAACAAAGACAGACAATACACATCTGTATATTTCTCTGCAATCAATAGACTCGTTTTAACTATAGGTCATAGATGAAGGAGGGCAGTTCCCATTTCTCCAAGTCCTTCATTGATCAAGCAATCCGCTTATAATGTTGGTAGTAGGACAAATTCAAATATTGTCAGTTTATTCATAACCGGTTGTTTTTCTTTAACACAAAAAAGAAACCATAATTTCATTTGGCATGTAGGAGTCTACAAAAAACTTCAATAAATAAAAATATATTTTTGTTAAAGTCGACAAGCAGACAATACCATACTTCTTGATAAAGTGACACCTTTATATAAACTGATTTTTTTATTTCTACATAAATCTTAATAACCCAACATGAAAAAACACAATTCAAACGAGTTTTCGAATATATAAAGACCTTTATACTTCTTTGAAACATAAAACATTGATTTTTTCACCTTTGACAGTTGCCAAAAATGACCCGCAAAGTCATAGAAAATTCATTTAAAAATATTCCAAGTAGCTAGATTAATGAAATCAACGGTTACATCAAGAATGATATTGGCGCAAGCGATTCTGACCTTGTCCTTCATACAGTGTCTTTATACATAAGGGTTAAAATCGCATTTAAAAAAAAAGCAAAAAAAAATCCAGGATTGCGACAAATGACAGGTTAACAATCTAGAAGAAGTTTAATCTGAAGACAAAAATGAATATACAAGGTCGACACTGCAATTGCAGTGCTTCGTTCCGTGCTTGGGCACGATTCTTCAACACTGCAAATGCAGGGCTCCGGCGCCTGTAGGTTAAAAAGTTGACTCTTCTTTAATTTTTTTCAGTCAAATTGCACAAAATATACATAAATCTAAATTTTAAATCAGCGATATTATCATAACATTTGCCAGATAAAAAATTAAAAACAAAATCATGCTTTTAAAATTTTTTTTTTGTTAGTTATTATTATTAATGTGGCTGTATTTTAAAGATGTGTATTAAATTATGAATAGTGATAATATATTATTATAAACTGTGCTATATCGCTTAGTGTCAATTTGTCATTGCTTTTTAATGTACACAAAATAGCTTTTTTTTATCAAAATTAAATGCATATTAAATTCTATAAGGTTCAGAAAACTATTTTATTTAATTTTCTTATCACCAGGTTACCAGATTTAAACATTTTTGTTCAGTGCAAAGAACTTTAAGTATGGTGTGCATATAAATTATAATTTTCTTATCACCATGTTACCAGATTTAAACATTTTTAAATTAAAGGAAAACAATCACTTTGTTTGTAACCACGATTTATTGATTTAATTTTTATTTACCGACCGGTTTCGCTTAATACAAGCATCATCAGGGTATAAATTAAAACTGTTTTAAACTAGTTTTAATTTATACCCTGATGATGCTTGTATTAAGCGAAACCGGTCGGTAAATAAAAATTAAATCAATAAATCGTGGTTACAAACAAAGTGATTGTTTTCCTTTAATTAATATGTCAAACCACAAAGTGACTGCTTTCTACCAAAATATTAAACATTTTTGTTCAGTGCAAAGAACTTTAAGTATGGTGTGCATATAAATTAGATTTATTATTCTGTAAACAGCCAAAATTAATAATTATTGTATAATGTGACAATATGTTTTGCATTTTTGGAAATTGTTTCTAAATTTAACAATTATTCTGCTTGGTTATGTAAAATATACCAGTCTGGGAGTTGAACCCTCGGCCAACACAGCATAACCTCACCCATACATCACACCTAAACTACATTAAATATTTTGATTGTTTTATATTTTCATCTGGTAACCCCAAATCTGTGAAGACTCGCATGGAAGAAATCATTCATATCATTAGCTGTAGGCCGCCATCTTGCTTAGTGTTGCCACCAAAAAAATTCACATAACCTCACTTTGTAAAATTATTCTCTTTGTAAGTGCCAAAGTTCCCATCGGGTATAAAAAAATTTGGATCCGTTGTTTGTAATCTGATATTAATACATTTTGTTCACGGGAGTTTTACCCTCGGCACACTACAGAGGTTAATACCGTTAGGTCGCGGGAGCTTGGCATTTCAAAGGTTAAAACTTAACAATAGGTACTTAACCTCACTTAATTGTCGTTACATATTTCATTGTTTTTTTTTTACTTTATAATTTTTCTTTAGAAGAGTTGTTTCTAAAGTTAATGATTCAAATGGAAAATTGACTAACTGCGAACAAACATATTTAAAAAAAAACCTTTATTTGTAACTTACGTTCTTTCCGCGATGCATTGAATATGATGATATTTGAATATCTTCGCTGAGAGTGAGAAAGTTGATATTTTGCTGGAGAGTGAAAAAAACAATTTTGGAGTGGGAAAATTATAATTTTTTTTTTTACATTAACTCCACACAGGAGATGTCATCTTTGAGGATGCTGTGTGGAGGGTTTTTTTTAGGAAAAGGAAGAAATATTTTTTTTTGTAATTTTTTTATTATTATTTCATTTTATGAAAGATGCATTTGTTAAGAATGCTCTCACCAAATTTTTAAAAGAAATTCGTAAAATTGACGGAGATACATCATTTTTTGTGAAACCGTTTGAAATAGTTTGTGTAGAATCAGCAGAACTTTGAACGCATTTTCTCGAAACTACGTTTTTAAACCTGGTTGACAACCATATTAAAAAAAACTATACATCCGATTTGCGTGCACCAAGTCTTAAACTGTTTGAAAATCCAGTCTCTATGGCACCACATAAGTTTCATTTTCCCGCTTAAAAAATGAATTTTTTCATTCTTGTAAAATTAAAAAAATTTCACATTCGATGCATGCGCCCAACGACAACAAGTAGCGTTTTAAATTACATCCTTGCGAAAGAACGATATGAAAGTCTAAATTTGCATCTAATCAGTGGGGACAGTTCAAATGTTAGATGTTTAAAATGACGTCGAAAGTTGTTTTGGGATGTCATCAAATGTGTTAGTAGTGTGAAAATCACACCAATCTAATTTGTTGTTTTTCACCTTTATTAAAATTTTTCTTGTTTTTTATTTTATTTCCACGGTGGCAACCAAAATTAATTTAATAGTAATTATAGCAACATTGTCAACAGATGATGTCAGTCAGTGTATAATTAACTATATTATTAATAATAAATGTAAGAAACAATGTACATAGAGTCATGCTGTCTCGCTCTGTCTCTGTCTGGAGACTGGTGTCTGTACTTTCATGTGGACGATGGTGATTAAATACTTTACAATATTTACTGCACTTTATTTCCATTTGTTACTTCCCAAGCTTCTCCTTTCCCATCTCCCAACTTCCTTCAGTCAAGCAACATACCCCAATTGGGGTGACTCGATAGTTGATCGCCCGACAGTTGGCCCCAAAATTATAATTATTATAAAATTATATTTTTTGGTGGATTATTTCCAAGTTCAAACATACAATCAACTCATAAATAAATTGGTATGGATATCAAACGAACTTATTTACACTGTCGATTTTTGTACTTATGCGCTGGTAAATACTGTATATACACAAGCAGCCTTACTAAAAAACCCTGTGAAAATTTTATTCAATTGATAAACAAGAGTGGATTTGAAAACATTACTAATTAAAAAATTGTTCATGGAAAGAAATATAATACATTGCTTACACAGTCTGAGAGGGTAGTTTATCTCATGTATGCGACTGTTTTGGTAATCATTTTTGAACAAATGTCTTGTATATTTTTTATTTTTGAAGATGTCGTAAAAACAAGAACCATTTTAGAAGCTAAATAAAATTACCTTTTAGATTTTTGTATCTGAAATAAGTTTCGTGTTTAAAAATTGGACTATTTTAAGCTTCAAACATAAAAAAAACAGTTTACCGTAAACATATTCTATTAAATGGTCAAAAAATTCAAAATTAAAAAAACACAGTCCTCTTGTTTAATGAATTTGGAAGAAAACTGTCACTTCACTTTTTATCTCGTTCATACCAAGAACGTTATATACTGGACGAGGGGTAGAAATCTCAAAGTAGGAAGTCAAAAGCAAGACAATGGCACTGGTCTCGATTTCTAATACTTTAGTACTAAACTGTCTCTAGTTGAGTAAGGTCGTGTCTTACCAGTAGGAGAATTGCATTTAAAAAGCGCCAAAATGCCCTCCTGTGTGATGAGAAAATTTTTCCAAACTAGTAAAAGTGAAGAAATAACATTTCATTTATATGTACGCACAAATCACTTATTATTATCGATTATTATAAGCAATACAATTAATTTTCATGTTCCCCGTCCGACAATTTTGTGCATCGTTAGATAAAAAACACACATTCTTTGATTGTCTTATGGTACGGCCACACTGAGCCCAACTTCCAACTTCAAACTTTCGGACGATTGTGTAGAAGGGTAGTTCTTGCGTTGGAAGTTTGAGCTGAAAGTTTGGCTTCGGTGTGGAAGTAGCATATCTTTTTAAAACATGAAGAACTTTTGAATTAAGAAATTACTGAAAACCGCTGAAAACAAAAGAGTGTTGCTTACTTGCCACATTATTTTGCGAGTATGTGAGACTATGGCGAGTCTATTTATACAACGTCATAGGTTCATACAATTAAAAATTATAAACAAATATAACAATTTGAATTCATTTTCGAACAATATAAACAATGATAACTCGAATTTGGTATTTATTAACACACGCACAGGCCTTTTATTTTATTAAATAATATTACTTTTATGGAAGTTTTATTAAACTTAAGCGGATAAAAAATAATTTATTCGAAATAACCTATATTTTTATATTAACAAAATTAAAGTAACAACAGAGACATTATGAATGCACAGAAACTGACAAAAATATCGCAAATAATAGAAATTATATTCAATTATGATGTTATAATATTGAATCATGCTTTAAAAACATTAAATAACTGCGCATGAAATTCCACACATCACAAAAGTAAAAAACTGCGAATTTATTGAAAAAAGATGGCTGCGCATTTGCAGATCAAGCAAAAACAATGCAACAAACATAATAATGTGATCATGTGGCACGCTGCATCGTTTAACAATTGTTTAGGCGTTTTTTTTTAGTAAGGCTGAAGTAGTTTTATCCTCGATGAATTTGAAATTCTACATTTTATAAATTAAAATCCTCCGCATCATCTGTCTGTCTATCTGTTCACGATAAACTCAAAAACTACTGAACGGATTTTCATGTGGTTTTCACCAATAGATAGAGTGATTCGTGGGGAAGGTTTAGGTATATAAATTGTTAAGGTTATGTGTAAATTGGTTGAAAAATAACGATAATTGTTAGAATTGTCGGAAAAAGTCAAGCCGCCTGGGAGCTTTCATCGAAAATACTGCCTAATCCCTTTCAGATATAACAAAACAATGCATTGTGGGATATTCCTCTTTTATAGACCTACAAAAAAGTCCGCAATGGCATATATCCATCTTTTACAGATAGCTTACTATCTCTACATTTTATAAATTAAAGTCGTCCGCGTCGTCTGTCTGTCTGTCTCTTCGCGATGAACTCAAAGATGGTGGTGGTTATAAAGGTTGGATAACCATCCAGTAGATGGTGTTGTGTTTAATTAGCCAAAGCAACGCATGGCCGGGTAACTAGTAAACATATATTTTATACTTTTGTTATTTAGCGGTACACCCTTCCTTCAACGGTTAGTTATAATTTGTGTTTGTAGAAAATATGGTATACATAAGTATGCTGGGGGGGATGTCAGGGGATCAACTGTCATGTCCGGGGATGTCAACCAACTGTCAGGGGATCAACTGTCATGGATTGCCCAATTGGGGATGCTGATGTCCCACTGGCCTCAGGGTCTATGTCATCTTTGACAATGCTGTGTAGAGTCTTTTTAAGGAAAGAAAGGCGAGGGGGTTCTGGGAATGTGAAAGTGAAAGTATGAAGTGAGGGTACATAGAGGTTAGTGTATCATCCAGGAGCGCAGGGCTTATGAATCCATCCCTCCCACTGCTGTGGGTCCAGAACTGGTTGTAGTGGTCAAAGGGCCTCCTTCAATTGGCCTCTAGCGAAACAGCAAGTTGACAGACGTATCTGCCGCCAATACCCATGAACTTGGGCACCCCTGCTAAAACATATAACATACCCATGACTGATATGTTGGTGCGAAGAGCATAGGGCACAAGGACTCATGGGACTAATGGTATTCACAGAAAATAACATATTAAATAAAATATAAAAACTTTATTAAAATATAGAAACATTACTTACGTGCATGCATTTGATCAACAAATTACGATTAATATTGAAAATTTAAAAATAATAAACAGATTGAAAAAATTAAAATAAGCTATGTATGGCTTCCGATTAAAACGAATGAATGCATTTAAAAAATTCTCAGAGTGAAACAATGAATTAACAAATAATAGACTTATAGCAATGTCCACTGATAAAAATATGAGGTATTAAAAATTATTTTCATTATTATTCCTGTATTATTAAGTTCTGGAGAACCTTCCACGTGTCGGAGAAAAGGTGGGGTTGGTGGGAGACTTGTTGGGATCTTCGTCCTCTCCTAAACCCTGACCAGGAGCAATCCTCATGGTGCGCACCGGGGAATTAGGAGCCCGCTGAACTCGCACCACCAGTGGAGCGTCGGACGAATCTGCCAGCTCTTCCGGAGGAGTCATGAAGCTTCTCAGATCCATGGTGAACGGCGGAGAAGACGATGGGGAACTCAAGAACGGGGAGTACACATCCGCCATATTGGAGGTCGAAGGAGTGTTGCTTGAAGTTGAAGGAGTCAGGAACGCAGACATATCTGGTAAAGGCATGCTGTACCTACTCATGTTAGCATTAAGCGGATTATTGAAAGCATTCAAATTAATGCTGTGTTGCAACGGCGTGTTCAAAATCCTCGTACTCGAGTGTGGAGGATCCCTTGAAGGTCCCGCGGCGGAGTATGAAGAAACACTGTCGGGAGATTGAACAAATCTGACGTTCTTCTTCAACAGTTCCGAGTTCATTTTAATTTTGTGGTTAGGAAACATTTTTAGGATCGAATTGGGAGACATGGAAGACGGGGAACAGGAGAAAGGAGACAGACACGATCTGAAAGCTTCCGATAAGTGACTCATGGTGATCTGGTCGTGCGAGGGCGTCTCCATGGTGGAAGTGGGTGAAGCTCTCTGGAACATCGGGGAGTTCTGCAGGGGGACGGGGGCGGGTTGGCTGCCGACGAAAGCGGGGACGAGGTCCTTGGCGTGCATGCAGGAGAGGGTCGGCTTGAAGATGGAAAAAGGCGGAGGCAGCTCCAGAGGGGCATAAGTTGGTTGAAGTCGACGCCTTTCTCGAATCTTCGGCAGCTGATGCAGGATGTCCCTGCAAGAAATAATATCTTACTTTAACCAAATTTCAATTAGGTTAGGTTCCATGTCCAAATATCACACACAGAGCGCCCTGTCTGCATGGTGTAAAAGACTATATTGCCTTTTTGAGGCAGGTAAAGAGTCTGTAGGAAGGGATTTATTAGGTCTTGAAGAGGCCTGATTAAGTGAAGGAGAAAAAATAGATGTTTTCAGCTCATTCCACTTACACAAAAGCGAGTCAAAGAAACGACCCATTCTCAAGAAGCCAAAATATTTTCTGCTCATGTCCATTGAATTTCACGTGTGTGCACCAGTGCACAGGGGATCAATGCTACTAGCTCCTTCAAACAGTCTCCATTGAAATATCTGTAGAAATACTCAACATGGCCTATGTATTAGAAATGGCAATAGGTCTGTTAACAATGGATTGCCAATCAGAAAAACTGCCCTCCGTTGCACAGAATCAAGTATTTTGATATATTCAATTATTGGGCATATTGGAATTTGTACAGGTTTACCAGCTGGTAACTATGCAAGACGCCATAAGACTCCATGTAAATACATACATTATTATGTAATTGCTAAATATTTGTCTAAAGAAGCGAAGCTAACAGTCCGCAATGGAGTGTTGGTACCTACCCTGATGTATGGCGGTGAGGCATATAGGAAGGATGAAAGTAGAATGATTACTAAAGTAGAATGAATCCCCGATGTGTGATAAACCAGAAGCTCAGATGGTTTATGCATCTAGAGCGAATGAACGAAGAAAGGAGTGTAAGAAGAATATATGACGAAAATATGAATTGTAGAAGAAGTCGGGGGCGCCCGAGGAAGACATGGCACGAAGAAGGGAATCAGACACTTGAGTGGATTCGTGTCAAGAGTCAGATTAATAGAAGAGTATGTATGAGACGAAGTATGAATGTGAATGAGGCAAGGAATGTGTGTGAGGTTCGAGTTGTTTGACGGTCCGTCCTCTCTGCCTACCCTTGCAGACGGGGCGTGGTGATTAGTTAGTCTAAATGTTTACCAAGTGCTCTGTGTGGCGTAAGCATAATCCTTGGGCTTGTCAAGTCCACAGAAGGCGGTGGAGGTAGCGGAGGTGTAGGCCCCGGCACTGCGGAATAGCAGCCAGCTGGGGAGGGGCAGCGGGGGCAGGAGGGCCTCATGCGACACCAGGTCGCTCCCGTCGCTCGTGGGGCCCCACAATACGCAGGGCTCGTACGGGCCTGGCAACTCCTGCAATGGACAAACAACCGCTAAAATGTCGGCATAACAATTATACTACAATGATGAGGAATGGATTCATACGTCCATCACTCCTGGACACACTGATCCCCAGATTCCTACCCACCTCTCATACCTTTTTCTTTTCCAGAACTTCCTCTCCTTCCTTTCCCTGAAAAGACCCACCACACAGCATCCCCAAAGATGACATAGGCCTTGAGGGATTTTTTGCCCTAGGGCCTCCTGTGTGGAGCTAATGTAAAAAAAAAACCTTGCCATAGGTCACCTCAAGTGGTTCACTACGTTTGGTCACTTAGCAGAGGTGTCCGGGTTAACGGAATGAGGTTTTTCTTAGCGGCACTTGCTTTTGCCAACCTACTGCGTGGCAGGCCGGATCGGAAGAGACTGGTTGATGGAGACATCTTACCTCTCCAGACAGACTCTCTCGACTTATCACCTTGCACCGCAGTGGAAGGGATGGATTCATACGTCCATCACTCCTGGACGCACTGACCCCCAGATTTCTACCCACCTCCGAGGGAAATTGTTTTCCTCAGGGTCTCCTGTGTGGAGCTAAAGAAAAGAAAAAAGAATCACCTCCAATGGCTGCGGGTTGACGACCATCCTGCCTGAGGCGATCCCAGAAAAGGAGCCGTAGATTCCGTTATCCATATAGTAGTGCATCTTCTCCGCTTCCGTCTGTTGACCAATAGTCTGCTTCTTCTCTCCCTTTACTCCTCCGTTCCCAACTTTCCGTTTGCCCTTTGAGGTGGCGTCACCGTCTTCATTGAACAATATCTTCTTTACTCTTTCACTATCTGTTTGGCCACCCAATTTAATAACAGTGACATTAGCTCTGAAGTTGTTAGGAACATTCGTGTTTTCTTGCGCTATCTCCTCACTTTGGGACGGGTTTTCTTGTTGGATGTTTACATTTTCTACGCTGTCTATCAGTCCTTCAACAATGTCAGCACTCTGTCTTCTATCCAGATGATCTTCGGCAGAGCGGGAAGTGGTGGCAGCATCTCTCTTTGAAGGGATGGCTTCCGTTTCTGTCAGAGTGTTTTCCCTCTCTGTAGGAACAACTGCATCTTCTTGAATGAATTCTCTTATTGGAGGAATAACCTCTGCTTCCGTAGTACTGGAAGCAGTTTCTCCGATTTCTGCTGGAATATCTCCTCTTTTTGGAGGAATCACTTCTGTATCTGCTGCATTATCTCGTGGTGAGGGGGCAACTTGGACTACTGGAATGCTTTCTCCCTTTAAGGGAACAACTTGAGCATTTCCTCTTGAAATATGACCATTTCCCCTAAGACTATGAGCTTTGTTATTTCGAAGAAGTTTCGGAGATAATTTTAAAACTCCCGAATTCATGGAGCCTTTTAACTCTTCTAATAATGCTCCTCCCAGAGTTGCCAGATTCTCTCGTACTTCCTCCAAAGTGCTGGCGTCGTCTCGTAAACTGGAGAGTCCTTCCGCTATTTCCCTGTGGACCTGCACTCCGGTGCCCGGCACGTTACTGCCCCTAACCCTTCTGGCCCTCAGGGCTCGGAGGCCAGGGCTGGTGGCTTGTTCCTCCTCCACCAGCATGCAGAGAGGGCGGCGGGCGGAGTGGACGTTGCTGACGACGGTGAAGGCCGACGCCACGAAGTAGCGCCCTGGCTCCGCTATTATTTCCACTTCGTTATCGGGGGGAAAGTATTCATTCAATGCGGAGTTTATTTCTCGTGCAATCTGCAAATAAATACAATCTTAACAATATGTTCCAACACTTTATTTTGTTATTACTTATTAAATTACTATTACATTATATACCATTGATCAGTGGCAGCTCGAGCATAATTTCGATGGTGGGGATTGATATTTTTTATGTGTATAAATAAATATACTTACATGACAATTTACCTTAAACTCATTATAATTGAAAACATTCAAAACACCTACTCTTTTATATTCATGTACCTATACGAGTAGGTATATTTTTATGTTTTTAATTTTAATTTCTAAAGTCTAAAGTAAATAATTCATTAATTTTTTAGATTTTTTTTTTATTTTCTCAAAAAAATATTATTGAATTAGTTGCGCACCTTACCAGAAATATAAAAAGTTAGTACATATATGAATATAAAGCTTAATAAAAAATAACAAATATAATCCAACCAACTTTGGTTTAGATCGCTTTTGAGGTAAATTTTTCACCTGAACGGCGCTATAGAAATAATCCGACCTACATTATTATTTTAATAACCAAATACGTACAACAATAATATCACTAACGCGAATCCCGGTCCGTGTATAGCTCACATGTTTCAATTTGAACGAAAACAAAGTCCCGATTATCCACAAGGGGATCCTAGAGCTTATCCCCAAGATAACGATTACTATGACTCAAATGCGCATGTGCGAATTCGTGAGATCCCTAAGAAACGTATTCAACGTACGAATAAAAAATATAAATTTCAAGGAAAAAGTCCCCCAAGTGCGCAGAACGGTTTGCGCATTGCGCATGGATAGTTTCGAGCTCGAGCTTGCATTCTGCTGAGAAGCGATCGTTGTTTCGCGACTCGCGTTAGAACGCAACAAGGAAGTGAGCGGAGCGGTCGCACGTTCGTCCGAGGAAACTTTTTCAATTTCGAGCTTAAAAATGTTCTGAATTAAAATGTTAATAATTACTTTTATTTTAAGAATTAATGTTTGTGAACATAAAGCATCGAAAAAATTCTCAATAGGTTTCTGAAATATGAAGTGGGGTCTGTCCCCACCGTCCCCTCGAGAAGAACCGCCACTGCCATTGATGATAGTATACCAAATAGAAAGGTTACAACAAAGTTCTCTCCATATCTTATTCATTAATACCCAACCGTTCCCAACCATCTGGAGTCAGCAGGATTATGGCATCCCCAATTATACATGGGTGTGAGACTGAAGGTAGTGGGGAGGGCTACCTGGCTATTCAAATCTGGTCACCAAACCAAAGCCAGGGAGATTATGGAATCCCTAATTAGGGTTTGTTGTGAGGCTGAAGGGGAGAGGAAGGTGAGGAAGTAGGTACCTACCTAGCTATTCAGATCTGGCTAAAAAACATAGCTAAAGCCATTTCAAGCAATATTTCAATTTTGAATGGTAATATTTCATCAGGGCGATACTGAGAGTATTTTCCACCCTGGAATGTGTCATAAATATGCAATATATATTATTTTTAGTGTAATGACACAAATAAAATTTACATGCGCTCTCCGGGATTTTAACCCACGTCCCCCAGATTGCTAGAAGAGAGTCTTATCTCTCGAATATGGAAGTCAGATACACTAATGATAATCTACATAATATCAAGTTATAATAATATAAAGAGTAAATTGAACAGCTATAATACTGCCGTCTTTAGCAAAACGGCAGCGGGAAAATTTCAATGGTCACATTCTGATTTGCTATTTATTATAACAGGTGAAAGGTTTCGTGTATCAGAATGTGCGTTTTTACTTCTGACGGTAGAATAGTCCTTACGGATGATATGGAGGTGCCTTGGTCTCCCGGCATCCCACCCCCGATGTTGAGGATCTGCATGTGGAAGCCGAGGGAGAATCCAATGTCAAACAGCTGCGCCGACAGCTGAATCCCGCGCCGGTACATTCCAACGCCACGCACGTGGAACGATACTCCCACCACCTGAAGTTAGAAACATCATTAATAAATTGTTGATTGACAATCAATGCTTGTGTTTTTCGCATAAAAATCTTCAAAGAATATCAAAAAAATCACAAATATAAGTATTATGATAGAACTAGCAGTTTAGGCCCAGTGGGCGGCTTTTTGTTCGGCTTCGCCAGTTTAAGTGTGAGTGAAATTTATAAATCCGATAGAAACTGGTTCCAAAAATAGCCGGTTCCTCGGATACAGTGATAGCTAGCCACCGGGACAAAGTAACTGCGACAGGCAATGATGTCATATATAATATATAGACGCATGGTATTACAAATCCAGGCGATGCTTCTCATGCCAGCTGTTTTGGTATTGATTTAATACGGTTCGATTACAAAAGTAGATTGGTATATAAACTCCATGTACGAAAACAGTATTTTTTATTAAGTCGTTCAAAAAATGTCCGCCACGGCTTTGCTTGGTGGCACGTATTCGGGAGGTCCAATTTTCAATGACTTTTTTGCATAAATCTGGCTGAATTTTCTGGATGGCGTTTGTTATTTTGACTTTGAAGGCGTCAATTGTTTGCGGTTTATTCGGATAGACCTGCGATTTAAAATAGCCAATTGAGTGGATATCTCATAAACAACTTGTTTTATTTACGTTTTAAAATCGAGCGTCATTATAATGCTGAAGGACAATAATGTCGGTTCTGCGAATAATTTGTGTGTCGTGATGTGCAAACAGTTAAGTCAGATAAAAGCCAAAATGTTTCAAATCAATCAATTTGGTAAAAAAATCTAAATTTTGATAAGGAATATGAGAAAAGTTCAAGGTTTCTGTGAGCAGAAAAATGAACTTAAAACAATACTTATGCTTTTGTAGTTTTCTTTTATCGGTTTTGATGTAAGGAAGCATTGAAAGAACCAAGACTATTTGAATTTTTGCCTTATCTGACTTCAAGCCCCAACCCACGAACTGTCCTTAACCTAGCTTATCCTATTTTATTTTTCACTGTCGAAAATCGTTAATTTTAAGGGGATAATTCTTAACATTATGTAGAACTGGAATTGTTAATTCCCTATCAAAAGTTATTAATTTTGAGGTTAAGGACAATCCTCATCCTTATGTAGAACTGGAATTGATAAGTCGCTCTCAAAAGTTGTTAATTTTGAGGTTAAGGACAATCTTCATCCTTATGTAGAACTGGAATCGCTAATTCGCAGACAAAAGTCATTAATACTAAGGTTGAAGATATTTTCTTACCCTTAAATAGAATCAGAATCGCCCCTCTGGTATTATGATGAAATATATAAGTTTAATGTAGATATTTATGTCAATGCTTGAGTAAAATGGATAAGTTAAGATATATATTTATGCCAACATTTTAATAGAACACGTAAGGAAAGTTATATATTTATGCCAAGGTTGAATAGAACACATAAGTAAAGATATATATTTACGCCAACGTTTGAATAGAATCCATAAGTAACGATATATCATTTATGTAAGATCAATACTGTGTACGAGCCACTTGAACGGCATAAGCCGCTTTGATTGGTGCTTTCAAATTCTGAAATTGACCAATAGATGAATGTAATTGAACTAGGTTCAAGTCAATACTGCAAACGAACCAACCCCAGTACATAAGCAAGCAAGAGCGCATATATCCCTAGATTATTTTGTCTCTCCTGAACTTTTCCTGAACTTGCACCAACGATATATTTATGCCAAAGTTTGAATAGAAAGCATAAGTTAAGATTATTATTCTCGTATACGGCGATGTTCATACCTGAAGATTCAGTTCCTTGGCAATATTCAGCAGCACTGGGGCTTCGGTTTGTGGGCAGCAGCCAAACTTGGAGTCCAACTGATCGCACCGGATTCGAATCAGCAACCTACAATAATTAAACATATCGTGATGAGACATAATATGTACAAACATCTGGATGTAGAGATCGCAAGTTCGAAACTCGGTGAATATGTGAATTCATTTAAATTCAGATAAATTTAATTTATTTTCTATGTTTTTAACATCTAATACATCTATAAATATATAAGTAGCTGGGGTCTCTGACGTTGACCGGGTTTAATGCAGAGTTTTTTTAAATCAGATTGTGACGGTCATTTTCCTCTTATTTTAAAATGACAAGTATTTAAATTTCATCATGGAATGGATGGGAGTGGTTTTAAGAAATCTCGTGAGAACAGTCACCTTTGTCTTGTTTTGACGGTTAAGTTATGCGAAATTTCATCAATTTTGGAATAAAACTGTAAATTTGTATATAAAACACTCTTCTCTATGTAAATATACAGGGTATTAAGGGACGCACTTGACTTACTTTAATCAGTGATTCCTGAAATTATTTGGAGTAAAAAATGCCAATAAAATTTTAGTCTCCGGTGACATTTTTGGTGTTTTTTTTTTAATTTTTTCTACAAAAACATAAAAAAAATGGTAGGTATTGGACAGTTGGAGGCGCAGTTAGGGGTTGGTCGTCTACTCGGCTGAGTGACCAGTGACGACATGCAGAAGAATTTTTTTTTGTTTGATGAAAAAAAAATTTTAAAATAAAAATCATCCAAAAAGTCACTGGAGACCAAAATTTCATTTACATTTTTTACTCCAAATAATGTCAGGAATCACTGGAGAGTAAGTCAAGAACTTCCCTTAACACCATGTTTAGATGGAAGAAGTGTGGGTTTGTTTTGTAAACAACAACATCAAATTTTTGTAACAAATCTGCAGTTTAATTCAGAGAATTATGAAATTTTTCACACTTGACCTTTAAAGCTAGATGAATTCCACTGTCTATGTGAGATTTCGAAAAACCACCGTTACTCCCCTTTTCGCACCCCTAAAGCATACATAATATTCGAATAAACAGGACGATTTCATATTTGAAAAAAGAATTTTTACTGAACCATTAAAACGGCCACCATCTTGAATCGGAAATAGAACATTCAAATAAATGTACAGACAGATGTAAAGCAAAACAGATGAGATAAAACAGGACAAACCGGACAACGCCATTAATATAAACATTTATATTTGCGGCACCGGAGTGGTAGACTCTTAGTTAGAAGATACTCTCAGTATTGCCCTGTTGTAAGACCACCATTCAGAATTGAAATGTTGCTTGAAATGGCTTTAGACGTGTTTGATGAACCAGATCTGAATAGACAGGTACTTCCCCACCTTCCTTTTCCCCATCTCCTTCCCTCTCCACTACCTTCA
Organism: Limnephilus rhombicus; assembly: GCA_929108145.2. Classification (NCBI taxonomy): domain Eukaryota; kingdom Metazoa; phylum Arthropoda; class Insecta; order Trichoptera; family Limnephilidae; genus Limnephilus; species Limnephilus rhombicus. Next base: position 12,542,081 of record OV815297.1, on the reverse strand, counting down.
GCCTCACAACATATCCCAATTAGTCATATTATGCCATAGTCTCACTGGCTCCAGACAGTAGGCTAGGACTCTTGTAATGTATGTATTACATAAAAGTATTTGTAACAAGGTGTGTGCACCCTCTTACACACACTTTATTTATGATTTCGGTGTGTGGCACCTCTAGTGCTTGCCTATTGACATTTGGGCATTGGTAATATTGCAAGCCCTGCAATATTTTTGAATGCAACAGTTGCCAATCCTGGACAAATTGAAATCAGGAGATTTGAAAAGAGAGCTCATATTTCTTTGTACTGCAGCCCAGAGCATTGGGCGATCCTCTGGACCGAAAGACGACGAATCGACTAAAAATCGCTACGATTAAGATCATAGATGTTGGAAGTGACTCTCACCATCTTGGAAGCTGACTTTAAATCATCCTGGGAGTATGATTGGCCTCTGAAGTCATCAGCCTGTCCTGCTTCTGGATGGTCCTTTCGGCTTATAGCCAGTGATCTGCAGCCCTGCCATTCTCACGATGTGAGATTCTTTCTACAAAACGAGGAGTTTTCGACAAGTCACGCTTCAGCCACACTACGACTTATCACGGTATCACCATCAACCTATTATCTAAGCAAGCCCTTTATGCCAGACAGTTTTAGAATAAGGATGTCCTTTTTTTAATTGACAATATACTTTTTTTATTTCGAACACCTTGTTTTCGTACTAGAACCTAATCCTTGTATTTGGCATGTTGAGTCCTCATTGCTCATAATAATCAACATTTCAATAATCTACATTGTTGCCACCTCATCCCAGGTAACATATGCACATAGAAAAAAAACAGAGTGTGCAATCCACACGCGGCAGAAGTGAAACATTTAGAAAACTGAAGTAGACAACAGTGGGGAGGCGGCTGCTAAGCACTGCACAAAGAGCAGAACGATTATTCTACATATATCATTCTCTCGCAGGCTAAATTCTATAAATAATTCTAAATAATTCTATGTGTTTTTCTTTTTTTAGTATCACTATTTTTCGTTTAATCGAATTTCAATTCACAACTTTGCTAAAGAAGTTTTGTTTTAGTGACCAGACCTGATTAGACAGGTTGTTCCCAGCCTTACCATCGGGGACGTCATAGTCAATGATAAGTGTAGTGTGAAGTAATAGAATGAAAGGGAGACATACTTAGCGTTGGGATGGAACTGTTTGATCTTGAGCAGTTCGATGTCAGCATCGAAAGTGAGCAGGTCCACACCGTGCTGGCGAGCGTGTAACAAATGAGTGCGCGGCTTCGCTGTGTGCCCAAATATTATGCGGCTGGAATAAAATGTATCATTATTTCAATTATGTTCTCTAAGTAGGGTATTTTTATCAATTTGGAGGCAACCATTTATTACATAGCCAACATCCCTGCCATAGGTTACCCCAAGTGCTTCGCCACATTTATAGGAGTGCCCGGCTTCATGGGGTGAGGTTGGACTAGGTCTTGGCAACGAATGCGTTTGCCCGCCGACTGCATGGCGGGCAGGATCGGAAGAGACTGGTTGAGGAACCTAGATCTCTCCCGCCAGACTCTCCCGACCCATCGCTTTACAATGAAGTGGAAGAGATGAAATCATTTGTCCATCACTCCTGGACACATTGACCCCCAGATTCCTACCCACCCCTCATACCTATTTCTTTACCAGGACTTCCTCTCCTTCCTTTCTCTAAAAATACCATCCACACAGCATCTCCAAAGATGACATAGGCCCTGAGGGAATTTATTTTCCTCGGGGCCTGCTTCTATGTAGAAATAATGTAAAAACAATTTTAAAAGGTTTTTTAGATTTGAAAAATTAATATTAAAAAAATACTATAATATAGTTATGACGTTGTTAGGTTGAAGAATCAATTTCAGATTTTTTTTTAATAATTAGGGAACCTACCCATACTACATGAACCGTTCAGGGGGGGGGGGATCTTCAAAATACCACGCTTGGTCACAATGAGCGGCGGGGGGCTTAGGTTTTTAGTCACCGGGGAGGGGGGGTTAAAAATTGCAAAAAGTGGGTCACGTAGTATGGGTACGTTCCCTTATCTTAAACTCACAAAAAATTGTCAAAATTTGTCTTATAATCATTAAAAATTGAATTCTTTAACGGCCTTTATTTTATAATTTAAAACACAAATAAATAAAGTAGCATATATACATACTTAGATGTTTGCTATATCATTTAATAAAAAAAATATTATTCAGTTTGGTCTAATATTTTGACCTCAAATCCAATTTTAAGTTTTGTATGAAAAAGGCTATGCAGCCGTTCATCTTTCATACATTTTTCATACATTTTAAGATCAATATGGAGTTGAATGCAATGCAAAAGTTTAAGTATAAACTTACTCGGCGTCCACTCCCGTGCTGAGGATGAGGTCTATCTCCGCCATAGAACTGCAGCTGAAGCAGACTCCCAGAGCAGCCAGGAGCTCTAGCACCACCGCGTTATTGTTGCATCTCACCGCTGGAATACAACAGAGACACAATTCACATCTATCTTTTATTTCACATCCATCTTTTATTGATAAAACACTATGTACATATTTGGTTAGTTAGGCTTTAAACCTTCAGGCCTCAACCATAATTTTATCAGAGTGTTAAAATATTTTCGCTTTACAATCAAATCCAAATAAATGGAATATTCCTTAACGTATCCGAAAATTAAAAAACTATCTTTTTTTGAAAGGTCATAAAATACCCTTTCAAATTATACAAATCGAAATACACAAATAATTTTTGAAATATAAAAATTTTGCACGCAAACATTAAAAAGTTTTGAAAATGGCTCACCATACATTTTTTTCTAACTATAATTACTGATAATGAAAAAATAAATAAAAACACATTCCCATTTTATTAGACAATTGTATTACCTTGCTTTTTATCATTCTATGAAAAAATAATTTTTTTAAAAATCCCAAAGATTCATAATTTTTTTTTAAATTACGATCCGAAACTTTGATTTCATAAAGGGCACATTTTACTTCTTTTGTATTTGAATATAGAGTGTATCGTTTTCTTTTTCTAACACCATTTATATCATATCTATCACTATGATTGTAAGGGAGACACAACGATTTCTATGAGACCTGTACGGGTTCTTCCCAAAACCGAACAAATAGACTAGACGGGTTAAATTTCCAATACAATAAACTGTGTTTACGAAATTCGGGATAGAAATTAGACGAATGTAATTGAGACCGAGCGTGCTAAATAGATAATTTTTTTCTATTAAAAATTTTATGGAAGGCACTTCTTCTTCATCTGTGGAACTGCTTTCCTTGTGAATGTAAACATTAATTTTTAAAATAATGTTGATTATAAATCAGTAGTTACCGTAGAATGGTGTGATTCTGGGCAACTCTTCTTTCCAGGTGGTGACCTTGTTGATGAGGTCCTCCACGTCCAGCAGCGTGAAGGTTCGGTCGGAGCTGAGGCCGCGCGATAGCAGACGCGACACGTACCTCGCCACGTGGCGCTCCGTCCAGCTCGAACGCACCACCAGCACCTTGTAGTCACCCTCCATGTTCGCCGCCATCTCACGAACACCGTACACCAAATCTAAATGATGGCAAACATCAAACATATTATTTCAACTTATTCACGCGGCTCTGAAAAGGTTAAAGTGGTTACCCATTATTCACACCCTAATTGAGCATGGGACAGTCGTTAGATTCTGTAGTTCCCAAAGTCTACTGTGGTGGGCTGCACATGATGAAAAAATACCAGATGCTAGGGCATTAGGAATGAGTGGGTGTCCCAGTGGGAGCAAACAGTGCCCAGAGTTGGAACGAGGAAGAGATGGATATACTATGTTTAAGAAGATTGCAACAGGATGGGAAGAACTAAGGACTGTAGGTGATTGGCGAAACTGCAGCCAGTGGACAAAATTTGTGTATGAGATGTATGTGATTCCACCCTGGGATGTACATATATACACAGTTACTGTAAATTTCTATAAAAGCTACCACATCAAACTTTTACACAACCATTTCGGGAAGTTCTAGAATTTACCGGTAAGCTTATTTTTGTTAATTTTCTTTTCACAGTAACAAATGCTTAAATAATTAGTGCAAAATCGGCAGGAAACAACGTATGTACTACTTACTCGCCACACATTTAATCAGTCGAACGGTGGCTACCCATGTTTAGGTTTCATTGCTTTAGGCCTTGAGCCATTGCTGCCTAAATTTAGGTGGAAGGTTTTTGCCAATTTATTTTTTATGATTTTTAAATATTTTTTTGTAAAACCTACAAATACGAGATACAAAATGAAATGTGGGAAGATTGGCTTTAAACTACAGTAATTGGCAAAAACAGCTGCATTTTTCAATTAAGTTGTGCATTGAATTCATTCATCTAGAAAGATAGACTTGTTGAAATTGCCTTATTAAAACAATCACCTTTTTAGCAGAGGGTAGGGTGAGAGAAGCGAATGTCGTTCACAGATAAGATGTATTGACGACTTGGAAGAGATTATGCTGATTTCAGAAAGGCGAGAGCCACCTCAAATCGGTAAACTGTTGGAATTTAATTAAGGCCTTTGTCCAATGTTATGCACCAAAAGATTCATAAAAAAGAATTCACTTAAAGATGTGACAATAACGTAATGTTAAATACCTGGATTAATTTAACTTAGCACTAATTTATTATTTTATACAGTTCACAAAACAAACATTAAAATAAACCACACATTAACATTACCAAAAATATAACAACTATCAATTAAATTCACGAAAACGATTTTCTAAAATTAAAATCGAAAAATAAAATGCATTCGCTGCTCACTGTCCTCAGTCGTAAAGTGTACTAAATCATTTTTGTGCCAATAAATGGACCCTTCATAGATAATATTGTAACAATGCTAAATTAATAAAATTGTACTAGAAAATTATTATGATTGTAGAAGGTTTACCTACATTTAACTCTTGTGCTATCTATCCACGTTTGTTTATGCTCGATGGTTTTATGCTTATTCAAACATGTCTCAACAGTGTACCGTTTCACTCAATGCTTTTTGGTTCGATGTGGAAAAGATTTAAGGACTCTAATTCTTGTTCGATGTTCGACAGAAATTTATAATTTGACAGAAATTTATGTCTTGGTGGTATATCTGTGTAATCTTGTGTCACAACAACAAGCATGGTTCCAAGTCAACATGTTCGATCGAGACGAACTGTCGAGCATGAATATAAATGTGTGTAGCTTGCGATTATGACTTTGTAATGTCATTGTGAGGCATGGAACTGGCAGAGGAAGGATGAAAGTAGACTGAATGCTGTAGAAATGAGATCCCTAAGGTGTATGTGTGGTAAAATGAGTGTGAGAAATGTTGAGTTCCGCAAAGAATGCAACTCTGTTGTAAGCGTAATGAGTAAGATTAAGAAACGTACCCTCAGATGGTTTGGGCATGTAGAGCGAATGAACAAAGAAAGGAGTATAAGGAGAATATATGATGCAAATGTGACTGGTAGAAATCGGATTCTTGAGTGGGTCCATGTCAAGAGTTCGAATAATAGAAGAGTATGTACGAGACGGTGTATGAATGTGAATGAGGCAAAAGTGTGTGCCAAGACCGAATTGTTTAGCGGTCTGTCCTCTCTGCCTACCCCGCAGGGCATTAGCCAATTGATTATAACTGTCAATTATTCTTTTTAATTATCTCCAAACTTGATGAAAATAATTTCCCTCGGGGCCTGTCATCTTTGGGGATGCTGTGTGGAGGATCTTTTTTGGTCCTGAAGTTGAGTTGTAGATTCCATTCTCCATTGACAAATATCGGGCTTGCATTTAGCGAATTTCCCGGCCGCGCAACAGTGCCGAAGGGATCAACACCAGTTCCTCAGTGCATCTTCCATTGAAATACCAGTAGAACAAGGTCAGCATTTCTACCCGATACCTCTAAATATTAACTAAGAAATATTAAGAGTCAGAACAACAGAAGAGTATGCATGAATGTGAATAAGGCAAAGAGTGTGTGCCAAGACCAGACTAGACAGATTACGTTTGGTGGTCTCAAAACACAGAGACAATCCGAAGCAGAAGAATAATATCCTTCACTATTAATCTTTAAAATGGCGAACTCCTTCTGAAGTGTTCCGGGGGTAAAAATTCCACAAACAGAAAGTATTGTTTCAGACTAACAATTGATACAAATTTTGAAATGACTTCTGCTGTTTATTTATTTATTTACATTAACTATAATAGGCAAGGAGTAAGGAGGAAGGGGTTCAAATGAAACAAGAATTCTGCTTTTTTGCTCTCATACTGTTTACGTATGTCGGATATTTTTATTTTTTTATAAGTATTTTTTTAATTTAATTTTGTTTTTTTTTTCTTGTATTTTCACTTGTTTTTTTTTTTGTTTCTCATTAAAAGAAAATGTAAAATATATTACATGGTACAATATTATATTAATTACAATAGTTACAATTTTTATATTATACTCATTAAATTATTAATAAATAACAACAGTATCAGTTCGCCATTGGCAAAATATCTACACACTCTGACCATGGAAAAGATCTGACATTGAATTTAACATAACTTAATCAAATTGAGTATCTTTTTTATTTTTACATCTATGGATTTCTGCAATTTGAGTCACCCAACAATAATAAAATTATTATTACAATTAATCCAAACAAAAAACAACTGCAACCTCACAAAAATGGACTTGGCGTTATTTCATATTCACATTTTAACATTAAATTAATGCTTTTACACTTTTTCAGGCACGGAGGCAGTACAAATCAAGTATTTTTGAGTGGACAAATATATATAGATGACAAAGTTCTTATTCTAAATATCAATTTGTGTACAACATTAAAAACAGAAATGGTATTTTAAAAATGAAAATTTCATTGTTTAAAATTACAACTACACTGCATTTGAAAGGGACACCGTTAGTTTAGAAATAACTATTAAAATTTTAGAAATTCAACAGTCATGAAAGAGTGAGCAAGCAAGATTTGAGAAACGGATGTCACTCTCTTCCCGGTCAAAGTAAACGTATTTACAGATTAGCGTAGGTACCATTTCAAAGAAAAATATGTTCAAAATAGTTTGTTAAATAATTGTGATCTAAATGTAATTTTAACTTTATAAAGTACGATTTAAGAAATATTTACATAAATAGCTACACACTGGCCGCCATTTTATCAAAATTAATATATTGTTTTCATTTTATCACTGAATAGTTAACTTCAGATAGAAATGCCTTTCACGTAGATATGAATGAAAACCGATGTCGCCAGTCGCCACTGACATAGTACCTTTTGACTATCAGAGACAGCCAATCAACGTTGCATACTCTGTCTCTCTTACACTGCCTGAAATTTTATTCGCCATACCATTTGATTTTGAATTTGTACCGATAGATCAAATTTCTGAATTTTAAATTTACTCACATGGCATTTCTTGTGTTTTTCTATCTTTTATTTTTACCATAGAAAAAGTGGTGTTAGAAAATGGATGGTTTATTTATATACTTCAATTTTTAAGAACCTATGTCTTAACTTTTGAATACATAAGGTAGGTACCTAATTTTATTAGACAAATTTTCAAATCCATAGAGAAGTTCTTATAAAGATCAATGATTATACAAATTAAACAAAAATCTTTAAAATCAGAACATTCTTTTAAAAAAGCAAAAACAAAAGAATTTTTTAGTTAATTTTATGACATCTTCCAGCGGCACAAAAACTACAAAGGTTTTGTACTAAAACAAATGTCTTGCTGAAATATAATCATATCATCAGTCTAACAATTAATTTTGAAATTTTTTTCTAAATTAAATTTTGGTTAATCACTATTTGTAATATCAAAATAAATTTCTTAGGTTTCAACAGGAATTTTGTCTCTTAACGAAAGGTTAACATTGGAAAAAAATTAAACACTTGAAAAAAAAAACAAATAATTTGGAGTAAAAAATTAAATTAGCATCAAGTAGAATTATACAACAAATAATATGTTTTTTTGTTATCTAAAGCAAATAAAGAAAAGAAAAATGTAATTAATAATAATATACAATGCCATTTGACCAAGATAAGTATTCAAAAAGCAGTTTTCAGTGGAAATTACATCATTTCGACAAAAGCTGTTTATAATAATATCATTTCATAGAAATTGCTACCGAAAACAAAATATTGTGGCAGAACTTCAATATTATGACAAATGAATGGCGAAAATCAAATACGCTAATATTATTAATTTAAAAATGGAAAACTACAAACAATTCAATAGACAATCAGTCAATCAATGTAATATTAATAAATAGTATAAACAGGCACTGTACCATTCTTTTTTTAAATATTGTTTGTTGGGGCGAACCTAAATTTACACGGTTTATTTGTAAACCATAGATTTGTTTTATATTAGTAGGGTCATAAATAATTACTATTGTACCTACATAACACATTTGAATTTATCTTTAATGGAAGCATTAGTATTATTAAAGAATGCAATTTCGTGAGATTATTTGCTGCCAAATAAATGCAACACTTCTAATATCAATTAAAAAATTAATCCCGTTTATTTGAGAGAGAACGAGCTCTGAGTAAGTCTTTGAAAGCGGAGAAAAACCAAGATCTGTGTGATTTTTCAAAATAATATAAGTACCAAATTATAAACAACCTTTAGATAATGATTTCACATAATCTAAAACAACAAACTCTTAAAAAATAAGTATTCATTGAAGCAAACTAGAAATATACTACGTAAGATTTAAGAAAACTATTTATGTAAATATAAAGTATTTCTAGATATAAAAGTAAGTTTTATCAGAGGAATAATTTATTGGAAACAGCAAAAAAGATTGTCAATTGGGCAAGATCTAGATCTAGAGGGTAGGTGTCAAATTTACATTGAAAGTATTATCATTAGTTAAAATTGATGGCGTTTTGAATATTGGAATTCATAAGGTTAAATACAGACCAAAGATTATTGCATATGTGTTTATACGGACCGAGTTGTTTCATAAAATACAATTTATCATATGAAAAGCTATTATTTATTTAAAAAGTTGATTACACACCACGCTCTGACTATGACTAACTATAATAAAAATGATAACATTTAAATTAAGTTACAAATACACTGAAACCAGTTATAAATTCAGTAAACATACTTAAAATTTAATTACAATATTGACAAATAGATTTGTACCATATAAAATGAAGTGTTTTTCATTAAATTATTGCTATATTTTGTGAGGTTGATCATTTATACATAATAACAAACTTCCGGTCTCATGGAGAAATGCAATACAAACATATTAAAGGTAGGCATTAAGTACCATTGTTAGATACTCGCTTGTGGGAGTGGAGGCTTGTTTCAAGGAGACTTCTCGTAACATATATAAGGCAAATAATGTTCAAGGCTCAACTAACTTCTTTTAACTAAAGGTTCATTTAATGCAGCTTTTTCCATATTGATAAATTTATTTCAAGTTAATAGTTAGTTACTTTAGACATTTCATTTGCTGGGAAATTTCGCTCAGATTCAAAATAAAAACTCTAAACTTAATAATAAAATAGAAAAAAAAATACTAACTTACATATTTATTATTATTAATGAGCATTTAAATTCAACAAATAATAATAAAAATTGTAATATGCACAAGATTCTAAGATTAATACTGTAAAAAATAATAATAAATATATTTCGGTGAATAAAGAAAAATAATAAAACAAAAACAAAAAAAAAACAAAAAACTTTTCATAGATTTATTATGACACAAAATATTAAAACAAATAAATATAACTGTCGCTTCTAGATGAATTACGAATCTACAGCATGTGAAATTTTTATATATAGACATTTAGAAATAAAGAAAAAAAAATGCAAAAAGTTTATGCCAAAATTTGTCATGCATTAAATACACAACTACATTCTCATATTCTGAATTTAATAGTCGTAGAATTCATACAAAATCAGTGCATTAAACGGGATTTGTGATGTCAAGTTGTATCTGTTTTTAGTTAAATATTAGTTCTTCACGAGAATGCTTCAAAATTTTATATAATCTATATATTATTATGTAAGGAAGAGCGTCTATGGCGGTGTGGCTTTTTATACAAATCTACAGTTTTATTCCGAGATTGATGAAATTTTGCACACTTCAAAACAAGAGGAAGGTTTACAAGAGATTTTAAAAAACCACCCCCATCCGAAAAACTCATTGAAAGCCTGGGCAACGCTGGGGTCTTCAGCTAATCGAGATATAAAATGAGACAAAGTTCCGATAGTTGGTGGTTTGATTAGAAGTGTTGCTTCAAATGTACGATAATTTAGTCAAACTTTCATATTATTCCATTTGTAAAGCCCGCCTTCCACTGCGAGCGGAGCGGACTCAGTACGGAATCCGCTTGACTAGCAAACGTTAACTGCATACAAGTGCTTCCTTCAAGAACGAGGCGAGCGGAGCAGACTAAACGAGTTAAATTGGTTAGAACGAGTCCGCTCTGCTAATGAGAGCGGAGCGGACTCCGTATGATCTCCGCTCGACTCGCACACGTTAACTGCATACAAGTGCTTCCATCAAGAACGAGGTGAGCGGAGCGGACCGAACTTGTTAAAATAGGTCCGAAAGAGACCGTTCGCGCACACCATCGCCGACTAGTTTCTAGAGGACTCCGCTCAAGAACTGTAGCCAATTCAGTTGCCTCGCTGCATTTTTGTCGAGGTGGAGGTGTTTATTGAAGCCGTTTGCCAATTTTAGTGTTTATAATAATAATAATTGGATAATTTATAGAGCGTCGTTTTTGTGAAAAATCACCTCAAGAGCGAACGAAGGTTTATAGGATACGACTAGCAAAGAACGTCGCATTATCGTCAAAAAGGATGCGGCTTGGAGAAAGTTTAAAAAAAAGGTTCAAAAATTTCATTGTTTTTTTTAAGCAAACATTTCTTCATTGCCTATGCGTAAAAAAGATCATCCTCACTAGAATCAGTACTTGAAATCGAGTTCACTTCGAGACAGAGCATCAATGACTAGTTTTCAATGGAAGGGCAAAACTATTTCTCATTTTTCGTTGACATCGCTCCGCTCGCCTGGCTCATTTCTCGCACGGGCAGTGGAAGGCAAACACCTATCTTTTTAGCGACTCTTTTTTGGTGGAAGGTCAAAGCTATCTTGCTCATCTCCAACCCCGCTCAGCTCGACTCTTTTCCGCTCGCAGTGGAAGGCGGGCTTAATATTAATTTATCCTGTGTTCTAAGCTAAAAAATTTATCCTGTTCTAAAAAAAGTCTAAATGGCCATAGATTTAGCTATACCATGGATAAAACAATCTGGCCTAAGGCTGTGCAAAACAACCTATGCACGATGGTGTGAAGTTACATTTAAGTTGAATTTATTCTGTTATAAATTTGAACTTAATTTTATTTGTTATAAATGCATTCAGGCAGGAGTCACTCAAAATATTAAAGGTACAATGAAATTTAAACTGTGATTTTTGGCATTTTTAATTCAATATGTTTGCAACCTGTTTTAACATTTGTAGGCTATCTGTTTTGATGCCAGCATGTTTACATTTTTTATCTAGTATTGACATTGTTATTTAATTTGTACTTCATTCAAATAGTCAACATTTTAAAGAATTACTGCAGAGAAATAGCAACTGAGATGACTTTTAAAAATAGATTTAGAATCATGAAGTTATTGCAAGTACGTGTCTTCGTATCATTACACTATCTATGGTTAAAATGAAGACGTTTTATCCGTGGATTATTTTGAGATTTGAACTTGGAAGGCCGTGATTTAAAATCGACTATCACTATGTTTTAAGAACAATATTTTCATTATGTCACCTCAAGTATTGCAGACTTGTCCAGCCATAACGTTTATGTAAGTAATAAATAAATAACGATTGGCAGTGAATGTGGAATAAGGACATTGTTATTTAAATACTTAGAATTAAAAGATCTAAGGGAAAAAATTATAACAATATTATTTATTCTAGCTAATTTATAAATAAAGCATATTTTATAAGTGGTTGATTTCCGTGGTTATCTCAAAGGCAAAGATACATTGTCTTTTTCTGTGGCAATAGAGCGAAGAGCCACTTCCAAACATTCAAAACTGTTCATTTATGCACTGCAAAAATATTGAGAACATTCATGAACACACCCATCTAGCCTTTTTGGAATACTCACTCTTTAATTCATTCTAAAAATATTTTAAATAACTAATCTAAATCAAATGACGATATTACAAATTAAAAGATAGGTAGGCTAAGTTTTTAATAATTAAGAACCGGTTCAATATTATAAATGGTCATACACACTGGTACGTTTTTTGATATCAAAAACAGCAATAAGTGAAATCATTTTAAATTACAAGTTTTGACCAGAAATTTAAACACACATAACGATAATAAATCAAAAAAATAAGATAAACATTATTGTGCGTAGTACATTCTGTTTCATTTGATTTTTACGTAGTATTTTTAGTTAATTTTTTTGTGGCAGTTTTTTGCATGATTATTTTTTTCAAATGATGTTTGATAATATAATTAACTATAATAAAGAAATTTGGCAACCGCGCAACGAATTCCGCCTCAGAGACAAAAATCTAAGTTTGTTTAAGTTATGAGTAAATAATTAAAAGTAATAATATTATTGACTATATTGCGACTAGTAGATAAACAAAACTAAAAACATATTAACAAATTTCACTAGCGCTTTAAATTACGTTTACACATTTTAACTTTGAGTTTATTACAATTTAAATTAAATTATTAACAATTTAAGATAATATAAATAATAACTTTAAATTTTTTCAGAGGTTTGAAAGGGTTTTTAAATACAATAAGTGGCTTAATTTAAATATAGCAAAATCATTTCAATTTTATAATGTCAAAACCCGTCCAAATCCTTACAGAAGTGTGTTTGCAAATTTATGACAGCACTGAAAGAATACATAGCCATAATATGAACTAAAATACATTTTACAAATAACCAATAAATGCTAAGCCAATATTTTCGACTTATGAAACTTAAAAATCATCAAATTAGACATTAAATTTATGAGTAAAAATAATATCACAAAAACCATACCTTTATTTCCTCACGCAATTGAAAGCCACAAATACAATATCTGTACATTAAAAATCAAAATTAGCTTGCTTCTGGGTATGTATATACGTATATGAGATGTCTATGCGTTGCTAAACCATTCACCCGATGAAACTTTGGGGATTTGATGTGCACATGCCCGCGATGGTTTCTATACAGGGTGTTAAGGGACGTACTTGACTTACTTTAACCAGTGATTCCTGACGTTATTTGGAGTAAAAAATGTAAATGAAATTTTGGTCTCCGGTGACATTTTTTTTTTTTTTTCTACAAAAACATAAAAAAATTGTAGTTGTTGAGCAGTTGGAGGCGGGGTAAGGGGTTCATCGGACACCCGGCTGAGGGACCAGTGACGACATGCGGAAGAATTTTTTTTTTGTTTGATTTTGAAGAAAAAGGTTTTGAAAAAAAAAAAAAAAGTTGTCAAAAAGAGTCACCGGAGACCAAAATTTCATTAACATTTTTTGCTCCAAATAATGTCAGGAATCACTGGTTAAAGTAAGTCAAGTACGTCCCTTAACACCCTGTATACAATAAGGAGTTCTGGCATCATGTAATTATGCATTGCTAACCGTTCATCCAATTGCGATGAAACTTTGGGGATTTGATGTGCACATGCCCGCGATGGTTTCGATATACAATAGTGAGTTCCGGCATCATGAAATTATGCATTGCTAACTGTTCATCCGATTGTGATGAAACTTTGGGGATTTGATGTACACATGCCCACGATGGTTTCTATATACGCGATAAGGAGTTCTGGCATCATGTAATTATGCATTGCTAACCGTTCATCCGATTGCGATGAAATTTTGTGAATTTGATGTGTGTATAACCATGATGGTTTCTATATATAATAGTGAGCTCTGGTGTCATGAAAATGCATTGCTAAACGTTCAACCGATTGCGAGGAGCCCGCGGAGGTTTCTATATATATATATTGGTGAGCTCTGGCATTATGAAATTCTTATAAAAAAATTCCAATATGTTACATGCGAGCTGTTTGAAAACTGAATGTACCGGAACTGAATGTATGGAATGCGGGAGGGGGGAGGGGAACTCGGGAGGGGGGAGAGGAACTCGGGAGGGGGTTCGCGGGATGGGGAAAGTAAGGCGAAGAACGCAAGAGGGGAAGGGGTTGTGAGAGAGGAAGGGGAGACGGAAGGGGAACGGGACGAATGGGAAAGGACACGCAGAGAGAATTTTTTTCTTTATTAAGTGGCATAGCAACGCACGTCGGGAACTTGCTAGTTTAACATATTATATATGCCATAAACACATAAAATGTATTGTGACATATACGAGCGAGGAAAATAGTTATGGTTCTGTGTGTAACTCAAAAATGCCGATTTCAGAGTTAGCTGGTTATAGTAAGTAAACCTCAACATGTTGAAAGATACATGCAACACTTATCATCATGTATGGGTCATTTTATAATTTCTCTAGATGAGATAATTTGACACGTCGGATTCGTAATTGGCTTTTTTCCGCGGAAATTGATGATTTTATGAGTTTAGTATATGAAAGAGTTTAACACTATAAACATTTTTTATGTGCAATTGAAATTTAAAGATAGTGAGGTAAAATTAATATATTGCTTCAATCACATCCGTCCGGGGGTCTCACAACAAAGTAATGCATTTGCAAACAACTATTTTGAGCAAAAACCTATTATAACAATATCGAAAATGATCCTTCATATTATTAAACTTGAACAGTCATTTTTCTAATGCAAATAGACCAATTGAGGAGCTCAGTATCAAAGTGGGACATAAGCCATTTGGATTATTTTTCAGTAGAGTGAGTTTCTTGTTTTCGAATATGCTGGTATGAAATATCTGAATTTTTTTTCTACCTGCATAATCCTTACGCATAAAGAATCCCAAGCCATACATAACATTCTATAATTTAATCCTCTAACTATTTTATTTGTAAATTTAAAAATGACTATGTCCGCTTTTGATACTAAAACGAGCAATTGTCCGTTTTTGAAACACATGAGCCTGCAAGTGTCCGTTTTTGAAACAAAGTCTTACAAAGATCCAAGGTCCATAATATGAAAGAAAAGGCTATTTAAGTTCATTTTTATGAAGTTTATTTTTTATTAATAACGTAATAATAAATTGTTACAAATAAAATTACTCACTTTGTGATAATAATAAGCCAACTCCGGTATAAACGCAAAATAAGCGCCGTAAACTCAATATTTAATTATTCAATATATTGCCATTTTTTCACTTCTAATTTTAATTATATTCATCAAAATGGGTTTATTAGTCTCATAAACGTAGGATTCGAGGTTCTAATCATCGTATTTATATAAGAAACTTCATTGAAATGAGCACAGATTTGAATTAGTATTGTGGGTGAATTGACTTACTTTAACAGCTTTTCTTTTGCTCGTTTCCAATTTTCGGAGTTGGTTACGCGCTTACAAGCATTAGTGATCTCCATTTTATCATATTTTGGTAAATTTGGTGCTGGAAAACTTCAATAAACCTCAAATTTCAGCCTAAAACAGTTATCCCACGATCACATTCGGCGGTTGGTACTTGACTGTCAAAATAACAACCGCCATGACACTTTTTGTAACGTTTTTGTTGGTTTTTGTATTGAATGTCCGAGTTTGTTGCAAACATGAGTTGTAAGTGTCCGCTTTTGAAACAAAGTGTAAACTTTAACATGCGATTTCTTGTATTAATTGTCCGTTTTCGATAGATTCTCTCAGTTATTCAGTTAGAGAATCAGACGTACTACCATAATCAATCAAAATATGCATTTTAGAAAAAGTGGCGTATGTCCCACTTTGATACTGAGCTCCTCAATTGTTGTTTGTATTTATGTTTCCTAGAGCAAACAAATAAGTTACCACTATTTTAGAACTTGAAGGATGGTTAGCAATGAAGACGGTATTGGTTGAGAAGAGTTGATTTTTAATCGCGAACTCGAAAATGATATGCAAAAAATATTTTAAATAAATAATTATGTACCAGATGGGATTTTTAATAAAATTATACCTACCGAATAGAATCAATTGATTGCATTTTTTTTGGTTTCAAGTAATGATCCTATAAAATAATCTGAAAGGTGGAAATCAAAGTTAATTTTACAAACTGGAAGGCTTTACATAACATATATTATTTATAGTAAATTCTTTAAAGAAATAAGACATTTTTGGCATTGATATTGTTAATGCAATTTTTTTCCACTTTTCCAGAAATTGACCAGTTTAAACAAAATTAAAAAGCTGCCAGAAGCTAAAAAGAATTATTATTGATTTTAAAACAAAATTTTACAAAAAAAAAACATTATTAGGAGATATTATTGAAACAGTAACAATTTGTATAGTAAAAATATCTAAACCGGCAATAAAAATCAATCGCCCATTAAATATTTTTAATTATTCAAAACACATTATAGAAAAAAAGTTTTTTTTTTCATTTTTTTTTTTTTCTTGAATTTTTTTTATCCCTAACTAAATTTTGTTCAATTCAACAATCAAAAAACGCCAACGAACAGAAGAAGGACCACGAATAATTCTATTGTGTCTAAAATAATTGCATTTTGCAGAATATGTTACAGACACACCATAGAGCGCAACTTTTGTGATTTAATCTCAAATCATATCTGGTTTGAACTATTTTGGAACACCCGCAGTCCCCTCTTACCTTGCATTAGCCCCATGATACAATACATCACTACACAAGCCAGAGTCTCTTTATTCTGATTTATCTATACAAGTCTACCTATTGCAAAACTCATGTTCTTATACAATTTCTTCTCTAGGAAAAAAGCCATTAATACAAATTTTGGAACGTGATTTATGGATTTCTTTAGAAAAATTTTTGACACCTCATTTAGATCAGCGCTCATAAAGACGACGTGTGGATTTTTTAGACCGTGTCGGAGATTATTTAAACTCTTTGGATCATGTATTTAATGACGACGAATTCTTCAGATCATGAATTGTGATGATGAGTTCTTTATGCTTTAGATTGCGACTTATGATGTTCAATTAGAATTCTTTAAATCGTGACAAATTTTGAATTTTATTATTTAATTTATAATTATTTAGATTGTGACTTGATGTTCAGTTGGAATCATTTAGAGCGTGACTTACAATGAGAAGTTTTGGAATTCTTTAGATCGTGACTCGTGTGCGAGTTAAGGAATTTTTAGATCTGATTTTTGATGTTCACTAGGAATTCTTTAGATCGTGACTCGTGTGAGTTAACGAATTCTTTAGATTGTGACTCGTATGTGAGTTAAAGAATTCTTTAGATCGTGACTCGTGCGAGTTAACGAATTCTTTAGATTGTGACTCGTATGTGAGTTAAGGAATTCTTTAGATCGTGATTTTTGATGTTCACTAGGAATTCTTTAGATCGTGACTCGTGTGAGTTAACAAATTCTTTAGATTGTGACTCGTATGGGAGTCAAGGAATTCTTTAGATCGTGATTTTTGATGTTCATTTGGAATTCTGTAGAGCGTGACTTATGATGGTGTGAGTTGAGGAATTTTTTAGATCGTGATTCGCGTGAGAGTTAACGAATTCTTTGGATAGTGACTCATATGTGAGTTAAGGAATTCTTTAGATTGTGATTTTTGATGTTCACTTGCACTTCTTTAGAGCGTGACTTATGATGATGCATTTAGGAATTCTTTAGATTAGAGGACTTGATGATTTTTCGAATTTAAACAATTTTTTCTACCTACATACATGAAAGACGCAAATGGTAGGAACAATATAATATTAAACAATCGTCCTCTTAAATTGATATATTTAATACCAGTTTCATTTGAATGCAATAACTGAATTATTAATATTAACACTTTGTTGCAATTTAAAATGTGTTAAGACTTTTCTTTTATGGCACTAAAACTTAAAATAAACAAATGTTTGCAAAAGTGTGATATTTTTCGTGACCATCAAAACAGACATTATTTTGATCAGGACCATTTTCAAACCAGATTTTCCCAAAAATATTTCATTGTAAAGACCAAAATAGGTCGGAGATTAAAAAATATAATATATTGCTCCAATTTGATATGTTTTATTGTTACACAATAATTTATTTTAACTCATCCATATAAATATTTTATACAATTTTCCAGCCGAGTAAATCTCGTAAAAGAGATTATTTATATTTGTGTAAAAATATAAATTAAAAACAAGTTTGTAGAGCAAAAATAAAACATTTAAAATTATGCAAAATATAAGCACAACCCAATTATGCATTAGTCAACATCTTTAAAAGGGTTAAAAATGAATTGGTGCAACCTTATTACACTTCTGTTGCAACACATCCTATTTGCTTGATTGTTATAAAAAAAAATCCTCCGTATCTATCACATAAGATTTGAGGTTGAATTGTTAACAATGTGATTGATGCCAGAAAGAAAAATCTCAACACAATGACAGTTTGATTGCCTGAGAAAAAAATGGCATTAATTTTAAGGGACATAATTTATATTTTTGAAAATATTAATTTTGCGATGAAAGCTTTATATAAATATAGTTTCGACATAAATTATATTTGTGTCTACTTTTTCCGTGGACAACGCTCACTGGTCGAATTACAGAAAACTGTGTTTTTCATTCAATTAACAGTCTGCTTGATCGTTGGCAAAGATCAACAGGATTCCGTCTAATCATTGGCAAAGATAAACAGGATTCTGTCTAATCATTGGCAAAGATCAACAGGATTCCATCTAATCATTGGTAAAGATCAACAGGATTCCGTCTAATCATTGGCAAAGATCAACAGGATTCCGTATAATCATTGACAATAATCAACAGGATTCCGTCTAATCATTGGCAAAGATCAACAGGATTCCACATAACCATTGGCAAAGATCAACAGGATTCCGCCTAAATTGGCAAAGATCAACAAGATCCCGTCTAATCATTGGCAAAGATCACCAGGATTCCATATAACCATTGGCAAAGATCAACAGGATTCCGTCTAATAATTGGCAAAGGTCAATAGGATTCCATATAATCATTAGCAAAGATCAACAGAATTCCGTCTAATCATTGGCGATGATCAACAGGATTCTTTCTAATCATTGGCAAAGATCAACAGGATTCCATATAATCATTAGCAAAGATCAACAGAATTCCGTCTAATCATTGGCGATGATCAACAGGATTCTTTCTAATCATTGGCAAAGATCAACAGGATTCCATATAATCATTAGCAAAGATCAACAGAATTCTGTCTAATCATTGGCGATGATCAACAGAATTCTGTCTAATCATTGGCGATGATCAACAGGATTCTGTCTAATCATTGGCAAAGATCAACAGGATTCCATATAATCATTAGCAAAGATCAACAGGATTCCGTCTAATCATTGGCGAAGATCAACAGGGTTCCGTTTTATCATTAGTGATGGTCAGATTAAATAATTGTACATTAGAAATCTAACTTAACTAGTCTGTCCCGGAAAGGGTGGGGTCTTTCATTATATCTAAGAAAAAAGTTCTAACAACTAAATCCTCCTTTTTACAACCTACATTCGTTTACCTACCTCGTTAAATTATTATCATATTTAGAGTTTTTTCTGTTTTTATTTTGTTTTTGACTTAAGCACTCGCCTTCATTTTATAATACAATGGGATTGGTGTTTTTGTGTGTGCGCCACTTTATAAATAAATAACTATATATATATACACTGGTTTTTATGTCCGTTGTTGTAGACACTTGAATGTGACAGTTGTCGAATCAGAGAACATATCATTTATCGTTTCACTCACATTTTTTATTGAATCAAACTAAAAATTAAAATCCCGGTAAAAACTAAAAAAACAAAAATTATTGTCACTTCGCGTGGAAACATTAGAAATATATAAAAATGCCATTATTCAAAGCGATTTTTTAAATGAAATCAATAACATGATTATATTTTATACGTAGTAGATAGCATCATATCTTCGGTTTTATATTATTTTTGGTTTTAGTTTTTCTAATTTCACAATTAATAACGATGTACGAATAATATTGATTCATTTTTTTGACTTTCTAAAACAATTGCATATGTTGAGAATAATATAAATTTTGATAATTTTTCGAGTATTATTTACTACGTGAAGGGTGACTTTTAAATAATGAGAATTTAATAAGGTGAAAAAAATTACACGTAATTAATAAAATTTTAAAAAGTGTGCTGTTTATTACCCTATTGGAAAGTTTTGTTTGAGATGACTTTTGATAAACAGATAAAATAATTTTATTCCATCAAATGAGCTATTTTCAATAAAAGGCTAGATTTAAAAAGAACCAATTGAGGTGTAAATCGCAAAAAGAAACAATAACATTGTTAAAAATGGAAAATTGTTCACGACAGTTTAATAATACAAAATGTTGATCAATCAGTAAACATTCAACGGACGAATGTTTAACAATCAATTGTTTAATAATCGACAGACAAATGCTTAACATTTAACAATTGACTGACGAATGTTTAAAACTAATTGAATATTCACAGGATTCAACCGATTAACATCCAACTGTCCGACATTCAACTGTCTCACTAGAAATTATTCTCCAACGCCCCTAGCGCTTTTTAACGGTGGGGCGCCTTCTCCGGAATCATCGACCCGCGTACTCCTGCTGCCGTTTGCCGCTATTTCCAGCTCCGTGCTGCATGTTGTTATTGTTGTTTCCCGAGTTGTGGTGCGACGTCACGCTGCCGTACGGCTTTCGCTTCTTGTTGGGCCGCCCGCCCTGCATGGAATTATTGCTAGAACTGTTATTGCTATTTGCGTTAAACGGGGCGTGATTGTTTATTCGACCGGGAGAAAATCTCCCGCCGTTTTGTTGCTGTTGCTGCTGTTGTTGTTGATTCTGGTGGTGTTCGCCGGCGGGTTTTTTCGCCATGGCCACGTTTTGCGAAGAGTTGTAACGACGTTGCTTGGCTTGGTGCATCACGTTTCTCGTGTTGCTGCCTCGGCTGTCGGGTTCCGATACGCTGGACGATGGAGGCGGCAGCTGATGCAACTGGTGTTGGCGATTTTGCAGGGCGGGGGTGGTGACGGGCTGGACGTTGTGATGGTAGAGCATGGGATGGATGGGGAGGGCGGGGTTGGGGGGGAAGTCCTGGCGGAGTGGGGGTTGGCGCGTGGACGGGCCGAGCGTGTGAAGGGGAGGTGCCGAGGGAGAGGGACACACGATAGTACTGCCGCTGCTGTTGTTGTTGGGGGAGTTGGGCTGCTCTTCAGATTCCTAAAGAAAAAAAATATGTTGTAAATCATGGTTTAGTGAAGCTGATCGGATAATATAATCGGAGCAAAAGTAACAAAAGTAAATAACAGTTATCGCTGGAGCATATAGATTAATGAAGCTTATTGATAGAGCGTGTAGCATGGAGTCACAGATAAATTATTATTATAATTTTAAAAAAAATAATCACTAAAACAAAGTTCATAATTGAGCCCTTACACGGAAAAACAGCATTATCCAAACTACGCTGCTTTTGTGCAGATTTATTCAAATTACGTGCCATATAATCCACCTCCATTCACAGCAAAAATCAACAGCTGGTAACACCACGACAAGTCGACTATTATTTCGTTGAAACTGACGGTGTGTGCTATCGGCGCTTGGCGTATTTGACATAATATGGCGGTAAAGTTTTATTTACGCATTGTGCTATTTGAAAATATGTTGTAACGTGTCGGGAATGTTTATTTTTTAAATTACATGGAAATTTTCGTTTATAAAATGAATAAATATAAATATTGTTGAAAAAGATAATTTAAAAAAAAAAAAAAATTATTTAGACTTTTAGAAAAGGTCAATAGGTGTTCCCATCCGGGTAACAAACCAGTTCTCAAAAAAGAGTTACGTTAATAATTTTTGTTTATTGATTTATGGTAAAATGGTAATTTTTTTTCTTTTACGTTTATACTTAGGAATAAATACAAATTTATTTGACTTTCAATGTGTATAACCCTTTCCGACCGGCTTCATACGAGCGTGAGTTTGTCTTTAAAAAAATCTTTTCCGCAAATAAATCTGTTTTTGGGAACCACTCCGGTGTCGATCGATCGTACGGTAGCTGCTTATGCAGGGCGCCATCACGCGCACATGGTTAAATCCGTAAGTCGCCCAGCCCCAAGAAATCATAATTAAGAACTTTACTGGTGAGGCCCATCAAAATTCTGACATTTTTTGCCGGTCGGAAAGGGCTATGCTCACTACAGTCCTGATTAACAAGCCAACATCTTAGAACTCACAATTTTACATAATGCTGATTTTCTGCGAATGGGCTCAATTATCAACATAGTTGATATTTTTTTGTTGTTTGATATGGCTTTAACTAAATTTAGCAGGGGTGCAGTCCATAGAGGACTGTATTAAAGATGTGCATGCTCCAAGAAAAAAACGTGATTGTCCTCAATGGACTTGTGAATCTCTGAGCTTGTTGTTATCGAGGAGGATAGAGTGCCGCAAGACTTTAGTTTCTCCTCTGGATAACACAATTCAAGAGATTTTGTTAAGGGGAATGAATGCGCGGCTCTTTCAGGCCCGTTTCATACGAATCTTAATTTTGAATTTGAGGCCAAAATACCCGACTAAACTGAAAAATTGTTTTTGAAATCAAAAGTTATATGAAATATCTAGTGTATAACGTATATATGCTGTAATGTATTTCTACTTTATTTATTTATGTTTTAAATTATAAAATATAGGCCACTAAAGATTTAAATATTTCATGATTTTATAAGCAACTTAGGCAATTATTTGTGAGTAAATAATAAACAGTATAAATTTAAATTACTACCCTAAAAACGCTCTTTAATAACAATGTAAAATTTTTAATTTAATTTATAATTATTTTAACATAGAAGATATTTTTTTTATAATTCTAATTAACTTTCAAAAAAATTCCCCCAAGTTGCCTCCAAAATGAAGCAAAAATTGAAATCCGACTAATATTATAAAGGCGAAAGTTTGTATGGATGTATGTTTGTTACTCTTTCACGCGAAAACTACTGAATGGATTTTAATTAAACTTTACAATAATATAGCTCATACATCAGAATAGGCTATAGGCTATAACTTCGAGCTCTGGTATTATGAAATTTATATTAAAAAATTGCAATAGGTGGCACGCGAGCTGTTTGAAAAATTAATGTAACGGGTATGGAGGGGGGAATGAGAGGGGGATAGGATGTGGTGGCAGAGCGGAGGGGGGGAGGGCGGGTGAGGGGGATTTGTGTGGGGGGTGGGGGGGAGAGGGTGAGAGGGGGCAGGGGGATGGGTGTGTAAGGGCGGGGGAGAGGAGGGGGGGGATTGGAGTGGGGATAGGGAAGGTGGAGGAGGTGCTGTGGGTACCCCCCTAATACTATGCGAGCGAAGCCGGGGGCAAAAGCTAGTCTTTAATATATTATCATTTAAAAAGAAAATAAAATTGTAAATATCCAGACTAGACATTTAATATAACTTTTGAATAAAAAAAATAATACAAGTGTGCAGTTCACATGTGATAGAAGTGAAACCTTCAGAAAATTAAAGTAGAAAAGAATGATGAGGCTACGAAGCACCACACAAAGAGGAGAGCGATTATTCTATCTCATTCTCTCGCAGACGAAATCCTATAGATGTATGTGTTTGTCTCTTTTTAGTGTCGCTTTTTCTTTTCATCGAGTTTCAATTCACAACGGTGCTAAAGAAGTTTTCACTTCAAAAATATTTTCAGTTTGGTTGGGTATTTTGGCCTCAAATCCAAAATGAAGTTTGAATGAAAATGAAGTTGCAGCGCAGACGTTCCTCTTAAAAACATAGAGATATAATGCAGAAAATATAAGCGAGTGACTTCACAGGGTAGCGGTAGCCGGCACCATTTGGTTAAATACATATTGTTTTAGTTCAGCAGACGAAGGGACTGTTCAACTGTTAGCAGACAATAGGAACAGATGTAGTTATATTATAATTCTGTACAAGTGTGACTTGCCTCCCGCTGGAGACTGGAAAGTGAACCCGGGTCTCTCACACTTAAACCTATTCAACTAGAACGCGACCCACATGTCCACGACCAAACTGTTGGACAAATAAAAAAAAACACAAAAATAAATAATACTCAATGAATTATCTTAATTTTTTTGAATATTAAGTACATTATTATGGGAGTTTCTCATAAGCTGGTCGGAAAAAAAATTCCACAATTGGATATTATGCCATAGAAAAGTGCTGTAAGTCAAAAAAACTTAATTTTATATGAGAGCGAAAACAAATGAATGAATGATGAACAAACGGTCGAAAAGAGATACTAGCATCATCTTGCAGAGATGGAGTGATCCAACTTAAATCCCGTTTTCGTGGGGCATAGATAGTCGCAATCACTTTTCTTTTTAGAGATAATTTTATTTACGTAAAATAGACATTTTGAATTGTTACACTTTTCCATGGGATGTGCGAATTATGTTTAAATTATGTGATAATCTCAAATGACAAGAGCGTTGACTGCTACAGACGATTGATTTGCACAGTTTTATCTATGGTTTTTAAGAAATCATTTGGATATAATCCCAAAGAAAAGTGTCGTAAGTCAAAAAAGTTAATTTTACAAGAGACGAGTGAAAACCAAACTAATGATGAACAAGCGATTCTGTCGAAAAGAGATACTAGTGACATTTTGCGGAGATCTAACTTAAATCCCGTTTTTGTGGGGCATAGATAATCACAATCACTTTACTTTTTAGAGATAAAACGTAAAATAGAAATTTTCGACTTATCGACACTTTTCTATGGGATGTGCGAATTATGTGTAGATTTTGGGGGATATTCTCAAATGATTATAAATAAGCAAAGGCTGCTACAGACGACTGATTTTCCCAGTTTTAACCTATGGTTTTTAAGAAATCATTTGGATATAATCCCGTAGAAAAGTGTCGTAAGTAAAAAAGTTAATTTTACAGAAGTGCAAAAACAAACGAACTAATGATGATAAAGCGGACCCGTCGAAAAGAGATACTAGCGACATCTTGCAGAGAAGGAATGATTTAACTTAAAAATGGTTTTAGTGGGGAATAGATAATCACAACCACTTTACTTTTCATTGGAGATAAAATGTAAAATTGAAAATTTTGATTTACGACACTTTTCAGTACAAAACAAAAAGCTCAATCGTTCGTCTTTGCAGTAATTTTTGAAATCATATCAAATGAGCAATTCCCCAATGAAATTCCACATTATTGTAGAAATATCGACCATCCAGTTGATTAGGCAGACATCTCCAAATACTAAGTTTTGAGATAATGAGGAAAGCAATACTCGAATGCTCGCCATAAATCAAATATTATTCATATTTGTGTGTTTTACATATTAAATATGTTATAAATAATACCGGGTGATATAACGGCCCAGTACATTAGAACGACGTTTTGAAATATCCTATAATCCCCCATAAAACAAACAGTTTGTTTAATTCGCTACAAATTTGTCTGCATTATAATTGATTTGGTAGTGTTTATGAGTAATCTGGGTATTGTACCAGAAAGGGGGTACACTTTTACATATAACTGCGAACTCAACTCGAATTTCGATTTTTCAGAGATGTCTGCCTAATTAACTGGACGAACGATATATGTTGACTCATAATTATTTTTCCTAGGAGATATTTGACTAAGGGTTGAGTATATACTTAAATCAAAGGTCAGTAAGTAAGGCAGAAAGAATTCGTATGGATTCGAAGCCAGGTATATGAGAATAGATGATTATCATTGAACGAAAGCAAGAGTCCACACTTTTGTTACCAATGAACGAGTAAATGAATGTTGCAATCTCACCAGATCACTATCAGTGTTGCAGGAATCGCTGCCGGAAGAGGTGAGACTGGAGATACTGGGAGGGGCTGTCATCCTCGGCACTCTAAGGAACTGCTCCTCAAACGTCTCCCGAACCCATCTCCGGTACTGCAGAACATTGTCGGTCACCCTCACTATCCGACCCAGTATGGAATTCTTATTACAGTCAAATATAAAACTATCCAACGCCGGTGTGACGGCCTGATGCAGCTTGATGTAGCTGTAATCAAAGGCCGATTTAACTTGCAGCGCGCCATAGCTCGACCGCCCTATATCGTTCCCCGCCGTCAGCGGATCTTCTATACACAGCATGCTC
The DNA here is from genome assembly GCA_929108145.2 of Limnephilus rhombicus. Taxonomy (NCBI): domain Eukaryota; kingdom Metazoa; phylum Arthropoda; class Insecta; order Trichoptera; family Limnephilidae; genus Limnephilus; species Limnephilus rhombicus. The sequence continues at coordinate 12,515,852 of OV815297.1, read as the reverse complement.
GGTCGGTAACCATCATTCATCTCTTTCTGGATCTCGTCTTTCGATACGTAGCAGCCGCCGTTCTTAACGCGAATAGCCGCTTTTACATAGTTGAACTTGCGTCCGTACAGCTCGAAGAACTCGATGAGTAAAACGCCGAGGTTTACGTTCCCGTTGAGCTTCTCGGGACGCGGGTGTAGCTGGAGGAAACTGATGCACATTAGGATTAAGGAGTAACTGGAGATTCCCCCGGTGAAGACTTCGTTTAAATCTCGCTGGAGGAGGAATTGTTTGAGAACCATGACTAGTTTGGCGAGAACGGGATATTTCTGTTTGTACTCTTTGATTAGCTCGGCGCTCTTGACGCCGGAGCTCATGTTGAAGGAGATGTCCACCTTCACGTCGGAGAACTTGTCCGTCATCTTTACGATGGGGACGGTGGCCTTCTCCAGGACCTTGATGGAGTTGGTCTCCGCTATCTCCCTCTCCACCAGTTCCCGCTCCAACGTCCGCAGTGGCAGTTTTTCCCAATTTCCTGCAACAACAAAATAATCGTTAGAAACCATTTGTGTTCTGAAACATCATCCAACATAATCTAATTTGCGTATTATCGGAATTGAATCAAGTATTTTTTTTAATGCAAAAAAACAAACTGGTCCAATCCAGTTGGTTGCTGTAGAGAAAATATTATACTGGTTTAGATGTAAGTCATAAATAATAAAATGTCACAAATCAATAAAAACTACATTTTATAAACATATTTTTTAAAATTTAAAAGCAGAGATGGTTTACGAATAGTTCACTCATGTGTCTATTGTGCTATCTCCTATTTTAACTCATTTGTTTAACAGAAAACTGGTCCCTTTGATAAAGTTCTCCGGGGTTGTCATTGGACTATGTCTCTTGGTTCAACAATGTGTTTAAATTTAAAAGGTGTAAATAAAAAATAAAGTTTGTTTTAAGAGTGTTTATTGTAAAAGAAGAGCCCCTACCAAAACGTAATAGTCCTGGGTCGATCGATCATTTTACACGTCCCGGGTCGCTCACGACACACTGGCGACACGAGCGGGTCGCGAAGACCGGCTCTTTTCGTGACACAAAATACGAAACTCGGTAACCGAGTTTCTCGCACCGGTCGCCGCCCAGACCGGTCAAGTCATACGCGACACGAAACCCAACCCAACTAACCATCACGCCGTTTCCCGCAGGGGTAGGCAGAGAGGACGGACCGCCAAACAACTCGGTCTTGGCACACACTCTTTGCCTCACTCACATTCATACATCGTCTCATACATTCTCTTATTCTGACTTTTGACATGACTCGACTCAAATATCTGATTCACTTGATCGTGCCATGTCTTCCTCGGGCGTCCCCGACTTCTTCTACCATTCACATTCGCGTCGTATATTCTTACACTACTTCCTTCGTTCATTCGCTCTACATGCCCAAACCATCTGAGGGTCCCTTTCTTAATCTTACTCATTATGCTTACATCAGCCTTACATTCTTTGCGGATATCCACATTTCTCACACGATCATACATTGTTTTACCACACATACGTCTCAGGGATCTCATTTCAACAGCATTCAGTTTACTTTATTTGGATTGCAATAATAATAATTATTATTATTGGATGATTTTTATAGCACCATTTTTGTGAGAAAATCACCTCAAGGGCACTTATTGTATTCTTTTTACAATAGCACACAGGAGACCCCAAGGAAAAAATCCGTCAGGGCCTATTAAATCTTTGGGGATGCTATGTGGAGGGTCTTTTTAGGGAAAGGAAGGGGAGGTAGTTCTGGGAAGGAAAAAGGTATGAGGGGTGGGTAGGAATCTGGCAATCAAGTGTCTAGGAGTGACAGACGTAGGAATGGTCAAAATGTCTCCCTCAACAAGTCTCTTCCGATCTGGCCTGCCACGGAGTCCCGTCCTAGAACTTCCTCTTCTTCCTTCCCTAAAGAGGCCCTCAACACAACATCCCCAAAGATGACATGGGCCCTGAGGGGAGTTATTGTATTAAAAAAAAAATTTTTTTTCAAGAGGGCAGAGAAATCCGGAAATATGTCATTTTTAAATCAAATTTTAGACGTATTGACTCTTTTCCACATCTATAATATAAAAATGAATCGCTAAATGTGTTGGTAAGCGCAAATCTCGAGATCGGCTGAACCGATTTCGCTAATTCTTTTTTTAGAATATTCCTTGAAGCACGAGGATGGTTCTTACGGAGAGAAAAATTAAGAATATTGCGCAGAAAATTGGATAATTTCAGAAAACATGAGCATGTTTGACAGTTCGCGTATTTGAGAATGACATTTTGCAAAACATTGATTATGATTGTTCAATCAGGATTCTATTTTTGAAAATCTTTAATAAATTTATTTAAAGTAGGTACTCCCCTAATAGCTTGAATCGAATAAAGAATTTTAGATATTTTAAATAGGTACCAAATTTAATATACATGAAAAATGGAAATTTGAATAAACATTGAAAAAGGTGGCACACGGGCTGTTTAATAACTGAATGTACTGGGATTGAATATATGAAACGCGGGAGGAGGGTTGACAGGACGAGGGAAGAGGGAAGGCGGGGAAGGTGGAAGGGGAAGAGGGCGTGTGAGGGGGGAGGGGGGTTCGTGGGACGGGGGAAGGGGGGGAGTGGAGTGGGGAGAGGGAAGGTGGAGGTGACGGAGTGGGAACGCGAGAGGGTAAGAGGTCGCAGGAGAAGAAGGGGAGGCGGAAGGGGAACGGGAAGAACGGGAACGGACACTCAGGGAGAAACAATTTCTTTATTAAATGGCAGAGCAACGCATGCCGGGACCAGCTAGTAGTATATAAAAATGAATCGCTAAATGTGTTGCTAAGCGCAAACCTCGAGAGCAGCTGAACCGATTTCGCTAATTCTTTTTTTAGAATATTCCTTGAAGTACGAGGATGGTTCTTACGGAGAGAAAAATTAAGAAAATTGCGCAGAAAACTGGATAATTTCAGAAAACCTAACGACTATCGTACGTTTGAGAGTTCGCGTGTTTGAGAATGACATTTTAAATCAGGATTCTATTTTTAAAAATCTTGTTGATAAATTTATTTAAAGTAGGTACTCCCCTAATAGTTTGAATCGAATCAAGAATTTTAGATATTTTAAATAGGTACCAAATTTAATTTACATGAAAAATGGAAATTTGAATAAAAATTGTAGAAGGTGGCACGCGGGCTGTATAAAAACTGAATGTACTGGGATTGAATATATGGAAAGCAGGAGGGAGGGAGTGATGAGGGGGAGGGGAGGGAGGGAGGGGGGAGGTGGAGGAGGCGGAGTGGGAACCCCCCTTACACCACGTGAGCGAAGCCGCGGGAAAAAGCTAGTAAATTATAAATTGATTTCGAAAGATTGTTCTTTTAGTAAAGGTATGTTTTAAATTTTGAGAATTTTTTATTATTTTTAGTATAATAAGTTTGTACCATAGGCCGTTGGTAGATTTGTTATATTTTCAAAAAAGATTTTGTTTTATACGACACCCATTTAAAATCATATAATCATGCAGTATAATAAATCAATACATTATCTGGCAAACGCGTGTTTCAGAATTTTAATTTTAGTTTAAATAAAATCTTTAAAAAAAGATCCACGCACGTGTTTTGTGACGAAAATACTTCAGTTTGTTTATTTATTTACGGTCTTACAAAGTAAAATAAAAAAAAATATATTATAAATACTTACGACCAAAAAATAATTACAAAAAGTAGATAATTTTAATAGTTTTATCATCACACCTTTCATCATTTTTGGATGTAGGTATAAATTAAAGCAAATTTTGAATGAAATAAAATCGATATCGAGTTATAATTTTTAAAAGCTGGTATGGAGAATAATTCATGTTTCTCATTGAAACCGCCCTGTACAATTATAAGAACATCTTTCGACGAAATTTGGATTCGCTGGCGCTGGCCCTTAAATGACCAATCGGGGTTAACGTGAGTAAAGTAAAAGAGGTGTGTACGTGTCTCACCTATGATGACGAGGTCTATGTCGCTGGTGGGCAGGTAGAGGCCGGTGCGGAAAGAGCCGAACACCTCGACCTTGGCGTGGGGCCATAGGCGGCGCACCACCTCGGCGATGCGCCGCACCGCGTGGCCCCGCACCAGGTGCTCTGTAGGTGTGGGGCTCATGTACGCAAAGAAGTGCTCGATCTCTTCGTGCAGCCTGCAACAAATACAATATACACTAGTTAGTAAAGAGAATTGCTGTTACATTTCAAAGTACAACAAAAAATTGACAATTGATCACGGAAAACAATTTTTCTCGGGGCCTATGTCATCTTCAGGGATTTTAGCTGTGAGGAGTACTTTATTTTAAGGAAATGAGGGTGAATCTGGGAGTCAATACGATCAAGAGTGGCGGACGTATGAATCCATTCCTCCCACTGCGGTGCAAGGCGATGGGTCGAGAGTTTGGCTGGAGAAGTCAAAAGATCTCCCTCAACCAGTCTCTCCCGAAGGTGGACAAAAGCATCTGCCGCCAAGACCTAGACAAACCTCACTCCATGAACCAGGGCATCCCTGCTAAGTCACCAAACGTAGCGAACCACTTGAGGTGACCTATGGTAGGGGTTTCCGGGGCGGCGGTACCCACACCCGCCTCGTAAATTATAAAATTATTTTCAATATCAATCAGACAAACATTGTTTATTTGAAAAAATCCAACAAACATGAAACCGAGCACCCCTGCTAAATCACCAAATGTAGCAAACCCCTTGGGGTGACCTTTGACAGAGGGGTTAATTATCCAAATAATGGTTCCCGGGACGGCAGGACCCATACTGACACGTACCTTTGCTCCGTTATTAGCAAATAAATTCCGTATGCATGAGCTCTCATCATCATTTCAGGGTCCTGCGTGGGATAAAAAGAAAGCTACTATCTGATGTAAATAAAAGAACTCACATTAAACAAAATGTACTTGTTATTATTGACAAGCAAAAACATAATCTACATAAATACCTTTGTAAACTCAAAAAAATATAGAGAGAGAGAGAGAGAGATAATTCAGTTATTTTCGTAGAATCCACTCCAAATGATCATTCGTAGCTTGCGATAGTTAATATGGCGCACCTCTTCCAGCCTCAGCGACAAGGGCTCCAGATAGCTGGAAAAGAGCCCCAGAGCTGCCGCTTCGCAAGCCCATGACACCGTGAAGGAGCCGAGATTCCAGTCCATCCACAAAGGCCCGCTGATCACAATGCGTCCGATGGCCATCTCTGAGCATTGAAAGGATATAACCCGCAGTTCTAGACGCAGTCATTTAAGAAGTGCCTGCAATCTTCATCAAAGTTGTCCTCGGTGATATTAGATTGTACGTGGCTATCAAGCTGTGATCAGTAAATCCCGATGGCTATTTCTCGGTGGGTTGTTTGCCGCGTCATTACGAGCGTCAAGCAATATTTCTTCACAGCATTAATTTGAAGGTGTAGTCGCATAATATTGCAAATTTACACACTCATTTACGAGTATCAAAACTCCTTACAAATCAAACTTTCCACAAATTCATTCATATGTCATGACGTCGCCCTTATAACAGTTTTTTTCTTTAAAACAATCGAGAAACGTTCCAGGCAACTTGAATTTGTTCTGTCGTTCCAACGGCACGCAGAAATTAATAATACTCATTCTGAGCAAGTAGGCACCGACTGAATAACTGCCATGAAAATAATTACGTTACAATTCCCCGCTCCCCCCAGAAATTTTAAGCCGCAGAGTGAAGTAAAATTATACCAAAACAATATGAAATATCTCACTACTCCTGCACTTGTACATAAGGAGCAAAAAAATAATTAAAACATAAAAGAAAATGACAAAAAAAAAAACAAAAGAATTATACATATATATTCGCAATACGGTAATACCCACATAATCCAATGTAAGCTTTAATTTGCTTTGAGTTTTTCGGGATTGGATAATTTTTGATACAATGAAACACGCCCGACCAAAACATCAATTTATCAAGCTGTGATCAGTAAATCCCGATGGCTATTTCTCGGTGGGTTGTTTGCCGCGTCATTACGAGCATCAAGCAATATTTCTTCACAGCACTAATTTGAAGGTGTAGTCGCATAATATTGCAAATTTACACAATAATTTACGAGTATCAAAACTCCTTACAAATGAAACTTCCGACAAATTCATTCATATGTCATGACATCGCCCTTATAACAGTTTTTTTCTTTAAAACAATCGAGAAACGTTCCAGGCAACTTGAATTTGTTCTCAGTCATTCCAACGGCACGCCGAAATTAATAATACTCATTCTGAGCAAGTAGGTAGCGACTGAATAATTACCATGAAAATAATTACGTTACAATACCTGCCTGCAAAACTATTAAATTATTTTCGAAATCAATCTGACAAACATTGCATATTTGGAAAAATCCAAGAAAATATTGTAATTTTGTAGAACCACTCCGATAGACCTGGTTAATTTAATTATTAAATAAAAAATGGTGACCTTGAATACAACAAAACCTTGGGAATCAACTGAAAAATCGTAATTATTGTAAAAACATTGAAAAACACCGCGATTTTTAACCAATTTGAAGATTTTCTTCAATCCATGAGAAACATCAACAATCAATATTTTACGAACATTTAAAAAAAAACACGTGTGCAGTTCACACGCGGTAGAAGTGAAATCTTCAGAAAACTAAAGTAAACTAGAGTGGGGAGGCTACAATGCACCGCACAAAGAGGAGACCAATTATTCTATCTCATTCTCTCGCAGGCTAAATCCTATAGTCGTATGTATCTGTCTCATTTTAGCGTCGCTTCCGGTCGTCGAGTCCGGCTGAAAGGGTCAAAAGGCCTCCCTCAACCAGACCAGTATCTTTCGATCAAACTTCACTCCATGAACCCGGGATCCCCCGCTAATTCACCAAACGCAGCCAACCACTTGGGGTGACCTACGGCAGAGGTGTTGGTACCCATACCCGTGTCCCAAATTGCTAATTTTATTATAATGTCAAGCCACAAAGTGATTGCTTTTACAATTAAAACCATTCAGATTAAAATTAAAACCATTCAGGTTTTTCTTGAAAAGCATTCAATTTATATCAATTATCTTTTATTATTTATTTATCCTGTTGATAAAAATACACAAATTCATCAATCTGCGGTCAAAAAACTAAAGAAAAATAACAATACGTTCACTAGTAACAATTAAAAAAAGGTAGCCACGTCTATTACATCTATTCATAATACGTTCTCTAGTAACAATTATTCTTGTCCAATCTGCTTTGTAATGTTGAAAAGGTAAACGTTTGGCTTTGTCATTTTTTGCAAATTTCACAAGTTCGTAACTTCAATGAGAAAAATTATCAGTTGAATTATTTCTTAGGAGATTGATACCAGAGTGATAGATACTCTCAGTATCGCCCTGGTAAAAGACCAGCATTCAGAACCGAAATATTGCTAGAAAAGCGAATTAGCCGTGTTTGATGATGACCAGATCTGAATAGCCAGGCACTTCACAAACTTTCTTTTTTTTTACACTAACCCCACGCAGGAGACCCTGAGAATAACCTTTATAATACACTAGCTGACTCGGCCACGCGTTGCTCTGGCTAATTAAACACAACGCCTTCTACTGGATGGTTATCCAACCTTTATAACCACTACCATCTTTGAGTTCATCGCGAAGAGACAGACAGACAGACAGACGCCGCGGAGGATTTAATTTATAATACGTAGAGATGGTACGAAAGATTATAATAATGTGCATGAAATACTTGGGGTAACTAACGTATTTAATTTTATTATTTAACTAATGTATTTAAGTTGATAAGGATTAATACTGTATCAGTCTAAATAACTTTCCAATTACAGCATTGTACGTAACCATTTTTTGACAGAATGGGTATGGTAAGCTTTCCGTAAAAGATAGATATCGTGAACAGGCAGACAGACAGACGACGCGGAGGACTTTAATTTATAATATGTAGAGAAGGGAAGATAGTAAGCTATCCGTAAAAGATAGATATATGCCATCGCAGACTTTTTGTAGATCTATAAAAGAGGAAATGCACTATGCATTGTTTTGTTAAAAGGGATTAGGCAGTGTTTTCGATGAAAACTACCAGGCGGCTTGATTTTTTCCGACGATTCTAACAATTATCGTTATCTTTCAAACAATTTACACATAACCTTAACAAATCATATACCTAAACCATCCCCACGAATCACTATCTATTGGTGAAAACCGCATAAAAATCCGATCAGTAATTTTTGAGTTTATCGCGAACAGACAGACAGTCAGACGACACGGAGGACTTTAATTTATAAAATGTAGAAATGTAGAGAAGAGAAGATTTGTCTAATAAAGTTTGTGTTTTTTTTTGTCATCGGTAATTTTAGTTGGAAAAAAGGTAATGTGAGCCATTTTTATTTTTTTTAATCCAATCCAATTTAAATTTGAATCCAAAACTTTTTACGTTTGCATTCAATTTTTTTATTATTACAAAATTATGTTTATTTCTTCGATATACGTCAATGGTTTATTTCGAACTAGCTTTTTCCCGCGGCTTCGCTTGCATGGTATTAGGGGATTTCCACTCAGCCTCCACCACCTTCCCTCTCCCCACTCCACCCCCCCCCCCCATCAATCCCCCTCCCCCCACTCCACTCCCCCATCAACCCTCCTCCCCCTCCACCCACCCCTTCCCCCAGCCCTCCCCCCACCACCTAACCTAACCCCTCCCCCCACTCCCCTTCCCCCCCCACCACCAACACCCTTCCAACACCCCCTCCCCCCCCTCCCCCCACTCACCTCTCGCATTCCACACATTCATTCCCGATACATTCAGTTTTCAAACTGCTCGCATGCCACCTATTATAATTTCTTATACAAATTTCATAATGCCAGAACTCAACGGTAGTTTTATACGAAAAAACGAACAACAAAAAAAGAATTATCCAATTTGGTTCAGTCGTTCGGGTTTATGCGCATAAATACATTTCGGTGATTCATTTTTAGAGATAGTTATTATGTACGATTTATTATTCTTCTATTTATATTCTACCAAAAAATCCAGTACGGCAGTTTTATACTTAAAAAATGCGATACCTGTCTATCCAATTAAAACAATAATTGTTTTGTGATGTCAAAATTTGAGAATGACATTTTGCAAAACAAAGATTCTTAAATAAAAATTCTATTTTAGAAAATATTTAAATTAGCGAATTTATTTGAAGTACCTACTTCCTACTTCCCCAATAATTTGAATCGATTAAAGAATTATAGATATCTTACTAATCGTGCCACCTACCGTCATTGGCCACCTATTGCCATTTTTTCATACAAATTTCGTAATGCCAGAGCTCTGAGCTATAGCCTATATGTTTATATTATTGTAAAGTTTCATTAAAATTTATTCAGTAAAGTAGGAATTAGTATTTTATACATATTTGAATTTTAACATCAAAGGGATGTCCATAGTAACCTAATTTAAAAAAAAAAAAACATCGTTTCCAAGGCGACAATTGGCGTTTGCAATAAATCGATTTTGTTAGCGACAGAAAACGTATGATAAATAATTTCATAACGCCAGAGATTATTCATAACGCCAGAAATTACCAATATATATAGCCTATAGATCTCGCAAATAATGTAGCTTTCTATTAGTGAAAGAATTTTTTAAATCTATTCAGTAGTTTTTACGCGAAAGAGTAACAAACATACATCCATACAAACTTTCACCTTTATAATATTAGTAGGATTTAAAATTTTGAAAGTGCATTTTATCACCTTTCTAAAACAGTTTTTAGTTTTCGGATTCATTCAGAAATATGCAATTTATTTGGATTTTATTGTGAAGTGGGTCTGAAATTGAAATAATAGGGTCTAGGTAAATTGACCGAATTGCAATTTTTCGAATTCAATTGTTCGACATGCAATTTTTCGAACATCAATTGACCGAAACACTATTTTTATTTAGTTATTTAACGCCCAAAGGGCTTTTATTACATGTTTGGTAGTACAATTAATTAATGACAGATTATTTTTAAACAGATAAAGAAATAATAAAAATAAAATTAGTTAAAAAAAAACCACACAAGTCATAAAAATACAAAAACAGCTATTTCATAGGTTTACAAAAATACAGATAATATGTTTAGGAATAGATTTGGAATAAGTTTTTTACAAGATTAACAAAATTCGCCAAGTTTATGTTAAATATGTCAACATCACCTAAGTACTGATTTCCCATAGTGTGGAATCGTTGTATCGGAGAGTGGTTTCTGAATTGATATAAATATGTATACAGTACGTACAAGAGTATTTTATTATAGGATGGACAATATCAATTAACCTAACAGTATCTCGTTAGTTATAAGCAAGTGATTTTTTTTTTTTTAAATTGATTAACAAATTCGAAAAATTAGTCTTTCGAAAAACATCTCTGCTCCCGAAATAATGCGGTCGAGACTTTCAGGCGCGGTATACTCGCTCAAAAAGAAGAAGATGGAGAGATAATATGTAAATACGAATGTTAGAGAGAACGCGCCAATATTAAAAACGATAATACTGTGAAAATGTTTAATAAAACAAGACTTATTTAAAATGAATAAGTACGATTATGAATAAGTACGATTACGAAAATGAATAAGTAATCGTGGGGAATGTCTAAATTATTAAAGCAATATCTAATTATTCAAAGAAACACTGTGAATATTTTCATACATTTTTAACTTGTAAAATAACTGAAAAAATGTGTTTATAATATAATAATACTTTGCAATTTTTTTCTATCGAGGGAATTTCATTTAATAGGCCACTCGCATCACATTAAAAAAAAAATCCTGTTTAGGCAAATATTCTAAGACATTCTGTATTTTTTTATCGTATTTTTGAAACCCTGGGGATTTTTTGAAAATTTCAATCCGAAAAATCTGACCATTTTTTATAAACCGGAAAGACGGGACATAATTTTATAGGTGCGAAAAAACGATAATTACATAGCCGAAAATCATTTTAAAAAAAGAACGTTTTCCACACGAGTGGCACAGGAGAATAACGAGGCATACCAAAAATATTACATCTCATAAATATTTTTTTCCTTGATCCATCTTATTGATCAAATCATTATAATGTAAAACGTTAATATTAATAAATCCAATGTAATATACTTGTACTTGTAAATTATAATAATAAGAATATTATAAAATTTGATTTTGATAAAATCAGCACCTCAACCATTATACCTCTAAAACACGTACCGACATCTAAAATGTACGGGGTTCTCTTCATAACATTTGTCAAAAAGTCAAACCAAATGATAAGTTCGCAGAGAACAAACAATAAATCTAGTGAACGTTAAATGTCAAATTCAAAAATTCGCCTGATATCAAAGTGTTGCCATATAAAAAAAATAAATCAGTCTGAAATTTTACAAAATTAATAGGAACATTTTCGGAGACGGGACATTTTCATGTAGTGACGTCACGAGCCCAAATAATGGATTCATTTATTTAAAAATAAAAAAAACTGTACATTTCTAAAAAAAAAATTACTAACATTTTCGTAATCTTAGTAAAAAGATCTCTTCGATTTTTTCCAAGTAGTTATGAAATCCATGCAAGTGGCCTATTGCAGTTTCGGCGTGGGGAATGTATAGATAATCTTCAAGAAAAACATATTTTTTAAGAGCTTTGTAGAAAAACAAGTATTAAAGTAAAATCTCTACATGTTATAAATTAAAGTTCTCCGACGCGTCTGTTGGCGATAAACTCAAAAACGACTGAACGGATTTTCATGCGGTTTTCACCAATAGATAGAGTGATTCATGAAGAAAGTTTAAGTGTGTAATTTGTCAAGGTTTTGTGTAAATTGGTTGAAATATATAATCTTATCTTAATATATAAAACAAAGTCGGGTTAGTTACACTATTTATAACTCGAGAACGGCTGGGCTGATTTTGATGATCTTTGATTTGTTGGATTTGTCTCCGCCCCGGATATGATAATAACTATTAAAACATCACAAAAGTTAACGAAATAAATAGTTATAAAGAAAATTATTTTCCCCATACGTTTTGTATGGAACGAATTCTCCTATTTTGAAAGAACTGCAGCAATATTATGAGGGGTATAATATTGAACTGTGCATGAATTCCAAACATTCAAAAACGTCAAATGTCATTGTTGTGCATTTGTTTGTAATCATATAATGCTGCCCTTCTTTCTTACACACTCAATGTCAATAGTCGAAAATGAGACAAATGATGAACGTATGTCTGCCACACCTCCAAAGGAAAAATACAATAATTATAATAAATCTCTGACATGAAACGCATTTTTTTACATAAGCTCCACACAGGAGGCCCTGAGGAAAATCATTTCTCTCAGGACCTATGTCATCTTAGGGGATGCTGTGAGGAGGATCTTTTTAAGGAATGGGGAGGATAGAAAGTTCTGGGAAGGAAAAGGGTATGAGGGGTGGGTAGGAATCTGGGGGTCAGTGTGTCCGGGAGTGTCGGACGTATGAATCCATCCCTCCAATTGTGGTGCAAGGCAATGGGTCGAGAGAGTCCGGCTGGAAAGGTCAAAAGGCCTCCCTCAACCAGTCTCAGCATCAACTGCCAAGACCCGGACATAAGTCACCTCATGAACCCGGGCTCCCCTGCTAAATCACCAAACGTAGCGAACCACTTGGGGTGATCTATGGCAGAGGTGTTGGTTATTCAATAAATGCTTCCCGGGCGGCGGCACCCGTATCCGCCTCCCGAATTCCCGTAAGCAATTGTAAAAGTAAGAAAATCACAAAAATATAAATCCGTACACAACGTCATCTCTGATACTGACAAAAACAAAACACGGACAGTTGCGCATTGATAATTGCTTCATTGCGTAATTTTTAACTTAATAAAAAAACTGAATTTAATTCAACAGCTATTGATTCTGAGGCGGTACGAAGTTCGCCGGGTCAGCTAGTATACCTATAAATGAGAATATCTGTGTGTGGTAAACGAGCGGTCCGGTCCGTCAAGCGGGCGCGGTGTGGATTTGATTTGTATGCAAATTAACAGATGGTAATGGTTATAAAGGTTTGGTAACCATCCAGTAGATGGTGTTTCGATAGTCACATCTACGTGTGGCCTGGTCAACTAGTATGTAATAAATCGGTAGGAATGCGGGAAGCCGGGCCTTGGGTTAAGACATTATATGAGATCCTAAAAAGGTAGGTTTTTAGTTTAGGCTTGGTTTTGGATGTAAATAAAGATGATCAGATTATGATGAAACATGATTGCGTTTGTAAGCAATCCACTCTAATTGACCTTTAAATCAGGTAAAGATGTTAATTTGAATGATTTGAGAAATGCACGCTAATAGAATTATAATTTATTTTCATATGAGTAACTTTCTATCTGGTAACAAAAATATAAATAAAAAATAATTAATAACATTCGTACTTGAAATTATTTTCAAAACGATATTTGCAACCTGATTGCCGTGAACAAGGCAAATGCGAAAGTACACTCGGTTTGGTTAATTTGTTAAGAGGGCATTACCAGAGAAAGCCTGAAATACGTCATTTTCAAAAAAGTTTTTAGACGTATTGACTCTTTTCCACAAAAAATTATAAATGGATTTCGAAAGATTGTTCTTTTATCTAGCATTCGTATGTAATAAATTTTTAGAATTTATTTTATTTTTTAGTATAATAAGGTTATTCTATAGGTCGTTGGCAGATTTGTTAAATTTTCAAAAAAGTTTTTGTATTATACCACACCCATTTCAAATAATGTAATCATGCAGTAAAATAAATCAATACATTATCTAGCAAAGTTATGTATTAGAATTTTAATTTTAGTTTCAATAAAATCATTAAAAAATATGTACGTACATGTGTTTCTTGACGAAAATTGGTCCATTTGTGTATTTATTTGCGCACTTACAAACTAATATATTTCAGATTTTTTTAACATTCTTATTAAATTTAGACATTATTGAAAAATGATAAATACTTATAATCAAAAAATAACTACAAAAAGTACACTATTTTAATAGTTTTATCATCACGCCTTTCAGCATTTTTGGATGAAGGTATAAATTAAAGCTAATTTGGATTGAAATAAATTCGATTTTGAGTTATAATTTTAAAAAGCTGGTACAGAGAATAATTAATCTTTCCCATTGTAACCGTCCTGCACGATCGGAAGAACAACTTTCGACGGAATGTGGATTTTCGTCCGCTGGCTGGTTAAACGCTCTTAACACCGAGGAAAAAAAATAGAGTGTAATTCACACGCGATAGAAGTGGAACCTTCAGAAAACTAAAGTAGACAAGAGTGGGGAGACTACGAAGCACTTTTTTTTTAATCAATGTGAAGGATGATTTTTGAAGTAAAACTTCTTTACGCACGCTGAGTTGGGGAGTAAGCTGGTGAATGCGTGACGAGAGCGTGACGAAAAGCGAGGCGAACGATAGTTAAGAGGGAGATTTAAGTTAGTGAAGATAGAAAGAGAGAGAGTTACGTTTCGTATCTGTAGGGGCAAGAGAGAGAGGTACGAGCACACATTTTCTTTATCTCTTTCTCTCATAGCCAGTTACGTTTCGTATATCTAAGACACAGTGCAGGCCTATTGTCTGTATCACACTGTTGAAGCAAGAGAGAGGAGTGCGCGCGCACATTTCTTTCTCTCTTCCGATCATATAGATGCAACCATTGACGAGATCTTTCACCACTGCCTGAAATTTTTTTTGAAATTTTTTCTGAAATTTTTTTTGAAATTGATTTATTTCTTGATGTTTCTTTTTTATGTATTTTTTTTTTTTTTACAGTAAATACCGCACAAGAATCTCAACTGCTCCCGTCTGGAGCCAGTGAGACTATGGCATCCCCAATTGGGGTATGTTGTGAGGCTGAAGGTAGTGGGGAGGGGAAGGAGGTGGGGAAGAGGAAGGTTGGGAAGTACCTGGCTATTCAGATCTGGTCACCAAACACGGCTAAAGCCATTTTCAAGCAACGTTTCAATTCTGAATGGTGGTCTTACACCAGGGCGATACTAATAGTATCTTCCACTCTGGAACATGTCGCAAATATACTATATATTATTTTAAATGAATTAATTGTGAAATAACACAAATTAATCAAATAAAATTTATTTGCGCATGCCGGGTTCGAACCCGCGACCTCCGGATCATGAGTCAAGAGTCTTACCCACTGGACTACGGAGGTCGTCAGTATAAATATTTATAAATTTTTTTTTTTTTGTATACTATTTATATGTACAACGTAATTTCTTATATGTATTAAAACTAATTTTGTAATGTGTAAGAAATTAATAAAAACATATTATTATTATTATTATTAACTAAAGAAGTTTACTTCAGTCGTGTAGTCTAAACCACACTAGTTTTTTTTCTCAATATTTTTTGTCGTCGAATTCCAGTGCACCTTTTCCTATACATTTGGTCATCTTATTAATATTCGTGTTTTCTTCTTCGGAGTCGCTAGATGTCGCTTTCTTTTGCCTCTTCATTTTGGGGTGGTTTGAAGATATTGAATTTACAAATATATATTTTTATTTTATTTCGTAGGATTCGATCGCTTAGGTTATTAGTCAGGCGCTTTATACCATTACACCAAAGGAGACTTGCGTGGGACCGTGGATTTATAGTACATTATATTGGAACCGGGTACCCGTGAAATAAGTACATATTTTATTGCCATCTCATTCTCTCGCAGGCACGTTTGTCTCTGTTTAGTGTCGCTGGCTTCTGTTTCATCGAATTTAAAATCACAACGGTGCAAAAGAAGTTTATACTTAAAAAAAAAACGATACTTTTTTATTTATTTTTTATTTTTTATTATTTAATAAATGTTTACATGATAGGTACATTGTTGGTATTTTTTGACTACCACACTAGGCTATTGCCCGTGTTGTGGTAGTCATACATGACATATTATTTTAAATACACAGATAAAAAAAATATGAGAAGAGGAAAGAAAAAATAACATATTTAGGGATAAATAAAACTAAAACAGATAAAAATAAAGATATAACAATTAAAAGTAAGTTAAGAAATAAAGAATAAAAAGATAATTTTAAGAAGATTGAAATAAACTCTGGTAAGTATTTTTATTATTGAGATAAAAATAGAAATAAAAATTGGTAAGTATTCTTCTGCACGAGAGTACATGTTTGTATTCGCTTTTGATATTCTTTCTCTGAAAGAAGTTGGAAAGAGTGTTAGAGAAAGTAAATTTTTGTTTGTAATTTTTTTTTAATGTAATGTTAAGTTAAATTAATTAATTAATATATTTGTTTTTATTGTAATATTAAGCTCTCATGTGTTGTTTGAAGAAATCTCTTCCCTTTTCAAATATCCAATGTTTGATGCGGGCTTTAAAGAGAGATTTGGAATTATTCTGTGATTTTATATCGGCACTCAGAGCATTATACATTTTGGGAGCGATAAACCAGAATTGTCGTTGGGCGAATGAGGTTTTTGTTTTAGGGACCACGCAACCCAGGTTTGATGAAAAACGTGTGTGTGCTTGATGTTGTGGAGCCACCAGTATATTTTTTTGGCATATGTAACAAATGCTTATCTTTGTAAATATCTGTCGAATGTCTAAGACCTTGATTTTAGCATAGAGTTCGTTTGAGGGATGGGTAGGTTGGCATTTAAATATGATTCTCAAAATTAGTTTTTGAACTGTAATAATTGGATTGATAATGGATTCAGCACAACCACCCCATCCCACAATACCATATGTTGCTATGGATTGGAAAAGGGCAAAGTATACGGTTCTTAGGGTCTGTAAATCTAAGATGGACCTAAGGGAGCAGAATATATGGCAGAGTTTACGGAGTTTTTTTACTGTGTCACTTATGTGAGCTTCCCAACGCAGTTGGTTGTCTATGATTATCCCCAGATATTTGACTTCCTTTGATGATTTAAGAACAGAACAAGTGCAATTAGTATTAGGTGTGATTTCTGGAGTGTGTAAGTTGAGTGAACATGAGTGAAAGATTGGTTTAGGGCAGTTGTTAGGTATATTATTTTGACGTATGGAAAAAGTCATATATTGTGTTTTGTCGATGTTAAGTGTGAGGAGGTTAGTGTCTAGCCAATGCTTTACTTTTATTAGGCCATTATTAGTTTTGTTAATAACGGATTGCCACGTTTCATCTTCGAATATTAAGACCGTGTCATCGGCAAATGATAATATCTTACCTCCAATATTCATGGCACATAGTGAGTTAATGTATATAAGAAATAAAATTGGTCCTAGTATACTGCCTTGGGGTACACCATAGGACGCTGATAATTTATTACTTATATGTTTTTTATCAGATTGGATAAGAGTTTGTTGAGTTCGGTTTATCAGGTAGTTTTCAAACCATGTGTGGGCTACTCCTGTTATTCCAATCTGTTGTAATTTTTTAAGTAGTAAGGAATGGGAGACCGTATCAAATGCTTTTGCAAGATCAAGAAAAACAGCAAGTGGTTTGCGACCAATGTCGAGATTACAAGAAACTATCTTTGTGAAGGCGGCTATTGCATCTGAAGTGCTCCTACCTTTGCGAAAGCCATATTGGTTATCCGACAGTATTTTGTTATCTTCGAGGAATTTGTAGAGTCTACGTTTCACCGCTTTTTCTATAATTATAGATATTGTGCTTAGTAAGGATATTGGTCGGTAGTTATTTACAGATAATTTATCACCGGCTTTGAACATTGGGATTATTGTGGACTGTTTTAGGGAGTTAGGGAAGATGCCAGTTTTGAAGCTTAAATTGATTATGTGTTTAAGAGGGGAGACGATATATTTTTGGATGTTTTTAATAATTTTTGCCGAGATGTGATCTATTCCGGTGGAGTTACTGTTTTTAAGAGATGCTATTAGTTCTATAATTTCTGTTTCAGTGGTGGGAGTGAATTGAAATGGCTGATAACTCAGAGTATCGATAGGTATATTCTTTGCAAGATCTTTCTCTGAGACACAGTTTCTGTCTAAGATATTTTTTGCTAAGTTGGGTCCGATATTGGAAAAAAAATTATTGAAATGGTGAGATATTTTTTTAGGTTCAGAATTTACATGTATCGTTTTGTCATCGATATTAATCTTAATAATAGGAGTGTCGGTTTTATTAATATTAGCTATATCTTTTATGATATTCCAAATTTTTTTTTTATCATCGGTAGCTTCACTGATTTTTTTTTTTTGTAGTAATCTCTTTTAACCTTTTCAATTATTTTTTCGCAGTTGTTTCTATAGTGTTTGTAGAATATGAGAGAAGTATAATCATTGGGGTTTTTCCTACAGAAGTTATGAATCTTATCACGTTTCCTGATACAATGCAGAATACCAGTAGTGATCCATGGTTTGAGTTTTGTGTCCGTTCGTTTTTTTTTACATTTTGTGTATGATGTTGCATTAGCTAAGTGGTTATGTAAAGTATTTATAAAAAAATCGCATGCAGACGTGGCATCAGAACAAGAATAGATAAGTTCCCAGTTCTCCTTCGAAACATGACTTAGAAGAATTTCATAAGAAATGTTTTTATGGGGTTGAGTGTTATGGGGTGGTTTATGTTTATTTTTTGAGATGGACGTGATGATTGCATAGTGGTCTGTAATAGTTGATTGAAATATAATTGATTTATTGTCTAGTTTACTCTTAACAAAGACATGATCTATACAACTGCAATTGTTTGAGTCTGGTTCTCGTGTTGGAGCGGTGACAGCAGGGAAGTATCCTAATAAAGTTAATACATTTAGGTATTCATTGGCTTGAGGATGCATTGTATTGATTATATTTATGTTCATGTCACCTATTATATAGGTGTTTTGGCAGTGTTCTATGTTTGATAATATTACTTGTAGTGATTGTAAAAAATGGTGTTATGTTACGTGTGTTTGGAGATCTGTATATGGTAAGAATTGTTATGAGGTTATCAAGTTGAATTTGAAGACAGTTTACGTTTTGAATTCATACTTGATACTGATACTGAATGATTTGATACTGAATGATACTTGTAAATATTTAGGGTCTTACTTATAAATGTGTTTTCAATTTTACACAACTGGTAAACAACCACGTAAGGGGTTTACTCACACTCTTAATGGGGCAGTCAAACTTAGGGAACGTACCAATACTACGTGACTAACTTTTTGCAATTTTTAACCACCCCCCCCCCCCCCCCCCCTAAGCTATAAAAGCTCCGGCGTTATTTGGATTGGCCCATTTCAGCATATCGCTGGCCATACACTCCCATTGGGAATGTATGATATGTTGAAATAGGCCAAACCAAATAACGCTGGCAAAAAAAAATTTTCACCCTAAAAATTCACCCTAAAAACAGTGCTATGTGAAAAAAATATTAAAATTAAAATTATAGGATATGGAAAATAACGAATTTAAATAGCGAAACAACCCATCATAATTAATAACTAGCGCAGACCCGCGAAAAATCACGGGTTATTATAATTGCAGGATATGTTAGTATGTTAATGATAGGTGCATATGTTGAGCTAATTATTAGAGATGAAACGGATATCCGGTAACTATCCGGCCTAAATTTAATATCCGGCCGGATACCGGATAGTAACTAAATATCCGACCGGACACCGGATATTAAAAAAACTGCGACAATTTCCTATAATAAAATGCAATACATTAATCTTCGTGAGGTAAATATCAATAAAATGGCTTATAATTATGACGGCTTTTATTTAAAGTCGAAAAAGTCACAAAAAAGCCATAAGGCCTTCCAAAAAACTAAAATTTTCTTCTGAGATATTCACTCTAATGATAAATACATAAATAGTAAATATTTAAACTAAAAACTTTTAGTAAAAACTTACAAAAACCTCGCCGAGTAGCGAAAACTTAAATTAACATGATTAACTAATCACAATCACCATTATAGTGAACTAAACATCGTAAAAAAACAGAGATTATTGGAATGATTAAATACTGACATTGAAGCACCATAATATACCTCTTGTTCTTATCCTTACCAAAGAGAATATTTTGAATTAATACTCAAAATTACCAAGTGATAAATTATAGTGAATAAAGACTAAAAACGGCGCTGAACTCGTGACGACATGCAACGAGACCTTGGGCCGAATATCCGTCCGCCGGATATCCGGCCATCCGGCCTCGCCGGATATCCGGGATCCGGCCAAACAACTATCCGTTTCATCTCTACTAATTATTTTATGTATCACTTATGTCTCTATTTGTATCCCTGGTGCCTCTCGTGTCTCTTGTGTATCTTGCATCTCTTAGCAAGAGACGAAGGCTAAAAACCAAAAACATTTAAATAAAAAATATATTCAAAATTGAAATTCAAATATTCCGTGATTTTTACGGTCTGCACTAACGAGTATTGAAACTAAATTGATTTACCTACTCGACCTATCCAACAAAACGCTGAAAACGTTTGGGACTGTTTGTATGTTTCGGCGCGCACGCAGGAATGCAGACGACTGCAGAATCGCCCATACCAAAGATGCATAATGATCTCGTATGAACAACTGATGAATGTATTAATGTTATGTACATACATACATATTATACATTCCGGGCCCGAAATAACAACTCACAACACTCTACAATTAGGTCAATACCACTAATCACTACCGCTCTCACTATTCGGTGTTTTTTTTCCGTCCAGTTTCCATATGCGTCGTCTTTTTATAAATATGAATTCGGTATGAAAAAAAAGTGTTCTATTTTGATACAGTTTAAGATGGCGCACATTATTTGACATCTGTCATTATTAATTGTGAAGTAATATAATGTGAAAATGCTTCATGTTTATTTCGATTTATTTATAATTACAAAAAAAACAAACTAACCATCACCCCGTTTCCCCGCAGGGGTAGGCAGAGAGGACGGACCGCCAAACAACTCGGTCTTGGCACACACCCCTCGTTTACATTCATACATCGTCTCATACATGCTCTTCTATTATTCTGACTCTTGATATGGCCCGACTCAAGTATCTGATTCACTTGGTCGTGCCATGTCTTTCTTGGGCGTCCTCGATTTCTTTTACCATTCACATTTGCGTCATATATCCTTACACTCCTTTCTTCGTTCATTCGCTTTACATGCTCTAACCATCTGAGCGTCCCTTTCTTAATTTTACTCTTTACGCTTAATCAGCCTTGCATAAAACAACCTATTTATATTTTAATAATTAGGCACTTCAAATTAAACATAAAAAGATTGTTTTTAATAACAAAATAATAAATAGATTAATAAAACAATTTAAATTTGAGGCAATTGAAATTCACAAAAATCCTATAAATTTTACTAGAGACGACGGAGCTAAGCTCAATAGTTCTTGGTATCCGGTAATTGACGGTTACATCAAGGCTAAACGCAAAAAAACATGTTGAAGTATATTGTAGCGCCAGCTCGTAGAGGAGTGATAAGTACAAACAACATTCCTAACTATTACACATCTGCCCTGATAATGGACACTGCAACGCTGTCCGAAACGTTGGCTAAAGAAGGAGGTAGCGCAACACGGCATAATACCCCCAAAACTAATAACAAAAATATTTTTGGCCGTGAAAATCTAAAATCGTATCCACTTTTATATTTGATTAAATCCGACCTGTTTCAGAACGACTGTTCCTTCTTCAGGGCAAATGTATACTAATTTGACAGTTTTGAAATATGGATGGGAACAATGTATTATTATGGTAGGGGTGGAGCCGTTGCAAGGTATTAATGTAGAGTGGGTGGGTGGGGGAACATATCCATGATTGGGCTGTAAGACAATATTTTTTGTTTGTTGATAATAGATTCATTATTTTTAAGGGATTTTATTTTATTTCCAAGGCTTATAAGTTATCTAAACGTTTTCCTTTATGATTAATTAATATGAAAAATACAAAAATATGGAAAAATCATCCTTCAAATTGATTAAAAAAAGTGCTTCGTAGTCTCCCTCCCCACTATTGTCTACTTTAGTTTTCTGAAGGTTTCACTTCTACCACACGTGAATTGCATACTCTGATTTTTTTTAAAGATTTATAACTTATAATAACTCTTGATTCGGCCACTCTCCGCCGGCTCGTCTCGGATATGTCAGCGACCTTGAACTAGTGGTTCGCGATCCGACAGATGTTCCCACAGATAATAATAAAATGTGCATTCATTACAATAGCAAGTAGGCAGCGCGGTGTACATAATGCCATAATATGCTGAGTGTACCAACCAACCAAAACTAGAATATCCGGATGGAAAATCACAACACCTCCAATGGGACTGATTCTCAAAGACCAAGACAACAGCAATGTCAGTGTTTTAAATATATTATCCTCTGCATGCAATGGCGTATCTTCTCCAAGCATAAACTTTATAAAAAAAGTGTGTTTATCGGAAGTATGTAAATAATATAAGAAAATTTTTCTAAATTTTAAGTAATCCCCCACACAAAAAGAGCTGATGACCTTAAAATGCCTGAACAGATTGTCATGAATAGAGAACTCCAGTCCAATTTTTTAAAATTTTTTATTGTGAATGATGACCTTCTAACTTAAATAACTGCATTTTTATTTTTAGAGTTAGTTTTAGTTAAAATAATTGTCAAAGTTTTAATTTTTCAACACCCCCGAAAACCACCGTATGTATGGTGAATCGTGTGACGTCATCACTCCTGAAAAATTACTAGAGGCAATCAGCTGATCAACTGCCGCCATTTTTAATTCCGTTTTTCGAAGTATTCTCTCTAGAAGTAAGCTTTACTATTTTTTTATGCAGTAGTTTTTGAATATTTTCAATTATAGAGATAAACTAATAAGAGATACCTTTATTTTTGAAACATTATTAGACATAAATAATGTTTCAATAAACACAACAACTACACAAAAACAAATCTCTATAAACAGTATGTAAATAAACGAATAAATTAATACGATGGCTTGTGTCATACCACACATTCTCATAAAATGACTTTACGGTGACGTCACGACACGTCGAACAGTGACGTCACCACAAAAATTTCAATAATGCCAACTTGAAGGCGTGTTTTTACGACCCGATTAAAAATGGACTTTTTAATATATTTTTTTAAACTCTGCGTTTAATATTATTAAATAAAACTTATATATTCAGAATCAGCGTTTATTGGTCTGTATGAACATATTTTTAAGACATAATATTTTTCACTGGAGTTCCTTATTGTAGCTAAGAACCATCTCGATCACGTCAGCTTTCAAACAAAAAAACACATTATAATCGGTCCATTCGTTTGGGAGCTATGATGCCACAGACAGACAGACACACAGACAGACACACACACACACACACCCACAGTCAAACTTATAACACCTCTCCTTTTGCGTCGGGGGTTAAAAATTAGAGAGAGAGCCTAAGGAATCATAATAAATTGTACAGCGCTCTTGAAGTGATTTTTCACAAAAACTGTGCTCTACAAATGTAATACGTACCTCTTTTTGCCGTTTGTGATTAACTTTTAGATTTGAATATAAAGTGTGATGCTTTCTCTTTCTAACACAGTTTAGATCTTACCATGATAGTAAGGGGGACACAACGATTTCTATGAGACCTATACGAGTTGTTCCGAAAACCAAACAAATTAGTCTGAGGGGTTAAGACCATTGTTTGCCGGCGACCGAAATAGATCTTCAATAATCTCATGTCTTTCGTTTGTCCCTTTCTAAGGAAATATTGTATTTGCGGTGTGTAGCGGGGAGGCGGGAAGGGTAGATTTCTATGTAGTGGTATTTAGTTGCAGCGCTAGCGAGCAAAATATGGTGTTATAGAGTTTTAAAGAAAAGGGCGCGTAATTATTATGTAACATCATTTTATCGGAGAATACGAGGAATGATCTTTTTGTGTAGTGCCTTGAAATTAACGGAGATATTATATTGTTATAGGAGATACGGGAATCGGATGCATGACGTAAAATTGTAAATAAGTAAAATTGAGCGTTAAACAAAAAAAAGGCATTTATTTCCATGCCCAAATACTTGCACGAAGACGGTGCAATGCCCCTTTTGTTGATAATATCTATAGCGACACGTCCTATAATATGGGAGACTCCCGACATATTTCGTAATGGTGTTAGTGTGTCCGGTGTCCCGCGTTTCGACGTGTACACAGTAAAAAACGCGAGAAACAACCGAAACAAAATTTTAATTTTATATGTCAATATATTTTCGTCACGACGAGAAATCACCCTTTTGCTTAGTTCATTCAATATTATAATATTATACAATTCTGCAACGAACTCTACGAAACATCTATGTATAAAAATGAATGTATGTTTGCTTGTATGTGTGTTTGTTCCATACGCGTTGCTAAACCAATCATCCTATTGCGATGCAATTCTGGGGATTTGATGTGCGCATGCCCGCGATGGTTAATATATATAGTGGTAAGATTTTTTTTTTATGAATATTAAGAGAATTTTAGAATTTTAGAAATATTATTAGAATTTTAAGAGTCCCAACTGCTCCCATCTGAAGCCAGTGAGATGCCTCACGGCATCCCCAATTGGGGTATGCTGTGAGGCTGAAGGTAGTGGGGAGGGGAAAGAGATCGGGAAGAGGAAGGTGGGGAAGTACCTGGCTATTCAGATCTGGTCACCAAACACGGCTAATGCCATTTCAAGCAACGTTTCAATACTGAATGGTGGTCTTACATCAGGGCGATACTGAGAGTATCTTCCACTCTGGAACGTGCCGAAAATATACTAGGTATATATGCTTTAAGTGGCACGCGAGCTGTTTGAAAACTGAATGTATCGGGACTGAATTTATGGAATGCGGGAGGAGGGAGGGGAGTTAGCAGGACGGGAGAAGCGGAAGATGGGAGTGGAGAGAGGGAAGACAGAGTGGGAAAACGTGAGGAGAAGGGTACGAGAGAGAGGAAAGGGAACGGGATGAATGGGAAAGGGCACGCAGGGAGAAACAATGTCTTTATTAAGTGACATTGCAACGCATGCCGGGAACTCGCCAGTAAGAAATAAAATATTGAATCTATTATAAGATATGGATTAACAATATGGGGAAATACTTCTATAACCAATCTGAAACAAGTGCAAGTTGTACAAAACGCAATTGTAAAATTATTGGTCGTGCCTAATATTTTCAAACAAAGACAAAATAAACCGTTGCTGTTTCAGAGTGCCAAAATTTTACCTGTTAAGGCAATACTTTGGCACAAAATTATAATTCAACATATATTTACCCCGCAGCATAAAGAGAAATTAGAACATAAATACAGCACTAGATTCACGCGTAACGACGGGTTAATAGTTCCGAAATTTAACAATAAGTACGGACAGAGAACGTTTCAATATATCATACCGAAGATATTTAATTTATTACCTGACACTATAAAGCAATGTAATTCTATGAATAAGGTTAAATATATGGTGAAAAATTGGCTATCGGAAAAAAAAGATTTACATTGATTTTGATATGTATGAAAAAATGTTGTATCTGTAGATATAAGATGTAAATTTTAAATTTTGAAAATGTATAAATATGTAACTAAAATATAAGCACCTGTTGACAAGCCGATTCAATTGGCTTAGCAGGACTTGTTTGTTGATTATATTATGTATTATCTATTATTTCAATAAAAAAAAAATAAAAAAATAAAAAAAAATACCTTTAGAAAACTTAAATTCAAAATAATAACAATTTCAATTCTCAGCGAGTTAATTCCAAGGAAAAGTTTATCAATATAATGTCGTAGAAGACGTAGAATATTTTTGGAATAAAAAAAAAAACAGCAATAAAAACGCCTATAAAAATTTGAGTGTTAATACTCATTTTGGGAGAGAGGTATGGGTGCCGCAGCCCAGGGAACCATTTATTGGATAACAAACACCTCTGCTACAAGCTCACACCAATTTCATGGCAGGCCAGATTGGGAGAGACTGGTTGAGGGATACCTTTTGATTTCTCCAGTAGGGCTCTCTCGGAACATCGCCTTTCACCGCACGGGGAGGGATAGAATCATTCGTCCGTCACTCCTGGACACACTGAACCCAGATTCCAACCCACCCCTTCTACCTTTTTATTTCCCAGAACATCCTCTCCTTCCTTTCCTAAAAATACCCTCCACTCAGCATCCCCGAAGATGACATAGGCCCTTATAGGGGAGAATTATTTTCTTCTGGGCATGTGTGGAGCTATTGTATAAAAACATAATCTTGTCCTTTGTTAATATGTCAGATTTGAAAGTCAAATAATATGTGTAACTTCACATTCAATTATTCTGTAATGTTCCAAAATCGGCGTCTCGGAATTTACTATGTATATATATATTTGTTTTCTATACATACGCCTCAGGGATCTCTTTTTACAGCTTTTTTTAACATTAGCTCCACACAGGAGGCCCTGAGGAAAATAAGGGGTCTTTTTAGGAAAGGAAGTTCTGAAAAATAAAAGGTTAAGTATTGCGGATGATTAGGAATCTGTGGGTCAGTGCATCTAGGAGTGACGGATGCAAGAATCCATCCCTCCCACTGCGATGCAAGGCGATGTTCAGATAGAGTACCTACGGCTGGAGACGTCAAAGGGTTTCCCTCAACCATTCTCTCCCGATCCGGCCTGCCATGCAGCTGGTGGGCAGACGCATCCGCCACCAAGACTCGGACAAACCTCACCCCATGAACCCGGGCAACCCTGCTAAGCCACCAAACGTAGCGAACCATTTGGGATGACCTATGGCAGAAGTGTTGGTTATCCAATAAATGGTTTCCGGGGCAGTGGTACGCATACCCGCCTCGCATTCAGTCTAGGTACCTACTTTCATTCTCCTCTGCCAGTTCCCATGCCTCACTGCCATAAATACCTAGGTAGGTAGGTACCCCGATATCGTAGAAAATATTTAAAAAATAAAAGCTGAACTGCAAAAAATGATAATCTTACTACCTACCAAGTAAACACAAATACGTTGAATATGGTTCTCGATTTTTTCGGTAACGATTCTAAAACAACGAACACCTGCATATTGTCAACAAACAAAGACATAGATCTATGTCTTTGTTTGTTGTCATATATGCATTGTTAATGTATGGCGACTGAGTTATAGTTTGTCTGGCGCGATTTTACTCCTTCCCCCGACCCGCGCAAGCTACCCCGTACAAGCTGCCCCGTCCGGCTGGCAAATGAGTGGATGAGACAACAACAAAAAACCTAAGTAATTTTACTACAAATCTGCGCGTATCTAAATTCGGTTTTTTACACGAATAAAACTGTTTTCAGTGCAGAATAAAATTTTATCGTATACTTCATCATATTCCTGACTCAGGATGTGAGGAGTTTTTTTAAAAAATTGCGTCCATATGCCCAGAAAAAAATTCCAAAGTTGCCTCCTAAATTCATGGATAAATCGTATCTTTTGGGGCCTATATTTTATAACTTAAAGCAAAAATCGAAAATCGGATTCACATCCTAACTGTATACATGCCTAACTTATCATTTAAAAAAAAGAAAAAAACAATTAATTTGATATTTTAGCCGTAAATCCAAAACAAAATTTTGTATGAAACAGGCCACGCATGCGTTCCTCTTAATGTAAAAAAACAAACAAAATACACCCGAAGAACCAGCTCAACAGAAACCCCACTTCTTCTAGAGCAGGGATCGGCAAATTTTCAAGTGAGAAGAGCCAATTTGTTAAAGAAACAGGATAACACATATATCAGAGAGCCATATTATAATAGGGCGGGGGGGAGTTGTTATACCGTACTGTGGTATTACGATTGCAACAATTTTTTTTTTACATTAACTCCACACAGGAGGCCCTGAGGAAAATAATTTCACTCAGGGCCTATGTCATCTTTGTAGATGCTGTGTGGAGGGTCTTTTTGAAGAAAGGAAGGAGTGAACATGGGTCTTAAAGAGACCCATGTTGTAGGAGGGAGGAAACACAGAGGCCGGCAAATCGTTCCACAGCCGAGCCGTTGAACTCAAGAACGAGTCATAGAAACGACCCGTTCTCATGTGAGTAATGTCAACCGTGTACAAATGTTGGGGGCGTGTTTGGCGTGTTTCCCGACTATGCACCGGTGCCGAGGGGATCAATGATGCTTTTTTTTTTTTTTTTTTTTTTTTATTTTTTTTTTTTTTTTTATTTAATTGAATATAATAACATGTGATACAATATAAAATATGGGTAGTCCCACAAAGCTGTGACAGATCAGCTTGTCTGTAGGTTCTACCATTCAATATTATTACATAACACAGATTAGCCTAGGTTACAATATTAATACTTAATATAAGATTTAAGATAGATAAATATGTTGTTCATTTATTAACCACTTTTTTGTGAGTTTATGGCAGGGTTCCTCATTATTTTTTAAATTAATGTTTTGATTAAACATGTTGTAAATCAAGGGTATCATATATTCGAGCGTTCTGCTACCATACTTATTTGATATTCGTGGTATTTTTAGGCCTTTGTTTTCAGTAAATCTTGTTGTGTGATTATGCATCAATAAATTTTTATACGTGCTTTCTCCCGAATTATCCATAATTATAATGTACCAGAGAAGCCCTTTAATTGGAAGTAGGCCCTCAGACCCATACAATAATTTTAGGTTGTTTCTTTGATTGTAAATGCTAGGTTTAACAATTTTTTTAATTATAGCAGTTTGTAAATTTTGAATGAATTTAATATTAATTTTGCTCGAGTGTCCCCAAGTTCGAATTCCATATCTAAGTATGGATTCGACCATAGAATGATATATAAGTTTGAGAGTGCATCGAGGCAACACAAATTTTAATTTATAAAAATTACTCGCCAAACATCGGAGCTGGTTACAAATTTTAATCACTTGTTTATCCCATTTAAAGTTATTATCTACGATTATGCCAAGGTAAGTATATTCATTTGTAAAATCAATTCTTTCACAGTAGCAAATGTTATCAATTTTTTTATGTATACATTCAAAATTGTGTGCAATTATTTTAGGTAAATTCCACATTTTCAGGCTCGGTGATCTTATATACATACATTTAGTTTTTTTGACATTAATAATTAGTCCTACATCATGAGACCATTTGAGTAGCTCGTTAAAGTCTCTTTGCAATTCATTAATTGCTATTTCCGGGTTTTCATTTGATACAACTAGTGCAGTATCATCTGCAAAAATGAATCTACGGGCTATTTTAAACAGTTTAGACAAGGCAATGACATATATAATGTATAATTTAGGGCCTAAAATTGACCCTTGCGGTACTCCTGTTTTTATAAATCTAAAATTACTCATTTCATTCAAAATCTTAACGTACATTTTTCTATTTGTTAAATAGTTTTTGAAAAATGATAGCAGTTTACCACGGATTCCTATGATTTCAAGTACCTTGATTAATTGTGTGTGGCTGAGTGTATCGAAAGCTTTTGAGAAATCAATGAATAATACCAGTACATGTTTTCTAGAGTTAAGCTGTGAATTTATATAATTAGAAAATTTTTCGAGAAGTTTATCACAGCTTTTTTTTTTTTGGAAGCCATACTGACACTCATCAATAATGCCCAATTTATTTAAATATTTATCCAAATTTATAGATATATATTTTTCTAAGATTTTTTCTAATGCCGGTAACAATGAAATAGGCCTATAATTATTTATTACGGTGTGATCTCCATTTTTATAAATGGGCCTTATGATGCTGCATTTTAGTTCAGCTGGAATGATGCTTGTGTCAATAATTCTGTTTATTAGGTGGGTAATCATAGGACTAAGTAATTTTACGTGTTTTTTTAGATCATACATGCGAATTAAATCCACGCCCGGTGTCTTGGAGTTTTTCATTCGTCCGATAATGCATTCAGTTTGTTTCGCATTAGCTCTTGGTAGGTACATTGAATGTTGCAAATGTTCTTGATTCCACTCGGACGCTCGAACGTTGCATTCGTGTAATAACTGATTTACGCCCTCGTCAAAGAAATTTGCAAAGTTTTCTACCGTCACATCCGCCGCTTGAGAATTTAAGAAATATTTAGATATGATTTCGTCACAATCGGATTTATTTTTCCTTCCCAATATTTGATTTACTTCATTCCATGTTTTTTTAATGTCTTTAAAGCAATGATTAAATTTATTATTATAATATATTTTTTTTGTGTTTAATATTTTTTTATTCAGTATATTTCTGTATTTCTTGTATTCGATTTCATATAATTTATTGTTAGGGGTGTTTTTCCATTTTCTCCATAGTGTGTCTCGTAGTTGTATATTTTCAATGAGGTTATAATTTATCCAATCTTTTTGGTTATTACGTTGTTTATTTGTATTTGATTTAGTTATGGTACTTTTTTCATAAATATATTTAAATTTAGATTTAATTTCTTCATATATTAAGTTAGGTTCCGTTATGTTTAGTATTTCATTCCAATTTGTGATTTCAATCAGTAGATCCACTTTTTTTTCCGATATCACTGTATATTTCGTACGGTGCGATTTATTGGAGGTACCTATCTCATAAGTAGAGAAACGAATCGTGGTCGCAATAAGGTAATGGTCCGCTATGATAGTTTCGCATGAGCTGATTTCATTTGTCTCTCTCTCTCTTACATAGATATGATCTAAACATGTAGCCGTTACGTAGTTAGTCAGTATGGCTTCCCGGGTAACATCATTAATACATTTTAAAAATCCAAAATTAGCCATCATGTTTTCGTATTGCATTACAATTGATTCCTGATAATTAAGTAAATTTATGTTCGTATCCCCGAGAACTATGACAGATTCTTTAATATCGATATTTCCCAATATAGCTTCAAACTCTTCGAGAAATAGTTTTTTATTTGAATTGGGTGGTCTGTATATTGCTAGTGTATGTATACGTTTATGTTTATTAACAGAAATAGTTCCGTAAACACATTCAAAATTTTTTGGAATTATGTTAATTTGTTCAAATGTAAGGTGATCTTTTACGTATATAATAATCCCGCCTCCCGATCTGTTTTTTCGACAAAAGTAATGAGAACTAAAACCCGATATTGTGTATAGATTTACATCATTTTGATTTATCGACGTTTCGCAAATCGTAATTATGTCAATATTACTTAGAGAGCTAGAGATAACGAGAAGAAAAGTTTCCCAATATTTAGATAAAGATCGAATATTCAAGTTGATTGCAGTTAAATTATTATTTCCTGATACATGTTTTTTGATAATCCAGTTATCAAAACTTCGCGTGCGTTCATAATCGATTTCAGATATGTCAAATTCTCCGTTTAAATCGCCATAAAATTGAAAAAATATTTTAAAATGCAGCAGTAATTTATAAACATGTATAAGGATTTAATTAAACATAAAATATATGTAGATATTATTATAGTAGTGAGCCTTTCCAGTACGCATTGTTCAAGGTTTATTTCAAAGCTAGGTAAATTTAATAATTGGCACATGTTAAAGGTGACTATAATATTATCTACATATATGAGTAAATAAGTATATAGGAGCATCAGTATAAATTTCAGTATGCTGTTGTTAACACTTTGGTAATAGGACAATACATTTAAAAATATGTTTAGCGGTAATTTTTGCATGGATATGAAATGTTTGTACTTGAAAAGTAAAATATGAATATTGTTATTTTTAAGAGAAGGTGATAAGAAGTAGTAATATAAAATTTCAGTTATTAACATTATTATAATTTATATGTATATATATATTTTTAAATACTTACTAACATACCTAGTCATATTCTATACGACTTTGGGCAATATGCATCATTTTTTTGAAGTAGGTACAGTTTGAATTATTTGCTTTATGGTTAGTATTTAGGTTCATCTTGAGGTTTTTGTTTTGAAGGATACAATTGCTGCACTTTTCTTCTTCGTTTTTATTTGGGCATTCCTTCCATTCATGGTCTTTTGCGCAATGTAAGCACGTTGCACTTTTTTCTTTGTTGAAGCATTTGATTGCCGTATGTCCAAACTTAAGGCAATGGAAACACTGCGTTATCGGAATTGCATCTACTACACGTACTCTGTTGAATCCTATATTGATTTTTTCCCTTTCGATGAGGTGCGTCCTTAATTGTCCGCTTGTTTCCAGTATGTAGTTGGTAAGTCCATTTAGGTTTTTTGGTTTGAACATCTTGATTAATTTTATCGTATTTTTTGGGTCATTTTCCATGATATCATTTATACCCTCATTTTGTGTTTTTAAGGCCTCAATTAATTCTTCTTCAGATAAATCTGCTTGTAAGTTTCTAACGAAAATTTTTGGTTTTTTCTTTTTTAATTCCTCCGCGATCATTTGTTTTTTGAGTGTTTTGTTTATTTCTTCGGTCAATTTCTCAGCGTGAGTTTTTGTAGGACAGGATATTATTAATTTATTTTGTGCGGCTTTACGGACTCCATTTACAGCGATTCCCAAATTAGAAATTTTAATTTTTTTGACTATTTGATCTTTTATAGCGTCTGCAGTCATGTTATCATTTTCACTTTTTATAATTAGTGAATATTTAGATTCCGGAGTTTCTTTTAATTGGCTTGCGTAAGTTTTTCCTCCCATAATGCTCGAATTTTCAATTTTTTTCTCAAGCTTTTCAATCAGTTTGGATTGTAGAGAAGATATCTTATTTGTCAATTCTGTTTTTTCTTTCGTCCATTTTTCTTCAAGAATTTTAATATTTGCTTCCAGGTTTGTTTTAGCTTTTGCGTCTTGTTTAGTTGATATGCTAGCTATTTCATTCTTTATAATCTCAATAATGGACAGCACGTCCATAATGAGTTAAGCTAGATACCGCTTGCGCGGTCCTTCTACTGTGCTCTCACTCCCGCCAAATACTTTAAAGGACGTAACAACTTTCAGTAATAAAATTTCTTACTACAATACGTCCACTCACTACCGCTGACGGCGGTTAATTGCTAGTTGTAATACCGGTAGAACAAGGACAGCATTCCCACCTGACGCTTATGCTCTAAAGATTGCAGTCCGTCTGTTAAGATGGGAGAATCTATCAAACGGATCGCCCGTTTCTGCACAGAGTCAAGGTTTTTTTAGGTATTTTGGAGCTCCAGACCAGAGATGGCTGCCAAATTCAACCGTGGGGCGCACTTGCGATTTGTAGGGTTAGCAGTTAGGTACTATTAAAGTATCTGCGGGCCCTGAACAGTACGCCCAGTTTCTGAGAGGCTAACTTAACTCTGGTTTCGATGGAGCCCCCGTACCTGAGCTGGTCACTTAGAGTTACACCAAGCGCATCGATGGAGGTCCTTTTCGGAAGGTTGATTCCGTTGAAGGAGACTAGATTTTCATTTCGATCCCTTTTAGACGTTATCAAACATGATTGGGTCTTTGAAACATTAAATTCGACGAGGTTATTCTTACCCCAAGAGAAAACACTCTCGAGGTAACCGTCCATTCTTTGCTTCAAAGCCCTCCGAGCTATTGGAGTTTGTGATAATAATTTAACCTTGTGGACTCTTACGCAGAATCACCGTTAAGTTCAAACCTTAAACCAGCCTTGTGTTCCGAAACCATTCTCATACTTCAGAAGACTCGTTCAATAAATGAAGCGTTCCATGAGCTGGGTTGGTAACACTGATGCTGATTGAGTCAAAGTTCGTTCGGCGGCTCCACCGCGTAAGATGAAATTGCAATTTATTTATTTTATTTATTTATTTATTTATTTAAACGCCCATAGGGCTTTTACATAGAATGCAGTACATTTTTTTAATTACAGTGAAAATAATGGGTTTACAAAATACAATACACAATACAAGTAACATAATATTTGTTAAAAACAAAATATAGGTTACATAAAATATAAGGGTTAAAAAAAATAAAATAAAAAATTTAGGTTACATAAAATATAAGCGTTAACAAAATACAGGTAACATAAAATATAAGAAACAAAATATAGTCCATAAAATATAGTAGTTGACATAAAGTAGGTAATTTTTAAAATTGTTGTTCTCATTAGTTTACGGGATAGGTAGAAATAAATAGTTGGCACATATGGCGTTTGAAGTTTGCTAAGTTCAAATTATTGTCAAATACATCCAGATTGTTTAAGTATTTGTTACCAAGACTATGCAAACGTTGTATTGGAGAATGTAAATCATAGTTCGAATGAGATGTACGTATATAAAATGTCAATGTTTGTCTAATTGTTCGTGTAGGTACATGTAGATTTATTAATTGCAGAAGTTCACAACTGTCGAATTTAGAGTTTAATAATTTTAATAAAAAGTTAGGTCGTTTATTTTTCGTCGGTTTTCTAATGTTGGAATATTTAAAGTATTCATTAACGACGGATAATTTATGTGCTCTAAAGGGATGTTAAGTTTAAAATTTACAAAACGTAGAAATTTTCTTTGAGTTCTTTCAATAGTATGAATATGAATTTTATAGAAGGGCGACCAGACTATGGAGTTATATTCTATTAGGCTTCTAACAAGGGATGTATACAGTAGTTTAATGATTTGTAACGATTCAAAGTTTTTAATTGTTCTTAACACAAATCCTAAAGTTTTCATACCCTTATTTGCAGTTTGTTGAATGTGAACCGTGAAGTGAAGTTGATGTCTGAAGAGCAGCAGACGCCTATGCAAAGATTTAATTGTTCTTAACACAAATCCTAAAGTTTTCATACCCTTATTTGCAGTTTGTTGAATGTGAACCGTGAAGTGAAGTTGATGTCTGAAGAGCAGCAGACGCCTATGCAAAGATTTAATTGTTCTTAACACAAATCCTAAAGTTTTCATACCCTTATTTGCAGTTTGTTGAATGTGAACCGTGAAGTGAAGTTGATGTCTGAAGAGCAGCAGACGCCTATGCAAAGATTTAATTGTTCTTAACACAAATCCTAAAGTTTTCATACCCTTATTTGCAGTTTGTTGAATGTGAACCGTGAAGTGAAGTTGATGTCTGAAGAGCAGCAGACGCCTATGCAAAGATTTAATTGTTCTTAACACAAATCCTAAAGTTTTCATACCCTTATTTGCAGTTTGTTGAATGTGAACCGTGAAGTGAAGTTGATGTCTGAAGAGCAGCAGACGCCTATGCAAAGATTTAATTGTTCTTAACACAAATCCTAAAGTTTTCATACCCTTATTTGCAGTTTGTTGAATGTGAACCGTGAAGTGAAGTTGATGTCTGAAGAGCAGCAGACGCCTATGCAAAGATTTAATTGTTCTTAACACAAATCCTAAAGTTTTCATACCCTTATTTGCAGTTTGTTGAATGTGAACCGTGAAGTGAAGTTGATGTCTGAAGAGCAGCAGACGCCTATGCAAAGATTTAATTGTTCTTAACACAAATCCTAAAGTTTTCATACCCTTATTTGCAGTTTGTTGAATGTGAACCGTGAAGTGAAGTTGATGTCTGAAGAGCAGCAGACGCCTATGCAAAGATTTAATTGTTCTTAACACAAATCCTAAAGTTTTCATACCCTTATTTGCAGTTTGTTGAATGTGAACCGTGAAGTGAAGTTGATGTCTGAAGAGCAGCAGACGCCTATGCAAAGATTTAATTGTTCTTAACACAAATCCTAAAGTTTTCATACCCTTATTTGCAGTTTGTTGAATGTGAACCGTGAAGTGAAGTTGATGTCTGAAGAGCAGCAGACGCCTATGCAAAGATTTAATTGTTCTTAACACAAATCCTAAAGTTTTCATACCCTTATTTGCAGTTTGTTGAATGTGAACCGTGAAGTGAAGTTGATGTCTGAAGAGCAGCAGACGCCTATGCAAAGATTTAATTGTTCTTAACACAAATCCTAAAGTTTTCATACCCTTATTTGCAGTTTGTTGAATGTGAACCGTGAAGTGAAGTTGATGTCTGAAGAGCAGCAGACGCCTATGCAAAGATTTAATTGTTCTTAACACAAATCCTAAAGTTTTCATACCCTTATTTGCAGTTTGTTGAATGTGAACCGTGAAGTGAAGTTGATGTCTGAAGAGCAGCAGACGCCTATGCAAAGATTTAATTGTTCTTAACACAAATCCTAAAGTTTTCATACCCTTATTTGCAGTTTGTTGAATGTGAACCGTGAAGTGAAGTTGATGTCTGAAGAGCAGCAGACGCCTATGCAAAGATTGCAAAGAGCCGCAAATTGCAATCCCTGTTCTAGAGAAAGATACCATTTGTCAACTTAAAAATAACAAGAACCGTAACATGTGGCGGTCTATCCCCAATAACAACATCCACACAGATACATAACTAGACAAAACCAACCGTCCTTGCTCCACATTAATTATATCATATTCTGAATAATATAATATGGCTATTTCGATTCACGTTCAACGTTCACCGATAGTAGAGTCGTGACAGGTGTGACCTCGGCAGCACGCCGCGGGTATTTGGTTCACTTGATCGTGCCATCGTGTTCTTTCTCCGGCGTTTCCGTTTCCTTGCGCATCTTCCTCGTGTTACACTCGGCGAGGGTGCAATAATTGCAGAGGATATGTTAGCAAACATTACCTTGAAAAATGCATTCACTGAAGAGACAAACCGAAGTGTGTCGTGGGCGTGTGCGTAATAGGTAAATCTTTCTTGAACACATAGTTAATATCATTCTCCTGTGAGGTCTAGTAGTCGAAAGATGGGTAAATACCCAGAGATGCACCTCATCCAAATGCAAAACAAAGGACGGCTTGTGACACAGAATTTGAACAAATTTCAAAGTCAATTTTCAAGTTCTGTTAGAGTTCTATTCAATTTATGGTAATAGGTATATCATCACTGTACTGTCAGATCGGCCACATGTGACTGTGGCTAACGAAACACAACGCCATTACGCAACCTTTATAACCAACGCCATCTGTTAATTTGCATACTTATCAAATCTAGTCCGCTGCCCGCTTGCCAGCCCGCTCCCTTTATTCAAACAATTTATACAAAACCTTGACAAATTATATACCTAAACCTATAAAAATCCGTTGCGTAGTTTAAAAGATCTAAGGGTACCAACGGCGGGAGCGACTTTTATACAATGTAAAGATTGGCCAGATGTTTCACAAAAATGATACATAAAAGAACTTGGTTGGAACTTTCACAGAAATTGAATATTAACTTTGAAATGAGATGATTTGTTTAACCCGTTTAATCACAGGAGACCAGATTTGTCCCAACGCACATAGGTCTCACATATCATAGTTAGAAATATGTTCTAATCGGTGTTAGAAAGGAAAAACATCATGCTTTATATTCCAATCTAAAAAATATCCACCAAAAAAATAAAATGTACACTTTTATGTACACAAAGTTTTGAATCGCAAATTGAAAAAAGAATTTGAAACTTCGGGAATTAAAAAAAAAAAAATTTCATAGAGCGACAAAAAATTGAGGTTACAATAATGTGTTTGTTATACGTTTGTCTAATAAAATGTGCATCTGTTTTTATTTTTTTTTTATTATCAGTAACTTTCGTTAGAAAAAACATAAGGTGACCCATTTTGAAAACTTTTTTATGTTTGTATGCAAAAATTTTATAATTTAAAAAAAATATATATTTTTCGAATTCTATTTTGAAAGCGTATTTCATCACCATTCTAAAACAGTTTTGGTTTTTGAATATGTTCAGAAATATTCCAAATATTTGCATTTTATTGTAAAGCGAAAATATTTTGACGATCCGAAAAAAAAGCCAAATTTTTGAAGGGTTAAATTCTGTGAAAAAAAAAAAAATTATTTTTGTAAAATCAGTATCCAATCTTCAAACCCTTAAAAATGAATGATGAGAAGAAAACACAAAAGAAAGCGACATCCAGCGATTCCGAAGAAGAAAACACAAATACTAATAAGATGACCAAATGTATAGCAAAAGGTGCACTGGAATTCGACGACAAATATAGAGAAAAAAATCATCCTTCACATTGATAAAAAAAAATTGCTTCCTAGTCTCCCCACTCTCGTCAACTTTAGTCTTCTGAAGGTTTCACTTCTACCACACTCTGATTTTTTTTAAATAACTTGGGCCTATTTAGGATGAGGCGCGTTTCCAAATATTTACCGAAAGGTGTTACGTAAATTGTTAACATCAGTTTTATTTCGAGCCGGTGTAGTTTTCACTTTTACGGATTAGCTGATCAGTGACTTGCATTTGTATAATCGCAGATTTAAGATTTAAGTTAAGGATGTTGATGATGAACGGCCTTGTGGTCCATCGGTAACGTCCTTGCTTTTCGATCACGAAACCGATATGCATTCATGGCGCAAGTCAATGCATTTCTGTGCAGTTTTACCGATACTATCAAAACGTAAAGTAGATCCTTATTGAATTAATAATGTACTGATGTATTGTGGATTTAAGAACGAGAATGGATGCACTAACGTTGGAATGTTTCAAACTAAAGTGGGTTTGCGCAATTAACTCCATTTAACAATGTAAGGAAATAACTGGTTATAATAACTTTCGAACGTTACTCTTACAGTCCTAGAGCGAGTTTGAAGTGAATTTCAAATCCCATCGGTGCGTTATGAATATCAGCACCTATGCGACCTTCCGTCATATTTCTTAGTTTGATACAAAACATACTAGGGAGCCAGAGCGAAAGACCTGCAAACCTTGGGAATCTACAACTGCCTGAGTGCGCAGCACGTATGAAATTTGAATTTGTACCGAATATTATATTGCAAGAATCAAAGACTTTTTAAATAGTTACTAAAGATGATACCCACTTTTTTAATATTAAAAGCGAACAGTTTCTTGGGTAAATTTAATTTCGGAGGCGGGTATGGGTACCGCTGCCTCGGCAAATGCCAAGTAATTCGCTACGTTTGGTGACTTGGCAAGGGTGCCCGGGTTCATGGGGTGAGGTTTGTCCAGATCTTCAGTCGCCGCCTTGTCAGGCGGCGGATGCGTCTACCCACTAACAGCGTGGTAGGCCGGATCGGGAGAAACTGGATGACGGAGTCCTCTTAAAAATTGCCTTACCGCGTGGGAGGTGGGAGGGATGGATTCATATTTGTCACTCCTGGACATACTGACCCCCACATTCCGACCCACCCCCCTCATACATTTTTTCTTCCCAGAACTTCCTATCCTTTCCTAAAAAGACCCTCCACACAGTATCCCCAAAGATGACATAGACCACGAGGAGAGTTTTTTCCTCATGGCCTCCTGTGTGGAACTAATGTAAAAATGATTTTCGTATTTAAAAAAAAAGTTAATTTACGATCATCCAACGATATTATATTCATTAGCTGTCGGATTGACGACTTAGCGCTGACGAGCTGAACAGATGGTCCCCGTACGCGCGCACTACAACTCTTTATTAATCCACCTACATATTACTGCAAGCGTTGTACGCTAGGCACTATTTCCCATTCAGCGGTCATACAAATTTGTCTATTTCTCGCAAGGGAAGCTCTCTTACGCACTTTTATTATAAACCTTATTCTTAACCCAACAATACAGTTATTTGGATCGCGCCGCCTCCGTGGTAACATGACGCAGTTGCATTAGAGCTAAATAATCGGTATAATTTACGATTCTAATAAAGTATGCGAGAAGTCGAAAGTGGGAACGATCTTAAACGATAGGTCACGACTAACTTGCGAGAACTAGCATTATATTTCGTAATAAAATATATGTTACGACCATTTTTGGACATTATTTACGAGAAGTAACCTAAGTTGGACCTGCGCAAATATTGTGACGCAAAAAGAGACAAATATTTACTTAGATATCGTCAACGAGAGATGAGAAGGCTGATAAGAGATATTGAAAGAAGGGTAAATGTAGGTAGAGTCACGTGGGGTAACCGTACGCAGTTTTTGCATTGGGATTTTTGTATTAAAATGCTTTAGGTATTTTGCTCATTTTTTGTTTATTTCATTTTATTTCAAATCAAAAAGTTATATAAAAATGTTTACATGCATGTCGATTACGAACACTTACCCCACGTGCGGGGTAAATATTCGCATACCGTAGAGAAGTGTTCAAATCAGATTAGTGGTTATCTTTAATAGAATTATCACTCTGCACCCGTGTAACTAACAATATTTTACCAAAAATTATCATAGACCACATCGCTCTGACTCAATTGGTTACACAATAGCACACATCGGTAGCAAACATGTCGATAGCAGATGACAAAATTTAAGAAAAAGCACGAAAAACAGTAATTTACCTACCAATTTTTATTTTCAAATTAGGATTCACTGTACTCATATCCTGCTTCAATGCGACCCAAAACGCTACTGAATTAAGGAACGTGCGGGCGCGAAACATGCACGACCACCTCGGAAACATCATTGCGAACACTTACACTCTGCGTACGGTTACCCCACGTGACTCTAATATAAAATATATGTATTGTATTATATGTAAAAGTCGTTTCCATGCCAACTCAGAATGAAACCAACTCAGAAACACCTCAGAAAGGTCATTAAAAGCTATTAAAAAAATAATTTTAAAATAGCCGGTAACTCAACCTATTAATCATTAATTTTTTTATCGTCACTCTTAATGACCTTTCTGGGGTGCTTCTGAGTTGGTTTCATTCTGAGTTGTCCAGTCACCGTAAAAGCCCCGCAGGCGTTTAAATGAAGAAAATGTCACAGTATTAGTTACTACCGTTGGCTGTAAAAAAAATATCAAATAATATCTGAGTTCTTATAGCGAGAACTTATAACGCAATTGCTTGCTACCGTCAAAAATTCATACATACTCCCCAACATTCTCTTGTAGATCTTACCACGACCTTCCTCGGGCGTCCCCGAACAACTTGTAATTAAAAATACTACTACGTACAGGTATAATAAAAAATATAAACACAAAAAAAGCAAAAAAAAAAACCTACAGTATGTTGCTAAGTGACAAAATGAAGAAATATTATTTTTATAACGAATTC
Organism: Limnephilus rhombicus; assembly: GCA_929108145.2. Lineage (NCBI taxonomy): Eukaryota > Metazoa > Arthropoda > Insecta > Trichoptera > Limnephilidae > Limnephilus > Limnephilus rhombicus. The sequence continues at coordinate 12,475,037 of OV815297.1, read as the reverse complement.
CACAAACAGTGTGCGGGTTGATTTTTCATTTGCCCGGAAGACTTGTTTCTACAGTAATAAATGTGATAATGAGAGAAATTTATTGACCACCGTTTAGCGGTCGCGTGCTATGCACTGCGCACACTACACAACCAACCACCGGCGGTGATTGCGTTCCTGATTACTAGGAACCACCGCGTCGATACCTTCCAATTAAAGCAACGAGGCTGTCTACAGCGAAATTCATACTGTTTAAAAGTACAGTTTTTCTTTTGCCCTGTTTAATTTATCTTTGTCTTACTAACCTATTTTTTGCATTTTGTTTTTCCTGTTAAGCACTTACATACTGCTTACTAACAACGTATGCATGGACACTGGAGGTCTAGATTCGTTCAAAATAAATAAATGTAGCTTCGTTTAACAAAAAAATTTAGAATCTTGCGAGAGCCTTGAAGGAGTAACCATCAGTTACTTATACCAAGGCGGGTAAGAGGTGGATTACCTCCACTGTTTAAAAGTACATACAATTTATTTATAATAGAAACAGACAGCTTATAACTTAACTTATAACTCTAAATTTGACTGTTGCGAACTCCTGCAACTCATAAACTTACGAATACCGACAGTAACTACACGACAAAATACACTATTCTACAGTAGGATTCATAAGCGGAACTACATTGCCCACTCTCCGAAACAACGATTTCACACTATAGGAAATCAGTACTTATAGGTGATGTTGACATATTTAACATAAACTTGGCGAATTTGGTTGATCTTATAAAAAACTTATTACAAAACTATTCCTAAACATATCTGTATTTTTGTAAGCCTATGAAATCGCTGTATTTTTGTATTTTTATGACTTGTGTGCTTTTTTAACTATTTTTATTATTTCTTTATCTGTTTAAAAATCATCATCTGTCATGAATTAATTGTACTACCAAAAGCCCTTTGGGCGTTAAATAAATAAATAAAATAAAAAAAATAATAAAAAGAGAGAATATTCATATTTTTATATTGGCTCCACAAAGGTGGTACCGACGAAAACAATTTCCCTCGGGGCCTTTGAGGATGCTGTGTGGAGTGTATTTGTGAGAAAAGGGAGGAGAGGAAGTTCTGGTAAGAAAAAAGGTATGAGGTGTGGGTAGTAATCTGGGAGTCAGTGTGTATAGGGGTGACGGACATATGAACCATCCCACTGCAGTGCAAGGCAAGGTACCTATTCTACTTTACTCTTCCTCTCCACTTATTTTTGAATAAGTCCTGCCAAGTTTTGTTGTGTTTGTCGCTTGTGAACACTGTTGCATTTTACAAACAAGCAGCTGCCATAATTGTATATAAAAAGAAACACAATAATTATGACACAATATTTAATCGTTAAGCAGCAGCTCTCTTGAAGGTCACGGCAGTATCTAAGGCAGGGGTATCCAACCTAATCCCGCAAAATATAGTAGACGAACTTTAATGCCGGCCTGAACATTGTGTGATTATTCTTGCGCAGTTAGTGACTTTACAATGAACGTACGCGAAAGAGAAAGATGCGTAAAAACATACGTGCGTCAGAGAAAGGCGTCGGCGGGGAGGCATGCCACTTTTTTTTTAAAACTTTAAACTCGCCATTGCAACGACTTCTGTATCAACGTCAGGCCGGCATTGAAGTTTGGAGTGTTTATTTTGGACGAACTGAACTCAAACTTTTTTTTTATTTATCCCCATGTGGGGGGTGTGCTGGACCTCGTCCCTCTTTCAAGTTATGTTACATGTGTTTTTCTTGCAGATCTATCTCAAATTTATTTGCGTCACCCCCAATAATATGTGAAGGCTTGAAGCTTGCTTAAACGGCCTTAACTTTCCTTTGTCCCGCCTCCGACTACCAACGCTGATTTTTTTTTCTTTAAGTCTTCGTGTATTTTACCTCTATTATTCACTAACTTTCTTTGAGGCTTCACTGGGTGGTTGGCTAAGGGACACGGATGCTGAGTGTGGTTTATATCGGCTGAATAAAATTTACATTTTTTGTGGGTAGGTACTTGACAAATAATTTGAGACTTAATTGTTTATCGTGTGTTCTCTATCTATTTATACAGGTGCTTACAGGGTTTTTCACATTCTTGAACGAGTTTTATTTTGCTTTAACTATTATTTTTGCTTGTATGCTTACTAACAAGTTAAGCACTTACATACTGCTGTCTAACAACGTATGCAGGGACACTGGAGGTCTAGATTTGCGTTCAAAATGCGTTCAAAATAAATAAATGTAGCTTCGTTTAACAAAAAAATTAGAAGCTTGCGAGAGCCTTGAGGGAGTAACCATCTGTATCTTATACCAGGGCGGGTAAGTGGTGGATAACCTCCAATGTACCCAGTACCGGATTATCCCTAAGGCAGAGTAGGCAACTGCCTAGGGGCCCCGCATCGGCTAGGGGCCCCGCGTCCCGAAAAAAATGACTTGCTTCAATCAGTGAGCAACGAAGTTTCTGAAAAAGTCAGCTTTCAAGATGTTTTAATTTTTTTTTATTAGGAACATTTACAGGTTAATAACATTAGATACACACATTAAAGAAAATAACAAATTATATAAATAACTAATGTTCACATCATGCACAAATATTAAATAAAAAGTCTATAATTAAAAACAAATGTATAAACTTAAGTTGTATTTTACTTTTCTTTCCTTCTATTTGTTGCAACATTACTTAGTATCTGAAGTGATTGAAGGTGCCGTGTGCGGTTTATATTGGCATTTGCTTTGTTTTATTTCTAATTATATGTTTAAAATATAAATGTTTTACAAGCTTCAGTATGCACTACCTATCTGCTCGCTACAATTATTTGGGAAAGGTTGTTTGGAAGAGATCACTTTACTGACAAGACGGCTCATTGTAATGTTTTTTTTTTAATAATATGTTTTTTGTTTCTATATATGTGTCCTTTTAAGGGTTATTGTATTGTATTCTTTTTTGGCATACCTCTCGTAATGTAGTAAAAGAACAGATTAATTATGAATAAAATTACGTTTTGGTAGAAAAAAAAATTAAAGATGCATTTGTTAAAAATGCTCTCACCAAATGTTTTAAAGAAATTCGAAAAATTGACGGAGATACAGCATTTTATGTGAAACCATTTGAAACAGTTTGTATGTTGAATTATCTTTCAGCAAAACTTTGAAAGCGTTTTTCTCGAAACTACGTATTTCAACCTGGTTGACAACATATTAAAAAAACTATGTATCCGATTTGCATGCACCAAGTCTTAAACCAATTATAAAATCCAATTTTTATGAACAATGAAAATTTTCCATAAAAAATCGAAAATAAAATTCGCTGGTCGCAATTCTTTTTTTTTTTTTTTAGATATCAAAATTCCCCTATGCCATAGATATAGACAGTAGGTTTTCGAACAGACCAAGACTTGGTGCATGCAAATCGAATGTATAGTTTTTTTAATATGTTGTCAACCAGGTTGAAAAACGTGTTAAAAAGTTTCGAGAAAAACACATTCAAAGTTTTACATTCAGAATTTTTTTTAAATAAGTTTTAAAACCTTACCCCCCCCCCCCCCCCCCCCCCCTTAAGGCTTTGTTAAGGATTTGATCAATGGAACAAGGAGGCATTTGGAGACCCTTTCAACCCCCCTCCCCCACCCCGTTAGTCCGCCATTGGTAAAGGGGCCCCGAGACTTGCATTGCCTAGGGGCCCAGACATGGTTAATCCGGCCCTGAATGTACCACACCGAATTTTGATTATTAGCAGCAAACAATTTGTCAATTGAACCATCTCTGTGATTCTTCGGTTTCTCCTTTAATTTGATTCTTACTCGTATTATTGAAAATAATTTCACAACTAACCATCAAGCCGTTTCCGCGAAGGTGTAAGCAGAGAAGAAGGACCGTCAAACTAGGTCTTGGCGCGCATTCCTTACTTCGTCACATTCATACAACGTAAATTCTTCGGTTATTCTGATTCTTGACATGACCCGACTCGTACTCGTGCTCGTTGTTCACGCCTTTATTGTTACATGTTGCCTTTTGGAACTACCTAGTGGGTGCCCTCACTGCCCTCTGCCTCAGTTCAAATAAAATCACCGCACGGTACACAAGTCCGGACAATCGCATCGCTTTGTAATAATCACGCCGCAGAACTCATAAACCGCATTTTAATACGCAAAAATATTGCTTGCTTACCATTAACTCCACAAATCAAATATCACCAATTTCCCTTCCTCATGTTTCCAAACTAACAATTACCTTCCCGGTGACATAAACTCAGTGCATGGAGGGTGTACAGTGTACAGCAGTTTGGAGATATTGGTAAGTCAACTCCAGAAATATAATAAAATAGGTAAGAACCGCAATCCGCAATTTTACAGTCCACAAAACGCAGCATTGGATCCCTCGATTTCTTGAGAGGGAACACTTGCTCCCCGCCGCAACACTCGTGTATATGTATATCTTTGTAATTACCAGCTTTCGTGATGTCATAAGCCTGGGGTTACACTCCAAAGGTGTCCTCCTTCTGCACGACAGCGCGCCCGTTCACAAGAGCCGTGTTGCGATGGCTGCCCTGCAGAAGGTGGGCTCCGATATTTTGTCACATTCACTTCACAGTCCTGACCTGGCTCCCAGTGATTATTATCCATTTTTAAACGACTTCAAAAAGGAGGAGGTTCTCAATTCGACTGTATTTTTTTATTATTTCTTTTTTTAATGTTTGTTACCTCAGAATTTTCGACTGGGTGAACCGATATTGATGATTCTTTTTTTTATTTGAAAGCTGGTGCTTCCCGTATGGTCCCATTTTAATTTGGTCCAGTTCCGACAATGGCATCCATGAGAAAACCATATAAGTCTTAAATTTGCATTAAGTATGTGCGCGACAAATGGACGAATAACTCAATATCACGCCAACCGATTTCGATGATTCTTTTTTTATTGGAAAGGATGTACTTCAAGGTAGTTTGGTTAGGTTCTGATTATCGAATCCATGATAAAGTAACGGAACTCTTCAATTCTTAGGAGCAAATTAACGAAACTCGGCCGAATCTCTTAATTTGACCCTAACGTCGTTATGGTCAAATTATGTCTGTCTCATATGAGCAGCACGTTTAGTAGGTCTACCCATATTCAGACAAATTAGTTAGTGTACTTCAGATTCACTAAAAATCAAAAAATAAACAATAATTTTAACAAAAAAAAAAAAACGACTTAAAAAAATGCACTAAAGAGTAAAAAAAATATTTCGTATTCTTCTACAACTTCATAATCAACTTACTTTTTCTACCCATCAATATGTAGGTATGATTGTTATTTTTGGAGTCGGTGTCAGCAAAGGTACCCGGCCCGGCGTGTTCACTTGACAGCTCCCCTTACGCCGCGGCCCCGCTCTCGCCTCGTCAAATCGCTTGTGCGACACAAGCACATCTCACCTATAACTATGTATATAGTTACAAACCTATCTTGACTGACACCGACTCCAAAAATAACAATCGTACCTACATATTGATGAGTAGAAAAAGTAAGTTGATTATGAAGTTGTAGAAGAATACGAAATATTTTTTTTACTTTTTAGTGCATTTTTTTAAGTCGTTTTTTTGTTTTGTTAAAATTTTTGTTTTCAAACATGAAAAAAGAACTTCGTGGGAAAAATTTTCAAGTGATGAAGAAATGAAGGATGAAATTTCGGCGTATTTTTTAGACAAAGACAAATCTTTTTTGTTTGAGGGTATAGTTGATTGAAAGATCCGAAAAATGTATTAGGGTAGCAGGTGAATATATTAAAAAGAAAAAAATAATTTTGGATTTTTATTTCCACTCCTTACCCCCCATTCCGCAAAGTTAAAAAAAACCCACCCCCGTAGTATACAATAATATCCAAAAATTTGTTACCTTATTTGGTTTCAACAAAAAAAATCCGATTACAAAAAGGTTCGTGAAATTCGAGAATCAGGAATTCCTCGCTTGCTGCACGTTGCCCGCGGACCGCACCTTTGACATGCCTGATCTCCAAGTATACCTATGGACATGCTTTGTCGTTAATAAGGCTTAGATTAGCATAATGTAGTATGCATTATGCGCTGACGCCATGCACGAATAATGCACTCAACTGCAGCAGCGGCGCAAAAACAACCACTTCACAGGAAATGGCAGCAAAGTCAAGCAAACGCTTTGCATCGTCAACATTATGTATGCATTATAATAACTAAACTACTGACTAACCATCAGGCGGTTTCCCCGCAGGGGTAGGCAGAGAGGACGGACCGCAAAACAACTCGGTGTTGGCACACACTCCTTGCCTCATTCATCCATTTTGGCTACAAGGCGTATGCGAGTGCTCTTTCTCAAGAGGTACCCGGGAAAAACTAATTGGGAACCACTGGTCTAAGGTTAATTCATTGCCCATCATAAAAATGACACTGCGAGCTGAAAATAGTCGTGCTAACGTAGAAACTCAGGTTACACAAATCTGCGCGAAGATTTACCTAAAATGTTATTTATAAGGTATTGAGCAAATATAAATTAAAAATAGGAATACGAAAATTCATAGAAAAATATATTTATGGTTAGAATTATTGATATTTTGACGATTTATATTCTATTTATCTTCTATTCCAGACTCTTGGTATCGCCCTGGTGAAAGACCACCATTAAGAGTTGAAATGTTGCTTAAAATGCTTCAGCCGTGTTTGGTGACACGATCTGAATAGCCGGGTACTTCACACAATATACCCTGATTTTTTTTTTATTTTTTTACGTGAGCTCCACACAGGAGGCCCCGAGGAAAATAATTTCCATCAGGGCCTATGTCATCTTTGGGGATGCTGTGTAGAGGGTTTGTTTAAGGAAAGGAAGGAGAGGAGAGTTCTGGGAAGGAAAAGGGTTTAAGGGGTGGGTAGGAATCTGGGGTTCTTCAGTGTGTCCCGGTCATCCGCCTCCAAGACCTAGACAAACCTCACCCCGTTACTGAAGATGACATAGTCTCACTGGCCCCGGTAAACCGGAGACAGTTGGGACTCTTGTGCAGTATTCACATTAAAAAGAAGTATCGAACCATAATCATTTCTGATAAGGTATAGATGACCAATGATGCTGACTGATGGTGATGACCTTAAATATAATATTTTGTAAAATATATATTAGGTCCTTATATATGAAATTGGCGTTTTGCCGTACTTGAGTTCTGGGAAGGAAAAGGGTTTAAGGGGTGGGTAGGAATCTGGGGTTCTTCAGTGTGTCCCGGTCATCCGCCTCCAAGACCTAGACAAACCTCACCCCGTTACTGAAGATGACATAGTCTCACTGGCCCCGGTAAACCGGAGACAGTTGGGACTCTTGTGCAGTATTCACATTAAAAAGAAGTATCGAACCATAATCATTTCTGATAAGGTATAGATGACCAATGATGCTGAATGATGGTGATGACCTTAAATATAATATTTTGTAAAATATATATTAGGTCCTTATATATGAAATTGGCGTTTTGCCGTACTTGCAACTTTGATCTCAAATATCTTCTCTTTGGTTCGGAATTCCAAATTCAAATTTATACAGCCATTTACTCATGTATTTGTGTTTCGAAAATTATAATTCATTTGTTTTTTCCTTAATTGTTTTTTTTTTCTTTGCGTCACTTAGTTTACAAAATGGAAAACTTGAAATATCGCGTTATTTACGAGTACGAGTTCCACCGTGGCACCAGTGCTACAGAAACGGCTCGAAGGATTAATGATGTGCATGGCGACGGTGCCGCAAAAGAAAACACAGTGCGTTTTTGGTTCCAACGTTTTCGTTCTAGAAATTTCGACCTGCAGAAAAAGCCCCTTAGACGGCCGGAGACCAAAGTTGATAATGAAGAATTGAAGGCTATTGTGGAAGCGGATCCATCGCAAACCACGTCCGAGTTAGCTACAGGCTGCGATGTTAGTGATAAACTGTTTTAAGTGAAGCAAATCAACAAACGCGCGTTTGAACGCTAGACCACACACTGCACAACAGACGGCTACCAAATTAGAGGAACTTCAATTGGAATGTCTAATGGGCATATTAGACGTTTCAATTCTGCCTCGCAATTAGGTTGTAGATACCAAATTGCACCGTGTAAACAAGACATTGAATGTTTCCATGTCATTGCGCGTCATCACTCAACCACATTGAAAATATTCAACTTGTTTAATATTTTCAATTGGTTCTGTTGTCCTTCGTGCGCATGCGCGAATGCGGCGTTGCATGCGCGCGCGTATTGAATTGTCAAACTGTGACTGTTTATTTTGTAGTGAGTTGTCAACATAGAAAATGGTTTTTAAATGGAGGGAAGAGCATACGCCTCTGTTCTTAGAGCACTTTAAGAACTATCCAAGCCTGTGGAACATTAAATCAGAGGGATATAATTCCTGCGCGCACGACCTGTTTCGAAGACATTCTAAACTCTATGACAGCAATGTGATTGTATGGTCCACTTCTATCAAGTACGTCTAAACAGCACACCCTTTCAATTATACGCCGTTCAACCAAATCACATCAATGTGGTTGACGTGTGTAATATCGCCATAAGACATCCACCGTACTGTCCGGACCTTGCCCCACCAGATTACCATTTTTTTCGAAATTTTAATAATTTTTTGCGAGGGAAAAAATTCAACTCCGATGGGGCAGTCCAAACTGCCTGCAAAGATTTTATTGATTTCCGTCCGAATGGTTTTTTAGTAAAGGGATCGATGAACTACCTATGAGATGGCAAAAGTGCATAGATAACAATGGTTCATACTTTGATTAAATAAATATATTATATTTAAAAAAAATCGACTTTATGTTCCTCCCATACAAAACGCCAATTTCATATGTAAGGACAATATATGTGTATAAATGTAACTCATATTCTTTAACATCCATATATATATAAATCAAAATATGTTTGTATGTGTGTTTCTTATGCGTTGCTAAACCATTCATCCATTTGATATGCGCAATGCCCGCGATGGTTTCTATACACAGTAGTGAGCTCTGGCGTCATGAAATTATGCGTTGCTAAACCGTTCATCTGATTGCGATGAAACTTTGATGAGTTTTTGTGTGCACGCATGCGAATATTTCTATATACCATACGGGTGAGGTCTCGCATTATGAAATGTGCATAAAAATGCAATAGGTGGCACGCGAGCTGTTTGAAAACTGAATGTATGGAATGTGGTAGGGAGAAGGGGAATGTGGGAGAGGAAGGGGAGGCGGAAGGGGAATGGGAGAGGACACGCAGGGAGAAACAATTTATTTATTTATTTGCAAAAACAGTGTAAAAAAAAAACAATACATTGCAAAAGCGGTATACAAATTAAAACATGAGTGATATTTCACGTTTAAACTCATTGTAGGACATATGGAAAATACCTACATTTTCTGCGAGGCAATTAATTAACCTAGTGATTCTTCCCAGGGGCATCACCATTGGCAAGTTAGTTCTGCATCTGGGAAGAATCAAAAGCCTGTGTTGGCGGCCTCACGTGAAATTATCCGGGACATAGAATCCTACTTTTGCCAGTATATCTGGTACCGATATAAAACCATTTAGAAGCTTATAATAGAGAACTCCAGTCCAATTTTTTTAATGAATAAAGACCTTCAAACTTAAATAACTGCATTTTTATTTTTATAGTTAGTTTTAATAGTTAAAATAATTGTCAAAGTTTTAATTTTTCAGACTCCCAGAAACGCACCGTATCTATGGTGGTCTTCACCCACCGATAGTTTTTTTTTACTTTTTAAGTTGTCATTTTGAATCAGTGATGTTATGTCGAGGGAAATTTCCCTTGATCTAGGGGAGAAAAATATTTTTTAGGGATAAGGGAAATCAGGACAAAATCTAGGGAAATTTCGAACTCTGGCAAATTTTTTATTACATATGACAATATTACTGGTATTATTTATATATATATACGTATATATATTTTTTGGAATTCCTATGAATCTTAATTATTGTTCATGTACTTGGAAATTTCGAACTCTGGCAAATTTTTTATTACATATGACAATATTACTGGTATTATTTATATATATATATATACGTATATATATTTTTTGGAATTCCTATGAATCTTAATTATTGTTGATGTACTTTTACATGCAATGTTATTTTTAACACTGACAACTCAAAATGATATTAGGGAACGTACCCATACTACGTGACACGTTCGGGGGGGGGGGGGGGGGGTCTTCAAAATACCACGCTTGGTACAAATGAGCGGCGGGTTGCTTATGATTTTTATTTTGCAAAGTGTTTTTTTTTTTTAAATTTGGAATTCAGTGGTGAGTGTATTCGTACTTTTAAATTATTACTTCATGTAGCAAAAAGTGTTTTATTTGGAAAATCACGGTATTATTAGTATATTTACCAAGTTCCGATATCTTTCCAATTAATTAATCATATAAATTAACATATAACAGGATTAGTGTTACACAATCAGGTGGCTACGTAGGTAATTGCGTAAATGTGAAATTCTAGGGAAATTTCACTTCGAAATCTAGGGAAATAATTTTTTTGGGCAGAACATCCCTGTTTGAATGAAGAATCATGGCAGAAGGCGGAATGCTTTGTAATGACTTTTAGGTGTGAGGTGTGTTTTTTATTCAAGATTAACTGCTTTTAATATAGAAAAACATTGGTAAAATGTCCACATTTCACCGGTGCTGTTATTGTATTTAATCAAAGTGCAATATAAAAACAATAAATCATCTCTTTCATTGCAAATACATGTGACATCATGTTTTGTGTCAGGCGTTACTTTGTAGGTACATTGTTTTATGTATAACACATACAGAAACACTGGTATTTATAATACACTGATCATGACGAGTGTGTAACAACTTGTATAAAAAGCCCTATACTAAAAACAATTTGAAAATACATAAACCAAATGTCAAAATATGACACGACTTTAACCTCAAATAGATAAAATTTATTGCAGATTGTCCGCAAATATAGCCCTTTTCGTAAATTGTTGAGGGCCTAAATTATGTTTCAATAAACAATAACTATTATTTAACTAAATCTCTATAAACAGTATGAAAATAAACCAAAAACATGAAATGTTGAATTGCATAGGTACGTGTGCACTTCAAGTCATTTCAAATGTCAATACAATACACACTATCACCAGGTGACAGGTTAACAGTGACGTCACCGTTAACCATTTCAGTAATGCCAACTTAACGCTGTGTTTTGAGAAGAGGTTTAAAAATGCACTTTTTAATAATTTTTTAAAAACTCTGCGTTCAATATTATGAAATAAAACTTATATATTCAGAATCAGCGTTTCTTGGTCTATACGAACATATTTTTTTAAAGCCATAATATTTGTCACTGGAGTTCCTTATTAATATTAATATTTATAAGTGGTATTGCAACGCATGTCGGGAACTCGCTAGTATTACTATTAAAAAAATAATATATTGTGCATATTTATACTTTTATATGAACTTTGCCGCTAGTCCAAATAAAAAAATATCGGTTGACGCGATTCGCAATACTTCCCGTGTCAACAATTTTCGAGTACACGTGCACTTGGTGATCGCTTAGACCTTAGACAATTGTCTTCAGGTATTGCGTAAAGTAGAGTCCATAAACTAACTAACAATAAACACCGCTAGAGTCGAACAGCTACTAAACCCACATCAATTTGGTAAGGGGGTATGGATACCGCCGCCCCGGGAACCATTTATTGGATAACCAACACCTCTGCCATAGGTCACCCCGAGTGGTTCGCTGCGTTTATTGACTTGCTCGGGTTCGTTTGGTGAGGTTTGTCCAAATGCGTCTGAAAAACTATTTTTTTTTACATTAGGGGGGATACATTAATTACGTGAGCATCGAAGGGGGGAGGGGAGGGCCAGCAAAATCTCAGGTTACTTAAAAAGAATATATAAAATGGGGGGGGAGGGGTCGAGATTGGAAGAAAAACTGCTCACGTAATTAATGTATGCCCTCTCAGTTCCACAAACGAGGCCCTAAGGAAAATAATTTCCCTCAGGTCCTATGTCATCTTTTTACGGAAAGGAAGAAGATGAAGTTCTGGGAAGGAAAAATGTTATGAGGGGTGGTAGGAATCTGGGAGTCAATGTGTCTAGGAGTGACGGGCGTATGAATTCATCCCTCCAACTGTGGGACAAGGCGATGGGTCGAGATCGAGTGAGACAAGAGATATTAAAAAATGCAACTTGATTGATTTATCAATTATAATAAAAATATTATAAACCGAGAGAAGCGTGTTGTGGATGTGTCTCTGATACGAAAAAAAGCTCAGTTTCAGACATGCACGTAACACATTTCTATCGATTTATCCGCTTCAGTGGAGGTTGTCCCAATTAATTCACACACTACTGCGGTAATCGCGTATCGTGAGTGCATTCGTACTAGAGTGCAACGAAAACTATATCAACAAATAATTGTACACGCATCTCGCATACTACCGCGTTGGCAAATTACTCATTACTGGCGGGGACAGACATACATAGTATTTCGTCTGAGCGTTCGCGCACTCTCAATCAATAAGATACGATTGTACAAACCCAGATAGGAGCGCTCCTGTCCCGGTGGGACCACCAAAAGGAAGGACGTTTTATTTGTAGCAATTTCAATAGAAATATTTAGGAGACGCCCTGGAACCATTTATTGGATTGGTCATCCCAAGTAGATGGATACGTTTTGTGAAGTATCAAGGGTGCCCACTCCAGGTTCATATGGTGAGGTTTTTCTAGGTTTTAGCAGCGGATGTGTCAGCTCACTTACCGCGTAGCAGGCCCGACGATACTGGTTGAGGGAGACATTTTGACCTTAATGGCGATATTACACACTTCAACGACATTGATGCGATTTGGTTGAACGGCGTATAATTTTGAAAGGATGTGCTGTTTAGACGTAATTGACAGAAGTGGACCATACAATCACATTGCTGTCATAGAGTTTAGAATGTCTTCGAAACAGGTCGTGCGCGCGGGAATTATATCCCTCTGATTTAATGTTCCACAGGCTTGGATAGTTCTTAAAGTGCTCTAAGAACAGAGGCGTATGCTCTTCCCTCCATTAAAAAACCATTTTCTATGTTGACAACTCACTACCAAATAAACAGTCACAGTTTGACACTTCAATACGCGCGCAGCAGCATTCGCGCATGCGCACGAATGGACAACAGAACCAATCGCATTGAAAAATTAAACAAGTTGAATATTTTCAATACGGTTGAAAGATGACGCGCAATGACATTGAAGCATTCAATGTCTTGTTTACACGGTGCAATTTGGTAGCTTCAACCAAATTGTGAGGCAGAATTGAACCGTATAATATGCCCATTACAGCCGGACTCACGACCCACTTGCAATGCAGTGGAGGAATGGATTCATACGTCCGTCACATTGAGCCCCAGATTCCTACGCACCCCTCATACGTTTTTCCTTCCCAGAACTTCCTCTCCTTACTTCCCTAAAAAGGCCCCCTACACAGAATTCCCAAACGTGACTTAATCCCTGAGAGAAATTATTTTCCTATCGCCCTGGTATAAGACCACCATTCATAGTTGAAACATTGCTTGAAATGGCTTTAGCCGTGTTTTACAACCAGATTTGAAAAAACCAGGTACCCCCTTATCTATTTCTTCCCCCCCCCCCCCTACCAGCCTCACAATATTCCTCATTTCAAAACCAACTTTTACCCGCGGCTTTCCTGTTATGAAATGTTATTCCGCTGCCTTCTTATTATCACTTCCCAGTCCTCCAACTATCCTTGTGCAAAAAAAAATTACACGCGGTAGAAGTGAAACCTTCAGATAACTAAAGTAGACAAGAGAGGGGAGGCTACGAAACACAGCACAAAGTGGAGACCGGTTATACTTTATCATTCTCTCGCAGGCTAAATCCCATAGATGTATATGTTTGTCTCTTGTCAGTGTCGCTATTTTTCGTTTCACCGAGTTTCAAATCACAACGGCGCTAAAGAAGTTTTCACTTTAAAAATCACGTCGATCGATCACGTGAAAGAAGTACAAACCATAGACATCCAAATGGATAGACAAGCAGTTACAGGTGAGGGGTCAAACCAAACTATGGAGGGCGAAGAGGGGAAAGATGACTGTTATTCGTTATACAATCAATTTGACAGTAAATAGGCATCTCGCATTACAATATCACCATTTAGTTCTTAAAAGCAAAATCTGCTTTGAATGAATAGACCTTTTTACATGGGAGCGCGAATTGCTTGCCACGATAATAACATATTTGCTAAGGCCAAATGTGCTCGCCCCAAAAAGACTCGCCCCAATACACATAGCAATATTTTGTTGCCGTGTTTAGTTGAAACACTATTACAAATGTTTCATAATTTACTTACCCCTGTAACCAGCGACGAGCACACTGGAGAACCGCCCACATTCGCTATGTGCACATTGATATGTAGATATATTGTATAGCATACGCTACCGTTTTGGCGTTGTATTTCGTTAAATGTATGGATGTTACCTTCTAGCTGTTCACGGCAAGAATGATGACGTCACACATTTTAGATTCAAGCGAGGCTCTATCCCCTCCCCATGGAGCGAGCCGGTTCCAAGGAGGAGCTCCAGCCGGCGCCATGTGGAGGGGGAAATAATACGTTTTTATCACTTAGGGCAGGTCCATGTATATTCATATGTCCGTGGTACAAACAAACACGAACGCACTTTCGAATTTATAATGTTGGTTGAAATTTAGCAAGAATGTCGTAAAATAAAAAAAGGGAAATACCAGCTGGGATAAATAATAATTGGTAGGTAGGTACGTCCCTAGAAAAACATGAGAGGTTATTCAGATAAAATAATCTCAAATAATGGCTTACCGATAAGATAATGTGAGATGTTTACAACGTAGGTAGATTTTTTTTAAATTTGGGGGTCATTACAGGTAGAACAGCTGGCTTGATTAAGTAGAACCGACCTTGAAATTATCATATGGATAATGAAATTCTATGATTATTAATTTTTTATATATGTATCTCCATAAAACTGTTGCACACCAAAACATTACAGAGAAGATAACAAATTTGGAACAAATAAAGATACAGTAAATGAAAAATCGTAAAAAAGGATCCATTTTCTACTGATTTATTACATATTTTTCTCAAATAATTTATGTTTTAAAGCTCTTAAAAAAATGTATGTTATTTTTGAAGATAATATCTGTATATTCCCCATGCCGCACAGTGGGCTGAAAATCGCCTTTCATAGACATAGAGACATGAATTTTCAAGGGTCTTTTTTTTGCTAGAAAGTTGAAAAAAAACTTTTTTATGTTGATGATTCATTTTAATGCTTAAATGCATTATCATCCTCTTCTACAATATTTTTCATGATTACTGATTAATAATCAATGTTGAAGCACCCATTTCCTTACATTACTTCGACCAGAACTGTCAAATAAGCCAATGAAGCCAATATGGCGGAGTAACTCTAGAGTAACTATCGGTTTTCGGAAAGCAAGTACAAAAGTTAAAAGTAATGTACAACAAGCAGTCAAATTGTTTGAAAAACGTTTTTTGGTAAAATTTAACTATAGTAACGGCCTTTTGTTTTTAACTTTAAAAGTAAAGGCCGTTACTATAGTTAAATTTTACCAAAATACGTTTTTCAATCAATTTGACTGCTTGTTGTACGTTACTTTTAACTTTTGTACTTACTTTCCGAGCAGAATCCATTTCTAGCAAAAAAAAAAGACCCTTGAAAATTCAAATCTCTATGTCTATGAACGGCGATTTTCAGCCCACTGTGCGCCGCGCTGAAATGGCAATTAATTCCCTCGACAGAAAAAAAATCGAGTGCAGTTTACACACGGTAGAAGCGAAACTTTATCAAAACAATCTCAACCAATACTTGAAAAGTGTGGTCATAATCAAAGTGACCAATGAGCGCAGACCTATCGTAATTTCCGATTCATATCTAAACCAAAAAGGAGCCTTAAAAAGTGACATCATAATCAAAGCGGCCAATGAGCGCAGTTGAAGCGTCGCAGGTGCAGTAATCGTATATTCCGTTTCATCCGAAATCAAAATCACAGCGGGGCTGTAGAAGTTTCCCTCCAAAAACCGCAAAGTATGCTCCGAAAATTATTACAAACACGTATGTTTCAGTTATTTTACAAGTTACATGCATGAAAAAATTCACAGCGTTTCTTTTCTATTTTAGACATTCCCCACGAGATTTTTGCTCTATTTTAAACGAGTCGTGTTTTATTAAACATTTTCACAATTTTCGCTTAAATATTATCGTTTTTAAGATTAGCGCACTCTCTCTAACATTCGTAGTTACATTTATCTCCATCTTCTTTTTGAGCGGGTATACCGCGCCTTAACCAGCTCGGCCATTGGGACTTGTATTATTTCTGACAGTTTTGAGTCCCAGTTGCTACCGTTACTTATTTATTTTTGTGTCTTGTTCTGTTTCATGTGTCGTCTATTGCAATGTATTATTAATAACTTGCATTATATTATTACTTTTATATTAATATTTCACCAACACTTTTATCTGTATATATTTTTCTCCATAGATTGCAGAAGAATTATTCTACCACATTGCCACATTTATTATTCTTTTGTATTATGTTAATGTAAGTACTTGCAAACTGCTTTCTAACCCCGTATGCATGGACATTGGAGGGTCAAGAGTCGTTCAAATAAATGTAGCATGGTTCAATAAAATAGAGTCTCGACGTGTGCGGTGAAGGAGGAAACTATATGTTTCCTTATAACGATGTTGGGAAAGTGGTGGGATCCCCTCCAATGTCGTCTAGATTTATTAATATTATCTTCTTCTTCAATTATTTATAATTCAAATAGATTTTGGATATTTTGAAGGTTAAGTCCTCGAACGGAGAGATTGTAAGAGGAAGAAGCGACTGTCCATGACATTTCTCATATCGATCCAAATACCAAATAGTTTTAATAACATAATCAAAAAACTTTACCACAAAAACGTGCTACAAAAAACGACTGGCATTCAACCTCTTGTTCGCCAACATATCCTTAAGACGAAACATGAACGTGAAATTTGAACAATACGTATTTTACTAAACTGTCACTGTCGCTGTAACCCCCCCCCCCCCCCCTCCTCACCCGAATGCTGAGCGAAAGGGACAACTGCAACTCCGACTCATAACAACTAAATATTATCAAAATCGCCAAAACCGAGAATTTATATTTTCCATTTTTGTACCCCAAAAGTGAACCGATTTTTAAGTTTTTTTTACCCAAATTAGAAGAAAATAGTCTGTTTCTACGATTTAAAAATATTATCTAGTTAGTATAATGAACGTCAGTTGATGACATTCAAACCAGGCAATTTTAACGATCCTAAGTCCTATAAGAAGCAACTTACGGGCTCTCCACACGACACTGCATGTAGTGACTGCGGCAGTGACTGCAGAGAGCGTGGAGTTGAGCAAACTAGCGCTGTCTCGTTTGTTAAAGGGCCGCTAGAACGAGACAGCAGTATTTCGCTCAACTCCACCCTCTGTGCAGTCACTACATGCAGTGTCGTGTGTAGGCCGCTTTATCAAAAAAGCAAAACTTACCATAGATATATTTGCAATAGTGTTAAAAACCAGTGAAGAAATTAGGGAATATGTTTTTATGGGAAAAACGATGCCCGGTTTCCTCTAAGGATAGTATTAAAAATAAGTTCTCAGGACATAATTAACTATTTTGTTTTGAAGAGTTTTAATTTTCAATGTACATTTGTTACTTTAAATTTTCTGCTACCGGTGTATAATTTTTAATGCACGGAATCGAGCATGAGAGTAAAAATATACCTACATAACGAATACAGTGGAGGCCTGTGATGTTTTCATCTCCACAATCGTTTAAGAGTACAATAACTCAAACATATTTTTTTAATCTTACATAATTTTTTTCTCACTGTGTCACAGGCGTTATCTTTCCGGTGATAAAATTCACGACAAACGATAGCATAGCAACATGGGGCATTTTAAAATGTGTTCAAAAACAACTAAATAATAATCACCAGCTACCGAGTTCGAGTGGTAGACATTCTCGGTATCGCCCTTGTGAAAAACCACCATTCCGAATCAAAACGTTGCTTTTTTGTGCGATTTTTTTAATCATTTGAATGCCTCACAAGAGTCCTAGCTGCTCCCGTCTGGAGCCAGTGAGACTATGTCATCCCCAATTGGGGTATGTTGTGAGGCTGACGGTTGTGGGGAAAAGGAGATGGGGAGGAGTGGGGAAGTACCCGGCTATTCAGATCTGATCACCGAACACGGCTAAAGCTATTTCAAGCGACGTTTCAATTCTGAATGGTGGTCTTACACCAGCGCGATATTGAGAGTATATTCGATACCGCGACCTTCGTAATGTGAGTCAAGAGCCTTACCCCTCAATCACTTAGGAATGGCCCTAGACGACCATTTCGAAATGAAATGTTTTTTTTAATGTGAATGACCCTAGCGAAAGACGACCACCTCTAAATGAAATGTTTTTTTATGTGAATGGCACCTCGAAATGAAATGTTTTTTTATGTGAATGGCCCTAGTGAAAGACTGCCATTTCGAAATTATTTTTTTTAATGTGAATGGCCCTAGTGAAAGACGACCATTTCGAAATGAAACATGTTTTAATGTTAATGGCCCTAGTGAAAGACTGCCATTTCGAAATTATTTTTTTTAATGTGAATGGCCCTAGTGAAAGACGACCATTTCGAAATGAAACGTGTTTTTAATGCGAATGGCCCTAGTGAAAGACGTCCATTTCGAAATGAAACGTTCTTTTAAAGCGAATGGCCCTTGTAAAAGATGACCATTTTGAAATCAAACTCTTTTAAATGTGAATGGCCTTAGTGAAAGATGACCATTTCGAATCGAAACATTGCTTTTTCATGTGAATACTGCATAGAAATATATAAATAAAATAATAAGACAAATCGCCACAAAAGGACAATATGATAGAAGGATGTAACACGAGATACATTTAGGGGAGAACTTTCTAAAGATATGAATAGACTTAAGAAACGGTTTAAAACGGTCGGTTTTAATTGCTTGCAATGTTCACAATCTCGTTATTATAATGTTGATAGGACATGTAGAGCGGAATTATAATGTTGATAGGACATGTAGAGCGGAATTATAATGTTGATAGGACATGTAGAGCGGAATTATAATGTTGATAGGACATGTAGAGCGGAATTATAATGTTGATAGGACATGTAGAGCGGAATTATAATGTTGATAGGACATGTAGAGCGGAATTACGAGAAGAGAGATTAATAAATAACGTCAAAATGAATGGGCATAAGAAGTCGAGGGACGCCCGAGAAAATGGAATCAAATAATCGAACATTAATAATACCGTAGCGTCTGCGAAGTTAACCCAGCTACGAGTGCATGTCGGACGCCACGCCGTACGTGCCGCCTCACAACTAATATCTGTGTACATGGAATTTCAAACAAAACTACCGTTATTATTCGATTTCGAATTCAAGAATCGAACGTTATTAATACCGTAGCGTCTGCGTGGTTAACCCAGCTACGAGTGCATGTCGGACGCCACGCCATACGCGCCGCGTCACAAATAACATCTGTGTACGTGGAATTTCACACAAAACTGCTATTTATTTAAAATTATCGATTTCGAATTCAAGAATTCGACACAAGATGTCGCTATTTCCGTCAGCAGGTTGGACGGGTACGTCTCCCCCCTAGGTATAACTGCTACGGGTTTATAGAATTTAAGTATATAAGTATCTTTCCGGATACGAAGAGATTACACATGGTGTCATTGCCTGTCACGGTTACTTTAACTCAGTGACTAGCTGTAACTGGATGGATCACAGTGGATCCGAGGAACTGGCCATTTTTGGAACCAGGTCTTATCGGATTTATAAAATGGTTACTTACACTCAAACTGGGCGAAGCCGAACTAAAAGTCACCCGCAGGGCCTAGCAGCAAAAACCTGCGGAGAGGGTTTTTAACTGCTAGTTTTTGATGGATGTGCCAAGACGGTACTGTGCATTTTAATCCCGCAACAAAAATCCATCGACCCGTATCAAATCCATATCCCCGACAAAATATCCTACGGACAAAACATCCTCCAAAAAATATCCACGAAAACCTAACCTTATTTTACATTTTACTAATTTATTGTCTGTATTATTTGTAGAGATAAAACGGATATCCGGTAACTATCCGGCCGGATACCGGATAGTTATTCAATATCCAGCCGGATACCGGATATTCAAAAACTGCGACAATTTCCCATAATAAGATGCAATACATTAATCTTTGTGAGGTAAATAACAATAAAATGGCCTATAGTTATGACGGCTTTTATTTAAAGTCGAAAAAGTTACAAAAAAGTCATAAGGCCTTCCAAAAAACTAAAATTTTCTTTTGAGATATTCACTCTAATGATAAATACATAAATAGTAAATATCTAAACTAAATTTTTTTAGTAAAAACTTACCAAAACCTCGCAGAGTAGCGAAAACTTAAATTAACATGATTCACTAATCACAATCACCATTATAGTGAACTAAAAATCGTAAAAAACACAGAGATTATTGGAATGATTAAATACTGACATTGAAGCACCATTATACCTCTTGTTCTTCTTATCAAAGAGAATATTTTCGCGATCACTCACGAATATTCACGATGGCAACCGAAACCGCCCGAATTGATCTGATCGCATTCGCCGCACCTGCGCGACGCTAAACTCGTCACGACATGCAACGAGACAATGGGCCGAATATCCGGCCGCCGGATATCCGTCCATCCGGCCTCGCAGATCGCCGGATATCCGGCCAAACAACTATCCGTTTCATCTCTAATTATTTGTGTCCCTCTTTAAGTATTTTTGAACAATAATTTATTGTCTGTACAGGATGTCTGTATTATTTTTGTCCCATTTTTTTGTTAGGTTAGGTTTTAGTAGATATTTTGTTGGGGGATGTTTTGTCCGTGGGATGTTTTGCCGCGGGTTGAAAAGTCGCGGAACCTGCCAAGACAGGGTCGTGTGGCGAGTCCTCTCTGCCTATCCCCACAGCTCACAGCAACTGTTAGTTAGCTATTGCGTAGTAATTTAGTTTAAAAATAAAATAAAAATACATCAATGACTGGGAATATAATGCATCAATGTGACTAGGTCGGTTTTGTGACCAAATTTAATGTTAACAATAATGCCTTTGTACACACGAATAATTTAATGTACGGACAGCCGGATGTATGTTTGAAGTACAAGTGAAATTTCAAATACACAACCAGTTACCAGTATGAAATAATAGGCAATATGCATCGGGGACAGACAGATTATAATAATTCTGTACAGTAGTTTCATGGACTCCAGATACTAATATCTACAGCCTGTATGTCGAACGAATATCTACAGCTCATATGTTAGACTAATATTTGCATAATATTACGTATTTTGCTGTTTACGAGAACAATAATTTATTGAACAACCATGGAGGTCATAATACAAAGATATTTATTTATTTCGAAATACACGGCACCACAACCTAACCTAACTGACATAGAAATGGTCATGCTAACAGACTAAATAATTTAGAAGTACTCGAAATAAAGAAAGCTGTTAAAACAAAAACCCAAATCCTTAATAATCAGCTAAAGTGTCAAATAGTCCGATATTAGGGATTTTTACATACATACATACATAAATTAAGTTTTTTAAACTGCATACGCAATATTACGTCGTTCCAATATGCTATACATAATTGCAAATCCAACCTCTGCTAGTGCTGTAGATGTTCGTCCACACTTTGGTTCTCATAGATATCAGTCAGCAGTTTGAGCTGTAGATATTCGTACGGAATACCAACCGTCGGGAATCGGTGGGACTACAGCATAAAGAGTGGACGGTAACCGACGAGTTCATCGAAAATCAATTCATCGAAAGCAAATTCATCGAAAACGAGTTCATCGAAAATCAATTCATCAAAAATCAATTCATCGAATGATCAATTCATCGAATTGCCAATTCATCGAAAAACATATTTTTTGTAGATATTAGAGCTGTCAAAATTAAATACCCAAAAAGGTCTATTTAACTGAGTTAAATGTGTTTCGCAACTGTCAGTTTCGTAGTGACAATGTAAAATTTATAGGTTATCTCTTCGATTTCCGATTGTCTGATACTGCAAAAAAGGGATACCTAAGGAACGGTGACCAGACAACTCATAATGAAACCAACTCATAAACAACTCTGAAAGGTCATTAAGAGTGATGATAAAAAAATATTTAAAAACTGGTTAAATAGGTTAAGTTTAGGTTAGGTTAGGTTAGTTTAGGTTGACCAATGCTTTTTTAACTTCTCGGTCCACTCGGCATTTCTCTCAAATATCAACAAAATATATTTTTTCGATGAATTGGCGATTCGATGAATTGATCATTCGATGAATTGGTTTTCGATTAATTGATTTTCGATGAATTGGTTTTCGATGAACTCGTTTTCGATGAATTTGCTTTCGATGAATTGATTTTCGATGAATTCTTTTTCGATGAACTCGTCGTGAACCGAGTGGACTGCGTAGGGGTGTAATAAACTAAAAACACTTTTTTGAATTGAAAATTTCTGTAGCACCGTTGTGATTTGAAACGCGATGAATTGAAAAATAGCGACACTAAAATGAGACAAACACATACATCTATAGGATTTAGCCTGCGAGAGAATGAGATAGCAATAAAATATTTATTTATTTCACGGATACTCGGTTCCAATATAATGCGATAAATCCACGGTCCCACGCAAGTCTCCTTTGTTCTAGTGGTATAAAGTTCCTGACGAACCTCAGTGGCCAGAAATTTGGAGGACCAAGGATCAAATCCTACGAGATTTAAAAAAAAGAGAATTTTTTTGTAAAATTAATATCCAATCTTCAAACCACTTCAAAATTAACAGGCAAAAGAATTTAACATACAGCGACTCCGAAGAAGAAAACACAAATACTAATAAGATAAAAATATGGCATAAAACATCTTTCACATTGATAAAATCGGGATCTCCCCAATCTTGTTTACTTTAGTTTTCTGAAAGTTTCACGTCTACCGCGTGTGAATTGCACACTCTGATTTTTTTACATTAACCCCACACAGGAGGCCCTGAGGAAAATAATTTACCTCAGGGCCTAGGTACGTCATCTTTAGAGATACTGTACGGAGGGTAAACAGGATGAAAGGAGTGGAAGTTCTGAGAGAAGGAAAGGAAGGAGAGGAAGTTCTGAGAAGGAAAATAATATGAGGGGTGGGTAGGAATTTAGGGGTCAGTGTGTCCAGAAGTGACGGACGTTTGAATCCATCACTACCGCTGCGGTGCAAAGCAATGGGTCGGAATAGGCCAATTGGAGAAGTTCTCTCCAAACCGGCCTCTCCCGATCCGGCCCGCCATGCTGTTGATGGGCAGGCGCATCCGTCGCTAAGATTTAGACACCTCACCGATGAATCCAGACACCCTGCTAAATCACAAGACGCAGCGAACCACTCGGGGTAACTATGGCAGAGGTGTTGGTTATCAAATAAATAGTGGCGGTACCCATACCCGCCTCCTAAATTGTAAATGATTTGTGTGTAAGTTCTTCGATTAATTCTGATAAGTAATTTTAGTTATACTCCACGAATTTTGTTTTTGGATAAAATGGCTAAATCGGGATATAAATCCGGGTACTCCCGCCTCAGTAAGTGCTCGTATGTACGGACAATACGGATCGTATTGAATGTAAATAAAATCCAGTCTGTTCGCATTCAGCATTCACCGGTTTCTTGGTTAAGGTCCACGGCATTCTAAACGCGGGGCGGGTTTGCCAATCCTAGTTATTTAATTAATTTTAATGAAATAAATTAATTAATGAAATAATTAATTAATTTTCGGCCGTCATATTTTTAATGTGATCAGAAGGATAACAAGCTGTGAAAAATAATGAATTCATTATTAATTAATAACCGGGATTAAACTTTGATGAAGGAAGAAATCTATTCGTCTAAAGCAGTACACTCTCAAACTGTGAGTTCTTGCGTTATGAAATTTAGACAGTATTTCTAGATCTGATCAAATATCAGTATGACCGTTAATGTTATTTTGATGTTAACGACTAAATAATGTTATTGATCGGATTGACTAGATTGACCGGACAACTCAATAACTTGCAACTTCATACCTCCTTTGAAAAGTCATTAAAAGTTATGAAAAAAGATTACGTTAAGTTACCTAGGCTGTGTATCTTATTTTTAATAACTTTTCAAAGGGGTGTTGAAATGACATTTTGTCGAGTTGTTGTGGAACCCTAAAAGATAAATCGCATATATGACCGGTCAGTAACTGAGATGGCATCGCGTTTGGGTCCCACAAAGGCGTCGCGTGTTCGATTCCTCGGCTGGCTAAGTCCTCCCATCACGACACAAGCAACTTTTTCCGCTTACTGTGGTGGTAGTGGGAGATTTTCAAATATTGTCGGGTTATTCCCGAGAATGTTTGTCTTTCTTTTAAAAAAAAGTATATTCACAGTCCTCCTCACCAGGTATTCCTGTTTCGAGGGGGACTATGTGTAGGTTCTAATGTTGGCGTTAATTCATACATTTTTTTTATAATTTCCTCATCTTTGTGTCTGTTGATTTTCTCATCTTTGCTAATTTCCTCATCTTCATTTTGTGGTTATAAATTTAGTTTAAAAAGCCAACTTAAATTTAGGTACAAAAATTAACTCAAATATAGTTTAAAAAGTTAACTTAAATTTAAATTAAAAAGTTAACTTAAATTTAGTTTTAAAAGTTTACTTAAATTTAGATTAAAAAGTTAACTTAAATTTGGATTAAAAAAGTTAACTTAAATTTAGATTAAAAGTTAATTTAAATTTAGATACTTAAATTGAGTTTAAAAAGCCGGCCGGAGACACTGACTGGTCCGGCATGATACCGGTTTTGTTTGAGTAGGTTACCCGCGCTAGGCATTTACCATTTCGTACTGAAAAGAAGCTTGGCTTCATAGACATCCAAATGACTAGACAAGCAGTTACGGGTGAGGGGTCAAACCAAACCATGGAGGGGGAAGAGGGGAAAGATGACTGCGATTCGTTATACAATCAATCTGACAGTAAATAGGCATCTCGCATTACAATATCACCATTTAGTTCTTAAAAGCAAAATCTGCTTTGAATGAATAGACCTTTTTACATGGGAGCGCGAATTGCTTGCCACGATAATAACATATTTGCTAAGGTCAAATGTTCGCCTCAAAAAGACTCGCCCCAATACACATAGCAATATTTTGTTGCCGTGTTTAGTTAAAACACTATTACAAATGTTTCATAATTTACTTACCCCTGTAACCACCGATGAGCACACTGGAGAACCGCCCACATTCGCTATGTGCACATTGATATGTAGATATATTGTATAGAATACGCTACCGTTTTGGCGTTGTATTTCGTTAAATGTATGGATGTTACCTTCTAGCTGTTCACGGCAAGAATGATGACGTCACACATTTTAGATTCAAGCGAGGCTCTATCCCCTCCCCATGGAGCGAGCCGGTTCCAAGGAGGAGCTCCAGCCGGCGCCATGTGGAGGGGGAAATAATACGTTTTTATCACTTAGGGCAGGTCCATGTATATTCATATGTCCGTGCTTGGCTTACAAGATGCAAGTATTCCACCAACGAAAGGTGGCACGACCAAACCAAACCAGACACAGACATATCAATATAATTATTTAATCAACACCGGCAGTGACTTGTGATGTGTTTGTACAAAAAAAATAAAAAATACATTTGATGATGTTGCGAAATGATCTTGTCAACATTATAAAGGGCAGTTCTGCAATTGAACTATGAAAATAATATATTGAAACTAGCTGACCCGGCCACGTGTTGCTGTGGCTAATAAAACACAATTTCATCTACTGGATGGTTATCCAACCTTTATAACCACCGCCGTCTTTGAGTTTATCGCAAAGAGACAGACAGATGCCGCGGAAGACTTTAATTTATAACACTTAGAGATAGTGTGAAAGATTAAAATAATGTGCATGAAATGCTTGAGGTAACTAACGTATTTAAGTTAATAAGAATTAAAACTGTATCCGTCTAAATAACTTTTCAATTACCGCAATGTACGTGACCATTTTTTTAGAAGATATAATGGGTATAGTAAGCTACCCGTAAAAGATAGATGTATGCCTTCGCGGACTTTTTTGTAGATCTATAAAAGAGGAATATCCCACCATGCATTGTTTTGTTATATCCCAAAAGGATTAGGCAGCGTTTTCGATGAAAGCTACCAGGCGGCTTGACTTTATCTGACACTTCTAACAATTATCGTTATGTTTCAACCAATTTACACAAATCCTTGACAAATTACATACCTAAACCTTCCTCACGAAACACTCTATCTATTGGTGAAAACCGCATGAAAATTCGTTCAGTAGTTTTCGAGTTTATTGCGAACAGACAGACAGACGACGCGGGAGACTTTAATTTATAATATGTAGAGAGTAGAGATTATAATAACAATATAATCAATTTTTACAACTTGAAGGTAATAAACTTCAATGTAATATTTTAATCATTCAATAAGATAATATAATTTGGGAGGCGGGCGTAGAAGTTGCCGCTCCATTTATTGGATAACCAACACCTCTGCCGTAGGTCACCCCAAAGGATTCGATACGTTTGGTGACTTAACAGGAGTGCCCGGGCTCATGAGGTGAGATTTGTCCAGGTCTTAGCGGCGGATGCGTCTACCTTCCTACTGCGTGGCGGGCCAGATCGGGAGACTGGTTGAGAGAGATCTAACCTAGACCTCTCCGGCCGGATTCTCGATACATCGCCTTGCACCGCAGTGGGAGGGATGGATTCATACGTCCGTCACTCTGGAAACACAAACCACCGGATTCCTATCCATCTGTCATACCCTTTTCCATTCTAGAACTTCCTCACCTTTAAAAGTCGTGTTACACTGTGTATAAAATTGCATTACTTAATTGTATTTGTGTGACTAGATTCCTAAATTCATAAATTAATGAAAGTATTAAAAATTACTAATGAAACACGTCTTTCATTACAAGTGTAAAAAAGATAGATAGAGGGTACGGGGAACAACAAATTTGTAGTCAGAGACAAGGGGTACGCCTGTTCAAAAAGGTTGAAGACCACTGATCTATAGGATTTAGCCTTCGAAAAATGAGATTTGTGCGATGCCTCACCACTCTTGTCTACTTTAGATTTTTTGGAAGTTTCACGTCTACCGCGTGTGAATTGCAAACTTGTAATTTTTTTAAACATTCAATTACCGACGAAATCGTATATAAAAAGACCGTGGTAAATTCGGTCACTAAAATGAATGAATGAATATATTTATTAAATAATCGATTTATATTCAAGATAGGATCGGGCAACATCCATAAAAGCGCAAGTCAGTGTTGCCATGCGACAAATATTCATCGATAAGCTATTTTTATCTACAAAACACGTTATTTGCATAATATTAGTGGAAACGACAATGAATTTATACAGTGTCATTACTATTTATAAAAAATACAATACATAACCCGTCTTGCGTACTAGATTCTTAACCCCTCAGGCTAATTTGTTCGCTTTTTATAACAAACTATGAGTATTAGTAGTTCCATGGTAACAACCACGGAGGAAAGAATTCTTTCCTCCGTGGTAACAACTCATATTATGATCGTAAATCTCATAGGAATCGTTGTCTCCTTTACTATCGTGGTTAAAAATATAAAATAAACGGTGTTAGAAAGAGAAAACTTAACGCTTCATATTCAAATCTAAAAGTTAATCACAAAATAGTTAAAACATACACCTTGAAACCAAAGTTTCGGATAGTAATTTCGAAAAAATTTATAAAACTTTGGAATTTTTTTATTAATTTATTTATTTATTATTAGTTTCAATAGCAAGGTTTGTACATGTATGTATAATGTATAGTATAAGTATAGTTTTTTTTTTTTCACAGACCTCCTCACTAGGATTTCCTGTTCTGAGGTGGCCTGTAGTTTTTTTTAAAATATTTGTATTTGGTTATGGATTGTCTTTATATCGTCTTCACTCTTCACGATGTTTGTAATTTTATTATCACTTTGATCTCTCAGCCATGTTTTTACTTTTGTTTTAAATATATTCATTTCCTTTATATTTTTGATTTGATCTGGTAGAGCATTGTATAATTTCATAGCATGGAATTTATTATTTCTCTGTCCAAAAGATGTGTTCAAACTGGGAGTAACCAGGATGTTATTGCTTACTGCCCTGGTTGAGTATTTATGTTGGGCAGTGGAGTATACATATATGTTTTTTTTCAGTTTAAATAAAATATTTTTTGAATAAAGTTTCTGTACATTGAAGACTTGAAAGTTATTGAATATTTCTTCCGTCAGAGTTCTAACCGGAACTTTCAGTATTGTCTTTAGTACTCCTTTTTGGGCTATATTGAGTCGCTCTGTGTGAGTGCTCATATAATAACTAGCTGGTTTCCGGCATACGTTGCTATGCCACTTAAGAAAGATTTTTTTCTTCCTGCGTGTCCTTTCCCATTCGTCCCGTTCCCCTTCCCCTCCCGCACCCCCTTCCCCATTCATTTTTATTTATTTAGATATAGGTTTTTATGATGAATATAAGTAAGTCTAAAGTCATGGTGTTTGAAAGAGAGAGTACGAAAACATTATGCATTACAGTTGTGAATGATGAATACTTGGAGCAGGTGTATATTTGGGTAGTATTTTTTCGAGAGATGGGAAGCTGATAGATATTGAAAGAAGGGTGAATGCAGGCAACTCCATTAATGGAGCACTGAATGCCGTTGGCGCTAATAAAAAAACTATCAAAAGAAGCGAAGCTAGCAGTCCACAATGGAGTCCTGGTACCTACCCTGATGTGTGGCAGTGAGGCGTGGAACTGGCAGAGAAAGGATGAAAGTAAACTGAATGCTGTTGAAATGAGATCCTTGAGGCGTATGTGTGGTAAAACAATGTATGATCGTGTGAGAAAAGTGGATATCCGCAAAGAATGTAAGGCTGATGTAAGCATAATGAGTAAGATTAAGAAAGGGACCTTCATATGGTTTGGGCATGTAGAGCGAATGAACGAAGAAAGTAGTGTAAAAAGAATATACGACGCAAATGTGAGTGGTAGAAGTCGGGGACGCCCGAGGAAGACATGGCACGATCAAGTGAATCAGATCCTCGAGTCGGGCGGTCGGGCCATGTCAAAAGTCAGAATAATAGAAGAGAATGTATGAAACGATGTATGAATGTGAGTGAGGCAAAGAGTGTGTGCGAAGACCGAGGCGGTCCGTCCTCTCTGCCTACCCCTGCGGGAAACGGCGTGATGGTTAGTTAGGTTTTTTTTTAATTTTTTTATATGAAACAAGAAGGTAAGTTGACGATAACGTTTATAATAAATTTACCTGATAAAATACATCTTTTTATTTTTTCCAAAAAAAGGAAGTGATTCATTTAAAAAAAAATTATGTTTGCGTTACAAATTTTTATATTTCAAAAATTATATATTTTTTTCGAATTCTAAAATTAAAAGCGTATTTCATCGTATTTTATATTTTTTTTTCGTTTTCGAATGCCTTATAAATGTTGTAATAGAAACGAATTAAAGCAATGCCAAAATATGGTGCCACTTACGTTAACAGATCGCGTGATTAGCATCCTCTGGCAGGCGTAAGTATTACGGATTTATAATTATTATTGGAACTCGCTGGCAGTTAATAACACCAGAATAATAACACCACGCGGCTATAGCATATTACATATGACGTCATTGCCTGTCGCGGTTACTTTGTCCCGGTGTGTAGCTTCCACTGAAACACAGTAGATCCGAGGAACCGGCTATTTTTGGAACCAGTTCCTATTGGATTTATAAAATGGTCACCAACACTCAAACTGGGCGAAGCCGAAACAAAAGCCGCTTGCAGGGCCTGCGGAGCGTGTTTTCAACTGCTAGTAATAATAATTATTATATTCGTGAAATAGAATTTAGAGCGTGATCTTAAAAGTACACATTGTCATAATACCTATATGAAACAATTTACGCCAAGGACATTTGCAACATTTATGCATGCGCGCAATTATTACATCTACTCATTTTACTATTTATATAATATATTATAATATCTGTGTTAAAGTGCGATAAATATGCAGTTCAATGCGCACTGTGTGCTTGGGGCAGAGATGTACATACATGTAATAGAAACAAGGGAGATGGGTCATACGTCATGAACCATTACAAGTAATATATTGCACAAGGCGCACCAACATTACCCATGTTACTACCGCTATTAGCATCCACGCACAGCGGCGCCCCGCTTTTGTTTCTGCCTACATACCAAACGTGTAACTTTCATTGCGTAGCCGCTTTGACAGTCCAGTTGTTCTCAACTTTTGACACTAATCTTCTTATTAATGTGATATCAACAGTGATGGGAGTAGCAAATGTAAAGTCGTGAAATGTACAGACTTTTAAATATAATGTCCTCCGCGTGTAGGGTTCCCAGATCAAAAAGTCAAAATCCCGGAGAAAATTCCTGACATTCGATAAAAATTCCGGACTTTCGAAAGTTACGGAATTAACAAAGATATGCTCTTATATATTTGCGATGCAGGCACAAAGTGACAATAATGAAAGGGTTTTGTCCTTAATGGGAACCCAATAGTCAAAAGAAAAGAACAGACTTTCTGTAGTCTGCCAAGTCGATTCCCTTAACACAGTATAATTTAAAAAATATGACTTGCGAAATTTTCACAAAACTATTATTAAAGATTCGGAAGTGTTGAACAATATTTCTGGGAGCATTAAATATCAGAAGTGATGTTTTTACTTTGATTTGTAATAAAAATAATTTGGTTTATTTCATTTGTTTATATCAATCTCCACTTAATTGTAGAAATTCCGGACTGTTTAGGATTCCCCCTGCATTCCGGACGAAAACCTATATTTCCGGGACTTGTCCGGAAAATTCCGGACGTAGGCAACCCTATCCGCGTGCAAAGTCGTATCTTCTCCAAGCATAAACTTTCTAATAAAAGTGTATTTATCAGAAGTGAGCAGGTAAGTATGTTTTCGGTATGTATTTGTGAATAATAAAATTAGATAAGAAAGCCTAAAATTTTATAAGAAATCGCAGACCGCCCTTGAGGTGATTTCTCACAAAAACGGCGCCCTACAAATCATCTAATTATTAGTATTATTATGATAGCATATTTGCGACACATTCCTTAGTTGAAGACACTCTCAGCACCGCCCTGGTGTAAAACCACCATTCAGACTTTAAAAGTTGCTTGAAATGGACGTGGCAGTGTTTGGTGACCAGATCTGAATAGCCAGGTACTTAAGAACCTTCCTCTTTCCTGTATCCTCCCCCTCCTCACTCTCTCCTCAACCTCACAACATACTCCAATTCAGGGTTCCATAGTAGCCATATTCTCCGCTGGCTTAGGGTCTTGTAAATAAGCTCTATGCTAACGCCATTTCAAGCAATGTTCCGATTTCGAATGGCGGTCTTTCCAAGGGCAATGCAATACTGAGAATATCTATCACTATTTATTGCAGAACGCATTAATGTTTAGGTTTGGTGTCATATTGTGTTATTATGTTATGGCGAGCGCAGACACTTTTATGTCAATAATACCGTCTGGGTGCACATTCAAAGGTAACCCAATTTCCCTTTCACAACGACCTTCGCTGACCTACTACAGAGCTACGTGGAAACGTAATATTTTATAGAAAAATAATAATAAATACTCATTCTGTTTTACAATGCGATATTTCTATTTAAATTATGGGTAGGTGCCGACGCCCCGGGAATTTATTGGATAACCAACACCTCTGCCGTAGGTCACCCCGAGTGGTTCGCTACGTGTGGTGACTTAGCAGGGGTGCCCGGGTTCATGAATAAATTTGTCTATTTTTTATGTGAATACCGCGCAAGAGTCCCAACAGGTCCCGTCTGGAGCCAGTGAGACTACGGCATCCCCAATTGTGGTATGTAGTGTGGCTGGCATTTGCAATGTAGTGCATTCAAGCAACGTTTCAATTCTGATGGTGGCCTTACACCACGGGATACTGATAGTATATAGATAGATAGACAATTTCACCTAACCCGTTCCTATTACCGTGGTGTTATATTATAATAATAAATTTGGACAACTTATATAGCGCTGTTTTTGCGAAAAATCGCCTCAAGAGCGCTGTACAAATTAGCATGGATTTTACTTAACTATGTAGGAGGTTAGATAACAACTCGTCTTGCAGCTATCAAGCGCATTGATTATCATTATTCTAGCCCCCCATATTATTCTGCGATTATGAGTAAGGAGGTATTGATCGTGTATATTATTTTTAATGTTTTAATTGTGAAATAACACGATGGAGCAGGAGAGACTGGTTTAGAGAGACCTAACCTAGACCTCTCCAGCCGGACTCATCGCCTTGCACCGCAGTGGGAGGGATGGATTCATACGTCCGTCATTCCTGGACAACTACCTACCATCCCTTATACCTTTTTCCTTCCCAGAACTTCATCTCCATCATTTCCCTAAAAATACCCTCCACACAGCATCCCCAAAGATGAAACAGGCCCTGAGGGAAAAAAGAGCCCTGAGGGATTTTTTTCCTCGCAGGGATTTTTTCCCCGTGTGGAATTATCGTAAAAAAAAGTTAAATCTTCTCTGTTAACCGCTGCGGTGAACAACCCGACGGTTAGTTAGTTATTGTTTTTGGGATGTTATGCCGTGTTGCGCTACCTCCTCCTTTAGCCAACGTTTCGGACAGCGTTACAGTGTCCACCATCAGGGCAGATGACAAAAAAAGCCCTGATGATGGACACCGTAACGCTGTCCGAAACGTTGGCTAAATGAGGAGGTAGCGCAAAACGCGTTAGGTAACACGCCAAAAACAAATAACAAAAAAAGAGTTAGATCATAGACATCCAAGTCCGTGAGTTAGATAATGTCTGAAAATGAAATTTTAAAATGCAAATAGTAAAGTGACCCTCCTTTTAAAACAAGTGGCAGTGTCACCTACTGCACAGTTGTCATTGTCAAACTAAGAGAAGGAATTGCCAGAATGAAAGTAAAGCCCAATTAACACGGCCCATTTTTAATTGACCCCAAATGTAAGTTGAATTAATAATTAAAAGGTCAAAACACTTTTAATCCAGTCAACTGAAAAAGGAACTACCTAGGTAGGCGTATTGGGGCTTTTAGGTAACAGCTAAAAATGCGGCGCTGTAATATATATTTTTTTATATTGATAGGTACTAGCTGAAGTCCCCGGCGATGCCCGGGCTTTACACAGAGTTTTCGAAATTTTTTCGAATTTTCGATTTTAATTTCGAAATGTGCAAAGTTTCATCAATCTCGGCATTAAACTGAAGATTTGCATACAAATCAAATCCATACCGCCCGCTTGTCAGCCCGCTCATCCACCACATACAGACATTCTCCTTTATATATTATATATTTTAACCACTTTACACAAAACCTTAACAAATTATATATCTAAAACTTCCTCGTGAATCCCTCGTGAATTGGTGAACCGCATGAAAATCCGTTCAGTAGTTTTTGAGTTCATCGCGAATAGACAGACAGACAGACGCGGCGGAGGACTTTAATTTATAATATGTAGAGATTTGGAGGTAGGTATGATGTTAAAAAATCGGGCGTATTTTGTAAGTAGGTAAAAATATTTCCACTTTGCAATGAAATCCAAATAAATGGAATATCATACAAAAACAGTTTTTGGTTTACGGGTACGTTCACAAATATTCCATGTATTTGGATTTTGATGCAAAGCGTAAATATTTTGACCTACTGACAGGATATGGTCGAGGTCTGAGGGGTTAAGGATTTGACTACCTATAGTTTTCAATTATTTATTTATTTATTTTCGGGAAATCAAGAGTTTACATTTTTCCAGTTTGTACTTACTAATGGTCGTTATACACGACATCTTTTTTCAGCCCGATTCCAATTAGACACAAAAGTCAACATTTTTCGCTCTATGCGATCGCTATTTTCATATCTACGGTTTCAATTGTCATCACTGCAAACAACACATGATCCTTGCTGTTTGCTGTGATGCCAACTGAAATCGTAGATATGAAAATAAAGACGAAAATAGCGATCGCGTAGAGCGAAAAATGTTGACTTTTGTGTCTAATTGGAATCGGGCTTTTTTTACATTAACTCCACACAGGAGGCCTTGAAGGAAATTATTTCCCTCAGGGCCTACCTATGTCATCTGGGATGCTGTGTGGACTGAAAAAAGATGTCGTGTATAACGGCCATAACTGTACACAGTGGCCCCGAGGTAGGTACATCACAAAAATGGCGCTATAAAAATAAGCCAAACATAATGGCATTATCTTTTTTATTTATTGTCATGATTTACGAGTTTTATTATTCATTATTATAGGTAGGTACCTACCTACTTAAATTACAAAAACAACGTCATACATGACATAATGAATTATATGCATACCTATAGCTATCTAGGTATGTATTTGGTTTTGGATTGCAAACACAACATAATCAATAGATAAAAGAAAATGATAAAACAAAATAATAAACAAACCCACTCAACTTATCAAAAACATTCTAGAAACAACATAACACATTTTATTAATTTTCTAATATGAAACATAAAAAAATAATGCAATCTTCCATTGCACAGTTTTTTTTTTTATCTCAATGGTCGAGTTGATTAACCTACAAATTTTATACATATAAAACCATTCAAGGCTCTTCGGAGCACATACACATTTGTAAACAAACGACATAAAGGTTTGGTGGGATTTTTATCTTCAAATTATTAGCATAACTTTTCTCAAAGGTTTACAATCTTCTAACCTAAAAAATCAGAGAAAATCATTCTAGAACCTTCGAGGCGTATTTTGTAGATATGATAAGACAAACGATGAGCATTTTAAAATGATATTTTTTTATAAAAATGTATTATCACTGAATATTTCTTTTGGGGTTGGGAATGTAAGAATTTTATCATCAAATTATTTTTTGTCAATGGGTTGGAAAATTTCTAACCAACAAAGTGAAGAGAAAACAAGTCTAGAACCTTCCAAGACGAGCTATGTACAAAGATATATACCTATTTTTAAATGTGTTTAAAAGAATTATAAATTATAACAACTAATATATATACCTAGGTAAATTTACTTTAGCAGCGCTATCAAAGCTTTTCGTATTACGTTGGGTAGGAATTTTAGCTCTAAATTAACCTCATTCTGGTAGCTTTTGTAATTGCTCAAAAAGATTGACAATAACATTTCACGAGTCAAATGAAATAAAATTGAATGGATAACAAAGTGAAGGAATGTTTCCGATTGTAAATGCATGCGGAAACGTTGTATTTTGGGAGATACGGACGGAGACAAATGCACCGAGAAAAAGCGCGGGTTTAATTTTAGATGAAAACGATTATGGCAGACAGACAGTGGAAGGTTCAGTGCAGAACTGACACTGTGAAAAATAAGCCAACCTGGCGGCAGGGAGTTGTAGTACAATAATAAGTAAGGTAAATTACTATTAAAAATACAAAAATTGTTTTGTATCACAATTTACAAGAATTGTTTGCTGGTACTAATTCAACCCGATATTAAGCGCTGCTAAACTAGTATCTGCTAAAATATAATGAATCGGAGAGAGCTTCCACTAGTCTGTAGTAATTTATATTTTTTCGATCAGCAGAAAAAATGTTCCCTCCATGACACCAGCTACAGAAGCAAATATCAAGTGTTATTAAATGGTAAATGAATGGTTTGGCAAGTATACGGCCGCAATGGCTAATGGATATCGCGGGTGACAATGGATTGTAGTCCTATCTGACATTTCAACCCACACGCGCCATTTTCATTGAAAAAAAAAACTGGATGGCGCAGTTTTACGTAGGTACGTACGGAAATCGAGCAGAAAAAATGTGTTCAAACGAAAGCGAATTGACTTAGTAATTAGCAATTTATTATTTATTGAGACTGGACGGGATCTCGTGAGCGGTCACAAGTTGGTTTAGTATAAATAAGAGCGCGTACCAAGGCTGGCTGCCACTGTTGGCTGAGATCATATTATATTTTTTACTCGTTCTATCTTCTATCCTAGACCTGCTAGAACACATTAGTGACAGATGATAGGACTGTCACCTGATACGATGGAAGTGACGAAAGCGTGAAGAAGGAGAATAAGGAGCATTGTATATTTACCCAAAGATGCCCTGGGAGTAGTGGAAGTTCGGGACCCGCCATGGGCAGCCGCCGAACTCCCCGATGAGAGCAGCGTGGTTTTTATTCATGTTGAATGTCGACGCTCGGTTGTCAACCATTTTCCTCCGCGCGGGATTATAGTAATTGGTATTCCTATTATCACCAGCGTTTATGTCGTTTATCGGTATATAGTCCGGCGTCTTGATCATGTTTATATTATTAACGTAACAGTTTTCGGAACTATTCTTTTTCAGTAAGTCACTCGCTTCCCAAATGCGAAGCCAAAGTTGCTTCGCGGGTCCTTCTTGTTCGGGCTGATACCACGCCACGGCGGGATCCATTCAGCCGACAAGAGGCGCAGATTGTTTAAAAACACACCCACCTCACTTTTTCACATTGATTTAAACACGATTAACACAAAATAAATATAAAATAATCCAAAATAAGTCACACCTTGCACACACCACGGGTAACATGCATGGAGGTTAAATAACTGACTGGCGAGCGGCGATAGATGGCGGTGCAATCGCCGACCATTTCTCCTAGTCAAGTCAAGTACGCAATACTATCGCTATTTTGCCACTATACCCGAAGCTCTCTTCAAATTCAATGCAGGTGAAAATTTACAAAACCATCTAGTGGCATGCACGACAACTAGCGCACTCGCAAACGTTTTACGTAACGCACTTACATATTATCACATGCGTAGTGCTAGTTTGTGACGCTAGAATTGCTAGTATTTTAAATGTCGTTTTCGGAACTAAGCTTCGCTTATTGTGTACAGCCTTGCTCTTGGATTGTTCCGCGAACTTCAAAATAATCTCATAATGATAACGCCGTCGGATCGAAGGATGTCACGATTAATTTAGTTTCGTGCTATTGCGAAACTTCCAGATAAAAACACAGAATCTTTTGACATCTCTACCTGCTTTATTATAAATTGTCTGTGGTTATGTTTTAAATTAATACCTGATATGTAATTTTATTAATAAATTTTCATTTCCTGCCATAATATGAGATGCAGAATAATTTAACTGACCGAATTCCTAAATAGGTACTTCCTATGTTGAAAATTGTGGTGTTTACATTTCTGTAGCTCTATGGCTCCCCGTGGAATGTCCCGAAACGGGGAGAATTTTGTGCCTGATGGTCTATTCATTGACGAAAATAACCTATTTATGAAATTCTCTAGCCACCCCCCCTCCCTCTCCCCCCAGGATGGACCAATTTTCTACACATTTGTGAAGTCGAAATTGGGGGTGGGGGGGGGGGGGGGGTTGACACCACGTTATCCGCCCCGGGTGCTACCCATGCTAGCTACGCCACTGGTACTTACACTATATATTAAAAATTGTGATGTTTTCCGAATTTGTAATAAACGCATAAAACGAAATTCTGGTCATTTTTTTAGATGAATGCCATTTAAGAGTTTCGACCGCCTGGAACCAATAGGACTACTGCATTCCCAATAAGGAAGTTGAGTCCATTTTTTTTTGTCGATGTTCACATTCAAACTTAAATACTAGTATTTTTTTTTTTTAAGTTAATTCTCCAACTTTTAATTTTATTAAGCCCGCCAAAATGAGCGGAATCCGAGTGGTAAGAGCGGGGTGTGTGTGTGTGACGTCATTTGGGCCCTGGAAAACATGTCACTTTAGCATTTTGTACGGAGATTTTCTTAATTCTTCTTATTAATTTAAGATTTCATAGTTAAATTAATTTTAAAAGTTCATATTTTTGTTTCTCCCGCCTATTCGGACGACATTTTGTAGAAAATTTGAAGTTGCAGGTAGCGCCACACGCTAGCCAGTAGCGAAAATTACGGTTCCCGCAGGAACTAATTCTGAGTTACGAAATCAGCTGTTGGTGGGCAGCCATTTTGAGGCAAGCGCTAGTACGTTGGATTTCCCGTCATATCTGGCGGATTGGAGTGTCCCAAAACGGGAGAATTTTGTGTCTAATGAAATTTACAGGACAACAGATTTCCTGGCGGAATCGAATAATGTAACAAATATTTAGTATTTCGCCTACAAAACATACTTTTGTAGGCGAAAATAGCCTATATTTATGGATTTATGGAGAAATTCTTAAGCCATCCCAGATGGACGAAAATATGGGTGTCTGATGGAATTCTGACTGACGATTCGTCACAATTTAGCGGGAACGGATATTCCGAGTTGGCTACATTGACAGTGAGCAAAGTTGATCACCTTTCAACTTTTTTCATAGATTGACTACAATCTGCTAGTTAACTAGTAATACGATTAGTAACAGATAGTGAATTTCCCAGCTAATAGCTTGTAAACTCGCTCAATGTCATCGAGGCTTCATTTAAACTAAAAAGAGTCATTACAAGATAGCAAGTAAAACTGTTTGGCCTATACCTCTCTCATCATAAACAAACCATCTCTCATGGAAAAGAAAGAGATGCACCATATATATTGCAATACCGTACAAACCGGGGTACAGATGACGTCAGAATTCTTTCGACCAACTATGAAGCGTTTTTAGTTTACGCCTTTTTAATAATTTATGAATAATAATTCTAAGAATAATAATATAGAAATATAAAATGGATATTTTTTGATCTACATGAACAAATTTTTTATATAATGGATATTTTTGATCTACGTGAACAAATTTTTTATATTTAAATAAATGAAGACAATTTAAGCAAAACTCAATCGAAAATCTGGAAACAGAAAAATCAGAAAAACATATTGACACCTCTGGGACTTGAACCCAGGACCTCTTGCTTTCCGGGCAAACGCGCTAACCACTGCGCCACGGTGTCGATATGAAATTCGGTCATGTTTAACTGTACCATACTTCGACTAAGAACCACCTACATTATCTTTAACGCATATATTATTGGCAACTATCTTTATGAATGATTGCAAGATTCAAACCCGAACTAAATGCTCTCTAGATAGTGTCTGGATAAATCTTTATCCATTTTATTTAATATGCGACATGTATCGACTTTTCTGCAAGTCTAGGATGAATATTTTATTTTTAATTTTTAACTTAATGAGTAAAACCTCAAATTGTAATATTTAAATAAATGAAGTCAATTTAAGCGAAACTCAATCGAAAATCTGGAAACAGAAAAATCAGAAAAACATATTGACACCTCTGGGACTAGAACCCAGCAAGAGGTCCTGGGTTCAAGTCCCAGAGGTGTCAATATGTTTTTCTGATTTTTCTGTTTCCAGATTTTCGATTGAGTTTCGCTTAAATTGTCTTCATTTATTTAAATATTACAATTTGAGGTTTTACTCATTAAGTTAAAAATTAAAAATTAAATTTTTTATAAGTCAAAATATTTTTCACTGAACTTCCTTATTGGGGTATGTTGAGGAAATAAGGGAATGGGGAGGAAAGAGAAAGGTCGATACAAACAGTAATTTGTTATTGCCAGTACTACCTGCCATAAGTCACCCCAAGTGGTTTGCTACATTTGGTGACTCAGTAGGGGTGCCATGGTTCATGGGGTGAGATTTTTCTAGGTCTTGGCGGGCCGGATCGGGAAAGACTGGTTGAGGGAGATCTTTCGACCTCTCTAGCCGGACTATTTCGACCCATCGTCCCTTGTAAACACATTCACCCACAGATTCCTACCTATCCCTCCCTTCATACCTTTTTCCAGAACTT
The DNA here is from genome assembly GCA_929108145.2 of Limnephilus rhombicus. Taxonomy (NCBI): domain Eukaryota; kingdom Metazoa; phylum Arthropoda; class Insecta; order Trichoptera; family Limnephilidae; genus Limnephilus; species Limnephilus rhombicus. Next base: position 12,435,145 of record OV815297.1, on the reverse strand, counting down.
CCTTTCTTTAAAGAGATCCTTCACACAGCATCCCCAAAGATGACATAGACCCCGAGGGATTATTTTTCGTTATTGCCTTCTGTGGAGATAATGTTAAAAAAATGATCCAAATAAAATAAAACAATTGCATAAGAATTTAGGGCGTATAATTTATTTACAAAAAAAAACATAAAAATTAAAGATTAACATATTTAAATCAATCCATCACAAATCAATTGCGATCAGATAGTAATATAATTTGACGAAATATTTGAAGCACAATTTAATACATGAAAAATGTTTATAAAATGTAATAATAGTCACTATAAAAACAGGTATTTCATTTTAAAATCGGGATCGGGGTTGTATGGGACTATATTTTTCAGCCCGCGTCAAATGGTAATCAACTTTGGTTTCAAATAGTAATCAACTCTCAAGCTTGTCAGCTGATCACAATTTGTTCAAAAGCTAAAATGGGTTGAGAACCGGCTAAGCGGGGTTCAAATGACAAAAATTTAAAGACTTTTGAAAAAAAGGCTTTTTATCACTTAAAACCCTAGAAAGATAATCATATTTTGATGTACGGTAAAGATAATCATACGTAAAATTGACGCATGAGTTTTAACTAGCTGTAATATTTTATTTTGTCAATTGTTTCAATAAACCAATCGGTATTATATTTTTAGAAACAAATAACATAAGAAATACATATAGCAATAGAGAACTCCAGTCCATTTTTTTAAAATGAATAATGACCTTCTTACATATAACTGCATTTTTTTTAGAGTTAGTTTTAATAGTTAAAATAATTGTCAAAGTTTTCATTTTTCAAGATCCCCAAAAACCACCATATGTGTAATGAATCGTGTGACGTCATCACTCCTGAAAATTTACTATAAGATCGGCAATCAGCTGATTAACTGCCGCCATTTTCAAATTCGGTGTTCGAAGTATTCTCCCTAGAGTAGCATTACTATTTTTTTTGTGCAGTAGTTTTTGAATATTTTCAATAATAAAGATAAGCTAATAAGAGATACCTTTATTTTTGAAACTGAATTATTTAGGCCAAAATAATGTTTCAATAAACACAACAACTCTATAAACTCTCTATAAACAGTACGTAAATAAACAAATTAATTAATACAATGGCTTGTGTCATACCTACATTCCCATACAATGACTTTACGGTGACGTCACGACACAATGAGCAGTGATGTCACCACTAAACATTTTAATACTACCAACTTGACGGTGTGTTTCTAGGACCAGATTAAAAATGGACTTTTTAATAATTTTTTAATAACTCTGCGTTTAATATTATTTAATAAAACTTATACATTCAGAATCAGCGTTTAATGGTCTTTATGAACATATCTTTTTAAAGTCATAATATTTTTCACTGGAGTTCCTTATTGTGTATATATATTTATTTGTTACATGAAAAAATAATGAAACGTGAAACTTCAATAATTAACAAAACAGGAATTTTTTTTCTTTTATCTCAAATCACTTATTTCTTACTAATAATCAGTCATTTTTACCAATGTACTAAATAATTAAGATAAATTATATTTAATAATAACATACAGTTAATAAAAATCAATCAAATACAGTTTTGGAACGTTTCAATATTATGCTTTTTGACTCATGCAATCGTTATATCTCAAAACTGGTGACACCTACCTCAGCAACATGCATGCCCCACGGAAGGTCCAAGCAGCGAGTGAGATGTCTGAAAAGCACAGCGACAAATTCGCACTAATTAGAATGAGAGAGCAATAATTCTAACATGCATGCGTATATTATACGTAGACTATCTTTCCAGGGTAAAATGGTCAGTTTATGAATATTGTTACCCCGTTTCGGATGTTGATCAAATTGTAATCAACTGCTATCATGCTGCTACGCTTGGCAGTCGATTACAATTGGTTCAAAAGTGAAAATGGACCGAGAATAATAACTGTAAAATTTTATAGCCAATCAACTGTGACGATCTTCGAAAAAATCTGACCTTAGTTAATACATTTAAAAAAATAGTTTTTTTAGTAAAAGTCGTCTTCAAAGTTTTTGTTGGCATTTGCGGTCTGGTTCTTGACCTGATCCTGGTTGCAGTAGAGTTCCGCAATTTGCTGTGCGGAGGTTGCCTCCTCCGCTGTCTTGTCCGTGCGCACCCTGATGAATCTGGAAGAAGGTCATCATAAATAAACCACATACCAACTTCATTCCTGGTGTACCTTTTGATACAGTGACAACATTGACCACCCAGGAAAATTGGTTCGCTTTTCGGAACAACTCACATAGATCACTTGGAAATCGTTGTCTTCCTTACTATAGGGTGTTTTTTTTAGAGGTTTGGTTTTTAAACTGGCAACAGTGTTTTTACAGACTGTCAATTTGGCAGTTGATTTGTAGTGAGTAGGGGAAAGTGGTCACCATTCGTACGCGGGGCACATTCGTACAGTTAGTATAACAGAAAAACTAAACGGCACACAAGCACGCCTTTGCTTGTGTGCATAGACATACCGGCCGCCATGTTGCTAGCGGAGTGTCGCGCCAGTCGCACACAGGTGCATCAGCTGACAAGACGTAACGTGTTTTCGCGCGCGGTGAGTACATTTTTTTACCTAAGTTTAGTTCGTAATTGTAAGTAGAATTGTTATGTTTTTGACAAAATGGTGATGATTGATTAATGCTAACATTGTTTATTTTGAGCTTTAATTGTTATATTTCTCAAACTAAATTAGAATTTGTGTAAAGTTGTATTTTAATTTTGTGCAAAGGCATGGGGTGTGTTCGGACAGCCAGACAGGGGCGCATTCGTACGCATACGAATGCTCCCCTTTAGATTTTATTAACCACCAGTATATCAAAATTTAATTATTATCAAATAAAATATAGGTAGTATTACCTTTTAAAATTATCATGCAGACAGCACAATAACATATATTTCCTTTTATGACGTATTCTACTACTAACAAAATGAAATATTTTTATTACGTCAACCTTATAATTAATACTTTATTGCAGAAAAAGGGTACGCGTACTCAAGAAGTGGATGAAGAGTCCATGAATTTAGCAATTAATGATGTAATACAAGGACGGTTGTCGTATAGGAAAGCCGCGTTAAAATACAACATCAAAACATCAACGTTGGAAAGCAGACTCAAGAAATTCAAAGATGGCTCTAACGCCGATGAACCCTCACGAACTTTTCATTCTAAATTCACGAGTCTGTCTACAAGTCTTCTCGAATTCGATTGATACATTGAATATCTTTCGGAATACGTATTTAATTAATTTATTTATGAAACTGTAGGGGAAAGTGGTTACCCTTCGTACACTTTTTAGATTTTATTTTTTTACTTTGTGATTAATTGTCGAATTTATCTAGTTTATGTACCTAAGTGTAACAATTATACAACCAAATGTATAATTACCTACTTTCAGTTAATTACTAAAAAATTTACGACTTTAATTGGCTTTTTAATTACCCTATATGAATCTACCCCATGTACCTACTGTACGAACGTACCCCGTACGTGGGGTACGTTCGTACAAATATCTTATCGTGGAAAAATGGCTATAACCCTTTAACCTTTCGACATAATAGTTTTGGACTTTTTTGTAACAAACTACAATATATTTGTTACACTTAGGTACATAAACAAGATAAATTCGAGAAAATCACAAAGTAAAAAAATAAAATCTAAAAAGTGTACGAAGGGTAACCACTTTCCCCTACGTTTTGCCATTTCACCATGAATAGACTGAAGTCAGATTAGCGCTTGCAAATTGTGCAAATTTATTTTATTGCGTTTATTTATTTTTTTAATAAGTTTATTGCGGGAAACATTTGGTGAATGCATAATTTCAATAATGGACCTGTGCACTGGCGTCCACGATCGTGTGATCTCACACCATTAGAGTACTTCCTTTGGGGTATGTGAAGTCACTAGTCTATGCTGATAAACCAGAGACATTGGACCATTTGTAAGTCAATATTCGCCGTGTTATTGCCGATATATGGTCCCAGTTGCCCGATAAAGTTGTTGAAAATTGGACTTCACGATTGCGCTTCATTCGAGCCAGTCGTGGCGCTCATTTGCCCGAAATCATATTTAAACAATAATGGCATAAAATTATCTATTAACCGGTGACATGCCGGAGACGCGCGTCAAATGCGCATGCGCGAGAAAATAATTCAAATATTTGAATAATATTGTCGAAGAAAAACTTTTGGTCTGCGATTTTGACCCTTCTATGTACAGAATTTGTATGAAGAACAGTGTCAAAATCGCTTGCGCCATCATTACTCTAGGTGATGCTAAAAGTTTCATTCACCTAGTCACCCTGGAATATTTTTAAAACGATTTCATCCATGACAATGCGCTGTCATAAATTGCCGCGAATTTAACGGTCGCAATAAATGCATGTATCCCGAATAAAACATCATAAAACCTATTAACTTACGTAATAAATGCAAGTAATGTGGTTTTGGTAGATAGTTTATTGTGTTGTGAACGTGTTTCAGTCAATAAAATATACAATAGCTCAAAATTTATCAACAAAACATTCAATTCAAAGTTCAAAATGGTGGTTTTTTAGTGTTTTTTTGTGAATTTTCGCGAAATGGCCTGGCCTTTGACGGGTTAAATAAAGCCAACATCATAGACATTAACATTATTTTAATGTGTTTTTTTTTCATTTTGAATTTGTATACCTCTAAAAAAACACCCTTTATCTTACTGAGAAATATTATATAAACCATGTCAGAAAGAGAAAACACCATGCTTTATATTCAAATTATGAAGTTGAAATTTTGACCACAAAATAATTAAAATATACAACTTTACAAGACTAGAGTTTCCAACCGCAATTTGAAAAAAAAATTGTGAAACTTTAGGTTTTTTTTAAGAATTATTTTTACATAAACGATAAAAAATTGAGTTGACAATAACATTTATAATAGATTTGTCTAATAAAATATGTGTTATGTTTTTATTTTTTTCATTATCAGTAATTTTAATTGAATAGTGAGCCATTTTTATATTTGCATTAAATAATTTAATATTTAAAAAATTATATTTCGAATTGTAAAATTTTAAAGCATTTTTATCATCTTTCAAAAACAATTTTTATTTTTCAGATACATTCAGAAATATTCCATTTATTTGGATTTTATTGCAAAGTGGAAATATTTTGACCTTATGACAAAATATGACCGAGGCCTGAGTGTTACAAAAAGGAAGTAATTACCTGGGAAACCTCAGAGAGATTCCTTTCTCAGGGTCCACAATGCCGACTCCAGCTCTGTGGATGGGGGACAGGGAAAGGTCGGCGCACTTGACCTCCCAGACCTGCACCGGGTCGAACCAGTGGTCGGGTTCAAGGGACGGGTCGTATCTGCAAAGAAAAATTAATCATGTGTGGTAAACTGAAGTCACATGCTCGTAAGACATAATGTGCGCTTTTATAATTACCGTGAAGATTCATGGTTACGGTACGGTAAAAAAAGGCAATAAAAATACGTTCCTTATCGTTATAATGCTGCCGCTTTATCTTACACACTATATTGAACATTGAACGTATGTCTGCACCCCCCAAAGGAAACATACAATCATTATCATACATCTCCCTCATATGTATAAAGAAAATGAAACGCAATACCCGTCGCAAAAAGTAGTACTTTGGAGGAAACAGTCACACATATTTTGTGTGTCTCACCATTATTTAATGTTTAAGAAAGAGCTACAGCTTTATAGCAATAAGTAACGTATGTTTATTGCTTCTTTCTGCCATCACGGTACCGCAACCGTGAATCGTCACGTTAATAATAAAAGCGGAACACCTAGAAAAGCAGTGACGTTACAACAAGACCTTGGAGTTACCATTGTTGAGTGTTGTGTAGTAGCTTGTGTCGCTCTCCATAGAGAGAAAAAAAAAGGCCTTATATTTAAATGCCCGGGGTCTCAAAAGTTTGTTATGATCTGTAGCTATTTTCGAAAACGTAAAAATAAATGAAATTATTGTTCACTATTAGCCCGCTAAAATGGCCGGAAGTTTTGAAAAAAAATAGTCTTCGTCATTTGGAAAAAAAATAAAACAAAGGGTTAATATTTTATATTTTGTACCAAACTTATTTTTCAGTCCATAACTGCAGTACAAGAACCCAAAAAAATTTTTTTTTTTTAAACATATGTGATGTGTTGGTTAAAAATATAAAAGGGGAAAATAACACCTTTTCTGGATAAAATCAGAATTCTTGTTGACTTACTTGTATTCATAAACTTGAACTTTTTTTCATTTTTGTCAGTTACATGCATTTTTTAATAATAAACAAACATTAAAAGGTTAAATTACTGAAAAAAAAAATGATTAAAAATTAATTTAAAAAAATGGTTTTAGGTTTGTTTTCTGACTTTCAATGCATTTTAGCGGGCAAATAACCATTTAAAAAAAAAAAATTTGAATGCAGTTCTCATTTTCTTTGTAAGACGCAACTTTTGAGACCTCGGGGGTTTCTGAATTCAAAAGTTGTAATAATTGACACACCCTATTGTGTAGTTCTATTCTTTATTTGTAATATTTTCTACCCATCTTGCTTCATTTCCATCTATGGACTCTTACTTTTAATTTCATGTCTCTGTTACACTTTATCTTAATTTTTGTACACCAAAATTATCTTTGTATCATTTTGTCTATGCTTTCACAAGACGCAAAATGTCAAATCATTAAAAACTAATGTTATAAATTCCTTGCTTTAATTCAGTACATTCCAAGTTCATCTGAAATATTTTATATTTGTCAATGTACAAGTAATTACACAAGTGTTCTCGTAAAAAAACATACAAAGCTAAAATCTTCATTTGTTGGCCACAGGTTGGGCATGCCTGTTCCAGATATTAGTTTACGAGGTTACCCACAGATGGCACACTAAAGCTGTCGATAATGCAGGAATTGAGATGTGAATAAATATGATTGCAACTTCAAGGTCAAGACCCAGAATCATTCCTACCGCCAGCCAATAAGTCATCTGAGCTAATTGTAACTTGTGTTATTAACCTCTGATTTGCCGGAGACGCGCCGGCGCGCGCGTCGTATGCGCATGCGCAAGAAAATAATTCGAAAATTTGAATAAAATTTTCGACCAAAACTTTTTGTCTGCGATTTTGGCCCTTCTATGTACAGAATTTGTATGAAGAACACGGTCAGAATCGCTTGCGCTAGCATCATAGATGATATAGCCACTAGTTTCATTCACCTTGCAACCTCAGAATATTTTTTAAACGATTTGGTCTATGACATTGACCTGTCAGATTTTGCCGCGAATTTAACCGTTGCAATTTATGCGTGTTCCGCGACTAAAACATCCTAAAACCTGTTAATTTACGTAATAAATGCAAGTAATGTTGTTTTGGTAGATAGTTTATTGTTCTAGGAACGTGTTTCAGTCAATGAAATATACGATAGCTCAAAATTAATCAATAAAACATTCAATTCAAAATTCAAAGTGGTGCTTTTTTAGTGAATTTTCGTGAAATGGCGTGGCCTTTGACCGGTTAATAAAGATAAGGTAGTAGGTAGGTCAGATGGTCAGATGCTACGTGTTTTCGGTATTATTTTATGGAATGGAAGCATGGACGCTTACTGAAGAATTGAGAGGGCGACTTGAGGCATTGGAGATGTAGATTTATAGAATAATACTCAAAATAAGCTGGATGGACAGAGTTACGAATGAAGATGTTATGGTTCGGATGAATAAGCAAAAAGAAATTATTAAAACAATAAAAATCCGTAAACTTTATTATCTAGGACATGTGATGAGACATCCAAAGAAGTAAAAGATCTTGCATCTCATAATACAGGGAAAGATTGCCGGGAAGTCGGGGCCCTGGAAGAAGGAGAACATCATGGCTGAAAACCTGAGACAATGGTTTGGCCAGTCTACTGCAGAGCTGTTGCGGGCCGCAGTAAATAAAGTCCACACAGCCAACATGATAGCCAACGTCCGTTGAAAGGATAGGGCATGAGAAGAAGAGTAGGTAGTGTTCAACTCACCGATAATACCCTTTGGGCGCGGGTATGAGATGCTCAGCCAGCGATTTGATGTGATCGGAGAGGTCCTGGTCGCTGAAGCCGGTGCCGATCTTGCAGAGGGACTGGTACTCGTCGCTCTCACGGTCGTGGCAGCCCAGCAGGAAGCCCCCGTATACTCCGGCGCGCTTGCCACGTCCCAGGTACCCGCCCAGCACCACCGCGTCGATGGTATCCCCCACCCCTTCCAGATAGTCTTTCTTGAGCTGGATAGATAAACAGTCAAGAAAATGTTAATTAACAGTCTAAAAAACAAACCAATGATAGTCCAGTCTAAAAAACAAACGCGTCCAATTTCATGTTATAATGATAAAACTGAGTGCCGGTAAAAGACAGTTTCAACAGCAAGCATATGCAAAATTTTAAGTAACCCCCGACACAAAAAAGAGCTGATGACCTTGAAATGCCTGAAAAGATTTTTATGAATTGTAGCTAAGAACCATCTCAATCATTTCAGCTTCAAACAAAAAAAAACCGCATCATAAACGGTCCATTCGTTTAGGAGTTACGATGCCACAGACAGATAGACATAGACACGTCAAACTTATAACACCGCTCCTTGCCTAGGGGGAAAAAATAACCCTAACTGTCAGGCGAGAATTCAGAAGAGAGAGAAACAAGAACTCCATGAAAATTACCTTTGCGATTGTTTTCTGTTTACCAGATAATATATTTTACTAGCAGTTAAAAACCCACTCTGTAGCTTTTTTCTGCTAGGCCCTGCAGGCGGCGGGTGACACGACAGTAGCTTAGTCACAAACTATCATCCGTATCCAAACTTAATTATTAACATAAGTGGCGCCATCTTTTGGAATTATTAGCTACTTGCTTTAATTCAGTACTATTACGATAGTAGCTTAAGTCAAAAACTTCACATTCACCGATGGTTTCATACGGCGCAGCGTCAGAGTTGTACTCGGATTCTTAAATTTCAACTGTACAGTCGCTAGGGTATTAATAACGTCCGATTCTTTTGAATGTACCTATAACTTTGTGGTTATCCATTATAAAGAAATAAAACACTTTGTTTGGAACTACTACATATTTTATTTACCCTGACCGGTTTCAGAAGGACCGTTCCTTCCTCAGGGCAAACACAAAATAACTTGACATAAAAAAACAGTGGGTGAGCACAAAGTATATAGTGGGGGGTGAGGGCATGACTGATTAGTGAAGAGTGGGGGGAGGAGATAGAAAGATAGAACAGACTGTGAAAGAGAACATGTCTAAGATGGGATTATAAGATAATTTATTTTTTTAAGAAGATAATAATAATCTAAATGAAAATATGAAAGAGAAAAAGACACAGAAAAAAGAAAAAGATAATTGTGTGGGCGTGTAAATAGCCCCTGACACAAGGGATGACTACCCTATGTAAAATTAACGAAAATTGAATTCTTCCCCATGTGACACAAAAAAACAGTTGACCCAGCAATCTCAAAAACCAAAGTGAAAACAAACAAACACTCACTCAGAGAATGCAGCTCAGCCACGATGTCCACACAAAAAAACACTTCTTTTCAATAAAAATGTCAAGGCGATATTGCATAATCTTGACAGATGTTTCGCACAGCAAGGAAGTTTCAACCATCAAAAATTTGCATATTAATAATGCGAGCCAAAAATCCAATCCTAGGTACAACAATAATTCACTCACTGGATGAATTATTCTTATGACTGACCAGGAGAGACATCTCTTGGCCTTTTACTGACACTCCCGTCAGAAGTAATTGCTTGATTCACAAAGGTAAGGAAACGCATGAATACACTGCATCTCAAGTCACATAGGTTCAATTCAATACAATACAAAACCCATAGATGGCGCCCTTATGGACTTATAGCATAAATTATCAATTTAAAGAACTTAATGCCCAAATATATTTATGGCGCGTATCCATATTCCCCGCCTTGGAAGTTCGTAGAGCTTACAAAAGAAAGAATATAAAAATACAAATGAAACAAGAAATGAAATAGAAATAAAGTGACTATTCACCGGTAATATTTAGGAATGACACGCATTGGAAATTCGCAGAATCTCACAAAATAAAGAAAAATAACTAAAAATACAATGTAATAAAGTTCAATTGACCAAGATAACGGATATTAAGTAATGCCATGTCTGGGTCAGAGATCATTGAAACAATGACTAAAATCAAAAAAAAAAATAAATAAATAAAAATAAACAAAAATAGATAAAATATAAAATTATTGCGTTGGAATGGGATATAATTTGACAACCGGACGTTTAAAAGAACCAAATCTTGTCTTTACCGTCGCAACGCGAACAATTTTATCCATTCCGGGATGGATTTCAGTTATCACGCCTAAAGGCCAATTTAACGGAGGGGAATCTTCTTGTCCCACTAGTACGACAGTTCCGATATCAATCGGATGATCAGAAGTAGTCCACTTCTGCCTGACTTGCAAGGTGTGCAGATACTCTGAACGCCACTTCTTCCAGAAGGACTGAACCATGCTGTCTAATAATTGCTTACGCTGAGTCAAATTGATTTTACCGTCTGCCAGGACAGAAGCAGGCAAGTACTGCAATGGTGTCGACATTAAAAAATGCGCAGGCGTAAGGACTTCTGGATAAGGGTCAGAAGACATAACTGTAAGTGGACGCGAATTCATTATGCACTCAATTTGAACTAGCACAGTCTGTAACTCCTCATAGGTGAGAAGCTGAGTTCCAATCACACGGTACAAGTGTGTCTTCATGCTCTTTATGTTCGACTCCCACATACCCCCAAAATGAGGCGCGCGTGGTGGAATCATTTTCCACTCTATACGACGCTTAGCGAGTTCGCGCTTTAATGAGGGCTCATATTCAGATTCAACCAAAAACTTGTAGAGGTCATCTAATTGTGCCTTCGCACCCACAAAATTAGTACCATTATCTGAATACAAACATGTTACCGGGCCACGCCGAGAAATAAAACGGCTGAAAGCAGCCAGGAAAGCATTTGCAGTTAAGTCAGAGACCAACTCAATATGAATAGCCTTGGTCACAAGGCATACGAATAGACAAATATATGCCTTTTGCGAATGTTGTCCTCTCCGACGAGTCAGCGTAATACGGAGTGGACCTGCGTAATCTACACCGGTATGTACGAAGGCCTTTGCTTCTGCAACACGATATGACGGTAAATCTGCCATCTTCGGTGTAGGATGCGATGGATTTAAGCGGAAGCAACAATTGCATTTCCGCACCATCGCCCTAATAACAGTCCTAGCATCTAATATCCAATAGCGTTGACGTAAGATAGACATAAGAAGTCCTGGGCCTGTATGACAGTTCACGACATGAAAGTGAGCGATGATCAGATCGACAACACAGTCATGTTTGGGAAGCAAAACCGGATGTTTAACCTCAAAAGGTAAATCCGATTTAGAAAGCCGCCCCCCAATACGTAACAGATTATCTCCATCAAGAAATAGAGATAAACTCTGAAGTCTTTTGGAATGAAATTTGCCTTCCTGGAGTGCAGCAATATCTCCTGCAAAATGAATACTCTGCACAGCACGAATCACAGCCTTTTCAGCAGTCATAAGATTATTGACCGTTCCAGAGGAAAGTGATATCTTTTTTATGAATCGGAGGACATAAACAACAATCCTTAGTAGTTTATCCCAAGTGGATATACGCTGAGCCAGTTCACTCAGGACCGATTTTTCACCCTGAAATGTTGCAATGAGCACATTAGCCTTGTGTTCAGGCATTTCACCAGTATTGGTAGGGTGAAACGGTTTTAATGGCCATTCCAAAGGTGGGCTGCGAATCCATGATGGGCCGTTCCACCATAAATCATGTGAAACGAGTTGGGAAGGAAGCATGCCACGAGAAAGGCAGTCGCTCGGGTTTTCACTACCAGCAACATGGTAAAAGTTCTCTGGAGACAAATTTTCTTGGCACTGAGCTACGCGATTACTAACAAACACCGACCAGCGATGCGGTGAAGAATGTATCCAAGAGAGCGCAACGGTAGAATCGGAAAACGCATATGTTCCTGCAATAGGAAGACGCTCAGAATAATTATCTTGAACCGTCCGTATTAATTTGGACATCAATACTGCGGCACAGAGCTCCAAACGAGCGAGGGTCGTCACTTTGGTGGGAGAAACCTTTGATTTTGCGCACAACAATCTCACTGTAATTTTTCCAAACAGATCAGTGGTGTGCAAATAAATCACACAGCCGTAACCATTCATGCTTGCATCGCAGAAAGCAACAACGAGCACCGTACTGTCTTTCAGGACACCAACATGGCGAGGGATTTTTATCATTGAAATTAGCGGAAATTCCTGTGTAAGCGCCGAAAACCGACGAATAACGCTATCAGGGGGTGTATCATCCCAACCAATGTTGCACAGCCATAGCTCTTTGATAAGTAATTTAGCGTACAGAATGACAGGGGCGACCAAGCCGAGGACATCAAATAAACGGGCGACTATGGAGAGTATGCTCCGCTTTGTGCACTTCTCCTGAACATAAGATGTCGTAAAGAAGAAGCTGTCATCAGCTGGTTCCCACGAAAGGCCCAACACCTTAGAGGTATTGTTAGAACCAACAGTGAAGTCCACTGGGCTGCGGTGAGAATCCGGGAGGTTCTCAAGTACAACTTGAGAATCACTAGTCCATTTTACTAAATCAAAGGCACCGGACTTAAACAACGAGATTAATTCTCGAGAAAGACGTATGGCGCTGGGCTCATCTGCAATAGAATAGACCAGGTCGTCCATATACAGCTTGGACTCTGCCACTTTGGCAGCATCCGGGTAATGTGGTCTCATATCCTGGGCCAACTGGCGAACCGTCCGCATTGCTAAGTATGGACTTGCCGTCAAGCCGAAAGGAACTCGATTGAACTGAAAAGTTCGTATGAGACCATTATTTGAGAATCGAAATAAGATCCTCAGGTATCTGCGATGCTTACTAGGAACTTCAATCTGTAAATACATTTGCCTTATATCCGCAGTCATAGCGATGGGAAAAAGACGAAAGTCAAGCAAAAGCAGAAACAAATCGGCTTGCAAATTGGGACCAGTATGAATAATGTCATTCAGTGACAGCCCTGTGTGTGTTTTAGCACTAGCATCGAGCACAATACGAGGCATTGGTTTGTCTGGACGAGTGACAGCATGATGTGGGATGTAATATCCATCTTCTGTGATATCAGACTCTGAGACTTCTGATAGGTAATTATTTTCAATATATTCACTGATAACCTTGTTATAATTCTCCTGCAAAGCAGGGGAATGTTTAAATTTTCGCTCCAATGCCAAAAATCGGCGTTGGGCAGCAGTACGAGAATTACCCAATTGTCTTGGATCTTTACAGAAAGGTAAAGCAACAGAATATCTACCATCATCAGTGCGAGAAATTGATGAAGTAAAGAGATTCTCACATTCTGTCTCCTCCGGACTTAGAAATTTTATATTAGGTATCTCTTCTAACAGCCAAAATTTTTGCACTAAATCATTAAGTGCGAGTGCCGAGAATGATGTGTTTGTGTTGAGCACATTATTGGGGTAATCACCCATCAACACGAAACCGAAAGCGGTCGATAACGCGGGGGGTGCACTAGTACCCGATTCAACCCTGTTCCCTAAATAAATATATGGGAACAGTTGTGCACCGATGACGACATCCACGCATCCAGGAATATTCCATGTTAAGTCTGCGAGAGGTATGCCCTCTAAGTACCTCATATCACCCTTGGCTATATAGTGATTAGGTAATTGGTCGGTGATACTGTCAACGACAAGCGCATGTATATTATATTTATTCTCTGGGTATACGCGAGACTCAATATCCAAATACACGTAACCGAAAATTGGTCGAGACGTTGATCCAATTCCTTTGACAAACGAATTACTCAAAGGAAATATTGGTAAATTCAGAGTTTTACAACAATCGACCGTAATCAAATTATTTTGAGAGCCATTATCAATTAGGCACCGAACAATAACTTTATTTCCGTTTTTAAGCTTCGCGTATACTTGTGCGGTCGAAAGTAAAATAGAAGAGTTCGGTGTTACTTTGGCACAAAGCGAACATGAAGGATTGACATTCGCGGTCCCCTCCACTTGCTTATCACCAATGCCAGTTCCATTGATGCTGGATGACACTGGAGGGGGGACTGACGGTTCTTCACTGGTAGGTACTTGCGACGTATGTACATGAGTATTGGTTTTCATATTATTCACACTGCCGAAATGTAAGAATGTATGATGACGTTTATTGCACAAATCACAAACTAACCCCGATTTGCATGACTTGATTGTATGTGAACCACTAAGGCAATTTACACAGGCATTTTTCGATTTTATAAATTCAAATCGAGCCTGTGGGGAACTCATACATTTAAACTTTGAGCAAACGTTGATTAAATGATCAGTTTTGTTACACAGAATACATCCTTTCGGCGGAGCTGGGAAGCGCGGAATATTCGCATTACTCGCGACGAACGATTTAGTATTATTTGATCGGGAGGACGAAATGGGATGCGTTTTATTTACGACACCATGCGAGTTACTCGTTCGTTCTAAAATCTTTACTTGATCTTGTACAAACGAAACTAACTCATTATAAGAAGGAATTTCTTTATTACGAACTGTCAGCTCAAAGTTCTGAGCCGTCTGTGAATCAATTTTTCTTACCGCGCAGTGAAACAAAATAAAATCAGTTAAATCTTCAATACCTAACTGCTTTAATGCCGACACTGACGAAGAATATCTTTCAATGAAAGAATTGAGACTGGCAGATGTATTCGTGCAGTTTTTCGCATCGAGAATATTATTTAAATAATGTGTTCCTAGTGTACGTTTATCTTGATATTTTTTAACTAAACTCTCCCAAATGATCTGATATGTATCACCCGAAGGTACAATGCCTGCGGTTATGTTCAAAGCCCCGTGTGTGAGTTTTCCGACTAAGTACTGCACACGCTGCGAGTCAGTTAGCTGTCTATTATTATGGATATTGGCTTTAAATGACTCAAAAAATTTCGACCAACTTTCATTCTTACCATCGAAGGTTGGAAGATCTATTGCAGGAAGATTAATCATACACGGCTCCCGCGACTTATTTTGTGACGTCAGTGACTCTCTTACAGAAGTTTTCATATTCGATCTAGTTCGTTTGACCTTCAAAAAAAGATCATCAAAAGCATTTAAAGCTTGAAAATCTGGTTTAAATTCTGGATTTAAAGTTAACTGACGATCATTGATGCTATCTATAATATTTTCAAATTGACTTCGCATTTGATCAATCATCTCTGACTGAGCCATAAACACTTCGTTATTTCTTGACTCAAAATTAGATATATTATTTGTTGCATTATACAGATCGTTCATACGAACAAAAAGATTTTCCTTTTTTGCGGTTAAAAGAATAAGCGATCTGTCTTGAGCCTCATCAAAACCCTCCTCCGTAATTCTTGGCATTTTTTATATATGCGAAAAGATTACCACAAAATTTTACAATAATGTTACAATGTTAATAATTAATTAATAATAATGTTGCGAATAATTATCCAAAATTACGACAATTCTGCGAACAATGTTAACAATTAATTAATAATAATAATGTTGCGAATAATTATCCAAAATTACGATAATTCTGCGAACATCCAAATATGTCATCCAAAAGCAAAAAACAAGACCAGCTATAGTTCTCAAAAAAATGAGAGGTACTTCAAATTTACCAAAAAAAATACGTAAATTCAAACATCCATGTAATTAAGCTATAATCTCGAATTGAATGTATGAATGAATTAATAATCCAGGCTACGAAGGACCACTAAATATGTAGGGGCGTGTAAATAGCCCCTGACACAAGGGATGACTACCCTATGTAAAATTAACGAAAATTGAATTCTTCCCCATGTGACACAAAAAAACAGTTGACCCAGCAATCTCAAAAACCAAAGTGAAAACAAACAAACACTCACTCAGAGAATGCAGCTCAGCCACGATGTCCACACAAAAAAACACTTCTTTTCAATAAAAATGTCAAGGCGATATTGCATAATCTTGACAGATGTTTCGCACAGCAAGGAAGTTTCAACCATCAAAAATTTGCATATTAATAATGCGAGCCAAAAATCCAATCCTAGGTACAACAATAATTCACTCACTGGATGAATTATTCTTATGACTGACCTGGGTCTCTATTCTCCAAGTGTCGTCGCTCGTAATCGCCGTCGAAAGTACGTCCGTTGGTCGACTTGGTTATTCTTGAGCTTGGTCGAAGGAACATTCTTAGACGCAAAACGTCAAAAGTCATTCCACACAACAACGAGTGGGTGTATACCAGTCGAAACGAGCAGCGAGTGGTAGGTTGTTAGCGTATCTACGCAATTAGCTGTCAAAATCCGCCATTATTGTTTTCCCGCGCGAACTTTCGCACCCGCAGAGACATCGTCTATTTTTGTAGTCATTTTGCAATTTTAGAATGGCTGATTTACCGGCGATGTTGGCTTGATTAACCATGTCGACTATCAAGAAACAACTGTTTCGAGACTGACAAGAATGTTTCGTCAGATCAATTCGATTATTTATCAATGCATGTTTGGTGCTTCACAAAATGTGTGTAAAAGATAAATTTGATCTTCCAGAATACCTGACCGATCATAATCTAGATTTAGGGCTGATTGCTGGAGGAATGGCTCCACTTGAGCCCGAGGCTGTTTAGAAACCCAGATTTAGTGGCTGGTAGAGCTGTTCGAAATAGGATAGTTCAAAATTATTTCTGTGTTTATACCAAGTACCTAGTCTTTTTATCCTTTTGTTGTTCTGTTCACTGTACATCATTTGTAAAGTGTCTAGATCATATTATTAAATGATATTAGCCACACAAAAATAATGAGTGGTGAGGTGAGGGGTGAGGCTACATGAAGCTGCGTTATAACAAACACTTCAAATACAAATCGTTACAACAAATACTTCAATACCTATGATTTTTTTTTTTACATTAACTCCACACAGGAGGCCCTGAGGAAAATAATTTCCCTCAGGGCCTATGTCATCTGGGATGCTGTGTGGAGGGTTTTTTGAGGAGAGGAAGGAATGAACATTGGTCTTGAAGAGACCCATGTTGTAGGAAGGATGAAACACAGAGGCGGGCAAATCGTTCCACAGCCGAGCTGTTAAACACAAGAACGAGTCGAAGAAGCGACCCGTTCTCATGTGACAAGTGTCAACCGTGTACATTTTGTTGGGCACGCGTTTGGCATGTTTCCCGACTATGCACCGGTGCCGAAGGGATCATCATCCTCGGAGCATCTTCCATTGTAATACCGGTAGAACAAGGATAGCATTCCCACCCGACGCCTGTACTCTAAAGGTTGCAATCCATCTGTTAAGATGGGAGAACCTATTAAGCGGACCGCCCGTTTTTGCACAGAGTCGAGGGTATTTTGGAGCTCCAGACCAGAGGTGGCTACCAAATTCAACCGTGGGGTGCACTTGTGATTTGTGCAGGGTTAGCAGTTGTGTACTATTAAAGTATCTGCGGGCTCTGTACAGTACGCCCAGTTTTTTTTATTATTATAAGTAATTTTGAAAGCATCACCTTATTTTGGTTGCAAGCCAACTGATTTATTTAAGGCCAACAAAATACCATCTAAGTTGTTGCTGTACAAAATAATAAGCCCCATCACCAACGGTAGACGCCAGACTCTTGTGGGTGGGTCTCGCCCCATGTGCAGTATATTTGTGTAATTTGAAAAGTGAATTTCAACAAGGTTTTATATATTTTGTGATAATATAGTGATGTAAAATGTAAGAAAACAATGGTTTGATCATAAAAAATGTATTTAATATTAAGTATATTATAATTATTATCAAGTAATATAGAAACAAGACAGTTTTCAATGTACAATGTCAATATATTTTGTAAAACAAGCTAAAAATAAAGAATTAGTACACTGATGAAATAATCAAGTATGCTATTTTCTAGTAAATTAAAAAACAACTCTGGTGTTAAGTAGTAAAACATTATATTTATCCATGATAGAAATAAAACACTCTCATTCATTACGCTGATACGATGATAATGAAAACATTATATTTATCCACGATAAAATTAAAATGCTACTAATAAATAGCATCACAATTTGTATCACATGGCGCAGAAAACATTACAGTTTCAGTTGTTCAATTACAATTATTATTTCAACATATTTTGTGTTATAAGCTAAAGAATGATAAACAAGTCTGATATTGTCTATTAAATATCTTCATTGTTAAATTTAAATTAAAACATTATATTTATCCACGATAAAACTAAAAATCTTCTAAATATTTTAGTTATTAGTTTTGGGGTGTTATGCCGTGTTGCGCTACCTCCTTCTTTAGCCAACGTTTCGGACAGCGTTGCATTATCAGGGCAGATATGTCTAATCTGCCGGCTCTGCCCTGATGATGGACACTGCAACGCTGTCCGAAACGTTGGCTAAAGGAGGTAGCGCAAAGCGTAACACCCCAAAAACTAATAATGAAAATACTTTTGCCCGTGAAAATCTAAAAACGTATCTGCTTCTAGATAGTATCCCAATTTTTATCGTATAACACAGAAAACATTACTGTTTCAGTTGTTTAATTACAATTGTAATTATTTCAACATATTTTGTATTATAAGCTAAAGAATAAGAAACAAGTCTGATATTGCCTATTAAATATTATCTTCAATGTTAAATTTAAAGAAAAATATTATATTTATCCACGATAAAACTAAAACTAACAACTGTAATTACAATTGAAATTATTTCAACATATTTTGTATTATAAGCTAAAGAATAAGAAACAAGTCTGATATTGCCTATTAAATATTATCTTCAATGTTAAATTTAAAGAAAAATATTATATTTATCCACGATAAAACTAACAACTGTAATTACAATTGAAATTATTTCAACATATTTTGTATTATAAGCTAAAGAATAAGAAACAATTCTGACATTGCCTATTAAATATTATCTTCAATGTTAAATTTAAAGAAAAATATTATATTTATCCACGATAAAACTAAAACTAACAACTGTAATTACAATTGAAATTATTTCAACATATTTTGTATTATAAGCTGAAGAAGAATACATGTACTGACAATAGAGTATGATTTTGGTTTTAATTAAAATTTAAAATGAGGGTATTGAAGAGATTCAGTACACCTCGGAGTCTGAACGGGTGGAGGATCAATGGTAGGGGGTTCCACAAGGGGAGGTGTGGCCTTCAAGAGCACCTCCAGGGCTCCTTGGCAGACTGTCAGCTGCTGCAGCCAGCAACAGGCTGGGGTCTTCCGAGAAAGGAAAAGTCCAAGTTGATCTCCGTACAGCCCACACTGTAATCACACTGGGTTGACTGCTTGTAGTATCAGCCCATCACATCTGCTGCTGGCACCGCGTGCCGGTGGCGGTGGTCCGCCTCTAGTCTCGGCCGCAAGCCGCCTCAAGGAGGCATTCTTTATTTCGGCCTTTGAGCGTAAATCTTGCCATGCCTGAAAATATTTTTGAATCATATTAATTATTTACACTAAATATTAGTGAAAAGAGACTTTCTATATCGTAGAGTATTCAAAAAGAAGGACAACGTCAAGATCACACAATTTTACTTGAATTTTGAAACGATTGGCTTTGAAGTAACGTAGCCCCATTATAATTCTTTTCAATATTGTGATATTTAACATACAAATTAAGACTTAAAACGAACATCATGTGAGCGATGAAGTCATAAGTGATGATACAAAAATATAAAAAATAGGTTAAGGGCTATTTCAAAATAATTTGTTTCATAGCTTTTAATGACTTCTTAAAGAGATGTAGTTGACTTCATTCTGAGTGAGCATCTTGTTCGTTTTGTTGAATAGAAATTTGTCATAGGCGGAGCTTCATCTGAACGAAGCGTTAGGATAACAAGTAGACATTTTAAATGTACTTTACACAAATTAATGGACATGAATAAATACTGACCTTTCTCCAGTGTTTGAATTCCGTCGAGATTCGCCGAAGGTGAGTGAAGACAAAAACTTTCCTCTCATTAAATCCATATCCGAACTTACTAATTCGATTATTAGCAGTTGCTTTTGACAGTTTGTAATTCATAAATAAACCAATCATTTGTATCCTGCAAACCTGTAACATACAAATTAAGACTTAGAATGAACACCATGTGAGCGATGAAGTCATAAGTGATGATACAAAAATATAGGTTAAGGGCTATTTCAAAATGATTTGTTTCATAGCTTTTAATGACTTCAAAGAGATGTAGTTGACTTCATTCTGAGTGAGCATCTTGTTCGTTTTGTTGAATAGAAATTCGTCAAAGGCGGAGCTTCATCCGAACGAAGCTTTAGGATAACAAGTGGACATTTTAAATGTACTTTACACACAAATTAATGGACATGAATAAATACTAACCTTTCTCCAGTGTTTGAATTCCGTCGAGATTCGCCGAAGGTGAGTGACGACAAAAACTTTCCGAACTTACTAATTCGATTATTAGAAATTGCTTTTGGCTGTTTGTAATGCATAAATAAACCAATCATTTGTATCCTGCAGCCATTTCAAATATTATCAGCATATCAATTCATAAATATGCTAAACCCGACTAATATCAACTGTTTGACGTTTGACATTCACACCATAGAAATCTCAAAAACATCAAGAACATAGACAATATTCACAGGGCTGCCAATATAATCATCTCTTCGATCGTTCGACGTTCAAGAATACGTAAAATTGAAGGATTCGACAAAGTTGGTCGCGACGACGAGTAATTTTTGGTCGCTGCGAGGCGCATAACGAGTAACGTTTGATCGTTTGCTCGGGAATAGAGACCCAGGAGAGACATCTCTTGGCCTTTTACTGACACTCCCGTCAGAAGTAATTGCTTGATTCACAAAGGTAAGGAAACGCATGAATACACTGCATCTCAAGTCACATAGGTTCAATTCAATACAATACAAAACCCATAGATGGCGCCCTTATGGACTTATAGCATAAATTATCAATTTAAAGAACTTAATGCCCAAATATATTTATGGCGCGTATCCAATAATTGTCGCAACTGGGACTTGAACACAGAACCTCTCGTCTAACGCTATAAAAATTTGGAGTAAACCTTTGTTAGTGTTTAATTTTTTTTTGGCATGTGTTTCTTTTCTCCTAAAACAGTTTTGGAGAATGTTAGATTTTAAAAGATGATGAGAGATTAATTACATACCTTGAGCCAGTTCCGAGAACGTTTAGCGATCTCGTAGGTTGCGTCCTTTCCGTTAAGGGTCTTCACCATTAATCCCTCGCAGTTCCCGCGCACGCTCTCCTCCAGGAACTCCTGGATGCTCTCCGTCTTACTGCAGTCCAGGCTGGTGGCCATGTGCCACTCTCCTAGACAACAGACACAAACAAATCATTATACACACTCTCGCATTAAAGATGCAGTCATCATCATCTGTACATCGAAGGGTGGGATTTGTCCTTTCTCACAAATGTTCTCCACTGGCTGTGGTCCTTCGCTTTCAGTCGTCAGTCCTTCCCATAGACATCAGAATTCAATAGACCAGAAGATACAGACGAGGGGGTAAAACCAAACTATGAAGGGGGAAGAGGGGAAAGATGACTGTGATTCGTTATACAATCAATCTGACAGTAAATAGGCATCTCGCATTACAATATCACCATTTAGTTCTTAAAAGCAAAATCTGCTTTGAATGAATAGACCTTTTTACATGGGAGCGCGAATTGCTTGCCACGATAATAACATATTTGCTAAGGCAAAAAGGCTCGCCGCAAAAAGACTCGCCCCAATACACATAGCAATATTTTGTTGCCGTGTTTAGTTAAAACACTATTACAAATGTTTCATAATTTACTTACCCCTGTAACCAGCGACGTAAACACTGGAGAACCGCCCACATTCGCTATGTCTATATAATATGTACCTATAATATATAGCGCAAGCTGCCGTTTTTGGCGTGATATTTCGTAAAACGTATAGACGTTACTTTCGCGCTGGTCACTACAAGAATGATGACGTCACATATTTTAGATTCTCTCCCCTCCCCATGGAGCGAGCTGGCGCCAAGGCGGAGCTTATAGCCGGTTCCATGGGGAGGGGGAAATATTACGTTTTTATCACTTAGGGCAGGTCCAGATATATTCATATGTCCGTGGTCCTTCCTGTCCTGCTCCAAACCTCTTCCATGCAGTCTATCCAACTCTCCCTCAGTCCAACTCTGACCATTACTCGTTCCCACTGGAACACTCACAAACTCATAGCAAAGGTCAAGATGATTCTCCTATTTATTTCCTGGGTGCGTCTCATCTGACATCCAAAAGTAAATAAACCAATTCAAATGCATTTCATATGATCATCGGTTGAAAATGTGTTCATCGCACCTTCAACCTCTACGAAGTTCTCCCTGAGTAGTCTCCTTCTCTCTTCGAAAGGCTTCTTCACCAGAGACTCTCCATTGAAATAGAGCAAGTCGAACATGAAGAGGCAGACGGCGACCTTGATGTCAGCTTCGTTTGCGTCCTTCTTCTTGCGCGTTGACAGAACCTGCGAAAAGAAAAAAAAACAAATGTTTACACATTTTGCTGCAATGTACTTACCCCTTGCGAACGCAAGTGCTGCCATCTAGTGTATCTCTTTGTACAACTCAATCACAATACCTGATCACTACTGTAATACTGTTTGAATAATCCAGCATCATTCAAACCTCATAGTTATCAGGTATTGTGATTGAGTTGTACAAAGAGAAATAACAAAATACTTTTTTGCATGTATTTAAAATACGAAATACAAAATACTTTCAAGTCGTGTATTTGAAATACAAAATACAGTATTTTAACCATTTTTTAATTTCAAATACAAAATACATTGGGTTTTGGTAGAACCTTTGGTTGCAATAAATTGTCGTAAGTGCCCTTATCTAAGGGTGCGTTTCCATAGAAGCAATGAGGAGAGTGAAACAGAGGCGTGCAAAAATTGACCAATCATATTGCTCAAAAGACACATCTTATCTCCGCTCCACTTGTAAAGTTTTGTGGTATAGGACCCAGGTGTTAGATAATAATTTTTATTATTATAATAACACGACATTTGTATAGCGCAGTTTTGTGTTATTTCACTTCAAGTGCGCTCTACTTTAATTAACTTAAAAATAATCTAGTATTCAGTCAAATTATTCCTATAGTGCTTGATCTAATACTATGACACAAAAATGTACTAGGGCCAGTCAATAAGTAATGCATCCTATTTTTTTCTAATTTAATTTTAGAATAATAAAAAATACAATTACAGGGGTCGAAAAACACATTATTGACGATTAATTTGTTATTTTTCAATGTTATCTCCATCTATTTCCACAGCTTTGGTCCATCTTTTATCAAGGGCATGTAGCCCAGTGTTGTAAAAAGCAAGGTCATGGAGTGAGGTTTGTCTAGGTCTTGGAGGCGGATGACCAGGACACACTGAACCCCAGATTCCTACCCACCCCTTAACCTGTCAAAGGCCCGCAAATTCCAGGAAAAATACGGAAATTTCGTAACAAAACACGATTTTGAATTTTGAATTAAATGTTTTGTTGATTAATTTTGAGCTATTGTATATTTCATTGACTGAAATACGTTCCTAGAACAATAAACTACGCACCAAAACAACATTACTTGCGTTAATTACGTAAATTAATAGGTTTTATGATGTTTTAGTCGAGGAACACGCGTCAAAACTGACAGCTTCAATTTGCGCCAAAAATGACATTTCGATTCCACAGATAAAAATCATTTAAAAATAATCTGGTGTTGTCAGATGAATGAAACTTGTGGCTATATCATCAATGATGTTGGCGCAAGCGATTCTGACCTTGTTTTCATACAAATTCTGTACATAGAAGGGTCAAAATCGCGGTCAAACTTTTTTATTTTGAAATATTTTTTTCGCGCATGCGCAAAAGCTGCGCGCAAGTCCGCGGCTCCGGCCGTTTAGAGGTTAAACCCTTATCCTTCCCAGAACTCTACTCTCCTTCCTTTCCTAAAAAAAACCCTCCACACAGCATCCCCGAAGATGACATAGGCCCTGATGGAAATTATTTTCCTCAAGGCCTCCTGTGTGGAGCTCATGTAAAAAAAAAACGGTCATATCCAGAACACCATTGCCATAAATTTCCCCGCCGATCACACAGTTTTGATTTTTTTTGTCGTTCGTGAGTTTGTGTGATGCCATTCCATTGACTGCCTCTTTGATTCAAGTTAAAAAAACGAACCCATTTTTAGTCTCCGGTCACAATTTTTTCCAGAAACTAAGTGCGTGTTGTAAGGTCATTGTTTTGCTTGTTCCTTTATTCTGGCCGGTTAAGTTTCTTGGTAACCACCTTGCAAAACTTTTATTGAAAAATCGGTTGTCGAATAATCTTCATCACACTACCTTTACTGATGGAGAGAAAGCGACATCTGTAGTTATCTGGGGTCACCATGAATGAGTGTAGTCGCTGCAATCAACGGCCTGCGCCACTCCTCTTTGGCCGGCCGCAGATATCAGAATTTTTCATCCGATTGTCTGATCTGACAAAAAACGATTGGACGGCCGGCGCAGAAAGACGTGGCCTATTTTCATTACTCCGCGCTGGCCGTCCAATCCGGTACGACAATGGGTGTGGCCCCGGAATTATAACCAATCCGGTTTTCGTATCGATTTTTGTCTGATCCGATTTTTTGTCTGTTGTGTGCAGCCTGCCCTTTCCTGTGTTTGTCCTTCAGCATGGTTACAGTAACGAACACATCGTCTAGTAGTGCTGACGTCCACTGTTGTATCATGGTACACATTTTTCAGTCTTTCATGAATTTGAATTTTTGCGTTTCACCTTCTATAGTCAAGAATCAATCACAGAACGATATCTATTACGAACATCGATGTCGGCCATTTTGCAAGCGTCTGCAGTGCTGCCACCTGTTGACGCAAAAAGTTACTTCTCCAGCAGATTGTAGAAAAAGGTTTGAGGAAAGCAAATTCAAAATTTTCACTTAACTAACTTTATTTAAGTAGAAAAAAATAGGAGGCATTAGTTATTGACTGACCCTCGTACGATACAAAGCAATGACAAGTGTAATACAATATGATACAAATATGATAGAAAATGTACAATAACAGTGCTATTATAGCAAAGGACATGTTGCCAACTCTAAAAAATAACATACATAATAATATATATTGCTCTGGATTCTAGCGTTTTCAGTCTATGTATTTACTATATCAGTTTATTTATCATTATTATTATTAAGGTCGCTAAATGTATTTGAAAATGTATTTTGAAGTCGTAAGTATTTGAAATACAAATTACAAAATATCTCAGCATCAGGTAATTGAAATACCAATTACAAAATACATTTTTAGGAAGTAATTGAAATACAAATACAAAGTATGTATTTGTATTTCAATTACAAGTAATTCAAATACTGCCCAGCCCTGACCCCTCCCCACAACATTCAGCCTTCATAACAAGTATCTCTGTATGTATGAATGTGACTGAAGCAAGGAGTTCAGTTCACAATTGTTCAGTTCAACATACCACAATTGGGGATGCCATAGTCTTCACTGGCTCCAGACGGTTGGGAGCAGTTGGGGATACTCTTGTGCGGTATAACAGTGTTACTGTCGCCATAGACAATGTTTTACTAAAAAAAAAAAATTGTCAGGAGTTGGAGACTAACCTGGAAGGGGAGAATCTGCTTCTTCTCCTTATCCCAGGCGACGGCTTCGCAATCCAGCACGCAGCTCTGCACCGAGTCCTTCATGGTGCCCACCAGCCGGCCCAGTACGTCGGGGTACTTGGAGGTGTTGTTCTCCTGGTTGCGGCTGTAGATGGACGACTTGGCAACATCCGCCACCGTCACGCCGTCCACTTCTTTGGACGGGACGTGAATCTGCGCACGCTCTCCATCATACTTCCACTCGCATGTGAACTCCACGTTCTCAAATCTGGAAATAATTCATTTAACCACTCAGGCTAATTTGTTCGCTTTTGGGTATGGCTCATATGGTTCCATGCCAACTCAGAATGAAACCAACTCAGAAACACCTCAGAAAGGTCATAAATAGCTATGAAAAAATAATTTTAAAATAGCCGGTAACCCTAACCTAACTTAACCAATTTTTATATTTTTTTTATCATCACTCTTAATGACCTTTCTGAGGTGCTTCTGAGTTGGTTTCATTCTGAGTTGTTTGGTCACCGGCTCATATGGTCTCATAGAAATCATTGTGTTTCCCTTACTTTCATGGTAAGAAATACAATCTACACATTATAAGAAAGAGAAAAAAACCATGCTTTTTAATCAAATCTAGAAGTAAACCACAGAATGTATATCTGTATGAAACTCTAAAAACTGTACATATTTATAAATTGTTTTTTTTTTTATAAAACCTAAAAATATGGGATAAACGGTGAAATATAATAACAACTTTCTGTTAGGGTGACCCTACAGTTGATTCGCTAACAGTTAACCCCCCGAAATGATATATACTATAAAATTATATTTTTTTGTGTTTCATTTACTAATTTTAAATGTAAAATCGACTTCAAAAATACGTTAATAAGTTGGTATGAATATCAAACGAATTTATACACATTGTCGATTTTTTGTACTTATCCACTGGTATACACAGTATACAGGGTGTTAAGGGACGTACTTGACTTACTTTAACCAGTGATTCCTGACATTATTTGGAGTAAAAAATGTTAATGAAATTTTGGTCTCCGGTGACTTTTTTTGATGACTTTTTTTTTTTTTTCAAAATTTTTTTCTTCAAAATCAAAGAAAAAAAAAATTCTTCCGCAAGTCGTCACTGGTCACTCAGCCGGGTGTCTGACGAACCCCTTACCCCGCCTCCAACTGTTCAACAACTACCGTTTTTTTGTTTTTGTAGAAAAAAAAAAAAAAAAAAACATCAAAAATGTCACCGGAGACCAAAATTTCATTTACATTTTTTACTCCAAATAATGTCAGGAATCACTGGTTAAAGTAAGTCAAGTACGTCCCTTAACACCCTGTATAGAGAAGTGAATTTTTCCTCGATGCGTTTGAATGAAAATATGTTTCATACTTTTGTTATTTGGCGGTACATCCTCTCTGCACACCCCTTCAGGGACACTTAGTTATCTTTTGTGTAAGTAGGTATACTATATTTTCCCTAAACCGACTGCATATTGTATATAAGTAAACCGGGGGCCAAAAGTCGGCGGATCAACTGTCATGGAACCATCAGTAAGCAGTTTAAAATTTTTATTTTTAACTTTATGAGGAAAATCTCAAATTATAATATTTAATTAACCGGTGACAGGCCGGAGACGCGCCGGCGCGCGCGTCATATGCGCATGCGCGAGAAAATAATTCAAATATTTGAATAATATTTCCGCAAAAAACATTTGGTCTGCGATTTTGGCCCTTCTATGTACAGAATTTGAATGAAGAACAGTGTCAGAATCGCTTGCGCCATCATTACTCTCGGAGACGCTTAAAGTTTCATTCACCTTGCAACCCTGGAATATTTTTAAAACGATTTCGTCTATGACAATGCGCTGTCAGAATATGCCGCGATTATAACCGTCGCAATAAATGCGTGTTCTGCGAGTAAAACATCGTAAAACCTATTAATTTACGTAATAAATGCAAATAATGTTGTTTTGCTAGATAGTTTATTGTGTTGTGAACGTGTTTCAGTCAATAAAATATACAATAGCTCAAAATTAATCAACAAAACATTCAATTCAAAATTTAAAATCGTGTTTTGTTACGAAATTTCCGTATTTTTCCTGGAATTCCTGGTCTTTGACCGGTTAAATGAAGAGAATATTAGCGAAACTCAAATCGAAAATCTGGAGACAGAAAAATCAGAAAAAGATATTGGCACCTCTGGGACTCGAACCCAGGACCCTTTGCTTACATGGCAAGTGCTCTATCAACTGAGCTGCGGAACCTATATTCAATTCGGTCACTTTTCACTGTATCATGCTTCGACTGAGAACTACCAACATTATCTTCATTTTCTTAACGCACATATTATGGGCTACTATCTTTATATATGATTGCAAGATTCAACTGGAACTAAATGCTATCTAGATAGTGTTTGGAAATTTTTTTATCCATTTTATTATGATACAGTTAAAAAGTGACCAAATTGAATATAGATACCTTAGCTCAGTTGGTAGAGCACTTGTCATAAAAGCAAAGGGTCCTGGGTTCGAGTCCCAGAGGTGTCAAAATATTTTTCTGATTTTTCTGTCTCCAGATTTTTGATTGAATTTCGCTAATATTGTCTTCATTTAATTAAAGTTTAAAATATGTTTGCGTGTTAAGGCTCCGCAACCGGGCTTGAAAAGAAGAAGATGGAGAGATACGAAATTATGAATGTTAGAGGAGAGCGCTAACATTTACAGCAACAAAATCGATGCGAAAATTGCGAAAATATTTAATAAAACTAGACTCGTTTAAAATAGAGCAAAAATCTCGCGGGGAATGTCTTAAACAGCATTTAAAGAGACACTGTGATTTTTTTTCATGCATATAACTTGTAAAATAACTGAAACAAACTTGTTTATAATAATTTTTGGAGCTTACTTTACGATTTTTTTCTATCGAGGGAATTTTATATAATTTGCGTTTCGGCACAGGCAATGTCTAGATATTATCTTCAAGAATAACTTATATTTTTTTAAGAGCTTTAAAACTTAACGTGTTTAACCGGTTGTTTGCCGTTTGTCACCCGGTGGCCGCGGCACTTTGAAATGCAATTTTGACCCTTATGTATAAAGAAAGTGTATGAAGAACAAAGTCAGAAACGCTTGCTCTATTATCGTCCTTTACCATAGCGAAACCCGCAATGCGTCTAGTCACTCGGAATAATTTATATTTGATTTGCCGTAGTGCGGGATGTGAACAGTTTCTGCGCATGCGCGGGAAAAAAAATACGTTTTTTCTACTATTTTGACCCTTCTATGTACAAAATTTGTAAAGGAAGTGTCAGAATCGCTTGCGCCAACATTCCCTATGGGATGGGTAAAGATTTCATTCACCTTGTAACCACAGATTATTTAAAAATAATTTTTATCTGTGGGCATCTCGAAATGTCATTTTGGCTGCGTCACATTTATGAGTTCCTCGACTAAAACATCGCAAAACCTATCAATTTACGTAATTAACGCAAGTAATGTTATTTTGGTAGATAGTTTATTGTTCTAGGAATGTGTTTCGGTCAATAAAATATACGATGGATAAAAATTAATCCACAAAACATTCGATTCAAATTGAAGGTCGTGAAATTTCCGTGTTGTTCCTCCGCGCTCCAAGAGGTTAAGGGAGATTTGTAAGAAATCGGCAGTAATTCGGGTAGCAGGCCCTTAATATTCTGAGGGACGATTTTTGGAATGAGTGTTTATCGCCATGTGGCCAAAGTCAAAACCAAACGCCCAGAAATCTCTATCGCTAAGGGGGTTCTATCAAATGGACTGTCCATTTTGCACAGATTTGAGGATTTTTTGTAGTATTTTGGGGCTCCACACCGGAGAGCACTGCCAAATTCAACAGTGGGGCGATTCGTACAAGTACTTTGGATACATACATTGTTCCTTAAACTGGTTTTTGTGTGATCACTTGCTTGACAAGTATCGTTTGTTTAGTCGGACTCACCTCTGCAGCACCTCGTGAACTCCCTTGGTGGGATGGGCCAGCATGGGCTTGAGGGGCACCCCCGGAGTGAGGCGGCAGTGCTCCGGCAGGGCAGGGATCCCGTACTGCAGGATGATGGGGATAACCTTATCGTAGCTGGGGCACGAGCAGTATGTGGTCTTCAGGATGAGTGCCTGGCCATCCACTAATGCCTGGAATAGATAGTAAACGATGATGAGAAATTTAAAATATTGAAATTCTTTCTTGGATACGTACGAGAGTGCAATAAGTACCTGTGTTTGAAGACAGATGGCGTTGCTGAGCGAAGTTGACTTTACCGTCTACCAAACGACACCATACTAAATTTCAGACTGCTTCATGGGTTAGTTTTTATTTGGCAGCCAGTTGTATCGAACGTGTTTCTCGATAAAATGGAAAATCAACGAATTTAAAAGCGGTCGCACATCTATTTTTGATGGTTACCGAGGAAGTCATTGAAAGATCTGATCGCCGAACTGAAGTGCGCGAAGTAGCAGAGGCTGTACAAATGCTGTGGTTATTATCTGTTCTGACTTTAAGTTGCTTTATATTTACACCACGTTTATAAGTAAAGGAATGAACATGTAGTATAATACCTTGAACTGTTCGGACGTCAGCCCCTTGGCGGCATTGAGCACCTTGGGGGGCCACTCCTCCCCCTGGGTACTCAGCGGGGGTGTAGCGGTGCAGGCCTGTGCTATGGCCTGCAGCACCGACTGTTCTGCCAGCCCCACACGCAGCTTCCCGGCCAGGGACCTGAAGGTAATATTACAAGTAATTTTTACATGTTATACAGTGAAAATTGTTTATAAAATTCCCAATTAATAAGTCGGGTATGTCCCGTACGTCATACATAAGTCTGGTAATGTTATATTATTGTGAAAACAAGCTTATGGGTCTGAGTGGTTAAGGGGTTTTGTTTTCAGTACCTTGAAAGTTTGGTATGTATTTTATTACTAAGAGTAAACTATTGAGCACAAATGTTATGTCAGTTATAAACCACACAATACTTTTGTGAGGTTTCTTACACAAGAAAACACAAAAAGCTTTGTGTTTGTAGATATTTCATACACTAATAATAATAATCGGATGATTTATAGAGCTTCGTTTTTTTGAAAAATTACCTCAAGGACACTGTATCTATAAATCTGATTCAGCATTAAATTGTCATGCTAATTCTGACTTCAGTATTAAATGGTCGTGCTAATTCTGACTTCAGTTTTAAATTGTTATGCTAATTCTGACTGCAGTATTAAATTGTCATGCTAATTCTGACTTCAGTATTAAATTGTCATGCTAATTCTGACTTCAGTATTAAATGGTCGTGCTAATTATGACTTCAGTTTTAAATTGTTATGCTAATTCTGACTGCAGTATTAAATTGTCATGCTAATTCTGACTTCGGTATTAAATTATTTATTTATTTCAAGGCCATAAAATGGCTATTACAATCCGGTGATACATGGTACACAGGAGGGTAATTACGATGATAATAATGTACATTGTAACATATTAATTTTTGTGAGTTTAACTACGCGAGTAGGTACTGTTTAATTTAATTTATTTTTATTATTTAGTTTGACAGTCTGTCGACCCTGTCGACAGTGAAGTTGGTAGCTCGCGCCGGAAAGATGGCGGCGGACGTGAATTTGGGTTCCCTAACGGGACATCTTTTTATTTTTTGGTTCATGTAAGAAAGAGGCCTGCCTTATTTTTTGGATTGACGAAGGGGGGTGTCATTGGCGAAGGCGATGCAGTAGCATCAAGTTATTATGCCAGTGATTTGTCCGTGTCCATTGGTCTCACATTTGAGATACGGAGGCATTAATGGAAATGTGCCGGTCATGGTGGTCCGGATACTGAAGTCAATGTGACTTTTACATTTGGATTTGTCCCGATACGGGTTTCAGCGAAGACTGTCTGGTTGCGGAGGTCTTCGGATGTGGCTGGAAAGAGTGATTTACTATGCTCCACCATCCTGTCTGAAAAAGACAATAATAAATTTACCTCATGAGATATCTGGATTCAGAATGTCGACATGCCACCAACATGGCTTGTATCTTGTCCACTTTCTTGGCCATTGAAGCGTGACCTGCCAAGCACAGAAACATTCCAATTTATTAATTATTATGTACATGTGAAATCTAAGAGCAAACTTTGCTTGAAACTGGGTTTAGAAGAGTCCCATTTTGTAAGAGGGAGGAAACATAGGGAAATAATTCCATAGCCAAGCTGCTGCACAGAAGCATCCATAGAAGCATAACATTCTCACATGGCAAACGTCAAAGTGTACAAATGTAGGGCGCGCATTGGCCGTGTTTTTCCAACTGTTCACTAGTGGCGAAGAGATTAATGATGCTACTTCCTCAGAGCATCTTCCATCAAAATACCAGTAGAACAAGGACAGCATTCCCAACTGACGCTAGGCTTGCTGAAAAAGTATTGATATTTTTAATTCAATATATCGATATTTTTAGCTGATATATTTTGATCCGATATATCGATACAAAATATCCAATATCGAAAATTGTATCAAAAATGATATTTTTAAAAATTTATGTATTGAAAGTCACTATAATCCAAAACCGTATAGGAACGAATGGAAAAAATAACTGAATTGGGTTATGACATCTGGCGGTTGAAATTTTAACTATTAATAGCTTACAAATCTATTGTCTTTGCATTATTATTTGTGATCAGTGATCACTAATACTATCTCATGTGTGTAGGTACGTACATAGAAATGTATGCTATTTTTCGCCATTTTTTTCTAAGCCACTCCTATGTGTTGGTTCCCAATTGTCTATGATTATTGACTATACCTTGTTCCAAACACGAAGTCCTTTTTGACAGATTGTCTCAGCTTACATTGTAACGTAATTATTTTCATGGTAGTTATTCAGTCGGTTCTTGCTCAGAATGAGTATTATTAATTTCGGCGTGCCGTTGGAACGACTGAGAACAAATTCAAGTTGCCTGGACGTTGCTCGATTGTTTTAAAGAAAAAACTGTTATAAGGGCCACGTCATGACATAACAATGGATTAGTCAGAAGTTTGATTTGTAAGGAGTTTTGATACTCGTAAATGATTGTGTAAATTTGCAATATTATGCGACTACACCTTCAAATTAGTGCTGTGAAGAAATATTGCTTGACGCTCGTAATGACGCGGCAAACAACCCACCGAGAAATAGCCATCGGGATTTACTGATCACAGCTTGATAAATTGATGTTTTGGTCGGGCGTGTTTTACAGCCACGTACAATCCAATATCACCGAGGACAACTTTGATGAAGATTGCAGGCGCTTCTTAAATGACATCAACAGTCTAGAACTGGGGGTTATATCCTTTCAATGCTCAGAGCTGGTCGTCGGACGCATTGTGATCAGCGGGCCTCTGTGGGTGGACTGGAATCTCGGCTGCTTCACGTTGTCATGGGCTTGCGAAGCGGCAGCTCTGGGGCTCTTCTCCAGCTATCTGGAGCCCTTGTCGCTGAAGTTGGAAGAGGTGCGCCATGCGCCATATTAACTATCGCAAGCTATGAATGATCATTTGGAGTGGATTCTACTAAAATAACTGAAATATCTCTCTCTCTCTACATTTTTTTGAGTTTACAAAGGTATTTATGTGGATTGTTTTTGCTTGTCAATAATAACAAGTACATTTTGTTTAATTTGAGTTCTTTTATTTACATCAGATAGTAGCTTTCTTTTTATACCACGCAGGACCCTGAAATGATGATGAGAGCTTATGCATACGGAATTTCTTTGCTAACGGAGCAAAGGTACGTGTCAACATATAAGTTAGAAGACAGCTTTTTAGTTTTTGATATTTTTGTAATTATTACCTAATAAAAATGAATACTGATAAAAATACCTTAATTTTTATTGAGATTTTTGTACATTAAAAAAAGCACATTGTGTATAAAAATTACTATTGATAATATTGAGTTGAATACATTATTATTTTAAAAATGCAAAATCTCTTGAAAATTTGACCGATATATCGATATTTTTTCCTCGATATATCGACGTCGATATTGATATTTTAATAAATATCGATACATCGAAATTTTTTTTCACTTTCGACATCCCTAACTGACGCCTGTGCTCTAAAGATTGCAATCTGTTAAGATAAGGGAATCCATCAAATGGACCGCCCGTTTCTGCACAGAGTTCAAGTTTTTTAAGGTATTTTGGAGCTAGAGAGCAGAGGTGGCGATTTGTACAGTGTCGGCAATAGTGTATTATCTGCAATATTCAGTACAGTATGCCCAGCTTCTGAGCGACTGTCATGGTCTGTTCGTAACTCAGACACCTAGATGTTGTATCACATCATACCTGACATCTGCGCAATGTCCTTGAGCTTATCGAAGACGCCCCTGATGGTCAGCGGGGCGGGCTGGAACATGACCCGCTGGTTGGACTTGGACTGCTCGGCCACTAGGCCAAGGTCTCCCATGGAGTTGCAGTCGGCCTTCACCTGCGCCATGGTGCGCCCCGTGCACTGGGCGATGGCCTTCATCAGAGTCGTCTCTGCGATGCCTGGAATTTGACCAAATGTCTTATTAAGTATTATATAATGTGTTGCAGAAAACTCCATTAAGTTTCTGCGATGCCTGGACAAAGCCCTTATTATGTATTTTATAATGTCTTGCAGGAAACTCCAAACAGTTGGGTTGCGAGCGGATATGCCCCATATGCGAACGTAGTGATAAGTCTTCTTGCGAACAGGGGCATCAAAGCTAAAAGTTGCTGTGTACAGGGGTGCTTACTAGTATCGAAACATAATGTAGAATGATAAAAATCATACAAACAAGAAAAGATAGCAGTTCACAATGGAGTGCTAATACCAATTCTGATGTATGGAAGTGTGGCATGGAACTGACAGAGGAAGAATGAAAGTAGACTGAATGCTGTAGGAATGAGACCCCTGAAGATTGTGAGAGGTAAAACCATTTTTGACCGTATTACGAATGTGGGGTTCCAGAAAGAGTTAATATAAGGCTGATAAGCGTAATGAGAAAGATTAAGAAATGGATGCTTGGATTGTTTAAACTTGTGAAGTAGATGAACGCAGAAAGAGAATATATGACACAAAAGGCGTTTGTAAGGTCTGTCTTAAAATTCTCATTAATAAACTTTTGAAACTCGGCCTTAATGGAAACCTTTTATCTTGGTTTAAGAGTTACTTACTTAGGCGTCAGCTAATTGTCTGTATTAATGATCACTTATCCTACATGTCGAAGCCACCAGTAGCGTACCCCAGGGTTCGCATCTTGGTCCTTTACTTTTTAATTTATTCATTAACGACGTAACAAACATATTCACCCGTGTTCTCATTCTAATGTTCGCTGATGATATGAAGATTTTAAGAATTATTGATAATATCAAGGACTGTCTGACACTTCAATCTAATATTAATAGCTTTTATGATTGGTGTCTTATCAACAAATTAACTCTTAATGTAAAAAAATGTCAACTTATGAGATTCCACAGAAAAAAAACCCATTGTTGTTCACCTACTTTCTCAATAATCACATATTATTATCTGTTGATGAAATAAGAGACCTTGGTATAACCTTTGACACTAAATTAACATTCATTAAACATATTAATAATATAACCAGTAAAGCAATGCAAATGTTAGGATTTGTCTTACGGATTTCAAAGGATTTTAAAAATTTAAAAACTGTCAAATTACTTTACACTTCACTTGTTAGAAGCCAACTAGAATTTAACTCCACCATTTGGAATCCTTACTACAGTGTACATGAGAATTCTCTTGAGCGAGTCCAACATAAATTTTTACGTTATATTAATTTTAAATTGGGAATATTCATCGAAAACATTAATTATCCCTCTCTGTTACAATTATTGGGACTCGATACATTAAAAGAAAGAAGAATTTGTTCAGACCTATTTTATTTATTTAAAATCGTTACCAACCTGTTGAACTCCCCTGAACTTCTTTCACTAATAAGTTTCCATGTACCTAGTCGATCAGTTCGTTTCAAATTACCTTATCATTGCAACAATACAGGATCTAACGCTGAACGCAATTCCATAATGAATCGCCTGCATGTACTTGGAAATAAATATGTTTTGGATGAATCTATAAACATTGCTAGACATACAAACACTACTTAATTAACACTACTTAACTTAGAAACACAACCTCATACAAACACTACTTAATTAAAACTGTCTGTCAGCGCTTCTCAGTTTGACTATAATCAAACACAGATTTAAAGTATTCATTTCTTAATACATAATATCTGGGATTTATAATATGTTGTATTGTATTTATATTAACCTACTCTTTGTACTTTTTTATGTCGATACTACAATTTTTATTGTTCTCCTTTATGAATTTTATATTTTTCTTTTTCTTTATCTATGTATATTCTGTATTCATATGTAAAATAATTGTAATTCTTTTGTAAAAGCCGCTATAATCGGCGTTAATAAATAAAAAAAGAAAATGGTAGAAGGGGTCAGGTAACCCGAGGAAGATACGGCGCAACCAAGAAAATCAAATACTCAAATCAGGTCATGTTATGAGTCTGAATAGCAGAAAAATAAATATGTAAGAGTGTAAATGAGAGTTGTGGAGTAGTGCATCCTTTCTGTCTACTCCTTCTGTGAAACAGCTTGATGGTAGGTTAGTTAGAAAGATTTAAAAATCTTACCCAATTCAACACTTTCGTAGGCCGGCGCCAATCGATTCAAACAGAGGTACACACTAGGTAGAAAATCACACGGAGTAAGCACCAAAACTGAACGTAGGAAGTTGCTCAAAATTTCCACTATCTTCAACCGAGCTGATATGGCCTCGATCTTCTCCAAAGTCTTGGACAGAGCCAAGTAAGGAACCTTCTCATCCTTGGACCAGATTGCATCGTCAATTGGATGGTATTTTAGCTTTGCTGGATCGTAATCATTGCCCGAAGTTTTTGTTTCTTTTTTTGTTTGGCTGCCATCTTTCTGTTCATCAGTTTTCTTTACGCTAGTAAAGAAAGAATTAAATGCCTTTTTCGGTTGTGATGGCGATTCTTTTACATTCTTTTTATCGTTAGGTGATTCTTTCACATTCTTTTTATCTTTAGATGATCCTTTTACATTCTTTTTATCTTTAGGCGATTCATTTACATTTTTTTTAACTTTAGACGATTCTTTTACATTATTTTTATCTTTAGGTGATTCTTTCACATTTTTTTCATCTTTCGGTGATTTTTTATCGTCCTTCTCCTCTGTTGAGCTATCTTTATCAGAATCTTCGCATTTTTCTTCAGAGCAGTCCATTTTCTCAGCACTTTCTTCGTCGCTACTAGAAATTGCATTATTTTTAGGATTAGATTTATTTTTCTTGCTAACTTCAACATTTTCTTCATCACTACTAGACACTGTATTATTTTTGGATTCTTTTTTCTTGCTAACATCAATGTCTTCTTCATCACTACTAGAAATTGCATTCTTTCTAGCATTAGATTTTTTTTTCTTACTAACTCCTATGTCTTCTTCACTTTCACTCGATGAAATAACTTTTTCTTCTTTGGGAGGGATTGCGTTCTTAATATTTAAATCTTTTTCAGTCTTCTTTTCTGCAGATTTTGTTTCAAACGTTTGTTCTTTTTTTAAACTTTTTGGTGTTGATTCTTTTTTTGAACTTTTGGGTGTTTTCTTTTCAGCAGATTTTTTTTTACCGTTAGATCCTTTTTTTAAATTTTTAGGTGTCTTTTTTTCGGCTAATTTCACTTGTTTCTCGCTTTCTTTTGTTTTCTTTGCAACCGGAGATTTTTCAACTTCATCCCCACCAATGCCTTCTTCAATGTTCTCTTTCGAGGAATCTTGGCATTCTTTTTTAACTTCTGCGTCGGTTTGTTCTGTTTCTCGTACATCTGTTGACGCTCTTTTCTCTGGAGGAGAGTTGGAATCACCATCGCTACTGTCGATTCTAAGTCTCTTTGAACCTTTCTAAAAATATATAAAAAAATAATATTGATGAAAATAATATTATAGAAGAAGTGAGCATTGCTCACGAAACATGTTGGTTTTGTAAACAAGAAAAGTGGTAAAAACAAAGTAATTTATTAATTTAAATTAAAATAATATTGTTTGAAATCAATGACATTACAATACATCTAGCTCCATTAATGTCTCACAAAATTAATAGAATATGTGGCATGTAACGAACACTCTTATGTTTCCAGTAAATTCTAAACATTGTTCATGTTTGACAAAGAAAGACATTTAAAGAATGTCTATATGAATCTAAACAGATATAAGGCCAGGAGGGGTTTTCATATTTAAAAGTCGCAACAAATACTACATACATTTTACACCATGGGTGTGATTGAGATGACATGAGATGCTTATTCGCTTACACTAAGAAGCTTTATGAGACGACCCTACCAGTAGGTTGTCCTTATACTTACTATATTTGCTATCTCGCTTTCTCAAATGGCGCTTAAAATTTTCAGAAAACAATCGAAATAATCGCTTTATTTATAATAAGTAATTTACATGTATTTTACAAATGAAATGATATTCCTTGGCTTTTATTAGTGTTAGGCGTGTAATGAAAAGACTTATCATAACCGGTGAGGCATTTTGACACTCATTTACATAATTTGGTTAAGACCTTGTGTGTAGTGTGACAGTTTAGTACGAAAACCACTAAATCGAAGTACGACAATTACCTTGTCTTTCGCTTGCCACTTTTGAGATCTCTACAACATATAGTTTGTAATGTCATTGTTTCACATTACGGGGATAAATTCCCCAGGGGTAATTAGCAGTGGCGGTTCTTCACAGGGGGACAATGGGGACAGTCCCCACCAGTTACACCCGAAACTTACTAAAGGCAATTTTCTTTGTCTTCACCAAAATGAACGAATTCTTTAAACATAAAAGTAATTAACACTGCAGAAATAAAATACAAAAAATTATTCCGGATGATTTTAATAAGACCCGATGAGCGTACAGTGAATAATGTACAGTGCATGAGAACAGTGGGTTTTTTTCTAGAATCTACTGCGCACTTAGGGGACAATCCGAGCTGTCCCCATAGTTCTTTCCTTGCGTTGTTTCGCGATCGTATGCAACTCCCCATAGGCGTTATGGTTCTTTCCTTGCGTTGTTTCACGATCGTATGTAACCGCACATGCGCACTTGTATGTGAATTCAAATACCGTGGGGACAATTCTTTGGATCCCCACTGAACCATTTGTTAGCATAGTTACCGGCGGGAATCGCTCGAGTTCAAATTAAGTTTGATAATAATCTTGCAAGAAAAAGCTTTATTTATTATGCTATATTGTAAATTGGTATATATCTGTGGACATTTTACATTATTTTGTGCTTGGATATCCGATTAGTATGATTAGACCATCAAAAATTTTTTTTGAGAAATTTTATATTATATTCTACGGGTGGTGAATGCATTACACATATTTCTCCAATGGAATTCGCTCTACATCTTCAAACATACCAATCACTCGTTTAATTATAATAAGACATGAAACAGCATCTCCATGTCAAAACTTACCAACTTAATTTTCAATGGAGAACAACTATCTTCATCTTCCAATTTTACTTCCTTTTTTGGCGTTAGTTGTTTATCCTCAGAAACCTTTTCTTTCGTAGGAATGATAACAGGTTTTACTGGAGTCTTTGAAAAGAACGACATTATACTTTTTTGCGCCATGATTGGATTCAAAAGTAATCTCGGATTTCTTTCACAAATAGTAAACAAATTAACCTGAAAATAAACAAAATTATTTATAATTTTCATAATGAATTAGTAATTACTATCATTATTTATCAATCCAAAACTTCCTTGATTCATATTTTAGTAATTATAGGAAATGTAACGAAATAAAACTGCCTAGTTTCTCAATATCGTC
This sequence comes from Limnephilus rhombicus, assembly GCA_929108145.2. Lineage (NCBI taxonomy): Eukaryota > Metazoa > Arthropoda > Insecta > Trichoptera > Limnephilidae > Limnephilus > Limnephilus rhombicus. The sequence goes on along the minus strand of OV815297.1, from coordinate 12,395,457 downwards.
GACTAGTAACGTTTAGGTTATGTTGATATAAACATTATTTTACTTACCGAATAGTTCCGGTATGCAGAATTAAAGGCAAACCTTACAAATTTAGACATAAAATGCACAATTTCATCGTGTTTTGGTGGCTAAATACTAATAATTCGCAACACACCTATATTCCTGTTTTGACAAACTGTCATGCAAGGAAATGGCGCCAAAACAAGTAAAATGCCAAACCATAAATAAACCAATGTTGCCAGTACAACGGTTTTATTAGGGATGGTACAATCACGTCATTCAGGTCTTTTGTCGGTACCTACCAATAATTGAACCATCTCCGCACACAATATTTTGTATTTTATTAATTTATTGATTGTGCAACAGATCCCACACATCCTCCAAACAGCATCTTCAACTGTACCCGTCTCAGAACAGACATGGTCTAGTGAGGCGGGTTACTTACTTGTTTGTATATGATAATGTTATAGGTATCAATAAACGCCCGGGTTTCCAGCAATTTAAAAAAAATGACGAAGACTTCTGTTTGGAGCTTATATTAAAAAAAAATCTTACAACTAAACTAAAATGGTGATTTTCACACAACCCCGACCAAATATTAACTAGTAACGATTTAGTTGGTTTATGTGGCATACGTATACTTTACCGCATATACTTTTATTTTAAATGTGGCTAGAATATCTTTTTTAACCACTGGAGCGCTTTTTGCCATAATATTATGGCACCATTTAAAATACCTCCGATTGCTTTGCTGCCAGTTTTAGGCAAAATTTTCGTAGATGCATAAAATTTATTTTTTCAATTTTGCCATATTAAAATTCGGAGGTATGATTTTTTTAATGTCGGCGGAAAATATTCAAAATGGTCACCCAAAAATCACGAGCAATCGGAGGAAAAAGTTAAAAATCGTGCTGTCGCTCGAGTGGTAAATAAGTCTATGTATATCTTTAGATTGCAATCTTTAGAGCACACCCGTCGGGTGGGAATGCTATCCTTACCCTTATGTTCCGAGGAACTAGCATCATTGAATCCCTTCGGCACCGGTGCATAGTCGGGAAACACGCTAAACGCGTGCCCAACATTTGTACACGGTTGACATTTGTCACATGAGAACGGGTCGTTTCTTCGACTCGTTCTTGTGTTCAACAGCTCGGCTGTGGAATGATTTGCCGGCCTCTGTGTTTCCTCCTTCCTACAACATGGGTCTCTTCAAGACCAATGTTCATTCCTTCCTCTCCTCAAAAAGACTCTTCACACAGCATCCCAGATGACATAGGCCCGAGGGAAATTATTTTCCTCAGGGCCTCCTGTGTGGAGTTAATGTAAAAAAAAGATGTCTATTGTATTTTTTTAACCTTAGCTCCACACAGGAGGCCCTGAGGAAATAATTCCACTCATTAATTTTTACATTCATAAAAAAAATCCCCTAGGCCCTACGTCATCTTTGGGGTGTGGAGGGTATTTTTAAAAAGGAAGGAGAGGAAGTTCTAGGAAGGAAAAAGGTGTGAGGGGTGGATAGGAATATGGGGGTCAAAGTGTCCAGGAATGACGGACGTATGAATCCATCCCTCCCACAGTGCAATGCGATGGGTAGAGTGATCTAATCTACACCTCTCCCACTGGAGAAGTCTAGGGTAGGTCTCTCTCGATCATTCTCTCCCGATCCGTCCTACCACGCAGTTGTTGGGCAAACGCATTTTCCGCCAAGACGTAGACAAACCTCACCCCGTGAACCCGGGCAATTTATTTTAAAAATCTAAATATTTTGACTTGAACAACTCTATCTCTCTCTGGTTTCAATCCTGGGATTGGTTTGCAGCAATTTCCTATATTCGTCTCTTCCACTCTTCCCTGTCTTGTGCGGCTCTTTTGAAGTCTGAAGCAGCGCACGTCCACCCTCCAGGTACTCTCGACGTGGGCGTCCCCTAGAGTTTGTCCCCTCGGTCATACCCTCCATTATGGCATGCAAGAGGCCTTCTTGTCGTATTACATGGCCGATCCATCTTGGACGCCTTTCGGACAAGGTCCTGAGCAGGTGTCTTCCTCTCTCCAGGAAATTCCTAACAGTCTTCTATAGGACCACATTTCAAAAGCCTCTAGTCTCCGTTTATCTCTTTCGGATAGGCACCATGTTTCGCAGCCGTACACCAAGATACTCCATACATATGTCTTGATGAGGAGTATTCTCAGTTTTAGGTCTACGTCTATATTATTCGATTCTATTATTAATTCTAACAACTACTTACTTCCAAGATAGTTTTTTTAAGCTTGGGTCGATAAGGACTTTTACTTTCCATACGAGGATAACAAAAACTTTATTTTTAATGATTTTATTTATGATAAAATACAGACAGTGGTGCACACAAATACTATAGGCACTAATAATAAATATATTACATGTAATTAATAGGTAACAAATATTTTGTTTGCGGACATTTTTATAATTCTGTTTAGGCGTAAAATAAAAATAGTGATGATTTTGTAATGTAACTTTTTGAAGTGAAAACTTTTTTAGAACCGTTTTGATTTGAAACTCGATGAAAAGAAAAACAGCGACATCAAAAAAAGACAAATAATATTGTCTTCATTTAATTAAATATTACAATTTGAGGTTTTACTCATAAACTTTAAAAAAATATATTCATCCTGGACGTAGAAAATTCAAAAGATGTCGCATATTAAAAATAAAGTGGATAAAAATGTATCCAGACACTATCTAGATAGCATTGAGTTCGGGTTTGAATCTTGCAATCATAAATAAAGATAGCAAACACGCCAAACACGTGCCCAACAATTGTACACGGTTGACATTTGTCACTTGAGAACGGGTAGTTTCTTCGACTCGTTCTTGTGTTCAACAGCTCGGCTGTGGAATGATTTGCCGGCCTCTGTGTTTCCTCCTTCCTACAACATGGGTCTCTTCAAGACCAATGTCCATTCCTTCCTCTCCTCAAAAAGACCCTCCACACAGCATCTGAGATGACATAGGCCCTGAGGGAAATCATTTTCCCCAGGGCCTCTTGTGTGGAGTTAATGTAAAAAAGCACCCCATTGTGGACTGCTAGCTTCGCTTCTTTCTTTTTCTTCGCTTCGCCAACGGCGATCAGTCCTCCATAAATGCGGAGTTACCTGCATTTACCCTTCTTCCAATATCTCTATCAGACTCCCCATCTCTCGTAAATATACTTCCCAAATACATAAACTTATCCACTGTCATTTTTGGGTAACTATTACAAAATATACCTATTATTATTTTATTATTAAAAAAAATGTCTTTGGAGATGCTATGTGAAGGGTCATTTTAGAGAAAGGAAATAGTGGAAGGAAAAAGGCATGATAGGTGGTCAGGACTCTCTGTGTTAGTGTGTCCAGGAGAGATAGACGGATGAAACTTTCCCTCCCACTGCGATGTGAGGAAATGGGTCGAGGGGTTCCTGCTGGAGAGGTTAAATGGTCTCCTTCAACCAGTCCTTTCCAGCTCGCCACGTAGTACGTGGGCAAATGTTTCCGCTGCTACTTTGAAAAATCACATCCCACGAACTCAGGCATCCCTGCTAAGTCACCAAACTTAGCGATCCACTTGGGATTACTTATAGCAGAGGTGTTGTTTATCCAATAAATAATTCCCTGGGCGGCGGTACCCACACTCGCCTCCTAAATTGAGACTTTTGCTTCATTCACATTCATACGTCGATTCATGTAAAGGTACCCTTAACACGGCCCGACTCAAGTATTTGATTCCCTTGATCGTGTACTCCCTTGAATGCAGCCCTACTGCTCCCTGTGGCCAGTTTTAAATGTGCGGTCCGTCAATTTTTTATTTATTTATTGAAGTGGAAACTTCTTTAGCACCGTTGTGATTTGACAAACACATCCATCTGTATGTTTTAGCCTGCGAGAGAATGAGATAGTATTTTTTTTACATTTACTCCACACAGGAGGCCCTGAGGAAAATAATTTCCCTCGGGGCCTATGTCATCTGGGATTCTGTGTGGAGAGTCTTTTTGAGGAGAGGAAGGAATGAACATTGGTCTTGAAGAGACCCATGTTGTAGGAAGGGAGAAACACAGAGGCTGGCAAATCATTCCACAGCCGAGCTGTTGAACACAAGAACCAGTCGAAGAAACGACCCGTTCTCATGTGACAAATGTCAACCGTGTACAAATGTTGGGCACGCGTTTGGCGTGTTTCCCGACTATGCACCGGTGCCGAAGGGATCAATGACGCTGGTTCCTCGGAGCATCTGCCATTGTAATACCGGTAGAACAAGGATAGCATTCCCACCCGACGCCTGTGTTCTAAAGATTGCAATCCATCTGTTAAGATGGGAGAATCTATTAAGTGGACCGCCCGTTTCTGCACTGAGTCGAGGGTATTTATTATGTATTTTGGAGCTCCAGACCAGAGGTGGCTGCCAAAATCATATAGTCGGTCTCCTCTTTGTGCGCTTCATCGTATTCTCCCCGTTGTCTACTTTTTAGTTTTCTTCTATCTTTCGCTCCCCCCCCTTGAGTTTTTTCTGTATCCGCCACTGGTTATTTGTGCAGGGTTAGCAGTTGTGTACTATTAAAGTATCTGCGGGCCCCGTACAGTACGCCCAGTGACTCTATCGACCCATTGGATGGATTCATTCATTCGTCTCTACACACCCACCACTCACATAATTTTCCTTCCCAGAACTTCCTATACTTCCCTTCCTTAAAAAGACCCTCCACACAGCATCCCCTAAGATGACATAGGCCCTGAGGGAAATTATTTTCATCTGGGTCTTCTGTATGGAGCTAATGTAAAAAAAGCAATGTCGGCTGGATAGAAACGATATAATGTTTTTGTCCCCAAATGTGTTTATTTATTTGAAGTTTTTCAGACGTTTATCAAGCCTTCCCTCAGTCTTCCTCCAGGCTCCAGGTCGCATTCTATGGGGTACCCACTTGGTCATGATTGCCGGTGGCCTGCAAGGGCGGATCCAGCTTTGGCGACAGGGGGGGGATCACATAGCGTCAGGGGGGGGGGTCACATAGTCGTGGTCAAGTCACAAGAAGTTAAAATATCTTTTTTTTTTGATAATAATAGATACAAGTAAAAAGTAGGTCCACCTAGGTCCTGGACCCAGCCCAGGGGGGGGGGGTCATGACTCCCATGACCCCCCCCCCCCCCCCTGGATCCGCCCTTGGTGTCCTGTTTTCTGGCCTTCTCTCCACATTACCAGTGCCCAGAACTTTAAATTACAATTTGTACAAATTATCTTTTCGTGTAGAAAAATGTAATGTTATTTTTTTAAATGCCACCGTGCACCACCGCAGTTATTACAAATTAATTTTTGATTATCTGCTTTCAAAACATATTATAAAACCATTTTTATTAACATTTTTTTTATTAGAATTAAGCTATTATTTATTAAATGCATTATTTACAAGAAAAACCTACTTAAATCTAATTATCTAATAGGGCTATTAAATTGATAAATAAAATTAACTTATTTACATAAACGCCATTAAAAAGTGTGTGTTTTTAAAAGCGTCACAAAAAATAATTTTTATTATTCTAGTCATGCCCGAATCAAAATGTCGGACTGTCAAACCACTGCCATATTTTCGGCTGCGTTTTGTCCACTTCGTACTCTTCGCACTTTTGTCCTGTGATCCTGTAATTTAAAAAAAATAACAAGCATTTAAAAGATAGAACGGGAAAAGCTCTCATTATAAAATAAAGTACAATAGTAGGAATTTATAAGTCGATTCCGCAATGGGGACATATTGGGATCCAAACATTTTGTCCCAAATAAGTGGCTGTCCCAAATAAGCGAAGCTTAACGGGAGGAAAAAAACATTTATTGAGTTTTTAAATAATTTTACTAGCTGACCCGGCAACGCGTAGCTGTGACATGAAATCGAAACACGACGCCATCTACTGGATGGTTACCCAACCTAGATAACCAAGTTTTGTGTCGATAAATTAACTCACACCGCCATGTGTTAGAAACTTATGGAACTTAAAAATAATTACAAAGCATTGTCCCATAACAAATATTAATTTGATCGACCACCACAACACAGGCATGTGCCTAGAATGGTGATCAAAAATCCCCAATTCATGTAACGAACAATTCAAAGAATAAAGAAACTTAAAAAAAAAAATAATAATAAATATTGAGGTCAATAATCGACATATAAACTATCCCATCTTTTAAGTTGGACCAAATTATACACAGTAAGCCGAATTTCATCAAAATTGGTTAAGTAGTTTATCTCGAACAAACATCGTGAAGCGAGATTTATTTATATATAAAGATGCATTAGTGCGAGTACATAATATATTACATGTATTCGAGTTTCTCAAATGTGGTTATAAACTCTATTAAATTTTTGAAAAAATATTTAGGTAATTACAGAAAAGAAATTATTTCTTTGTACAATTTTTATTCAAACTTAATATAATACTTAGTTTTAACTACCTTTAACGTTTAAAAAATCAAAACATGTTTCGTAAGCAAAGCTTACTTCATGGTGGTTTACTTTAAGTTGCCCTGATGAAGTGATTATTGCTTAAGAGGGCCAGAGAAATCTAGAAATATGTCATTTTTAAATCAGATTTCAGACGTATTGACTCTTTTCCACAAAATATTATAAATTGATTTCGAAAGATTGTTATTTTATCTAGGAAACGCATGTTTTAAATTTTGAGAAAAAATTATTATTTTTAGTATAATAAGGTTATTTATACCATATGTTATTGGCAGATTTGTTAAATTTTCAAAAAAGATTTTGTATTATACGACACCCATTTCAAATCAAACAATCATGCAGTAAAATAAATCAATACATTTTCTGGCAAACGCGAATTTTAATTTGAGTTTAAATAAAATCATTAAAAAATATATGCGTACATGTGTTTGTATATTTATTTGCGCACTTACAAACTAATAAAATAAATAAATAAATAAGTCCGGAAAGCAAGAGGTCCTGGGTTCGAGTCCCAGAGGTGTCAATATGTTTTTCTGATTTTTCTGTTTCCAGATTTTCGATTGAGGTTCGCTTATATTGTCTTCGTTTATTTAAATAAATAAGTGTTTATTCCAGTATGTGGGGAGGAGAGTGCAATCCCACACATTCCATAAGGGTAATATACACATAAATGTACAAAGTATTTGAAAGGAAAAAAAGAAAAAGAAGGTGGATATGAATGAACACGAAACAAAAAAAAGATAATAAGCTAATAGTAGTAAAAGGAAAAACAAAAGAAATAATAATATTAAGCTTTCAGGATTCTGTGAGCACGTAAGGAGCCAGTATTTTTCTCCAGTGTGCATCAATACTGGATGATGGACTGAGGCGGGCTTCCATGACGAGGATGTTTCCAGAGCTGGTTATCCTTTCCCTAATTCCTGCCACCCTGGATCTAATAAGGGCTGCAAAGCCAGGAATTCGCCCCTCCGTGAACATCCGGGAAGCGCTGCAATATCTGGGGAGACCAAACATTATGCGGAAGGCGTTGTTATACTGAACCCGAAGTCTTTCTATACTACTCTTCTTGTAGTTTGCCCAGAGTTCACACGTATACAGTGTTGCGCAGAAGGAAAGGAAGAGCGTCCTTTTTACAGCAGTACTGCAAAGGCGGAATCTTCTACTGAGCATGTTAGCTTTTACACTGAGAGCTCTTCTTTGCCTATCGATGTCGTCATCGTCCATCAGATTACTGGTGATTATGTGTCCAAGGTATTTAGTTCCTTCAGTCACCTGCAGGTTCACACCATTCAGGGTAGCTGGAGGAATATTTTTTGGTCCTTGTCCATATCTTACGACCAGTAGAGCCGTTTTAGTGGGGTTGTATTGCATGTTTGTTTCTTCAGCAAACTCTTCGCAGATCTTTAAAAGAATACGTAGGCCCCTTATGGATGGTGCCATCAATACCATGTCGTCCGCATAACTGATGTTGTTCAGAAACTGTCCTCCAATTTGGCAGCCTACCCCTGCATTGTTTAGCCTGTCGGTGAGTTCGTCCATGTACAGGTTGAACAATATCGGGGACATGCATCCTCCCTGTCTAACGCCGCTCTTCAGGAGGAAAGGTTCGGAGAGTCCATCTTTCCACCTTACTAAGTTTTCCTGCTGTCTATGCCACGAGTCGAGGATATGTATCACCGCCGGTGATATGCCTCTTTCCCTTAGTTTACCCCATAGTAGAGGGTGAGAAACCCTGTCGAAGGCCTTGCTCAGATCTAGAAAACATGCGTACGTGGTGGTCTTTTTATTCCTGTAGTATTCCAGGGTTCTTTTCACAGTAAATATAGCAGTATCGGTAGACGTTTGCTTTTTGAAGCCCATTTGGTTGTCCTTAGTTTCCAAGATGGGACCGATCTGGTTTAGTAGTAGACGTTCGAATAATCGTGCGATGGTGGTGGCAATTGAAATCGGTCTGTAGCTACCCTGGGAGGTAGAGTCCAACGATTTTGATTTGAGAATGGGAGTTATTATTGTTCTTGTCATGTCAGTTGGTAGGTATCCCTTCTTTAAGATGTCGGTAAACAGACTCGCCAGCAGTTGAAGAATTGGTCCTCCAGCGTGTTTGATGTGTTCGATACTCAATCCGTCGTGACCTGCTGATTTTCCAGCTTTCATGTATCTCAGGGCGGTGTTGACCATGTCTGCTGTGATCAAAAGGCCACTGTCTTCATTTAGGATAGGACTAGGTGGTGGTTTGCTTGCAGTGTTCGGTGAGGTCGGAGTAGAGATGGAGAAGTGATCTGCAAAAATGTTAGCAATTGCTTTAGTGTTTGTTTCTCCATTTATGTTGCACGGAATTTTACATTTCACGTTGCAGTGTTTATTTGTCTTCAGCCAAAACTGTTTGAAATCACGACTATGTAAATCTCCTGCTATTTTGTCCATTTGAATTTGCTCACAGTCGTTTTGGCATTTTTTCAGTGCTAGTTTGAACGCAGCACGCTTTAATTTTCGTTCATCCGCAATTGAGCCCTCATGAGGCCTGCCATTTTCAATCCATATCATCATTGCACGTCTTGATTCTATGTATTTTTGTGCGACAAAATCATTCCATCCACAGATTTGTTTACGTCGTTGCAATCTTCGTTTACGATTGTTAAATACTGCAATCGCGGCGCTTCGCAGGGCCTCTATAATACGTATATACAGTGTCTTAATGTTAGCTCGAGCAGGGTTGTCACTTCTCTCGTACCGCGTAAGACCTTGTTTAATTTTTTGTAGAAAAACTTGTGAGGTTCGAGTATAACTATGGATATCGCGTTAATTTTTGGGATTCCAAGATGCACGGTCGGTTTCTATACATGCATAAATTTCGGTTTTCGGTATTCCTTCTGTTTGTAAGGTCAATTCGAGAGGCCTGTGATCGGTCCAGTCCACGTCGTAGTGTATTTTCATATCTGAAATCTGTTTGAAGATATTTTTTATCACCAAACAGTGGTCTAACCACCTGGTGGTGTGATGCGCGTCACTGATGTACGTGTAAGAGTTTTCTGGTAATATTACGGTATCAGCGCATGTAAGATCATATTCTTGGCAGAAAGATTTCAGTTCATTTCCGAAGAGTGAGTCCGGATGTGCATTGAAATCTCCGATGATTACGGAGTTGGTGTAATCTTTTTCGTCAATAATTGCTTGCAAGGCCGCAAGACAGTTAACGTACTCTTCGAAGTGATCTGTTGTGCAAGTTGGCATGTACACGGTGAAAGGCCTAATTCAATGCCCGCCATGCGGCAATTATTCAACGGGATCGTGGCAGCCCTGAGACATTGCCTGTATAATACACCCACTCCTCCGTGTGGCCGGCCGACTAACGGGCCCATCGATATATCAATTGCAGAAGTTCCCAAGCTATTGTAATCTGGATGTATATGGGATAAGAACTCTAAATCCGACGGGAGTAGCCACGTTTCTTGAATTAGAACAATATCATGTGTATCGCACAGATCATAAATGAATTTTTCTGAACTGCGGACGGATCTGCAATTCACCGATATGATCTTTAAATTATTATTATGCATTTTGGTTAATGTTCTGTGTGCGTGATTCTTTGAATCTTCGGAAAACAATTCCCTCCGGCCATAATTCTTCCACTAGGTATTTTTTACTTCGTTTGCTTTTACCACAAGTTTAAAAGAGTTAAATGGAGTTTCGTGGAAAGGCTTTATTAATTCTACTTTGAACCCATCCAAGCCGTTACTTTTTAGGTAAGAAGTTACGTCGTGCTCCGTCGTATTAGTCGCAAATCTCGATACGTATACTGATGCGATTATATCCGCAGATTTTAATGCAATTGATTGCGCTTTGCCTCTCATATTGTGAATGCGTTTCTTATGCACAACGATTTTGAAGCCGCTCTGGTCGGTGGTCACTGGTTGCGACCCCTGCGTGGAACCCCGCTGCTGGTTTACGTCGACGTTCTCCGTATCGGTAGTAGGTCGTAACGTCGACGTTCACCGTATCGGTAGTAATAATATGTTTCAGATTTTTTTTAACGTTCTTATTTATCTTAGACATTATTGAAAAATGATAAATACTTATGATCAAAAAATAATTACAAAAAGTGCATAATTTAATAGTTTTATCATCACGCCTTTCAGCATTTTTGAATGCAGTATAAATTAAAGCAAATTTGGAATGAAATAAAATCGATATTGAGTTATAATTTTAAAAAGCTGGTACGGATAATAATTAATATTTCTCATTGGAACCGCCCTGTACGATCGTAAGAAAAACTTTCGACGAAATGTGAATTTTCGGCCGCTGGATGGATAAACGCTCTTAAGAAACTTGGTAGGAATTTATTAAGACCCTAATAAGAATATTGACAGTTGGATGCTGGATAGAAAGTTGTATAGTTTACCTGGTGCGTCTGGCGCACTTGACGATGGGGTGCTCCCTCTTGAAGCACTGCGGCCCGAGGATAGAGAAGAAGGTGGCACCGATCTGCGAGGACACGAGGGTGTTGGTCCTCTTCAGGCAGCGGTAGAAGGCGCTGTCACAGGAGCAGTGGGATCTAACACAAACATTTCTTTCATTTATGTATTTATTCAAAGCTCCGAGCGTTTTTTCATGTACGTAGTACAACTTTAACATGATAAATAATTTAGAAAAATAAGAAAGAAATAAGAAATAAAAATAAAATAATATTCGATAAAAAAATACAAGAAACAAAAATGAAAAAAATGCAATGATCAGAATGGTTTTGTATTTTGCCTTGTTGTTTATTCTGAGTTTTCAGTTGTACAAGTTCACAACATAGAGTTTAGAATTTTTATTAAAAAAAATTAAGTCAGATATCATTTCGATTTTCACGGCCAAAAGCATTATTGTGGTTTGTTTTGGGGGATTATGCCGTGTTGCGTTACCTCGTTCTTTAGCCTGCCTTTGTCCGAAACGTTGGTGATTTTTTTCATGTATTTATTTTTAAATTATGTTTTTTCTACATTAGCTCCACACAGGATTCCCTGAGGAAAATTATTCCTATCTTTGGGGATGCTGTGTGGAGGGTCTTTTTAGGAAAGGAAGGAGGAGAGGAAGTTCTGGGAAGGAAAGGGGTATGAGGGATAGGTGGGTAGTAGCTTGTGTCGCTCTCCACAGAGAGAAAAAAATGGCCTTATATAAACGCCCGGGGTCTCAAAAGTTTCGTAAGATCTGTGCTATTCGAAAACGTAAAAATAAATGAAATTAATGTTCACTATTATAGCCCCCTAAAATGGCCGGAAGTTTAGAAGATAAAATAGATTTCGTCATTTGGAAAAAAAAATAAAACAAAGGGTTCATATTTTATATTTTATTTCATGTACCAAACTTATTTTTCATTCCAGAACTACAGTACAAAGTACCCAAAAAAAAATTTTTTTTTAAACATGTGTGATGTGTTGGTTAAAAATATAATAGGGGAAAATAACCCCTTTTCTGAATAAAAGCAGAATTCTTGTTGACTTACTGGTATTCATAAACTTTAACTTTTTTTTTTTCATTTTTGTCAGTTATACGCATTTTTTAACAATAAACAAACGTTAAAAGGTTAAATTACTGAAAAAAAAAATATTAAAAATTAAAAAAAAAATGGTTATTGGTTTGTTTTCTGATTTTCAATGCATTTTAACGGAAAAAAATTAAATGCAGTTCTCATTTTCTTAGACGCAACTTTTGAGACCCCGGGCGTATCTGAATTCAAAAGTTGAAATAATTGACACACCCTAATGGGTAGGAATCTGGGGGTCAGTGTGTCCTGGAGTGACGGACGTATGAATCCATCCGTCCCACTGCGGTGCAAGGCGATATTTCGAGAGAGTACGGCTGGAGAAGTCAGAGGGACTCCCTCAACCGGTCTCTCTCGATCCGGCCTGCCACGCAGCAGGTGGTCAGACGTATCCGCCGCCAAGATCCGGACAAACCTCACCCCATGAACCCGGGCACCTCTGCTAAGTCACCAAACGTAGCGTACCACTTGGGGTGACCTATGTGGCAGAGGTGTTGGTTATTCAATAAATGGTTCCCGGAACGGTGGTACCCATACCCGTTTCCCAAATTGTATTGTAAATTATTTCACGTGTTTTGTATTAGGATTACACAAAGCTATAATAGACATTAAAAAAATGAATCCATGACCAAATTCTGACCACGAATTTTGTAATTTATTTATGATTCTTTATTATCAGTATTATAAATAAAGAAAGGGTTTGTTTACCTGGTGAATAGTCCGGTGTTGGTCAGGCCATAGTCCGACTCTCCCGCCAGGATGTAAAGCCGACAGGAGTCGTGTCTCCGGCAGCAGTTGTCCGTCATGAAGAACAGTCCCACCTCCGCGGACTGGGCCTCCGCCACGTGGCCGTCTCCACACCACAGAGTCCCTGGGATATATATCCTCAATCAAAACCAAACAAATAAATATATAGGTACTAAGGACTACCCAATACTCCTCACAAATAAAATAAAAAACTTCACCTTGATTGTTAAACTTACAAATAGTGCCAAAAGGCTCTAAACTCGATAAATTTCTACGAAAATTATCGAGTTTAGAAAAATTAGACGAAAGTAAACCGTAATTAACTCTTCCTCCGAAATTAAATATCTCGGTGTGATCATTGATCAAAACCTGAAATGGAATAATCACATTTCAGAGCTAGTGAAGAGAATAAGGAAATGTATATATATATTTGTTAGGTTAAGAAATATTTTAAATGTAAAAATAATGAAAAATGTGTACTATGCCCTTGTTCATTCTTTACTTATCTACGGAATTATAGGTTGGGGAGGCTCTTACAAAAAAAATCTAAACTCAGTAAAAGTTTCGCAAAGAATCATAATTAAAGTAATATTAAAAAAACAATCTACCTTCTCAACAGAATCACTTTTTAAATTATTTCCAGTACCAAATGTCGATGACATTTTCAAGCAAGCTTCCATTATAAAAATGTGTAAAGAAAAAAATAACACAGAATATCAAGAATTTTACAAACTAATGAGAAATGGAAACCAATTTATTACACCTAATTTTAAAACAACTCAAATGCAAAATCATTATATTTTCCAAGCCATAAAAAACTATAATAACCTCCCCTCTGAATTACGCTGCATCATCAACCAATCAGAACAAATAAATAAAATAAAACAATTTTTCAAAAAAACTTACAGTAAAAAGTAAATATTTTATACAAAACAGATTATAACTTACAACGCAAGTAAGAATCGTGGCTCCCTTATCAGGCACAAGAGCCCCTCTTTTCTGATAAGGTATACATGACCAGAAAAGACCTTTAATTTAATAAATTGTAAAATATATGTGTATATAATATGAAACTCATATTTTTTATATTACAATAAAAAAAAAATAAATCTATTCAATGCCTCCACCATACTAATAAACAGGCTGACCTGGATAGATGGCGGTGACCTTAATCTTGAAGGCGTCCCCCATTGAGTCCGCCACCTCCGACAGCAGGCCTGTTAGGAAGCCCCGGTCCGAGTCCAACGAGCCCCTGTCTCCTGTGCCCCCCACCCATTGTGTCAAGGGATCTGTCAGTCCTTTCAGAAGACTTCGCCCAAAGGCTCCTGCGAAAATAACCATGATCAACAAACAAAAAAAATAAATATTATAAAAAAAAAATCCTTAATGTCAGTATCATAAAACTCTTTCAATTTGGGAGGCGGAAATGGGTACCGCCGCCCCGGGAACCTTTACTGGATAACCAATACCTCTGCAATAGGTCACCCCAAGTGGTTCGCTACGTTTGGTGATTTAGCAGGGGTGCCCGGGTTCATGGGGTGAGGTTTGTCTAGGTGTTGGAGGCGGATGACCAAGACACACTGAACCCCAGATTTCTACCCACCCCTTAAACCCTTTTCCTTCCCAGAACTCTCCTCTCCTTCCTTTTTCTAAAAAAACCCTTCACACAGCATCTCCAAAGATGAAATAGGCCCTGAGGAAAATTATTTTCCTCAGCGCCTCCTGTGTGGAGCTCATGTAAAAAAAAAAACAAAAATGGTGATTGATATTATATAGGTAATAGGATAATTATCTTCAAATGTAAATTTTAGGCATTACTGAATATTATTTGTTTACCTAAATTATAGATTATGTCTTTGTTAGGTGTAGTGAGGTGTTATGGCTGGTCCTCCATATTATTACAGAGCAAGAGTTAGTTGATAACTGGCCGCGTGACGACCAATTGCTGTACAGATTCAACCCTACTGATTAATTCTTGGCTCTGCCATTGACGAAAACAAGAACAGAGCCATGAACGCCACATCGCGCAGATCTTTCGTTTGGGGGATGTTTATTACCCCCTTGATAGTTAAAGGGGTTACCATGCAATTATCAAAAGATCTCAATTGTCCTGCACACTGATTTGTGACCACATCAAATGAGACATCGAAATAAACAGTTGGCCTTAAAAATATATATAAATAACTTGGTAACGAATGAAAAAACCCACCAAGCCCGCCATTTTCTTCTTTACTCCTCAGCCTGAGAGTCTCCAGAGCGGTGTTCTGGTCCTGCATTCGCTTGAGGATGTCCCTCAGACCCTTGGGGATAATCCTCTCAGCCAAGGACTCCAGGACTCCCTCCGTCAGCTTCTGAATGGATCCAAAGAACCCAGAGATGGCTTCGGGCTCAGGCTGGAACATAAAATTATATTATATTTGAGGCAGGTTGAAAGGATAGTCTCTATTAACGCCCTGGTGAAAGAACACCGATGCATGATATATGATACTTTCAATAAAAGGCCTCCTCATGCGTGAGAAAGCTCCTACAAAAAGAAAATTACATATTAAAGACAGTTACTTTGGACAATGCGGTAGAAAGCTCTCACAAAAAGGAAATTACATATTATAGACAGTTACTTTGGACAATGCGGTAGAAAGCTCTCACATAAAGGAAATTACATATTATAGACAGTTACTTTGGACAATGCGGGAGAAAGCTCTTACAAAAAGGAAATTACATATTATAGACAGTTACTTTGGACAATGCGGTAGAAAGCTCTCACATAAAGGAAATCACATATTATAGACAGTTACTTTGGACAATACGGTAGAAAGCTCTCACAAAAAGGAAATTACATATTAAAGACAGTTACTTTGGACAATGCGGTAGAAAGCTCTCACATAAAGGAAATTACATATTATAGACAGTTACTTTGGACAATGCGGGAGAAAGCTCTTACAAAAAGAAAATTACATATTATAGACAGTTACTTTGGACAATGCGGTAGAAAGCTCTCACATAAAGGAAATTACATATTATAGACAGTTAATTTGGATAATACGGTAGAAAGCTCTTACAAAAAGGAAATTACATATTATAGACAGTTACTTTGGACAATGCGGTAGAAAGCTCTCACAAAAAGGAAATTACATATTATATACAGTTTCTTTGGACAATGCGGGAGAAAGCTCTTACAAAAAGGAAATTACATATTATAGACAGTTACTTTGGACAATGCGGTAGAAAGCTCTCACAAAAAGGAAATTACATATTATATACAGTTACTTTGGACAATGCGGGAGAAAGCTCTTACAAAAAGGAAATTACATATTATAGACAGTTACTTTGGACAATGCGGTAGAAAGCTCTCACAAAAAGGAAATTACATATTATATACAGTTACTTTGGACAATGCGGGAGAAAGCTCTTACAAAAAGGAAATTACATATTATAGACAGTTGCTTTGGACAATGCGGTAGAAAGCTCTCACAAAAAGGAAATTACATATTATATACAGTTACTTTGGACAATACGGTAGAAAGCTCTCACAAAAAGGAAATTACATACTATAGACAGTTACTTTGGACAATGCGGGAGAAAGCTCTTACAAAAAGGAAATTACATATTATAGACAGTTGCTTTGGACAACGCGGGAGAAAGCTCTTACAAAAAGGAAATTACATATTATAGACAGTTGCTTTGGACAATGCGGGAGGAAGCTCTTACAAAAAGGAAATTACATATTATAGACAGTTGCTTTGGACAATGCAGGAGAAAGCTCTTACAAAAAGGAAATTACATATTATAGACAGTTGCTTTGGACAATGCGGGAGGAAGCTCTTACAAAAAGGAAAAACCAACTGGTGCAGAGACAGCAGAAGATATAGCGAAAGAAAAGGACAATTTTCGAAATTAGATGTAGACGGTTTTTTCTTATTTCGAATGTAGTGTTAAAAATTTCAACAAGAACTATTTTTTTTACAATAGCTCCACGAAGGAGGCTCCGAGGAAAATAATTTCCGCCCATATGGTCTTTGGGGATGCTGTGTGGGGGGTATTTTAAGGGAAAGGAAGAAGAGGATGATCTGAGAAAGAAAAAGCTGTGAAATTAGTAAAAATCTCAAATAATCTTCTCAATTTGGGAGACAGGTATGGGTAACGCCGCCTCGGAAACCATTTGTGGCGACACATCATTATCTTTTCGCCAACAAAAAGAATACACGATAACTATTGGATAACCAACACCTCTGCCATAGGTCACCCCAAGTGGTACGCTACGTTTGGTGAATTGGCAGGGGTGCCTGGATTCATGGGGTGAGGTTTGTCCGGATCTTGACGGCGGATGCACCTGCCCACCAGCTACATGACAGGCCGGATCGGGAGAGAATGATTGAGGGAGTCTCTTTGACTTCTCCTTGACATGGCCTTGCACCGCGCTCGTCGGAGAGATGGATTCATACTTCCGTCACTCCTGGACACATTGACCCCCAGATTCCTACCCATTCCTAATTTTTAACCCTTTTCCTTACCAAAACTTCCTTTCCTAAAAAGACCCTCCACGCAGCAAGGTGTGGTGCTAAAACATCGTTAGTTTACCCAAGCTTATTTTTCTGAATGCTTAGTTATAAATAGGCCGCTTGCGTCACATTTAAAAAAAAAATCCGGTTTAGGCAAATATTCTAAGACATTCCGTTTTTTTTTTCGTATTTTTGAAAATCCGGCGATTTTTTGAAAATGTCCACCCGAAAAATCAGACCATTTTTTATAAACCGGAGAGGCGGGACATAATTTTATGGGTGCGAAAAAACAATAATTACATAGCCGAAAATAATTTAAAAAAAAAATAACGTTTTCCACACGAATGGCACAGGAAAATAACGAGGCATACCAAAAATATTACATCTCATAAATATTTTTTTCCTTGATCCATCTTATTGATCATTAATCATTATGATGTTCAACGTCTATATATGACTAAATCCATTGTAATATACTTGTACTTGTAGATTATAATTATAAGAATATTATAAAATTTGATTTTGTTTAAATCAGCACCACACCATTACACCTCTGAAACAGGTACAGAAGGAATAAAATGTACGGGTTCTCTTCGTAACAGCTGTCAAAACGTCAAACCAAGTGATAAGTTCGCAGAGAATAAACAATAAAGCTAGTGAATGTTAAATGTCAAATTCAAAAATTCGCCTGAAATCAAAGTGTTGCCATATAAAAAATTATCAGTGTGGAATTTTATAAAATTAATTATTATAAGCAATAATTATCAGCCTGAAACACTCATCCACATTGAAAAATCTTCCGAGAAAAGATACATGACGCCAACGGGACTTCAACCCGTGCCCTTCTATATATGACTAAATCTATTGTAATATACTAGTACTTGTAGATTATAATAATAATTATATTTTAATATTAAACCAGCGTTTTATACAAGAAATAATATCGGTAATTTTTTTGAGAAATACTAAAGATAAAGACCATAAATTGACTAATTCCGGAATATATAAACTCAAATGCAATGATTGTCTCTCATTTTATATTGGAAAAACAACTCGTAATTTTGAAATCAGAATCAAAGAACATTTAAGGTGTCTTAATAATAATAATTTTTCTGAGTTCGCTAACCATATCATTGAAAATAACCACAGTTTTGAAAAAAACACAGGGATAAATATTCTTCATATTAATCATAAAGGAAAACGTTTAGATAACTTAGAAGCTTTGGAAATTAAAAAATCCCTTAAAAATAATGAATCTATTATCAACAAACAAAAAATATTGTCATATAGCCCAATCATGGAGTTGTTCCCCTACCCACCCACTCTACACTAATACCTACCCACCCAATCTACATTATTAACTAACAACGGCTCCACCCCTCCCACAATAAAACATTGTTCTAAACTGTCAAATTAGTATAAGCTTTCCCTGACGAAGGAACGTTTGTTCCGAAACCGGTCGGATTTGCACATCATATAAGTAGTTTATACAAAGTTATATTGTTTCATTTTTCTATAATAATAATTGTTTTCAGGTGGAAAAAATATAATAAGCAGTAATTGTTGAATGAAACACTAGTATATATTGAATCATTTGGCGGGTATAAGATAAGCCGCCATAGCTCAATTGGGAGAGCAGCTGACCGGCAACCAGAAGGGCACGGGTTCAAGTCCCGTTGGCGTCATGTATCTTTTCTCGGAAGATTTTTCAATGTGTATGAGTGTTTCAGGCTGATAATTATTGCTTATAATAATTGTTACCCTTTGTGCTATGCATAAAAATCTTGTCTTAAACGTTAGTTTAACAATTAAAAATAATAATTTATAAAATTAATTATCGGAGACAGGACATTTTCATGTAGTGACGTCACGAGCCCAAATAACGGATTTATTTATTTAAAAAGAAACTGTACATTTCTAAATTTTTTTACCAACACTTTCGTAATCTTAGTAAAAAATCTATTGAAAAATCTATGAAGATGTCTACTTCAGTACGCTTCATCTTATTATATAGTCGGCACATTTGAGTCGGAGGGCTAAAATATAGATATTATATTATATTTATATGCATTCAGGTTAAGCATGCTACGTCGCACAGTGTATCGTATCATACAAGCTAGACGGAAAAAATCTAAAACATCAATCAAATCATCAATCTAAAAAATCAATCAATTTTTTTTTATAAGGAGTAGGTACATCTAAATTACCATTTGTACAAATGGCTTACAAAATTATTCATTTTTGGTCATGTACCTACAGTATATACCATGCTATCATAAAAATACACATTTTAGGATTAAATTAAACCCACCCCTGCTTTTAATTTTTTTTACTGAGCTTTTCAAGTTCAAATATTATTATATTTCAAGTTAAGGTGGTACACAATCCTAATAATTTTTGTTTGCTTAAAACACACATTTTAATCATTTCCGGCGAATTCGTAAATATAATAACTTTTTTTTTCCAACAGAATACTGGGGATGTAAGTTCTTTGTATTTAAGGTTAATTTCGGGAGTGCGACATGGCGACACATTTTAAATATTAGTAACACGTTCTTCAGAATTAATTAAAATGAACGCGTTTGTTTACACGCTTTCTTTTCTTACGTCGCACAATGGGGTGGATGACCCCGAAAGATGACATCAAATCAGTGGTTGCAATTGCATCAAACCTTTTTCGATTTTTAGTTCCGTATAGACATGTTAATAAAAATATGAGAAAAAAAATTTCGAAAGGTCACACACGTTTAGTACAAAAATATAAAATTGAAAAATATAAGATAAATTAAATCAGTCATAATGCTCACTTCATTTCGCAAGCTATTTATTAACAGTTATTAACAGAATAGATCGTCCTTATCGTCTTGTGACAATAAATTATCGTCATCACTGCTTTGTTCAACTACCGAATCATTCCCTGTAGTCGTATTAGGGTCTGATATCTTTAGCATTTGCAGTACTTCTTTTGGAATTGTTTTCCCTGTCCTTTTGTTTCTGATTTCAATATCATAGTTTTTTTGACGTTTCGTACGCTCCGATGACATATCAAACGACAGCGTGGGTCGACCTCTTTTTGTTTTTAGTATTTCTGGAAAAGATTTGCAATTCTTAGATATAATAGTCCTTTCAAGCCATTATTTATTATTTAATATTAAGGTATCATTGTTTCTGCGACACTTCAACCATCTGATTTTCAATTTACAATTTATTCCATTAAAAACGTTATTTTTGATTCAGGTGACAAAGTGTATCTAAGATATTTTTTCAGGAATTTTACTTTATCATCAAAGTTCTTAACGCTAGAATTCTTCATAATCACATATAACTCGAATCTCGTCCTAACCGCTTCAGAAATTGCATCTAAAACAAAACACACTAATAGATAAAACTAGAACCAAAAACTGGGCGTACTGTACAGGGCCCGCAGATACTTTAATAGTACACAACTGCTAACCCTGTACAAATAGCAAGTGCGCCCCACGGTTGAATTTGGCAGCCACCTCTGGTCTGGAGCTCCAAAATACCTGAAAAATACCCTCGACTCTGTGCAGAAACGGGCGGTCCGTTTGATAGATTCTCCCATCTTAACAGACGGATTGCAATCTTTAGAGCACAGGCGTCGGGTGGGAATGCTATCCTTGTTCTACCGGTATTACAATGGAAGATGCTCCGAGGAACTAGCATCATTGATCCCTTCGGCACCGGTGCATAGTCGGGAAACACTTTATCATCAAATTTCTTAACGCCAGAGTTCTTTATAATCATATGTAACTCGAATCTCGTACGAACCACTTCAGAAAGTGCATCTAAAACAAAACACTTTGATTATAAGACTAGAACCGTTTTTCATGAAAACTGGTAGTCCTCACATTCAGGTATTATAATTAATAAAATGGTGCGTAAAAGCAACTTCTTACACTTTAGTCTAGTAGTTAAGATATTAAAGTACACAAAAAAATTAAAATATGACGGAATCTTGTGGAACTTTTAACTATTTGCCTCGATATTTAATATATTCACAAAAAAATATTTCATTCAAATAGGTCTTTGTTTACATTAAAAATTTTGACATGTTGTGTAAGGTTTTCAAAAACTACTATAATATAATAAAAGTAAAATTATTTATGCATTAAACCGCTTACTCGTTAATACGGAAAACTTTTTATCCAAACAGTTAGATTTAGCTTTATTATTACGAAAAGTGAGTATTTATGTCGGGGGAGACCAAAAAACATGCAAAAAATATGCATTTAACATTTTAATTTTGTTCAAATTAATTGACTAGCGCGTTAACGCCATGTTTATTCATCGTTTTTATTTTAACATTTCATCAATGCTGCCAATCATAGAAAAAGTATTTTTGCGTAAAACAAAGTGAATGCATCATTGACAAGTTTGTACCAGTATTTATAACAGTAGAACATGGAAAGAAATGTATTAAAATAATTACACAAACCCGCTAGACAAACCCTGCGTAGCCAAACAAACCATTCAAAACCTGGGATGTTTTTTAAAAGCATGATGAAAAGCGAGTTTATTTTAGAGAATTTATTTTATAAGATTGGTACTTCCGACAAATGTCATATTTGATTGTCTATTAGTTAAAAAAGGAACATTCCGTATTATCCGTGCATCAAACTTCGACAACACGAACGTTCCGTGTTATCCGCGAGGTGGACTAACTGCATATTTACCAAAGTAAATACCACCAGACATCGTATTCATGTTGAATTGGATCTAAACACTTGGTAGATTTCGCTTTTTTTAAACTTGAAAGGTATCGAAATTTACGCGACTGCAAAAACTGACACGGTCACAAAGTTCAAGTTCAAACTGATCTCTTTCTGTCAGTATTGCGATAAGGGCGACACGCTTCGGGGGAATTATGAAACATTTAATGAACTTCAAAACTAGCATACTTGTTTCATTCTAAAGAACACTCTTGACTTTCTGAATTTCGGCCAACGCGGTCCATAGAGCTACCCCATTGTGTTCGTTAAGATTCCCACATTATTTGTCTTCTACTTCTTTTCTTTGATAGGGCAAATTCTAGAGTAGTTCTGTCCAATACACGGGTCACACGTCGCAATTTGTATGCACGGATTCTTTACTTACTTCGTTAAGATTCTGAATATATTTTAGGGTATATTAAAATACTATATCACATTTCCCGAAGTCTTTTTTTCCCCGTCAAACTAAGCAAACGCTTCATGTAACGAACTTAACGATCTTGTAAGTGGTGACTGTAATGTACCAAAATAAGCTTGTTGCAGGTTTGCGTGGGAAAATATCGAATCTAATTTGAATAAAAAAATAGTTCAAGTACGCCCCACGGTTGAATTTGGCAGCCATCTCTGGTCTGGAGCTCCAAAATACCTGAAAAATACCCTCGACTCTGTGCAGAAACGGGCGGTCCGTTTGATAGATTCTCCCATCTTAACAGACGGATTGCAATCTTTAGAGCACAGGCGTTGGGTGGGAATGCTATCCTTGTTCTACCGGTATTACAATGGAAGATGCTCCGAGGAACTAGCATCATTGATCCCTTCGGCACCGGTGCATAGTCGGGAAACAGGCCAAACGCGTGCCCAACATTTGTACACGGTTGACATTTGTCACATGAGAACGGGTCGTTTCTTCGACTCGTTCTTGTGTTCAACAGCTCGGCTGTGGAATGATTTGCCGGCCTCTGTGTTTCCTCCTTCCTACAACATGAGTCTCTTCAAGACCAATGTTCATTCCTTCCACTCCTCAAAAAGACCCTCCACACAGCATCCCAGATGACATAGGCCCTGAGGGAAATTATTTTCCTCAGGGCCTCCTGTGTGGAGTTAATGTAAAAAAAAAAAAAATAAGTTACTCTATTTAAAAAAATTAATTTTTTCCTGCGATTTTGATATATTACGTACTCTTCGAAATAAATTCTCGATAAGTTAGAAATATAATATATTTTTAGGAAACATAAAAACACTCAAGTAATATTATAAATAATTATTAAAAAAATATTCAATAATTATCGTGCGATTTTGATGTACCTACACTCCGAAAGAAAAATCTGGAATAGTTAGAAATTAAAATTTTTAAGCCACATGAAAAATACAAAAGTTAAATATTAATTTAAAAAATCTGGATGATCAATTCTGGAGAACCGATATGTAACGTCTTAAACTCAATAAGTAACCTAAAACCTGCCTAGAAATCCTTTGTATTAAAAAGCTTTGTATTTACCTACCTGTAAAATGACAAAATAAGCGTCGATTCTGATTTGAACAGAAAATTAATTTTTACATTTTCACAGCACAGTATTTTCGTTATTTATTTTTGGGGTGTTATGCCATGTTGCGCTACCTCCTTCCTTAGCCAACGTTTCGATGCCGGATCTGCCGGATCTACCCTAATGATGGACAATGCAACGCTATCCGAAACGTTGGCTAAAGAAGGAGGTAGCGTAACACGACTAATCATCCCAAACGAAAAAAGACAATTAATTGCTTTATTTAAAAAAAAAATTATCGCGCGATTTTGATGTACTCTCCGAAAAAATTCTCTAAAATTTAGAAATTTTATATTTTTAAACAACATGAAAAATACACAAGTTAAATATAATTTTTTTTAAATATGGATGATTCATATTAAAGTTTTAGAAAAAAAACACATTACATACTTTTCAATGTAGTCTTAATTATTTTTAAACCGAAACAAAACACTTTAACTTCATAAACAACCTTAAAAGGGCGAGAATCGAATAGAAGCAACTGAACAATACATTTACTAATTTATCTTTGGGGCTCTCAATCCGTGCATTAATTAACCCAAATAAAAATGCATTTGTCACACGGACTATTTGATAATACCCCCATGACGGCATCGTTTGAATTCTAAAGTGATTTATTTCCTTTTTTTTACATTAACTCCACACAGGAGGCCTTGAGGAAAATAATTTCCCTCAGGGCCTATGTCATCTGAGATGCTGTGTGGAGGGTCTTTTTGAGGAGAGGAAGGAATGAAAATTGGTCTTGAAGAGACCCATGTTGTAGGAAGGAGGAAACAGAGGCCGGCAAATCATTCCACAGCCGAGCTGTTGAATATAAGAAAGAGTCGAAGAAACGACCCGTTCTCATGTGACAAATGTCAACCGTGTACAAATGTTGGGCACGCGTTTGGCGTGTTTCCCGTCTATGCACCGGTGCCGTAGGGATCAATGACGCTAGTTCCTCAGAGCATCTTTCATTGTAATACCGGTAGAACAAGGATAACATTCCTACCCGACGCCTGTGCTCTAAAGATAGCAATCCGTCTGTTAAGATGGGAGAATCTATCAAACGGATCGCCCGTTTCTGCACAGAGTCGAGGGTATTTTTCAGGTATATTGGAGCTCCAGACCAGAGGTGGGTGCCAAATTAAACCGTGGGGCGCACTTGTGATTTGTACAGGGTTAGCAGTTGTGTACTATTAAAGTATCTGCGGGCCCTGTACAGTACGCCCAATTTCTGGGAGGCTCCTTCTAGCTTGTATGGGACAGCACCCAGTGCGGCGTCGTAACGGCCTGACGGCTTTCGTTGTCACCATGCGACGGTCGCGGGTTCAAACCCGGCATGCGCAAATAATTTTTATTTGATTGATTTGTGGTGTTTCACAATTAATTAATGAAAAATAATATACAGTGTATTTGCGGAACGTTCCAGAGTGGAAGATACTCTCAGTATCGCCCTGGTGTAAGAGCACCATTCAGAATTGAAACGTTGCTTGAAATGACTTTAGTCGAGTTTGGTGACTGGATCTGAATAGCCAGGCACTTCCCCACCTTCATCTCCCCCATCTCCTTCCCCCCTACCGTCAGTCTCACAACATACCCAATTTCAATTACAATTTGGGAGGCGGGAATGGGTACCGCCGCCCCGGGAACCTTTATTGGATAACCAACACCTCTGCCATAGGTCACCCCAAGTGGTTCGCTACGTTTGGTGATTTAGCAGGGGTGCCCGGGTTCATGGGGTGAGGTTTGTCTAGGTCTTGGAGGCGGATGACCGGGACACACTGAACCCCAGATTCCTACCCACCCCTTAAACCCTTTTCCCTCCCAGAACTCTCCTGTCCTTCCTTTCCTTAAAAAAACCCTCTACACAGCATCAAAGATGACATAGGCCCTGATGGAAATTATTTTCCTTAGGGCCTCCTGTGTGGAGCTCATGTAAAAAAAAAAAAAAAAAAAAATACCCCAACTGGGGATGCCGTAGTCTCATTGGCTCCAGAAGGGAGCAGTTGGGGACTCTTGGGCGGTACATTCATATATAAATAAACTATTGGTTTAAATGTCCCAACGAGGCGTACCAGGCACACTTCTCTTTTTCATATACAATCCAATAACACTAATGCAGCGAGTAACTCACCAATTACTCGCGCAATCATAACTTGTACCCACTATGAAAGATTACTACACTTAGACATTTTTCATGATTCCTTGCAAACATACAAAACTAATTTATTAAATTTCTTGGCGTGATATAATTGTTTTAAAATTACTTACACTTAACTTTTCATTAAACTTTAATCACTCAATTACAATTAGTGAGCATATAATTCTTGATTTTAAAATGTCTCCTTATCTCTCCCCCCCCCCCCCTTTTTTTCTTCATTTTTATTATTATTACTTCATTCATTCAATAATTAAGTTTTAATACCGGTTCATATCTCAGGCGTAATTACCAAATGACATTCTATGGACTTACGTAATAGGTACATAACCATGTAATAATTTAATTTAACATACCTTGTTTAGATTTAAACCCAGGACTCAAACCAATTATGAAGTTGAGTTACCATCAAAGGTTGGATTGCGATCCAAGAGTTGTCTGATTTGTTCGCTAGATGTCGATAGAATCATTTTTTGTCTTTGTCCTTTTCTCACACAACAAACAAGGGTGAATATAGATGTACGAAACCGTTATAAAAAGGCTTGCATCAGTAAAATTAACTTACTTCTTTACGAAAACTTGCACTAAGAATTTAAAATACTACTGAACCCTTGTCCGTTGGTGGGGAAAGTTATTGTCGTCAGTTTGTAAATATTCAAATCATAAAAATAAAAAAATCAAGAACTTAAAGTGAAAACCAAAAAGTGCTTCATTTATAAAAAACCAGTCTACCCAAAGAAATTCTCCTGAGTGAAGACCTCCAATTTTTTACATACCTTATAATCTGTATTATAATGTACTGTGTCTTAATAAACAAATAAATAAATTAGGATTTGGGAACATTTATTTCAATATTGCTAAGATATAATCTAGTATTAAGATGACCATGAATTATTTTTATTAGCATATTAAATCAATCAAATGCCTTCTAATTTTATTCAAGACGTACGTACAGTTAGACAAAACAACACAACACAATTTCACAATAACGTTTACCAACAATTCATAATGTATTTTTTCAAGAGCGATCAAATTTCGTTGATTATACTAATTTATGTGTTTTAATCAACATTGTTCATATTTTAAATTATCGTACAATGTGCCAGTATTTCGTAAAAGCTTACGAAATATTTTTTATTTCATTATTTTTCACAGGGGCGCCGCATTATTATGACCAGTGGGTGTTATGACCAATGCACACGGGCGGCCGAACCAAGGGGCTAAATAAATTTGACTTTATCACGCACCGGCTCCTGATAGTTTCGACCAAAGATTCAATTCAATTCAATTCAATTCAATTTATTAATTCTTTAAAAACATTACAAAATTTAAAATTTTAAAGCGTTTTTAAAAAAAAAATTAACAGTATTACCTTAAACATTAAATTAAATATATAAATGGTAGACAAAAAAGAAAAAAAAACTATATAAGCATTAATTGAGCTTGCCTTTTAAAGGCATCTTCACTGACGCTAAATATGTCGATATCCGAATTAATTCTGTTCAACAGCGAGATTGCTCTCCCGACTGGCATAACCATTGGCAAGTTAGTTCTGCAAGCCGGGAGATAAAACAGTCTATGCTGTCGATGACGGAGATAACCATCGGGAACATAGAAACTAATGCTCTCCATGATAGCCGAGTTTTCGAACCTTCCACGAATCAGTCTGAAGAAATGTGTTACAATGAGCACATCCCTTCTGACCCGTAGAAGGTTCACACCGAGCATGCCCAAGAGAAAGTGGGTAGGGTAGAGCCACGGATAGTAGCCATATTTCCTCAGGTAAAGAAATCTCAGAAATTTCTTCTGAACTCTCTCCAACATGATATTCAAATACAAAAGAGATATGCTATGGTGCCCGTGCAACTGTCGGCAGACTACGCCCTAATTAGAGTAGTTTGCATTCGAAAAGAATTTGATCATTTCTTTGATTTTTTGAAGATGTGCATTAGTATTGGTTAACAATATAGTTTGAATACGGAAAGAATTCGTTCAATTAGTTTAACGTTCGTTTGGTTTATTCGTTAATTATTCGTTCATTTAGTTTATTTGTTAATTGGTAAACAATATCGGCGACACCCGGAAGCTCAGTCCCACTTAGTAAAAACAGCAGATAGCACATCTGTTTCAATGTTTCGACCAATGAAAAGGTAATTTCTGTAAGTGTGATTTACACCGTTTTGAAAGAAAACTGTTTGCCTCAAAATTGATAATCTGTTCAATTGAAAACTTCAATACATGAATACGTTTGATCAATTTCGTCAGAAGTAAGGAAAATAAGAGATCACTTTTGGCACTCAGACACGCTCACAATATTCGTCTATCAGTGCTTTCAACATTCTCTGTGATTTCCGATTTATTGGTTCTCCGTTTCTTTTCTCTCTCCACTTCATTCAGCCTTTCAACATACCCCCAATAGGTGATGCCGATTATATGACGCTTGATCCCCTGACAATTGATCCCGCGACAGTGATCCTCCGGTATCTGATCCCCCGGACAGTAAATCCCTCTGACAGTTATTTCTCGGATACTAGATCCCTCAAAGGATTATTTCTGTCCAACTTCTTCCCTGGCAACTTGGCTTGAAATCCGCTATACACACATTTTTTAAAACATTAATGCCTCCAACCGAAGGAGTATGCAGAGAGGTTATACCGCCGATTAACAAAATAAGACATAAATACTTTATTTATACAATTTTTCCTAGAAAACTTAGACGTTGTGTAATACTTAATATTTTATGTATAATTTTAAAATCTTAAAAACTAATATAATACCTTTATTTATTTTTAACTTCATGAGTAAAAACGAGTAAAAAATGAATAAAACCTAAAATTATAATATTTAATTAAATTAAGACAATATTAGCGAAACTCCATCGAAAATCTGGACACAGAAAAATCAGAAAAAGATATTGGCACCTCTGGGACTCGAACCCATGACTGGTTACGAGTCCCAGAGGTGCCAATATCTTTTCCTGATTTTTCTATCTCCAGATTTTAGATGGAGTTTCGCTAATATTGTCTTCAATTAAGTAAATATGTAATAAAATAGATTTTTTATCAATACTGTTGTTTTATATTTCCTTGAATTTCTTGTATTTTCCAAATGTTCATTTTAATGCCAGGTATTTTAAAAGCTATTTATGGTTTTCAAGTTTACTTTGTGGAACTCCGTTATAATTTTTTATTTCTCTTATATATTTAATGATCTTGTTATTTCATTTATAAAAAAAAACAGTTCATTTACTCGTATAAACAACTTCTGATATGTATTTATTATTACGCGTGACAGCCGTTTTGCCTTCTGAATGAGTTATTAAAATGAATGTCTTCAGAAGGCGAAACAACTCTTACGCATAATAATAATTACATAGCAGAACTTGCTTATAAATAAACTATTTAAAAAAAATATATATTATGTGTATTTTATAACTGTTCCAATGTAACAAAAATTTTTAATAAAAATTTGCGTTTATTGTGCAATTTTTATTAGCAAAAATATTTGTGTCTAAGGGATCGCGTGTCCCAGGCATCAACTATCGGGGAAGAACTTTCAACTTTTTGGGGGATCAACTGTCGGGAAATCAAGAATCGGGTCACCGGGAATGCCGTAGGCCCACTAACTCTGAGCCGTAGTGTAATGTTCTTTCTTGTGGCCTTACTAGCCCACAAATAATGAGATGTACACGTAAGTTCTTTTCGTCTTTTATTGTGATGTACAATGGATTCGATAGTACTGTATTATTGTCTAACGTAGCGAGTGATTACAAAGGCTTCTCGAATAGTTCTGAGCGCGCCGACGGCTGCATCGGCTCAGAGAGCCCCGCGGGCCGCTCGACAAACTTCGTCGGAAACCGAACGTTTCCGAATGATCCAATACATGGATAATTACATATACTACACGTTGAAATGTCCCAAACGTAGACGTCGAATTTGACGGCAGGTTAAAAAACTAGTTCTCACTCTTCCCCCCTTGCGGCGGCCCTGCCCTTTGACATAATAAAAGGAAGGTGAATACGAAAGGGGAATGTCGCAACGTGTGTTGTGTCTTTTATTATGCGTGAATATTTAATTATTATATCCTTAATTAGTGGCTAATGGATGCTAAATAAAATACACTAATTGCGAGGTGATGCGCTTCACAATTACCTTACCGCACTAATGGGGTCGGACATCTCGTGTTATATAATTGACTAACAGAAGTCTCCGGCGTGGCTTTACGCTGAATTTTTCTAAATCAGATGTAGACAAAAAAACACAATTTGGAAGGCTGGTGTGGATAGCGCTGCCCCAGGAACCGTTTATTTGAATAAAAACACTCCTATCGTAGGTCATACCAAGTGGTTCGCTATATTTCGCTATATTTTAGCTTTGGAAAAAGGCACTATTAATATCATGCTATAAAAGCATTCAACAGAAAAAATACCTTTGAAAATAAAATAGAAGAAAACAAAAATAAATTCGTACTCAAAATTAAAAATTGGATTAAAGAACAAAAAAGACAATATTTCCAAAATCTCATTACATAATATGAATAAAACACAAACACGTAACACACAAAAATAAATATAAAACACATCGTAATATTTAATTAAATGAAGACAATATAAGCGAAACTCAATCGAAAATCTGAAAACAGAAAAATCAGAAAAAGATATTGACACATCTGGGACTCGATGATACAGTTAAAAGTGACCGAATTGGATATCGACACGGTGGCGCAGTGGTTAGCGCGTTCGCCCGGTAAGCGAGAGGTCCTGGGTTCGAGTCCCAGATGTGTCAATATCTTTTTCTGATTTTTCTGTTTTCAGATTTTCGATTGAGTTTCGCTTATATTGTCTTCATTTAATTAAATATTACAATTTGAGGTTTTACTGATAAAGTTAAAATAAAAATAAAAATATTCATCCTAGACTTGCAGAAAAGTCAATAGATGTCGCATTTTAAATAAAATGGATAAAGATTTATCCAGACACTATCTAGAGAGCATTTAGTTCGGGTTTGAATCTTGCAATCATACATAAAGATAGCAGCCAATAGTATATGCGTTAAGAAAAATGAAGATAGTGTGGGTGGTTCTTAGTCGAAGTATGATACAGTTAAAAGTGACCGAATTGGATATCGACACGGTGGCGCAGTGGTTAGCGCGTTCGCCCGGTAAGCGAGAGGTCCTGGGTTCGAGTCCCAGATGTGTCAATATCTTTTTCTGATTTTTCTGTTTTCAGATTTTCGATTGAGTTTCGCTTATATTGTCTTCATTTAATTAAATATTACAATTTGAGGTTTTACTGATAAAGTTAAAATAAAAATAAAAATAAAACACATCATTAAAAAAATACATTTTACTTAAAATTATAAATTTTTATTTTTATTTTAATTTTAGCTTTTAGTTTTTTTTTTATGCAGCATTATTTTTAATGTAATATGTATAATTTTTTGTTTTATAAGATGGAGGCCTCAGCACAGATGAGCTACCCAGTGAGGCCGACATTGCTGAATTGAATTTAAAAATGTTAGATATTATGTCAAATAAATAAAAAAAAACATTTGGTGACTTAGAAGGGTTCATTTGGTAAGGTTCGTACAGGTCTTGGCCGCACATGTGTTTGCCCACGTTTGGATCTGCGAGAGACTGGTTGGACGAGACCCTTTTACCTCTCCAGCCGGATTCTCTCGACCCCTCGCCTTATACCGCAGTTGCAAGAATGGATTCATATATCCGTCATTCCTGGACTCATTGACTTAAGATATCTTCCCACATTATTACATTTTTCCTTCCCAGAACTTCCTCTTTTTCCTTTCCTGAAAAGACCCTCCACAAAGCATCCCAAAGTTGACAGCCACTGAGAGAATATATTTCGACAGGGTCCCCTTTGTGGAGTTAGGGCCTTCGCTCATGGAGAAACTGAAGAAAAAAACAGTTGTCGACTCAATCGCAATGAACTTCCTGAACAAAATCGATATTTTTCTGATCTGACATGCCAAAACATGACAAAACTTGACAGGTCGTGAGCCATCACTAAGTGCCTCCGTTCACGGAGATACTTACAAGATACTCGATCCTCGTGAGCGTATCATACGCGCCGATCGTAAGTACCCCCTGTACGATTTTGCTGGTGCCCGTTCACGGCGCTACGCGGTGGCTGTCGGTTTCCAATCAGTATCGCGATACCGACAGTGCTGATCGCACACGACGCGTCGCATCATTTGTGTCTGATAGTTATTCGTTTGACGTTTGACAGAAATGGCGTCGGAACATGAAAGTAATGTTAGATTTGTTCTGAAAGTGGAAAAAATGCATGTTTATATAACTATACGTAAGAAAGGATTTAGTGGAGAAGGAATAGATTGATGTTGGAAAAAAAGTCACATGACATCGCTTGACAGCGTGTTAACTCCACGGCTGCACGTGAAAAATGATCAAGTTCAGTTGTTCAGTATATTTTGGATAGCGCCGTGTACGGAGACTAGCATTAAAAAGTAGTATTGGGCTCTCCTCACGACATTGCATGTAGTGACTGCGGCAGTGACTGCAGAGAGCGTGGAGTTGAGCAAACTAGCGCTGTCTCGTTTGTTAAAGTAGTCACTGCCGCAGTCACTACATGCAGTGTCGTGTGTAGGCCGCTTCTATCAGCAGGGTACTTGTGGTTTCGTCACAATTACGTAGATTGTAAGTATCTCCATGAACGGAGGGCCTATGGCAATCTGCCAACAAGGCAACTGAATCGCCTTGTTGACAGGTTTCCATGGTAGCGGCTCACGAACCGTCAAGTTTTCGAGTAATCTGCGATGTCAGATCAGAAAAATATCTATTTTGTTCAGGAGGTTTATTGCGATTGCGTTGACAACTAGTTTCTTTCAGTTCTCCAAGAGCGAAGGCCATGAATGTCAAAAAAGAAAAAGACGGATAATTTTCTTCTTATTTGAACGTAGATTGCAAAATTTCATCAACAAGTATAA
The DNA here is from genome assembly GCA_929108145.2 of Limnephilus rhombicus. Lineage (NCBI taxonomy): Eukaryota > Metazoa > Arthropoda > Insecta > Trichoptera > Limnephilidae > Limnephilus > Limnephilus rhombicus. The sequence continues at coordinate 12,362,847 of OV815297.1, read as the reverse complement.
TCATCATTCTGCTTTGGGGCGGGAAAAGGGGATGGGGTGGTTTTTAGAAATATCGTGTAGACTATTGTAGAGTCACCTTGTTTTGAAGGTCAAATATTTAAAATTTCATCAATAAAACTGTAGATTTTCATAGAAAAAAAACGAGTGTGCTTTAGACCACACGACTAAAGTAAATCTTCACTAACTTATATCTCCCTCTCACTTCCGTTCGCCTCGCCCGACCGTTCGTCTCGCCCATTCACACTTTTCATAACGCTCTCGTCACGCATTCACCAGCTTACTCCCCAAGTTAAGCGTGCGTAAGTTTTACTTCAAAAAACCGCCACAGACATTCTTTTTCATAATGTAAAAAGGGTGTTGGGACGTACATGTTACTTTAACTGACATTAATTAATTGGAGTAGACGAAATTTTGGTCTCGGTGACATTTTTAATGTTTTTTTTTTCAACTTAAAAAGTAAAAAATCAGTAAGAATTCGACAGGTAGGGTCGGGGAGGGGGGTAGGGCAGTCTCTCGGCTGATTAACCAGAGACGAGATGTGGAAGATTTTTATTGTTGTTTGGTTTTGAAGATTTTTTACTTAATTCTCCTAATACTCTCTCGATCCTAGCTTGCACCGTAGTGGGAGGGATGGATGGATTCATACGTCCATCACTCCTGGACACTTTGACTACAAGATTCTTACCCACCTATTATACCTTTTTCATTCCCAGAACTTTCAGCGCCCTTGAAGTGATTTTTCACAAAAACGGAGCTCTACAATTAATACAATTATTATTATTATTATTAAGTTCGTTTAACCAGCCAGAGGCCGAAAATCCACATTTCATTGAAAGTTGTTTTTACGATCGTGCAGGGCGGTTACAATGAGAAAGATTAATTATACACCGTACCAGCTTTTTAAAATTATAACTATATATCGATTTTATTTCATTCCAAATTTGTTTTAATTTATATTTTTATTATTTTTTGATTATAAGTATTTATCATTTTTCAATAATGTCTAAGTTAAATAAGAATATTAAAAAAATCTGAAATATATTAGTTTGTAAGTGCGCAAATAAATACACAAACGAACCAATTTTCGTCAAGAAACACATGTACGTAAATATTTTTTAATGGTTTTGTTTAAACTAAAATTAAAATTCTAAAACATGCGATACCCAGATGATGTATTGATTTATTTTACTGCACGATTATATGATTTGAAATGGTTGTGGTTATAATACAAAATATTTTTTGAAAATTTAACAAATCTGCCAACGACCTATGGTATAACCTTATTATACTAAAAATAAACATTTTTTCTCAAAATTTAAAACATGCGAATGCTAGATAAAAGAACAATCTTTCGAAATCCATTTATAATTTTTTGTGGAAAAGAGTCAATACGTCTAAAATCTGATTTAAAAATGACATATTTCTGGTTTTCTCTGGTAATGCCCTCTTAAGTAGCATTTGATGAAACACTTTGATTTTTTCATACATATAACTTGTAAAATAACAGAAAAAACGTGTTTATAATAATTTTCAAAGCATACTTTGTAATTTATTTCTATCGAGGGAATTTCGTATAATTACCGTTTCGGTTCTACAAATAATATATAGATATTATCTTAAAAATAAGATTTTTTTAACAAAATTATCTTTGACTGCTAACTTTTTTGAATTATTACAAAGTTCTAACGCATTTATTTGTAACCTAGATAGTGAATCCAAAACATAATATCCGATTTTATTTATATGAGACACCTATTGACTTTTTCTAAAAGCCTTTAGTTGTTAATTTTTTTCATAACCACTTGATTACAACGCGTGGTAACGAAGGAAACCTGCACTAATGCCATTGATAGGACAAATGAACGGGAGATATACCTACATTCTACCTATTTGATTTATTACTAGCTGACCCAGAGAACACTTCGTACCGCCTCAGAATCAATAACTGTTGTTATTAGCTGAATTAAATTCAATTTTTTTATTAAGTTAAAAATTACACATTTTTATTTAATTTTAGTTTATTAGGGAAACAAACATTTATACATATTTCATTCAAGTAATTACACATTACATGGTTGCTTATTGATTACACAATGAAGCAATTATCGAAGCACAACTGTCCATGTTTTGTTTTTGTCAGTATCAGAGATCATTTTCTTTATACGTGGGAGGGAGATTTATTATAATTATTGTATTCTTCCTTTGGGGGGTGCAGACATACGTTCGCCGTTTGTCTCATTTTTACTGTTGACCTTTAGTGTGTAAGAAAGAGGAACAGAATTATATGTTTAAGAACAAAAGCAAAACAATCAGCGCATTGACATTTGAGGGATAATTTTTGGAATTCACTCACTACACAATATTGCTGCAGCTCTTCCAAAAGATGAGAATTCGTTCCGTACAAAATGCACGAGGAAAATAATTCTCTTCATAATTTTTTGTCGTGATTTTTTCAGAAGTTTTAATAGCTATTCCGGGCGGAGACAAATCCAACAAATCAAAGATTATAAAAATCTTTCTCGCCGTTCTCGAGTTATAAATGGTGTAACAACACCAACGACTTTGTTTTATATATTAAGATTAAGACGACCATAAGATGATATTGATAGTTTTCTGATTGCAAGACATTTAGATAAGAAGGAACTCAATTCATTGAAAGGTAGAAGAAGTTGGGGACGTCAGAGGAAGCCATGGGACGACCCATTGAATCAATTACTTGAGTCGTGTCATGTCAAGAAGAGTCAATAGAAGAGAATACTAGAGGAGCGCATAAGTACATGAATATGAATGAAACAAGGCGCGTATGGCAGGAGTTGTATGGCAGTCCATCCAATCTGCCGTTCCATTTCAATTAATCCGCCGACAATTGGCCCCCCGTCATACTTGCAGTCCCATATACAATTTGCAGTCGGTTTAGGTAAAATATCTTCTTCTTCTTTGTGTGCCGTATCAGGTCCCCCCGACGTTGGCGATCACTCTTGAGAATGTCTCTCTGTCTTGCGCTGCCCGGAATAGCTCCTCCACACTTCTAATGCCGGTCCACTCTCGTATCTTACGCAGCCAAGACATTTTTCTCCTACCAGGCCCTCGGCGACCCTCTATCTTGTCTTTCAATATCAAATGGAGCAAGTGATACTTCTCCCCTCGAAGTATATGACCCAGATATGCTGATATCCTGATTTTTATTAATGTAAGCAGTTCTCTATCTGCTCTAGCCCGCCTGAGAATTTCTGTGTTGGTGATCATGTCAGTCCATGGGACCTTGAGCATTCTCCGGTGAAGCCACATTTCAAAAGCCTCTAACCTGTTCATGGTATTTACTTTCAAGGTCCATGTTTCACATTCATAGAGCAAGACCGACCACACATAACATTTTAGCATTCTCTGCCTTAGTTTTAAGCTGATATTGTCATTGCAGAAGAGGGATTTCATTTTAATGAACGCAGTTCTTGCTGCTTCAATTCTGCATCTAACCTCCACATCTGGGTCAAGAGTCTCCGTGAGAATACTGCCGAGGTATCTAAATCTTTCCACCTTTTCGACATTGCAACCATTTAACTGTATCACTGATTCAGAGTGATCTAGTCGTCCAAATGTCATCCATTTAGTTTTATTCACGTTGATTGGTAGGCCCAGTTGCTCACCAGCATTATTAACAAGATTTAATAGGTCTTGGAGGTCATCGATACAGTCAGCTAGAAATACAGTATCATCTGCGTATCTTATGTTATTAATGACAACTCCGTTGATCTTCAGACCCTTCTCAGTGTTACTTAGGGCTCTTTTAAAGACATAGTTGGAATAGAGATTAAACAATACTGGCGACAGGATACAGTCTTGTCGTACTCCACGCTGAATGGCAATTGCATTAGATCTCTCATTCCCATGTCTTATTTCTGCTGTTTGGAACCAATACAAGTTTTTAATGAAATTCTGGTCTTTGGTGTCAACCTGTGTAAACAACTAAGTTTTACCATGTCAAATGCCTTTTCGTAGTCAATAAAACAGGCAAAGACTTCCTTTCTTTGGTCACGACACTTTTGCAATAGTACGTCGATAGACAATAATGCTTCACGCGTCCCGAACGCATTTCTGAAGCCAAACTGAGTGTCATCCAAGTCCTGCTCGCACTTATTGCGTATCCTGGCATGTATTATTTTAAGGTAAAATATGGTATACCTAATTACATGAAATATAACTAAGGGACCCTTTAGGGGTGTGCAGAGAGGAGCAACCATCGTATAACAAAAGAATAAAACATATTTTCATTCAAATGCATCGAGGAAAAATCAGCTTCTCTATAATACTGTGTGTACCAGCGCCAGCGCATAAGTACAAAGAATCGTGTATGAATGTGTAAATTTGTTTGATATTCATACCAAATTATTATAAGGCGAATTTTTAAAGTCGATTTTATGTTTGAAATTGATAAATACGTAATGCAAAAAAAAATAATATTATATCAAACTGGCTGGTTCCCGGCGTGCGTTGCTATGCCATTTAATAATGAAATTGCGTGTCCTTTCCCATTCGTCCCGTTCCTCTTCTGCCTCCCCTTCCTCTCTCGCGTCCCCTTTCCCTCTTACGTTCCCACTCCGTCTTCTCCACCTTCCCTCTATCCACTCCACTTCCCCCCTTCCACCATCCCGCCAAACCCCATCCTCAGTTTCCCTGCCCCCTCCCAGATTCCTCTCATCCCTACCTGGTTCCTCCCTGCCGCAAACCCCCTACCGAGTTCCCCTCCCTCCTCCCCCTCCCGCATTACATACATTCAATCCCGGTGCATTCAGTTTTCAAACAGCTCGCGTGCCACATATTACAATTTTTTTTACAAATTTCATAATGCCAGTGTTCACCAGCAGTTTTACACAAATCTTGTCCTGACAATAACGAACACAACAAAAAAGGATTATCCAATTTGGTGCACTCGTTCGGAAGTTATACGCGTACATACATTTGGGCGTTTCATTTTTATTTATATAGAAGATAGATATCATTTTGGGGGCCAATTGTTGGCAGATCAACCGCTGTGTCACTGCCCTGCCTACCCCTGCGGAAAACGGAATGATGGTTTGTTACTCGTAGTTAGTTATTTAGTAATTATTTCGACTATCGTAAGATCTTCATGTTGGAGATATAACATGTTCAGAACACCAGCTGTTGATGCAAATATACATACCTTTCCCTATATATACCTTAATATACCTATATTTCCCTATATATACCCTATATATATACCTTATACCTTAATATTTCTATACCTATCCTATATACCCACATAACCTTCCCGAGCTGGCGACATACCCGCAGGGCCATGCAGGGGCCCCTAGGCAATACACGTATCGGGGCCCCTTTACCAATGGCGGACTAACGGGGAGGGGGAGGGGGGGTTGAAGGTGCCTCTTTGATCCCTTGATGAAATCCTTAACAAGGCTTTAGGGGGGGGAGGGGGTAAGCTTTTAATACTTAATTTAAATTTTTTCTGAATGTAAAACATGTCAATATATTGAGTACTGTGTCAAAATTTCAAGTAAATCGGAACAAAACTAACGAAGGTACAGCGTTTCAAGCGACCGGCCCTCATGCTCGATTCAAGTATATTTCGAGTATAAAAAAATTAAAATCGGTTTTCTCGCAAACAACATTTCTGAAATTCGTGAACATCATAACTCTAAATCTTGACTTGACTTGACCGATGCTTTTGAAATTTCGTACACTATTTCTACACATAAATCAACAGGTAGTCAGGGGGAGTTTTTTTTACCATTTTATAATTATTATTTTTTTTACATGAGCTCCACACAGAATACCCTAAGGAAAATAATTTCCCTCAGGTCCTATGTAATCTTTAGGTATGCTGTGTGGAGGGTTTGTTTAAAAGAAAGACGAGAGAGTTCTGGGAAGGAAAAGGGTTTAAGAGGCGGGTAGGAATCTGGGGTTCAGTGTGTCTTGGTCATCCGCCTCCAAGCCCCACCCCATGAACCCGGGCACCCCTGCTAAATCACTAAACGTAGCGAACCACTTGGGGTGACCTTTGGCAGAGGTGTTGGTTATCCAATAAAGGTTCCCGAGGCGGCGGTACCCATTCCCGCCTCCCAAATTGTAAAAATAATAACAAATTCACCGAAATTTTTTAGCAAAAATCGCGTTTTTCACTTCAAAATGCTGCCAAAAATAAAATACAATCGAAAAAAACTCCACCTGACTGCCTAGGAAAACATATTACCTTTAAAAAGCATTTCGATTTTTTGGTTTCAAATGATCCGGTGACGAGTTATGGAGTTCACCGCATAACAACTTTTTTTCGAGGCGCCTCCGGAGATTCGCTCTCAGGGACTTATTTATTCGTATTTTTAATTGAAATATTTTTCAAAGATACTCAGATGTTATACTATAAAGTGTGTATGAAATAAATAAAACCAACATTATTCATATTTCAAAAAAAAAATCTGGCATTATTGACAAAATCATATTATTAAAAAAAACATTACAATGAGCCGTCTTGTCACTAAAGTGATCTCTCCCAGACAACCTTTCCCAAAGAATTTTAGCAAGCAGATAGGTAGTGCATACTGAAGCTTGTACAACATTTATATTTTAAACATATAATTAGAAATAAAACAAAACAAATGCCAATATAAACCACACACGGCACCTTCAATCACTTAATGTTGAAACAAATAGAAGGAAAGAAAATTAAAATATAAATATATTTATATATTTGTTTTAATTACAGATTTTTTATTTATTATTTGTGCATGACGTGAATATTAGTTGTTTATTGGGTTATAACCTAATTATTACAATTTGTTGTTTTCTAATGCGTGTACCTAATGTTATTAACCTGTAAATGTTCTTAATAAAAAAATTGAAATATCTTGAAAGCTGACTTTTTTTCGAAACGTCATTGCTCACTAATTGAAGTAAGTCATTTTTCTCGGAACGCGGGGCCCCTAGCCGACGCAGGGCCCCTAGGCAGTTGTCTACTCTGCCTTAGGGATAATCCGATACTGCATACCCAGACAGTGAACAAAAAGGACAACAATAATTTACTAGCAGTTAAAACCCGCTCCCCAGGTTTTTACTGCTAGGCCCTGTGGGCGGCTTTTGGTTAGGCTTCGCCCAGTTAGTGTTGGTGATCATTTTGTAAATCTAATAGGAACTGGTTCCAAAATTAGCCCGTTCCCCGTATCCACTGTCAATGTGTCAACCAGTGATGGCTAGTCACTGCGAAAAAGTAACCGGGACGGGCGATGACGTTTTATGAAATATACAGCCGCTTGATACAACTGAGTATTACCGTCAATCTTTAGAAATCCGGGAGATACTCCAGAACTCCAGGTTCATAAATTCTCAGAACTTATACCTAGGAAGGGCACGTCCCTTTGCGTCTTGCCGACGAAAGTGGCGTTATCTTGTAACGAATTCTTGAATTAGAAACCGAATTTTTTATTTTTTTATTTTTTTTATTTAGTAACTATATAATATTTTTTACATTTTTATATGAAACATGTTAGTTAGATGTATATATAAAATATATTCGTAGTCCTCCTCACTAGGAGATCCTGTGCTGAGGGGGACTATGCTTTGGATAAGTTTTTCAGCGACTTCTATGGTTTAACTTCATTGATTGGATAAGGTTTTCCAGAAACTTCTATGATGTTTTAAGTATACTAGTAAGTTCATTTTCCGATAGATTCTTCAGCCAACATTTAATGTCCTTAATGTAGCTATTTTTTATTTTTATTTGTTTGATACTAAGTGGGAGCTTGTTATATAACTTTACTGCTAAAAATGCAGAACTTCTTTGACCAAATGAAGAGTTACACTTTGGTATATTAAGTATGTCTGTTTGTTTGGCTCTGGTTTTATGAGCGTGGGAGGTGTCTGCCTCTGAATCATTTTTGTGGTGATGTACTAGAATGTTTTTGGCATAGATTTTCTGTATGCTTGGAACATCAAACTGTTTAAAAATTTCTGCCGTTGACGTCCTTATGGGGAGCTTTAGAATGGTCTTTATAATGCAATTCTGAGTTATCTTAAGTTGTTTTAAGTGATTAGATGCTGCTGAGCCCCATCCTATTACTCCATATTCCAATCGAGAGTGGCATAAAGCATAATATACTCTCTTTAGATCCCTCATTGACAAGATGTTTCTTAATTTTTTGAAGAAGTAGATGAGTTTTGTTAGCTTTTTTGAGGTAAGATCAATGTGTGAATTCCACTGTAGATTTTCATCAATTTCAATCCCAAGATATTTAATACTTTTGGTTTGGGTTATAGACGGGCAGGAACATTGTGGAAAAGTATTTTGACATTCATGTAATTTGAGGGTATGCACATTCATTGGTTGTCCTCTTTTGTTTTTGGAGAAAGTTAGATATTTAGTTTTACTAACATTTAATGTAAGGGAGTTTACTTTTAGCCAGTTTTGAAGTACAGCCAGGCCATGTTCCGCCTCCTTGTAGGTTCTTGTCCAATCTTGTTCGTGGAATATAATAACAGTGTCATCTGCAAAGCTCATTATGTTTCCATTAATGGGAAGATTCATAAGGTCATTTATATATATCAGAAATAGTATAGGTCCTAATACGCTTCCCTGGGGGACCCCGAATTTAATTGGGAGAGATTTGCTCTTTCTTTTACCAATTTGTACAATTTGTTCTCTTCCAGTTAAATAACTTCTAAGTAGGTTTAGAGTTGTTTCGGTTATTCCATTTTTTTTTAGTTTTAAGTACAGTATTTCATGATCAATTGTATCGAAAGCTTTTTGAAGATCAATGAAAACAGCTAAGCATTTTTTGCCTTCATCCAGTTTTCTAATAATTGTATTAGTTACATTAGCTATAGCGTCACCAGTACCCAGGTTTTTTCTAAAACCATACTGCGTAGGTGATAATATTTTATTGGTATCCAAAAATGTAAGAACTTGTTTTTTTATTACTTTTTCCAATATTTTCGACAGAGGAGTTAAAATACTAATTGGTCGATAATTTGAAATATCATTTTTGGGACCATTTTTATATAATGGTATGATCGTAGCAATTTTAAGACAAGCGGGAAAAACACCTTTAGATAATGATAGATTTACAAGGTATGTCAGAGGTTGAATTAACTCATTTTGTAGGTATTTAATTGATTTGCTTGATATCAGTTCATTTCCCGATGAGGTATTTGTGTTTAAGGAGGTTATAATATTTCTTATTTCATCACTTGTTATCTTGACTATATTGAGGCTGTTTTCATGATTTACAGCTTCATTCCTCATTGTTTTTTCGACAGTAGTAGAATTTTTTTAAATTTTATTTGCAAGGTTAGAGCCTATATTGCAAAAGTAGTTGTTTATAAAGTCAAGAAGTTTGTCCGGGTGTTTCGTAAAAGATGTGGGAATCTCATCAATGTTTAATTCTTTAATGTTTTTGTCTTTATGCGAGGCTTTAGTATTTGTAATTTCATTTATGATCTGCCAGAGTTTACGGGAATCATTATTGCATTCATCAATTTTGTTTTTATAGTATGTTTCTTTAGCATAACGAATTACATTTTTACATGTATTACGATATCTTTTGTAGAATCGAAGTGTATGGACATCATAAGGGTTGATTTTTACTTTTCTGTGCAGTTCATCTCTTTTTCTGATCGAGTTTATAATATTCTGACTGATCCATGGTTTAATGTGAATATTTTTATGAGATACCTTTTTATCTGAGGTTTTGGTGTTAGATAGAATACTGTGCTGTATAATTTCTACAAAATAACTCCAAGCAGTATCAGTATCATCTTTTTCCAGGAGGGCGGTCCAGTCATTCATTGTTAACTCCCTTTTGACATTTTCCCAATTTGTTTCAGACTTCGTTAGGAGTGATTTCGTATTTAGGTTTACATAAGAGTTATTTTTTGTTATAGATAAAATTATTGTGTAATGGTCTGTCAGTGTGGTAGTATAAATAATGGCTTGAGTTTTTTTATTAGTTTTACTAAAGATATGATCAATGCAAGTTTTGCTATCATTAAATACACGTGTAGGTTCCTCAATTAGGCTTTCATATCCATGGTATGCAAGTGTCTGCATGTAATCATATTAATTACAACGGTAGCTTTGTCTGAAAATCCACGTTCAGTGATATTTATATGGTGCGACGGGTAAGGCGCGGCGGCAGACATGCGTTGGAAGCCGGCTTCTTAAATTCAACCCCGCAGACGCAAGGCTATTAATAACGTTCGATGTCAGTCTATTATTAATTGCTGTGCTAAGACCTTGCTCTCTCAGTTCTTAATTAAATCGACCAGGAACTCTCTTATTTTTCAAGTGTTTGTGTAGTGATAACCAGAGATGTATCTCAGGCCGTGCGACTGACCAAGAAGAAGGATTTGTCATCACAACCGAATGACGTTTTTTGGGAGCCAGATCATGCCCAATTCCATGTTATTATCCAGTATATTTTGTGTCAGCATTAAAGTACACAAAACAAATTTAAATCTAGTCAACTATTTGAATCGCAGTAAATCTAAATAACATGGTCGAATCCATACTTAGATATGGAATTCGAACTTGGGGACACTCGAGCATAATTAATATTAAATACATTCAAAATTTACAAACTGCTATAATTTAAAAAAATTGTTAAACCTAGCATTTACAAACAAAGAAACAACTTAAAATTACTGTATGGGTCTGAGGGCCTACTTCCAATTAAGGGGCTTCTCTGGTACATTATAATTATGGATAATTCGGGAGAAAGCACGTATAAAAAGTTATTGGTGAATAGTCACACAACAAGATTTATCGAAAACAAAGGCCTAAAAATACCACGAATATTAAATAAGTATGGTAGCAGAACGCTCGAATATATGATACCTTTGATTTATAACATATTGAATCAAAACATTAATTTAAAAAATAATGAGGAACCCTGCCATAAACTTACAAAAAAGTGGTTATGTACAACATATTTATCTATCCTAAATCTTATATTAGGTGTTAATATTGTACCTTAAGCTAATGTGTGTTATGTAATAATATTAAACGGTAGAACTTACAGACAATCTGATCTGTCACAGCTTTGTGGGACTACCCGTATCTTATATTGTATTAATTAGATGTAATTATATTCACTTTAATAAATACACCACCTACAGTTAAATGATGAACATATTAGCAAAATGACTATGAATATAGCTTACAAACCGACTTAGCGCGAATGGTGGTCCTGTCGTATTCATCCAACTCGTGGTCTATACTGGCTTCGTATTCGTCCTTTTCGTCCTCCAAAAGGACATAACCTTGTCCCGCTTTCACGTGGGTTTCATTTTTGTGTCCTTTAAAAGTCCCCATTCTCACATTCTTCATCACAGCACTTTTATTCTGATCGCCAGAACTTGTAAAAATGCTCTGCACACTGTTTTTCTGACCAGCAGAGTTGGTAACAAAGTCATTAACACTTTTATTGTGACTACCAGAACTGGTAACAAAGTTAGTAATACTGTTATTCCGATTATTAGAATTCATAACAAAGTTATGAACACTGGTGTTATGACCACCAGAACTATTAGCAGAGTTTTTAATATTCTCCTGTCCACTATATAAATACGCATCGGTTCTTTCACGCACAGAGTAATTGTTTAACAAGTTATTTGCACTATTATTTTGGCTACCAGCATTCTGGACAGAGCTGTAAACACTGCTGTTTTGACTACCCGAACTCGCTTTAAAGTAATTGGCACTACTGTTATGATTTACAGAACTGCTAACATATTTGTTATGTATACTTTTATTTCGACCATCAAAACTCTTGACGAAGTTATTACCACTGCCGTTCTGATCACCAGAACTCGTAACAAAATTATTAACACTGTTACTCTGTCCGGCAGAACTTGCAACAAAGTCATTAACACTGTTTTTATGACTTCCAGAACTGCTAACAAATGTGTTATTTGTACTTTTATTCGGATCAGCAGAATTCGCGAAAAAGTCATTAGCACCGATTTTATTACCCTCAGAACTTGTAACAAAGTTATTAACACTGTTATTTAATCCAGCAGAACTTGCAACAAAGTTATTACGAACAGATTTATTGCTAACGATGTTTTTATCATTGTTATTATTTTGGTTATCTGAATTCTTCACAGAGTTATTTGCATCTTTGTTTTTATCACCAGATTCACTAACACTGTTATTTCGGCCTCCGGAATTCTGTACAGAGCTTTTAGCATTTTGGCCATCAGAAAGTTTAACCAAGTTATTAACATTATTTCCTTGACCCTCAGAAGAAGTCTTAACATCATTATGAACATTCATATTTAGCACTTCTGAATTCTTTTGCGCAACGTTTGCATTGATTCCACCTTCTTTACTATAGTTAAAATCGACCTTCACACCGTTTTTCACAACTTCAATGTCATTCACCACATAATCTTCGCTATTCAAATCGTCTATTAATCTTTTCTTGTGGTTTTTTGCTGCTTCACCAGTATTATTAAAATTCATTACAACATTTTCACAGTTTTGAGTGTTAGAGCCAAGCAGTTTGTAAGGACAAGGTACACTAATGGCGGCGGTCGAAAATGTTTGTTTTTGGACAATCTGTGTTGTATTTTGCAATTTTTCTACGTTATTTATGGAATTCTCATTCAATTGTGTAACGTTACTTAATTGTACGTATCCCACGCTGCTTGCGTTGACTTTCAACATAACAATGGAGTCGCTGGCGGTGTTATCAATCGAGTTGTTTTTGTCCTTGATAATGCGTTCGGAGGCCGCCATCTTGTCCCCAATGACATTCGGCGTTGTTGTGATTATGGCGGGAAAGCTAACCAGGTTAGTTTCTGCGTTTACCAATTTGTTAATTATTCCACTTACAACATTATTTTCATGTGTTTTATGTTCCGGTAGCGCCGTAAAATTAATTGTCGAGTCATTAAATAATACATTAATTGTCGGCATTTCCTTTTTGTGCTCATGTTGTAATTTAGTTATGTCCCGTATAGAGTTTTCCCGATTTTCTGTGTTGTTTTGGAGGGCCAAGGGGGTGGCGTTTGACTCGGTCAGTATTACGATTGTTACAAGAACAAAAGGGATCGACCACCATTCGAAGATTGGACGGTGACAGAATTCAAACCTCTTCTTCCTCGGTGACCTCTTCCGCGACATGTTCATTATCATCTGAAAAAAACAAAAATTACCTTCATATTATTTATTTTTTCAATGTTCTAGGCCATCTTTTTAAATTATAGAAAGAGGTAAGGTGAATTTAAATATGAATTTTATTTAAATGTGTAAATTTAATAATTAGAGGAGATTGGAGTCGAGGTCATACTTGAAAGAGATGAGATGTTGAACAAAGGGGAGTCAATTTTAGATACGGTTTTTTAATAAAAAAGAGGATATTTGTTGTAGAGAGGGACAACCAAAAGATATGTATTCTAAAAATTCGCACTTCTAGACCACAGAGACCACTAGATACATAATCTGAGGAGTCAAGGACGTGAATTAAAAAAATGTGATGGTGAGAAGGAACGAAACAATTTCAAATTTTCATTCTAATAAGTGGGGAAATTTATTTTTTGAAATAATGGGGGAATCGTTGAAACCACGGTTTTGACGGGATATTCCTTTGTATTGAAGCATAGCATGCTCTCCTGAATATCATATCAGTACATTAGTGATTTTTAGTAATGGTATCACTAAGTTTATCTTGCCAGGGCTCCTGCCAGAGAGCAACATGACGGACGTAAATCTCTCGAATAGTGAACATAAAAAGCAACGGATATAGGTACTGGCCTTATATTAAAATCTTTATGTTGAATATTATGTAAACCATTTAAAGGAACCCCAATCAATTCTAACACTTTAAAACGCCTTAATTATTAAAAGTAACCCGGAATATATAACTTGTATTTGGAATTCACATTACTGCAAATATGGAAACATCTGTTAAAAAAAATGGTAAGACTGTTCTTTCAAATGAGGTCTACATACTTGACCGTCTTAGATCATACGACATACTTCTTGAGAACCTCAAGATTAATGCACTTAAAATTAGAAGGCAATTGATTCATTTAAGATGTTTACTTAAAATAATTCACGGCCATCTCGATGCTACATTATATCTTAACAGTATTGAAATAAAAAATGTTCCCAATTACTATTATTAAAAGCGCCATAGCACGGTTCACCTTAATACATTCAAATATACAAAGAGTGTTAAGGGTCATACTTGACGTAGTTTAACTAGCGATTTCTGACATTATTTGGAGTGAAAAAGGTGAAATGAAATTTTGATCTCCGGTGACATTTTTGATGATTTTTATTCAATGTAAAACTTAAAAAATCAGTAGCACTAGGACAGTTAGGGTCGGGGTGAGGGGTTAAGCAGTTACTCGGCTGAGTGACAAGTGAAAATATTTAAAAAAACTCAAATAAGTCATCGGAGAACAAAATTTCGTTTTTAATTCTTACTCAAAATTATATATTTTTTTACATTAACTCCACACAAATAATTTCCCTCAGGACCTATGTCATCTGAGATGCCGTGTGGAGGGTCTTTTTGAAAAGAGGAAGGAATGAATATTGGTCTTGAAGAGACCCATATTGTAGGAAAGAGGAAACACAGAGGCCGGAACACAGCTGAGCTGTTGAACACAAGAACTAGTTGAAGAAGCGACCCGTTCTCATGTGACAAATATCGCGCGTTTGGCGTGTTTCCTGACTATGCTGTTTTCAATTTAGGAGGCGGGAATGGGCACCGCCGCCCCGGGAACCTTTATTGGATAACCAACACCTCTGCCATAGGTCACCCCAAGTGGTTCGCTACGTTTGGTGACTAAGCAGGAGTGCCCGGGTTCATGGGGTGAGGTTTGTCTAGGTCTTTGAGGCGGATGATCAGGACATACTGAACCCCAGATTCCTACCCACCCCTTAAACCCTTTTACTTCCCAGAACTCTCCTCCTTCTTTTCCTTAAAAAACCCTCCACACAGCATTCCCTAATATGACATAGGCCCCGAGGGAAATTATTTTTCTCAGGGCCTCCTGTGTGGAGCTCATGTAAAAAAAAAATGCTCCCGTGCCGAAGGGATCAATGACGCTAGTTCCTTCGGAGCATCTTCCATTGCAATACCGGTAGAACGAGGATAGCATTTCCACCCGACGCCTGTGCTCTAAAGCAGCTTGTAATCCGTCTGTTAAGATAGGAGAATCTATCAAACGTACCGCCCGTTTCTGCACAGAGTCGAGGGTATATTTCAAATATTTTGGAGCTCCAGACCAGGAATTAATTAAATGTTTCTGCACAGAGTCGAGGGTATTTTTCAGGTATTTTGGAGCTCCAGACCAGAGGTGGCAAATAATGCCAGGATTATTACCTGCTTTAGCATTCTTACCCAAACGTGTGGACTATAAAATACGATACTGTGCTGAAACAGATATTTTAGTCAATGGTTGAGTGGGCATAGCGCTTGGATCCCATCCGGGCGTCGCGTGTTCAATTCCTCGGCTGGCTAAGTCCTCTATCACAACACAAGCAACATTTTCAGCTTTATGTGGTGGTAGTAGGAGATTTTCAAACATTGTTGGGTTATTCGTAACCCGGGAATATTTGTCTTTCTTTTAAAAAAAATAAATTTAAAAATTAAAAAAAAACTAATAATTTCTTAATAAAAAAAAAACGCGCAACAATTGTTTGGGTAATTATAATTAATATTTATTATGTGTGTCTACCTGTATTAAATATCATCATCTGAGTGATTTTTTAGATATATTTTTTCATAATTTGAAGATATATAATGAATCCTTTGAGTAGGTTTTTGTCATTTTTTGGACCAACCTATCATGCATAATAACTGAGTTTTTATATGCGAACTTACGTAAAAACAACATAATTTAAATAAATAGGTACATAAATTTAGAAATCACAATAATATGAGCCAGTCTGTGGTTGCCTTTTACGCTACTTTTAGAGTAATTTAGAAAATTGCTTTTCATTTTTCAATTCTTGCACAAACTTAAAAATGGCATTAAAAACAAACAAAAAACAAACTAATCAATCACATGAATGTGTAGGTACTAAAAATACTAACCAAACTACATTTGGCTTATTTACGAAAACAATATCAGTCAGAATATTTTTTGGAAAATTTTTTAAATACTATATCAAATAAATTAGTGACCAAAATTAACGTTTAAAAATTAATTGCGTAGTTACCTAAATACCAATTAATTTCTTTATTAAAAATGATTTTTATTTAAACCTAGATTAAATCAACACCTAGATTTAATCACTTTCAACGGAACCATAAAATAAGTTTCCTGTGTGTGAAGAAATTCTAAATTTCTTGGTATAATTTTGAAGGTTATACTCATAAATGTAATATTTAATCATTGAAGAAGAAGATAATATTAATTAATCAAAATGAAACGTGAAACAAAATAAGTCACAAAAAATAAATAAAGGTCGCAACTGGAAATAGGCACTCTATTCACTGAGCACTGATCTAGTGAGAAACTTCAAATGTAATTCAACAAACACAATTTTCGAAAAACGATAATAATAAACAGGGAGGTAATTTACTTTTTGAAATGTTCATTTTTCAAAGTTTCAGATACATTACAATTTCAATACACAGAGGCATTTTTGAAAATTCGGGAATTATTTGAGAAAATTTATAAACTACTCTAAACAAATTGTAAAACTTATTTTGAAAATTCCTCAAACCAATCAACATCGTTAAGTTTATTTCGGAAAACTCCTAAAACAAATTAATTTTAATCCACAGTATTCTTTAGGAAAATTAGTTAACCGTTTTTAAACATTTAGGATCCATAATGGTTAAAATTACCTA
This sequence comes from Limnephilus rhombicus, assembly GCA_929108145.2. NCBI lineage: Eukaryota > Metazoa > Arthropoda > Insecta > Trichoptera > Limnephilidae > Limnephilus > Limnephilus rhombicus. Next base: position 12,346,009 of record OV815297.1, on the reverse strand, counting down.
TGTTAATTTGTGAAAATTCCGTTCTCGAAAACAACAACAGTCCACAGTACGCTTATTTGGGAAAACTCACACTTTTTCATAAATAATCAACTGATAATAATTCCTATATCATTTCACAGTATGCATATTTGGGGAAAACTGAACACTATAATTTCAAGCAATTTGTGGACAGAATTTTTAGTTTTGAATATGTTGCTTATTTCGGAAAATTGTTGCCACAGACAATAAAGCGAGTAAATATGTTGAAAAAGCTTGTTTTGGCGCGCGACATAAACAACAACTGAAAGCGAACTGAGATGATCTTCGCCTTTAAAAACAGAATGCATATTTACCGCCATAACCTGATTCCCAAAACACGGCCGCCGCCGCAGAGAGGGCCGGACTTCACTATTTAATAACTAGTTGTCAGTAACAACTGGACGTTAGTTACTGCTGTTGCCCGTGAAAAACCTAACCTAACTTGCCAACATGGCGACTGAGAAATTTTGTTTCTAGTTTTTACAGTCAAAAAAAATATTACACATTTCAAATTTAGAATAAATCATGTGTGCAGTTCACATGCGGTAGAAGTGAAACCTTCGGAAAACTGAACTTAGAGAGAATGAGACGAATGCAGAGAATGAGTAAGACAATTGTAGGGTTTATTTATTATAACATTTTTACCAAGTTTAAACATTTTTTTACACTTTATTCTACAAAGCACGGCACAAAGAGGACGCCGGTAGACTACAAAGCACAAATAGGACACCGATTAGTCCATCTCATTCTCTAGCAGGCCATACTATAGATGTATGTTTTTATCTCTTGTATCGCTCGTTTCCGTTTGATCGAGTTTCAAATCAAAACATTTCATTTCATAAACTAGCGCAGCCCCCTGAAAAATCTCGGGATATTTTAATTCCAATTATGAAAATGCCTATTAATGAAAGAATATTATAGAATTAATTAAATATTGCTTTTTAAAAAGGCTTATGCCCAGAAAAAATAAAGTATCAGGCCTATGTTAGATCTGTGTTGGCTGATGATTCAAGACTTAGTGTCTGATTTGTATTTAAAATGGGTTTTTGATCAGCTGTTTACGGTTTAAATTAAGTCCCTTTTCCATAGATTTCATAGATTTTCCTTTCATTATCAAGTATACCACAGACAACATACAGAAATCTAAAATATTCTATGTTGACTCAAATAAGTAACCCTCACGGCAGTTTCAAAGTAACAAACACGTAGGATTCGCGCGGTTATAAACTTTACGATATTTTTAATATATTTTTTTTAAAATTCTACAAACATGAGATAAGCGGTAAAATACAGTTTAATTAATTTCCCATATAGCACAATAATAAGTTTTTATGTCTCCATGTCAAAATTTGTAGGTTTGATTTTTTTAATGTTGGCGAAAAATTAAAAAAAATGATTACCTGGAAATGTCGAGCAATCGAGGCAAGTTTATTTATTTCGCATGGTCGCTCCAGTGGCTAATGGCCTGTATTGTATTATTTAAAATGCAAATAAATAAAATAACTCATAATCGTACCAGATATTACTAAACCTTTTCATTAAAAATATTTTTCAGCTTGGTTAAGTATTTTGGCCTCAAATCCAAATTTGAATTTTGTATGAAGCAGGTCGCGCAGTAGTTCATCTTAATCCACTCGATGTAATAGGCCACTTGCATTGAATTCATAACGACTTGGAAAAAATTGTGTTGATAGGTATTTTTATTAAGATTGCGAAAATGTTAGTAAAATTTTTTAGAAATCTACAGTTTTTTTGTATTTTTAAATAAATAAATCCATTATTTGGGCCTGTGACGTCACTATATGAAAATGTCCCGTCTCCGAAAATGTTCCTATTAATTTTGTAAAATTCCACACTGATTTTTTTTTTATATGGCATCACTTTGATTTCAGGCGAATTTTTGAATTCGTTCACTAGATTTATTGTTTGTTCTCTGCGAACTTATCATTAGGTTTGACTTTTTGACATATGTTCTGAAGAGAACCCCGTACATTTTAGAAGTCGGTGCGTGTTTTAGAAGTATGATGGTTATGGTGCTGATTTTAACAAAATCAAATTTTATAATATTCTTATTACTATTATAATTTACAAGTACAAGTAGGTATATTACATTGGATTTAGTAATAATATATACGTTGTACATTTTAATGATTTATGATCAATAAGATGGATCAAGGAAAAAAATATTTATGAGATGTAATATTTTTGGTATGCCTCGTTATTATCCCGTGCCATTCGTGTGGAAAACGTTATTTAAAAAAAATGATTTTCGGCTATGTAATTATCGTTTTTTCGCACCTATAAAATTATGTCCCGTCTTTCCGGTTTATAAAAAATGGTCTGATTTTTCGGATTGAAATTTTCAAAAAATCGCCAGGGTTTCATAAATACGATTAAAAAAAAATACAGAATGTCTTAGAATATTTGTCTAAACCGGAATTTAAAAAAAAAGTGATCCAAGTGGCCTATTGTGTTTAGTTTCGTAATTTTTTTTTAATATATATGATATGAGGCCATCGAAATATGAGGTGATGAATTTAAGTTATTCTTCGCTTTGATCAGAGATTGGGTAATACTCGTACATACTTCAATAAATCATTTGCCTCTCAAACAATAATTAAATAACACCCAAAATGCAGGTTTTTGTGTAATAATTTAACAGATACCCATTTAGCTAAACTTGACATGGTTTTCTTGCTATTGATTACTATTTTAAGATGAATATAAAAAATATATATTCATAATTTTAACGAGGTAAGTAAAGAAATCGTGTTTATAAATTACGACTCGCGACCCGTGTATTGGACGGACCTACTGTCGAATTTGCCATATCAAAGAAAAGAAGAAGAAGACAAATAATGTGGGAATCTTAACGACGTAAGTGAAGAAAGCTTGTAAACAAATATACTCCCGCGGCACGGCGTATTGGACGGACGTTAGGTCGAATTTGCCCTAGCAGACTTGGAGATTCGACCTTTCCGCCGTGTTCATTTTAATTAATTCTGAAGAATGTGTTACAAATATTTAAGATGTTTCTAAACGTTTCCCTCCCGAAGTTATTAATTCATCGTCGAGAAAAATAAAACCTGGTGCTAACCGCTAACTTTATAGTTGAAAAAGGATCATAAAATTTTTAAATCGTTGTACGTAAAATATATTAATGGTAAGGTATTGTTTTTATTAATCTTAATTAAAAAAAACTTACATTCTCAGGGGTCGGTTTGAAAAAAAAAGTTATTATAGTTACGAATACGCCGTAAATTATTAAAATGTGAGTTTTGAGCAAACCCTCATTATTAAGGTATTGTATCGCCAACATACCTATAATGCTATCGCTCTTTCTTACACACTACAAATGACAACAGTCGAAAATGAAACATGTATAAAGTATATCACATATCACACGTATAAAGAAAATGAAACGCAATTCCCGTCGCAAAAAAAGTTCTTTGGCGGAAACAGTCACACGTATTTTATCTGTCTCACCATTATTTAATATGTGGGAAAGACCTGCAGCATTACAGCGATAAGGAACAAATGTTTATTGCTTTTTTTTTTGTCGTCACGGTACCCTTACCGTGAATCGCCACGGTAAATATAAAAGGATCCATTGCAAACCGTTTGTTGGGATAGGGGAATCAAACGGATCACTTATTTCTGCATAGAATCAAATGATTTTTTCAATATTTAATTAAATGAAGACAATATAAGCGAAACTCAATCGAAAATCTGAAAACAGAAAAATCAGAAAAAGATATTGACACATCTGGGACATTTAATTAATTTAATTAAATATTAATTAAATATTTATTTATATATTTATAGTCTTATATATTTATTTATAGTCTTCATTTAATTAAATATTACAATTTGAGATTTTACTCATAAAGTTAAAATAAAAATAAAAAAAAGATTTTTTCAATATTTTATAGAATTTTTCAAGTATTTTATATGCTCTAGACCAGAGGTGTCTACCAAATCCAATTTGGTATACACCTCTGGTCCCTAATCGGAGTGTTGGGCTGAAGTAAGTAGACATGTTTTAAGTTAACATTTACATTTATAGTAATGTTGACGGTTATATCGCCAATATTTTTGGTCCGATTGTAATAAGAAAATTTATGTGTCTGCGGTTTGTTGATAAATACGTAATTATAAGACGTTTATTTACACGTTCAAGTTTCAAACCGGGGCGCCAAAATCGTAATTTAATTGAAAAAAAAAACTTGCACCTTCACAAAGCGCCTGGCTGGCTGGTTTTGAACACATCTTAAGTTGATTTATGGGCGTATCCTAAGTCGATTTTGAACGCGTGCATAGTGTAAGTGATGTCTCTGCCAGGAGAATACCCGTCGAATCTTAAACTAGGGGCTACACGAGCTGAGCCGAATAAACTCGGGTGGTCGAATGTCAAGCGAAGCGAGAGGCGGTGCCACTCATCGAGAGGGAGCGCCACTATCAAAAGTTTGGAAAAGTCGTAAATCCGGGGCTGGACCGGATTACCAACTATCCTCATGTGACAGCTGGGTTTTAATTTGACTAGTATCAACATAGATACATAAGAAAAATAAAGACCTCTTTTTACCCCCTTTCGACTCTGCCCAAGTCTGGTTGAAGGCGAAAGTGCTCCAGCTGCGTACGTAATTCCACCAGCAACGGAAAACGGCCAGTCTATTCATCAAAGTTACAAGGCCATATATCACCGGCTCTGGACTCAAGTCCTGTTTTCACAATCCTTTTTGATTTGTCGTTTTAATTAAATTAATCGTAAGGCTCCGATATAAGCGGCGTTCAAAAAGAAGTAGAAGATCACTGAAGATAGTATTAAAGGGGGTTTTGAGAATAACAAAAGAAATAAATGGTACATTTACGGCACGTTTCAGATTGGTAGTATACAGCTCTGGTGTAAGCTCACCATTTAGAATTGAAACTTGGCTTGAAATGGCTTTAGCCGTGTTTGTTGACCAGATCTGAATAGTTCCTTTTTCCTATCTCCTTCCCCTTCTCTCTACCTACCTACACTACCCTCACAACATACCCCAATTGGGGATGCCATAGTCTCACTGGCTCCAGACGGGAGCAGTTGGGGACTCTTGTGCGGTATTCATTTAAAAAAAAACAGTAGTTTTTTTGTGGTTGTGTTCGCATTTCCGAAGTATGTAACTTCAATGAACCTTCAACCTTGGTGAAATTGATCAACATTTTCAAATATCTAATTTTAAAGCAACTCAAATGCAAAATCATTATATTTTCCAAGCCATAAAAAACTATAATAACCTCCCTTCTGAATTACGCTGAATCATCGACCAATCAGAACAAATAAATAAAATTAAACAATAAAAAAACTTACAGTAAAAAGTAAATACTTTATACGAAACATATTATAACTTAAGAATCGTGACTCCCTTATCAGGCACAAGAGCTCCTTTTTTCTGATAAGGTATACATGACCAAAAACGATCTTTAATGTAATATTTGGTGAAATGTGTATGTATCCATATATGTAACTCATATTTTTTTTATTACAATTAAAAAAAAATCTATTTTCTTTCTTGAGCAGATGAACAATTTCATTGGTCTGTCGAATTTAATTCGAAATGTGATTCGATTATACCCATCACTAGTCATTAAATTTCAAAGGATGAGTCGCGAAATAATAAGATCGAGTGATATTTAATTTATTTGAAGTTGGTACTACTTTCGTAGCCCTCTTTGCATCATTATCTTTTGACTTCTACTATTTGTAAATAGCAAAGATAAAATGATAATGTAAACACTTATTCAAATCGTTTTAATCAAATGTCATCGGTTTTGACTTAATTATTTTGCACTTAATATTTCAAAATGTGTTTAATCGACATTTAAGAGAATGCTGATTGAGTGATATCAAAAGTGGTTTTGTTTCGATATGCAAAATAAAATTATTTTATAATCAGGCAAGTCGCAAGCAGCTTAATTAATTGGCGGGTACGCGTACCGCCGCCCCGGGAACCATTTATTGGATAACCAATATCCCTGCCATAGGTCACTCCAAGTGTTTCGCTATGTTTGGTGACGGACCGGATCGGGAGTGACTGGTTGAGGGAGACCTTTCGACCTCCCCAGCCAGACTCTCTCGACCCATCCCCTCCCACCGCAGTGAGAGGGATGGATTCTTACGTCCGTCACTACTGAACGTATTGACCCCCAGACTCCTACGTTCGCTACGTTTGGTGACTTTGCAGGGGTGCCCGGGTTCATGGGGTGAGGTTTGTCTAGGTCTTGGTGACGGGTCAGATCGGGAGAGACTGGTTGAGGGAGACCTTTCGACCTCACAGCCATCCTCTCTCGGATTCTTACGTCCGTCCTGATCTATTGACCCCCAGACTCCTACGTTCGCCACGTTTGGTGACTTAACATGGGTGCCCGGGTTCATGGGGTAAGGTTTGTCTAGGTCTTGGTGACGGGTTGGATCGGGAGAGACTGGTTGAGCGAGACCTTTCGACCTCCCCACCCATCCTCTCTCGACACATCCCCTCGCACCGCATTTTATTTATTTTATTTTATTTTATTTATTTTATGTGCATCTATATAAAAAGGTTTACATATATTTTTTTGGCCTTGCCTGTCTCACTAGGAAATCCTGTGTCGAGACAGACTAGTTTACAAATATTTTATAAATATTAAATAAAGTACACTTTTCAATACAGCAAAAATATTTGACAAAAATTTTCAGGTTGGTTAGTGGTAACAATAATGAGATAAAGGATTATATTTGGGTGAGGTGACTAATTATTGCACGACCTTTTTCGATGATCCATTGTTTGATCAGTATTTTGTATTTGTTAATATTATTCGATTGTCTTGTTTTGTCAGGTAGGTTATTGTATATTTTAGGCGCAATGTATTTGAAATTTCTTTGACCAAATGTTGTGTCTGTTTTAGGTGTTTGTATGAGTTCTTTGGTTTTGTGCCGTGTGTTTACAATATTTTGGTTATTTTCATAAAATGTACATGTTTTATTTTTAAACAGATGAGTTAAGATTGTTTTTGTGTAAATTTGTCGAATATCTAATACAGGAAATTTATTGAATATATCTACAGTACTTGTTATTATGGGAACTTTAAGAATGACTTTCATAATTAATTTTTGTGCCTTCGATAATGAATCTATAGCTGATAGTGTTGCACCTCCCCATGCGATTATTCCATATTCAATGATTGATTGACAAAGAGAGTAATAAACAATTTTCATAGATTTGGAATCTAGTATGTTTCTAATGTTTTTAAAGAAATAAATATGTTTTCTTAGTTTATTCGTGACAAGTAGGCATTGAGAGGGATGGAATCTTACGTCCTTTACTACTGAACACTTTGACCCCCAGACTTCTACCCGCCCCTCATACCTTTTTTTCCCTCATTCCTGCCAAAGCAGTCACAATTAGGGTACTAATTAATAGGTACTAATTAATAGGTACTAATTAATAGGTACTAATTTATAGGTACTAATTTATAGGTACTAATTTATAGGTACTAATTTATAGGTACTTATTTATTTATTTTATTTATTTATTTAATTATTTAATTATTTTCATATTACATTTGGTTATAAAATGACGTATTGCCCATCTCACTAGGTGTGAAACGCCTGTGTTGAGATGGCAATTTACAGAGTGGTTATCTAAGATTTTGTAGTAATATTATGAAAATGGCAGGTTAATATAATTTTTTTTCTTTAAATATACAATTCAAGTATGTTACATATATATAAGAAGATTGCAGTAGGTACATGGTTACATATATACACACAGTAGGTATAAAGGTAAGTCTGTTTTTAAATACTTGTGATGGATATGTTTATTTGAGGTGATCAATGATTTTACTTTTAAATGTACTTTTGGTTTGCGTGTTTCTAATTTCAGGAGGTAGAGAATTGAACAGCTTTGTTGCATTATATTTAAAACTTCTTTGCCCATAAGAAGTTTGACAAACTGGGATGTTGAAAGATTTTACATTTGACTCTCTTAAGGCTCTTGTGTTCATTCGTACTAATTAATAGGTACTAATTAATAGTTCTACTGGCTCCAGGCAGTTGGGAATCTTGTGCGCCATTGACTTTAAAACCTAACCTAAACTAACCTCTCATGTGTATATTTATATAAACGCATTATGAGAGCTGTTTGTTTCTTACGAATACATTAAAAATATTGAACACAGAATTTTCATTTTAAAATATGTTAATCATTTCGAAATGTGTATAATCTTAAAGCACATCACTATTTCATTTTAACATTAAAATTAAGGACACGGTCAATATTGTTCTTGATCTATGGAATGCCTATTTCTATGGTTGCTCAATTTATTTTCAAGTCATTTTATGTTCATCATTCAAGAGGTTTGGTTGATGGGCTATTAGCTATTATAAATAGTAAATTCATAGTAAGTATACTTATGATGAATTTCTACACCATCAATAAGCCTTAGACGAGTACAAAACTGACATTTAATAGTACTTAGACATAAATTGATTGCGCTGCGGTCGTTTTAAAGGTTTTAAATGACAACACCGAGATTGGCTCATAGGGTTCTTTTAACAATAGAGAACTCCAGTCCAATTTTTAAAATTTTTTTTAACGAATAATGACCTTCTAACTTAAATAACTGCATTTTTATTTTTATAGTTGGTTTTAATAGTTAAAATAAAGTTTTAATTTTTCAAGAGCCCCTGAAAACCACCGTAATATGGTGAATCGTGTGACGTCGTCACTCCTGAAAAATTAATATAGGATCAGGCAATCAGCTGATCTACTGCCGCCATTTTGAATCTCGTTGTTCGAAGTATTCTCCCTAGAAGTAGCATTACTATTTTTTTGTACAGTAGTTTTTGAATATTTTCAACAATAGAGATAAATTCATAAGAGATATCTTTATTTTTGAAAATAATGTTTCAATAAACACAACAACTAAATCTCTATAAACAGTATTTAAATAAACGAATAAAATAATACGATGGATTGTGTCATATCATACATTCCCATACAATGACTTAACGACACGTCGAACAGTGACGTCACCACTAAAATTTCAATAATTCCAACTTGACGGCGTGTTTTTACGAACCGATTAAAAATGGACCTTTTAATATTTTTTTAAAAACTCTCCGTTTAATATTATTAAATAAAACTTATACATTCCGAATCAGCGTTTATTTTTCTATTTGAACATATTTTTTTAAAGGCATAATATTTTTCACTGGAGTTCCTTATTGCTCCACACAGAACACCCTGAAGAAAAAAGCCCTCAGGGTCTGTGTCATCTTTGGGGATGCTGGAAGAATTTTTTCGAGAAAGGAAGGAGAGGCAGTTCTGGGAAGGAAAACGGTAGGAGGGGTGTGTAGGAAATTTCTACACACCCCTCGACCCATCGCTTTGTATCGCAGTGGGAGGGATGGATTCCTACCCATCCTTCATACCCTTTTCCTTCTCAAAATATCCCCTTCTTTTCCTTAAAAGACCCTCCACATAGCATCCCGAAAGATGACATGGGCCCTGAGGGAAATTGTTTTCCTGTGTGGAGCTAATGTAAAAAAACGAACGACTGTCAAACTCGAATGTAAAGAACAAATTATTAAAACACTCGGATCCATAAGCTTGTTTTCAATATAATTTATTGTTGCCAGTCATACGTATGACGATGCAGGCGTACTTGACTTATTAAAAGTCAAAATGAGTAGCTTGGTGTTGCCATAGCAATGAAGAAAAAATAGTACCAATTGAATAAATCTCTAGCATATCGTGCTAAGATCTTGGTACCTACACCTACCTATAATTCATTTGATGGAGAAGAATTTATTGCGAAGTTATTCAACCCGTGTGACCTTTTTAAACAATGATAAGATCGTAAATATTTCATAATCAGCTGATGGATTGGTACAATATTTTTTGTTGAGGGTATCTAATTCAATTGTGAAGATCTTTCATGACAGCGTGGTATTACTAAAATTAAGCCCAACACCACAGTTCAAAATTTTGAAGCGTTCGTTTTTTAATCTTGCTCACTAACATCAGTCTCGCATTCTTTGTGGATATCAATATTTGTCGCGAAAACTCCAGATGCTTTACGTAACGCCTTTATAAATCTTGAAAGCTCTGCCAAAAATATGGGTCTCGTAGTAAACCAGCAAAAGACCAAATACATGGCTGTAGGATGCACCCAACAAATCCCAACTCTCTCATGTGGAAACCAAAATTTTGAAACGGTACCAAGATTCACATACCTAGGCTCCCTGATAACAAACGACAATAATACCACAGAGGAGATCCAGAAGCGCATAGTGAACGAAAATCGCTGTTATTTCCGCCTACAAAACCAATTAAAGTCCAGACTGCTGTCCAGAAACACGAAGATATTAGTGTACAAAACACTTATCAGACCAGTACTTACGTACGCAGCTGAGACTTGGGTACTAACTAAGAAGAATGAGCGAGCACTGGACGTTTTTGAAAGAAAAATTTTGAGGCGCATCTTCGGACCGGTTCTAGAAAATGGATTTTGCCGCAGACGTTATAACAATGAGCTCTATACTTTGTTTAAGGAGCTAAACGTCGCAAAATTTATAAAATTGGGAAGACTTCGGTGGCTGGGTCATGTGGAGAGAATGACCGAGAATCAAGCACCAAAGTCCCTGCTGAACTCAAGACCAATAGGGCGAAGGAGCCTGGGAAGACCAAGACTAAAATGGAGCGACAACGTCCTCAAAGACATATCTATCTTGGAGCTTCCAAACTGGAGAGAGCTGGCACAAAACCGAGATGAGTGGAGGAAGACTCTTGAGGAGGCCAAGACCCACCAAGGGTTGTAGAGCCAATAGTGATGATGATGATGATCAATATTTGTAATATGACCATACGAGGTTTTACAACACGTATGCTTCAGGGATCTCATTTTCACAGCATTCTGAAGTATGTTGGGAATGATGAATACTTGGGGCAATGTAGTTATGAATAATGAATACTTGGTGCAATATAGTTGTGAGTGATGAATACTTGGGGCAATGTAGTTATGTGCAATATAGTTGTAAACGATGAATACTTGCTGCAATATGTTGTGAATTGAAAATACTTATCGCAATGTAGTTGAGAACGTTGAATATATGATTCAATTTAGTCGTTTTCAATTTAGGAGGCGAGAATGAGTACCGCCGCTCCGGGAACCTTTATTGGATAACCAACACCTCTGCCATAGGTCACCCCAAGTGGTTCGCTACGTTTGGTGATTTAGCAGGGGTGCCCGGGTTCATGGGGTGAGGTTTGTCTAGGTCTTGCAGGCGGATGACCAGGACATGCTGAACCCTAGATTCCTACCCACCCCTTAAACCCTTTTCCTTCCCAGAACTCTCCTCTCCTTCCTTTCCTTAAAAAAACCCCCCACACAGCATTCTCAAAGATGACATAGGCCCTGAGGGAAATTATTTTCCTCAGGGCCTCCTGTGTGGAGCTCATGTAAAAAAAAATATTCTTACTTTACCAGTTCTAAGTTTTTCAGCCATTCATCAGTGTTGGTATCAGCATTCCATTGTGAACTGCTAGTTTTGCTTCCTTGGTACAGCTTTTACTTAGCAACTGTTTTGTTCAGTCCTTCATACATGGATATCTTCCGCATTTACCTTTCTTTCAATGTTTCCATATCTCGACAACATGACAAGAGGTGTGGTGCTGCTAAATGATATCTCTAGGTCCCTTGACATTTTCAACATTAGTCTTTAAGGTTTCAAGACTAATTTTAGGCAAGAACTTTTTTTTTTTTTTACATGAGCTCCACACAGGAGGCCCTGAGGAAAATAATTTCCCTCAGGGCCTATGTCATCTTTGGGGATGCTGTGTGGAGGGTTTTTTTAATGAAAGGAAGGAGGGGAGAGTTCTGGGAAGGAAGAGGGTTTAAGGGGTGGGTAGGAATCTGGGGTTCAGTGTGTCCTGGTCATCCACCTCCAAGACCTAGACAAACCTCACCCCATGAACCCGGGCACCCCTGCTAAATCACCAAACGTAGCGAACCACTTGGGGTGACCTATGGCAGAGGTGTTGGTTATCCAATAAAGGTTCCTGGGGCGGCGGTACTCATTCTCGCCTCCTAAATTGAAAACGACTAAATTGAATCATATATTCAACGTTCTCAACTACATTGCGATAAGTATTTTCAATTCACAACATATTACAGCAAGTATTCATCATTCACAACTATATTGCACATAACTGCATTGCCCCAAGTATTCATCACTCACAACTATATTGCACTAAGTATTCATTATTCATAACTACATTGCCCCAAGTATTCATCATTCCCAACATACTTCAGCAAGTATTCATCATTCAGAACTTTATTTCATCAAGTATACATAATTCACAACTAGGTATATTGCACTAAGTATTCATCACTCACAACTATATTGCACTAAGTATTCATTATTCACAACTACATTGCCCCAAGTATTCATCATTCCCAACATACTTCAGCAAGTATTTATCATTCAGAACTATATTTCACCAAGTATACATCATTCACAACTAGGTATATTGCACTAAGTATTCATCACTCACAACTATATTGCACTAAGTATTCATTATTCATAACTACATTGCCCCAAGTATTCATCACTTACAACTATATTGCACTAAGTATTCATTATTCATAACTACATTGCCCCAAGTATTCATCATTCACAACATAGTGCAGCAAGTCTTCATCGTTCAAAACTACATTGTACCAAGTATCCACCTTTCACAACGTGTGTCGAGAGTATTCATCACCCTTAACTTATTTCACCAACCATTTACAACATATGGTAGCAAGTTTTCATCATTCACAACTATATTGCACTAACTATTCACTATTCACAACTTTATTGCCCAAAGTATTTATCATTTACGACTATGTTGCACCAAGTATTCATCATTCACAATAAGGAACTCCAGTGAAAAATATTATAACTTTAAAAAAATATGTTCTTATAGACCAATAAACCCTGATTCTAGATATATAAGTTTTATTTAATAATATTAAATGCAGAGTTTTTAAAAAAATATTAAAAAGTCCGTTTTTAATCGGGTCGTAAAAAAACGCCGTCAAGATGGCATTATTGAAATTTTAGTGCTGACGTCACTGTTCAACGTCTCGTGTCTCACGTGACGTGAGATTTAGTTGTTGTGTAAATAAAGGTATCTCTTATTGGTTTATCTCTATTACTGAAAATATTCAAAAATTACTGCACAAAAAATAGTAATGCTACTTCTAGGGAGAATACTTCGAACAACGGAATTCAAAATGGCGGCAGTTGACCAGCTGATTGCCCGATCCTGTAGTAATTTTTCAGCAGTAATGACGTCACACGATTCACCATACATACGGTGGTTTCCGGGGGGTTTTCAAAAATTAAAACTGACAATTATTTCAACTAACTTACTCTAAAAATAAAATTAAAAATGCGGTTATTTAAGTTAGAAGGTTCATTAAAAAAAATTAAAAAATTGGACTGGAGTTCTCTATCATATCTAACCAAGTTGCAGCATGTAATCATAGTTCACAACTACATTGTCCTAAGTAGGGAATGCAATCCCACAAGACCATGTCAATCCCGGTATTTGCGGGACTGAACAATCTTAGTCCCGCTGGATCCAGGTATTTGCGGGATCCAGCAGGGTGGACTAAGGTATCCAATCAATCGTATAATAAAGACCTAATACCTCGATCTACCAACCTTTTTTTTAGAGTTTTAAATTTATACCTAATCAAACAAGTTCTTTGGGACATTTTAAATGGTTTATTAATATACCTTTACTTAGACATAGGTAAAGTTTAAGTCATAAATTGGCAAAGAATATATAAGACATAAATTTGCAAAACAACATAAATTTAAATAATAACGTTCACACGATAAACAATATTCTTGTACAATAAGCATCATAAGTTTAAACATTATTTTAGAAATGGCTTCGTAAAAAAGTTAAAGTATTAATTGTGTCGTCTGATAAACGGCTTCTGATATTGGACATAAGGTAGCCAGCGGCTGAAAAAGCTCGTTCAGCTTCCACGCTGGTTGGCACAACAATGAAGGTATGCGTCTTTTAATCCATCGGACTCGAAGTAATACATTTCCTTCTTTATCAAAACCTCCGCCGCGCGCAGAGTAACACGTATGACCTACGCTTCTCTGTAATCCCGCCAATCTAGCGGGATCCCGCAAAATGTTCGACCGAGATTAGTCCCGCAAAATGTCTGCGGGATCTCGGTATTTCGGGATCCCGGTATACCGGGATTGCTTTCCCTAGTCCTAAGTATTCATCGATTCACCATTCATAACATATTGCACGAATTACCTATTCATCATTCATAACTATATTGCACCGTGTATTCATCATTCACAACCATATTTCACCAAGTAGTCATCGTCCACAACTATATTTTACCAAGAACTCATAATAATAATAAAAATAATAATAATATTGCAGCAAGGATTCATCGTTCACAACAACATTGTACCAAATGCTCATCATTCACAACTATACTGCAGCAAGTATTCAACATTCATAACCATATCCATACTATTCATCATTTACAACTACGTATTATTTTGGACGCTGTTATCTTTCTCAAGTTTTTCCTTTACAACCTCCTTAAATAATACGATGCATAAATTATCAGTAACTGTATGCATAATAATATATTGTGTTAAATACGAGTAAAATAAATCGGTGACAATAAATTATTTAAAAAAGTAGGTAGATTCTTTATGGAATTATTCAGGTTATTCTTACGAAATACTTTGAAAGATTTTCAGTCCTTCCATTAAAGGCACCATTGTTCGAAATAAATCAATTGAATTCAGCCTGATGAAGATGTAAAATAAGTGGAAAAACATGTCCCATAAATTACAATGCCCATTTCATTTCTCTTTCCACGACTACTTTATGAACTATTTATTTAATAAACGATAAATAAAGGTCTACAATGACTACCACCTTCCCTTCTCGCTATAAGAAATTTCGATGGGTCAGACATAGAGTTGGTCAATTAAGAGTAGAAAATATTAAAAATTGAACTACTAAATTTGTAGGCTGGCAACACTAATTTAACTGTCAAATATTCTTTCAAATCGCAATGACACTGAATGTATAAAACACTGTAAGTCACATTTAAAAAACCTTTTTTTTTTTCAAAATTTAATTGGAAGAAGCACTGTTGGTAAGGTATCTTATAAATTTGATTAAATGGTGTTTTATAATGTGATTTGCTTTCGTTTAATGTAACATAAATTTGAATTTAACAGAAGGAAGAATCACTAATGGTGAGTAGTTACACTACTTTTAGGTATAATGAGTTAAATATATTCAGATCTAAAATTAGAGACATGATCTAAAACCCGGGCAACGCTGGGTACTTAAGCTAGTATTACACAGCTTTACTTTAACACCATGAGTTATGTGTTTAGTATTACCATATGATCAACAGTGGCGCCCTCCTATGTTTGCTACTCTTATTTGACAGACTGTAAGTCCTTTCGACTCTAGATTTGCCGAATAAGTAAAATACACATGCCAAAAATGTGTACCTATATTCTTAGTGTTCCCTATATCACCACGAATATAGGTATTATACATGAAAATCGGTTGTCAAACCGAGTCTAAAAACGATTGATTGTAATTTAAAAATGGTTTTATGTATTTGCGTTATGTGAATAATTTTATAAGAAAGAAAAAAAGTGAATCAAGAGAAACTGTCACTGATAATCTTAGCCATATAATAGTAATGTTCTACAGTCGGATTTTTGAAGATGGAGTCTGCACGTGAAAAACGACCACTCTGCCCATTAAGTTTAACCCACTATAAGATTCATTTTTGGTCACAGGTGGCCATTGACGGATATCCTATGTAAAAATTCAGCCCTAAATTTTATTTTTCTCTAGCTAAAATGGACTGCTCCGCATAGTATTTTCGATAACTTTAAGGTTCACATTGCCTTGACAATTATCTTAATACAGGGTGTTAAGGGACATACTTGACTTACATTATTTGTTGTAAAAAATGTAAATGAAATTTTGGTCTCCGGTGACTTTTTGGATGACTTTTTTTTCAATTTTTTTTTCTGCTAAATCAAACAAAAAAAATTCTTCAGCACGTCGCCCTAACCGCGCCTCAAACTGTCCAATACCTAAAATTTTTTATGTTTTTGTAGAAAAAATAAATTAAAAAAAACACCAAAAATATCACCGGAGACCAAAATTTTATTTATTTATTTATGAATCATTAACGCCCTTATGGGCTTTTACACACATTTACATCTTTATGTTTTAGTGCATACAGGTGTGTTTAGAATACAAAGAAAACATAAATAGTTTTTACACATGGTACATAGAAATAAAGCTGGTAAGTAAAAAGTATAGCATTATACAATAAAGAGAAAAAAATCAGTTTTATATGTATATACGTATATAACAAATAATAATAATGGTGAGTTTTTAATATATGTGCAATTTATGTGTTAAATACATAGCGAAGTTGATTTTAAACAAAAATACATACTACCGACTTGCACCGCACTAAAATTAATATACAAAACATTTCCATTTTGACCAATTACTTTATCGTCAGAATTTCTGCTTAAAGAATTCAATTTCCGAAGACGAAATACTTTATACCATAAATATACCAATCCCCTTTATACTGATACCATGGAACATTTCAGGCTTAAACAAATAATAGATAGTCAGATACTTCAGTAAACTATCACGGAGAGGACAAATGAGTTCGATAATATAATATAACAGAGTATCTAATTACATTCAAATTAAAATGTTAATCAAAGTATAAGTCGTTAAAGTACCTAATTTTGTTATTATTACCTATTACAACGATAAACAAGAACAGTTTTTATAAGGTTTGTTTATAAATTATAAATTACTAACCTTTATTACGCCGTATATTGTAGGTGTTTTTGACGGAACTTAACTATGAGGGTTTACAATAAACTGTGCGTATTTACATTTTTTACTCTAAAAAATATCAAGAATCACTGCTTAAAGTAAATCAAGTACGTCCCTTAACACCCTGTATGGTGAATTAAGTCATTTCTCACATGCGTTCATATATTTCTAATGCAAAAATTATTTTTTTGCAACACAGGGTCCCTAAAATACCCACAAGATGTTAAAATCCCAAAAAGTTCCTTCCTTCATGTCCGAAATTAAACCAAATTCCATTGAAATTAGCATTCATTTTTTATTATCCAGTTATTATCGGATTTGTTGACATCTTGGATAAAAATCAAACCTTTTATTTTCTTTCGTTAAAAGATTATTAAATAATTGGGTTGCAAGCTTTGACCGAGTATATCCTACGTCAATGGTTGCAAAGATTATTTTGTTAGGTTCGCGAATGGAACTGACACATTGTTGACATTTATTTAACAAGAGCACGCTCTCAAAGAGCATGTGTCTATTTAATTGTTGGCTTGGAGCATGCTCATTCATTAGTATGCTCTTTTACGAGCAAATGTGTACAGTTCGTGAGCATGCTCATTAATGAGAGCGTGTGTGTCAGTACCATTATCACTTTAGTCGTTCTTTCTACGTATACCTATTATACCAACGCACGAACAAGACTTAAAACCTGAAACCTATGTTTGGCATAAAGCACACTTACAAATAATGGCAAAGAATTTTACACTTGTTGAATGTTCCGCGGTAAACTTCGCGAGGTGAATTAATGTGGTCAGTGAATTTACCAAATACCATTTAAAATACTGTAAATGTAACAGTAATATCAAAAATAATATCATTCAGATACACGCTTCACCTAGATTGCGTGATCGGTAATAAATATGCAAAGGTAACTGGTGTATTTAACCACATGGAAATTAAATACAATTATCGATTTATAATTCGAAACGAATGAAAAATTATAGATATTTTAAATAGGTACCTATGTTAGGGTAACAAATTTGATTGATTGTTCTTATTATATTTGATTGTTCTCATATCTTCTTCTTCTATCTTCTATCTTCTGTATAAATAAAAATTAATCGCCCAAATGAATGTTCGCGCATAACTCCCGAACGACTGCACCAAATTGGATTAATTTTTTTTTGTGTTCGTTATTGTTTGTATAAAACTACTGCTGAGCTCATTATGAAGTTTGTATGCACAAAAAAATAGGTGGCACGCGAGCTGTTTGAAAACTGAATGAATGGAATGTGGGAGAGGGGAGGGGTGAAGAGAACTCGGGAAGGGGGTCACGGGACGGGGGAGGGGGGGGAGTGGAGTGGGGAGAGGGAAGGTGGAAGAGGCGGAGTGGGATCACGAGGGGGAAGGGGACGCGGGAGAGAAAGGGGAGGCGTAAGGTGAACGGGACTAATGGGAACCAGCTAGTAATATATAAAAATGAATATTAGTAATATATGAAAAATGAAAATTTGAATTTAAATTGTTACAGGTGGCAGAATCCTCTAGCGATGGTCGGCAAGACGGAGAAATTGAAAAAATATATTAATAAAAAAAATATATTTCGGCAATAAACTCCGTTTTGCGCCTTAAGATAGGCAATCATCCCACAGCATTTTGAGTTTTCCGAAAAAACCTTACGTGATGGAATTTTTTTGATAATTTTCCTGAATTCAGCAACCAAAAATACATGGGAATTACCTATTATTTCAAAGAAAAAAAAACAGTCGCAGGCCGGTGTAATCTATTGATCGAGGGAAAAAGCCTACTTGGCGCATACAAATAAAATCATAAAATTATTATTTAAAGTTTCTTAAATGTTTTTATTTATTTATACTGGGTTTTTACAGATTGTTCACACACATGTGAGAACAACCCAGTTATAAAAACTCAGTTAATTATACAAATAAGACAAAGTAAAATTTTATATACAATCAATTAGCCAAATAATACAATGATTAATTTTGGAACAGTTAAAATAAAAATTAGATAAAATAAAACAAAAAGAGTTAGAAATAAAAAAAATTATTAAAATACAAAGTTTACCCAAATAACACTTAAAGAGAGGCAAGATAAGAGACACAAATGATACATAATAAATTAGCACATATTTTTCAATAATCGCAGAGCATTTTTTTTAATCCAGCACACTCTATCTTATTATATAGTCGACACATTTGGGTCAGAGGGCTAAAATAGGCGATATTGTTTTTAAATGTATTCAGGTGAAACATAATATTATGGCGTCTTAAACAATGGGAATTGGAAACATTTATATCAATGTTGCTAAGACACAATGAAGTACTATCAAGATGGCCGTGAATTATTTTATGTAAACATATTAAATCAGTCAATTGCCTTTTGATTTTAAGTGTATTAATTTTGAAGTATTCAAGTCGCATGCCGTATGATCTAAGATGTTCATGTAAGTTCAACAATACTAAGTATTCACGGTATACACGCATCTTAATCGCTCTGAACAAACATTTAAAAATATATGATTTATAACCCATGAAACACAAAGTAAAAAGTTTTAGCAGTTTTTACAGTGAAGGATTTCAATTTTAAACTAACTTATATACTAAGAAATATTAATAAACATTTGTGAACTAATAATATAGTGAAGTGACAGTTGAAAAATTGAAGTGATCATTCACCATTAACAGCAATCAGTGAACACAACAATAAACAATTATTTTTATTTCTTTGGTGCTCAGTTGCTATTATAGTCCGCTATTTTCACGGATCACTTCACGGTCTTCGTGGGTCAGTGGTATAAACAGCTGACCAAGTTTGCACGGACATTTCTGGCGACCTCGGTTCGAATCCTACTGAAGCCGACAGAAAATTTTATTTTTAATAAAAATTTCGTACATTGTATTTATTAAATTAAATATATCCGATCTTCGAACCATTTTACAAAATGAATAAGCAGAAGAAACAAACCCAAAAAAAGGCGCCATCTAGCGACTCGGAAGAAGAAGACACAATGACTAATAAAATGATCAAATGCATTGAAAAAAAATTTAATGAATTAACCAATCAACTTATGAAATCTTTTAATGAGCAAATAAAAGAACTTAAGAAGTCCGTCGAATTTTGCTGTGAGAAATTAGACGAATATGAAGAAAAAATAAAGAAATACTGATTAAACAACTTCAAGCAGAAAATAAAGAAATAAAACTACACATTAATAAAATGGAGCAAAATGAAAAACAAAACAATATTGAAATACAGGGTGTTCCTTTTAAGGAAAATGAAAATATCACGAATGTATTTAATAATATAATAGACATACTCAAATGTGATAAAGAAACGATTAATGTGACAAATATTTTCAGAAGCAAAAATAAAAACCCGATGAACAAAAATACTGCCATAGTAGTATCTCTACAAAACAAAGAAAGTAAAGACGTAATTATAGCACATAAAAAAAATATGGTATTTTATACGCAAAAAACATAAATTTTGAAGAAAACAACACAATATATATTAACGAACAACTGACCCAATTCAATAAACACCTACTATACCTAGCTAAATCATCAAGACTTGGGTACAAATTTATATGGGCAAAAAATGGAAAAATATGGATGAGAAAAAACGAAACGTCTCCAATCTTACTCATAAGAACGCCAGAAGACATCCCCTCCGAATAAAGGATAATAAAACCACATAGCAAACTACTATCAACCTTTCAAAATGTCTGAAGAAAACTATATACACGAAAATTATAAATGTAAAAACCCATGTGAACTAAATCACCTATTTAAAAATGTTAATTTCTCGATCTTAAACATGAATATTAGGAGTATAAGGAAAAACTTCGATGAGCTCAGTGTACTTATTAATAACCTAGATTTTTCTCCAAGCGTAATTATTTTAAGTGAAACCCAAATGAAACAAGTAATTCCATACAACTTACCAGAATATACAACAATTTCATCTGCCTGTAAGCACACTGGTCATGATGGAGTTACTGTCTTTTGTCATAATACTCTGAAAAATGTTGCCGCTGAATTTATTGAATTTAAAACAGCCAATGCAATAAAAGTAACTTTTTGTCAAAACAACTATAAGTATCATATACTAGCCATATATAGATCCCCTTCATTAAATGATTGTTTATTTGTAAAAGAATTAAAATCTTTTGTTAGTAAACTTGATAGAAACAATTTCACTTTTTCCATTGTGACAGGAGACATCAATATAAATATTAATGATAATAATACAAATGTAAATTGTCAAAATGAGTATCTTGATTGTTTATCAAGCTCTGGACATATGTCATACATTAACTCACCAACAAGAGTAACCTTAAGTCACTCGGCATGTTTAGACCACATATTTGTCAAGTCGCACAAGGCGGTTAATATCATCTCTTCAATTCTTGAAACAAATATCACAGATCATTACCCGACCTTTTATGGACACCATTTCAAAAATACTCCTCAAAACCGAAATTCTGAAAATCTAGAAAAAGTAGACATTGATTATGAAACTCTAAACTCTTTACTTCGGTCAGAAAACTGGGAAAATGTGATATCAATAGAAAATCCACATCTCGCACTAGAGAATTTCTATAAAACTCTGAGAGATCATACTCTAAAAAGTGAAAGTAAAATAATTGTCACTAACAATAAATATAAAAAAATTAAGCCTTGGATAACAGTTGGATTAATTATATCAATTAAACAAAGAGATAAATTATATAGAGAAATGTTTAAATATCAAATAGATTGCCAAAAGAATAATCTCAGAACAATGCCTTATCTGAAAACAAAATATCTAATGTATCGTAACTTACTCAATAGGCTGATACGAAACTGCAAAAAGAAATACTATAGTATACAAATTGAAAATGCTAAAAATAATACTAAAAAAACTTGGAATATTATAAATGAAATTGCCAACAAAAAAAGTATGACTTCAAATATTGTAAATGAGGTTATAATAAATAATGAAATAATAACTAACAAATCGACCATTGCAGAAAGCTTTAATAACTATTTTACAAATGTAGTAGACGTAGTACTTGAATCATCCGGCATTAATGTTAATGATGCTTATATGGAGACATCTCCTCAATTAGATTCAAATAATGATTCAATTAACTCCATTGAATATTTTTCTCCTGTTACTTTTAATGAAATTGAAAAATATATTGATAACCTAAAACCATCCAACTCTAAGGGAAATGATGGATTATCCTGTGATATGTTAAAAAAAATAAAACAACATGTCCTAACTCCATTGCAACATATTTTTAATTTATGCCTCAAAAATGGTCATTTTCCAGAGCAATTTAAAATCTCCACTATAATACCTATTCATAAATCTGGAGATACGAATAAATTAGACAATTATAGACCAATATCTCTTGTTTCAAACCTCTCGAAAATATTCGAAAAATGCATCAAGTTTAGAGTCATTGAACACTTAGAAAAATATAAAATTCTATCGAAAAACCAATACGGCTTTCGTAAAGACCTAAGCACCGAGGATGCGATATATGAACTGACAAAAAAGATATACTCATCTATCGATAAAAAAAAGAAATGTCTTGCCATATTCCTACATTTAAGAAAAGCTTTCGACACCGTAAATCATAATTTACTCATTACAAAAATAAATCAACTAGGTTTCAAAAAAGACACACTAAAACTACTCTCTAACTATCTTACAGACAGAACACAAAAAACAAAAATTGGGAATAATTACAGTTCAGAGTCAAAGATAAAAAATGGGGTTCCACAGGGAACTGTGCTTGGCCCGATTTTATTCTTAATGTATATTAATGATTTATGTAATTTTGTAATCCCTGGTAAAATTGTTTCTTACGCAGACGACACGGCAATAATAGTGGATGGTAATCATTGGAAAGAAACTTTTTCGAAAGCAACTGATTGTATTTCATTGGTTTCAACGTGGCTAAAATACAACAAACTCGTTTTAAACTATAGCAAAACATTTTACTTACCTTTTTTATAAAACCATTAAAAATAAACCTAAAGACAACCTTAAAATTAGAATCCATAATAGTAGTTGCAATCAAGAAATGTGCTTCATGTGCAACGAACTCACTGATGTCGAAAATATAAAATATTTAGGAGTATCAATAGATATAAATCTTAATTGGAAATCACATATTAATCAAATCACTTCTAAATTAAGATATCTGACCTACATATTTTATAGACTTAAGGAAGTACTAAACATTGAAAAATTGAAAATGATCTACTTTTCCATGGTGCAATCATCAATCACTTATGGCATTATAGGATGGGGTGGTGCACTTGATACATTTATGAAGCCTCTACAAATAATTCAAAAACGCATAATTAAAGTCATATATAACAAAAATAAAACATTCTCGACCAACTTATTATACAAAGAAAGTAAAATATTTAATATACGTCAATTATTTATATTACAAACTTTGAAATATGTGTTTAAAAACAAAAATAATTTCGAAATAAATGAAAACAGAACGAGCAAAAGAATAAATAATATATTTTATACTCCACAAACCAATACTAAATTATTGCAGACACATATCAGTTTCATTGGTCATCGTACATTTAACCTTCTACCACTACAAACTCAAATGATAAATAAAATGATAAAATATGTAAAAGAGGTAAAATTATGGTTGAATAATGTAGATATTGAAACGCTTTTTCTATAAATTTATCCATCCTTCTACAACTCATTTGCTGTAACTTCTTAACTGTAGTACAATAAGTTTTCTGTTTATTTTATTATTTTTATTTTATAATTACTAAAAAAAAAAAAAAAAAATTGTATGTTTTTCTCCATATTTTTATTTTATTTTTATAATAGCTGAAAAAAACCCTTTTCACTTATTCTACCTATGTAATACTTATTTTTTATACTA
This sequence comes from Limnephilus rhombicus, assembly GCA_929108145.2. Taxonomy (NCBI): domain Eukaryota; kingdom Metazoa; phylum Arthropoda; class Insecta; order Trichoptera; family Limnephilidae; genus Limnephilus; species Limnephilus rhombicus. Next base: position 12,322,123 of record OV815297.1, on the reverse strand, counting down.
TCTTTATATTTAATATGTTTTTTTAAGTCTAATTTATACTTTGGGTACTTAGAAATGTAGTATTTTGTTTTAATATTACCCACACTCAGGCAGTGCCTTAGTGGGTTTTCATTTCTTCTTCATAATTTTTATTATATATTATGTTATTATACATATAATATTTGCTATTATACATTATATGTACAAAGAAATGGGAATAAATAAAGTAAAAAAATAAAAATAAAAAAAGTGATATTTAAAAGATAACAATCTTAGCATTTTTTTTAACTGATTCTACAATGTTTTCATACTTGCAGTGGTTACGCCCATACACATACCTACACATACGCATACCTAAATAGCACGCATACATACTGTCACTGCTTGGGATTGGTATTAATATTATTGCAAATTCCTTTCATACCCATCCCTATTTCCTATCCGTCAATTTTACCCAGTCTATAATAAACTCCCGTCGCAACATATAGCCGTTGTGCTCCGCTATCGGTGAACCGCTATTATAAATAACTCCGCCGTGTACTATCAAATAAACCAACTCACGCCTATTGCTGTTTGTGCCTGTTGGATGGGAGAGGAAGCAGTCAAGTGCATTGCACAGCGCTCTTGAGGCGATTTTTCGCAAAAACAGCGCTATATAAGTTGTCCAAATTTATTATTATTATTATTGCCACCCTACAACTTCTTTTACCCTTTTCGGTGAGTCCTTTCCTTTCTATGCCACATGTATTTTATCATTTCAAGCAGTGATAGTAACACAAAATCCAGTTATTCTTTACACAAACGTATCAATCACAACATAAATCTCATTCATGCAGTAATGTGGATTCCAAAATGCCAATTAAAATTTAGGGTCTTTACGAGATTGGGTCTTTTGAGTCAATGATATGATTTACACGAATACAAATTAATTTAATTTCAAAATGTAAAAAAACATGTCATATTGAAATAGTTTTTAAATCATCGTTTAAATTCGTAAACTTATTTACATCAAATTTCGCAAAGACATTATTTACATTAATTTACACAAATTATAGCTACCTACTGGTGTTGTAAATCGTTTGATATTTTAATATCATTTTGAAATCTTTAACATATTTTTTTCTGGACAAGGGCAACATCCTTAAAAAAACACGCGTTTAAAAGATGAACAACTTCAACAATGTGCTAATTTTCGGTGTTGCCAAACTTCAGAATATATTATTAAAGTTGTTCACCTCTTGTTCAAAATATTTGTCAGACTGTGGCGTTTATTATTCTATGATAATCTGGTGAAATTTCCAAAATTGGAAACAATAAATTTAATAATGTCTTCTTGCAAAATTTTTTGCTAGCCCGCAAAAAATTACGATTTATTCTTGAATTCAGAAAGGCATTCGATAAATTTTGCGCAATATTTTGAATTGAAACAACTATTTTTATCAAGGTCGACTATTTTTCCATTAAGAGCGTTTAACCAGCCAGCGGCGGAAAATCTACATTTCGTCGAAAGTTGTTCTTACGATCGTGCAGGGCGGTTATAATGAGAAAGATTAATTATTCTCCGTACCAGCTTTTTAAAATGATAACTCAATATCGATTTTATTTCATTCCAAATTTGCTTTAATTCATACCTACATCCAAAAATGCTGAAAGGCGTGATGATAAAACTATTAAAATAATGTACTTTTTGTTATTATTTTTTGATTATAAGTATTTGTCATTTTTCAATAATGTCTAAGTTAAATAAGAATTAAAAAAAAAATCTGAAATATATTAGTTTGCAAGTGCGCAAATAAATACACAAACGGACCAATTTTCGTCAAGAAACACATGTACGTATATATTTTTTTATGATTTTATTTAAACTAAAATTAGAATTCTAACACATGCGATACCTATATAATGCATTGATTTATTTTATTGCATGATTTTATGATTTGAAATGGGTGTGGTATAATACAAAATCTTTTTTGAAAATTTAATAAATCTGCCAACGACCTATGGTATAACCTTATTATACTAAAAATTAACATTTTTTTCTCAAAATTTAAAACATGCGAATGCTAGATAAAAGAACAATCTTTTGAAATCGATTTATAATTTTTTGTGGAAAAGTGTCAAAACGTCTAAAATCTGATTTAAAAATGACATTCATATTTCTGGTTTTCTCTGGTAATACCCTCTTAATTGCGTTGTCAAAAATTCGTGTTACCAAAATGAATGTTTTTTTTTTTTAATTAAAAGGTTAAAGTACTTTGTCGTGATTCGTTTTTAGGTTATAAGTCGTGTTATGCTTCCTCCTTCTTTAGCCAACGTTTCGTAACGATACAGTGCCCATCATCAGGGCAGGCGTGTAGATTGTGGTGAAATGCGTGTTTGTAAATGTAGCCTGTTGCACGCGTTAATCCACTTAGGATTGGTATTTCAGTACAATATTTAGTTAAATTAATGTGGTTTACGGGGTTTAATTTTGGTGTAACCGATTTTTACCGCATACTAAGAATATTTTAAGCTAATCCCCATTGTTCATATTAATATTATTGTGGATTTCAATTGTTGCTTGAAGCACCAATAGAGACCTGAAAAAATCGTGAATCCAGTGAATATAGTGATTTTTTGTATTTTAAAATGATTTTCTTATATTTTAAAATATGAAAATAAAATTATTAGGTATTTCCTAAGTTTCGAAATATTTCTTTATTTTAAGAAGCTTTTATAAATGGATAAAATACTTCTTAGATTTTGTTTTAAGAAACAGTGTTTAGCGGATTAAACTAATTTAACTTCAAGCCCACAAAAAAATTATATATGGAAACAAAACCATTAACACCAAGAAAACTATATGAATACAGTACATGTCAAACAATAAACTCGTACACACAAATACAGAATTCATTAAAACGTCCCAAGTACACAAACACTTTGGGGGTCATAAATTAATCACGTGATATTTTGATGTTTTTTAGCAACTTTTTAACCCACCCCCCTTGGTGATATGTGGTGAGGTTTTAGACTAACCCACCCCCCCCCTCACAAATCTAACAAAAACATGATCCGAAGAAAGACGTCAATAAAGAGCAGGGAAACGTTGTAACTGAACCAAAAATACTTTCCAGAGAAGTAGAAAAAGCCATATACAGTCAGAAGATGTAAAAAGCCCCAGGTCCAGACAAAGTGACAAACGAACTTCTTAAAGGCACAATGGAAGAACTACTACCAATACTAACTTCAATATTCAATGACATACTTACAACTGGTCTAATACCTACATAGTGGAAAACATCAAACATTATTCTTATATTCAAGAAAGGACAAAAGGAAGATATAGGGAACTACAGACCTATAAGTTTCATGTCAAATATATACAAAGTATTTTCCAAAGTTATCCTGGAAAGAATAAGTAAAAAGTTAGACGAAAATCAACCACGGGAGCAAGCCGGCTTTAGACAAAAATACTGTACCCTGGACCACATACACACGGTGAAACAAATAGTAGAAAAATATAATGAGTATAATAAAAAACTATACATGGTGTTAAAAATTGAGATACTACCAGCACCTATGGGTTGCTTGAGCAAGCTCCCAGACGTTGATATTTCGAATGGTGCGAGGCTTGGCTGGACGCTGAGTGTTCGCAGCCTGTTTTAACTACCAAGTACATACTATGGAGGAAGCCATTTTTTTGTAGATGCTTTCGAATTGACATTAGTATAATCGTAGATTCTTTAAATGTGTGCAGGTTTTTACATTATAAAAGTGCTAGCATCCCATTATTATCGCTTCTTCCCAACGCAAGTTTTAACAGTAAACAACTGCCAGTGTTTGGCCCGGTGTATTGACACCGTATTATAATACATTTATAACATGTCCAAGTGAAATAAACAGTGAAGTTTTTTGCAAGGATAATTATTTTATTTAAAAGGACCCCTATCAATTTTGAACATGGTCCTTCGAGCTATGTTAAAAATTGAGATACTACCAGCACCTATGGGTTGCTTGAGCAAGCTCCCAGACGTTGATATTTCGAATGGTGCGAGGCTTGGCTGGACGCTGAGTGTTCGCAGCCTGTTTTAACTACCAAGTACATACTATGGAGGAAGCCATTTTTTTGTAGATGCTTTCGAATTGACATTAGTATAATCGTAGATTCTTTAAATGTGTGCAGGTTTTTACATTATAAAAGTGCTAGCATCCCATTATTATCGCTTCTTCCCAACGCAAGTTTTAACAGTAAACAACTGCCAGTGTTTGGCCCGGTGTATTGACACCGTATTATAATACATTTATAACATGTCCAAGTGAAATAAACAGTGAAGTTTTTTGCAAGGATAATTATTTTATTTAAAAGGACCCCTATCAATTTTGAACATGGGCCTTACGATCCGGATTGCAATCAGAGGACTGCAATAATATAAAAAAAACAAGAACCAGCTGCCAATTAATACAGATGACCAAAATTACAATTACCGGAATCACAAAGATGAACAAAGGAAGACTGGATTCACATCGGAAATGAGATAAGTTTTTAGTGCCTTCCCACCCATACCCATTCTTTAACATCCATTCAGAAATCATTCGTAGTTTTTTAACAAGATTAATCCCATAAATATTGTATTGTAAAAAATAAAATCACTACCCACGTAAAGATTTTATGCAATTCATGATTCTCAATTAATGATTGAACATTAGGTTCTCAATTAATAATTGCCAGGAATATTGTCGTTGTTGTCTTTCAGGCGGGTAGCTTCTCAAATAAATAAATACGCATTGTCGGAACACATTTTATCAGGGATTAAGCTACGAAAAGGTATTTGTACACAAAATGGATAAGATCAAATCTTTAATAGCCAAGAGAGGCGTGATTAAAGGGAAATTGACGCGTTTCGCGGATTCTATAAACTCCTTGTCCGCGATTGAAATTAAACTGAGGTACGACCGAATAAAGCCATTGTTAGATCAATTCGAATCTATACAGGACGAAATTGAAATTTTATCGGATGAGGAACTGGAAAATTCTATTCAGCGCGAGACGTTTGAAAATCAATATTTTTCAGTCCTTGCTACTGCTAAAGGGGCGATGGACTCAATTAACGAGGGTAGAGTCGACATCAAACTCCCAACTCTCCAATTGAGAGAATTCGATGGGAATCAAAAAGATTGGGTAAATTTCGTTGAAACCTTTAAAACTTTGGTTCATAATAACAGTTCCTTGAGCAACGTCCAAAAATTCTTTTACTTACAATCTGCGCTGAAAGGGAACGCATTGAAAATAATTAGTAATCTAGAAGTTTCGGAATTAAACTACCTATCGGCTTGGGAATTGTTGCACGACAGATTTGCGAATCTCAGGGCTACAGTACATAAACATATCCAAACTCTATTTCAATTAAAGGATATGAAACATGAAGAGCCTGTAGCATTAAGGTATTTAATTGATGAAACTAATGTCAATTTGAAAGCGTTACAAAACATCGGAGTTAAAGTAGATCATTGGGATCCTTTGATTATTTACATAATTTCAAATAAATTGGATATAGCTACCCGGAGAAATTGGGAACAATATACATTGCAAGGTGAATTACCTACATTAAAGGAATTCATAAAATGTTTATCTGCTAGGGCACAAGTATTGGAGCTTATGAATGCTTCAGAGAAAAAATCTTCTAACCTACATAAAATTCAAATAGGCAACAATAATAACAAAAAAGATTCATCGGTATTCTTGGCAATAAAGGCAAACAACTGCATTTATTGTAATGATAAAGGTCATCAAATTTATTTTTGCAAAAAATTTCTAAAATTAAAATTACAGGATAGGATTGATGCTACGAAATCAATCCGGGCGTGTTTTAAATGTTTGAGGTTGGGTCATCAGGCACAGAGTTGCAAGACAAACCTAACCTGCAAAATTTGTGGCAAGTATAGCCACAATACTCTATTACACAAGGAGGTACCTCCGCCGGAGACCTCAAATATGGATGCTAATAACGAGGTTATAGTGTCGAATTTTTCTGCATCGGAAAAGGCAGAAAAAATAATATTATTGTCAACCGCCTACATAGGAATTGTGGGGGCCAACAATAAAATGTTTAAAGCTCGCGCCCTGATTGACTCTGGTGCGCAGAGTAATTTTATGAGAGCTGATTTTGCTGATGAATTAAATTTACCATGTGAATGGATAAACAAACCCGTGTCTGGGATCCATAATAATATCACACACATAAAAAAGAGAATTTCAGTGGAGATGACGTCGCTTAATACGGATTATAAACGCGAAATATCATGTCTGATTTTACAGGAAATTACAACCAATTTACCACAAGTGACAATGGCGAAAAAAGAGGTCAAAATACCACCAGGACTGGAGCTGGCAGACCCGAACTTCAATATAGCTGCACCCATCGACATCCTGTTGGGCGCGGAGAGCTTCTGGGAGATGCTAAACAACGATAGATTGAAACTCGAGTCAGGACCAACGCTTCAACGTACGCAACTGGGATGGATTGTGTCCGGTCCTATCAACGTGTACCCCAAACAAAGGCCTGTATCAGATTTTTGCAGTTTATCTATAAATAAGTTGAGTCATCAAATAGAAAAATTTTGGAAATTGGAAGAGATTAATTCCACTAAAATTCAAACTCAAGAAGAAAAGGCTTGCGAAGCCAGTTTTGTAAGTACTCATACTAGAGAAGATGACGGTAGATATGTAGTAAGTTTACCGCGTCGGGCATGCATTGATCAGTTGGGAAACTCATTGCTCACTGCCGAAAAAAGATTTAAAAATATAGAAAGAAAATTTGTGTCACATCCCGAGTTAAAGACAGAATATGTAAAATTCATGCGTGAATATGAAGAATTGGGACACATGGAGATGTGTGACCAGTCAAAAGGGGATCGTGACTCCTATTTTTTACCGCATCACGCTGTAGTGAAAGAATCCAGCACTACTACTAAAGTGAGAGTCGTTTTTGACGGCTCCGCCAAAACCTCAAATGGAATTTCCCTCAATGAAGCCTTGATGACAGGACCTGTTATACAAAAGGATCTATATAACCAACTATTGCATTTCAGGAAACATCAAATAGTCATGACTGCCGACATCGAGAAGATGTACCGCCAGATTAACATGTGTGAAGATGACCTGGACCTACAGAAGATAGTATGGCGCGAGTCGCCACAGGATGTGCTCAAGCATTATCGTCTGAAGACTGTGACTTATGGACTGGCACCTTCCTCCTTCTTAGCCACAAGATGCTTAAAGCAAATTGGTATGGATAATAATTTAATTTTTCCTAGAGCTAGTCAGGTCATAGAAAATGACTTCTATATGGATGACTTGTTAACGGGAGCAGATGAGCTGGAATCCTGTAAAAAGTTAAAAGAAGAATTAATCAGCATCTTGTCATCTGCGGGGATGACATTGAGGAAGTGGAGGTCCAATGCGTTGGAATTGTCAGCCGAGTCGGGCCAAGCTAAGTGTGCCGATTCAGGCGATTCCGACAAAATTATTACTGACAATCCAAAGACTGAGAAAATATTAGGATTAACATGGAACAATGAATCTGATTACTTTTCTTATGTAATAATGAAGCCATCAGGTCCAACCGAGAGCAAACGAGAGATATTGTCTTGCATCGCATCAACCTTCGATCCATTGGGACTCCTAGGGCCGATAATAGTCATAGCCAAATTGATAATGCAAAGGCTGTGGCAGTCCAAAGCAGCATGGGATGATCAGTTACCTAATGAAATATTAGCACCCTGGAGGACCTACCTGCAAGATTTAATTCAGCTAAATGTGTTGAAAATACCAAGAAAAATTATTTGCAAGCAAGCAAAAGAGCTACAGCTACACGGTTTTTGCGATTCGTCTGAGAAGGCTTTCGGAGCCTGTATCTATATGGTGTCAATGGACCACAGCGGTAAGTGGCATTCACACTTAATAACATCCAAATCAAGGGTAGCACCATTGAAGTCTATTTCACTGCCTAAGTTGGAGCTATGTAGTGCTGTACTACTGGCAAAATTAATGAAAACTATAAAACAAGCATTAAATATAATGAAGATCAACACATATTATTGGTGTGACTCTACGATAGCGCTGTGTTGGCTGAAAGGTCAACCTACTCGTTGGAGCACTTTCGTGGCCAATCGAGTAGCCGAAATACAAGAACTGAGTGATCCAGATCAATGGAGACACGTATCATCATCCGACAATGCAGCGGATATACTTTCAAGAGGAGCTACTGCGGATAAACTGATAAATTCTACAATATGGTGGAATGGACCAAATTGGTTGACCGACGGAGTCAACGATTGGCCTATATCGAACATTTCCTGTTCAAACCCTCCGGAGCTCAAGAGTAAAAATATTCTTTTATCTACTGATATTCAAGAATGGGAAATATTTGGAAAATTTTCCTCATTTATCAAATTGAAAAGGGTTACAGCATATGTACTGCGGTTTGTGAATAACTGCAGAAATATTAAAAGTAAAATTTCAGGTAATTTAAGTGTAGCTGAACTAGAAGCAAGTTTGAATTGTCTACTGAAATCAGCTCAGGCACATGCCTTTCAAAAGGAGTTGAAGACATTAAAAAACCAGGGAAATGTCAACAAAAATAGTAACTTAAAATCTCTTCATCCCTTTTTATGTGATGGTCTTATATATGTGGGCGGTAGATTAAGTTTAGCTACACACCTATCGTACCAACAAAGACATCCAATTATATTGCCAGCTAAACATAAGCTAACCGAATTGATTATACGTCACTATCATTATGTAAACTTACACGCAGGACTTCAAGCGCTATTAGCTGAAATAAGATTAAGGTTTTGGCCTATTTTTGGGAAAAATACTGTTAAAAAGATATTACATAAGTGTATTGTGTGTTTTAGGTGTAATCCTCGTATTGGTAACCAGATCATGGGAAGCTTACCGAGCGAAAGAATCACACCGAGCCGACCTTTTGCTATCACGGGAGTCGATTTTGCTGGACCGATTCCAACCAAAAGTGGGCCACTGAGGAGAGCTCCACTCGTGAAATCGTATTTATGTATTTTTGTTTGTTTTTCCACAAAGGCGGTTCATTTGGAATTAGTTTCGGATTTATCTAGCAATGCTTTTTTGAACAGTTTAAAGAGATTTATATCCCGTAGGGGAGAACCTGATAAGATCTTTTCCGATAACGCTAGCAACTTTCGGGGGGCCAGTAATAGGCTCAAGGAGCTGTATACCAGTTTGAGAAAGAACAACGACAAGATTCAAAATTATTTAGCTAACAGAGGTATTGAGTGGAGGTTCATAACCCCTCGAGCCCCTAGTCAGGGAGGGCTGTGGGAAGCTGCGGTCAAGTCAGCAAAGTTTCATTTGTATAGAGTCACTAGTAATTCTGCTTTAACCTTTGAACTTTTGTATACCTTAATTTGTCAGATTGAGGCCTGTCTAAATTCCCGTCCATTGACTTCCTTGTCTGATGACATCCACGATTACCAACCCCTCACCCCAAACCATTTCCTCATATGCACTAAATCCTCTATCATTCCGGAGAGAGATGTCCGAGCCATACCAGACAACAGACTGACCCAATATCAGAGAATCCATGCGCTAATGTTATCCTTTTGGTATAGATGGAAGCGAGAGTACTTGATGGAGCTACAAAAAAGGACGAAATGGCAAACCAGTAATCAACGGGCACTGCAAAAGGATGATCTGGTTATTCTGAAGGAAGATAATTTACCTCCACCATTATGGAAAATGGCGCGAGTTATATCTACACATCCCGGCGCGGATGGTGTAGTGCGAGTGGTTACCCTGAAAACCCCTCAAGGAATCTTTGTCAGGCCTATCACAAAGATATGTCTAATGCCTCTGGATCCGGAAGCTGAACCTGTGACGGACGCCCCGGACCCTTCAGTCAGTCCGGACACCCCGGACGACCATGATGAAACTTTTTAGGGTGAAAATATTTAAAAAAAGACCCTTTAAAGATACCAATCCCAGGAACAACATGACAACCTATAAATTGATGATTGATTGCACCCCGCGCTGTGGTGCTTATATCGTGGACTGCACCTGGAGAAGATCCTAACCAATGGACTTGAGAAAAAAAAAAAGACAATTGTGTTGTGTTAGGTTGGGTTTTATTATAATATTATTTTGTGTTAGGTTGTGTTCTATTATAATAGTATTTTGTGTTAAGTTATTATTTAAATATGTAAAAAAAATTTTTTGTTAATTTAAGTTTATGTAATTAGTTTAGGTTAATCACCTTAAAATTCAACTTGTGAATGTACATTTTTAAATAATAGTATAACAAGCAGTGCAGGATTACTTAGTTTTGGCTGCTAATTTATAATAGGTAAAATTATTTGTTAGTATTGGTACGGTATTTAGAGTTAGGATTTGTGTTTTTTGCTTTTGCCTTGATTGTCTTCCCCTGTTTTTGTTATGTTTTCTTGAAGGGTTCTTAAATCGGCATAGGCGATTTAGAAACCCCGAGGCGGAAGCTATGTTAAAAATTGAGATACTACCAGCACCTATGGGTTGCTTGAGCAAGCTCCCAGACGTTGATATTTCGAATGGTGCGAGGCTTGGCTGGACGCTGAGTGTTCGCAGCCTGTTTTAACTACCAAGTACATACTATGGAGGAAGCCATTTTTTTGTAGATGCTTTCGAATTGACATTAGTATAATCGTAGATTCTTTAAATGTGTGCAGGTTTTTACATTATAAAAGTGCTAGCATCCCATTATTATCGCTTCTTCCCAACGCAAGTTTTAACAGTAAACAAATGCCAGTGTTTGGCCCGGTGTATTGACACCGTATTATAATACATTTATAACATGTCCAAGTGAAATAAACAGTGAAGTTTTTTGCAAGGATAATTATTTTATTTAAAAGGACCCCTATCAATTTTGAACACATGGCATTCATCGATTACTCCAAAGCTTTCGACAGCATAAGACACATAGCTATATGGGATAGCCTTGAACAGCAGGGGATACCTTTAAACTACATCAATATTATAAAAAACATATACTTGAATTGCGAAGCGAGGATCCAACTAGAAACCTTTGGAAAAAAGTTCAAGATCGAGAGAGGAGTAAGACAGGGAGACCCTCTATCACCAAAATTGTTCTCGGCTGCTCTGGAAAGTATCTTCCGCAAACTAGATTGGGAAAAATATGGTATCAACGTACAAGGTGTAAAACTTAACCACGATTTGCAAGATTTGCAGACGATATAGTCCTATTCGAGGAAAACCCAATGCACCGAATTAGAATGATAGAATCACTAAACGAGGAAAGCTTGAAAGTCAGCCTATGCATGAACAAAGACAAAACAAAATTGCTTACAAACTCTGAACCAGTAACTATAAAAATTGACAACCAACCACTCGAATATGTGTCAGATTACATCTATTTAGGACAGATAATATCTCACAAAGATCAAACCACTAAAGAAATCGAGAGAAGAGTAGCAAATGGATGGAAGAAATACTGGTCTTTGAAAGAAGTCTTGAAATCTAAGGAGCTAAGTATGCAAATAAAAAGGAAAGTCTTCAACACTTGTATACTTCCAGTCATCACCTATGGATGTGAAACTTGGGCACTCACCAAACGCCACAGAGAAAAGTTGGAACGCTGCCAGAGAGCCATGGAGAGAAGTTTGACAGGAACAAGGAAACAGGACAGAGTGAGAGGTAGCACAATAAGGGAGAAAACTAAAGTTGCCGATGTAGTTACCCGAATAGACCAACAAAAGTGAAGATGGACAGGACACATGATACGCGATCCACAAGAGAAATGGTGCAAAAATGTCACTGACTGGTATCCCAGAGATGGCAAGAGAAGTAGAGGACGTCAACACATAAGATGGGAAGATGACCTAAAACTCACTGTTGGACATCAATGGAGAAGAGTAGCGCGTGACAGGTCCCAATGGAAAATGTTAGAGGAGGCCTATGCCAAGAGGCAAACTGAGCTTCGGGATATACTAATACATACCTAACAGAAATCCAGAATAAAAAGGCTTATTATACGCACCAGATTTAAATGTCCGGGTTTAATTTTCCCCACAGGAGAAACTAAACCCTTTCACACACTTCCCAAATGATCATCTGGTCAATCCACGTTATGCAATTGCACTATATGTATTATAATTACAAAACAATACAAGAACAACATGTCAACCTACCAGAGACCAGATGGGAAAATAATTCACCGACTCCAGATATTTTCATATCAGAGGGTTCGGCTCTGTGGAATTCCTAATTGAACCTATAAATCCTACTGATCCCTCAATATAAATATTTAAAAAATCTTTTGTAATCCTACATGTATTTAAAATTACCGATTTTTGCATTTTTATATATAAATTCTTTGACAAATCTAATACGCCTAAATTTTGAATCAGAGACCTAGGTATAATGCCAGTAGCCGAAATAACAAATGGTAATATTTTTATATTCCGAGAATGCCAAATTCTTTTAATCTCATTTCCTAAATCTGTGTATTTTCTAATTTTTTCAGAAACAGTTTTTTGAATATTACAGGAATTTGGAATAGCTACATCAATGATATAAGTTATTTTTTTAATTTTGTCATGTAAAACTATATCAGGTCTATTATGACTAATTGTTCTGTCTGTTAGTATAGTTTTATCATAATATATTTTATAAAATTCATTTTCTAAAAATGAATTTGGTTCATATTCATAATATGGTACTATATTACGGCAGTCAATCAAGTTATGTTTAATTACCAAACTTTGGTGGATTATTTTAAAAACCTGATTGTGCCTAAATGTATACTCGGACGGCGCTAATATAGAACATCCCGATATAATATGTTCTATAGTTTCCGGAAAAGCCAAACATTTTCTACATAAATCATCAATTTGATTTATATCTTTGATTATATGCTTCCTATAATTTTTAGTATAAATGACTCTATCTTGAATGGCAAGCATAAATCCTTCTATTTCTGCGCTCAACTCTCCAATACTCAACCATTTGTTTGACGAAAGTTTGTCAACATACGTTTGGTTGAGATAATTGAAGTGTTTTGCATGAATAATTTTATTTGACCAGGAATCTAATAATTCCTGGTTAGTATTTATAAGAATGTTGGCATTCTCGTCATATAAATTTAAAGGTGTAATGTTTCTATCTGCCTTACAAATTATTTTGTGCATTTCTGAGCTATTAGCTTTCCTATGGAAAAAATTTCTAAGCATTTCTACCTGATTATGTTTCAAAGATGTTATTTTGACTATACCCTCTACCTCCTAAATTTCTAGGTAAATTAATTCGTTCTATAGCTGAATTTGGATGATGGCAATTAGACTTTGTTAACGTAGTTCTAATTAATCGTTCTAAACTATCTAAATCTGTATTGGACCATTTAATTATGCCAAATGAGTACGTTAATAAAGGTATTGCCCAAGTATTTATTGCTTTTACTAAATTTTTAGCAGATAGATTGCATTTTAAAATTTTTCTGATCCTAGTTTGAAATTTAATCCTAATATCATTTTTAATACTAGTGTGATCTAATCTATTCGGTTGCGGGTATCCTAAATATTTATAAACCTCATCCCCTTTCATACTTTTAATTTTGAAATTTCTAAATATACCCTCGTCTCCATCTACAATTTTGCCTTTCTCAATATGGATCGTTTTACATTTATCTAAACCAAAAGTCATTTTAATATCATCTGAAAAAATTTTAACTACCTTAATCATTTTTTCTAAATTTGATTCAGAATTTGAAAATAATTTTATATCATCCATATATAATAGATGTGAAACTATACTACTCTCTCTTGTATTACCCTTAATTTTTATTCCAAACTTGCTTTTAATTAACATTTTAGACATAGGATTCAATGCTAAGCAAAACCAAAGAGGACTCATGAGTCTCCTTGAAAAATCCCTCTTTTTATTGAAATGCCCGGTACTACTATTTTCTTACCTTTTAAATTTACTAGTAAATCTGTATTCCAAAAGGACATAATATTTTTCAAAAAGCTAATTATAATTGGGTTAACTTTATATATTTTTAATATTTTTATTAGCCACGAGTGCGGGACACTATCAAAAGCTTTTTGATAATCTATATAACAAGTATGTAAATTACGCTTTTGATTTTGAATTTGTTTTAAAATTACAGAATCAATAACTAATTGTTCTTTACATCCCATATGTTTTCTGCGACAACCTTTTTGTTGTTCAGATAAAATATTTTTTTCATCCAAATGAGTATATATTAAATCTGTCAAGCAAGAGGTTAAAATTTTGTATATTGTCGGTAGACATGTAATGGGTCTATATTGAGAGGGATTATTAATATTTTCGCTTTTAGGTAACATATAAGTAATGCCCTTAGTTAGAAAATTAGGAAAATTTTGAGGTTGTTTGACAAGTTTTGAAAGATTTTTTGCAAAAAGAGGATGTAAAGTAGTTAGACGTTTGTACCAAAAATTATGTATCCAATCGCAACCCGTGGCTTTCCAATTATGAGTATTTTTTATAATTTTGGCTAACAATTCAACCGATATATCAGAAAAACTCATTTGTTCAATGTCTGAACAATTGAGTTCTTCATTTTCTATCCATGAACCTGCCTCATTATGTTTTATATCTTTACTCCAAATGTTTGTCCAAAAATATTATTATTATTATTATTATTATTATTAATGTGTATAATTATTTCTAGTTAAAAGAGTGAAAATGTAATTGCTTTCAACTGGAATAAAAAAATAATTAAAAAAACATAATTTGTTGGCAAAATGCTACTGCTTTAAAATATTTTTTTAAGACCTACCTTTTTGTTGAACTCCGAATTCGACTTTTGCGAACTCCTGGCTATTTTCGACTTCAAAATACCAAATCGAGCAAATAGGAAAAATGTATTATTCAGCAAAAATAAAGGGCGCCTTCCACTGCGAGCGGAAAAGAGTTGAGCGGAGCGGGGTGGGAGCTGAGCGAAATAGTTTTGACCTTCCATCAAAAAAGAGTCGCTTAGAAGATAGGTGTTTGCCTTCCACTGCCTGTGCGAGAAATGAGCGAGGCGAGCGGAGCGAGGTCAATGAAAAATGAGAAATAGTTTTGCCCTTCCATTGAAAACGAGTCAGTATCGCTTTGTTGTTTGAAGTGGACGGAATGATTTTTGTGATGTCAAGTACTGATTCTAGTGAAGATGATTCTGACAGCATGTATGCAATGAAAAAAATGTTTGCAAATGTACATTTATAAAAAGAATCTCATATCAAAAATTTTAAAACTTTTTTACTTTCTTATTTCCGCCAATTTCATCTCAATGATGGTTTTCTAAGCCAAATTCTTTTTGTCAACATTGCGACCATCTTTGCTAGTCGTATCCTTAAACAAAATTGGCAAACCTCTTCAATAAACAAAAATGCATTCGAGGCAACTGAATTGACGACAGTTTTTTAGCGGAGTCCGCTAGAAACTAGTCGGCGATGGTGTGCGCGAGCGGACTCGTTTGGACCTAGTTTAACTAGTTCGGTTCGTTCCGCTCTCCTCGTTCTTGATGGAAGCACTTGTATGCAGTTAACGTTTGCGAGTCGAGCCGAGTTCGTACGGAGTCCGCTCCGCTAATGCGAGAGGAGCGGACTATGTTCGAACCTATTTTAACTCGTTTTGTCCGCTCCGCTCACCTCGTTATTGATGGAAGCACTTGTATACAGTTAACGTTTGCTAGTCGAGCGGGGTCCGTACGGAGTCCGCTCCGCTCGCAGTGGAAGGCGGGCTTAATTCCGGGTAACAATAACTACCACATACTCGTACATATTCCTCGCTTTCACACACCTGAACCTGGAAACAAATTCACCACAAATATCGATATATTTAAAATAAATTTATCAGTATTTAAGATGTCTCTGAATGATATTTTTATGTAGCGTATTTTTAATAATAAAGGATCATCACACGTGTTGCATATTATTATTGTCAAAGAACTCCTGGATAAAATGCTCCAAAATATTACAGAGAAACGGCCTCGATGAAAGAACCGAAAAGATATAGCCCGAGAACGAGAAGAGCCGACCCTAACAGCATACCTAGGCAATGAGTTGAGACAGTGCAAGTGCAATTTATATGCATTGTAAAAACTTGTTCCTCTCTTTTATTTTTGTGTATCATCCACTTTACCGTGTATTATTCACCTATGTAAATGTAAACTTTGTTAACCTTCACTATATTATTATTTTTACGCCATCTGCAATTTAAAAACTGGTTTCCGTTTGTTTCTTCTGTCTTCTTCCTCTTTTCATATAAATTATTTCTATTTAAGATGAAGCCATAGTAAATAATGCAAAATCACACAAAATCATACGTTTTTGTTTTGAAAATTTGATCGCCTAGAAGTATTATAGATGCTTCAATTAAATACTGCGTGTAGAACATACCTTGGCCCTTAAAAATATCGGTTAGTCTTTTACTAAGCCTATAATAAAATAAAATATAAAGTCTGTAAAAAACACTTTTAAGTCCAAACTCTCCTATTTATAAACCCCTTTTCGGATATGGTTTTATTGTTTAATGTATCGAATTCAGTTTCTTTTATAATAATCGCAAAAAAAAAAAAGATTTTTACGCCCGAAGTTCACAAAATAAAATAAAATATGCATTTTCGCTTTGTTATTTTACAATAGGCCGGCAGTGGACGAATTTGGATTTTCAAAGTGAACTCTATGCCGTCCACCGAAGGGACATAACTAGACACGCCCGTTTTTATTATCAGTTCGTCCCCGAACGGAGCAGCGGGAAACGGACGCTAGTCTCCACGTCGCTTTGTTAGGTGAAATCAATTTTAAAATTCTGTTTTATTACAATAAACAATGCGCAAAAAATGGGTTAATGTTTTTTACAGGCCTTTTCGAAATTAACCTGAAAAAAAAAATCTCAAATACCTTTTCCAACCTTTCCAAAAGCCTTTTCTCAAGTATTTTTAAACTCCTCCCATAAAAGGGCGTGAATTCCGATTTCGATTTTTTCCTGGACTATTGGATCGCATTAAATGCACCTTCATACCTACCATATACGGTGTTCGTTTCTTTGAGTTTTTTTTTTTCATTTAATCACAGTGTCTCTGTATCATGCACCAATTACGCAAAAGCCCACCAGGACGTTGAAAATTAATCAATTGACCTTTGGGATTTATAATCGAAAACAAGTTAAAACTTAACCCTGACTTTGAAAATTTAACTAAAAAAAGGTTAACTTCTGAAGTAGGTTCACGTAGCCAGGTTTTAGTATCGGGGGGGGGGGGGGGGGGGTTCAAGAAAATAAAAAAACTACTGAAAGTGCATGCAATAACCTTTATATTATATACCGCCACCTTGGCAAATCAAAACTTGTGTTGCGGGGGGGAAATATTTCTTGGTCATTTACTATAACAATTTGTAGACATTTTGTGTTGAAAACTTTTATTTTTTATGTACATTGGTTACTTAAATTTTTTTTAATAAGGGGGGGGGGGGTTAAAAAATTGCAAAAAGTTGGTCACGTAGTATGGGTACGTTCCCTTATATGTTAAGTAAACACTTTTTTCTAAGTGAAATAATAATTTGAAAGTACGTATACACACTTACCACTGATTAGAAACGGAAATTAGAAACGGAATTCCAAATAAAAATCAACCACAATCACCGAAAAAACGGAACATGAAAGTTAATTTTTTTTTTTCTTTCAGAGGTCCCCATTTATCTTTTTAGATACATAATATCATTTTGAGTTGTCAGAGTTATTATTAATCCAAAATACATTATTAGTGTAATAATTAGTATGCACTAATTATGTACTAATAATGCCGCTCGCCTCTCCTTATTTTAATACTAGCTGGTACACGGCATGCGTTGCTATGCCATTTAATAAAGAAATTGATTCTTCCTGCGTGTCCTTTCCCATTCGTCCCATCCTTCTTTCGCCTCCACCTTCCCTCTCCCCACTCCACTCCACCCCTTCCCCGTCCCGCGAACCGCCCTTTAGAGTTCCCCTCCCCCCTCCTAGGTTCACCGCCCCCTTAACTGGTTCCTCTCCTCCCCTCCCGCGAACCCCCTACCAGAATTCCCCTCCCCCCTCCCGCAATCCATACATTCGGTCCCGGTACATTCAGTTTTCAAACAGCTCGAGTGCAACTTATTGCAAATTTTATAATGCCAGAGCTCACCAGTAGTTTTACACAAACCTTGTCCTGACAATAAAGAAAACACAAAAAAAAGAATTATCCAATTTGGTGCAGTCGTTTGGAAGTTATGCGCATACATACATTTCGGGGATTCATTTTTATTTATAGAGATTATTTATTGATGTTGATATCTTAATTTTTCAGGGGGGGGGGGGGTTGAACCCCCAAAACCCTCCCCCTGGCTACGCCCGCGAGTAGGTTAAAGGGAAAATTAAACATTAAAACAAGGAAATTGGTCTACAACACCACTGTAGCATTCCACCTGAAAAACTGGACAAGTGTAATTAGGGTACACAAAACAATATTTATTAAAAAACGGTTTTAAAATTTTTAATAACCCTCCCTATAAATGTTAAGAAAGTCTTGAAGTTTTTGGTAAGTAAGGCCTCAATTTTATATATTAGCTCTACACAGGAGGCTCTGAGGAAAATAATTCCCCTCAGGGACTATGTCATCTTTGGGGTGCTGTGTGTGAAAGGAGAAAGAAAGGAGAGGAGGTTCTGGGAAGGAAAAAGGTAAGAGGGGTGGGTAGGAAACTGGGGGTCATTGTGTCCAGGAGTGACAGACGTAAATCTATCGCTCCGACTGTGGTGCAAGGCAATGTTCCGGGAGAGTACTGCTGTAGAGGTAAAAAGGTCTCCCTCAACCAGTCTCTCCAGATCAGACTCATCCGCCGCCAAGATCCAGATAAACCTCACCCCACGAGCCCGAGCACCCCTGCTAAGTCACTAAACGTGGCGAACCACTCGGGGTGATCTAATGGCAGAGGTGTTGGTTATCCAATAAATGGTTCAATAAACGGCGGTACCCACACCCGCCTCCCAAATTGGATTTATTGAGAAGTCCAAATTTTAGTACGTAAGTCATAGCATATTATTGTAGTAGTTTTAGAATAGATTTACGGGTAGGTACACTAGATATAAGAAGTAAACATGTTATAACAAAATAAAATATAACAATTATTACAAGCAATAATTGTCAGCCTGAAACACTCATTTACATTGAAAAATCTTCCGAGAAAAGATACTTGCCGCCAACGGGACTTGAACCCGTGTCCTTCCGATTGCCGGTCGAATGCTCTGACCACTGAGCTATGGGGGCTTATCAAATACCCGCCAAATAATTCAATATATACTAGTGTTTCATTCAACAATTACTGCTTGTTATATTTTTTCCACCTGAAAACAACCAACTTTATTTTTGCGAGGAAGACATTGTAAGTGTTAAATCCCTCGCTAGGTGGCGTCGAGACAAATTATGTCTGCATTTATTGGGGAAATACTTAAACTTGTTAAATATTAATTATTATTTTTTTAATTTATAAACTAACGTTTAGACAAGATTTTTATGCATAGCACAAAGGGTAACAATTATTACAAGCAATAATTGTCAGCCTGAAACACTCATTTACATTGAAAAATCTTCCGAGAAAAGATACTTGCCGCCAACGGGAAGGACACGGGTTCAAGTCCCGTTGGCGGCAAGTATCTTTTCTCGGAAGATTTTTCAATGTAAATGAGTGTTTCAGGCTGACAATTATTGCTTGTAATAATTGTTTCCCTTTGTGCTATGCATAAAAATCTTGTCTAAACGTTAGTTTATAAATTTAAAAAATAATAAATAAAATATACTTTAAATAAACGCAAATTTTATCGAAAACTAGCTGGTTCCCGGCATGCGTTGCTATGTCATTTAATAAATAAATTGATTCTCCCTGCGTGTCCTTTCCCATTCGTCCCGTTCCCCTTCCACCTTCACTTCCTCTCCCTCGTCCCCGTCCCCTCTTGAGTTCCCACTCCGAATCCTCCACCTTCCCTCTCCACACTCCACTCCCCCCCTTCCCCTGTCCCACGAACTGCCATCCCAAGTTTCCCCCCCCCCTCCCCCCTCCCGCACTCCATGCATTCAGTCCCTGTATATTCAGTTTTAAAACCTACTGCAAGTTTTTAATACAGATTTCATAATGCCAGAGCTCACCAGTAGTATTATACAAACCTTGTCCCGATAATACCAAACACAAAAAAAAAGAATTATCCAATTTGGTGCAGTCCTTCAGAAGTTATGGGCGTACATACATTTCTAGATAGAAAGATAGAAAGATAGATAGATAGATAGATAAATAGATAGATAGATAGATAGATAAATAGACAGAAAGATAGATAGATATAAGAAGAAAGATAAAAGAAGAAGTTAGATAACGTGAAATTTTCTGGTTCCTAGTAATGTCTACAATCAATAAAGGCATAATATATTGTGAATTTTGTGTAACTACCTAGTATTTCAACAGGTGAATCAAGCCAGTAAAAGAGTACCTTAAGTAGGTATTGCTTTTGAAGGATTTTCCTGTAGCTAGAAATAACCGGTTGCGAAGAGGTTTGTTTCGTGGTCACTTCACTTACTTGCTGTGCTAACCGGCCCAAGTACTTGTTAATTTCTTGTAAATACTTGTTAAATTCTCGTTAACCGGCTAAAAACTTGTAAAATTCTTTCAAATCCATTCTTGTATTTAGAAACATGTGTTTTGAAGCAGAACATAAAAAATGAATTCCTGCAAAATTGACTTAATAATCCACGTACGCCGCATTCGTCATAGGTATGTCTGGTAATGTTATACTATCATAAAAACAAGCTAATAGGCGCTTCAAAAATTCATCGTTATGGTACCGTGATGGCGTAATGAACGTAATAAACATACGTTATTTATCACAATAATGCTCCAACTCTTTCAAAAGATGAGATACACAATGTACGTAGGTCTGTTTCCTCCAATTTCCTATTTTTATATTATTAACATTTCGGAAGATACACAGATGTACAAATAAGTTAAAAGTTTATTTAAAGAGCGAGAAAAAACATTCAACCCCTCATCCCGACCCCACCTATCCAATACCTAATATTTTTTTATGTTTCAAGTGAAAAAAATGTCACCGGATCACAAAAATTCAATTGCATTTTTTACTCAAAATAATGTCAGGAATCACTGGTTAAAGTAAGTCAAGTACGTCCCTTAACACCCTGTATAGTATATTTGTGGCACGTTCCTTAATGTAAGATATCGCCCCGGTGTAAGACCACCATTAAGAATTGAAACTTTACTTGAAATGGCTTTAAGCGTGTTTACTGATCAGATCTGAATAGCCCACCTTACTCTACCTATATCCTTCTCCTCCACACTACATTCAGCCTCACAACATGCCCCAATTTGGGATACCATAGATGGGACTTGTTGGGACTCTATCTAGTAATTATGTGAATTATTATATTTTATTTTCCTAAATATAATGTATTTATTTTTACGCACAAGATTAAATGTAATTAATTAATTAATTAATTCGGGTTGGGTGCTGCTTGCCCTAACCCTTTGCGCTCGCAATAAGTGGGGTCTCCAATATGTCGCTAATCGAAATTTTGGAGACGTTAAAGAGTGATGTATATAAGAATATCAAAGAAATAAAAATCAAAAATTTGATTGAAAAACAATTCCTACAACTTGAAAATACAATTAACAAAGAAAAAATATCGGACCAACAGGAAATAATCAAATTAAAAGACCTACTGCTAACGAAAACTGAAGAATATGCCAAAGAACTAGAAAATAGAAACCGAAGTTATCCTGTAAGTAACGAAGCCAAAACAACAAATAATTTACCTCAAGATACAAATAAATTTTCAATTATTATTTCTTCTGATGATAAAAACAAATCATCAGAAGACATTGAAAAAATAATCACAAAAAAAATTTCTGCTGCAAAACTGAAAATTGCAGTAAACGGAGTTAAAAAAATAAGCAAAAATAGACTGATTATACACTGCCCCAAAAGAAATGATGCTTTAGTATTGTCAAAAGAGATTAACGAAAATCTTCGTAACATCCAAGCTGAAGAAGTAAAGAAGAGAAAACCTAGGATCATTCTAAAAGGACTACATGAAGATATTCAAGATGATGATATCGTACCAAACCTAATTGCACAGAACCCGGACCTGGAGGAAATGTTAAAAATGAATCCTGACTTAGACTCACTAAAAATGTTAAAAACATTTAAAACTAAATATTCAAAAAATTGTGTCCTGGAAACTAGTGGCAGTATGAGACAATTACTACTGTATAAACAAAAAGTTAACATCAGCTACCAGCGGGTTAAGGTAGAGGACAGCAAAGTATTGACGCAATGTTTCCATTGCCTTCGATTCGGTCACACTTCGCTCCGATGTCTGGATAAAACAAATGCGGCTACATGCAGCCATTGCTCTGGAAACCACAACTTTCAACAATGTACTAACAAGAACTCCGATCCTATATGTAATAATTGTTCTTTTCAAAACAAAAACTACAAACTTAGTTATGACACTAATCACAATGCATCCAGCATTAAATGTCTATATCGTGCTAAAATGCTTAGAATCGCTCAAGAAAAAATCGATTATTCGTAAAGTAAGTAGAAATATGATACATAAGTATCTATTCACGTACTAATTACCCGTATTATATATTTACACTCCATAAATGATTTTAACATGCAAACTAAAATAAATATTATTGCTACATACTTTAAATACATCTTACTATTATTACGAAAATATTTGACCATGTCAAATACAACTGTTAAAGGTCGTTTTATGAATATTTTTGTCAACTGTAAATCTGAGATAAATATGTATTTTGTATTGAGAGTTTTTGTTAATAATTTTTATTACTGTTGTTAATATGTATAACTCGAAGAACACTTTTTCTACTAAAATATTTTTTTTTCTCCTACAATTACACTCAACAATACGATAATGTCAAAATCAATATATTGTCTAAAAATTTGTTTGCTCAATATTTGCATTATCTACGTAAACCTAAATATTATATCGACTGCATACAATCCTCATTATTTTAAAATCATTACCAAACGAAGAATGCATCAAATCACCGATTATTATCAACTAAACATACACTTACTAAATTCACAAATACTTTCTATTTTCTATATACTAAAGGTATTGGTGTTAAAAAAAGAAAATATATTTTTCTTGTTCAAACCAATTGTAAATATTACAAAAAATTATTTGCATTTACAAAATAGAAGAATGAACAATAATATTAATTTAAGAGATGTTTTTAAAAGTATCCTATGTTTTTTACAAAAATTTCCTATGTGTTTTAAAAGTATCCTATTGTTTTTAAAAGTATCCCATGTTTTTTTCTCAATGTCTTATATATGTACATATGAATATCCAAAAGATATAAAAATGAATAATTTTATGATCTATACATTGAAAAAACGGAATATTCTTCAACAATCTACACATTATAAAATCTATATTCGTATTACTAACTCTATGTCACACTCTACTTTGAAAATACTCTATATATTTAAAAGAAATCAATATCACATTAATATGTTTATTAAATGGATGAATTCATAGCTAATGAATTAGAAAATAATTTTAAAATACAAGAATATGAGTGTGTATACACCGATTCATGTAATGACATAATCTCAAAGAATCTCAATAATATTTTCATTTTTCATATTAACATACGAAGTATGGAACGAAATTGGGATGAATTAATTCTAAATTTAAACAACCTAAATAAAAAACCTGACATTATAATATTATCAGAAACTTTTACAAATGACGAATCACCCACTTATCATTTACCAGAATATAATTATGTTACAACCAAAAAAAACATAAATAAAAATAGTGGTCTCGTCATATTCATTCATGATAAATTTAGTATTGTCAAAATAACTGAACATCCTATACATCTAGTAAACTGTATTGAAATACAATTAAAACTCGACAAAACGAACTACCACATAATAGCTGTTTACAGAACACACGGTTCGAATATCTCGTCATTTATAAATGACTTTAAACACATACTGTCAAAATTTAGTAATAAACTTTGCTTTATTGCAGGAGACTTCAATATTAACATTAATGAAAACGTAGAAAATAATTTAAAAAATGAATATATTAATTGTATGACTGAATTTAACTTCATATCGTGTATTAATAAAAATACGAGAGAAATAAAAAATCACACTCCATCTTGTTTAGACCATATATGGACTAATATAAATATTAAAGATATTGACAAAATGAAATCAATTGTTTGGAAAACGAATATAACTGACCACCATGCATGCATACTTCTCTACGATAACAAAATTAAACCTAAAAAATTTAATCTAACAAAGACAAAATCCTACACAAATATGACTATTTTATCGAACAAACTAAGAAATGAACAATGGAACAACATGTTAAATAGTTATGATACCGAAACTTGCTCAAAAAACTTTGAAAATATATTATCTCAACACATAAAAAATTCAACTACTGAAACAACAGTCCACATTAAACCAAAACTTAGAATTTTAAAGCCTTGGATAACACAAGGACTTCTAATATCAATTAGAAACAAAGAAAAACTTTATAAAACAGCATTGAAAAATCCTCTAAATGAAAAAGCATGCACTTTTTACAAAAATTTTAAAAATAAATTAACAAAGTGTATAAAAAAAAATAAAGAAGACTATTTCAAAAATAAAATACTTTCTACAGACAATAACAATAAACAAATATGGAAAACAGTCAACTTAGCCATGGATAACACTAAAAAAACACAAAAAATTAAATTCATTGAACATGAAAATAAAATCATAGATGCTAATATTCAACCTAAACAATGTGCAAACATCTTTAATTCTTTTTTTGCTAATGTGGGAAAAAATCTTGCGAAAAATATCAATAAATCTTTTAACATGAAAACACAATCGATTGAAAATGTACACAATCAAAATAATTTATCAAAATTTGAAAAAACCTCAGAAAGTGAAATTTTAAAAATAATAGAAGGCATGAAAGGAGGTTCATCTCCCGGATTTGACCTTATTACAGTACATTTTCTAAAATCCATGAAAATTCATTTGGTAAAACCAATTACTCATTTGATAAACTTAAGTTTAACAGAAGGAATATTTCCGACAAACTATAAAAACACAATTATTTCACCTATTTATAAATCTGGAGATCCACAACAAGTAACTAACTATCGTCCAATTTGTCTAATCTCAAACATTGGAAAGATTTTTGAAAAAATTGTTAAAAACCAATTGGTCACTTTCCTAGAAAGTAATAAAATTCTTCACAAAAACCAGTTTGGTTTTATAAAGTCACTCTGCACACAAGATGCTATTTCTAATGTAACCTCATACATCAACGAATCATTGGATAAAGGTGAAAAATGTGCCGGTATATTTATTGATCTCAGAAAAGCCTTTGATAGTATATCCCATGAGATTCTACTAAAAAAACTGAACAATGTAGGTATAAAAGACAATGCGATTAAATGGATTTCGAACTACCTAAAAAATCGACCGCAAGTCGTAAAAATAAATCAAATTAATAGCGATAAAGAAATATCAGACTTTGGAATCCCGCAAGGTACAGTAATCGGACCAATCCTTTTCACCATATATGTTAATGACATTTTTTTTCAACCACTACATGGCCAAATTACTTCATATGCCGATGATGCGGTACTAATAGTTAGCGATAAAACTTGGGAAAAAGTAACATTTAAAGCCACCGAAGACATAAATATTTTAAAAAATTTCTTCGACGTAAATTTACTATCACTAAATAGTGATAAAACATTTGTAATTCCATTTGCAATACACAAAAATGATACCCCTAAAAACATTGACATCATCATCCATGATAATTCCAAAACACATAGTAAAAACTATTGTATCCCAAACTGCACAATATTAAAAACAACAAACACAATCAAATATTTAGGAGTTATTATCGATAAAAATTTGAAATGGAAGGAACAAATTTGTCAAGTTGTAAAAAAAATTAGAAAATTGATTTATATATTTTTAAGAATCAGAAATTTTTTATCTGTAAAAAACTTATATCTAATATATTACGCTTTGGTTCAATCAACTTTACAATATGCTATCATTAGCTGGGGATCCGCATACAAAACTACTCTTTCCCCGATTGAAGTTGTGCAGAGGCTAATAATTAAAATTATATTAAAAAAACCTTCTGACTACCCAACGGATCAATTATTTAAGGAATTCCAAGTACCTTCATTCAAAGATCTGTACAATAAAAATGCATTGATTCAAATTATAAAAGAAAAAGAAAAGTATCAATTTATAACTGAAAACCGTACAAGACATAAATATATTTTTTCATGCCCAAAATTAAACACTTCCTTCGCACAAAATTTTTATACTTATCAAGGAAGACTTATTTTCAACCGACTACCGGATGAAATTAGAAAAATTAATGATAAAATCAAATTAATAAACACTGTTAAAAAATATTTTAAAGATAATCTCAAAAAAATAAAAATAAAAGTTTCCAACTAATCTAATCTCAAAAATAACTTATAACTCAGTTTCCTAGTGATACTCCAATTCTAGATACATTATCCAAATAATAGAATTGTTTGATAGTTGATAAATACTTATAATTACAATTACATTAAACCGAACTTACAACTTATTGTTTTTTTTTTTACATTCACATTGTAATTTAAGAACTTAAGATATAATAAAGCATTTAAAAAATGTACACTACTCTTCCAGACACAAGCTAATGCTTCCATGGAAGAGTGGTATTAATTAAGATATTTGAACATGAATGTACACAAATTATTACATAATTACATTTAACATTATATTTTATATGCTAAAAAAAAAAAAAAAAAAAATTAAAAAAAAATAAAAAAAAAAAAAAAAAAAATTAAATAATTAATATAATAATAATTATTAATTTTTTTTTTTTTTTACACGCACTTCCCAAATGATCATCTGGTCAATCCACGTTATGCAATTGCACTATATAAGTATGATAATTACAAAACAATACAAGAACAACATGTCAACCTACCAGAGACCAGATGGTAAAATAATTCACCAACTCCAGATATTTTCATATCAGAGGGTTCGGCTCTGTGGAATTCCTAATTGAACCTATAAATCCTACTGATCCCTCAATATAAATATTTAAAAAATCTTTTGTAATCCTACATGTATTTAAAATTACCGATTTTTGCATTTTTATATATAAATTCTTTGACAAATCTAATACGCCTAAATTTTGAATCAGAGACCTAGGTATAATGCCAGTAGCCGCAATAACAAATGGTAATATTTTTATAGTCCGAGAATGCCAAATTCTTTTAATCTCATTTCCTAAATCTGTGTATTTTCTAATTTTTTCAGAAACAGTTTTTTGAATATTACAGGAATTTGGAATAGCTACATCAATGATATAAGTTATTTTTTTAATTTTGTCATGTAAAACTATATCAGGTCTATTATGACTAATTGTTCTGTCTGTTAGTATAGTTTTATCATAATATATTTTATAAAATTCATTTTCTAAAAATGAATTTGGTTCATATTCATAATATGGTACTATATTACGGCAGTCAATCAAGTTATGTTTAATTACCAAACTTTGATGGATTATTTTTAAAACCTTATTGTGCCTAAATGTATACTCGGACGGCGCTAATATAGAACATCCCGATATAATATGTTCTATAGTTTCCGGAAAAGCCAAACATTTTCTACATAAATCATCAATTTGATTTATATCTTTGATTATATGCTTCCTATAATTTTTAGTATTAATGACTCTATCTTGAATGGCAAGCATAAATCCTTCTATTTCTGCGCTCAACTCTCCAATACTCAACCATGAAAGTTTGTCAACATACGTTTGGTTGAGATAATTGAAGTGTTTTGCATGAATAATTTTATTTGACCAGGAATCTAATAATTCCTGGTTAGTATTTATAAGAATATTGGCATTCTCGTCATATAAATTTAAAGGTGTAATGTTTATATCTGCCTTGCAAATTATTTTGTGCATTTCTGAGCTATTAGCTTTCCTATGGAAAAAAATTCTAAGCATTTCTACCTGATTGTGTTTCAAAGATGTTATTTTGACTACACCTCTACCTTCTAAATTTTTAGGTAAATTAATTCGTTCTATAGCTGAATTTGGATGATGGCAATTAAACTTTGTTAACGTAGTTCTAATTAATCGTTCTAAACTATCTAAATCTGTATTGGACCATTTAATTATGCCAAATGAGTACGTTAATAGAGGTATTGCCCAAGTATTTATTGCTTTTACTAAATTTTTAGCCGATAGATTGCATTTTAAAATTTTTCTGATCCTAGTTTGAAATTTAATCCTAATATCATTTTTAATACTAGTGTGATCTAATCTATTCGATTGCGGGTATCCTAAATATTTATAAACCTCATCCCCTTTCATACTTTTAATTTTGAAATTTCTAAATATACCCTCGTCTCCATCTACAATTTTGCCTTTCTCTATATGGATCGTTTTACATTTATCTAAACCAAAAGTCATTTTAATATTATCTGAAAAAATTTTAACTACCTCTCTAAATTTGATTCAGAATTTGAAAATAATTTTATATCATCCATATATAATAGATGTGAAACTATACTACTCTCTCTTTTATTACCCTTAATTTTTATTCCAAACTTGCTTTTAATTAACATTTTATTGATTATTATTTTATTAATTATTATTATAATAATAGAAAATTTTGTTTCAAACAGATCTGCCAACGACCAACGGTAAAACCCCGTTATATTAAAATTAAACATACTTGTTAAGATTTCAGGTACTGAAATATTAATATTTGTGATTGTCACCCTAATGGTTGTGGCAACATTTTTTTGTGTTGGCAATTGCCAGGGCGAGTTCGTATTGCCACGGATTTTAATTCCTTCTTCTCTTGTTACCATCCGTCTTGGGCGGGTCGTTTTTGGCAAAACGTCTGCTGCCAGGTTTTCACTTCATGTGGGTTATAAAACCGCGGAGAGAGATAGCATCATTGGGCTCACCGTACATGAGCTACCCTACGGGTCTTTTTATTGTGTGAATAAAGACCAATTATTCAAGAGCTGGAGTTATTATTGAAGAGTTACTCCAGCCACACTTCCCTTTGGAATCTGGTGTTACCACGCCGGATTGCTCTGTCAGGAGAGCGGGAGTTGAGATCCTGAACAATACTTTTTAAAAATTTAAAACAATTTTACCGTGTAAAATATCATTCTTTCTAAATTAATTTTTATTTCGCGGGATCGAATCCTAGCGTGGGCAAATAATTTTTTATTATTTCATTAAAAATAATATATAATATATTTGCGGTACGTTCCAGAGTGGAAGATACTCTCATTATTGCCCTGGTGTAAGACCACCATTCAGAATTGAAACGTTGCTCGAAATGGCTTTAGCCGTGTTTGGTGACCAGATCTGAATAGCCAGATACTTCCCCACCTACCTCTTCCCTATATCCTTCTCCTCCCCTCTACTTTCAGCCTCACAACATACCCCAATTGGGGATGCCATAGTCTCACTGACTCCAAACGGGAGCAGTTGGGATTCTTGTGAAATATATACGTATATTTTTTTGTAGAAAAGAGTGGATAAGTATAGAATTTGATTTAAAAATGACATATTTCCGGTTGTGCCTGGTTATAACCTCTTAAATACGGAAGATAAGAACATTGATATGAGTTCCAGTTTTTCAATGGCGCGTCCGAAGGTTACAAAAACCAACCACGCCACAACTGTTGAAGGTTTTCGAATGCAGAAAGCATTCACATTTAATACGAGACCGTCAGGGCCTCATTTAAATAATTAATAGTACGTACGATTTATTTTATTTTGGTTTGGTATTTGGTAAATTTGGTATTTGTTTGTTTTTGTTTTTGTAACTTTATTTAGATGTAAGCAAATTTTTTCATACATCTAGTATTAAAAAAAACATATAAAATACATAATAAAATAAATATAGTCATAAAATTATAACGGAAAGAATACAGTTTTAAAAAGAAATACAGTTACTCCAGTTAGAAATACAAACAATAGGGTTTAAGACATACAGTTAATACAAATAAATACAATTCATAAATTTTTCTTAATGTATGTAGCACATGTTTTACGAAAAGTGCTAAGACTTGAGGCTTCCTTTATGGAATTTGGTAGGTTATTATAAAGTTTTTGACCTTTATAAAACACGCTGTTTTGTGTACACGTCAGTTTAGTTTTGGGAAGCCTGAAGTCTCGGCAACTCCTGGTATGGTAATATTATTATTTTTACATTCGGTTTCGATAAAGATTAAAAAAAAAATTGCGTTAGCTCTACACAGGCCCTGAAGAAAATAATTTCCCTCAGGGCATATGTCATCCTAGGGGATGCTGTGTGGAGGTTTTTTTTAAGAACGGGCAGGAGATTAAGTTCTGGGAAGGAAAAAGGTATGAAGGGTGGGTAGGGGTCTGAGGGTCAGTATGTCCAGGAGTGACGTACGTATGAATCCATCCCTTCAACTGCGGTGGAATGCGATGGGTCGAGAGAGTCCGGCTGGAAAGGTCAAAAGGTTTCCCTCAAGCAGTATCTTTCGATCCGGCCCGCCACGCTGTAGGTGGGCAGGCGCATCCGCCGCACAGACCTGGACAAACCTCACCCATGAACCCTGGAATTCCTGCTGAGTCACCAAACCTCTGCCATAGGTCACCCCAAGTGGTTCGCTACGTTTGGTGATTTAGCAGGGGTGCCCGGGTTCATGTGATGAGGTTTGTCTAGGTCTTGGAGGCGGATGACCAGGACACATTGAACCCCAGATTCATACCCACCGCTTAAACCCTTTTCCTTCCCAGAACTCTCCTCTCCTTCCTTTCCTTAAAAAAACCCTCTACACAGCATCCCCAAAGATGACATAGGCCCTGAGGGAAATTATTTTCCTCAGGGTCTCCTGTGTGGAGCTCATGTAAAAAAAACGTAGCGAACCACTGTTGACGGTGATCACGGGGTGACGTGACCTGTGGCAGACTTTGCCACAGGTCACGTCACCAATCCAATAAATGGTTCCCGGGGTGGCGGTACCCATACCCGCCTCCCAAATTGTAACAAGGAGGCAACTTATACGATTTTTACTTATAGTTACATTTTTACTATTAATTACATTTAACATTATATTTTATATGCTAAAATAAAAAAAAAAAAAAAAAAAAAAAAAAAAAAAAAAAAAAAAAATATTAAATAATTAATATAATAATAATTATTAATTTTTTTTTTTTTTTACACGCACTTCCCAAATGATCATCTGGTCAATCCACGTTATGCAATTGCACTATATAAGTATTATAATTACAAAACAATACAAGAACAACATGTCAACCTACCAGAGACCAGATGGTAAAATAATTCACCAACTCCAGATATTTTCATATCAGAGGGTTCGGCTCTGTGGAATTCCTAATTGAACCTATAAATCCTACTGATCCCTCAATATAAATATTTAAAAAATCTTTTGTAATCCTACATGTAAGCGGTGGGTATGAATCTGGGGTTCAATGTGTCCTGGTGACATAGGCCCTGAGGGAAATTATTTTCCTCAGGGTCTCCTGTGTGGAGCTCATGTAAAAAAAACGTAGCGAACCACTGTTGACGGTGATCACGGGGTGACGTGACCTGTGGCAGACTTTGCCACAGGTCACGTCACCCAATCCAATAAATGGTTCCCGGGGTGGCGGTACCCATACCCGCCTCCCAAATTGTAACAAGGAGGCAACTTATACGATTTTTACTTATATTTCATTCATTTATATGTATTAATTTTAAGTGACTAGCTGAAACGAGGTCTTAGGATTAAGTCACTAGTTATAAGTCTCAGTACCTACTTGTTGCTATTTGAAAGTCTTAGTTGTAAGTCACTAGTTATAGGTTTCAATACTTAGTTGCTAGTTATAAGTCTTAGTTGTAAGTCACTAGTTATAGGTTTTAATATTTGGTTGCTAGTTATAAGTCTTAGTTGTAAGTCACTAGTTATAAGTTTCAATATTTAGTTGCTTGTTATAAGTCTTAGTTGTAAGTCACAAGTTATAAGTTTCAATACTTAGTTGCTAGTTATAAGTCTCAGTAGTTAGTTGCTAGTTACAAGTCTTGGCTGCAAGTCACTAATAATAAATCTTAACTGTAATTTATTGGTATAAATCTAATTATTAATTTTAAAGTTAAATAAATTAAGCTATAAGTACCCTTGAAGTGATTTTTTTCCACAAAAACGGCGCTACATAAGTAATCCAATATTTATTTTGCACGGGTTTCGTTCTTGTCCGTGCGTTGTTATAATTTCACCACTTAATAACACACTGAACGGACACTAACGACACGAACTTAAATCTCTGTACAGGTTGGGGACGTACTTGACTTACTTTAAGATGGTACGAGAGATTTTTCAATATTTATTGTTTTTTGTGCGTTTTCGAAGTCGCCTACGTCCATAATTGTACGAACAAAAAAAAGTTAAATCAAAAGAATGATAGTTACATTTACGTTCTATCCCCCAAAATATAATTATATATTATCAAAAAATATTTTTCTTACTTTACAACTGTTTTAAAAATAGCTGTTTTCAACAAATCTCAATCGACCTGCAAATATTTTTCTTATGTGGTCATATACAAGAAGCAAAAAAAAGAAAAAATATATTTTTAGATAGAAAACATCTCAATCTATGCCCGCTCATTTTTACATTTTTTAATTAAAGAGCCTTTTTACCTAAATTACGATGTGATACTATTAAAAAAAATGCTTAAATCAGTCAACTTTAAAATCGTTTTAATGTACCAAAAAACAGGTGAGTTAATAAAATAAAAATATCATCCAATTAAACAGTATTTTAAGTAAGTCAATTAAAAAAATATTTATTAAATTCCAATGATTTACTTGGTTTACTTCGATATTCGTAAATATATATAAAGACCACTTTGATCATTCAATTCCATTGCGTGAACAGGCATCGCCGAGAACGGTCGCCCCCGACGCTGTCTCGCGTAATTTAAGTAAAAACAGAATCACCAAAAAGATCAATCATTTACTAGACCTGAATACATTGTGAGAATTATTAGACTGACCTTTTTACAATGTTCTTTAATTTACTATCCACAATATTTGCGCGGGCGAATTCAGTCGGCGTTGGCTTCAGGGATATTCAACGCAAACATTTAATATTATGTTTTTATGATAATTAAAAAAAAAACAATTGAAAATAATTACATAAATCTTTCTGATAATTACATAAGAAACTATAATATGATATGCATAATTCGGTGTTAAATAAATACATATTAAAAAAAATCTTAAGGTAATTTCGTTAAATTATTTACATAAAAATCATTCCTTACATCCTAGTTTTGTTCACTTTTAGAAATATTTATTTATAAAATATTTCTTTTTTTTTAAATATTTCTTTCATTACTAGTTTTGTCATTTTTGGTAAGGCTCTCGACTAGCGTTAAATTTTATTTGATTGATTTTTGTTATTCCACAATTTACTAATTTTAAAATATTAGGTCCTTACATATTATGAAATTGGCGTTTTGTATGGGAGGAACATAAAGTCTTTTTTTTTTTTAAATGTTATATATTTATTTAATCAAAGTATGTACCATTGCTATCTATGCACTTTTGCCATCTCATAGGTATTCATCGATCCCTTTACTAAAAAAACCATTCGGACGGGAATCAATAAAATCTTTGATAGTCCAGTCAACCTGTGTCGTAGAACACCAGTTGAAGGAAATAAATAGTGTAAAGCTAATTTTTTCCCCATCGACTACTACTATTTAGACAAGTGTTTTATCAAAAGTCCCCGCCCCCACCACCCTTGCTCCACCCCCCTCTGCCACTCCAAACATGAAAAATGTAAGGGTTTTGTAAATTGCGTCTATCTCGATTACTAAACAACATATCAGATTGCAATTTTTTTATTCTCTTTTTTATAATATTTTATACAATTAATGTCCAGTAAATTTTCATCGTAACTTTTACCGTTTGTTTGTAATTCATATGAAAATGTAAAAATTTGTATATTTTTTGGAACGAAATTTCACTTTTTGTCACAGAACTTTTCAGGCCGACATTTTATGAAAAAATGTTTCCTACAAAGGTTATAGCCCTTTCTATGAGCTATAAAATAATATTTTTTAATGTCTACTTTATGGCAAGAAAACACTAGATATCAACCGTGAATGCTTGGTGCGCACTATCTCTGCCAAAACTATTTAAAATACCTATTTTAGCTGTATACAAGGACTTCTTATTATTTGAAACAAATTTAAAAAGTGAGGAATTTAGGTTTCACAGAGACTCGATTATTTTTTTTATAGAAAATGCAAAAGTGTACCTTAAAAATAAAATTAAAAAAACACTCTCACTAAACAACGACCCCACCTCGACCGAACCCGCCTTGACAGAGTACGCATTCGGCATTACACCGGCTGAATCTCGCTGGATCTCCAACAAAGTAAGTTTTATTTTATATCATTTTAAATGTAATAATAAGAGCTAAAACTTTTTTAGGAAATTCAAGAAACGACACGGGCGACGTTACATCAATTTCCGAAACTAAAATCACCGAATTTGAAAATAGTCGTAGCCGTGCTAAGCTCTTAACCAGTGATTCCTGACATTATTTGAAGTAATAATGTAAATGAAATTTTGGTCTCCGGTGACAGTTTTGATGTATTTCTTTAAACTAAAAAAATCAGTAGATATTGGACAGTTAGGGGCGGAGTGAAGGATTGGTTGGTTACTTGACTGAGTGACGATGTGTTACTTGTCTGAGTGAAGATATGTGGAAGATTTTTTTTTTAAATTTTATTAAATGAAGACAATATTAGCGAAACTCTATCGAAAATCTGGAGACAGAAAACTCAGAAAAAAGATATTGACACCTCTGGGACTCGATTCCAGGACCTTCTGCTGACATGGTAAATGCTCTACCAACTGAGCTAAGGTGTCTATATCCAATTCGGTCACTTTTAACTGTATCATACTTCGACTAAGAACTACCAACATTTTCTTCATTTTATAATATTCATCGTAGACTTGCAGAAAAGTCAATAGAAGTCGTATATTAAAAATAAAACGGATAAAAGTTTATCCATACACTATCTAGATAGCATTTAGTTCTGGTTTAAATCTTGCAATCATATATAAAGATAGCAGCCAATAATATGTGCGTTAAGAAAATTAAGATAAATTTGGTAGTTCTTAGTGGAAGTATGATACAGTTAAAAGTTACGAATTGGATATAGAAACCTTAGCTCAGTTGGTAGAGCATTTGCCATATAAGCATAAGGTCCTGGGTTCGAGTCCCAGAGGTGCCAATATCTTTTTCTGATTTTTCTGTCTCCAGATTTCGTCTGAGTTTCTCTAATATTGTCTTCATTTAATTAAATATTCCAATTTGAGGTTTTACTCAAAAAGTTAAATATTAAAAAAAAATTGTTTGATTTTGAAGAAAAAATTATGAAAAAGACGTCTAAAAAGTAACCGGAGACCAAAATTTCATACGTTTTCACTCAAAAACGTTTCGAAAGTATAGGTAGGTACACAAAGCGCAATTTTTTTTTTTCAAAACATCTTATTGTCACCAAGTTGTCTCAGATTACACGTAATTGTCGTGTTTAGGTCTATTTTCAAAAGAAAACCTTTACCGGCTTTGTAGCATGTCTAATTTCTGGTTCCTTCCTGAATGCCAACTTGTGACAAGCATTCATCTCTATGTCATCAAATAGGCACATCTTTACTAGACTGCCTTTACAACTCAAAGGTCTTGCATTCATTTCCAGTTTTCTTTGTGTCCAAATTAACGTTCAAAGCTCGTAGGTTAGTCAATTAATCACGGCATTGTAAAGTTGTGTTTAAGTATAACTGTGCCCTTCTTTTCTTTCAAAGAAAAATAAGTTTAAAATTAGTGTTCCATCAAGTACGAGTTTTCCTTTCTACTGAGAAAGGTCGATTTTAAATACGAGAAGGTACTAGGTACCTATGTAATATTATGTTTCGCATAATTTCCCAATCTTTCTCTCTCCCCCCTTCTTCAGCCTTACAACTTAAGGGGGAAATCTGGTCCAGCCGATTTTGTTTTCAATGCGTTTTTTTTTCAATGATAAAATTTATTTTATTTTGTATACGCTTGCCCTGAAGAAGGAACGGTCGTTCCGACACCGGTCGGATTTACTCATTATATAAGTGGTTCAAACAAAGTTAAATTGTTTCATTTATCCATAATGGATAACCACAAAGTTAAAGTTACATTGAAAAGTATAAAGGATAAAATTTGATTTGAATATATACAATATACATATAGATATAGCGGCCTCAAATGGAGGGTCCGGCTAAGGGCCTTCGCTGAACTAAAACTGCTTGGCAACTCAATTCATCGCGCAACTCAACTTAACGCTTTCAGTAATTATAATAGCTTATTTAACAAAAATATTACTTATTAATAATTAATCAATTACCAACCTTAACATATAATAACGATTCATTATATGTTAAGGTTGGTAATTAATGGCAACAATAATAGTCTTTGACAAAATTGATATTTTCGTTTTCTGACATATCGCAAATTACTCGAAAACTTGATAGGTCGCGAGGGGCAACCACGGAAACCTGTTAACTGAAACGCGCCGGCCGCGGCAATAAGCACTGCGAGTTGCGAACCAACGCGTCGCCCTTGACAGCTGTTTCTTGATAAGTTGCCTGAGTGCGGACCGCCAATGAAATTCGCAAGTTGCTTTCATATGGATAGCGATTGAGTTGCCAATTGTTTTTTTTTTTTCAGTTGCCCCATGAGCGGATGGACTAAATCGACTGGATTCTTGGAGTCCTTGGATATTATCTGAAACATGAATTTAAAAAAAAAAAAACGTTATACTGTGAATGTAGAATGCGCATGAACCATAGTTTGCAAAAAAAAGTTGTTGATTGCAAAAATGGCGGTCATAAAAAAGAAAATTGTCGGCCTTGATGTCGCAATAACTTTGTCCTATGATAATAATTTATCATAAGTCGAAGTTAATTTTATTTTCATTCATTTAAACTTTGAAAGAAGTGAATCGGTTGAAAATTCGACGAGCTTGAAAAATGAGGTTTTGAGAAAACCGCGTTTAAATTTTTCACTTAAAACCGAGCCGCTCCGTTCTACCTGCTTGGCGCGCACCGCTCCTAAGGGGTCGTCCATTAATCACATGAGGCTCGAATGGGGGGGG
Organism: Limnephilus rhombicus; assembly: GCA_929108145.2. Lineage (NCBI taxonomy): Eukaryota > Metazoa > Arthropoda > Insecta > Trichoptera > Limnephilidae > Limnephilus > Limnephilus rhombicus. The sequence continues at coordinate 12,284,795 of OV815297.1, read as the reverse complement.
GGGGGTTCGGAAAAAATCACGAAATATCACGACGGGGAGGGGGGGGGGGGTATAATGAGATATCACGTGTAGTTATGTTCACGATTTTAATTTAAATATATTTGTTGGACAGTCAAAGCTTCCTTATACTGAATGTATTTTATGACAAATAAAATAAATAAATTTTGAAAATCACCTGCTACCACCACAGCAGTGGCGGACTAAGGGGGGGGGGGGGGGGAAAGGTGGAAAAGGATCAAGGAAACAAGGAGGCGTTTGGAGGCCCCAGACCTCTGACGGGCTTAGTCCGCCACTACACTACAGAAAGCCGAAAATTTTGCTTGAGTCGTGATGGAGGACTTAGCCAGCCGAGGAATGGGACCCAAACGCGATGCCCACTCAACCACTGACCGGTCAATACATGATGATAATTTTACTTCTTAGATTATTTACTATTCTTCCATTAGAAGCCTTTGCTTGTATATATATATATTTTTTTTACATTAGTTCCACACAGGAGGCCCTGAGGAAAATAGTTTCCCCGAGGGCCTATGTCATCTTAGGTGATGCTGTGTGGAGGGTTTTTTTTAAGGAAGGGAAGAATAGTAAGTTCTGGGAAGGAAAAGGGTATGAGGGGTGGGTAGGAATCTGGGGGTCAGTGTGTCCAGGAGTGAAGGATGTATGAAGCCATCCCTTCAACTACGGTGCAAGGCAGTAGGTCAAAAGACTCTGGGGAGGATAAAAGACCTCCCTCTATCAGTCTCTCTCGATCCTGCCCACCACGCAGCAGGTGGGCTCTCGCATCGGCCGCCAAGACCCGGACAAACCTCACCCCATAAACCCGGGCACCCCTGCTAAGTCACCAAATGTAGCGAACCATTTGGTGACTTACTCAATTTATTGTAAACATTATAACAAACACCCCTGCCATAAATCACCCCAAGTGGTTCGCTACGTTTGGTGACTTGGGTTCCCGGGTTAATGAGGATCATAGGTATTTATCTAGATCATAGGTACTCAAAAAGGTGGACGTGCGCTGCTTATCATATGCAGACTTCAAAAGAGCCGCACAAGACAGGGAAGAGTGGAAGAAACGTATAGATGAAATTGCTGCAAACCAATCCCACGATTGAAACCAGAGAGAGAGAGGTACTCAAAATTATTTTGCCCACCGCACACTTTGGGAATATTTATTTTTCTAGAGCCCCCCAATTTGGGGGAGGGGGACCTAACTGTCACGAAATCAATAATTCGATTGAAAAATTATATTAATTGTTATACTTTTTGGTTTAGCTAGTTAAAAAGCAATTCCTTTGTTGATAATACACCTGAGATGATAATGTTATGTAATAAAAATTTCATATCATCCAATTTAATGTAGATCTCAATTTAATGGAATCTTTCAGTTCAATTTTCACCCACTTCCCGAACTATCGAAATGTGTAATTTTTTTACCTGCCCACGCCCTCACTGTGCCATCTAACGGCCCCCTAATTTTCTCTGGGTCTTCTACTGCCCCCTGAATGTCTCAACGGGGCGTTATCGCCCACGTAGAGAACCATTGATCTAGATCTTGGTGACGAATGCGTTTGCTCACCCATCGCGTGGCGGGCCGGATAGGGAGAAACTGGTTGAAGTAGGCCTAACCTAGACCTCTCCAGCCACACTATCTCGATACGTCGCCTTGCACCGCAGTGGGAGGGATGGATTCATACGTCCGTCACTCCTGGACGCACCGAGCCCCAGATTTCTACCCACCATCATACCTTTTCCTTTCCAAAACTTTCTCTCCTTCCTTTCCCTAAAAATACCCTTCGCATAGCATCTACAAAGATGACATAGGTTCTAAAGAGATTTCTCATCAGGGCGTCATGTGTGCAAAAAAATCCTCGCCTTCCTCTTACCCATCTACTCATACCGAAATTAATATTTTTAGTTCTAGTTTATAACAATGCTACATTCTCTGATACATTCTACGTTACATGCTACAATCTAAAAGATATATATACATATATTTTTAGTTCTGGTTCATAACAGTGCTGTGATTTCCGCAGAATTATAATCAATGTAATGGAGTTATCTATGAAATGTATTTATAAAATCGACTAACACGTTATTGGAGATATTTGCTAGATTAAGGTGAAGCAATAGAATAACGGTCTCTCCAAACTGATGAATGGGAAAGAACACGCAGGGAGAAAAAATTTCTCTATTAAGTGGCTTAGTAACGTATGGTACCAGCTAGTCTATATAAATAAAAATGAATCTACGAAATGTATGTACGCTCATAACTTCCAAACGACTGCACCAAATTGGATAATTCTTTTTTTGTTGTATTCGTTATTATCAGGACAAGGTTTGTATAGAAATACTGGTGAGCTCTGGCATTAAGAAATGTGTATAAAAAAATTGCAATAGATGACACGCGAGCTGTTTGAAAACTGAATCCACCGGGACTGAATGTATGGAATGCGGGAGGGGAACTCAGGTAGGGATTCGCGGAGGGGGGAGGTAACTCGGGAGGGGGGTTCGCGGGACGGGGAAAGGGGGTGTGGAGTGGGGAGAGGGAAGGTGGAGGAGGCCGAGTGGGAACGCGAGAGGGGAAAGGGACGCGGGAGAGGAAGGGGAGGCGGAAGGGGAACGGGACAAATGAGAAAGGACACACAGGGAGAAAAAATAGCATAGCAACGCATGCCGGGAACCAGCTAGTAGTTAATAAAAATAACATAATATTTGCAAAATTTCTTTAATATCTCTTAGACTAGTATGTAGTACTGGGAACTGTACTCTACAGTACTACAGGATGCTTATTAAAAGACTTCAGGTTCTTTCTAACTCATACTACTTTTGGTCAACGAATCTTCAGATACTTTGCAACAAGACTTTACAACATTCTTCCAATTAGTATAAAAAAATGTGATTCACAAAAATTAAAAAAAAAAAACATAATTTGGATTAAAAAAAAAATGATAGAGAATTTACCGGTGCACTCACCCAAATTCGAAATTAGTAATGAACAAATGCTGTTATTATTGTACCAATGTCATGGTTATTATTAATGCAACCAATCCATTGTGCGATTATATTCTAATATAAGTGTAGGTATGTTCACAGAATTATAAATTGACGTAAAATTACTGCCTCAACACAGGCTGGCCTAGGGAGGCAGGTTACGAGAAACCTACGTTTATAATTAAAAAATCTCTATTCTTTAAGTACCTACTATTTATATGTATATTGTTTTCCATTATTAACTTTTGTACTTATGCAACTTTTAAACTATTGTATACTTTTTTTGTAGTTATAAATCTTAAAATTTTTGTTCAATAAAGATATATATTATTATTATTAATTACGTATCGTAATGTATAATTATAGTTTTAACGTACGTAGTAACGTAGTACGTAGTAACGTACGTACGTAGTATTGACGTATCGTAATGTATAATTATAGTTCGGAGGACTAACGTCTTATCCAACTGGAAGCTAGGTTTTGTCTGCCGAGCTCTCGGAATATAATGACTCTGCACATCTACCTTCGGTTACCTTCGGCACATCTCGGAAACGAGACCATGAGACCCGAAGAGCCTTTAGACAACTAAAGCGATATGAGAACTAATCACAGACTAATTATGATACATTACAATTTCCCTCCAAATTCAAATTGCGTAATATGTCAGGTCGCGGGGTCAAATCCCGCCGTGGGCAAATAAATTTTATTTGAATAATTTGTGTAATTTCACAATTAATTAATTAAAAACAATATATATAGTATATTTTCGGCACGTTCCAGAGTGGAAGATACTCTCAGTATCGCCCTAGTGTAAGACCACCATTCAGAATTGAAACGTTGCTTGAAATGGCTTTGCCGTGTTCGGTGACTGGATCTGAATAGCCAGGTTCCTTCCCCATCTCCTTCCCCTCCCCTCTGTCTTCATCATCACAACATACCCCAATAGGGGATGCCACTGTCTCACTGGCTCCAAACGGAAGCAGTTGAGACTCGTGTGAGGTATTCAAATAAAAAATAATAAAAAAATTGCGGCGACCGGACAACTCGGAATGAAATATATTCATTACACCCTTTGAAAAGTCATTAAAAGTGACGAAAAAAAAGAAAAAGAAATGGTTAAGTAGGTTAGGTCATGGGCTATTTTTCAATTACTTTTTCTTTATAGCTTTTAATATCTTTTAATATGTTGAGTTGTCTTGATTCTGAGTTTCAATCGCGTAAATATATTGACAATAATTAATGACATTGATTGCTTTCAAGACGCCGAGTCACAATTTACGCTGTGAGTAAGTCGATTGAGTTATATGTATTGAAATGTAAGTAAAGCTTGACGTCTGTCACAGCAGCAATGTATAATTTAATTTAGCAGAGGTGTATCACCTTACGCGGATATCTAGGACACCCCGATGCGGTGTACGTTATGTAAGTGAAAGCAGTTTATTTGGCTATAATTAAGTATGTCTGAATTATGAAATAACGTGTGCTTTATGCACTTTTCGTAGTTTTGATGTTCCTAATTTACCATTGCCTGCTGTATGCTGATGATACGGTGCTGATTTCTATAACACTATGAAAGATCTACAGTCTCTAGTGTCTAGGATGAACGAAGTATGTATAAGAATGAGTTAATGATGATTGTAAGTTAGTCTAAAATCATGGTGTTTGAAATAGAGAGTACGAAAACAGTATGAAATACAGTTGTGAATGATGAGTTTGTGTATCTGGGTAGTATGTTTACGAGAGATGGGAAGGCTGATAGGGATATTGAAAGAAGGGTGAATGCCGGTAACTCCATTAATGAAGGACTGTATGCCGTTGGCGCTAACAAAAAAATGTCAAAAGAAGCGAAGCTAGCAGTCCACAATGGAGTCCTGGTACCTACCCTTATGTATGGCAGTGTGGCATGGAACTGGCAGAGGAAAGATGAAAGTAAACTGAAAACTGTTGAAATGAGATCTCTGAGGCGTATGTGTGGTAAAACCATGGATGATGATCGTGTGAGAAATGAGGATATCCGCAAAGGGCTGATGTAAGCATAATGAGTAAGATAATGGGGGAGAGATTATGATGAGCAAGAGTATATATATTTGGGGGGGCGAGTGGCGCGTGCGAAGCCGGGGGAAAAAGTTAGTACAAAATAATTATATCGAAAAAGCCAAAAAATTATAATTTAAAATTAACCAAAGTATTTTTTTAACATCAACTCTACACAGGAGCCTCCCTGGAAAATAAATTCCTCAGGGCCTATGTCATCTTTGGGGATGCTGTGCGGAGGGTCTTTTTGAGGAAGATTAGGTTGTGAAGTTGTGAACATGGGCCTTGAAGAGGCCTATGTTGTAGGTTGTAGGAGGGAGTAAACACGAAATATTACTACGGGCGAACTATTGAATTCAAGAACGAATCGTGGAAACGGCCCGTTCTTATGAGCAAATAATGTCAACCAAATACAAATGTTGGGCGCGCGTTTTCCGACTATGCACCGGTGATGAAGGGATCAGTGACGCTAGTTCCTCGGAGCATATTTCATTGAAATAGCTGCAGAATAAGGACATTATTCCCATTTTTCGCATTTTCTCGAAAGATTGCAGTCCGTATGTTTAGATAAGTCAATACATCAAATGGACTGCCAGTTTCCGCACAGTCAATTTCTTTCATATTTTTGAGTCTCTGAGACGTTGAGACCAGAGGTGGCTGCCAAATTTAACAGTGGGACGTATTTTTTATTTGTTCAGGGTTAGCAGTACAGTACGCCCAGTTTCTGGGAGGCTAACTTGACTCTGGATTCGATGGAGCCCCCGTGCCTGAGCTGGTCACTTACAATTACACCGAGCATAATATCATAGGAAGGTTCACTATGGGAAGATTTTTTTGCTTACATTATCTTCACACAGGAGATCCAATGTTATCTTTGGGGATGCATTTTGAGGGTCTTTTTAGGGAAAGGAAGGAGAGGAAGTTCTGGGAGGAAAGGGTAAGAGGGATGGGTAGAAATATGAGGATTAATGTGTTCAGGAGTGACGAACATATGAATCTATCCTTGTGACGTATCCGTAGACCCCTACCAATATTATTAGCCATGACGATAATTTTGAAAGTATGGAATATAGTTTCAAGGATAATATTGAAGTGTGTGTGAATTCCAAAAATTCAAAAACGTCAAAAAATGTCAATGCGCTGATGGTTTTGCCTTATTCTTAAACATATAGGTACCTAATGCTACAGCTCTTTCTACTCACTAAATAACAACCGTCGAAAAAGAGATAAACGGTGAACGTATGTCTGCACCCCCCCAAAGAAACATACAATGACACATATAAAGAAAATGAAACGCATTTTGGAGGAAACAGTCACACGTATTTTAGTATGTCTCATTATTATTTAATATGTAAGAAAGGGCTGCAGCATTATTGTGATAAGGAATGTACGTTTATTGCCTCTTTTGCTGTCATGGTACCGTAACCGCGAAACGTCACGATAATTTAAAAATGCACATTGGGTCTTTGAAACGTTAAATTCTACGAGGTTATTCTAAAATTGTGTTTAACAGTGGGTAAGAAATACCTACGCCTTAGCGGTTGCATTGTAAAATTTAATTTATTTTATAAAAAATTGAAAAAATATGTCAACTCAATGGAAAGTAAACATGGTTTTAAGTGACACCAGCCTTGGGATAAAAAAGTTAATTCGACATTTAAGTTAACCGAGCACCAGCTGTTTTCAGCCCACTTGCCCAACCTTGCGGTTTGTCGACTCCAATTGGCCACTTTTACCTGCACAAATGTGATTTAAATATAATTATAATACTTTATTGCGCATAAGTAAACGGCAAATTGACAGAAGCTGTGAGTCATTAATCTTCTGGTGATCTCTTCTTTTGAAGGGTGGCTGCCACCGAAGAGAGAAATCGATAGTAGTGTATTGTAGGCGAGTTTATGTGTCCTCAAGATGAAGCCATAGTAAATAATGCAAAATCATATGTTTTTGTTTTGAAAATTTGATCGCTTAGAAGTATTGTAGATGCTTCAATTAAATACTGCGTGTAGAACATACCTTGGCCCTTAAAAACATCGGTCAAATTTTTTATAAGTCTTTTAATAAATCTATAAAAAAATAAAGTATAAGGTCTAAAAAACACACTTTCAAGTCCAAACTCTCCTATTTATAAACCCCTTTTCGGTTATGGTTTTATTGTATAATGTGGCAAATTCAGTTTATTTTATAATGATCGCAAAACAAGTTGATATTTACACCCAATCTTCCCAAAATAAAATAAACTATGCATTTTCGCGTTGTTCACCGAAGAACTACTGTTCACGCCACAGTCGCCAAACCTCAGTCACGCCCCGAACTGAGCGGGAGATGGACGCGTCACTTCGCCTCGCTTGATTTCGTAAAATCAATTTTAATTACAATAAACAATGCGTAAAACAGAAATTAATATTTTTTACAGGCTTGTACGAAATCAACCTGTAAAACAAAACTCTCAAATACCTGTTCCAACCTTTCCAAAAGCTTTTTCTCAAGTATTTTTAAACTCCTCCCATAAAGGGCATGAATTCCGATTTCGATTTTTTCCTGAACTAGTGGATCGCCTTAAAGTGATCCACTAGTCCTGGAAAAATTCTTAATCGAAATCCCCGCCTCTTTTTGGAGGAATTTAAAAATACTTAGTATTTGAGAGTTCATTTTTACAGATTGATTTCGTAAAGGCCAAAAAAACATTAACTGCTTTCTTACGTATTATTTATTATAATAAAAAGTAAATTTAAAATTGATTTCACAGAACCAAGCGACGCAAAGTCTAAGGAAGTCTATTAGCCACCGCAGACGGGGCGGAACCTTCGTACGTCAATGGGCGGAACTGATAAAAAATGTACAAACTCGTTATGCGAACGGCATAAGGTTTAGGTAATTCTCACTTCCTAATTCGTTCAACGCCGCCCATTTTGATTCCAGAAAAAAACCAGAGCGAGATTGCATTGTTTTATTTTATTTTGTGAAATTCGGGCTCAAATTTTAAAATGTTTTCCGGTTATTTTTTTAAACAAAAAACATCAAAATCGGAATTTAAGCGCCTTTATGGAGATGTTTAAAAATTACTTGAGAAAAAGCCTTTGTTAAGGTTGGAAAAGGTATTAGAGATTTTTTTTTACAGATTGATTTCGTAAAGGCCTGTAAAAAACATGAACTCCTTTTTTACGTATTGTTTATTGTAATAAAACGGAAATTTAAAATTGATTTCACGGAACCAAGCGACGTGGATCGTAACGTCTATTCCCCGCTCCATCCGGGGCCTTACTGACAGAAAATGGGTGTGGCAAGTCTGTGGTCCTTGGTTGGACGGCATAGAGTTCACTTTAAAAATACAAATTCGTCGACGCCAGCCGTATTGTAAAATAACATCGCGAAAATGCATATTTTATTTTATTTTGTGAAGGTCGGGAGTAAATAACATTTTTTTGCGATTATTATAAAATAAACTGAATTTGCTACATTAAACAATAAAACCATATCCGAAAAGCGGTTTATAAGTAAGAGGGTTTTTACTTGAAAGTGATTCATTATAGACCTAATACTTTATTTTTTCTAGGCTTATTAAAAGACATATAAAAAAATGACCGATATTTTTCTATTTATCGGTCATTTTTTCGATTTCTATGAAACTTTACGTCCAGATTTTAGGAATGAGATTTCCTACCGGGCCGTACAACCAAATTTCTTTTATTATTCAAAGCAAACAAGAAATATATTGTTTTTTAAGAAGATATAACGAAAATGAGAATCAAACATATTTATTAGATTAGAGTTAGGCAATATAAAAAATAAACAAAATATAATAAATTTTAGTGAGACGTCTGATTTTGTTTGCCAGAACTAAGTGCACGTTGATAACGATTGATGTTGTTGCTACACGCAAACAGTTTTCCAAATGCTCATCTGTTCATTCGACTAAAAAGCTGTTCACAAGTGTAAGTATTTCCAAATAGGGAAATCATCGATAGAGCATGTTTGTAAAATGCAGGATATTTCTCCTTGTCCAAATATGTTTTGTAAACTGTTCCAAACCAACCTGATTGAATTTCTTCTTTAACACAACACATTTCAAAATAGTCAATTTGTAAAATTCCTGGGAATAAATTCACGTCTACGGAAAATGGCGTTGCTAATGCAGCAAAAAGAACACGATGCTTTTTAAAGTCAGCTTAACGTTGTGATTGTTTGTTAACACGAATATACCATAGAAGAAATTGTCACGATAGTTGAATCAATGTACTGAGATACTTCCATACATGAGATATGATACGAACTACGGACGTCTTTTGGTGGCCACCCTTGCTTTACGTGGAGGGATTTTTTTTGGTGGTGAGAAATGAAACTTAAAACTATACTGCGACTTGATGCAGGAATTATTATTATTAATATTACCTTTTTTAATTATGTTCTTAACCCATTTACGCCCAAGACTAAAGTAATCATAAAAAAAAGAAATAAAATTATTAGAATAATGTGATCGTAGCTAGGCTCGAATTTACGTCAACGAGGCCTAAGATCGCTTCGTTGCCTCCTAGCGGAATTTGACAAAGGCTCTTCATCAGAACTGTCCCAATCTTCTTCGTCTCTGTTTATAAAAACTTCGACATTTCCAGGAATATCTCTTGGCATGTCATTGGTAACAATATTGTTTTCATCGCCTTCTTCATCACTGAGGATACTTGGTTCTGGGGGAAGAGCAACGATATTGAATTCAACATCTGAGTCATCTTCTGCCATAATAGCATCAAGGGCCTCCTGGAGTCCACGATAGTTATCGCTTACTTCAAATTGCCATTTATGTTCAGTCAAAACTCTGTAAAAAAAAAGGAATATTTTTTTCCTTATGTGCCCACTGTCCCTATTTGGGGACACCAACAAAAAAAGTAGTTCACAGTTCAGTAAACTATATATTTTACCTTATCAAATTCTTATTCCAAAGTAAACAAAGTGTTCAATAAGTTTATCTAGAAAAATTAAAAATTTACGAACGTAAACATATTAAAAAAATTACTTACATTTGGTAATTACTGCAACTCTGTGATTCACTTTATTTATGGCACTAAAATACTTTAAAAAAATTATGTTATCCAAAATGTTAGATATAAAGCGTAAGACACATCATTCACCTGGACAATAATGCACTGTTATCAAAACTTACCACATTAATAACAAAATGGAGGGTAGATTTAAAGGCGTCCTCGTTTGGGCACGGCAGGAGTAAATGGGTTATTTTGTCTACTCCTTTTGTGTTTGATAATTTCATTCTCGCTACATGAGCGAGAGAGTTAATGGTCGGATTTTCATGTCCGGCTAGAATTTTTCCGATTGGGAAACAATTAACTCCTTTATCAGAGGAATGTTTGTGTCTTTATGGAGAGTTGTAACCCTTATCCTCTTCGGCGCATTCAACGCTAATCGAATGGCTTTGTTTTGCAGGGTTTCGAACCCACAACGGACCTGGCTTTATATACCCCTACCCCTAGACCCATCCATACAAAAAAGGCTTCGAATGGTTTACAATGTCCCAGAACATTCCACAATATTCCAGAATGTTCCGCGATGTTCTGGAATGTTGTAGAATGTTCTCGAATACTCTCGAATGTTCCGGACTGCTCCAGAAATTTCTAGAGGGCGAAACTTCCAGCCCTTATATCTTCAAAAGCACACCCTTCAGGTAAAAATGGGAACCTTCTTTGTGGATGGGGGATAGAGGATAGAGAGCTACCACACTATATAACTCTCTTGATCGTACCGGGACTCGTTTCTGAGTTTTAGTTGGACGTTATTTATAATATTGATTAGTTACAATCCCCGGCGTTACTAGGGCATTAAATGGACTTTTCCGAAATCAGACACTAATTTTTTTCTTATTTTGAACTTCAATTTTGTAAAATTTCATCAAGATGTATCAAAATTCTGCTTTTGGATAGGAAAAGGAGATGGGGTTGTTTTAAGAAATCTGTAAACAATGACCTTTCTTTTGTTTTGTAAGTCAAGAGTGCAAAATTTCATCAACCGCGGAAAAAGACACTGTCCTTTCTCGTAAATAGATAGAACTAAAGTTGAAGTCGATTCAAGTTTTTATTTCTATGGGACGTTCTATGGCATAGAAAGCCTGTTCTCACTTATTTAATTAATAGAATCTATGAAATAGATAATAGAATGGATGAGGTGGAAACGCGAAATTGGATTGGGCAATAATTATTTTATGATATTATTTGGTCGCTGGTCGCTGGTCGCTAGTGTGGGCGTTAAAAAACAGGACATATTATGTTATGTTTAAATATTATTATGTGTTTAAAATAAGGTAGGTACGTACTTACAATATATATAATAAATATTTTCAATGACTCAGCTTTTCATAGTAATCGCTCATCGCTCAGCACATCAGCAAGTCGCATTAACAATCTATTAAACTTTTTTTGTAGTACATAAACCATGTACAGATAGGTATTTTAAAATACTTTTGCACTCAGCACTAAACTAACTTCATAATAATAAAAAAATGTTTTTATTTCTCAACAGCCTTAAAACTTTATTATTTTTGAATTGCAACACTCAAAACAGCAATGCACTGAAGCGCTTTTATCCAAAAACATAAAAAAAATATATTTGGGTGGTAGGTAGTTGAAAAATTACAAAAAACTGTAACTTAGAATTTTTTAAAGTAAAACACCACTGCACATAATAACTTGCGTTTAATATTACGTTATTAGTGTTGCAACCATTTTTTTCGTTTGTTGATAGTGATAATCTGTATTGAATAAACTTTGTTGATGAAATGTTTTGAAGTATAGGTACCCAGTGTAGGTACCTAAGTAAATTACAAGAGCACGCGTTTTCTCGAATTTTAATCACGACTGCTCGATGGTTCTGCTCGAAATAATGTAGAAAATGTAATAACTGGTATTACTGTTGGAAGTATTAACTTACAATCAGTTTATTGCATGTACATAAATATTATCATTGAGTATGTACAGTAAGAACTTAATTAATGAATTAACACGGTCGTTTCGCGAATAAATTATCTGGTACCAGTGCTTCCCTCTATTGTAGGTTTGAACTAACTTACTTATTGGTTTTGGTTCTGATCTTGGCTACCTTATAAATGGATTATATTTTAAAAATGTAGTATTGTAATATAATATACTTTAAGCCTCGACGACACACGGCGAGTTTACAAGTTACTATCTGGGAAATTCACTATCTGTTAGTTAACTCGCCCAGTGTCATCGTGTTACTTGCTAATTAGCAGCGACTAGCAGATTGTTGACAATCTCCAAAAAAAGTTGAAAGGTCGTCAACTTTACTCGCCTACACGCTAGCTCCGCTTGCTCGTGATTGGTTTATTCATGTTTCCAACATGGCTTCCGATAAACAGCTGATTTCGACTGTCAAACATCTGAAGAATTAGTTCACGCAGGCGTCGTTATTCTTGTTACTGGCGCTAGCAGCGGCCTCAGTTTCCCACGCTTCTGAGCGAGTGGACAGTTTTGAGTGTCATCATGACAATCTCACTCGCCGATTTACCCGCTTTTAAAATTAGTAGATCGTAGCTTGTAAACTCGCCGTGTGTCATCGACGCTTTAGACTGCAAACAATGAATTTATTACGTTTTTACTTATTGCTTCGGTTTTTTTTGTCAGAATAAAGCAAGCATTCCCGGGATACGAATAACCTGACAATATAGTATTAGGTCCTTACATATGAAATTGGCGTTTTGTACTGGCAACTTTGATCTCAAATATCTTCCCTTTGGTTAGGAATTCCAAATTCAAATTTATACAGCTATTTACTCATGCATTTGTGTTTCGAAAATTATAATTCATTTGTTTTTTCCTGAATTGTTTTTTTTCTTTGCGTCACTTAGTTTACAAAATGGAAAACTTGAAATATCGCGTTATTTACGAGTACGAGTTCCAAGAGTTTTTTTTGTGTCGTTCACTACAGCTTTCTTAAATCTGGCCAGACGATTACGGCAGATGTCTATTGTCAGCAACTGCAAACCATGATGGAAAAGCTAGCTGCTAAACAACCGAGGCTGGTTAATCGCTCTAGGCCACTGCTGCTTCATGACAACGCTAGACCACACACTGCACAACAGACGGCTACCAAATTAGAGGAGCTTCAATTGGACATCCACCGTACTCTCCGGACCCTGCCCCAACAGGAACATATAAACATTTTTTTCGAAATTTGGATAACTTCTTGCAAGGGGAAAAAATCAATTCCGATGAGGCAGTCCAAACCGCCTTCAAAGATTTTATTGATTCCCGTCCGAATGGTTTTTTTTAGTAAAGGGATCGATGAAATACCTATGAGATGGCAAAAGTGCATAGATAGCAATGGTACATACTTTGATTTAATAAATATATTATATTAAAAAAATCGACTTTATGTTCCTTCCATACAAAACGCCAATTTCATATGTAAGGACCTAGTATTTCTGTTAGTACCTACTCTCATTAAAGTTTGGATGATGGAGGACTTAGCTAGGAGAGGAGTTGATAGAAACCTGACGCACTTATTCATTCAGATACAGTACGATGTATGTTTTATGTATTATGTCTCTTTGATTGTTTCGAAACTTCTCAGTTTTATTTCGATTATCAAAATATTTCGATGATGCACAACACTAAAAAATGCTAAGAATCTGTATTCGTGATGTGTATTCTGCATTCTGCGCACTTCTATGGAGAAAACGGAAGGACGTGCGAATGTGACAGATGGCGCCCGCGATTATGTTTTTAAATTATTGTTGATTATTTTGTTATCTGTAAAGGCTGGAGAAAACTTTAAACATGGCAGAACGCGTTAAGGCGGCAAAGAAGATGTTGCCTAACGGTCCCGCGATCGACGAAATCGATAAGGTTCCATCCAACCTACACATATCCGATTTGGATATCATAGCCTTTGTTGTTTCAATTATTAGCCATTTAGTGGACGTCGGAATAGATATAAATATCGCAGTTAGATATTATATCAATGGCGAAGTGTCTGCGTTCTTTTGGACCATTGGTTTTATTCTTTTTCCAGCATTTGTCAACACGGCAGTGTCTATCAAAATGTAAGTTTTCAGCCAATTTTTTCAGGTTTATTTATGTCCTGTTGTATCCTTGAGTCGTCATTTCTTATTGTATAACTGGAAATTTTTCAAATTCTTGAACTTGAATGTTAACCAATATCACTTTGTAATTTCTGAAGTATATTCTGCAAATTAGTAAACAATGTTATGAATTGATTTATTTGATTTTACCTTTTTATTTTTAAAACGGAATTCCGTTCTTATTTATTTATTGTTCTTCATAAATGCTATCCTAATAAAATGCAGTTCGTCAACAGGATGTTCAGTTACTTACAATGTAAATTTAAGAATACATTGTATTATTGCACTAATTATAAATATACAGATTATTGTTATTGACAAACATAATAATCTAAAACAACTAGCTCCGCGGGTTTTTGCTTCCCGTACGAAAATGGTTTTGCATAAGGCGCAGCTTCGGAGATGTATTCGAAGTCGGGTTCTTATTTCAAACGTACATATGCTAGAGTATTAAATACTAATAAATACAAAATCTGCAAGCCACATTGAATAGCAACTATTGATTGATTTTGTCGCCTATTATAAAGTATCTCTACGTTGGAGTCATGTTTTCAGCATATTTTCTGAATCTAGTGAGTAATTCGCAATTTTTGATGTTACCATTATATTTATTTTTTAATACCTGCTTTCTTATTGCTTAAAGGTAGGTATAGTTTATTAATTTATTTATAGGACGGGTAAACTTTCGAAATCGCTGGACACGCTGAATAAAAATATATTTTAGAAAAAACCTCTCGATTCACTTAACCCTTTGATTAGTGAGTTATTTTTTTGTCATGTACGTCGTGCGAGTGAGTTATTTTTCAAGTTTTTCTTAATTTCTTAATCGATTTAATTCATTATCTTCTTATCTTGTTTTACTACACAAGTTAATTTCGGAGCTTTTTTATTACTATATATAACCTTTTCTTATTGCATTGTAAATTTAGTTGGACAAATTCAGTGGTTTTCTACATTTTACAAAAATGGTTACGAAAAAAAAAAAATTATAAAAAAAGAAATGTACATAATATATACACAATGTAAAAATAAAAATAAAGCATAAATTCAGTGGTTCTCAACATTTTACAAATAATTTTTTTTTTTTTTTTTACTTATATAAAAAGAAATATACAATGTAATCAAGGGATAATACTAAAAATAAAAAAAGTGGACGTATTCAGTGGTTCTCAATATTTTACAAATAGTGTTTTCAAAAAAAAAAAATTCTTGAAACAGAAATTTACAGTAATAAAAACATAATACTAAAAATCAAAACAAGGTATAAATTTAGTGGTTCTCAACATGTGAATAATGTTAGATTTAAATGTAAAAATACTATCCTATAATAAAAATCACATTATCCAATTTAATGTAGTTAATTTAATCAAATCTAATGGAATCTTTCAGTTTAATTTTCATCCACTTTCCGAACTACTGTAATATGTGAGTTTTCGTACACGTGATAAAAATGATTACAGTAAATTAGTATTAGTATTTAAAATCTTCACTGGCTCAAATGTCCTGAAAGGATCCAATTTAAGCTCTGCTGGATGGTATTTAAGTCCCTTAACGGAATGGCTCCGGCTTACTTATCAGAATTGTGTATTCCAGAAAATTCCAATTATCGACAGTCAGCCCTGAGGTCAGCAGCGTTATCAGCTATCGGAAGGTTAAAGGAACCAAAGCGCACACCAGATACTAAGTTCGGTGAGCGCGCTTTCGGAGTGTCAGGACCTAAAGCCTGGAATGGACTGCCACATGAATTAAGAATGATCACAGACGCGGCGGAATTTAGAGCTAGACTTAAAACTCACCTTTTCAGACAGTCGTATCCATAAACTCAAAATCTTTCACCTTCACATTCAATGCCCGCGACACCGTAAATAACTAACCTGTAAAAACGTAGAGAAAAAAAAAAAAAAAAAAATGTAAGCGTTTGTGAAGGTCATTTCATGAACATTCTCCAGCCCTAAAGAGTCCTAAATTCTCCAGTATTTTAAAATAAATATCAACTATACTTTTGCCACTAATCTCCAATAGTCCTAAATTCTCCAGTATTTTAAAATAAATACCAACTCTACTTTTGCCACTAATCTATTCATAAATGTATCACTAACAGTGATGAGGGTAGCAAATAATGTAAAATCATGCAGTGTCCAGTGTGTTAACTGTAATGTCCTCCGCGTGCAAAGCCGTACCTTCTTAAACTTTCTAATTAAAGAGTGTTTATCGGAAGTGACCTGCCAGGTAAGTATGTTTCTGTATCTGTTTGTAAATAGTAAAATTAGTTAGAACCTAAGCATTCCTAATAAATTGTACAGCGCCCTTGAGGTGATTTTTCACAAAAACGGCGCTTTATAAATTATCCAATTATTATTATTATTAACTAGATAAACTTTTCTTTTCATGTGGTATTCCTCAAAACACGGATACATACGTATATATATACAAATATTCTTCCACTAAAATGCAGTGTTCTTTAAAATTTTTGAGTAAATCCATCGATTACTTTCCGAGGTTTGCGGGCACAAACATATGGAACCTAAATTTGTATATATATAGTAAAATGTTGAGAGCCACCAAATTTGTCCAACTTATTATAAGCCCTTATTTAAATACATATTTTTTTTCTATTTTATTATTATCTTTTTATTATCATACATTTCTTTTTTAAAAAATTAAAAAAAAAAATTGAAAACACTATTTGTAAAATGTTGAGAGCCACTGGATTAATCCACTTTTTTATTTTTAGTATTATCCCTTCATTATATTACATTTCTTTTTATATAAATAAAAAAAAATTAAATTTTTGAAAACTTTTCATTTGTAAAATGTTGAAAGCCACTGGATTAGTTCACTTTTTTATTTTTAGTATTATCCATTTATTTATTGTACATTTCTTTTTATATAAATAAAAAATTAAAAAATTGAAAACTTTTAATTTGTAAAATGTTTAGAGCCACTGAATTACGTAATACGTAACAATTTTGGTAAGAACATGTAAAAATGTTTAACAAATATATTTGTATTATCTATAAATCATAATTTAATCCAAAATACAAACACGGCGTAGAAAAAAACTAAATAAAGTCATACTGCCGCACGTATGCGACAATACTCTATCTGGATCGTCCGAGTGCCACCGCATACGAGCGGCAATACTATTCCTTTTTCCTATTTATTTATTTCTTTGTATTACAGTATTTACCTATTAATTAACATTTTTACATAATAGATAAATTTTGAAAACATTTTTACATAATATATTTTACAATTTTATTATGTTGGGTGTGTATGGTAGGTTTGCGAAGGTGAAACTGTGGATAGGTATTGTATGTTTCGTGAACATCTCACTAGGAGAACCTGTGCTGAGGTGTTTATGATTATGTGTGACAAGTATTAATGTGTTGTAGTAGAAAGTTTTATATTTATTTTAATGGTTATTGTACATTGGTTATTAAGAAGTTAATTTTTATGTTTACTCCTCAAAGGGTTAATAGAATTCCAACCAAACTAATGCCTACCTAATGTAGGCATTATACTACATGGTAGTAACACTTTTTCTAGCCCTTCGTTATATTATAGTATCAGGAATACCAATATAGCAACATAATAGAAATTATTGTAAATGGCCGACACTTCAGACGATGAAAGCAAATTTTCATTTTACGTAATTGAAATTTTGAATGCAGTATTTTCTGTCTCGTCGAATGCAAATAGTTGTCCTTTATAGTACTTAAGATCAAAGGGTTTTTGTATATGTTGTAAGTAACTTGTCGGGAATTTTAAATTTTCATTTTGATGGCGGGTACATACTTGTGAACACCGGGCGGCGTTTTGTCCATACAAACGTATTCCCCAATTTCCAATCTCTGGATTTTGCCATTACTGCAAATATTTTTAATATAATACAGATATCGACCACTAGCGTGTCGGTATTTTTTCCTTTTGTTTGATAAGTTACTTCTTGTAGGAGTTAGGACCCTTTAAAAATCGTTAAAATTGCCTGGTTTGAACGCAATCAACAGACGCTCAGTTTACAAACTAGACAATGTAGTTTTGAAAAAAAAAAAACGTACAGACAAAGAGTATTTTCTTCTAATACCTTTAGTAAAAAAAAATTCAAATCGGTCTGGTTTTGAAGGAAAAAAATGGGGAATACAAACCTCAATTGCGATGATTTTATTTAGGTATTATCGCTTGAGGTGCAGTTGTTCATTTCCCTCAATATTCGGGGTAGTAAGAGCACAGTGACAGCAACAGTTTGGTAAAAATTGTTCAAATTTCTCGGCAACCGGATTTCCTCTTAAATGTCACCCACCATTCAACATCGAAACATTGCTTGAAATAGCTTACTTACTTCCCAATCTTTATCTCCTTCCCCTCCCCACTTCCATCAGCCCCACAACATACCCCATTTGGGAGATGCCATAGTTGCACTGGCTCAAGATAGTTGGAGTGTTGTGCGGTATTCGGTTCCATGACAGTTGATCTGGCGACATTTGGCCCGGCGACAGTTGGTCCGGTGACATTTGATCCGGCCGACATTTGATCCGGCCGACACTTGATCCGGCGGACAGTTGATCCGGCGGACAGTTGAACCGGCCACAATTGGTCCGGCCAGATCCTTTAGAAGATTTTTTCTTCAAGTAAGTATGTAAAGAGGATATACGGCCGTACAACCAAAGTCGATGTACTTATATTTGAAGGCATCTTGAGTGAAAATCCGCTGTAAAAATATTTTTACTAACAATCATTTCGACTCTCCGAAGAAGCATGCGGCAATACAAAATACGACATACTTATACGTGCAGTCGGTTTAACAAAAAAACTGTAAAAGATTCCTACTTGCGTATAACTTTTTTATCTGAAAATTACACTAGAGTCCCAACTACTCTCAACCGTCTCGAGCCAGTGAGTGCCAATGGCAACCCCAATTGTGGTATGGGGTGATACTGAGGGTAGTGGGGAGGGGAAGGAGATGTGGAAAACGTACCTGGCTATTCAGATCTTCGCCATACAACAATTGAGGATGCCATTGGCACTCACTGGCTCGAGACGGTTGAGAGCAGTTGGGACTCTAGTGTAATTTTCAGATAAAAAAGTTATACGCAAGTAGGAATCTTTTACAGTTTTTTTGTTAAACCGACTGCACGTATAAGTATCTCGTATTTTGTATTGCCGCATGCTTCTTCGGAGAGTCGAAATTATTGTTGGTAAAAATATTTTTACGGCGGATTTTGACTCAAGATGCCTTCAGATATAAGTACATCGACTTTGGTTGTACGGCCGTATATCCTCTTTACATACTTACTTAAAGAACAAATCTTCTAAAGGATCAGGCCGAACCAATTGTCGCCGGATCAACTGTCCGCCGGATCAACTGTCCGACGGATCAAGTGTCGGCCGGATCAAATGTCAGCCGGATCAAATGTCGCCAGACCAACTGTCGCCGGATCAAATGTCGCCGGACCAAATGTCGGGTCACCGCGGTATTCACATAAAATAAAATAATGCTTATTAAAAAATAGTGCTAGTCCAAAGATATTGAAATATAAGAGATGTGCTATCAGCAGTTTTTACTGGGTGAGACTGTGTTCCAATTCAAATGAATGAATTCTTACCGTATCTTTTTTACATAGATAAAATGAAGTTGCTCCAGCTGTACGTGCGCTTAGATCTTTTAAACTACGCAACGGATTTGCATGCGGTTTTCACCAATGGATAGAGTGATTCAAGAGGATGGTTTTTAGGTATATAATTGGTCGAGGTTTTGTGTAAATTGGTTGAAGTATACTATATATCTGGCCAAGCGGCAGCGGGCAGTGGGCTGGCAAACGGGTGGTGTGAATTTGATTTAACAAATGGCGTTGGTTATAAAGGTTGGGTAATGGCATGGCGTTGTGTTTCAAAGTGTGGCCGGATCTGCTAGTTTAAACTATATTGTTAATCAATACCACTGCACACCTTAAAAAATTCAACTAAATGAACAAATTCTCTCCGTATTCAAACTATATTGTTAACCAATACTACGGCACACCTTAAAAAATTCAACCAAATGAACGAATTCTTTCTGTATTCAAACTATTCCCATTAGGTAGTAGTCCGTCAACAGTCGGACAGACGTCATAGCATATCTCTTGTATTGCAATATCTTTGTGGTAGTCTAAAAAAATTGCAAAAATTTAATTAATTATTTCAATAATTCATATCATATAATATAATTTATTTTTTAATGATAGAGTTTTGGCATTGTGTACAAGAATTTATTCCTTATCTCAAAAATATTATCTAAACATATATCTCAATAATATTATAATCCGTATATTCTACATATTAATATTTTATCTCAGACAATACCCGATGATTACTAACTTTTATTGTGGTAATATCTTAATCCAGATGACCTTGGTAAGTGAGTGTGAATGTCTGCAAGTTCAAAAGACTGCATGGATATGCAAAATGATCTGTCTGTGAGTCATGGAGTTACTCGAGGCTGTGGAACTCTTTCAATCAGCTGTTCTCCCTCGCCTCCAAACCTCAATCCAATTCTCTTCCACATAGTTTAATCACCTCTTACATCCACTTAATAATCATGATTTTTTAACCCCTCATAATATTTCTGCATTGCAATAAAATCCAAATAAATGGAATATTTCTGAACGCATCCCAAAACTAAAAACTGTTTTTGGGAGATGATGATATACGCTTTAAAATTTTATAATTAAATTTAATTAAGGATTAATAAAAAAAAATCAAATGGCTCACCCATAGACATCCAAATTTAATAGACGAGAACATACAGATGAGGGGAAAAATCAACTATGGCGGTACGAAGAGGGGGAAGACGACTGTGATTCGTTAAAAAATCAATCTGACAGTATATAGGCATCTCGCATTATAATATCACCATTTAGTTCTTAAAAGGAAAATCTGCATTTGAATGAATAGACCTTTTTACGTGGTAGCGCGAATTGCTCGCCACGTTATTAACATATTTGCGAAGTCCAAATACGGAAAAGTAAAGTTCGCATCTTTTCACATATGAATATTTTGTTGCCGTATTTAGTTAAGACACTTTTACAAATGTTTCATAATTTACTAATCCCTGTACCCAGCGACGAGCACACTGGAGAACCGCCCACATTCGTTATGATCAACATATTTTAGGGTGTAATGTATAGCACAAGCTAGCATTTTTGCCGTGTTATTTCGTAAAATGTACAATGAGAGCTCGGCGTTGGTCGGGATAAGAATGATGACGTCACATTTTTTAGATTCAGGCGAGACTCTCGCAACCCCAGCCGGTTCCAAGGAACCGGTATGGGGAGGGGGAAATAATACGCTTTTATCACTTAGGGCAGGTCTATATATATTCATATGTCTATGGGCTCACCTTACATTTTTTCTAACTAAAGTTATTGCAAATGAAAAAAATAAAACACCCCATACTTTATTACGTAAATGTATTATAAACATTATCGTGAACTCACTTTTTTGTCGTTATATGTAAAAATAATTGTGGTTCATTTTTATGTTTATGTTTAGATCATATTTATAACACAATAGTAAGGGAGACATAACGATTTCTATGAGACCTATATGAGTTGTTCCCAAAAGTGAACAAATTAGCCTGAAGGGTTAACTTTTTTTTCTCCACACAAGAGGCCCTCAGGAAAATAATTCCCCTCAGAACCTATGTCATCTTTGGGGATGCTGTGTGGAAGGTTTTTTATGGAAAGGAAGGGGAGGATGTTTTGGGAAGGAAAAAGGTATGAGATCTGGGTAGGAATCTGGGGGTCAGTGTGTCCAGATGTGACGGACGAATAAATTCATCCTTTTCACTGGAGGTCAAAAGATATCTCTCAACCAGTCTCTCCCGATCCGAACTGCCATGCCCCCGCCAAGATCCTGACAAACCTCACCCCATGAACCCGGGCACCCCTGCTAAGTCACCAAATATAGCGATTCACTTGTGTTGACCTATGGCAGAGGTGTTGGTTATCCAATAAATGGTTCCCGGGCGGCGGTACCCACACCCGCCTCCAAAATTGAATATGTTGCTTAAACATGTGACATGTGCTTAAACATGTTGTGACTTGTTCGCGGCACCGTGACTTTTGCTCGACACATTTTGTCTCAGTTTGATTGTGAATGTGATCGCGGGTGTTCATATATTGGTGTCGCATCGTACAATGCATCTCTACACCGGTCGCATTGGATTCAATTGGTGGCAGTACTCTATGGTCTGACAAATTCGATCATCCGACACCGCCTTACAAAACTTATGTCGGATTACCGCAGGTCAACTGTACAGAGCTTGGTTTTTGTGCTTTCAAGTAGTAAAAATTATGACGGATATAGTAGTTGTCGGATTTAGTAGTTGTCGGATAAAGTAATTATCTGATATAGTAGTTGGTGCAAATAGTAGTTGGTGCAAATAGTAGTTGGCGGAAATTGGTGGATATAGTAGTTGGCGGATATAGCAGTTGGCGAATATAGAAGTTGGCGGATATAGTAGTTGTCGGATAGAGTAGTTGTCATATATGGTAGTTGTCGGACATAGGATATAGATATTATATATCGTCGCATTAATTCTTAGAATGCTTAACCACCAAATGTCAAATTTTACAGGAGGCACAAAAAACCTTGTAGTGAAAAAATATGAAAGACGGGTCATTGTTTTTATTTATGTTCCGAACATATAATATATTTCGAAATTTATTTTCAATCATTTAAATTTTGTAAGTTAAAAGGCTTTCTATTTCAAATCGGAGTTAGGAAGTTTACATCAAAACCGAGAATAGAGATACGTATTTTACAAAGATAGATACATACTTTTCTGCGAACAGTTTTATGAACAACTAGCTGAAGACTTGGGAGATAGGAATTTTACATTAAAAAAATAAAACACAACAATACAGAACTGCGATATTTACTTTATGAATTACTCGGTAACATCCTAATTGACTTTTATATATAGTCTCAGTATGTAAGAATAACAGGATAAATATAATAGTACTTAGTACACAAAGCATAACAGCACAATACTAATAATACGAATAATTTTGAAGTTAAATAATAAGACCTGAAATGGTAAATAAAATAAAGTATGTGGAGTTAGGAGTTTCAAAGTATTCGCGAGTAAAAATGGCACCATGGTGTTTACGCAGTTTACTAATTTGTGTTTATCTAAAAAGATATATTTTTTTTAAATTTGCGAGTTTTACTAGTCGATGCGGGACTAATTTTAACACCAGATGGCATTAAAAACGTATTTTTGAAAAATTTGGAGTTACACAGTCTACGAATTAATGCGACGATATAATAGTTGATAATATATTAATATAATAATATATAAAACAAAGTCGGGTTAGTTACACCATTTATAACACAAGAACGCCTGGATCGATTTTTATGATCTTTGATTTGTTGGATTTGTCTCCGCCCCGAATAGCACAATAGCTATTAAAACATGGGAAAAATTCACAAAAAAAAATTTATGAAGAAAATTCTTTTTCCCATACATTTTGTATGGAAAGAATACTCATCTTTTGAAATAGCTGCAGCAATGTTGTGATAAGTATAATGTTGAATAGTGAGTTAATTCCAAAAACGTCAAATGTCAATGCGCTGATTGTTTTGCTTTTGTTCTTAAACATATAATGCTGCCCCTCTTTCTTACACCCTAAAGTTAACAGTTGTAAATGAGACAAATGGCGAACATACGTCTGCACCCCTCTAAAGAAAAATATATAATAATTATAATAAATTTCCCTCACACGTACAAAGAAAATGCAATTCCCGTAAGTAAGTTAAAAAGTAAGAAAATCACAAAAAAATATAAATTCGTACACAGCGCCATCTCTGATACTGGAATAAATAAAACAGGGACAGTTGCTCATCGATAATTGCTTTATTGTGTAATTTTTAACTTAATATAAAAAAAAATATATAGCTAATAAGCTAACACAACAGTTATTGATTCTGAGGCGATACGAAGTTCGCCGGGTCAGCTAGTATAATAATATATAATAGTTGTCGGATATAGTAGTTGTTGGATAATCGAGTGGCGGATTACTAAGAGAGTACTTGATGCATTTTCCTTCTATACAAACGTGTTTTATTATCGTCACATATACCACTGCAGTTCTAATAATTATGCATAGTTTTGAGCATGCCTGTTATCATGTTAATTTCATATGCATGCACATAATTTGATAATTAATATTTTTTGCATTTCATCGTATCCGCTTGTGTCTTATACCGAGTGTAAAATAATTCTTATCATTTTAATAAACGTAAAAACCAACAACGTGGTTGCAATATTTGTGGTTAACCCATCAGGCTAATTTGTTTGCTTTTGGGAACAACTTGTAAACATAGAAATCGTTGTGTCTCCCTTATTGTCATGGTGATATATATGATCTAACCGGTGTTAGATACAGAAAACACCACACTTTGTACTCAAAACAAAAAGTTAACGATAGAAAAATGAAATTGTGAAATACTCTATGAAATCGAAGTTTCCGACCGCAATTTGAAAAAAAAATTATGAAAATTTGGGAATTTTTTATTAATTATCTTTGCATAATATAATTATGTGTGGTAAAACCATGTACGATCGTGTGAGAAATGTGGAGATCCGCGAAGAATGCAGGGCTGATGTAAGCGTGATGAGTAAGATTAAGAAAGGGACGCTCAGATGGTTTGGGCATGTAGAGCGAATGAACGAGGAAAGGAGTGTAAGGAGAATATATGACGCAAATGTGAATGGAAGAAGAAGTCGGGGACGCCCGAGGAAGTCATGGCACGACCAAGTGAATCAGATACTTGAGTCGGGCCATGTGAAGAGTCGGAATAATAGAAGAGCTTGTATGAGACGATGTATGAATGTGAACGAGACAAGGAGTGTGTGCCAAGATCGAGTTGTTTGGCGGTCCGTCCTCTCTGCCTACCCCTGCGGGAAACAGCGTGATGGTTAGTTAGTTAATATAATTATATGTAGCAAGAAAAGAGTGAGGAGACAAAAACATTTATAATACATTTGCCTAATAAAATATGTGAATGTTTTTTTTTTTTTTTTTTTTTTTCATTTTCAGTCATTTTAGAGAGAAAAAACGTAAGCCATGAAAGCGTAAACGTGAGCCATTTTGAAAACTTTTTTGTGTTTGCATTCAAAAATTTTATATTTCAACAATTATATATTTATTTCCAATAATAAAATTTGAAAGATCACTTCATCACCTTTCAAAAACAGTTTTTAGTTTTCGGATACATTTAGAAATATTACATTAATTTGGATTTTATTTAAAAGCAGAATTAATCTGACCATCTGACAGAATATGCTCAAGGCCTTTTTTTTTTTTACATGAGCTCCACACAGGAGGCCCTGAGGAAAATAATTTCCCTGAGGGCCTATGTCATCTTTGGGGATGCTGTGTGGAGGGTTTTTTTAGGGAAAGGAAGGAGAGGAGGGTTCTGGGAAGAAAAAGGGTTTAAGGGGTGGGTAGGAATCTGGGGTTCAGTATGTCCTGGTCATCCGCCTCCAAGACCTAGACAAACCTCACCCCACGAACCCGGACACCCCTGCTAAATCACCAAACGTAGCGAACCACTTGTGGTGACCTATGGCAGAGGTGTTGGTTATCCAATAAAGGTTCCCGGAGCGGCGGTACCCATTCCCGCCTCCCAAATTGATTAAGGAGGTTCCTTAGGGGTTAAGGCAGTTTCTACCCAATCTAGTTCAAGAAATGTTTATTTCTTACCCAAAATATGTCACTATTATATTACTCATTGCGTTTTAACAATTCACGTATTCGAGATACACAATAGTTTTTCAGACAATTTTATTAAATCTTATACCATAGAATAAAGAAGAACACTAGAAGTGCCTTCCATACAAATATCTCCAGTGGCTTAGTACCTTTTTATTCTAGACTATTTTGCATGCACTCTGTCTCTCTTACACTTGCCTGATATTGTATATCAACATCCCATTTGAATCTCAGAATTATGATGAAATACAGTTTTGTATTTAGAAATTTAAACAGCCCTGTGTGGTATTTCTTGTGGACTTCTTTATTCTATGCCACGAGCAAACCTAACTGTATATATTTATAATTCAACACTATAATATGTACATATCAATATTAATTCATTTTAACCTAATCACATGAAAAATCGCAGCATTTTATAATTGTAGGATTTGTGAAGCTATAAGTATTTAAAAAAAAAATGTGTGTGTGTTTTTTTTTTAACATTAACTCCACACAGGAGGCCCTGAGGAAAATAATTTCCCTCAAGGCCTATGTCATCTGGGATGCTGTGTGGAGGGTCTTTTTGAGGAGAGGAAGGAATGAACATTGGTCTTGAAGAGACCCATGTTATAGAAAGGAGGAAACACAGAGGCCGGCAAATCATTCCACAGCCGAGCTGTTGAACACAAGAACGAGTCGAAGAAATGACCCATTTTCATGTGACAAATGTCAACCGTGTACAAATGTTGGGCACGCGTTTGGCGTGTTTCCCGACTATGCACCGGTGCCGAAGGGATCAATGATGCTAGTTCCTCGGAGCATCTTCCATTGTAATACCGGTAGAACAAGGATAGCATTCCCACCCGACGCCTGTGCTCTAAAGATTGCAATCCGTCTGTTAAGATGGGAGAATCTATTAAACGGACCGCCCGTTTCTGCACAGAGTCGAGGGTATTTTTCAGGTATTTTGGAGCTCCAGACCAGAGGTGGCTGCCAAATTCAACCGTGGGGCGCACTTGTGATTTGTACAAGGTTAGCAGTTGTGTACTATTAAAGTATCTGCGGGCCCTGTACAGTACGCCCAGTTTTTGGGAGGCTAACTTTACTCTGGCTTTGATGGAGCCCCCATACCTGAGCTGGTCACTTAGGGTTACACCAAGCATATCAATGGAGGGCCTGTTCGGAAGATTGCTTCCGTTGAAGGATACTAGATATTCATTTCAATCCCTTTTAGACGTAATCAGACAAGATTAAACACTCTCGAGGTAACCGACCATTGTTTGCTTCAAAGCCCTCCGAGCCGTTGGGGTTTGTGAGCCCTTTGGGGGCTTGTCAAACAAAAAGCTATCATGAACTGTACTGTCATCCGCGTAACAGTGAATTGGTGCACATGACAAAAGGTCGTTGATGTGCAACAAAAACAAAGTCGGTGACAGAACCGATCCCTGTGGGACGCCAGCATTTATCAAGTGTGCCTCAGGATCATTGCCTCTCAAAAACAAGCATTTTAATTTACCATTCAAATGAACACATTTAATAAACTTGAAAAATTAAAATATATGTCAAAAATTAAACTGAAGAAATACATATTTTAATATACTCGTAGAATAATTTAATTAATTAAAATTAGAATAAAATAATTTTGATTCTGGCTTTATCGCTTGTCTGGGGTGCCCCATAATTATTTTTAGTTTTGAAAATTATTCTTAAATTAAAAGCAAACACAAGTTCTAGAGTTCATTAAGTTACAGATAGAAAATCACAATCGAAAATAATATTTTTTATTATTTTATTAATTTTTTTGTCCGCATCGTTTATTATAGAATTGTAAATTTTTCTACTATTCTTGTAGTGAGTTTTCAATAACTTATACGAGTGCAATACTGAGTAGTTACCTATCTAGGTTTTTTTTTGTATTTTCTTTAAAAACATTATTGAAAATTGTAATTAACTTCAAAATATATCCAATATGCAATTGAAAATTGTGAAAATGTTTGATATTTTATAAAATGATCAATAATAAATGACAAAATTAAAGAAAAATTATCTAATCTTAACTGACAAAATGATTGGTTTTTGAAATAATAATTTAAAATTGACAAAATGATTGAAATTGACTATCGACTGAAAACTGAATGATTGAAATTGACTATTGACTGAAAACTGAATACTTGAAATTGATTATATACTGAAAACTGACAAATGATTGAATTTGACTATTGATTGAAAGCTGACAAATGATTAAAACTGAAATAATGAATGAAAAGTAGCAAAATGATAATGTTATAAATTGGTAATTAGGCAGAAAGACTTCAAGAAAACATGGCTTCAAGTAGGAAATCTTTTCGTTTATTCACGGCACATTTTACAATAAATTTGTTCCCGACCCGAACAAAACACTTAATTTGGCCACTTTGACCACTCGCTAGATAATGCTAGCTATTTGCAGGAGATCCACGTTATTAAGAGCATGTTTTTAACTAAAAACGTCCTATTTATAACTACACTTTCACATACTAGTAAACAAAACCAACCACCATTGTAATCTAAATAATATACAGATTCCAGAAATCTGCTTTATCGTCTAGCCTTAAAACAGTGCGGCCCTATGGCCGTAGCCTGTAATCTGTAATCCAAACAGTCAAGTTACAAAATATACCGCTAGGTGGCAATAACCTTCACTTTTTGAACAGATAATTTTTTATAAAATGATTGATAATAATTGACAAAATGTTTGAAAAATGATAAAATAATTGAAATTGACTATTGACTGAAACCTGACAATTGATTGAAATTAACTATTGACTGAAAACTGACAATTGATTGAAATTAACTATTGACTGAAAACTGACAATTGATTGAAATTAACTATTGACTGAAAACTGACAATTGGTTGAAATTAACTATTGACTGAAAACTGACAATTGATTAAAACTGAAATAATGAATGAAAATTGAAAAAATGATTGATTATAATTGACAATTTTTTACAAAAATGACCTGATCATTGAAAACTCACAAAATGATTAAAATTGACTATTCGCTGCAAACTAAAAAATGATTGAAAAGTGACAAAATTTTTTAAATTGACTGAAAACTGAGAAATGATTAAAACTAAAAAAATATTTGATTTTTGTATGATGGAAAATTACAAAATGATTGATAAAATAATTGACAAAATGATTGAAATTGACTATTGACTTAAAACTAACAAATGATTAAAATTTACAAAATTATTTAATTTTTGAAATAATGATTAAAAATTGACAAAATGATTGAAATTGACTATTGACTGAAAACTCACAAAATGATTGAAATTGACTATTGACTGAAAATTGACAAAATAATTGAAATTGACTGTTGATTGAAAATTGACAAAATGAGTGAATTTGACTATTAACTGAAAATTAAAGAAAATAATTGAAATTGTCGGTTGACTGAAAATTGATAAAATTATTGAAATTGACTATAACTGAAAATTAAGAAAATAATTGAAATTAACTATTGACTGAAAATTGACAAAATTATTGATATTGACAAAATGATTGAATTTGACCATTGGCTGAAAATTGACAAAATGATTGACAATTAATAAATAATATGTACAAATGTTATTTTGATTTACAGCAGCGACGGAAATATAGACTCGAATATTTCTCTTCCATCGTTGATTGCCGGTCACTGTAGTCGGTAAACTGCCATTCCTTGTGAGACTTTTGCCCACTAATGTACATCTGTGTTCCTGCCCTTGCCCTTGACCATCTCTAATCTTTCCCGCATCCCATTGTTTTCTCTAACAAATCATTTGCATTCAAATTAAAGGCAAGTCTTACTTTGTTTCCTGTGCAGTTTTCGCTTTGCATGATTTCTGATATCAGTGACTAGCAATTCATAATTAGGTCAAAATTCCAAATAATACCAATGCATAAAGTTGTAAAATGCCTCATTTCTGATTGAAAAGTGTTAATGATTTTTTTACCCAGAAATCATCCCAGGCCATTCTCTAGCGAATAAAACTATTATTTAATTATGTTAAGGGTGTATTTCACCGCCTCTGAGTAAACTGTTATCTAGCACTTTTCTTCGGATAGCGTATATTAGTTGTTTTTACCGTTATTTATTATTTACATGATAAGTTGTTTCTTGGGACATGGCTGCTTGATATTTTTCTTACAAAACTTAAATTTATATTTGAGGCCAAATATTTGACCAACTTTATTTTTTAAATCAAAAAATATACCGTGTATGGATGTGTACTACTTTATTTATTTATGTTTTAAATTTGAAAATTAGTGCTATTTTTCATTATTTTAGAGGCAAATTTGACAATTTTTTGTGAGTTAGTGGTATTTATTATAAAAATAATCTTACCTAACTTACTATGTAAATATTATGAAATATGAAATGAAAAAATAAAACATTAAAAAAAAAACAATTTTGGGCCGAAATTTTTAATGTACAGGTGTACCCGAGGGATTTTAACCATCGATTCCTGAGCATATTTGGAATAAAAAGTGTACATGTGATTTTGGTGTTCGATAACATTTTTTTTGTATTAAAAGCCATAAAAATATTTTTCCATCACATGCCGCAACTGACTAGTTAAAAAGTAGCGCGTTGATAGCCTAGCGGACACTTGATAAGCGTTACGTCTCATTCTAACGCCATATTTAGCATATTTACCACACGAAACAGCGCGTATCGCTCATACACATCTGCCGAGCGATTCCGTATCTTTTGTGGGATCGTTATTGGATAACGGACGCTATCTCCTGATTTGTGTGATTTTTACATATTTACTGTAATATATTTTAGTTTAGATCGATTTAAACACAATTCCTGCAAGTATGCATGATTATTTATTCATTTAATGTTAGTTGTACATAGAAAAAGCAAATAACAGCCGTAACAATCGCACAAATCTGACAGGAGATTACGTCTGCTATCTAATAACGATCCCACAAAAGATACGGAATCGCTCGGCAGGACGGGATAATTCCCATAGCGATGGGAACAGTAGCGCGGTGTAATTGAAAAACATATTTTTTGCTTTTAATTTCGGACACCAAAATGACAACTACAGTTTTTACTCCAAATATGCTCAGGAATCACTGGTTAAAATCCCTCGGGTAGGTCCTGTTACTACACCCTGTATATACTTAAGACAAATTTGTATTCCAATGTAAATCGGTCGTTTGTAATTTAAATTTAAGCCCATCAAATTGCTTTTTTGATAATTATTTAATATTTATTATATATTTCTTTATATTTACATATCAGGCAGGGCAAAGTTATTTTTTAACCCGTCTGCTTGTTTAGGAATAAATACATCCCAAAACACGTAATCGAGTTATACTTACATAAGACCAAAAACGTCCCAAGCGACCTTACATTTTAAAAGCTATATAATATCTCTCTTCCTCTCATGCAAACATATGTATTTTTCTTTTAACCAGAAAGAGAACGAAATAATGCTTCTTATTTTATTGTCTTTGAAATATGAAAGCTATCCTGCGTAGATATTTTACAATCTCGATCCAGAGTGACGGTTTCTGATTTTTCGCGCGAAACTGAGGCTTCCGGATTGTGAGGTGCGAATATATTGAACCAAGCAGACAGGTTAAATAATTATCTTTAATCCACAAATAATTGCCGAATTTGCATCTAAAATCTTTAAAATTCGATTTCTTTAATAGCCATGTTTTATACAAATCAATGAAGTAGCACATATCCATACTAAATATTTGATTCACCTTTTGATTAAATAAAAAAAGAATTATTCAGTTGGTTCAAGTATTTGGACCTCTAATCCAAATTTAAGTTTTATATGAAAAAGGCCGCACATGCTGTTACTCGTAACAGTTTACTCAGAAATGGTAAAGTACCCTATGTTTAATAACCGTTTTGTGTTGCATCCCATTAAAAGTATTATGTTTAATTTATTGGGTATAAATTTGTTTAAAATTAAGTAAGCCCCTATTCAAATGGGTATATCTATATATATATAAAAATGAATCACTGTTTCCCATGGTCACTCCAGAGCGACTTTACCTATTTTATTCATCTTTTTTTAAAAGTTTTCTAATACTTTGTAGAAGGTTCTTACGGAAAGAAAAATTAAGAAAATTTGCACAGAAAATTGAAAAATTTCAGAAAACTTTCCATGTTTAACAGTTCACAACAATCAATCAAATTTGGTACCTATGTTAGGTACCAAATTTGATTGATTGTTCTTATAATATATAAAAATAAATATTTGTAATATACGAAAAATGAAAATTTGAATTAAAAAATTGTAATAGGTGGCATGCGAGCTGTTTGAAAACTGAATATACTGGGACTGAATATATGGAACGCGGGAGGGGGGGTTTGCGGGACAGGGGAGAGGGTGGGCAGGGAAGGTGGAAGGGGAACGGGGACGCACGGGAATGGACATACAGGGAGAAACAATTTATTTCTTTGAATATGGCTTTGCAACGCACGCCGGGAACCGGCTAGTATATTATAATTTGTTTACTTTTGATAAATTCACCACATTACATTAATCGATTTTCTGACAAGATAGCATTATCACAACCTACGATAAAAATTTTTAGGCTTAAGTGAGACATTCTTAAGACGAGAGAGTTTGTTTTCAATTCTAAGAATTCACTTATTATACAGAATAAAGAATTTCAACTACTGAGTGATAAATATTGACTGAATTATCTTTAGAGTTCAAGTATCTGTACACAATGAAAACTTTACAAATAAGTGAAAACATTGACTTATTTTGTAATCGTTTATCGTTCAGCAAATACGTAGTTGTATATGTTAAAAAAATGTACAGGCGAGTTTCTTCAAGTGTTTACCAAGTCATAATTTATCATATTTATGGATTTATTTGATAAATCCGGTGGATTCAAGTTTATTGTATTTTTATTAAATTAAATGTAAATGTACTTCAAATAATCAATAATAACTAGCAGTTAAAAACAGCTATGCAGGTTTTTGCTGATAGGCCCTGCGGGCGGCTTTTTGTTCGGCTTCGCCCAGTTTGAGTGTTGGTGACTATTTTATAAATCTTATAGGAACTGGTTCCAAAAATAGCCAGTTCCTCGGATCGACTGTGATCCAGCGACAGCTAGTCACCAGGACAAAGTAACCGCGACAGGCAATGACGTCATATGAATCGAGAGAAAAGTGTGGTGATGATAACATTTTATTAAAATATGTGTTTTTAATTTTTTTGTCAGTAATTTAAGTTAGAAGAGCCATTTTTAACCCTGTTAACAGTGTATTTTTTCGCTTTTGGGAACAACTCATATAGGTCTCATTGAAATCGTCCTATCTCCCTTACTTTCGTAGTGAGAAATATGGTATAAGCAGTGCTAGAAAGAGAAAAAACCATGCTTTATTATTATTATATTCAAATACAAAAACTAATCAAAATAAGTAAAATTTCATATATTAAAAAATTATTTGTCTATTTCGAATTATAAAATATGAAAGCGTATTTCATCACCTTTTAAAAACACTTTTTAAATTTCGGATACATTCAGAAATATTTCATTTGTTTGGATTTTATTACAAAGTGCAAATATTTAGACCCTCTGACAAAATAAGCTCAAGGCCTGAGGGGTTAATATTAGGTAATCTATAAGGTTAATGTATTTCTTATTATTTATTTATTTGATATTTTCCTTGTCAAAAATTTTTATTTTGTCTTAAAATGAAATATATCCACTGGAGTGATTATGGTTGAAAAATGGATCACTTTAATTTTCTGCGATTGATAACGGTCCAAAATTGGACCACATTTTCTTACCATTCCTAAAACTTTTATTGTAATTATTTAAAACATTTACTTGGCCAGCCATTTATTTTAAAACAAAGCTATTGAAATGCTTTATCTATTATGACCATAGATGTCGCAATTCCAAACTTCGTATACTATTTTAGAACAATGTTAAAAATAAAATTTAAAAATATTTTTTTTCCCGCCGAATTTTTGATCAGCTGTTTATGGTTAAAATTAAGCCCTTTTTCCATAGATATGCACCTTTCATTATCAAGAATACCACAGACAACATACAGAAATCGAAAATATTCTATGTTGAATCGAATTAGTACTCCTCACGCAGTTTCAAAGTAAAAATTACGCAGGATTTGCGCGGTTATAAACTTGGTGATTTTAAATATTTTTTTAATAAATTCTACAAATTTGAGATAAACGGTGAAATACAGGTTAATTCATTGGCTATATAGCACTATAATAAGTTTTTATGTCTCCATGTTAAAATTCGAAGGTATGATTTTTTTAATGTTAGCGAAAAATTTAAAAAATTATCTTCTGAGAAATCTGGCCTGCTATATAATATTATAATAATTTGGCCAATATTCAGGGGCAGTATATTATTCTTAAAAGATCAGTAATATTGA
This sequence comes from Limnephilus rhombicus, assembly GCA_929108145.2. Classification (NCBI taxonomy): domain Eukaryota; kingdom Metazoa; phylum Arthropoda; class Insecta; order Trichoptera; family Limnephilidae; genus Limnephilus; species Limnephilus rhombicus. The sequence goes on along the minus strand of OV815297.1, from coordinate 12,250,503 downwards.
GACATTTTCCCATGTAAATTGATTGCCTTTTCATCAAAGTCATAATAATAATTTTCATGCTTTCTTTTCCAGGAAACTAGCACCATCTATTAAAAAAATATCAAAGCTTATTGGAATCGTTTAATAATTTTGTCAAAAGATGGCGAACACACACGCTGAAAATAACATCATAAAAATAAGCTAAATAAATATTTCTTGCTGCTAATTAATAATTTAATAAATATTGCAGGTACGCTCAGGATAAAGACAAGCATGACTCCATATCGAAGACCATGACCAAACAGAAGATACTGCGAGTGTTTGTGCTCGTATTTCAAATGGCGCCGATTCTTCGATACGTCGATGCATTGAGGTAATCTTTATATATAAAAATTTCGCATCCCGATGTTTGTCCGAGATAAACTTCGAAACTGGTTTACCGATTTTGATGAAATTTGGCTTACTGTGTGTAATTTGGTCCAACGATAGGATAGTTTTTATCTCGATTATAAACTAACTAACTAACCATCACGCCTTTTCTCCGCAAGGGTAGGCAGAGAGGACGGACCGCCAAACAACTCGTTCTTGGCACACACCCCTTGCCTCGTTTACATTCATACATCGTCTCATACATGCTCTTCTATTATTCTGATTCTCGACATGGCCCGACTCAAGTACATGGTCATGCTGATTCACTTGGTCATGCCATGTTTTTCTTGGGCGTTCTCGACTTCTTCTACCATTCATATTTCCGTCACATATTCTCCTTGCGTCCTTTCCTCGTTCATTCGCTCTATATGCCCAAACTATCTAGAGGTCCCTTTCTTAATTTTACTCATTACGCTTGCATCAGCCTTGCATTCTTTGCGAATCTCCATGTTTCTCACACGATCGTACATGGTTTTACCACACATTCGCCTCAGGGATCTCATTTCTACAGCATTCAATCTCGATTATTATTAATTAAATGTTTGTTACAGGACAATACTTTGTAATTATTTGTAAGTTCCATAAGTTTCTAACAGATGGCGGTGCTGGTTAATTTATTGACACAATACTTGGTTATCTAGGTTGGGTAACCATCCAGTAGATGGCGTTGTGTTTCGTTAGCCACAGCAATGCGTGGCCGGGTCAGCCAGTATTTATATATATATATATACTAGCGAATACCCGGCATGCATTGCTACATAAAAAAGAAATTGTTTTTCCCTGCGTGTCCTTTCCCAAGCGTCTCCGTTCTCGCTCCCATTCCTCTCCTCTTCTTCAACCTTCCCTGCCTTCCCCCTCCCTCGACCCCCTCCTGCGAACCCCCCATTTTTTTGCAAATTGCAAAGGATCCAAAGGAGCACAATTTGAAAAAAAAAATTTGCTTTGGGATTTTTTTAATGAATTATTTTTCCATACAAAGACAAAAAAGAGAGTTGACGATAACTTTATAATATGTTTGTCTAATAAAACATGCATGTTTTTTTTTCATTATCAGTAATTTATAGTTAGAAGAAACGTAAGATGAGCCATTTTTAAAACCTTTTTATGTTTGCGTGCAAAATTTTTATATTTCAAAAATGATATGTTTATATCATTGATGAAGATGATAACTTTAATGATGAAAATACGTAAGAGAATAAGATACTGAAAAATGGAAAAAGATAACGGTCGCAACTGGGACTCAAACCCAGAACCTCTCGTCTAACCGGGACGGGCACCTTTACCAATTCGGCCATTGCCACCTTCCATCAAACCGTCATAAATGTCAACCTCATATTTCCCCGGCCCGTCCCGGTTAGACGAGAGGTTCTGGGTTCGAGTCCCAGTTATGACCGTTATCATTTTATATTTTTCTGTGGCTTGTTCTCTTTCATATTTATTAGTGTTATCTTCTTTTTCAACGATATATTACATTGATGGGAGTAACCTTCAAAAGTTATAATAAGAGAGTAGTGCTTATATAAAATTGAATTATATGTTTATTTCGAATTAGGTATGACGCGTATTTTATCACCTTTCAAAAACAGCTTTTAGTTTTCGGATAACTTCAGAAATGTTCCATTTATTTGGATTTTATTGCAAAGCGGAAATGTTTTGACCCTCTGATGAAATATGGCGAGACCTGTTCATCAGTTAATTGTTGTTGGCAGGTACGCCCTGAAGTCCCGCGCCGCTGGTCGCGAGGGGGACGTGGTGGCGCAGAGGCGCTGGTTTGCTCTGATGCTGCGCGAGGACAGTGACGCAGCCCTGCTCCGGGCCTTCGAGTGCTTCCTGGAGGCCGCCCCCCAACAGGTGCTGCAGCTCTCACTGATGATAGACGGTCGTGAGGAGTTCAAAGGTATTTTCGTTTTATCATCATCAGTTAATATTTTCTCCCCTGAGCCGCTCTACTAGTGTTGTTGAGTTTAGAAGGAACCTCTGATTCCTCTGTTTTGCATTTAGAGGTCATTTTTGAAAAAAAAATGTCAGTTAGAACCTTGTCCAACTGAATAACGATATATATATAGTTGCGTCGACTAGCCTCCATTCAAAGTTCTGGAAAAACCGTAATTCTTATTTGGATTCCTGGACATGGTGGGTAACGAATTGCGGATTCCTTGGCAAAACAAGGAGCATCCAACCCCATTGTTATCCTCGTAAACCATATTCCCCTATCTGATATTTTTTCCATTATCAAAGATAGATCCCGCAATGTTTGGACAGAGTATTGGAACATTGCTAGTCAATCCAAGGGTGCCCGCTACGCCTCAATACAAAGGACTATCCGTGGTTTCAAAAATTCCCCCATTTTTCCAAAAACTAAATTTCCTCGCTTATTCAAATGAGAATCGGACATTGTTCCGTTCCTTCTCACCTTTTTAAAATTCACGTCCTTGACTCCTCAGATTGTACATTCTGTGGTCTAGATGTGGGAACTTTAGATCACATATTTTACTCTCTAAATAAATATTCTCTCTTCTATCAAGCGCTATCTAAAATTGCTTCCCCTCCAATCAACATTTCATCTCTTCTAAGTCTGAACTCGACTCCAATCTTCCATTTAATTTGCTCATTTAAATAAAATTTATATATTATTTCATCTTTCCTTTCTCTGTAATTTTAAATGACGGCCTAGAGCACCCTTGAAGGGTGAAAGCCAGAAATGGTGGCATGGAACCATTTCTGGCTTTCACCAGAATGAAACCAACTCAGAAACACCTCAGAAAGGTCATTAAAAGCTATGAAAAAATAATTTTTAAAATAGCCGGTAACCCTAACCTAACTTAACCTATTTAACCTGTCACAAGCTGTAAAAAACATAGAAATTCCCTAACAAAGCACGACTTTGAATTTTGAATTTAATGTTTCGTGGATTAATTTTGAGTTATCATATATTTTATTGACCGAAACACATTGCTAGAACAATAAACTATGTACCAAAACAACATTACTTGCGTTAATTACGTAAATTAATAGGTTTTACGATGTTTTAGTCGAGGAACACGCATCAACTTTGGCAGCTAAAATTTGCGGCAAATCTGACATTTTCATGTCACAGATAAAATCGTTTAAAAATATTCTGGGGTTGCAAGGTGAATGAAATTTTTACCCATCTTATGGGGTAATGTTGGCGCAAGCGATTCTGACCTTGTTCTTCATACAAATTCTGTACATAGAAGGGTCAAAATCACAGACAAACATATTTATTTCGAAATATTTTTTTCGTGCATGCGCACAAGTTGCGCGCACATGAGCGTGTCCGGCCGATTACAGTTTAACCAATTTTTTATATATTTTTATCATCACTCTTAATGACCTTTCTGAGGTGCTTCTGAGTTGGTTTCATTCTGAGTTGTCCGGTCACCGCCAGAAATAATTAAAAAAAAAAAAAAAAAAAACAGGGATTGTCTCCGTTCCTCTTGGCATGAAACTTCTTGTGGGTTTTATTGTGTTGTTGAATAGTTGAACAATTGGCATTTCTACAATAATAGAGTGTGTGTTTCAATTCCAGTGCACCAGACCCTGTCGGTGGTGTCCTCAGTTCTGAGCATGGGCTGGTGCCTGGCCGCCTATCAGCGCGCCGTGCGGTTCGCCCAGGAAGACAAGGACAACATCTCTTGGGCGGGGAGTCTCATGCAGCTGTTGTGGCACTTCCTAGTCACTGGTAACAATTAACACTCATTAAAATAGATTATCAATTGTCTGAATTCTCAAATTCAAAATGAAAGGCACTCCATTTCAAATAAGTCTTCGACAATTTATTTACAATTTTACATTACACTTGACTTGCACTATTCTTTGATTCTACATGGAACATAATCCACGACGGCTCGGTCCTGGGAATCTAAGACAGTCCTAGTTCTTTGGTTGCTTCAGGTAAAAAGAGGGAAGAATAAAAACGTGAATTGTATTTATAAAAAATGTTAGAGAACGAAACATACACAATCAAAAAATAAACACCACACAACTGTCAACGAGACATCAACAGCTGGATGAAATATATACTTAACCAACTATGATTAGTTACCAGAATACACAACAGGGGTTCAGCCAAGCGCCGAACCATTTACTATTTGGTAGGTGGATATGGATACTGCCGCACCGGGAACCATTTATTGGATAACCAACATCTCAGCCATATGTCACCCCAAATGGTTTGCTACGTTTGGTGACTTAGCAGGGGTTCCCGGGTCTTGGCGGCGGATGCGTCTGCACATCAACTCCACGGCAGATCGGGTCGGGAGAGACTGGTGAAGGGAGAACTTTCGACTTCTCTTGCGCGACTCTCTCGGAACATTGACTTGCACTGCAGTGGGAGGGTTGGATTCACACGTCTGTTACCCCTGGACACAATGGCCACCAGGTTCCTACCCACCCCTCATACCTTTTTCCTTCCCAGAACTTCATCTCCTTCCTTTTTTAAAGATACCCTCCTCACAGCATCCCCAAAGATGATTTTCTCTTTACTTTTAAGTATTTCTTAATTTTTTTTGGAATGTTTTATCATCTGTTTTAATAAAATAGTATTTAAATCGTATTTAAAATATTAAATGTACGACTACCATAACACGGGCATTAGCCTAGTGTGGTAGCCAAAAAAACAAATATCTGTAACTAATAAAAAAATTTATGAAATAAAAAATAAAAAAAAAAAAAAAAAAAAGATGACTTAGGCCCTTAGGGGAATTATTTTCCTCAGGGCCCCCTGTATGGAGCTAATGCAGAAAAAAAAAACATTTTTTTTTAACTAACTAATTTAATCATCTTTTTCTAGTTTCGAGGATAATGTCAATCGCCATTATTGCCTATGTGTTCCCCTACTGGGCCCTGGTGGCCTGCGCCTGCCACGCCCTGTTGATGGCCGCCTGGCTCCAGTTCTTCGAGAAGTCGCCCTTCTGCTCCGACTTCCTCTATGGAGTCACCTTCTCCCTCATCATGGGCCTTGTCTACATCTTCACCTACATCATGCCGGTGGACGGGAAGACCCGATATCGGTACGCCCTGTATTATAGTCTGTGCTTCCTCGAGGATATCGTCTGCACCATGATCTGGATTCTCTGCACGAAGCCGGAGATAAGAAATTCATCGTTTTTCATTCCGATCGTTGCCGTTTCAATCGGACCGTTTATTTTAGGAATAATTTGTATGATTTTGTATTACCAGTGTCTCCACCCCAAGTTGGGCAACTATGGGAAAAGACGGACGAATAAAGTGTTTGAAGTTGAAACTGCCGAGACAAATAACGTTAGCGTACTTTAACATTAGTTCAATTGATTTTAGGTTCGTTATCTGTGAATCTTTTGTTCGTTTGTGGCATTTTAGTTAATATTTAATTAGGCTGGGTTATTTAAATCTCTGACATAAAGATATTGAAATATAAGAGATGTGCTATCTGCTTTTTACTGGGTGGGACTGTGTTTCCTGGCGTCGCCAATATTGTTAACCAATACTACTGCACACTTTAAAAAAATCAACTAAATGAATAAATTCTTTTATAAAAATTTTTCCCATTAGACGGTAGTCCGCCGACAGTCGGGCGGCCATCATAGCATATCTTTTGTATTTCAATATCTTTGCTTTGTCACATTTGATTGGCCAACAAATCGATGCTCATTTAAGATGGGTTGTTTCAAATTTTTTTAACAATTCACCAAATTTTTAAGTTAATGAAAAGTTTTGTGAAAGTTCTGTACACATTCTGTGATTATCTTAGTTTTAAGAAGCAATTGGCCTATAATGATATGATAACAATAACAGAACCTACACAGAGCTTGAAAATGAACTTTAAAATTTGATGAATAGTTAAAAAAAATTTAAACCGTCCTTCGAATTCAGACATTTAAACATTCTGTTAACATGTCAATTTTTGGCCTGTTTTAAATTTTGATCAATTTGTGATCACATAGATCATCAAGCATAACATCATGACTATTGGGTTTGACTGATCACAATTTGATTAAAAGCTGCAATGGGCCGAGAATTGGCGTTTAACAGGAACCATCCAAACTTGGCCTGTTTTGAATTTTGATCAATTTGTGATCACATACATCATCACAGCATGACTATTGTGCTTGATAGCTGATCACAATTTGAGATCAAAATCTGCAATGTGCCGAGAATTGGCGTTTAACGGGAACCATCCAAATGTCAAAACCTCCAAATAATATTGTTAATGTTTGAATTTAAACATCAATCTAATGTGACAAAAATGCCGTTTTTCGATCTGTTTCAACTTTCGACAAAATGTGATCAGTCGTCAAGCATGACAGCATGACTATTGTGCTTGATGGTTGATCAAAATTTGATCAAAAGCTGCAATGGGCCGAGAATCGGTGTTCAATGGGGACTAATCAAATGTGACAAAAGTTTATAACCACCTAACCTTAGTGTGACAATAATAATAGTAAATTAATAGTGGTTCGTCACAAATAATTATTTAATGTTAAGTATTGTGTCAAAAGTGGTGACCCGACAGTAGATACGCTGACAATTGCCCCCCCCCCGAAATGATATTTAATTAAATTATAATTTTTTCTGCATTATTTACAAATTTCAAACGTAAAATCGACTTCAAAAATACCCTTAATAATAAGTTGGTATGAATATCAAACAAATTTATACATAGTGTTGATTTTTTTGTATTTATGCGCTGGTGTACACAGTATATAGAGATATTATTATATATATACACAGTATATTCCTTGATGCATTTTAATGTAAATATCTCTACATCTTTACATATTATAAATTAAAGTCCTCCGCGTCGTCTGTCTGTTCGCGATAAACTCGAAAACTACTGAACAGATTTTCATGCGGTTTTCACCAATAGATAGAGTGTTTCGTGACGAAGGTTTAGGTATGTAATTTGTCAAAGATTTGTGTAAATTGGTTGAAACATATTGATAATTGTTAGAAGTGTCGGAAAAAGTCGAGCCGCCTGGTAGCTTTCATCGAAAACGCTGCCTAATCCTTTTGGGATATAACAAAACAATGCATGGTGGGATATTCCTCTTTTATAGATCTACAAAAAAGTCCGCGAAGGCATATATTTATCTTTTACGGATAGATTACTTACTATACCCATTCTATCTTCTAAAAGAATGGTCACGTACATTGCGGTAATTGAAAAGTTATTTAGACGGATACAGTATTAATCCTTATTAACTTAAATACGTTAGTTACCCCAAGCTTTTCATGCATGTTATTATAATCTTTCACACCATCTCTACGTTTCATAAATTAAAGTCCTCCGCGGCATCTGTCTGTCTCTTCGCGATAAACTCAAAGACGGCGGTGGTTATAAAGGTTGCATAACCATCCAGTAGATGATGTTGTATTTTATTAGCCTCATCAACGTGTGGCCGGGTCAGCTAGTGTTTTATACTTTTGTTATTCGGCGGTACATCCTCTCTGCACATGCCTTCGGGCTTACTTAGTTATATTTTGTGTAATTAGGTATACCGTATTTTCCCTAAACCGACTGCATATTGTATATAAGTATGCCGGGGGGGCAACTGTCGACAGATCAACTGTCATGGAACCGTCAAAAGTGATCAGTATTAGTATTATTAATTCAATGCGGGTAGCAACAATGATTGGCGAAAAGTTGCCAAAATGCCAGCCTTGAGGGTGATTCTGTATCTTTTGCGACAGCGTAAAGCGTGTTAAATCGACCGAACACGGCACATTTTAAATGCGATGTCGCGCCAACGAGCTGAATACTGTGCTTATGTTAACCTCTAATTGGCCGGAGACGCGCGGGCGCGCGTCATATGCGCATGCGCGAGAAAATAATTCGAAAATTTTAATAAAATTATCAACCAAAAACTCTTTGTATGAAGAACAGGGTCAGAATCGCTTGCGCCAACATTACTCTATGAGATGCGAAAAAGTTTCATTCACCTTGCAACACCAGAATATTTTTAAACGATTTTATCTGTGACTTAAAAACGTCAGATTTTGCCGCGAATTTACCCGTCGCAATTTATGCGTGTTCCTCGACTAAAACATCATAAAACCTATTAATTTACGTAAATAATGCAAGTAATGTCGTTTTGGTACATAGTTTATTGTTCTAGGAACGTATTTCAGTCAATATAATATACGATAGCTCAAAATTAATCCACAAAACATTCAATTCAAAATTCAAAGTGGTGCTTTTTTTAGTGAATTTTCGTGAAATGGCCTGGCCTTTGAGAGGTTAACCTGTTGGATGGTATTTTAGATTGATATTGGCGCAAGCGATTCTGACCTTATCCTTTATACAGCTTCTTTAAATATAAGGTTAAAATCGCATTCAAAAGTAACGCCCGCCGGCGGGCTTGCGACAGATGAGAGGTTAATCCTTCCAAAATCGGGCGTATTTTATTAGAAGGTAAAAATATTTTCACTTTGCAATAAAATCCAAATAAATGAAATGTTTGTGAACGTATCCGAAAACTAAAAACTTTTATTAAAAGATGATGAAATACGCTTTCATATTTTATTATTAGAAATAAAATACAAATTTTTTTAACCTGTCAAAGGCCCGCAAATTCCAGGAAAAATACGGAAATTTCATAACAAAACACGATTTTGAATTTTGAATTAAACGTTTTGTTGATTAATTTTGAGCTATCGTATATTTCATTGACTGAAACACGTTCCTAGAACAATAAACTATGCACCAAAACAACATTACTTGCTTTAATTACGTAAATTAATAGGTTTTATGATGTTTTAGTCGAGGAACACGCGTCAATATTGACAGCTTCAATTTGCGCCAAAAATGACATTTCGATTCCACAGATAAAAATCATTTAAAAATAATCTGGTGTTGTCAGGTGAATGAAACTAGTGGCTATATCATCAATGATGTTGGCGCAAGCGATTCTGACCTTGTTTTCATACAAATTCTGTACATAGAAGGGTCAAAATCGCAGACAAACTTTTTTATTTCAAAATATTTTTTTCGCAAAATCTGCGCGCAAATGAGCGTGTCCGGCCGATTACAGGTTAATGCAAACTTAAAAAAGTTTTAAAAACGGCTCATCTTACGTTTTTCTAACTAAAATTACTGATAACGTATACGTAATTTATTAGACAAATGAATTATAAACGTTATCGTCACCTCACTTTTTTGTCGTTTCATGTAAAAATAATCCTTATAAATTTCTTAAAGGATCATAATTTTTTTTTTCAAATTGCGGTCGGAAACTTTGGTTTCATAAAGAAATACATTTTAATTATTTTGTAGTTAATTTTTGCAATTTAATATATAGAGTGTTGCTTTCTCTTTCTTATACCGTTTAGATAATATTTCTCACTACGATAGTAAGGAAGACGGTCTTCTGTGATTAAACGTGTTAAATCGGCCATACACGGCGCATTTTGACAGTTTTCTTAAATGCGGTAAACTAAATACTGCGCTTGTGTTAAAGCACCAACTCTTAAAGTAATTCCCCTAATGCCAGAGATGACGGGAGCGTTTGCCGCATAATCCTCGTTAAGAGATGTCAGTCGTGGGAAAATTTTCGAATTCAATGTCATCGCGCAAAAACATCAAAACCGGCCAGTGGCTGAGTTAGCTTCGTATTTGGGTCCAACCCAGGCGTCGTGTGTTTGATTCCTCGGCTGGCCAAGTCCTCCATCACGACACAAGCTGCATTTTCCGCTTACTGTGGTGATAATAGGAGATTTTTAAATATTCTCAGGTTATTCGTAACCCAGGATGTCTTTTTTTTTAAATAGTAATAATTCGACAAACGGATAGTCATTTATGAATGCCCATTATATAAATAAATAAATAGTGTAGTTTTAATAAATAGTGATTCGTGTTTTCAAGCAGGTAATTAATCCTTTCAACACATGGCAGGCATAGACAAGCTATTGAAAATCACAAAAATTTGACAGCCGATAACGCACGACGGACGCCTTGAACGATGACTTAACGCAAAAGATAACACAAAAGATACAAAATCAGCCTTCACTTAAGTTAAGTTGCGTTTCATTTGTCATTTTATTTTAATGTGAGAATATTTCACCATCCTATTGGCAGCTTATCCATAGGATAAGGTAAATTATCAAATTTATTTTTTTATAAAGTCCGAGTTTACTATTTAGTACACAAACCTATGAATAGTGGCTATATATCAGTTAAGTAAACCGAATTTTCTACAAATTGCGAGTATATATTTGTCTATCGTTAAAGAAAAAGATGATACTAATCAAATCTAAACGAAATATTAAAAACACAGAAAAATAAAAAGGTAACGGTGCATCGAAGCAATTGCTCCATCGAAGCCAGAGTAAAGTTAGCCTCTCAAAAACTGGGCGCACTGTACAGGGCCCGCAGATACTTTAATAGTACACAACTGCTTACCCTGTACAAATCACAAGTGCGCCCCACGGTTGAATTTGGCAGCCACTTCTGGTCTGGAGCCCCAAAATACCTGAAAAATACCCTTGACTCTGTGCAGAAACGGGCGATCCGTTTGATAGATTCTCCCATCTTAACAGACGGATTGCAATCTTTAGAGTACAGGCGTTGGGTGGGAGTGCTAGGCTTGTTCTATTGATATTGCAATGGAAGATGCTCCGAGGAACTAGCGTCATTGATCCCGTCGGTAAACATGCCAAACGCGTGCCCAACATATGTACACGGTTGACATTTGTCACATGAGAATGGGTCGCTTCTTCGACTCGTTCTTGTGTTCAACAGCTGTTTCTTCCTTCTTACAACATGGGTCTCTTCAGGACCAATGTTCATTCCTTCCTCTCCTCAATAAGACCCTCCACACAGCATCTCAGATGTGACATAGGCCCTGGGGGAAATTATTTTCCTCAGGGCCTCCTGTGTGGAGTCAATGTAAAAAAAAAAAACTGAGAATCGAACCCAGGATCTCTTGTCATATCAAGACATACACCTTAACCAACTCGGCCATTGGGACCTATTTATTTTAAGTCATTTTCTCCATCTCAAATTCAGACAATATTATCTTCAACTAATTTTTGTCATATTTTTAGCTGCTATCTTTCAAAATGATCACAAAGTTCTATAGAATTTATTTGTAACCTAGATAGTGTGTCAGATGAACATACCCGTATTTATATAAGACACCTATTTGTTTTTTCTGTGTCCTGTTCTTTTTCATATTTCGTTTAGATTTATTAGTATTATCTGCGTCTTCAATGACGTGTTACATTGATGGGTTTAACCTCCAAAAGTTGTTCCAATAAAATTGATTACTTATTAATATACTTTATCCTATAGATAAGCAGTTATCAAGAGGATGGTGAAATGCCCCCTTGGCAAAATATAAGTTGAATTTCTGTAACTTATCGTTAGATCAACCTCGAGGGAATTCTCAAAAATCAATTATGTAATCAACTTGCCAAAAAAAAAACACTGTGGCCTTAAAATACTCAAAAAGGAGTATAAATATCAAAATGTGCGTGAACATTAATTATTAATTTTTAAATAAATTGAATTCTTATGGGGTGCGGCTGTGCGGCCCAAATTCATACATCTCTTAATTTTGGATTTGAGAACAAAATACCCAATCAAACCGCTTTTTGTAATCAAAAGGTATATCAAATATCTAATACCTATATGTGCAACTTTATTTATATTTTTTTAAATTATGAAATATAAGGCCATGAAAGATTTCCATATTTTTTCATGATTTTAGATGTAACTTGGTAAATTTGTAAGTTAATTATACAAGGTGTTAAGGGACGTACTTGACTTACTTTAACCAGTGATTCCTGACATTATTTGGAGTAAAAAATGTAAATAAAATTTTGGTCTCCAGTGACATTTCGGGAGTTTTATTTATTTATTTTTTCTACAAAAACATTAAAAAAATGGTAGGTGTTGGACAGTTGAAGGCGGGGTTAGGGGTTGGTCGGTTACTCAGCTGAGTGACCAGTGACGACATGCAGAAGAAATTTTTTTTGTTTGATTTTGAAGAAAAAAATTTTGAAAAATAAAAAAAAAAGTCATCCAAGAAGTCACCGGAGACCAAAATTTCATTTACATTTTTTACTCCAAATAATGTCAGGAATCACTGGTTAAAGTAAGTTAAGTAACGTCCCTTAACACCCAGTATATATTTAATAAAAACTTTTTGATGTCAGTAAATTTAATTATAAATGACCTATATACATCTGAACAAAAGTTGTCGTTTATAAATTAAAACAATTTTTTATTTCCGCTTCGCAATTAAAGCTCTATAAATGATACATTTCTGAACATAGCCGAATAATACTAAAAACTGTTTTTGAAAGGTTATAAAATAAGTTTTCAAATTGTTATATATATTATAAATAAATATTAACATTTTTTAATATTAAAATTTATAATGCAAATATAAAATAATTGTAAAAATGACTCACATGATTTTTTTATGTGAAAACGGTACTAAAATTAGGGATTAGGTACGGATTAGGGGTCGTCCATTAATCACGTGAGGCTCGAAAGGGGTGGGGGCGGGGAGGGGGGGGGTTCGGAAAAAATCACGAAATATCACCGGGGGGGGGGTGTACCGAGATATCACGTGTATTTATTATACATTGTACTAAAAAAAATACACATGATTTTTGGGGGGGGTAAAAAGTTGCTAAAAAAACATCACGTGATTAATGGACGACCCCTTAGGTAAAAAACACTTATTCTATTGTATAAAAGTATTATAAAAAATTTTATCACCTCACTTTTTTTACCATTTCATACAATAATACTTATAAAAATTAACATTGTCTAACGGCAAGTAGGCGATTTGGCGGGTGAAAACTGTTTCTACAAAATAAGTCTTTTTTATGTACTTCGATGGACAACTTTGAATAGATGTGAAGCTTGATTCAATATGGATCTTTTACTTTTTGTTTTAAGGTTGTCTTTAGAACAATAACAGAGTTAAATGATTTCTGTGGGAACACACGCGTTAGCGTAAAAACAAGCTTATTGTACTTGACTGCTATTGTTATATTGTCGTGTAAACACGCTTATGGGTCGGAGTGGTTAAAATAACTTTTGAATAAAAAAGGAATTATGCAGTTTGATTGTGCATTTTAATCTCAAATCCATAATTGAGTTTTTTTTTTTAAATTGCCTTATAACTATCTCCCCTTTACGGAAAGCAATTTCTAAAGTCAAAAATATGTAATTGAATCATTGTGCTTTTTAAAACTTACATTCATTTTCCTATGAGCCATATTGGGGTTGCCATTTAAAACCATTTGTCATACATTTGTAAGTTGGTAAGCATGAGCAAAAAGGACAAAATAATTATGTATAAGTATGTTTAAATTTTGATATACAGTCGAACTTGGTTATAACGATCATGGCTATAGTGAGATCATGGCTATAATGAGCAATTGCCAAATGATATTTTAGTTCAGACTTATTTTCATATAATTGTTGACTGTTATAACGAGGACGATTCACTGATATAACGTGCAAATAATTTTGTCAACACAATTTCTAAATACATAAAACAATGTCAACACAATTTCTAAATCTTTAAATGGGTTTAAAAAAAACAATAATTGGGAATTATTCTCGCAATAAGGTATAACTATCAAAGGTGGCGACCATGGAGGGACGTATGCCCGGCGTGCAACAGCGGCGGCTGGTGGGAATTTCCTACCCTGTTAGGGACAGATTCATATTTTTATGGCACTACCTGCTTAAGATTGTCGGCTATGTGAAACATTGTTACCCATCGGGCACTATGTAAAATTGTCATAAAATCTGCTAAAGTCAACGAATTTTCAGTTTGCAAATTTGTTCCCCATTTACATCTTCTTTTGTATAGTGCCTCATTTAAAAAATCAATAAAAGTGTTTATGAATGTACCGAGCATGAGTACCTACATGGAATAAATTTGTGATAGTGATGCACAACCTTTTTAGCTTAGGGAGGGCTCTGCCTCTTTATGAAATGGCCCGCGACCTACAAGTGGATTTTTGTGTTTTTCTGGAGGGGAGGGGATTGACAGCGAAATTCAAGATTTCATTTTCTGGGGATTTTTTTTCTGGGATCTTCCAATTTAGTTCCATTTAGGGCAAGCAGCGTAAATTGACCAAAATGCTAAAAAAAATATTTTCAACCAGGGATTTCAGGGCTTTTTCTCTATAACCAGGGGGACAAACTCGTACAAAATTGGCATGCGGGCCGCATGAATCGGGTTGTGCATCACTAGGTTGTGACAAGTATAATTTTAGTTGAAAATCAATAACAATCCACCAGCTAATGATTTATAATAAGTGAGATTTTACAAGCGATGCAGTACGCATAAGCTATCGATAATAAGTTAGACAATTTTTAGGGATATTTTTCTTGGAAACCTCAAACCAGGTGATGTTTTTGTGGAGGAAATTGAGAAGCATAAAAACCAAATCTTTAAAAAAAATCATTGATTAAAACAATAATTTATTAATTAGTGTACTTTTTACTCGTATTTTGAATACTATACATTTGCGATTATATTAGAGTAAAGGCAGGTAGGTAGGTATATACGACTTTCAAAAAACCTATTTTGGATATAAGGAGTAATGGCTATAAGGAGCAAATTTAGTCAGTCCCCTCGTGCTCGTTATAACCAAGTTTGACTGTATTATTATGTATATAAGTGCGTACTCATTTTCTAGTATTTTTAATATAGATCATCCAGTTGATTAGTCAGATATCTCCAAATACGAGTGTCCGTAATATAAGGTCTCCAAGGTGCTGGGGTTGCGAGGAACAATTTTACCCAAGATACGTATGTAGCCTGGTTTTCCTATGCCAAATCCCCACAACGCTGCATTCTCTGCGACACTTAGTCTCGACGTGGCAGCCGTTCGCGATGAAGCTTCCGCTCGCCGCACCGGCCAGGTGTGAATTACACTCTATAATTAGTTTTTTTGTACGAAGAACAAAACCCCGGTAGAAATTCATTCTCAGCTACTTGAAGTGCACGGAAAACAGTGCAGAGAATTTAAAAGCATGCCGGATGGCCGTCGGTTTCAGATGAAAAAATTGCCAAAGTGGAAAAAACAATGATTGCAAATCGACGGGTGACGGTTTGGGAGCTCTGCGATATGATCCCTGATGTCAGTAAGACCACTATTGACAATATTTTGACAAAAAAAAATGGGAGATGCGAATTCCTTGAGTGCTACAACATCGATGGTGAAGAATTCTTGGACTCCATTGTGACTGGCTCGAGACCTGGATACACTACACGATCCCAGAGACTAAGGATCAATCCAAGTGGCATCATTCAGATTCGCCGAAGCAAAGTTTAAAAACGAATTACAGAGCGCAACTCACACCTGCCGGGTGCGGCGAGTTCAAGCTCCATCGCGAATGGCTGCCACGCTGAGACTAAGCGTCACAACCAGGCTACACACAAAGTGTTGCAAGATTGCGCATAAAATCATTCCTCGCGACCGTAGCACCTTGGAGACCTTATTTTACAGACAGCCCTCGTACTAAGTAATGATGAAAGCAATATTCGAATGCTCACCATAAATCAAATATTATTTACACATGTCCGTGTTTTACATATTAAATATGCTATAAAATAACACGGTAGGTATAGTACGGTACATTAGTATGATATTTTGAAATATCCTATTAGTGACTCAGACAGCATCAACATTTTGTTTATTTCACTACAAGTTTTTCTGCATTATATGTAATTGATTTGGTGGTGTTTATAAGTAATCTGAGTGTTGTACCAGACAGAGGGTACACGCCTACATATAACTGCATACTCGCTCAAATTTCAATTTTCCAGAGATGTCTGAATAATCAACTGGACAATCGATAAGTTATGTATTTAATATTAACAATAATTTTCTTGAATCTCTCTTTATATTTTGCTGTACATATGTATTATGTAGAAATTAATATGAAATTTACATGCATAGATCAATAATAATAATAATAATTGGGTAATTTGTATAGCGTCATTTTTGTGAAAAATTACCTCAGGAGCACTAATTTAAATGTAGTAATACCAGAAACCTAGTATACACTGAAAACATTGTTAATAGAAGTATGATTTGCACTGATTTTGAAAGAAAACTGTCGCCAATTTACATTTCGAGACCTTCCGACTCCTAGGTCCCAAACAGGTCTATGAAATTATTGTGACAAATTTTTGGTTTGTTATGCTGTGTTTCGCTTTCTCCTTTTTTAGCCAACGTTTCGGACAGCATTATGGTGTCCATCATCAGGGCAAATGTGTCACTTCTCTGAAGAGCGATTCTATATCCTTTGTGGAATCATTATCGAGAAAACGGACGTGATCTCCTGTCAGACTTGTGTGATTTATTTGCTTTTTCTATGTACAACGTACATTAGGGAACGTACCCGTACTACGTGACCAACTTTTTGCAATTTTTAACCCCTTTTTAATTTTTAAAAATATGGATACATCGCATAAATAATATAAAATACTAGGGTAGGCTGAAAAGTAATGCACACATGCTTGTAACACATTAACAAAAAAAAATACCAAGATCTGGCAAAAAGTACGATTCTTAACCTCTAATGGGCCGGAGGCGCGCGGGCGCGCGCGTATTGTGCGCATGCGAGAGAAAATAGTTAGAAAAAATATCGAACAAAAAATGTTTGTCTGCGATTTTGGCCCTTCTCAAACAAATCAACAAATCGTGGACGAGTTTGGATTGTTTATTGTCGGTATCAACGATCGGACGTCCGCTGCATGTTTCATCAACAAATATTGCTTTTCCAGGCTCACAATCATAAATTTTATTACCCATCGAATAAAATTAGACCTATCAACATCATCGTCACCATAAATATCATTTAAACGATGATGAATCTCAGTAGGAGTCACTTTTTCAATAGTTAAAAATTCGATAACAGCACACTGTTTACCTTGTGTTGACATAACAGTAAAACAGGTCTCCATACTTTCGCTTCTCGATACAATCTCAAACTTGTGCGTACATATAGAGGAGGAATGTCGCTTCCATATTCCACCTGGCGCACTTCTGAAGATCATTTTGTTTGCGCTGTACAAGCATGTGTGCAGTACTTTTCAGCCTACCCTCGTATTTTCATTGGAAACAGGAGCTAGGACTGATAGTATAATAATTTTGAATATGCTTGCTTGTCAATAATTTTAAAGTATTTTTGTAATGTAATAAATTATTATTTATATTCTGTGTAAAGTTAAATGTCTGAACAAATACTTAATATGGTAAAATACATATTTATTAATGTATTTTAAAAAAATGCTCAACGAGCGTATTGCTCATTATGTAAGCGAAATATATTTACAATGATAATATTAAAAGTCAATAATTGTATACACTATTTTTTACAATGAATTTTGTAAAATAAAGCTTTTGAAATAAAATAAAATATTTATTTTTCAATGATATATTATTTTTGATAAGTACATTCACACAACACTACATAATGGATTGACACATTTTTAAAATATGTTTTAATTTTAGATTTTATTATATTATTATATCAGTGTCTATCTGTGAAACAATTACAACTTGACAATCAATTTGGGTTCGATTGTCTTACCCATCTTATCTTAACACTAAGGGCCTTCGCTCATGGAGAAACTGAAAAAAAAACATTTGTCGACACAAACGCGATCAACCTCCTGAACAAAATCGATATTTTTCTGATCCGACACAATAACGTTATATATTGTAGACGCGCGGGGTAGATATCTCAAAGTGGGAAGCCAAAAGTAAGGCAATTGCACTAGTCTCGATTTGTAGTACTTTAGTACTAAACTGTCACTCGTCAAGTAAGATTGTGTCTTACCAGTAGGAAAATTGCATTTAAAAAGTGCCAAAATGCCCTCCTGTGTGATGAGAAAATGTTTCCATTACACGGCAAACAGTAGTAAAAGCAAAAAATAACATTTCATTTTTATGTACACACAAGTTACTTATTATTATCGAATATTATAAGCAATACAATTAATTTTCATGTTTCCCATCCGACAATTTTATGTGTCATTAGAGAAAAAACACATTCTTTGATTGTCTTATGGTACGGCCACACTGAGGCCAACTTCCAACTTTCGGACGATTGTGTAGAAGTGTAGTTCGTGCATTGGAAGTTCGAGTTGGAAGTTTGGCTTCGGTGTGGAAGTGGCATATCCTTTTAATACATGAATAACTTTTGAATTAAGAAATAACCGAAAACCGCTGTAAACAAAGGAGTGTTGCTAACTTGCCACATTATTTTGCGAGTATGTGAGACTATGGCGAGTCTATTTATATAATTTCATTGATCTGACATGTCAAAACATGACAAAACTTGACGGGTAGTGAGCCACTACCATGGCGATCTGTCAACAATGCAACTGAAACGTTGCGTTGTTGACGTTGCGTTTCAGTTGCATTGTCGACAGGTTGCCATGGTAGCGGCTCACGAACTGTCAAGTTTTCGAGTAATCTGCGATATGTCAAATCAGAAAAATATCAATTTTGTTCAGGGAGGTTGATTACGTTTGCACCGACAACTGGTTTGTTTTCAGTTTCTCCAAGAGCGAATGGCCTAATTTAACCATTCTGGAAGAGCTAGGCCAACAGATGGTTTTCAACTATCCGCCTACAACATATCCTAAGATACTTTGGACATATTTCTTGCCAAATTGAGGACTCCAACCTCGGGGAACTCACAGTCCCTGGCAAAGTTAAAGTTTGGCTGGAGAAATTGGGGAAGATCACCAAAGCATCGGAGCGACCGAGTATCACAGGTGTATGCTATATTGGTGTTCAGAGTCGCGCAGGACCGTGAGGAGAGAAGGAGCCTAGTTTATCAGGGTAATTGTAATTACATAAAGTACCTAGGTGTCATTATAGATATACGCTGGGAGGCCCAAATTAGCTCCATAACAAAGAAACTCCGTAAGTTATGCTAAATTTTTTATTCTCATCAATCCTTGATACAAAAGCTCAAGTGTTTATTTTGATCTATTCCAATCTACAGCAAAGTATGGCATTACAGGACGGGGAGGTTGCGCAGCATACATTCTCTACCCTCTAGTGACTGTCCAAAAACTTTTGCTAAAAATCATCTTCTAATGTTCCCCTTCTCATTCATCAGAGCCACTTTACAAGAGACTCGCAGTCCTGGACATTCGCCAACTGTATATTAAGGTAGTTCTCATGCATAACTGGAAAAATGGTTTGATAAATTCAACACAAAAAGATATACATACAAATGCATGGAAAATGCAAAATCCTCAGCAACAAGGCAGCAATTCAAGTTCAAGATGAATCTTATTTAGTGCGCCTTCAATTTAGACATTTCATGTCGGACCGCTGCAGTGCCGAAGCAGTGCGTTTGTCGTACGGCGCACGGACGGTCATTTGTTTTCATACATGCACCGAGCGGCAACAGTGCGGCGTCGGTACCGAGAACGCTCGACAACAGGACGGCAACGTCTCAAGCTCCACGTGTTCATTTCGCTGTTGAATAGTGCGGTGACAAGACGTGAGAGCTGAGAGCTAACTTCATTGAATTTTCAAGTTTACTGTTTGCTTAAAATGGATGATATAAACGTGGAAGAATTTATAAATGAAATTGAAATACGCCCTGCTATATGGAACTCCAAAAGCGACAAACACAGTAATCGCACGGAAACAAAAAATGCTTAGGAAGGTATCTGAAAAATTTATAGAGGATTTTAAAAATAAAACTACTGGTGAAAAAAATCTCAGCAGGTACCTAACTATTTATTTAAATCAAATTTTATTATATAATGAAAAATATATTACTTCGTTTACACCACTATATTTAATAAAATCAATCTACATGTTTCGATAACAATGTTACCTTTATCAGGAAAGATGTTAATTTAAAAAATAAATGACAAACAAGTAAAGACAAATAAGAATAAATTAGAACATAGACAAAAATATTAAAAAGGAGACGTGATCAATTAACAAAATAAATAATTATAATTATTAATAAGAAAATAAATTTAAGAGATGGCTATTTTGAAAAAATGTTTGGTTATTTATAATATTTAATTTACTATTAACGCTTTTACTAATTTCTAAAATTTCTAAATTATCTAATTGTATGCCCGTAGTGTTAGTATGTAAAATTTTAAGACCTTTATCAAAAGAATGACTTGTTTCCAAAATATGGTTGGCAAATTCAGAATAATAATTATTATTTAAACATCTTATATATTCAAAATGAATTTAAAACATCAAACGACCCACGTCTAAACATCACTAGCATCAGTACTCGATTGTAGTTCGACCTGGAGTGACGTGCGTCCGCACGGCAACTCAAGTTTAATAAAAAATGGATGTACTAACATTAATAGAAAACATTAAAAGTGAACTAAAAAACATATCGACCGTAAAGGACACAAAAATTAGAAATAACCTGGAACAAACGATTCAACTACTAGAAGAAGCATGGAAACGGGAAAAAAACCATTTCCAAGAACAAATTATTGAACTTCAAAAAAAAGTAATCATCAAGCTCGAAAAAAATAATGAACAAAAATCCTATGCAATGGTTCTAAAAGAAAGGATGATTCCAATCGAAGAACCCAAATTTGCTGTCTTAATCACCGCTGAAGGCAAAGAAACATCTGAAGACATAAAGAGTATTATCACAAAAACAATAAAAGCGCCTAACCTAGGAATTGGAATAAGTGGAATAAAAAAAGCAACAAATAATAAAATAATTATGACCTGCTCAAATAAAGAAGATGCTGAAAAACTGAAGGCAGAAATAAATAAAAATAAAAATGGAATATCAGCAACGGAATTAAAAAAGAAGAGACCGTGCATGATTATTAAAGGTGTCGGTGGGGAGTATAACTAAGATAATTTCCTAAACGATCTTATTCTACAAAACAGTGAACTTAGTGATATTACAAATGAATCCATTAAAGTAACGAAAATATTGAAAAATAGAAAAAGTGATCAACTCCGTAATATAATAATTGAAACAACAGGCCCTATTCGGAAAATGCTACTACATAAACAAAGAATCAATATAGGCTTTTTCCGGGCGCACATAGAGGATTGCGACCCTTTGATGCAGTGCTATCATTGCGTTGGATTTGGACACACATCCATTAAAATGAATAAGCCCAGATGCATACATTGCTCAAAAAATCACAAATTTAGCGAATGCGAAAAAAGTAAAGATAGTGTCAAATGCTACAACAACAACAAATGTGACAATAACAACAAATTATTCGGAACAAAAAACAATACCCAACATAGTGCAAATAGTGAAATATGTACTTACCGGAAAAGAATGTCTATCATAGCACAGCAAAGAATTGATTATGAATAAGTTATGGATGATTTTCTAACCAAGGAAATTGATAAATTAACAGATGTTTCACAATACACTTGCTAAGACTCAAAACAATGTAATGAACTATTAAAAAACGTTCCAAATGCATTCATTGTTCTGCACCAAAACATCAGAAGTTTGCAAAAAAATTTCGAAGAATTTGTATTAACATTAAATCTCCTTGAAACTTTACCGGACCTCATTGTTTTAACAGAAGCACACTTAAATATAAATAATGCTGCCGCACTGTACGAGATCCCTGACTATACATATTATTCGTCCACAACACATATTAATAAGAACTGTGGTATTGCTGTTTTCATCTTAAACAAACACAATAACGTCACAATCACTGAAATCAACATGAAGCTTGCTAACTGTCTAAAACTGAACTTAAAAGTGAATGAAGTTATATACAATATCATAGCTATCTACAGCACACACGGATCGAATCCTAACAGTTTTATTATAGAGTTGGAACAGTTATTGCTACAACTAAAAGGTACTTGTAACGTTGTCACAGGCGATTTTAACGTGAACATTTTGAATGAGGCAAAAGGTAAGATAAAGGAAGATTATATAAATGTAATGACATCGCTAAACTATAAATCATTTATAAATAATGCAACACGGAATGTCAGCGGACAAACTCCTTCCTGCATCGATCACATATGGTGCAACTCAAATAACAATGAAAAAAACATGTCAATATTATGGAAAACCAGCACAACCGATCACTATACCTGTATATTTGTTACCAACATTGATAAAAGAAGTTCCAACTCTAACAAAATTGACAAGAAAAAATATGAAAAAAAAACATTTAAATATGGAAATTTTAAGAACAAATCTTAAAACGGAAACCTGGGCATCAATATTTGAATCGGAAAATCCAAATACCTGTGCTGAGAATTTTGAAACAGTTTTCCAAAATCACATAAACCTATCCACACAAATAATTGTTTCTAAACCAAAATCTAAACACAGATTGATAAAGCCATGGGTAACCCATGGACTAGTAATTTCAATCAGAAATAAAGAAAAATACTACCACCAGTCTAGAAAATTCCCTAATGATGAAAAAATCAACACCTTCTACAAGAAATACCGTAACAAACTTGCACTTTTAATTAGACTGACAAAAGAAAAGTATTTTCGTAATAAAATAAAAAATTGCTGGTCAAGACAGCAAAGAGTTTTGGAAAATCATCAATACAATAACCAACAAAAGCACGAAAAAAAAGTTACCAAAAGAAATTACTCATCACGGAATCAACACTGATGCCGAAAAAAATCCAAAACTGTGTGGTAACATTTATAATGAATATTTAGCTAATGTCGGCCCTAATCTTGCTCGTAATATTATCCTAGACAACAAACAAACACAACAACCAGAGCACAACTCAACTATTGAAGAAGGTTTCCACACATTTGCTTCAGTAACTGATAAAGAAGTCGAAAACGCTGTAATAAGTTTGCGAGGATCAGCAAGCCCTGGCTATGACAATATAACCGTAAAAACATTAAAAGCCGTTCATGAGATAATCAGCAAACCGATTGCTCATATAATAAATGTAAGTCTAAAGAAGGGTGTATTCCCGAACAACTATAAGAAGACTATTGTCACCCCTGTTTATAAATCTGGAGATGAAATAAATATTTCCAACTATCGTCCCATAGCACTCACATCAAACATTGCAAAAATCTATGAAAAAATTGTTAAAAAACAACTCAACAATTACATAAAAGAAAAAAAGATAATGAGCCTAAACCAATTTGGGTTTAGGGACAATCTCAGCACTCAAGATGCAATTGCTAAATTAACTTCAACAATAATACAAAAATTAGATAATGGAGAAAAGTGTCTTGGTATATTCATCGACTTACGCAAGGCATTTGATAGCATATCACACTCCAAACTAAATGAGAAACTCATGCAAATTGGATTGGACGGAACAGTACTGTCATGGTTCCAAAGTTATCTAAAAGAGAGATTTCAAGACGTCAAAATAAATAATACACTAAGTGAACCTAAAACCTCATCATTTGATATACCACAAGGAACTGTCATCGGTCCTATCCTTTTTATTATATATGTAAATCAAATGTTCACTCTTCCCATAGTTGGAGATATCATATCTTATGCAGACGACACTGTAGTTATCACTAAAGGGAAATCATGGGAGGAAACAATGAGTATAGCAAATATCAATATAAACATACTCAAAACATGGTTTGACCTAAATTGTCTCTCACTTAATACGGAGAAAACTTATTTTATTCCTTTTTCTTTGAAAGAAAAAAATGTCGAGAACAATATAACTATTAAAATCCATTCATCACAGTGTGAAAATAAAAAGGAATGCAACAATGAAAATTGCCTACCAATAACATGCAAAAATAGAATAAAGTATCTGGGTGTCATAGTAGATAGACACTTAAAATGGAAAGAACAAGTCCAAAATACAGTAACCAGAATAAGAAAACTTATATACATATTTATTAGACTGAGAAACATCTTATCATCCAATATGATCAAAACTATCTATTTCTCTCTTGCCCAATCTATTCTACAATATGGTACAATCGGGTGGGGTGGGACTTTCAAAACTAACCTCTTACCTGTAGAAAGGGTACAGAGGTTGATTTTGAAAGTCATCTTACGAAAACCATCTGCATTTCCAACAACACAGCTATTTGACTCTTTTAGGGTTCTCAGTCTTAATAAAATTTTCAAAAAGAACTCATTATTGCAAACTCATAAAGATCATTTCAATCCATCAATAACAACATTCACAAACATAAACAACCGACCACGATCACGGGGCAATTTAGAAATTCCAAAATTTAAAACGAGTGCTTCCCAACACCATTATGCTTATCAAGGTATAAATTTTTTCAATGCTCTCCCATATAAAATCAAGTCTGAAAAAAATTATAAAGTTTTTAAATCCCAAATAAAAACACTAATAGACCAACCCGACACTAATTATAAGTTTTAAATTCATCATCACAATAATAACAACAAAAAAAATAAACTAGAACATAATCTCTAAAAATATTTCATCACCATATCAAATTTGAAAGCAAGGTACATACGCATTATTTGCAGGCACCAAATTGTTACAACTTTATTATATGTACCTACTCTGACAATACTGTCAGTTATTATGTCCACTTGTCTTCATGAATATATATTTTATTAATATAAGTACTTGTAATAACATACTCTGTGTAACTATGCATTTTACAATGGCACTCCAAAATTCAAGCACGAGAAATGTTTTCTCTATTGAATTGGGTAGTTTCATTAAAAAGAAATTTACATATTGTTATTAGTTTTAAGAATCAAATGTTTTACTATGAATCTGTATACGTATGTATTTTTTTAAATAAAAAAAAAAAATAAAAAAAATATAAACGCACGGCAGTCAGAAACGCTTTCAATTTAGGCGTTTGGTATCGGACTGCTACCGTACTGCAGCGGCACGGCAGCAGCATGGCAGCGGATTATAACCAGCGGCACAGTTTACGTTCGGCAGCAGTCCGACACGAAACGTCTAAATTGAAAGAGCCCTTATTCATCAAATTTCATGACACTATCACAGAGATCGCAGATTGAGAGTTTCGCTGCATCAGCATATATATTTTCTGTTTTATGATTTTTTGATATTACAAAAAAAGATTCAAAGTTTTTTCTACATTTGAAAAGTTTTCACCATATAAATGGTGCTCGTTCTCGCAAGATTTTGACATCCTCCACTCGCTCTGCTTTATCCACAGCTCATTGGAGGACTCCAGACAGGACATGATGGCCGCCCCCTTCCAGGCCGTAGCCGCGGGATCCGTGTCTTTGGGATACACCACGTTATCAATCTGATCCGACCTATACAAGTAAGGAATCTGCAAAGCCAATTTATTCTGAAGCCACTTTGTCAGTCCTTGGATCTTTATTCCCCCTCCGACAATCAATATGCTGGCGTACATCTTTCATTTTAATTCTTCATTCGGACAACGATCAATGCATTTTAATACTGCCGCATCTAGTCCTAAGATCTGCTCCGGTGCAAGATTTAAACCTTCGGCTACCGGCACTTCTAATGCGTCTACCACGATATCTTCCTCAGCGTTTCCTGATTGTTGTATATCGTAACCGCCGGTAATATCGGCAGCTCCGCCACCGCCTTCCGCATTTTCCTTTTTCCTTCCAGTTTCACGTAAATATTCAGCATCAAACGGGTCTTCTGAATCGCTAGATTGCGCCGTCTGCGTTTGGGTATTTTTCGGACCCGTTATAGACAGCAAATCTGTATTAAACATAGCGAGAGGAGAAATAATACATTCGTCGCCAACTTGTAAGGTATATCGCTTTACGTCCGTCCCTGGTTTATGAACTGTAAAATATTTTTCTTGAGGTTCGCATACTTCTAAATTAATATGGCAAAAATCTTGGTATAAATTCCTCATCAGCATGGCATCTTGAGGTAATTTTTCATTCCATTGTGAGTATGGGAAGGCACTCTTTTGGAGGAGCCAAGCCAGCGATAGTGCATATTCTTAATAATCTTAATAATATCTGAATATAGGTAATAGGAGTAAAAAATGTTTGAATTGCAAAAGGAGTCCAGAAAAGGTTAATTTAAATGCAAAGAAAAGGTCCGTTTAAGCAAAAAAAGTGGTTTTTATTTATTTTGTAAATATTTTAATAAGAAAAATAAAATGTAATCTAGGAAAACTGTCACAGATAAACTTAGTCATTAGATTGTATTTTTAAAACATCATTTGTTAAGTGGGATCATACATTTTTTGTTTGTAATTTACATTTGTATCTTCTATAAAGTAATTAACAATTTTATTTTGATTCCATTCAAGCATATGAAACATATTTTTTTGTATTATTTATAATGCAGCTTATATTACATAAAGATTAATTGAAAATATAGTGATTTCATTATAAGGTTGAGAATCGGTGCTATTAGTTTTGTTTTAAAAATTGATGCTTGTATAGTCAGCCCCCACTAAGCCGTTGATGTGTGTTATTTTGGAATAAACCATGCGGTGCTTGAAGTACACAAACAGCTTACCGTCAACGGATATCTGGAAAGAGAAATTATTCATATATGTGGGTAGGTACATCAATTTTTACTTAACATTATTTATTATTAAATTTTACGATTTGGGAGCCATTTATTGGACAACCAAAACCACAACCACAAACCACAACCATAGGTCATCCAAAGTGATTCGCTGCATTTCACCCCATGAACGGCACCCCGACATAGCAGGGGTGCTGTTTATGGGGTGAGGTTTGTTCAGGTCTCGGTGGCGGATGCGTCTGCCGACCTATGCTGGCGAGCCGATTCGGGAGAGACTGCTTGAGGGAGATCTAACCCATACTTCTCCAGCCGGACTCTCTCGTATCAAGGCCCATAGGTTTGATGGATTAATTTGAATTAACGAGTGCAGCCATAATTAATAATATTCAGAGTACAAAGTCAAGAGGACAGTCCATAAAACAATATGATATAAATATCTGTCCTGGTTTTTAATGATTTCAGAAAAAAAACGTTAAAATGTTTAACGAGCAATATTTTGTTTATTTTTGAAATTGGCAGAATAAGTTCATAGTTTGAAGAATCTATGTTCATAATATCTGTAATGTCTCTTAATATGACCCATCGCTTTGCACCGCAGTGAAAAGGATGGACTCACATGTCCCTTCCTTTTTTGCTTCCCAGAACTTTCTCTCTTTCCTTTCTCTTTAAAGACTCTCCACACAGCATCCCAAAGATGACATAGGCTTTGAGGGATTTTTTTTTCTTTTCATGTCCTCCTGTGTGGAGCGGAGCCAATGCAAAAAAATTAAAAATATACCCGGTGATTTATCACAAAAATTGCACTTAAGGAAACGTCACATATGCTATAATCTACGCATTCACAGGTGGCGCCAATTAAATAATTTAAAATTTTTAATACTTCTTGCACGTTACGCTTTAAAATATTAAAGTAAATTAGTTGTTTGCGCCCGTACATATTTAATATGAATATAAATAAATACTTTTGTCCATAAACAAACTTAAATCTTTCGAGAAAGGCTGAAAATTTCAATTTTGTATCGGTAACTCAATCCAATATTGTATTTTTCAGCCTTTCTTGAAAGATTTGGGTTTGTTTATGGATTTGGGTTTGTTTGTTTATATTCATATTAAATATGTACGAGTGCAAACAATTAATTCACCTCAATATTTTAAAGCAAAACGTGCAAAAAGTATTAATGACCTTAAATAATTTAATTGGCGCCATCTGTGAATGCGTAGATTATAGCATACGTGACGTTTAACCTCAACAAATCTTCCAAAAATGATTATTTTAAGATTAAGTGGAATAAACTTACTTTGAAGTCATCCTCTTCTACCTCCAACTCAATTTCGAATTCCCCCGACTCTTTAATCGGCCACCCACCATACTTTTCGTCTTCTTGCCAACCAACGTTAAAAATGTGGCTGTTTCTGACCACTATCTTTTCGTCTAGATGAAAACTGCAGTGCAATGCCCTATCTTTAGAGGGCAGGCAGACGAGATTCAAGTCGAACCTGAAAACATGAAATTTTGAGTTAGATGTACATACGAGTATATGCCATATTTAGGTCTCGGCAACCTCGGCAGCTGCGAGGGATATTTCTTAGCAAAGCATACAGATCGGGAATCCGCCTCCTTGTTCATCGGGGCTATATTGGATAGGGGTCACCATGGAATTAGGGTGAGGAAAAAATAATCTAGAGAAGGCATCGAAAAAATAGACTTCTACAACATATTCATGCTGTTTAACCAGCCAGCGGCCGAAAATCCACATTTCGTCAAAAGTTGTTTTTACGATCGTACAGGGCGGTTCCAATGAGAAAGATTTACTATTCTCCGTACCAGCTTTTTAAAATTATAACTGAATATCGATTTTATTTCATTCCAAATTTGCTTTAATTTATACCTACTTCCAAAAATGCTGAAAGGCGTGATGATAAAACTATTAAAATTATGTACTTTTTGCAATTATTTTTTGATCATAAGTATTTATCATTTTTTAATAATGTCTAAGATAAATAAGAATGTAAAAAAAATCTGAAATACATTAGTTTGTAAGTGCGCAAATAAATACACAAACGGACCAATTTTCGTCAAAAAATACATGTACGTATATATTTTTTAATGATTTTATTTAAACTAAAATTAAAATTCTGAAACATGCATTTGCTAGGTAATGTATTGATTTATTTTGTTGAAAAAAGTCAATGCACCTAAAATCTGATTTAAAAATGACATATTTCTGGCTTTCTCTGGTTAACCTTCTTAATGAATACAACTAATATGAACGGAAGAAGGAAAAACCATTCCTTGAAATGCTGTAAATTTCAGAACTCACGCATCGGCCAGCCAGGTGGGACAAACGTCCCACCTTGCCATACCGTGCCTACGCCCCAAAGAGTTTAACAATAAATAAGAACAAAAAAATACTTAAGTACTTAATAGATCCAGGCTTAAATTTTCCCACCACGCGGACGATACTTCCAATTTTCACAGTTTCAGGGAAGGTTGCAGCAAACTGAAATGGAAGTAAAACAGGATTAGGAATTGGTTTTATGACAACAACAATCTGATTTTGAATTTGGGAATTTTTGCAATACTGGAAGTAATATTATTATAAATATTTTTTTCTTTCTGGTATTAAAATAATTTTCTAACTATTATTGTAATTCTTTGATGATTATTTGTAAAACATAAACATTTAATTAATTTTATTTGAAAACTGCTAACCCGCGAAAAATCAATTAAAATTTGAAAACAACAACAATTAAAATAATTTTCTATTAAAATATTACATAGATACCTACAAAACAGCTTTTTATTTATTTTTTCATAATTTTGTGAAAGAGAAACTGTTTATACAGATACTCGAATCTGAATCAACGGTAAGACGAATCGTCAAGGAAGGGGAAAAGGCAGATGGAAAATTTGAAACACCGGGAAAACGGAAAATGGGTATAATAATAATAATATGTAATAGCATAAGTGCTGGTGATTGGAAAAATTGTTGCAAACACGTAATGAAAATAGAGGCAGTATATTATGCACTAGGCAGTACTATATATGGTGATGTCGATGAACTGCGTTTAGATGAAGAAGAAGAATCACATGAGGACGAAGACAATAATTACATGCCGGGTGTTGAATTAATAGACTCAAATTTTTAAGCACCTACGTTTTTATATTGAAATAAACGCCCTTTAAAAACTTGTTTTGTTTTATTTTACTTCTATTAAATGACAGTTTTTTGTGCAAAATTTTTGAAAATACAAATACGCTATTAAATATGCATTTTGGCCGAAGTGTTTTTTAAAACATACATTCATTGTCTTTTGAGCCATCTTGGTGTTGCCATTTAAAACCTAGAAAACGATCGCAGCGCCATCATTTATTTTCTACACTTAATTGCCAAACTGTATGTTAAATTTTGTACAAGAAGTGCCAACCTCGTAACAAATGCCAACAGCGTAAATGTTCACGCAAGAGATTCGTGTTTGTACGCAAAGAATCACGTGATTCGCCGTGTACAGACGGCAGTTCAGCGAAAATTTAAATAGCAACAAGAAATATGTATGTATATTCGTGTTGCATTTTGGTGTTGATTTTGGGACGCGTGGAGTAGACAAATACGTAGGTACTTCTTGTTGTTCGAAACACAAAAAACCAGTAAATAACAAACCGTGGGATTAAGTTGTTAAGAATATTATTATGAATTTTAATACATAAAAACTGTTGAAACATCTGAGGTAACAAACATTTTGAAAAAAATACAGTCGAATTGAGCACCTCCTCCTTTTTGAAGTGGTTTAAAAATTAAAAATATCTGCAGATTAAGCATAGAGAAAAAAGCATTAATAATAAAGTATTAAAATAAGACAAGTGTAACTTTAAATGTATCGTGGGTGGTTTGATATATTTATGAATGTATCTATGTTTATGTTAGATCACATGAATATGACATCACAAATATGATCAAAAATTTTAACAAAACAAAAAAACGACTTAAAAAAATGCACTACAACTTAATAATCAACTTACTTTTTCTACTCATCAATATGTAGGTACGATTGCTACTTTTGGAGTCGGCGTCAGCCAAGGTAGGTTTGTAACTATATACACAGTTATAGGTGTGTCTCGGCCGATGCCGAGACACGAGAATGTGACTGTAAATCCTTTTTTGTTTTGTGTAAAGACCATGGATTGTGTTTTGAAATATTGATCTTAGGAAATAGGTTATGAGAGGAAGTCTCTTACCTTTGACGGCTTCTTGTGGCGCTTCAGGATCGATCCTGGCTTCCCAGTATATCGGCACAACACCAGGTTTTAAGCAACGAACTTTGATTTCATAAAAATGAAATTTTGCGATATTTCGACCAGCGAGTTGTGACCAATGTCACTACCAAATTCCAACTGCCCAAGTAGGTAATTTAAACTTGGGTCACAATATTGTTTAATTTTACCACATGTAGGTAGGAACATCTTCTTTTCCTGGTAGAGACTTTGAGGAAAGGAGGAAGAGAAAGGAATACATGATTGATGAAGGACTTGGGGAATATGGATTAAGTTTTTTAAAAACTGTTTCAGAACCAAACAAGGTGAGATATGCTTGTGTCGCACGCGCGACTTGAGGAGGGGAGAGGCGAGAGCGGGGCCGCGGCGGGAGGGGAGCTATTAAGTGAACACGCCGGGCCGAGTACTTTGGCTGACACCGACTCCAAAAATAACAATCGTACCTACATATTGATGAGTAGAAAAAGCAAGTTGATTATTAAGTTGTAGAAGAATACGAAATTATTTTATTACTTTTGAGTGCATTTTTTTAAGTTGTTTTTATGTTTTGTTAAAATTTTTGTTTATTTTATTTTTATTTTTAGTGAATCTGTAGTACACTAATTAATTTTTCTGAATATGGGTAGACCTACTAAACGTGCTGCTCATATGAGACAGACATTACTTGACCATAATGACGTTACGGTAGGTGACTCAAAGATCCGGATAGCCTATAAAAGATTCGGCCGAGTATCGTTAATTTGCTCCTAAGAATTGAAGAGTTCCGTTACTTTGCAATGGATCCCATAATCAGAACCTAACCAAACTCTCATCAAACTACCCTTGAAGTACATCATTTCCAGTAAAAAAAGAATCATCAAAATCAGTTGGCGTGATATTCGTCCATTTGTCGCGCACACACTTAATGCAAATTTAAGACTTATATAGTTTTCTCATGGATTCCATTATCAGAACTGGACCAAATTGAAATGGGACCACACGGGAAGCACCAGCTTTCAAATAAAAAAAGAATCATCAATATCGGTTCACCCAGTCGAAAGTTCTGAGGTAACAATCATAAAAAAAAATTATAATAAAAATAGAGTCGAATTAAGAACGTCCACCTTTTTGAAGTCGTTTAAAAATTAAAATAAATTGATAATAAAAGAAGGAAATATATAATCAATACTTACAGATGACTCGCCCTCGACGAATGCCATGATTATGTTGTTAGGAGAGGACTGTACCAAAATATTGAATAAATTAAAAAATAACTAACTTCGTTCAATTGAATCTAGTTGGAAAAAGTGAATACAATTTTTAAGATTCGAGGTCTTTTATATTGTCCATTATCTTTTTAGATCCTGAATGGGCTACTAACATGAAATTTATTTGGGTTCAGCTCCCTTGAGATGATTTTTCACAAAAAGTGTTTTTTTATATACAGCACAGGGTCCCAAATGCCCCCAACCTCCTTACTTGGGGTATGTTGCGAGACTGAAGCTAATCAGCATCCCTACTTGGGGTATGTTGCGAGACTGAAGCTAAGTGGTGAGGGGGAAGGAGATGGGGAAGAGGATGGTGGGGAATGGGGATTCAGATCTAGTCACTAAACATGGAGCCACTTCAAGCAATGTTTCAATGTTTTTGAAACCGCGACCCCCGGATCACTAGTCGAGACGCTTGCCCCTCGACCACGGAGCCCGTCAAAAAAAGTGCTACACAATTTTGATTATTATATGCACTGCAAAACTTTGGGGGGGTGATTCATGAAAGACTTTGCAAAAATGTTGAATTTTTTTATTTTTTTTTTATTTGTTAACATTTAAACCTGCTAAACTACTTATGTAGTTTGTCAGCAGGTACATAATGACAACTTTTTTGTAATAACATGGTACAATAGTAAACAGTATCTAGGTATGTATAATGTTGATGAAAACAATAAAGATAGGTTGGTTAAATTACAGAAAAGTATGAATATAAATATGTAAAAAGTAGCATAAGCCTTATATAACACACAAGTACAAATGAATTTATTATGAACGAATGAATATACTCAACAAGTACTTCTATAGTTTAAAATAGGTACATAAGGTAATACAAATTGTGAAAGTGAATTCCAATTAGGAAATCAAGGTCTTCAGCAGGGCATCAATATAAATCATCAGCATATCTAATAGCCATTTACTTAGATCGCATTTGACTTTAGCTGTAAAAACATTTATATTTTTAATTGTCATTGGTAGTTTATTAAATATTTTGGGTACAATATAGTTTAGGGTTCTTTCACCGTATTTATTGGTACATTTAGGAACCACCAATCCTTCATTTTGAGTATTTCTTGTATTATGTTTATGTAAAACTCTTTCTCTATACAAGGAATCAGACAATATAAGATACTGACTTACAATATTGTAAAACAATAATCCTCTGATAGGTAAAACATTCAGAGACTTATATATTAATTTAGTATTGCTTTGAATCCCTTTTAACGGGTGGTTCCCCGAATCATTGATGTATTATTAATTATTATTATCTCTATGCCCCACACGACACACACGTAATAATAAGCCTATAATAACGTTGAAAGTTGAAACTGTTGGAAGACGTTGGTTTCGGTGCTGAAAGTATTATCCTGTTGAAGATATATTTTGCTTGTCACTGATAAATTCGCTTGTTGCTTGGCGCTACGTATCGGCCGTATTGGACGGGAAAATAAAAAAAAACGTGCAGTAGGTATGTACATTACCAAAAGACCTTGTGTAATTGGGTATAATATCGTTCACGAAGTGTGATCTCTTGACCCTTTTGACTTAATCATTCCAACACCGTTGAAAACAATAGGTGCAAAACATTGACAATTATCAATAGGTTATTTTTTTGCTTGTCGTTGATAAATTTGATTGTTCCATGGCGCTGAGTATCGGCCGTATTGGATGGGAAAATAAAAAAAAACGTGCAGTAGGTACGTACATAACCAAAAGACCATTTAAAATATCGAGTAATGTTGTTCACGTAGTACAAACTCTTAACCCTTTTTATTTATTAGGCAGTTGAATCGTTGACTGCGTTGAATAATATTCGCATGTAGGTATTATATTTCAACTGTTGGCGCTAATTATTTTCAACAGCGTTGGATGTAGAAATAATATAACTATTGTTTCCAACGGCTAGTTATATTTTAATACAGTACTAGTGTGCATTGGTATATTTATGGATTAACAATTTTGTAAAGGAGTTTTGTAATGTTTGGATATAACCTATATTAGTTTTACAAGAATGTCCCCAAGAAGTGATTCCATAACGGATTGTGGATTCAGCCAGAGAAAGGTAGATTAATTTTAAAGTACTTATTGGCACGAAATATTTTATTTTATAAATTCTACCCACAATAGACCATAGTCGTTTACAAACATTAGTAATGTGTACATCCGATTTCATGTAGCAGTCAATGGTAGCACCCAAATATACATAATTTTTGACAAAATCAATGGTTTCACATGAACAAGGCTGTGCGACATTTTTGTGTATGCAGTCAAATGTATGTGTATATAATGAAGGGATTACATTATATCTCGTGTGTGGAGATCTTATGTGCATAATTTTAGTTTTTTTGGCATTTATTATGAGACCTGCATCATGAGACCATTTTAGGAGGGCAATAAAATCATGCTGCATAAGGTTCATTGCAGTAATCAGGTCTTCGTGTGATATTACGAGTGCCGTATCGTCTGCTTACACAAAATGTTTAACGAATGAAAACAATTTACTCATAATTGAGACGTATATAATATACAGGGTTGGCCCTAAAATTGACCCCTGTGCAACACCTGTTGAAATGTATTTTCTTTCGCTAAATTTGTTTAGAATGATAATAAAATAGACCTGATAATAAATTTTTTAACAAAACTAGTAGCTTTCCTCGAATTCCTATTGCCTCCAATGTTTCTAAAAGTTTATTTGTATCAATGGTATCAAACGCCTTCGAGTTATCAATGAATAAAACCAACACATGTTTTTTAAAATTTAATTCATGATTTACGTGATTTGAAAATTCCTGAAACAACATTCCGTACTTTTTTTCTTTTGAAAACCATAATGAAAAATGTTTTTTTAAGATGCCCAAATAAAAAAAAGTTAGGTAAAATTTGTTATTTTTGTGCGGTAAGCGTTTATAATATATAAATACACCTTTATAATAATAATTATTTCTGTGCACTCGGTCAGCTGTTTTATAAATGGGGCCCCAAGAAACAAAGACGGAAGTCTCCACTTTGATAAATTGTTGGCAATGAAAAAAAAAAGTTTAATCAGTCCGTTATTCAACAATATGGAAGGAACATTTAATATTATGTAAGTTAACAAGAATTATATTTCAAATCATCTATTTATCTGAACACCCTAGTTTCTTTAACCACTGGAGCGACAGCGCATTTTCACAACCTTCCCGCGATCCCTACCTCCTTCGTTACCCTCTTCCTCCTGCAGTGGCGTAGTTAGCGTGGGCGGCACCTGGGACGGATACCATAACGGGGGGGGGGGCGTAATGGGATAGGGCGGGACGGTTTCCATCATATTTCCCGGGCCTACACACACAATGGGGGGGAGGGCGGAACAGGATATGGGGTGTGGTGGGATAGGATGGGGTGAAATGGTATACCATCTTCGACTAACCGGTGCAGGTATCTGGCTCTACTGCAGCTTGTTTTTTTTCCACGGTCATGTGTCACCCCTCGCTACACCACTGCCCTCCTGCTTTCAAATAAAAATAGACACGTTTTCAAACAAGTCACGCACCATCTGTAGTATTTTTTTAATTCAAATTTTTTCGAGCTTATAATTAAATATGTATAGAAACACTCCTCTTCTAAAATCAAATGATCTGTAAAAATTTTGAGTTAATTCATAGCTTACTTTCGGAGATTTGCGTACACAAACACTCGGAAACTAAATTTGTAGGTATAGTAAAATGTTGAGAGCCAATGAATTTGTCCAACTTATCATAAGACTTTACTTTTGATTTAATTTTTAGTATTATCTTTTTATTATTGTAAATTTCTTTTTAATAAATAAAAAAATTAATTTTTGTAAACACTGTTTGTAAAATGTTGGGAGCCACTGGATTAATCCAATTTTTTATTTTTAGTATTACCCCTTTATTATTGTTCATTTCTTTTTATACAAATAAAAAAATAAAAAATTTTGAAAACTTTTTTTTGTAAAATGTTGAGAACCACTGAATTAATAATATATATATATATATATATTTTTTTTTACATGAGCTCCACACAGGAGGCGCTGAGGAAAATAATTTTCCTCAGGGCCTATGTCATCTTTAGGGATGCTGTGTGGAGGGTTTTTTTAGGAAAAGGAAGGAGAGGAGAGTTCTGGGAAGGAAAAGGGTTTAAGGGGTGGGTAGAAATCTGGGGTTCAGTGTGTCTTGGTTATCCGCCTCCAAGACCTAGACAAACCTCACCCCATGAACCCGGGCACCCCTGCTAAATCACCAAACGTAGCGAACCACTTGGGGTGACCTATGGCAGAGGTGTTGGTTATCCAATAAAGGTTCCCGGGGCGGCGGTACCCATTCCCGCCTCCCAAAGTTAAGTATAGTTATATATAGTTTATGTATAGAAACGTAACAATTTTTGTAAGAATACGTAAAAATGTTTGTCAAATATATACTATAAATTATAATTTAATAAATTACAAACATGGCATAGAAAAAAATGAATAAAGTCGTACAGCCGCACGTATGCGGCGATACTATATTTGGATCGTTCGAATGCCGCCGCATACGTGCGGCGTAAATGGTTAAAGCCGTTTTAACCATACACACGCAGTGATAATAAGTCAAGTTTTTCACTGTTACGCTATAATACGACGCATATTATTATTAGTGAACGATTATAAGTGAGGGGGATCATGTTTAGGGATTACATTACTAATGGTAAATGAAAAAAAAATCAACATTAAAAATGTATATTTCTCAAACCAAAAAGATAAAACAGGTAAATA
Source organism: Limnephilus rhombicus (assembly GCA_929108145.2). Taxonomy (NCBI): domain Eukaryota; kingdom Metazoa; phylum Arthropoda; class Insecta; order Trichoptera; family Limnephilidae; genus Limnephilus; species Limnephilus rhombicus. Next base: position 12,213,386 of record OV815297.1, on the reverse strand, counting down.
CAGGTAATTACAGTAATAAAAAAAAAAAAAAAAATATTTTTAATGAGGAAATAATAATATCGACTGAAAAATAAAACCGACTCAATGGTTACAAATAATTACTATGACCTTTTTATAAATGTTTTTTTAATTTACTTTCCTCCGTTTATTACACTGAAGCGGTAGTTTCGTGAACATTTACTCAGGGCTGCCACAATAAGAACATTTTAATAATAATAAATAATATTTTTTGTATAATTTGTATAGTGCCGTTTTTGTAAAAATATGCATTGGCATTTAATACATTATAATAAAAATTTAATTTTTACCTCATTGCCGCCTCCAAACGTTCCCTATCTTTTTTTACTTGTACGTACTGTCGTGTAGAATCACCTCGATGCCGTAGGCCCTGAGCGAAATTATTGTGAATCTTAAAATATTAAAATGAATGTTTCTTTGTTTGTCCCTTATGCACTACTCCAATTGCGATGAAACTTTGGAGATTTGTTGTGCGCACGCCCACGAAGGTCTATATGTAATGGTGATCTCTGGTGTTATGAAATTTATATACAAAATTAACTTTTTTTTTTTTTACAGTGAATACCGCACAAGAATCTCAACTGCTCCCGTCTGGATCCAGTGAGACTATGGCATCCCCAATTGGGGTATGTTGTGAGGCTGAAGGTAGTGGGGAGGGGAAGGAGGTGGGGAAGAGGAAGGTTGGGAAGTACCTGGCTATTCAGATCTGGTCACCAAACATGGCTAAAGCCATTTTCAAGCAACGTTTCAATTCTGAATGGTGGTCTTACACCAGGGCGATACTGATAGTATCTTCCACTCTGGAACATGCCGCAAATATACTATATATTATTTTAAATGAATTAATTGTGAAATAACACAAATTAATCAAATAAAATTTATTTGCGCATGCCGGGTTCGAACCCGCGACCTCCGGATTGTGAGTCAAGAGTCTTACCCACTGGACTACGGAGATTTACGGAGAGAACTACAGGTGGTGCGCGAGTTGTTTGAAAAAGGTGTGTATTTCATATAGTTTTGTGGCAGGGAGGGAAGTAAGGAGGGGGAGGGGGATACGGGAGGGGGGAGGGGAACGAAGGAGGAGGTTCATGAGAGAGACATGCCTAGAGGAGGCGGGTTCACGGGACAGGGGGACGCGGGAGACGAGGGGAACGGAGGAGGAACGGGGACGCATGGGAATGGACACGTAAACAATTTATTTTTTATGCGGCATTGCAATGCATGCCGGGTATTCACTAGTATATTATATATTAATGTGTGAATTTAATCTAAAAAATACATATATGTTCCACTGAATATATTGATCTACACAAAGGAAGAACAGCTGATTGACCAACGTCGTTCGTCAATCATCTGCACAAGAAAGAATTTCGATTTTTTAGAGAGCGTTTGACCAATTTCACCGAAACTTAAGAAAAATTATAAGCTTACTTTGAGCACGCAGACACGCCCACAACACACTTCTTGCTAAGCAGTTATGGTTTGACTGCAATTTTAGAAAAAAAGTTCGGACTGGTGAGACAAAACTGTCAAAATTACGTGCACAAAAAAAATCAAGGAAGGACATTGTAGACCAAAGATTTCAATTTTTTTGAATTTGTGATTTCATCTCAAACCCTAGCCATTTTAGCAATCGGTGACTGAATTGAAAAATGGGTCGGGTCCAGATATCGCGGATTCAATTCCTCTGCCAGTTAAGTCCTCTTTCAATGCACAAGCAACATCTTCCACTTATTATGATGCTAGTAGGAGATTTTGAAATTGTCAGGTTATTCGTAAACCGGGAATATGAATTATATATTATATATATATATATGTAAAGCCTTAGGAAAATTTAAATATTGATCACAGCCAAGAGAAAAGTTAAAAGAAAAGGTTATTGGGCACTACTTTTTTTTTTTAAGTAGTACCCAATAAATAGACAAGCTTGTGATGTATCGCCTTTCTGACCTTTTCTTTTAACTTTTCTCTTGGCTGTGATCAATATTTAAATTTTCCTAAGGCTTTACATATATGTATGTTATGGGTGGAAAATTCCTCCCTTACATCACACAAGCCTCCATGAAAATCAGACACACATCTCTCTTCAATAATTACAGGTAGCTATTTAAAGTACCCTTGTACTACATATCTTTATAGATATGTGTAGGTACTTAACTACTTAATACGTTATTTACAGCATTGAACGTAAATTTCCCATATTTGATATTGTAAATAGACTTCTCCAAACGTTGTGTTTTTTTTTTTAATTCATGGTATAGAATTCTAATTACTTTTATTTTGTGGTAACTTTGGTTCTAAAAGAAGCATTGGGTTTAGATTCTTCAGGATATCGTCCTTCAGGATATCGTCCTTCGAAAGTCGAAGAAATTTGGCAGATGTACTATTCTAACAAAAAATAGCTACCTCTATGATAGATTGCCCGGAATCCGGGAGGAGGGACGGAAAGAAGGAGAGGGGGAGTTTGCGGGAAGGGGTCCGAAGGAGGGGGAAGGCGAAAGGGGAACGCGGGAGTGGGAAGGGGAAGGGGAATGTGGCAGCTAGAGGGGATTCACGGGAGAAGGATTCCTGGGAAAGGACTTTTTTCGCCTTTTTCATATTTTTCAGATAATTTTTTTTTAGTTTCAGGATTATCAAATTTTTCTGAAATACTTCCTTCATTTTATCGTCATACATTTTAGACTGTTCTTCAAATTTATTTTCAAAGAAGGTTTTCATTAATATCTCAAACTTCTTCTTCTGCTTGGGAGCAGTTGGGACTTTCGTGCGGTATTCACATAATGTAATGTAATTTTTCATTTCCCCCATTTTTCCAAAAAAGAAATTTCCTTACTTATTCGACTGAGAGTCGGACATTGTTCCGTTCCTTCTCCCCTTTTTAAAATTCATGTGCTTGACTCCCCAGATTGTACGTTATGTGGTCTAGATGTGGGAACTTTAGATCACATATTTTTAGGTTGTCCCTCTCTAAATAATTATTCTCTCTTCTATCAAGCGTTATCTAAAATTGCCTCCCCTCCATTCAACATCTCATCTCTTCTAAGTCTGAACTCTACTCCAATCTTCCATATAATTCTGAAATTTGCACATTTAAATAAAATGAATACATAAATTCACCTTTAGTTTCTCTGTAATTTTAAATGATGGCCTAGAACAGCCTTGAAGGGTGAAAGCCAGAAATAATTGAAAAAAAGAACATGTAAGTTGCCCATTATTCAAATAATAAATAATTATATAAATCTTAGATTTTTAGAGGAATTTTAGATATACCTTTGTTAATGTGTTTTCTTGTGATTATTGATGACTGTTGACATATGTTGTCATAATGACTGTTGTACTAATAGTTTTATCTAATTTCTAAGCATTTTAATTATTCAGCTGTGATAAGAAAAGTAGAAATAATGTACGAATATTTATACATTTACCAAATAAATCACAAAAATAATAATATGGGTGAGTTTAGTTGGATGGTGACTTTGGAAAGGTTCATGTGGAGAAAATATTATAATAATAAGAAATAGGAAATAAGTAGTAAATATTAAAGTAATAAATAAATAAATATTAAAGTAAATAATTAAATATATAAATATTTAAAAGATTTTTTAAATATTTATATTGAGGGATCAGTAGGAATTATAGGTTCAATTAGGAATTCCACAGAGCCGAACCCTCTGATATGAAAATATCTGGAGTCAGTGAATTATTTTCCGATTTGGTCTCTGGTAGGTTGACATGTTGTTCTTGTATTGTTTTGTATTTATAATACTTATATAGTGCAATTGCATAGCGTGGATTGACCAGATGATCATTTGGGAAGTGTGTGAAAGGGTTTAGTTTTTCCTGTGGGGAAAATTTTACCCGGACATTTAAATCTGGTGCGTAAAAAAAAGTAATAATAACTAACTAACCATCGTGCCATTTCTCCGCAGGGGTAGGCAGAGAGGATGGATCGCCCCAAACTACTCTGTCTTGGCACACACTTTTTGCCTCATTCACATTCATACTTACTCTTGTATTATCTCACACTTATCTAACTCGAGGATCTGATTTACTTGATCATGCCACATCTTCCTCGGGCATTCCTGACTTCTTCTACCGTCACATTTACATCATGTATTCTCCTTACACTCCTTTCTTCTACATGCCCAAACCATCTCAATCTTACTCGTTATACTCACATCATCATCAATCAGCCTTGCAATCTTTGCAGATCTCAAAATTTATCACACAATTATAATACACGGTTTCACCACATTTAGGCCTCAGGGATCTCATTTCTACAGCATTCAGTCTACTTCCATCCTTCTTTTGCCAGTTCTGTGCCTACTGCCTTACATCAGGGTTGTTTAAAAAGAAAGTGTTTAAAATATTCCGAGTTCCAAACAAGATTCAAAATGTTAAAATATTACTCGTTATACACATGTCAAAATATAAACTATCAGTTAAAAACCCGCTCCACAGGTTTTTGCTGCTAGGCCCTGCGGGCGGCTTTTGGTTCGGCTTCGTCCAGTTTAAGTGTTAGTGACCATTTTATAAATCCGGTAGGAACTGATTCAAAAATAGCCGGTTCCTCGGGTTCAGTAACAGCTAGTCACCGGGACGAAGTAACTGCGACAGGCAACGACGTCATATATAGACGTGTGGTAAAAATCCCAATGTCGTATTGTTATTCACCATCACTGCCAGCTACAATTTACAATAATAATCATACCGTACATCTCTCCCATAAATAAACCAATCCCTAGATCGATATCTTCGGGCCTTCTCCATACTAGAAATTTCGTCATCACTGTCACCAACTTAACCAAAAATAAAATGGTCCACCAAAGACAATAACATAGAGGAAGTTCAAGGCCATTTGCCACCATAGACAATATAATCGCATTGGACCTACTTTATTAATTCATTAGCCAAATAAATTATTTAAAAATAAAAATGCTTGAAAGCAGAAAAATGTTTTAGTTTCCCCAAGAAAACAACGTTCCATCTGACAAAGCCTGAGGGAATGAGCTTCATAATTTTTAAAGCTCATTTTCTCAGCAAGGAGCTTTGTCAGATGGAAACCTGTTATCCTGAGGAAATCAAAAATTCAAGCGTTAGTAAAAAACCTAAAATACTTGAAATATGAACTCCTTATAAAAGGAAAACATTTTCAAATAATGATTATGGTTTTCTACGACGAATTTACATTTTTCTGCTTGAAAAATGATAACTCGGGGGTACATGTTTAAATTCTTTTTATTTTCAGAAAGACAATCGATAATAGCACATAAAAACACTGGTTCGGTGAATTCGATGAATTGAAAAATGGTTTGAAAAAGAATATCGACAAAGGAATGGAAAGGAAACATGGCTAAAGCGTCATACAGCTGTGACATTAAAGATTAACGTAAACAATAGCTGTATTGTTTGTTTATATACATTCATCTTCAATGTCACATCTATATAGCGTTTTAGCCATTTTTCCTTTCCAGCAGTCACCGTACAGTTCTTGTAGAATGAAATAAAAAATCTACATATTCTAAATTTCCTTTCAACCGAAATTAAACAGAGTACCTATACCTTCATCGGGGACCCATTTCAGCCATCTCACAGTAAAAATATATCACATTAAACAAAGTTTGTGAACAGAATATACAGTATTTTTCCTTGTGATGACATACTTTGTTTATCACAAGGGAAAAGTATTCTCACTTCTGTTCATATGAACATATAAATTAATAGCATTATTAATTTTACCTGCCATTAACGGTGTTATGGTCTACCAAACAATGTTATAAGGTGTTCCTAACGTAAAGCTCCAAAATCATTGAAAGTCTGGAACATTTTCTGAAACAATATTTGTGAAACATTAACCACTCGGACCCATAAGCTTGTTTTAACGATAATATAACATTAACAGACATATGTATGACGTACGAGGCGTACATATTACAATTATACTTATTAAAGTAAAATTGAAAGAATATTTATTAATTTTTGGGGATTGCTGGCAACGGTTAATATGCACTTTTTTTTAAAAAAAACCTTTTGATTCACCGTAATTACATTAAAAGGCAACTATTTGCATTGGGGGAAGTGGAAAATATTTCATTCTAAATTTCATTACGTAAAATTAAAATTAGCTTTCGTCTTGTGAGATTGTACGCCAGAATCACAAACCATGTTACACAAACCTAGCGTAGCCGCTAAACTACTTGAAAACTGGGATGTTTTTCTTGCCTTGACGCGAGTAGGCGTTATAAAGGGGCACTTTCTTTTGTATCACAAACCATGTTACACAAAAATATTTTCCACTTCCCCCAATGCAAATAGTTGTCTTTTAATGTAATTAAGGTGAATCAAAAGATTTTTTCAAAAAAAAGTGCGTATTAACCGTTGCCAGCGATCCCCAAAATTTACCCGATTTTTAAACGAAATATGCCCATGGCGATGTCAACAACACAAATTCAAATTCATGTTCGTTTGATAATCGCATGACGCAATTTGACGTTTAAAGTTAGACCTATCTATAATAAAATTCAGCTTTATCTATAAGAATTTGGTTCACTCCTGTCAGTTTCAAGGTTAAAGCCAAGTTTTACGCCCCTGATCTCTCCATTCCCGGAGAGATCTACAAAAATACAATTCCCATAAATAAACCAATCATTAGATTGATAACTTGATGCTTTTTGTACTGACGAAGTGTCGACGCTATTTACTATATATACATGCTATTTATATATATATATTTGGTCCCCATGTGATATGACGTCACACATACCATCGACAAGAATTTAAAAAAAGGCTCAACCATAGACAATATAATTCTTCTCTTTATTATTCTCTCGGTACCTATCTAATTCATTAGCCTAAAATATTTTAAAAATAAAGTGAAATGTCAAAGAGCAACAAGAGCTGCATCTGACGGATTGCTGCTTGAGAAAATGAACTTACTTTTCTTTACAGCTCATTTTCTCTAGACAGAGCTTTTGTCAGATGGAAACCTATTGCTTTAAGAAACCAACTGTCGTAAAATAACCTAAAATTACTTGAAATTTGAATCCCTTCAAAACGGGAAGCACAATTTCAAATAAGATTAGCGTTCCTACGACAATATCGAATTTGGCACTTCTCTGGTATAGAGAAATGAAAACTCAATTACATGTTTTAGTATTTTATTATAAACAGGAAATACAAGAATAACCAAATAACCATCACGCCGTTTCCCCGCAGGGGTAGGCAGATAGGACGGACGGCCAAACAACTCGGTCTTGGCACACACTCTTTGCCTCATTCACATTCGCACATCGACTTATTGTACTATTCTGACATTGCCGTGGCCCGGCGGAAGTATCTGATTCACTTGATCGTGTCAGGCCTTCCTCCGGCGTCCCCGACTTCATATATTCTACTTACATTCAAAGCTTTGTTCATTCGCTTTACATACCCAAACCATCTGAGGGTCTCTTCATAAGAGTAATAATACAATATGGATGATTTGTTTAACACCATTTTTGTAAAAAAAATCACCTCAAAGGCGCTCTGCACAAACTCATAATATATTTCTACAATCTTACTTCCAGCTACAAAGTAGACAAACCATTTCCATCATCCACCGGTTCATCGATCACTAATATAGAGCAGAAAATATACAGGACGATGCATGGTTTTACAACACATACGCCTCAGGGATCTCATTGCTATAGCATTCAGTCTACTTTCCTCTATCAGTTCCATGCCTCACTGCCATACATCAAAGTGGGTACAGGACAAACATCAAGGTGGGTAAAAAGTGGGTACTGTTTTTGGTTAGCGCCAATGGCATTCAGTCCATTTATTAAATATCTCTATCAGCCTTCCCGTCTCTCGTAAACATACTTCTCACGATATACAAACTCATCCACCCACTCTAAGGATTCATCATTCACAACCATATTGCATACTGTTTTCGTACTCTCTTTACTGATAAAAATAGAAAATACAGAATAAGAAAGTCAAGCGTACTGAGAATGTATTTTTCCTGTCGCATTCTGGTCCAGTCCATGGAATAGATTTCCTTCTTGTGTTCTCTCAAGGACAGCGCTGCCAGAGTGGTGGAACACGTCAGCCCCCATCTCCTCATATGACACAACAATGCTACCGTCCTACATACCTACAACAAAGAATCATCATAAATTAAAAATGCTTTTAAATGTGCACCAAAATAAGTCAACTGACTTTCATAAAAAATATTTAATAAACGTTAAAACGTTAGCAGAATCGTCGTACTGCATCCGGTACTACATAAAGTTCACCAAAAAGCAAGTTTATCTTCGCAAAATAAATATCTTTACCTAGATAATAAATTGAAATGCTAACAAACCAGTACTCTGTTGGCGCGGGCACTAGTAATCCTTAGTCTCCACCAGCCTGGGTGGTTTAGTATATTTATGATCAGCCGTCACGAATTGATGTTTCAAGCTGAAAATATTTTAAAAGATACATGAAAACTAAGATAGGTATAACAAAACAAAACAAATGCAAATGCAGAAAAAAGTTTAAACTGCAAATGAATGTACCTTTGACAAGAAAAACCGTAGCAAAGAGAGTTTAATATGAATATTTGTATCTTTAGGTTATAATTAAAGGGTTTCACGTCGTCAATTGAATCACAAAATATACCTACCATTTCGCCACACTCTTAGCCACAAACATATGCACGAGTTCTTAGTTCTTAATCGGGTAGTCGATGTATTAATAGTCTGCTGATTTCACTCCGCGCCTATTTTAGAAGCAATTTTACATTTGGTCACAACTCACAACATGCAAACAAATCGTAAAGCGACCATTTTGAAATATAATTGCGCAGAGCGTCCGCAACTGTCAATATAATCCAAAAATGCAAAGTCTTCCCATTGGTGGTCTGGGGAACGGCGTCACACAGTCATAGATATTATCTATCTTTGTTCTCGGTTGAAGTTTTTGGCCGGAGTTATACCCCCCTCACAATTCCTATAGTACTTACGCCAACCAGCTGACGCTCGTCACTCTAGCTGTTAATGTAAGTGGCGCCATCTTTTGGCGTTGCTTTAATTCGGTTCTATTATGAATGTCGATTTGTAACAAATTTCACGTACAAAAACGGTTTTGCGTAAAGCGCAGCGTCTGAGATGTAATCGAAGCCGGGTTCTTAAATTTCAAATGTACAGTCGCTAGGCTATTAATACTGTCAAATATCAATACATCAAATATTCAAAGAAAACACATTAAAACAATCAAAACTCTATGGCATAAATATAAAAAAGAAACTCCTTTATTTTCTACCAGCAGACTCGGCAACACGTTGCTGTGGCTTACGAAACCTTTATAACCAACGCCATCTGTTAAATCAAATTCACACCACGCTGCCCACTGCCGCTTGGCCAGATATATTATGTATTTCAACCAATTTCCACAAAACCTTGACAAATTATACACCTAAAACATTCCTCGTGAATCACTCTATCTATTGGTGAAAACCGCATGAAAATCCGTTGCGTAGTTTAAAAGATCTAAGCGCACATACAGTGTAAGCGACTTCATTTTATACTTAGTAAAAAGAGTAAAGATAAAGATACTTATAACAAATGCACAATTATATTTAAATAATAAAATATTTTAACCCCGCAGGCCTCTGGTCTATTTTGTCGAAAGATCACAATATTTCCTCTTGGCAATAAAATCCAAATACTTAAATGGAATGTTTCTAAACGCATCTGAAAACTAAAATCTGTTTTTAAAAGGTGACCGGCTCACCTTACATTTTTTTAGGTTGTTTATGTATATTAAGCAGAGGAAAGCAGCAGCCAAGGGCGTCGCCAAGGGCGGGGGGGGGGCAGAGAGGGGCAGCTGCCCCCGTCTAGAGATTCTAAAAAAGTTGCCAAATGCAACGCAACTAACGTCCTAAGTCTTTGTTTGACTTGTCTAGCTTGATTATTCATTCCCGTACGTCGAAACTCGAATGAATTTACAATTCAAAATATATAGGAATTTGTGGAGATGTTATTAAGGCAGACATTGTGAAAAAAGTAAAAGAAGCTGAAGCTTATAGTGTGTTAGCAGACGAAACAGCTGATATTTCTGGTACCGAACAGTTATCGATTGGGCTGCGATATTTTGACGAGGAAGCCAATGAAGTCCAAGAAATGTTCGTTAGATTTGTTGAGCTGAAAGGTCTGGATGCGAAATCTATTGCATCGATGAGTTTCTGGCAAAAGAAGACCTTAATCCTGCTGATAAAAGCGTTGGTTTCGGATTTGACGGTTGTTCGACGATGTCCGGAACAGACGGTGGGGCACATGCGATCCTACTCAAAAAATATACCAAAGCATTGTTCTTTCATTGCTCGTCCCATTAACTAAATCTGGTAAGTAAATGATCTCAACATTCTTCCTGAAATTTGAAACACCATGGGAACCACCAAAGATATTATTAATTTTTTTCGAGAATCTGTTTTGAGAAGAAAATTGGTAAAACAGGCTCTGCGAAACAAGATGGAGTGAGAAACACAAAACTATTAGAGTTTTTAAGAAAAATTTTCCTATTATGGAAAATTCTCATTAAAATTGATCCTTTGGATCCCGTGAAGAAAACAGTGCAACTCGAAAAAACGCCTTTCAACTCCGTGCGGCTGCTTCCAGAATTTCGTTTATACTTGGTATTACTTTGTTAGCCCAATACTCTGTTTTGATGGAATCTGTTGTCAATGCACTCCAATTATGGATTGTGGTGCGTTGACAACAGTTATGGGCTTTGGATGTGGTCAAGGCCTCGCAACACGTTAAACGAATTTTGCAATTGCTTAAAAGCCATCGTGACAATCCCGAAAGAGTCACAGATGAAATTATTAAGGATGCTAGTGTTGTTGCGGAGAACGTCGGCCTGGAGGAGAACATCACATCAATGCCGCGCATTGTTATCAAACAACGTAATCGAAGCAATCTCCCAGCAGACAGCCTTTCAGAATACTGGAAAAGGTCATTAATAATACCATACTTGGACTCTATTATTATATCTCTTGAAATACGCTTTGTTGAAGAAAATACTCCATAATTTGATTTATCTAAATTACATCCCGCGCAAATGCAAACGATATCAGTCGAAAATCTCACAGAAAATTATGAAACCATTGCTCAATTTTATAATTTACCAAACATAAAAATTGAAGTCGAGCTTTGGCAGCAATTCTGGCATAATAAACCAAACCTAACAGATCCAAACGTTGTTGATATCCTAAAAGAGGAAAAAATCTTCTTTCCCGACACGGAAAAAGCGTTGAAAATTTTGATCGCTCTTCCGTGCACAACGTGTACTAAAAACTACTAAAACGTGTTAATAAAATAAAATAAAGATAAAATTAATTTTTTCTTTGTTTATCCGTCTAAAACTAACTATTTCATTAACACCCCAATCCAAAGACTACAAAGGCTTGGAAATAAATTCAGTTCTGTTGACAATTTTATTTATTCCTTACCTAAATTTATATCAGAAATTTAAAAAATTCTGATCTAAATTTTATTATTATTCTTCTAATATTGTTTTTGTTTTTATTTCTTTTTAATTCTGCTTCCTTTCTTTTAGTGTAAAGGAGGAGAAATAATAATTGGTATTTTATTGTTTCTATTTCTGTTGATGTAAATGCTCCAAGGGCGTAAATAAATAAATAAATATAATATAATGATTTTACGTGTATTATTATTTTTTTTTAATATTAAAATCCTTTATTATTTATTTACAGTTTTTTACATTTTTAAATAAAGTCCCGTTAAACTGATTGATATCAGTATGTCAACGGGTTCTTTTGACATTAAATTTTTTTTTAAATTGAGACAGCACATAAAATATAACAATTATTACATTTATACAAAAAAAAATGCATATTATGGAAAAAAAATGTTATTAAAATTTATAAGAAATACAGAACAGAGAAAGTGAAAGAAATAAAAAGAAAAGACAAGAGAAAATAATAATGGGAAAAAAAAACATCAAAGCGAAAAGCGGAAATTATTATTAAGAATAGAGAACTCCAGTCCAATTTTTTTAGTTTTTTTTATAAATAATGACCTTCTAACTTAAATAACCGCATTTTTATTTTTATTTTTAGAGTTAGTTTTAATAGTTAAAATAATTGTCAAAGTTTTAATTTTTCAAGACCCCCCGAAAACTACCGGAAATATGATAAATCGTGTGATAAATTTTTTTAGTTTTTTTTATAAATAATGACCTTCTAACTTAAATAACCGCATTTTTATTTTTATTTTTAGAGTTAGTTTTAATAGTTAAAATAATTGTCAAAGTTTTAATTTTTCAAGACCCCCCGAAAACTACCGGAAATATGATAAATCGTGTGACGTCATCACTCCTGAAAAATTAGTATAGGATCGGGAAATCAGCTGATCAACTACCGCCATTTTGAAATTCCGTTGTTCGAAGTATTCTCCCTAGAAGAAGCATTACTATTTTTTTGTGCAGTAGTTTTTGAATATTTTAAATAATTGAGATAAACTAATAGAGATACCTCTATTTTTGATACTGAATTATTAAGGCTTAAATATTGTTGCAATTAACACAACAACTAAATCTCTATAAACAGTATGAAATAAAGAAAAATGTGAAATGTTGTTAATACTGATGGCTTGTGCCATACCTACATTTCAATTGATTTCAATACAATGTGATACAATGACTGGGGACGCGTGACGTCAGCGCTAACCATTCAATCGTACCAACTTTACAGTGTATTTTAACGAGACGTTAAAAAATGCACTTTTTAATATTTTTTTAAGAACTCTACGTTTAATATTATGAAATAAAACTTATATATTCAGAATCAGCGTTTATTGGTCTATATGAAAATATTTTTTTAAAGCAAAAATATTTTTCACTGGAGTTCCTTATTGACACATTATCATGAACACAAGAAGGAAGGAGGTAACAACCCGATTCTTAAATACAAAATAATTGCTTTTTTAACTTGCTAACCAAAAAGGTACAATATGGTACATATGTCAAACAATGTTTGATGCATAAAACTCTGTTGAAAAATTCGTGAAAATAAATGTTTATCTTATAATACTTAAATTTTTTATTATTTTTTTCCTAATTTATTCAAATATTGTGATTATTTGAAAAAAAACACACAAAACTGCTTTTTGATTTGCCACGGTACCGCCGAAATCTAGGGAAATTCACCTCAAAAAAATTTTTTGCTCACTGTTCGGTATATATTTGGTAAAAGCTGGCAACCCTGGTTACGAAATGTCACTTGCGGTATTAGTTCATTTATGTCACTTGCTGTCAGGGTGTCACAGGGGGTCACTTGCTGGGGTTAGTATATTTATGCTTGCTGTTTTGTTCAATATAATTTAAAAGGACCAGAATTAACTCTATATTGGGTGTATGTTGTGTTAAGCACTCCTACCTGAGGTGCCTACCTTCTGCCGACAGACCAGCTCAGAATTAATTCGGTCAGCAGAGCGGGGGAGACCATCATCACCAGGGTTGTAGGATCTCTGAGGCGTTAGTGTGGCATCCCTGAAATAAACTCGGGAGTTTGAATGATCCCTCGGGGAGGCAATGAAACAATTCAGCTGCGGTAAATATCAGGTGTATTGGAAAGAATCCGTACATGAGACAACAATGGTACATAACACAGTCAAAGGTTAGAACAAGGAAGCATCAATAATCCTATCTAATTCAGGGGTAATTGGACCTAACATCTCTCTGCTTCGTGTCTCTCTCTGGGGCGGTTATTAATCTACACGTATAATTTAAGATGGAACACACGCAAAAAGAGAGATTAATGGCTCGGGTACTCACTGCCGCAGGCTGGTGCTGGGAGATCGGTGAGGTGAGAGGTGTTCCCTGAGGGCTGGCGTCCCCCAAAGGAACTTTGATGGGCGAACTTCGCCGTGTGTTTCCATGAAGTTTTCCAGAACAAAATCGGAACGATTCACGCAGCGCGTGCACTCGAGGCGCTGCCGTGGAAGGAAAGGCCGTCGGGACCATTGTCGTTCGTCGCTGGCGCGCCGGACGCGTGCGGGGAGGAGGGGGAAACTGTTTGCAAACACAGTGGTGTAGCCTAGTGCTCTGCAAGGGTGTATTCCGGCGTATCGTAACAGTTGTTAAAATATAATACAACGGATATAATATGAGAGTTTGTGCATACAAAATGTTTTTATTACAGTATCGTCTATCTTAAAACCCCGAAATTCAGGCTTAGAAAGTTACTGTTCTCATTCTCATTGTAGCGTCTATTTTAGGCAAGTTGTCGGATTACTCCCTTAAAAAAACCGTGTTCAGTCATTACAGCTGAACAATATTATATAAAACTGTAGGAACATAACACGGGCATCTTAAAAATGAAAAAAAACGTCAATAACCGCCAACAAGTTGAGAATGTTTAAACTTTTGATGATAGTAACGCGGTGATAAACTTCTGAACGTTGACGGGCGTGACGTCATGATTCGCTCAACCAATCATGGGCCGTTTACCGTTATAAGCCGTCAGGACTATTTTGAAATCAATAATTATGAATGAAAATTAAACTTTTTTAATGAGATAATCGTAATCAGAAAAATAATCTTTAAAATCATGCCCATATTTTTAGCGGTATCCCTAGTTTGTGAAAATACCCTATTATACTTCATTTCAACAATTATTATAAGAAACAACTATTTACGAACATAAAATAGGTTATTAGGTTCTTCGGCGTCGACTGCCACCGGTGGAACCGAGCACTGAGCGCCGTTAATCTGAAAACCGACACCCGCTTTGTTTTTGTTCGTACACATACAAAATACCGATTTTTGAAAAATTTTTTTCGTATACAACATCCATGATGCCATTTTTTAAATATTAGCACCCTAGCACACCCAAAAGTCACGAGCCGCCACTGCTTATGGGTCGGAGTGGTTAATATAACTTTTGATTAAAAAAGGAATTATTCAGTTTGTTTGTGTATTTTAACCTCAAATCCAAAATTAAGTTTTTTTTTTTAAATTGCCTTCTATCACCCCTTTTTGGAAAGCAATTTCTAAAGTCAAAAATATGCAATTGAATCATTGTGCTTTTTAAAACTTACATTCATTTTCCTGTGAGCCATATTGGGGTTGCCATTTAAAACCATTTGTCATACATTTGTAAGTTGGTAAGCATGAGCAAGAAGGACAAAATAATTTTTTATAAGTATGTTTAAATTTTGATATGATATTATTATGTAAATAAGTGCGTACTCATTTTCTAGTATTTTTAAAACTTCTATTGATCATCCGGTTGATTAGTCAGACATCTCCAAAATACTAAGTAACGATGAAAGCAATATTCAAATGCTCACAATAAATCAAATTTTTATACGTGTCTGTGATTTACTTATTAAATATGCTATAAAATAACACTGTAGGCATTATGGTACGGTACATTAGTATGACATTTTGAAATATACTACTAGTGACCCAGACAACATCAACATGTTGTTTATTTCAACAAGTTTTTCTGTATTATATGTACGATGGTCAGTCAAAAAGTAATTGTCAAGAAATAAAAAATGCAATTACATGGGTTGAAAACCACACTATTGACGATTAATTTGTCACTTTTCAATATAATCTCCGTTCATTTCTAAAGTTTTGGTCCATCTTTTAACAAGGGCATGTAGGTATCCCAGAGTGATAAAAAGCACGGTCCTGCTTCCTAAGGCCATCCGCCATAGCTTTTGTTGGGCGAAAGACGTGCTTTAAGGGGTAATTTACCAAAACCGAAATAATATTTCGGGGTGGGGAAGTATGAAGTATGCTCGAACGGGGAACCGCTGCGCGCTACCGACGAAGTCAGAGCAGCGAAGAATCTAGACTAGATGGTACACTTGAGTAAGATTTGAACATGAAACGTTAAATATCATATCAACAGGACTCATTGAGTCCTCTTTGATTTTGCTTAGCATTGAATCCTCTGTCTAAAATGTTAATTAAAAGCAAGTTTGGAATAAAAATTAACGGTAATACAAGAGAGAGTAGTATAGTTTCACATCTATTATATATGGATGATATAAAATTATTTTCAAATTCTGAATCAAATTTAGAGAAAATGATTAAGGTAGTTCAAATTTTTCAGATGATATTAAAATGACTTTTGGTTTAGATAAATGTAAAACGATCCATATAGAGAAAGGCAAAATTGTAGATGGAGACGAGGGTATATTTAGAAATTTCATAATTAAAAGTATGAAAGGGGGTGAGGTTTATAAATATTTAGGATACCCGCAATCGAATAGATTAGATCACACTAGTATTAAAAATGATATTAGGATTAAATTTCAAACTAAGATCAGAAAATTTTTAAAATGCAATCTATCTGCTAAAAATTTTGTAAAAGCAATAAATACTTGGGCAATACCTCTACTAACGTACTCATTTAGCATAATTAAATGGTCCAATACAGATTTAGATAGTTTAGAACGATTAATTAGAACAACGTTAACAAATTTTAATTGCCATCATCCAAATTCAGCTATAGAACGAATTAATTTACCTAAAAATTTAGGAGGTAGAGGTGTAATCAAAATAACATCTTTGAAACACAATCAGGTAGAAATGCTTAGAATTTTTTTCCATAGGAAAGCCAATAGCTCAGAAATGCACAAAATAATTTGCAAGGCAGATATAAACATTACACCTTTAAATTTATATGACGAGAATGCCAAAATTCTTATAAATACTAACCAGGAATCTAATAATAATAATAAAATTATTCATGCAAAACACTTCAATTATCTCAACCAAACGTATGTTGACAAACTTTCGTCAAACAAATGGTTGAGTATTGGAGAGTTGAGCGCAGAAATAGAAGGATTTATGCTTGCCATTCAAGATAGTCATTAATACAAAAATTATAGGAAGCATATAATCAAAGATATAAATCAAATTGATGATTTATGTAGAAAATGTTTGGCTTTTCCGGAAACTATAGAACATATTATATCGGGATGTTCTATATTAGCGCCGTCCGAGTATACATTTAGGCACAATCAGGTTTTAAAAATAATCCACCAAAGTTTGGTAATTAAACATAACTTGATTGACTTCCGTAATACTTGACCGTAAGATTAACTACCATATTATGAATATGAACCAAATTCATTTTAGAAAATGAATTTTATAAAATATATTATGATAAAACTATACTAACAGACAGAACAATTAGTCATAATAGACCTGATATAGTTTTACATGACAAAATTAAAAAAATAACTTATATCATTGATGTAGCTATTCCAAATTCCTGTA
Source organism: Limnephilus rhombicus (assembly GCA_929108145.2). Lineage (NCBI taxonomy): Eukaryota > Metazoa > Arthropoda > Insecta > Trichoptera > Limnephilidae > Limnephilus > Limnephilus rhombicus. The sequence continues at coordinate 12,196,085 of OV815297.1, read as the reverse complement.
ATATTAAAAAAAAACAGTTTCTGAAAAATTAGAAAATACATAGATTTAGGAAATGAGATTAAAAGTATTTGGCACTCTCAGACTATAAAAATATTACCATTTGTTATTTCGGCTACTGGCATTATACCTAGGTCTCTGAAAATATTCATAATATCAGGAACATCGGTTCCTAAAGGGAATTGCTTGGAGGCTAGGATTAGAGCGAGGCAATTACTCGTATGCTGAAATTGAACAAACTCTAAACCTTTCTCCTTTAGAAGACCGTCGGATAAAATCTGATCTCATTTGTTTCTTCAAAATTATTAACTGTTTAATCGACTCGCCTACATTACTACAACTCATCACATTTAATATACCTTCTCGTAGACTCAGAAATAAAGACCTGCTTTTCCTCAATCAGCACTCGACTAACTATGGTTATAACTCACCACTGTCCAGAATGTGTAGACTGGTCAACTCACGTCAAGACCTTGATTTTTTTGGTATTAGCTTAAATGATTTCTGTCGCTCTTTAAACAAATGAAGATATGTAATATTCACCCTAATTTTTGCAAGGTCCTTGACGTGACTTGACACTTATTTTTCTTCTATTTTCACTGTTTGTCTTTGCTTTCATGTACCATCCGAATCCTTACATTGTTCATTTCTATACTTCGCGATACTTTGTTTTAAATTGGACGTAAGTCCGTAAATAAATAAATAAATAAATATTATATTCCATAGTTCTCATTCAAAACTTTCGGCAGGAATGTGAACTAACATTTTTCAATATGAAATAGCACAATTTGTTGGTTATTCACATTTGGTAGTTTTAATTATTGCTACAAGGTTTGTTAGATTCGTACTGGGAGATATATATGGTGAGGATCGTTTCGTGTTATTATGAAACTTTTTCCCTACTATTCTCAATTATTATCTTTTGTTCACTAAAAAATACTAATAATATGTCTGCAAAGTGAACAATACTATATTTATCTTTATCTTTACCTAATTTATGTAAAAGCACAGTAGGACGTAAATAAATAAAACTAGGAATACGAAAATACGGGTAAAGGGGCACTCTAAACCATTCTATGCCGCTGGTTGCAAACAGGCGGCCGCGAAATGGAAGTTCTAGTAAAAAAGTCAACTTGGTTCTGAAATAAAACACAATAACATAACGAATAAACTTTAGTGTGACCCCTTTTCTTATGTGCCTACACATTTACGTATTTATTTTTTGTAAAATTTGACGTGCTTTCACTCTGAAATCATCTCGCATACTGACTGGAAATAACTCGTGTCTTGGTTTATATAATGGCGTGAGACAAAATAACAATATCGTGATATTGAAAAACTGTTTTTATTTATTTAAGCATTGTTTTAATGCTTTTTAAAATAATTTTATTATTCAGTCGTTTAGACAACATTGATGTGGTGATAATGTATATTTTTTATAATTCTCCTGTATTTAGAATTAAAAGATATAATCGAACTTTAAGCTATTTTTAGAGGTTTTGTAAATATTTTTTCACGCAATTGTTTTAAACATTTTAACGCACCATTTAGAAGAATAGTTTATTTTTTCAAAACATAATATTTTTTTCTAATAAACAATATAGAAATGTTCTTAAAACTGCATCAAAAATCCCTAAATATGCTGCGCTTGCGGTAATATACCCTTAAGCTTTTTAAGGGTTGTGACGTTCTGGACAGAATTTATTGTACATCCCTGCTCCAAAAAATCAACCATAATCAAAACCTCTGCATCCCAGAACACTGTCGTCATAAATTTCCCTGCCGATCGCACAGTTTAAATTTTTTCATCCTCGGTGAGTTTGTGTGATGCCATTGCATTGACTGCCTCTTTGATTCAGAATCCATGAAACCCATGTTTCTCCGTTAAAAATTTTTGTGCAGTTGCATCACCATACACATTTTTTAGTCTTTCATGAATGTGAACAGACGTTTCACCTTCTGCATTCAAGAATTCAATCACAGAACATTTTCACAGATATCGGCCATTTTGCAAGCGATTGCAGTGCTGCCACCTGTTGACGCAGAAAGTTATTATTGCAATGGATATACTTAGTCGAAGATTGCAATAGATTGTAGATGAAGATTTGAGGAATAGCACCAAATTCAATTATTTTATTTAACTAACTTTAATTAATAAGAAAAAAATAGGAGGTATTAGTTTTTGACAGATAGTGGGTATACTTTTACTTATAACTGCATAATGAACTCAAATTTCGATATTTCGGAGATGTCTGGATAATTAACTGGACAATCGAAATTTATGTTATGTATTTAATACTAGCTTTTTTTTTTTTTTTTTTTTTAGTATATTTATTCAGTTTTTTTTTAAATTTTACAATATTAATCTTTAAAATCTTACAAAACTGATCAATCAGCTTGATTGTAAGAAATCTCTCAGTTGTCCTATTTAATTAATACTATTATACTTTTATGTTTTACATTGTAATAACTGTATAAAATCTAAAATACTAATTATTATAAACTACTAATTATTATAATGTTTATGAATACAGTGTGTGATAGTAATTTCCAGGTATTTGATCAATATTCGATCTTGGTATTTGTATACAATATTGTTTGCTTTCATGTTCTACGGAGATAGAATGATTTAATTTTTTTTTTGATATTTGAATAAGATGTCTCATTTTTAATATTTTCAGGTAATGCGTTAAATATTTTCGGAATTCTATGCCTCTTTGTTCTATCACCGTATACATTTTGAGATTTATTAATAATAAACATTTGTGCTTCTCTATGCCTAGTAGGGTAGTTGTGGTTTATAGGTTTTTTGAATTCTGTATTCCAGAATTCATCTAGCGTTAATTGATAATCTACCTTACTGTGTATAGAGAGGACATTACACAAGGAGAAATTTTTTTTATAATCGCCTTCACATAATTGAACTTTTTTTTTGCCTGATATCAATTTTAGGAAACGGATTTGTAATTGTTCTATTTTATTTAAGTATGTTTTGTACGTTAATCCGTAACTTTATTCCGTATCCTATAATTGATTCTGCTAATGCGTTGTATATACAGTATAATATATTTTTATCAACAAAGTTTTTTAGGTGGTAAAATTTCCCTAATATGGATCTTAAACTATTACATACATTTTCAATATGATTTGACCAGTTAAAATTGACATCTATAGTAAGACCAAGGTATGTATATTGGTACACTTTTTCTATATTTGGGCAATTACACTGTTGGGATTGGTTTTTTGTGTGTAAACAATCATACGAATGACTTTTTATGTGCAATTCCTTATCTTGACAATTTGTATATGGTGAGTGAATAAGCATATATTTGGTTTTTTTTGCGTTTATAATAATGCCATTGTCGTGTGACCATTTAATTATGTTGTTTAGGTCTTCTTGTAAAATTTCCTCAATTTTTTGTGGATTTTTGTCAGCACATATAATGCAAGTATCGTCTGCAAACATGTAGCATTTACAACGTTTTATTACGTTAGGTAAACTGTTTACTTGCATTATATAACACGTAGGTCCCGATATCGAGCCCGTAGCTACTCCAGTGCTTGCCAACATTTCATCACTTAAAATTCCGTCAATTTTAACTTTAATTTTTCTATTAAACAGGTAATTTTTAAACAAATTATTTAAAGGACCTCTAATACCACATTCCTCCATTGCCCTTAGTAGTGTTTCATGGTCCAATGTGTCAAAGGCCTTTTTAAAATCTATAAAAATTATACCAATATAATATTTTTCATTTAATTGGCAATTTATATGATCAGTGAATTTAGAAAGTAATTGTGTAGTACTTTTTTCTTTTTGAAATCCGTACTGTATGGGATTTATGATTCTATTTTTTTCTATAAAATTTTGTATTTGGTTAAAGATAGCCCTTTCAATAATTTTATCAATACACGAGAGAATCGCTATTGGTCGATAGTTTGTGAAATCTTTGTGGTTTCCTGATTTATATATAGGTCTGATGATGGATGTTTTTAGTTCGTCAGGCATGATACTTTTACTTACACAAAGGTTAATTAATTTAGTCAGTACTGGGATTATATTATCAGCAATTAACTTTAGGTCTTTAATTCTTATTTGGTCATTGCCTTCTGATTTTTTAACATCCATATCATTAATTATTTTTTTAACATCTTTTTGTGATACAGGTCTAAATCTCATTGACATAATAGCAGGAGTTGTATACGTGTTACGATCTAGGAATTTTTTAGTACAATTATGTCTTATGTCTTTTATTTCATTTACGAATGTTGTAGCAAATTTATCGCATAAAAATTTTGTGTCTCCTTGACTTCCCATATGTTGAAGGATTATTTTATCAAGATTTTGTTTAGGTTTTCCTATTAGATTATTTATTTCGTCCCAGAGTTTCCTCGGGTTGCCGTTTAAGCTATTTATTAAGTTTTTATGGAATGTGTTTTTGGTAATATTAATATGTTTGTTTGTTTTGTTTCTATATCGCGTATATTCTAAACGAAATACCGGGTTATTTGGGCTATTCTTGCATTTTCGGTAAAGATAATCTCTTTTTTTAATCATGTTCTTAATTTCTTCCGTAACCCATGGATTGCTGTGCCTAAGATTACTTTCAAATAATTTTTCTTTTTTCGAGGACGCATAGATATTATCAAAAATATTTTTTAAATTATAGTACAGTTCTGATGGACATTCAGTTTGTAATAATTTTCCCCAATTTACTAGTTTTAATTTAGAATATACTAATTTATTATCAATAATTTTACTTTTTTTATTTAAATCCTTTGTAAGTACCTCTTTCCCTATGGCAACTCCTGTTATATAATGGTCAGATATTTTGTTAGTCACAATACATGAAAATACAGTGTTATTACGGTTACGAATTGCAATATGGTCAATACATGAATAAACATTTTTTCCGTTTAAAATTTCATCCCGGGTCACATCTAATATTACATTTTGTAAACCATTTTCACTGAGTAGATTTTGATATTCTGTAATTACACTATTTTTTGTATCCAACAAATTCAAGTTGATGTCACCACAATACAAGTAGTTTGAATCAGTTGAAGTCAATTGTAATATTTGTTTTAGTTCCTTTAAATATATATTCTTGTTGCTGTTCGGCGGACGATATACCGCAAGTATATTTATGATTTCTTGATAAACGGTCTGACCCGACGAACTTCGTACCGCCTCAGAATCAATAGCTGTTGAATTAAATTCAGTTTTTTTATTAAGTTAAAAATCACGCAATGAAGCAATTAACCCCTCAGGCCTATTTTGATGGAAGGTCAAAATATTCTTGCTTTGTAATAAAATCCAAATAAATGTAATATTTCTGAACGCATCTGAAAACTAAAAACTGTTTTTGAAAGATGATGAAATACACTTTCAAATTTTCTAATTCGAAATAGACATATAATTTTTGAAATATAAGGGTCATTCCGCCGTTTCGTTAAAATTTGCCTGGTTCCGCGGAATTTTTTTTTTTTTTGCGTTTTTACTATATATTTTTATATAAATGGGTTCCTGTACCTACCAGGTGTAGAGAGGTGAAAAGGGCACCTTTGTACGATACTTAGATACAAATAAAATTGATGGATGGTAATGAAAAACTGTTAAATGGTAATTTATAAATTTGGATGGTGATGGAGTTTGGTAATGAAATATTAATAGATGGTAGTGAACACATTCAAAGTTCTTAAAATTTCTGTGAATAATGAAATATGAATTGAAATTGAATAATAAAACAGATTTCAAATCATGCCAAGTATCATTTGACCTGACGTGATGAGCGGATTAGGAAAAAGGAAGAAAAATCTATTATAGTGAAAAACTAAAAGCTTTATTCAGACTTTCGAATATTGGAGACAAGAAATACATTTTTTCATACGTAATCAGTTCTGCTTACTTATGCTTTTGCAATATTTCTATAAATTGTTGAAAAATAATGGACAAAATATCAAAATAGGTACAAATGAAGAAAATGCAGCTGGAACATCACAGGCACAACAAAAATTTCCCTACTTATACTACTTACCCCGAAATTATAAGGCGTAGTCAAATTCTTTATAATTCAGTTTTATAAGTGGGTATTGGACACAAGAAATACAAAATTTTCACATTCCTGAGCAAACATCGTAATAATTGAAAAATAGAAATATTTAAATATTAAAAATAATAATTAAAATAAGAAAAGAACAGAACTCAATTGGAATGCTGTTAAAAATAACATCAGAGACACTACTAAACAAACACAACATAACTAATACGTACTAGGTACAGGTCTTACATCTAAATAGGAACATGATATTTATGGACTTTAATTAGATCACGAGTTGCTATTCTTGTGAAAGTTTTTGCTCGAAAACTATTTAAAATTAAAGTTCGGCAAATTTTTGAAAGTGAATTTTCCTCTTCCATTCACATTTGGATCTTGCAAGCGCTGAAGAATTTGTGATTCCAGAATGAAATGAAATTGGCCAGACAATTTTTTTGGAATTTCCTTGAACTTTTTTCAAAAAAATTACTTTGTACTCTAGTGTGTACTCATATTTCCCAATAATTTTCCCAATGGAATGATGTGTTGTGTTATTTATTTTACATTGAACCATTATCCAGTCATCAAAGTCATATTTGAATGGCGCCTCCTTATGCTTTTTTCGTCAATTTCCATGTGTGGGATGTCCATAGTTTTGGAAGACTGCTGTTTTGATTCATTGAAATCAGGATCTTCTACTCTTAGGGATCGGATGAATTTCCCGAACTCACATTGATTGAAAGGATTGAATTCTTGGGTACTATTTTTATAGAAGGAATAATGCTGACAGTCGAACGGGACATTTGAGAGTATTTTCACTTTACATTTCTTTTCTATAGTTTTAGCAGATTCTGGCGTTGAAGCAATAGTATCGTCCAAAAACATGGAGCCGTCGAATTCGCTCAATAGCATATTGTCATCAATATTATTGAAAATAGTAGGTGAGTCAATAGTAGCTATGTGGTTTACTTTTTTCTCTAATGTATCTTCGATTGCTATGTTTGCGTTTTGTAGCTGCAACGCCTCCATTTTCTTTTGTTCGTTTTTTTTCTCTTTCTTAAGTTTGTTTTTCTCATCCTGTAACTTGGTAATGTTTTTCATAGATCTGTACCTTAATTTTCTAATATTCGTTAGACCATGCATGTTTTTTTGTGCGATTCGTTGTTCATTCTCGACTGCGAAGAGGTCAGGATCTAGAGTGTTTCGCACATTATTGGGTCCTTCCTTAACATTGTCACTAATTGGAGGCATATTTTCTACTACAATCATTTCTATTTTACAATGCTCCTCTTTTTCCTTCAAATAATTTAGAGAGTTCTTTCGCCATCTTCGTCCTTGCTTTCTCTGGGCTCTTTCACTCATATCTTTCTCACGAAAATGGCGCTATAAAAATCATCCAACAATTATTATCTTCAAAAGTTTATTTCTTTTCGCAGAGTGTATCTTTTTTTTTTCTTTCGCTTTCTGAAGACTGTACAGTTTCGGATTGTTTTTAATCTCTGCATATTTTTGTTGCTTACGTAGTCTGTCCTTGGATAGCTTTTCTTCATTTTTCAGATTTCTATTTAACTTTGCCATTGTGGTTTATAGTGGTTAAGCCTGTAACAAATAACAAAGAAAAATTATCGTAAGTATCGGAAAGTGAGAAGTCGAAGAATAAAAATGGATAATTTCATTTTGGTAACTTTTACAAGAGAGTCCAAAAAATGTTACCACTTTTATATCTTTGTTTAATAATTTTTTACCCTAAATGATTTAAAATGTAACACTAGTAATACCGTTTTTTAATCAAGAAATTTACGTTGGACTCTTGATGCCCAGTTATATAGATTTTTGTTTAAATTTGGCTTTGTTTAGAAACTTGAAATTATGTAAAAATTCGTCAGTTTTGAAAGACAACTAACTAATGAAAGGGAATAAGTTCGGTTTATGTCCGAAATTCCTAAAAAATAAAACTAGTTATTTTTATACTAATTTGGGGTCGGGGAATCCGAATCTGAAAGAATTAGGCGGCGGCAAGCAATATTAACAGAATTACACGACTTTAAAAAATTTTATACACATACAGGAAAATAGCCATTTTGGAAGCATTTTGATTCCTAAAAAATCAAACTAGTTATTTTTATACTAACTATGGGCCGGGGAATCCGAATCTGAAAGAATTAGGCGGCGGCAAGCAATATTAACTGAATTAAACGACGTTAAAATTTTCTATACACACACACATGAAAATAATCATTTCGGAAGTATTTTGACACACGCAGTACAAAGATCATAGAAAAACAAGAAATGTACAAAAAACATGTGCCGGCAGTGTTACCAGCTCTCAAAAATATTTATCTCTATATCAATAATTTCCGACACGATAATTCTTCACATAACACATTAACCTGATGAATTACGACTATCTCAACGGCGTATTCTTAAACCAAAAGTATGAAAATTCGTAGTCTTAAAAATGCGTAACCTAACCTAACCTAACGTTAGGTTTGTGTAACATGGTTTGTGCCCCTTTATACCGCCTGCTCGCGTCCCTAACCTAACCTAACCTAACCTAACGCTAGGTTTGTGTAACATGGTTTGTGCCCCTTTATACCGCCTGCTCGCGTCACGGCAAAAAAAAATCCCTGTTTTCAAGTAGTTTAGCGGCTACGCTAGGTTTGTGTAACATGGTTTGTGCCCCTTTATACCGCCTGCTCGCGTCACGGCAAAAAAACATCCCTGTTTTCAAGTAGTTTAGCGGCTACGCTAGGTTTGTGTAACATGGTTTGTGCCCCTTTATACCGCCTGCTCGCGTCACGGCAAAAAAACATCCCTGTTTTCAAGTAGTTTAGCGGCTACGCTAGGTTTGTGTAACATGGTTTGTGCCCCTTTATACCGCCTGCTCGCGTCACGGCAAAAAAACATCCCTGTTTTCAAGTAGTTCAGCGGCTACGCTAGGTTTGTGTATCATGGTTTGTGCCCCTTTATACCGCCTGCTCGCGTCACGGCAAAAAAACATCCCTGTTTTCGAGTAGTTTAGCGGCTACGCTAGGTTTATGTAACATGGTTTGTGCCACTTTATACCGCCTGCTCGCGTCACGGCAAAAAAACATCCCTGTTTTCGAGTAGTTTAGCGGCTACGCTAGGTTTGTGTAACATGGTTTGTGCCCCTTTATACCGCCTGCTCGCGTCACGGCAAAAAAACATCCCTGTTTTCAAGTAGTTTAGCAGCTACGCCGGGTTTATGTAACATGGTTTGTGATACAAAAGAACGTGCCCCTTTATAACGCCTACTCGCGTCAAGGCATAAAAACTCCACAATACTAGTTGGTGTACCTTCCTAAAATATTTGAGAATCAATTATAAAAAATAAGTACTTAAAATATAAACATGTTATTTTACGTTATAAATATTAGTTCTTAATGGCAACACTTAATTTTGTGTGGTAAAAACATCTATGTTATCGTGTTTTTCTATGATCTTTGTACTACATGTGTCAAAATACTTCCGGAATGATTATTTTCAGGTGTGTGTGTGTATAAAATTTTTAAGTCGTGTAATTAAGTTAATATTGCTTGCCGCCGCCTAATTCTTTCAGATTCGGATTCCCCGACCCCAAATTAGTATAAAAATAACTAGTTTTATTTTTTAGGAATTTCGGACATAAACCGAACTTTACCCATATCATTGAATAAAAAATCAATTTTCAAATAAAAATTTGCAGGGTAAATTTTAACTGATTGTTTTTCCACATCAGAAAGAAAATAAAAAGAAAATATGTATTTCACCAAAACCGAAATTGTCCGACGCCAGAACGCAAGAAACTGCATTTATTCATAATATTAGCTTTTATTAACCCCCAAACATGCTCCCAGATGCTCGTAAAAATAACCCTTACAAAAGTTTCATTACCCTCCAAACCTCTACATTACCATCCGGCAAAAATTTTTACGATACGGAAGGTAATGAATAGGAGGGTAATGAAGTTTTGACAGTTTTTTCTCAATCACTCGCTTTGTTGACATTACAAATCTGTATGATTCAATCAAAAATAGACCGACTAAATACAGTTTATAGACATATGATTCGAATTTTTAAAACATGTACTTACCTTTGATTATATAAATAATCAAAGGTACTTACTTTAAAAAATGCTGGAAGGTAATGATGCCTGGTCGGTGACAAAGTTGTTTTCGAGCACGGAGATCGCAGATATTTCTTTATTCAGTGACGAACGGCTTCCCCCGTCTAGATATAGTGATACACTGGTGCACATGCTGGTGCATAAATATACCAATCCCACTGGTGCACTGGTTAGTAACGGAGGTGCGGGGCGGGATACAGCTGACCAACAGGGACAAACGCGGTCACATTTTTAATTACCGCTTTCGCGGAAGACTACGACGATTTTCTCTGGACAAAATTAAAATCTCAATTCTTTCTATGATACAATAGCTTTAAAAATAAATTAAATACAAATAAATATGCATAATTAGTTGTACATACAGGTCGATTAATGAAAGTAATAATTTTACTATTGTAAACTGTTCTTATTTGTAGATCAATTTACCGGTCCCTCATTTTCATGGGGAAGGTAATGAAATTTTAGCATGTTTTTTGTATATCATAAAGTAATTAAGTAACAAATGGCTAATCTGGGAAATACTCCTTTTTCCTTTTTTAAATAGCTACATTTTCCAATAAAATTTTCTTGAAAATCATTCACTTTCATATGACTTTTTTGCGAGAACATGCGATTTGAACGAAACCGCGGAATGACCCATAAACATTTTTAATGATAAATTAACTAATATTACTGATGACGAAAAAAAAAAACACGTATTTTATCAGGCAAATGTATATATTTTTTTTTTTAACTTTATTTATTTCCATTTCTTTGTACATAAAAAATGTATAATAGTAAATATTGTAAAATAACATAATATATAATAACAATTATGAAAAAGAAATGAAAACCCACTAAGGCACTGCCTGAGTGTGGGTAATATTAAACAAAATACTATATTTCCAAGTACCCGAAGTATAAATTAGACTTAAAGAAACATATTAAATATAAAGATAGTATAAAAAATAAGTATTACATAGGTAGAATAAGTGAAAAAGGTTTTTTCAGCTATTATAAAAATAAAATTAAAATATGGAGAAAAACATACAATTTTTTTTTAGTTATATAAAAATAATAAAATAAACAGAAAAGATATTGTACTACAGTTTAGAAGTTACAGCAAATGAGTTGTAGAAGGATGGATAAATTTATAGAAAAAGCGTTTCAACATCTATATTATTCAACCATAATTTTACCTCTTTTACATATTTTATCATTTTATTTATCATTTGAGTTTGTAGTGGTAGAAGGTTAAATGTACGAGGACCAATGAAACTGCTATGTGTCTGCAATAATTTAGTATTGGTTTGTGGGGTATAAAATATATTATTTATTCTTTTGCTCGTTCTGTTTTCATTTATTTCGAAATTATTTTTGTTTTTAAACACATATTTCAAAGTTTGTAATATAAATAATTTACGTATATTAAATATTTTAGTTTCTTTGTATAATAAGTTGGTCGAAAATGTTTTATTTTTGTTATATATGACTTTAATTATGTGTTTTTGAATTATTTGTAGAGGCTTCATAAATGTACCAAGTGCACCACCCCATCCTATAATGCCATAAGTGATTGATGATTGCACCAGGGAAAAGTAGATCATTTTCAATTTTTCAATGTTTAGTACTTCCTTAAGTTTATAAAATATGTAGGTCAGATATCTTAATTTAGAAGTGATTTGATTAATATGTGATTTCCAATTAAGATTTATATCCATTGATACTCCTAAATATTTTATATTTTCGACATCAGTGAGTTCGTTGCACATGAAGCACATTTCTTGATTGCAACTAGTATTATGGATTCTAATTTTAAGGTTGTCTTTAGGTTTATTTTAAACTTTCTTAATTTAATTTAATTTTCTTTAGGTTAATTATTATAAACGCTATCGTCAAATCTACTTCTCTTGCCATCTCTGGGATACCAGTCAGTGACATTTTTGCACCATTTCTCTTGTGGATCGCGTATCATGTGTCCTGTCCATCTCCACTTTTGTTGGTCTATTCGGGTAACTACATCGGCAACTTTAGTTTTCTCCCTTATTGTGCTACCTCTCACTCTGTCCTGTTTCCTTGTTCCTGTCAAACTTCTCTCCATGGCTCTCTGGCAGCGTTCCAACTTTTCTCTGTGGCGTTTGGTGAGTGCCCAAGTTTCACATCCATAGATGACTGGAAGTATACACGTGTTGAAGACTTTCCTTTTTGTTTGCATACTTAGCTCCTTAGATTTCAAGACTTCTTTCAAAGACCAGTATTTCTTCCATCCATTTGCTACTCTTCTCTCGATTTCTTTAGTGGTTTGATCTTTGTGAGATATTATCTGTCCTAAATAGATGTAATCTGACACTTATTCGAGTGGTTGGTTGTCAATTTTTATAGTTACTGGTTCAGAGTTTGTAAGCAATTTTGTTTTGTCTTTGTTCATGCATAGGCCGACTTTCACACTTTCCTCGTTTAGAGATGGCAAGAGAAGTAGAGGACGTCAACACATAAGATGGGAAGATGACCTAAAACTCACTGCTGGACATCAATGGAGAAGAGTAGCGCGTGACAGGTCCCAATGGAAAATGTTAGAGGAGGCCTATGCCAAGAGGCAAACTGAGCTTCGGGATATACTATAACAAATAAGATCATGTCTAATACATACCTAACAGAAGTCCAGAATAAAAAGGCTTATTATTATTATTATCGTCAAATCACTTTTTGTTGTTTGTTTCAAAGTTTCATAAAATTTTTCTAATTGCGATCGGAAATTTTGGTTTCATAAAGATGTACCTTTTAATTATTTTGTAGTTAGTTAACTTTTAGATTGCAATATAAAGTGTGGTATTTTCTCTTTCTAACACCGTTTAGATCAACGATACTCAACCTGCGGCCCGCGGGCCGCATGCGGCCCGCCAAGCTTTTGTGTGCGGCCCTAACCACTTTACCATCAGGAACTTGATTTAAAAAAAACTATCATTCTAAATTTCGAATATTCGATTCGATTCGATTTATAATCTTGATATTCGTTTGGACTTTGACGCACAGGCCACAGATAGTGACACCCGAAAAGGATTGTCATTATGGTCCACACGATCTGGTACAAGAGTAAGATACTTGTTTAGATATTCACGGCCAAAAGGTTTTTTTTTGTTATTTGTTTCGAGGGGTGTTATGCCGTGTTGCGCTACCTCCGTCTTTAGCCAACGTTTCGGACAGCGTTACAGTGTCCATCATCAGGGCAGATGTGTAAGAGTGTTGCTATTTACACACGCTAGATTTAATCCCAAACAAACAAATATTTGACACACAAGTACGCGCGCAAATCTATAATATAAATATGAATCTCTGAATGTGTTGCTAAGCGCATAACTTCCTGACGACTGCACCAAATTGGATAATTCTTTTTTTTGTGTTCGTTATTGTCAGGACAAGGTTTGTATAAAACCACTGGTGAGCTCTGACGTTATGAAATTTGTATAAAAAAAATTGAATAGGTGGCACACGAGCTATTTGAAAACTGAATGTACCGGGACTGAATGTATGGAGTGCGGGAGGGTTGGAGTGAAACCAGGGAAAGGGGAGGGGAATCTGGGAAGGGGGAGGTGAACTTGGGAGGGGGAGTCACGGGACGGGGAAGGGGGGGAGTGGAGTGGGAAGAGGGAAGGTGGAGGAGGCGGAGTGGGAACGCGAGAGGGGAAGGGGACGCGGGAGAGAAAGGGGAGGCGGAAGGGGAAAGAGACGAATGGTAAAGGACACGCAGTGGGAAACTATTTCCTTATTAAACGGCATAGCAACGCATGCCGTGTACCAGCTAGTAATTTATAAATAAAAGTGCCACTTCTAGAAACAACCGCATCAATTATAATACATAAAAACTGGTTAATGTCAATGGTTAGTCAGGTACCTATTAATTTTAAAAGCATTTCTTGCTGTCGTATAAAGTAATATTTTCTTATAATATAAATACGCATAATTAGGTAATTTTTCACAAAAACAGCGCTCTACAAATTATCCAAATATTATAATGGCGGAGTGTCTTCAAAATTAAATCGAAAAAAAGTTGGGGGGGGGGGGGGGTTGATGATTTTTTTCATCATACCAGTATAGTGTTACGGCCCGCGTAACTTTACAAATACATGTATGTGGCCCGAAGAGAAAAAAGGTTGAGTATCGTTGGTTTAGATCATATTTCTAACCATATAGTAAAAGGGAACAAATTACCCTGAGAGGTTAAACAATATGCGTTTTCATTGAATAGGATTTAATTTTTTTAAATATGGATACATCGCATAAATAATATAAAATACTAGGGTAGGCCAAAAGTACGATTCATAAGCTTCAAAATCATATATTTATTTTTCAGCATAGTCACTGTTAAGGCTAATGCATTTCTCCCAACGTGTAACAAGTTTTTTCATTACGTAACTGACAAATTCTTCTGACATTTCTCGAATCCAAGACTGACAGCTTCACCTCATCGTTCGAGGTGTAATGGTGGTGCCCTTGAGGTGTCTTTTGAGTAGAGGAAAAAAATAAATCGCAAGGCGAAAGATCGGTGCAGTGAGAAGGGTGTGGATTCGGTTCAAACCTCAGGTTTTGCAGAGGCTCTAATCGACGCAGTTTGTTCTCGCCTGTGAAACGGCGTGGTTCCCATCGTCCACAGATTTTACGGTATCCTGATTGTTCAACAATGAAGCAGACTTAATAAGACAGAATAACAGGATATTCCAAAATGGTTTGTTATAAGCTTTTGAATTACTCGCCATCCATTTTGAAACAAATCGTGGACGAGTTTGGATTGTTTATTGTCGGTATCAACGGTTTATTGTTGGGCGGTCCGTTTAATAGATTCTCCCATCTTAACAGACAGATTGCAATCTTTAGAGCTCAGACGTCGGGTGGGAATGATATCCTTGTTCTACCAGTATTACAATGGAAGATGCTCCGAGGAACTAGCATCATTGATCCCTTCGGCACCGGTGCATAGTCGGGAAACACGCCAAACACGTGCCCAACATTTGTACACGGTTGACATTTGTCACATGAGAACGGGTCGTTTTTTCGACTCGTTCTTGTGTTCAACAGCTCGGCTGTGGAATGATTTGCCGGCCTCTATGTTTCCTCCTTCCTACAACATAGGTCTCTTCAAGACCAATGTTCATTCCTTCCTCTCCTCAAAAAGATCCTCCACACAGCATCCCAGATGACATAGGCCCTGAGGGAAATTATTTTCCTCAGGGCCTCCTGTGTGGAGTTAATGTAAAAAAAAAAAAAATCAACGATCGGACGTCCGCTGCGTGTTTCATCAACAAATATTGCTTTTCCAGGCTCACAATCATGAAATTTTATTACCCATCGAATAAAAGTAGACCTATAAACATCATTGTCACCATAAATATCCTTTAAACTAGGATGAATCTCAGTAGGAGTCACTTTTTCAGTAGTTAAAAATTCGAAACAGCACGCTGTTTACCTTGTGTTGACATAACACTAAAACAGGTCTCCATACTTTCGCTTCTCGATACGAAAGTAGAAATGTCGCTTCCATATTCCACCTGGTGCACTTCTGTAGATCATTTTGTTTGTGCTGCATGTGTGCATTACTTTTCGGCCTACCCTCGTATTTTCATTAGAAACAGGAGCTAGGACTGATAGTATAATAATTTTGAATATGCTTGCTTGTCAATAATTTTAAAGTATTTTTTTTAATGTAATAAATTATCATTTATTATTGATTTATTTATATTCTGTGTAAAGTTAAATGTCTGAACAAATACTTAATATGGTAAAATACATAATTAATGTATTCAAAAAATGCTCAACGAGCAGCATTGCTCATTATGTAAGTGAAATATATTTATAATGATAATATTAAAAGTCAATAATTGTATACACTATTTTGTACAATGAATTTTGTAAAATAAAGCTTTTGAAATAAAATTAAATATTTATTTTTCAATGATATATTATTTTTGATAAGTACATTCACACAACACTACATAATGGATAGACACATTTTTAAAATATGTTTTAATAATTATTTTCGATTTTATTATATTACATTAGTGTCTATCTGTGAAACAATTACAGGTATATAAACTTGACAATCAATTTGGGTTCGATTGTCTAAGGCTACGTCCGCACAGACAGGCGGCTTGCTTAGCGCCTAGAGCCTAGCGAGTCACCTAGCGAGTAGCTTAGTAAAACGAACGTTCTCGAATTTTCGCGACCGGCCGCACTGCGCGCTTAGATAGGTAGTAGATAGTCGCTTGGCGTGTATCGAGGTAAACCAACGTTTTGGTTTTTTGCCACTAGGCGCGAGGCATTTTAGAAGAAAACATTGGATGAAATATTATTAAGGTAAAGGAACTAATGCTGGACACTTTAAGGAAAACACAATCTTTACATGAAAAAAAAAATATATTTGTCAAAACAAAAAAACTACAGCTTGTTATGTAGGAATACAGTGAATCTTAGAAAATAATATTTTGTTAAAAAAACTCCATTAATCAACATACTTTCAATTATTATATATATTTTTTTAATATTGTCATAAGTACTATTAGATGACATCATAAAAAAATAAAATCACCATAGGTAGACAGTCAATTGCACTAATAGTTGACATACTACTTGAAATTAATTAAGAAAGAAATTAAATATTTAATACCTTATTCTAATAATGTAAGTATAATAATTATCCATCAACCTCTAAGGCATTATCAAATTTGTACTTAATTCTATCACCCGTTATAATCATTTTTGGTGCATCAAGAACTTTAATTATTTGGGATTCTGTTATAATACTTATATCTTTTTCATTTTCTTTGAATAAAGTTTTAGACTCGTCGCATGCTACCGTAGCCATAACTTCAATATCTCTTTTAGTTACCTTTTGAACAATACAAACATATTTGTAATATCTCGTTTTGCCAGGGTACCAATAATATAGTCACTTTGCTTAATTCCACTCTCTTTCTAATTTTTTTCTTCTTCATTTTCCTCATCAATGCTTTCATCAGGAATATCATCCGCGCTGTCTCCAGATTCTACCCATTCTTCTTCCGTATCTGAGTTGTAGTCAGTCTTCTTAGATTTCTTTCCTACAATATTTTTACTCTTCTTAGATAACTTCTTATCAGTCTTAAGTTTTCGTGCTTCTTCAGTCTCTTCTTTCTTCTTTTATCTTTCTTAGGCTCTTCTTTTTTTCTCTTCCTCTAATTCAGTCTTCTTTCTCTCTTTGTTTTCATCTTTGCCATTCCAAAGATGATATAACAGAAGGCACTTTTTCTTTCATTCTTCATTTTGAGTTTTCTTTGGGTGTTGACCAAAACAAAGCTCTTTTGAATGGACTTGGTATTACTACATCTGATTTCTTTGAGTAACTTTCTTGTAGTCTATAACGCCTTGACGTAGATGGTACTATCAATGAACCTGTGTCTATTGTGGCCTCGAGATTTAGGGAAGTGCTTTCTTGGACTTCTCTACAGGGAGTTTTAGGGTCTTCATTTAGGTCGATGTAGCATGTTCTTTCCATTTTTCGTTTTATTGGTGTCTTCCCCTTTACTTTATTCAGCAGAGTTACCCTAGGTACTCCAAATTTTTTTGCCGCAGTTGATGTCGGTACACCTCGTCTGCATTCTTGAATAGCTGCTTCCAAGTCCGCTTCGGAATAACGGAACATCTGTCCTTTTATCGCCGGCATGATTATCAGTCGGAAACAATAGAACCAATAGTTGACATCATGTATACCCCAATAATAGACACCATGTCTACCTTTAGTTAAAGTGATCCAAAATTGTTGATATTTCTACAGTATTCTTTTAATTGGGAATAGTGATCGAGGTCGTACTAAAATACACTTAAAAATTCAATATCTTGGAACACCAATGGAAGACACACGTGTCATCTTTTAGATTTTCACTATTTTTGGAACTAATAGTAGACATGTCCTAATTTATTAGAAAAACATTAGCAAAAATAAGAAAAAAACATTTATCACAAATCTTAAGTAACATTGATAACATGACAAACAAGAAAAAGTAAAGTTCTAATAAACATTGATTCAAAACTTACCTTCAAAATTTCTGCTTCCTTAACCTATATAATAAGAAATCACGAAACGCATGTTCACTCAGTCACATAGTTCACAACAACTGATGCCATTTTAAAATTTCAATCAGAAACTGTTTGAAGCTTTTGAGAATGATTTCTATATGGAGCTAGGAGTCCTATGATATTGCCATTAGTCATATTACTAAAATTGTTCTTAAAACAAGAAGGTTTTTGGGTAAGTGTCTTCCTTTAGTTCACTGTCCAGCATTAGTGCCTTTACCTTAGACAGTTGTCAGAAACTATGGGAAGATGTAGCAATCTAAGTAGAAAAAGATGGTTAGTACTAAAAAGTGATTTATGATGAGATTTTTTTTTTACATTGAGAAGTTAATTGTGGTTATGAATTTTCGTGATTTGTTTTTTTGGTGTGTTATGCCATGTTGCAGCTCATCTGCCCTGATGATAGTGATGATGGACACTGTAACGCTGGCC
Organism: Limnephilus rhombicus; assembly: GCA_929108145.2. NCBI lineage: Eukaryota > Metazoa > Arthropoda > Insecta > Trichoptera > Limnephilidae > Limnephilus > Limnephilus rhombicus. Next base: position 12,177,410 of record OV815297.1, on the reverse strand, counting down.
GAAATTTTGGCTAAAGAAGGAGGTAGCGTATCACGGCATAACACCCCAAAAACAAATAACGAAAATAATTTTGGCCGTGAAAATCTAAAAACGTACATGGTTTGAATGTATATTATGGTTATGGCGTTAGATTATGTTTTCAGGCAATGAGTTGTTCTGCCAGGTAATCAATCCAATTCCATTGAAATAATTCAACAATTTCTCTGGTTTGTAATGCACTGTTTAAAAATCTATATCGTTTATACAGAACATTTAACTCCCCATGCTTGACCGTGACTTATTTATGTCATGAACCCAACACGATGGATAAGACCGTGAAATGGAATATTTTAAATATGAATTTTCTATAAGTAGCAGTTTTAGAACTATTTTTGAAAATGACATCTCGTCAACGTGCCGACAAGCAAATGACCAAGGCACCTAGCGACCCACCACACAAACCACCTTCAGTGCGGCCACCATGTATCCTAGCAAGCAGCCAGAGTGCAAGCCACTAGGCTCTAGGCGCTAAGCCAGCCGCTTGCCTACGCGGACGTAGCCTTACGCATCTTATCTTAACACTAAGGACCTCCGCTCATAGAGAAACTGAAAAAAAACAATTGTCGACGCAAACGCAATCAACCTCCTGAACAAAATCCATATTTTTCTGATCTGACACAATGACGTTATATACTGTAGACTCGGGGTAGACATCTCAAAGTGGGAAGCCAAAAGTAAGGCAATTGCAATGGTCTCGATTTCTAGTACATACTTTAGTACTAAACTGTCACTCGTCAAGTAAGGTTGCGTCTTACCGGTAGGCAAATTGCATTTAAAAAGTGCCAAAATGCCTTCCTGTGTGATGAGAAAATGTTTCCATTACATGGAAAACAGTAGTAAAAGTGAAGAAATAACATTTCATTTTTATGTACACACAAATTACTTATTATTATCAATTATTATAAGCAATACAATTAATTTTCATGTTTCCCGTCCGACAATGTTATGCGTCATTAGAGAAAAAACACATTCTTTGATTGTCTTATGGTACAGCCACTGAGACCAACTTCCAACTTCAAACTTTCGGACGATTGTGTAGAAGTGTAGTTCGTGCATTGGAAGTTCGAGTGGCTTCGGTTTGGAAGTGGCATATCCTTTTAATACATGAATAACTTTTGAATTAAGAAATAACCGAAAACCGCTGAAAACAAAAGAGTGTTGCTTACTGGCCACATTATTTTGCGAGTATGTGAGACTATGGCGAGTCTATTTATATAATGTCATTGATCTGACATGTCAAAACATGACAAAACTTGACGGGTAGTGAGCCGCTACCATGGCGATCTATCAAAGTTGCATTGTTGACGTTGCGTTTCAGTTGCATTGTCGACAGGTTGCCATGGTAACGGCTCACAAACTGCCAAGTTTTTGAGCAATCTGCGATATGTCAAATCAGAAAAACATCAATTTTGTTAAGAAGGTTGATTACGTTTGCGTCGACAACTGGTTTGTTTTCAGTTTCTCCAGCGAACGGCCTAATTCTTCCATTCTGGAAGAGCTAGGCCCACAAATGCTTTTCAACTATCCGCCTACAACGTATCCTAAGATACTTTGGACACATTTCTCACCAAACTGAGCACTCCAACCTCGGCGAACTCACAGTCCCTGTCCAAGTTTAAAGTTTGGCTGGAGAAATTGAGGAAGATCACCAAAACGTTGGAGTGGCAAAGTATCACAGGTGTACGCTGTATTGGTGTTCAGAGTGGCGCAGGACCGTGAGGAGAGAAGGAGCCTACTTTATCAGGGTAATTGTAATGAAATAAAGTACCTAAGTATCATTATAGATATACTCTGGGAGGCCCAAATTAGCTTCATAACAAAGAGACTCCGTAAGTTATGCTAATTTTTTTATTCTCTTTGATCAATCCTTGATACAAAAGCTCAAGTGTTTATTTTGGTCTATTCCAATCTACAGCAAAGTATGGCATTACAGGACGGGGAGGTTGCGCAGCATACATTCTCTACCCTCTAGTGACTGTCCAAAAACTTTTGCTAAAAATCATCTTCAAATGTTCCCCTTCTCATTCATCAGAGCCACTTTTCAAGAGACTCGCAGTTCTGGACATTCGCCAACTGTATATTAAGATAGTTCTCTTGCATAACTGGAAAAATGGTTTTATAAATTCCACACAAAAAGATATACATACAAACGCATGGAAAATGCAAAATCCTCAGCAACAAGGCAGCAATTCAAGTTCAAAATGAATCTTATTTATTCATCAAATTTCATGACACTATCACAGAGATCGCAGATTGAGAGTTTCGCTGCATCAGCATACAGATTTTCTGTTTTATATGTAAGATATTACAAAAAAAGATTCAAAGTTTTTTCTACATTTGAAAAGTTTTCACCATATAAATGGTGCTCGTTCTCGCAAGATTTTGACACCGTGCATGTTCCTCCACTCGCTCTGCTTTATCCACAGCTCATTGGAGGACTCCAGACAGGACATGATGGCCGCCCCCTTCCAGGCCGTGGCCGCGGGATCCGTGTCTTTGGGACACACCACGTTATCAATCTGATCCGACCTGTACAAGTAGGGAATCTGCAAAGCCAATTTATTCTGAAGCCACTTTGTCAGTCCTTGGATCTTTATTCCCCCTCCGACAATCAATATGCTGGCGTACATCTTTCGTTTTAATTCTTCATTCGGACAACGATCGATGCATTTCAAAACCGCCGCATCTAGACCTAAGATCTGCTCCGGTGCGAGATTTAAACCTTCGGCTACCGGCACTTCTAATGCGTCTACCACGATATCTTCCTCAGCGTTTCCTGATTGTTGTATTTCGATGTTTCCATCATAACCGCCGGTAATATCGGCAGCTCCGCCACCGCCTTCCGCATTTTCCTTTTTCCTTCCAGTTTCACGTAAATATTCAGCATCAAACGGGTCTTCTGGATCGCTAGATTGCGCCGTCTGCGTTTGGGTATTCTTCGGACCCGTTATAGACAGCAAATCTGTATTAAACATAGCGAGAGGAGAAATAATACATTCATCACCAACTTGTAAGGTATATCGCTTCACGTCCGTCCCTGGTTTATGAACTGTAAAATATTTTTCTTGAGGTCCGCACACGTCTAAATTAATATGGCAAAAATCTTGGTATAAATTCCTCATCAGCATGGCGTCTTGAGGTAATTTTTCATTCCATTGTGTGTACGGGAAGGCACTCTTTTGGAGGAGCCAAGTCAGCGTTTGGCAAACATCGCCAGATCCATAATCCATCCTCAGTCTCGTAGTTTTATGTGAAATTCCGTCTTCGACGCACGAAACCGCAGTCTTTTGATCACCCACATCCACAACGCACGCATAACCGAGTCCCGCACCAAATGTCGCCCCAACACTTTCTTGAACAAGGAAGCAATTTCCAAATCCGAGCTCGTTGAGAATCACCGACACCAAGTGCTTCAAATGGCCTCGTTTATATATATCAGGAATTAAAAGGACGCATCTGTACCTTTCAAGATCTGTGATCGGTATTCCAAGTTTGAATTGAATCATCCACCTCCAGATGGTCACCAAGTCGGTAAGAACTGAAGACAATGAACCGGAAACACCTGAATGAATATTCAAATCTCCCCTTTTATAAGGAAAATGTACATTAAAACTGTCGTCGGGATTTAAATTAAGAACTTGGTCGCCGATTACAGTGTCGCTATTAAATTTTAGCCAATCCGGAGTTGTTTCCTCAATGTCTTCTGCGGCAGATCGTCTGTTAAACGCGGCAATTTGCTGCGGGGGAGTCGCGTATCGCCTGGCGCCATTGGACTGCATGCAGCTCTGCAGGGAATGCGAAATCTGCAGGCGGCATTCTTCCATTTCTTCGACTAGTTCTTTAGTTCTCACGACCGCTGGTGGGATGAAAGGGTCTTTGTAAATTGTCCCGCCAGGTTTGCGCCTTCTGGCGATGCAGTGGAGAGACTTGACAGGAATCAGGTCGGAAGCTCTTCCCATGCGGATGTAAAGAGATCCAGGATGTATGACGATGATGTTGTGCGTGGGAAACTGTTGAAATTGCCCCGCATCGGGCTCTTGGTAGACCGGCATTTTGAGGTTAATTTTGAAAGAAAATTATTTAGAATTCAAAATAATACGTTCTGATTTGAACACAGTGCGTTGAACGATAGTTATTTTTGAAATTACAACTGGCTGCAAAATATTTGTCAAGTAAAATAATTTAGAATTGATTTGACACTGACAGTTGCCTCTGATTTCGATAGAAAATAATAGCAAATAAACCAGTCATCCAGTGTTGCCAACCCGAATTTTCAAAAAGACGTAGGTCAGACTAGAAAATTACCTAGAAACTGTATTATTAATTCGGATTATGAAAAGTTGTAGATCTACAGTTTGTCAAATAAGAGTAGAAAATATATGAGGGCGCCACTGTTGATCAAATGGCAATACTAAACACATACCTACATTTTTATAAAAAATTAAAAAGGCATAATAGTGGAAAAAATATTTTTTCATTGCAGTGTAAATACCCGCCGATCTCAAAATTAGAATTGCATATAGGTATATTATTATTATACCTTTGCAATTTTGTGTTAACATAATGAAGAATAAAGCAAGGATCATACTGAGCAGACGCAACGCGACGCAACGTTCCTGTCCCGTTCACACTGGCCGACGTACGTACGCGTCGCTGTGACCACGTGACAAGGGGTCTCTGGTTGTGCGCAGGCGCGTTTGATTTGACACATTTGACATTTATTTTTTAGGTTATGTTTATGTGATTCTCTTCTCAGCAGATGACAGCTTTGCCATGTCTTGAAAGTGAATTTGAAGATGATTTGCTACGATTATTATTATTAAATCAATATAATAATAATAATAATATCTTTATTTGGAAAACAAACAGCTTTACAAAGATACATAAAAAAAGAGTGCTAAAATAAAACAGTAAGCCTAAAAACATGTTTTCGCTGATAATTTTGTTTTTTTTTTTTAGTTTAGACAAGAAAAACATAAAGAAAAACAAAAAAAAATTGTTAAGAGAAGCTAAATACTTAAATATGCATGATAAAAATATAGAAAAACACTATAAAGGGTAAACTTATGATCTTATAGGAGTATAAGGATGATATGTATGTAATTAGGGAATATGTAAATATATTGCAAATTAGGAAAAAAATCTGATAAATAATACAATAATATGGATGTTAAGTGGTGTGTTGTGATGCATTACATTTATCTAATAGTGTTGCTTTGAATTTGTTGAAAGTTATATTGAAGATGTCTGTATATGTGAGGTGTGTGTTATGATAGTGGCAGGCTCGATGTATGAATTCATTTTGTAAGTAGTTGGTGTTGGAGCGGCTGTTATAAAATAATAATAATAAAAAATAATAATAAAATAATAATATTCTCGTAAAAAGAAAAAAGTGAGAAGTATTTGGGTCCACAACATTAACAAACAAAGACAAATGTTTGGAGAGTTCCATACTTTAGTAGAATCTAGTTAACTAATCTAATTAACTAGAATCTGATGACGGACGATTCTTCATGTACTTCCGTATGAGTAAAGTGGTATTTGAAGAGCTTCACAGCATAATTGAATATGACATAAAAAAGAAAACACGAAAGTCCATTCGGATCAGAGAAAGACTGGCAGTGTGTCTATGTCATGTTTGATTGTCATTCATTATAGGGGTATAATATTGAAAGTCATGCCATGAATGGCTGAAATTTCCTCCCAAGCTGCACTGCGTATGCAGAATCTCTATAATCCTGTAATTTGATTTTATAAATAACTTCGTGCCGTCCAGTTTCAATGAACTGTTCGTCATCCATTTTTGAATAATATCTGTCAAAAAACAACCACAGATATTGCGAAACATAACGTTAAATGCTTAGATAACACCAGAAAGATGTAAAATCATCTCGTAGTAGGCGTGACCATACCCCCTCCACCTTCCACATGGCCCACGCCGATCTGGCTGCGGCAGATCCGCGTCGCGTAGGGGGCGTCGGTTTGCATTGCGTGGGGCTAGTGTGATTCTAAAGCACCCGTTTCCATAGAAAATGTATGGATGGTAAGTAGTCCAGATATGGAAATGATGACGTCTACCTACGTCGCGTGGCGTTGCGTGGGCCTAGTATGTTCCCAGCTTAACTATAATGTAATAAAATATAAAGCACAGTTTAGAAATTGCTCACATTTATTTAATATTAGATAAAGTACCTAGCGTTGCCTGGGCTTTAGATCATGTCTCTAATTTTAGATCTGAACATATTTAACTCATTCAGATCTAAAAGTAGTGTAACTAAACTCACCATTAGTGATTCTTCCATTTTATCTATTGTTAAATTCAAATTTATGTTAAATTAAATTAAAGCAAATCGCTTTATAAATCACCTTTTAATCAAATTTATGTCATGAAGAAAAAATGTGGTTTACTGTGTTTTATATATTCAGTGTCATTGCACTTCAAAAAAATATTTGACAGTTAAATTGGTGTTGCCAGTCTACAAATTTAGTAGCTCCAGTTTTTATATTTTCTACTCTTATTTGACAGACTACACGTACTTTTTTTTGAGTGAAATGAAGTTAGGGTAGGTGAAACAGAATAAAACGAGTATTTTGTTATGCAATTTATTTAAAGAGATACCCCTGGTATTGTAAACTTTCATAGGCTGCGGTAACCATTTACCATGCTTGTTTGCCACATTTGTCGTAGGGTTTTTAGAAAATACCCACATGAGGTAAAAATTACGAGGCGCAAATGACGCCGTTCTATTTATATAAGAACATTAACTTATATAAATATAAAAAAGTTAATGAAAAAAATAAAAAAAGGTTTCTAGATTGACTACGTGATAAAAACCTAAGTCTCCCCCCATTGTGACCAGGCGTGGTATTTTGAAGATCCTCCCCCCCTAAATGGGTCACGTAGTATGGGTACGTTCCATAATATGTTCCTGCGAAGGCTCGCCGCTTGTTTTCAAGCCACTTTTCGTAAAAAGTAAGCCTGTTAGTGCGTCAGTCGAGAGTCTGTTTCGGATGTTAGTTTTCATCAAATTTATCGCAGAAAACAGACGCTCGAAATTTGCACTGCTTTGTAGCAATGTTTAAGTTTTGTGCAAACTAGGCCAATAAGGGAAACATTTGAGACGTATCGCCTTTTAGTATTTTTGAAACATGACGCCAAAACCCGTTGGAAAACTGCCGTACTGGATTTTTTGGTAGAATATAAAAAGAAGAATAATAATTCGTACTTAATAACTATCTCTAAAACTAAATCACCGAAATGTAGGTATGTATGCGCATAAACCCGAACGACTGAACCAAATTGGATAATTCTTTTTTTTTTTATAAAACTACCGTTGAGTTCTGGCATTATAAAATTTGTATAAGAAATTATATTAATAGATGGCATGCGAGCAGTTTGAAAACTGAATGTATCGGGAATGAATGTGTGGAATGCGAGATGTAAGTGGGGGGAGTGGGTGGGGGGTGGGGGTGTTGGGAGGGTGTGGGGAGGGATAGTGGGTAGGGGGGAAGGAGGTTGATGGGGGGGAGTGTTGTGGGGAAAGGGAATGTGGAGGGGTAGGGGGTGAGGGGAGTGGTGGGTGGAGGGAGAGGGGGAGGGGTGGGTGGAGGAGGGGGAGGGAGATAGGGGTTGATGGATGAGTGGTGTGGGGAGAGGGAAGGTGGAGGGGGGAGGAGCGAGGGAAGGGGTGGTTGGAGGGGGAGGGGGGTTGATGGGGGGAGTGGAGTGGGGGAGGGGTGGGTGGAGCGGGAGGGGGATTGATGGGGGGAGTGGAGTGGAGAGCCTTCATTGGTTTATGTGGGTACTTCAGGAGATTTATAAAGGGCTTTTCAAGCATTGCCGCCCCTCTTACAAGACTCACCAGTTCCAAGAACCGTATCAGCAACTTTGCATGGTCCCCAGAAGCCGAGACCGCCTTTAGTGATTTAAAAAAAGCCTTAACCTCAGCTCCGGTTTTAAGTTGCCAGAATTTCACAAAACCCTTTGCAATACATTGTGACGCCAGCTCCGCTGGGATTGGCGGAGTTTTGATCCAAACCATAGATGGACTAGAATACCCTATCGCTTATTATTCGCGTTGTTTAAATACTCACGAACGCAACTACGGTATCACGGAACGCGAACTCTTGGCTGTGTTAGATTCGGTTACACATTTTAGACCATATATAGAAGGTGCACATTTTAAAGTTGTCACCGACCACTCAAGTTTGAAGTGGTTGGGGTCTTTATCTAACCCTAGTGGCCGTCTTGCACGATGGAGCTCACGATTATCACAATTTTCTTTCGATGTAGTTCACCGTAAGGGAACTCAACACGTTGTACCGGACGTACTTTCGCGAATGAACTTAGCTTTAATATCGGGAACTGATCCTAACCACACCACTGACGAATGGTATATAAAAGCGTGGGAAGGTTTTCAGAAGTTTCCACAACGGTTTCAAAATTTTCGAACGAATTTTCAACGAATTATTTTGTCATACTAAGACTGATTCAGCTCTCTGTGAAGATACAGCGTGGAAAAAAGTTATCCCTCAAGAACTTAGACAGGAGATTTTATCTAATGTACACGAATCTTCTCGAGCTTGTCATCCTGGTGTCTTTAAAACGAAAAAAAAATTGCAGTTACGATACTATTGGCCCAATATGTATAGAGACGCCAAACAATTCGTGAATCGTTGTCAAACCTGTAAAGCACATAAGATTAGTACGGCCCCTCCTAATGGTATATCCTCAAACCCTAAGCGAGTTACGAGACCTATGCAAATGTTATCCTAGATTTGGTAGGTCCTTTACCTAGAAGCTACTCCGGTTTTACAGTAATATTGTCATGTGTGGACGTTTTTACTAAGTTTACTTGGCTATTAAAAGCATCGTAAAAAATTTAGAAGAAAACGTCTTCCTTTTTCGTGGAGTACCGCGTACTATAGTCTGCGATAATGGCCGTCAATTCATCGCGAAGGAATTTAAAGAATTACTACGTAATTATAACGTACCACAGCCTTTTTACAACTGACTGTATACTTCTCAAAATAATGTAGTGGAGCGTTATAATCAAACATTGGGGACAGCACTATCTATTTTAGTTGAATCGGATCACAGGAATTGGTCTAAGTTTCTCCCTCAAGTTCAATCGGTTATGAACAATACTGTCAACTGCGCTACAGAGTATACTCCTTTCTTTTTGGTGCATGGTAGGGAACAGATAATTGACGGAGATCTCCACCGTAATCCATTAGCAGATGGAGATACCAATTCACAGAATGGTGTCCAACCTGAAGCTTATGCTCAAAGATTGGATAAATTATCGACAGTGTATGAACAAGTCTCAGATGCACTCCTTAAAGCCTGCCAAAAGGGAGCTAATCATTACAACCTACGTAGAACACACGTTACTTACCAGGTTGGGGATGTGGTTTGGCGTAGAAACTTCGTCCAATCAAATGCATTGAATTACTTTGCACAGAAGTTAGCTCCGCGATTTGTTAAAAATATATTTGTGAGAAAAAAAAAATCAGATCTTATATATACGTTCGCAGATCTGAATGGTAAAGAAGCCGGTGACTTTCACGTGAAGGACATCGTGAAATCAGACAATATTCCTATATAGTCCTCTTATCTTCAGTACCTTGTAGGGTCTGGCCATCCTTGCAAGGACTGACATCGTTAACTATTTACAATATGCTCGGACCATTCAATTCGACCTGATCAATCGAATGGGTGTGGCCAGTATTTTGTCAACAAGTCATATAACATTAAATATTCCAAAATTATATGCCTTCTAAAGAGTAGATAATTTTTTTTTTAATCTTTTTTAACTCTAGTTCAAAACACGAGTTGAGAAAAAAATAACGCTTAATTCTGTATACAAAGCTATAATTGAATTGGTAGAATTCTTGCACATGGAAACAAACTCTTATTAGTTTTAAACTTGGCACATTTTAGTTTTAATTTTTTTTCTTCTTTTTCCTCTGTATAGTTTTAAGTCATGTCAACTTGGAATATACGACGATATTATTTATACCCTCTTGTATTCCAAGCAAAATATAATACGACCTGTGTTCGTATTTACTTACATTATAAACGTTGTGATTTTATAATAGGAACATGCAGAAGTGACTGCCTATCATTTCTTTATGTTCCGTATTGTAAACCTTGTCAAACTATAAATAGAGTATACAGAAATAGCAGCCCATTATTTCTGTATTCTCCGATTTTCAGTTTTTTTTTAAATTTTGAGATTTCATGTTATAAGAATATTCTGCACTTCCTGCACAGTTGCCTGTTTTGGCACTACTCATATCAATTGTCTTAAAATTTTGTATTACATAAAATATGTTATTACCGCACAAACTAATATTAGGATAATATTATGTAAAATGATATTTATTTGTCCATCTCGTTTCCCTTGTTTGGGATACTATTATTACGTCTATTTTCAATTAACGTCGTGAGCGGCGCCTAACAATCTACTCATATGTATAGGTTTGTATGAAATTATAGACCAGTTCCCATTATTAGCTCCTGCTAAACTATGAGACGCATATATTATCCCCGAACAGCATAATTTCAGGAATGGAAAATCCACTGAAATCAATCTGATGGTTTTCACCGACTACGTTGTTAGGTCCTTAGCCGTGGATTGTTCTTCTGACTTCTCCAAAGCCTTTGATACTGTGAATCGCGATATCTTACTCATAAAACTTGCCCACTTCACTCCCTGTAGTTCAGAAGAGAGGGGTATGCCGCCACCCACTTATTCAGACTGCTGTGAGCAGTGGCGGCCGCTGCCCTGAAAATGTGGTGGTTCCATAGACATCAGAATTCAATAGACCAGAAGATACAGACGAGGGGGTAAAACCAAACTATGAAGGGGGAAGAGGGGAAAGATGACTGTGATTCGTTATACAATCAATCTGACAGTAAATAGGCATCTCGCATTACAATATCACCATTTAGTTCTTAAAAGCAAAATCTGCTTTGAATGAATAGATCTTTTTACATGGGAGCGCGAATTGCTTGCCACGATAATAACATATTTGCTAAGGCCAAATGCTCGCCGCAAAAAGACTCGCCCCAATACACATAGCAATATTTTGTTGCCGTGTTTAGTTAAAACACTATTACAAATGTTTCATAATTTACTTACCCCTGTAACCAGCGACGATAACACTGGAGAACCGCCCACATTCGCTATGTCTATATAATATGTACCTATAATGTATAGCGCAAGCTGCCGTTTTTGGCGTGATATTTCGTAAAACGTATAGACGTTACTTTCGCGCTGGTCACTACAAGAATGATGACGTCACATATTTTAGATTCTCTCCCCTCCCCATGGAGCGAGCTGGCGCCAAGGCGGAGCTTATAGCCGGTTCCATGGGGAGGGGGAAATATTACGTTTTTATCACTTAGGGCAGGTCCAGATATATTCATATGTCCGTGGGTGGTTCACTGATAATCCGTTCCTATGAGATAACGATTACTAAGCAACATTAGGTAAAAATTATTCCACTAATCTTATTTGGAGAGAAGGTCTATTCTAAGCTGTTTTCGAAGGGTGAAAACTTCTACATATCGCTTTTTAATTAAAAATTTATTTTTTTTGTTCTGATCTTTTTTCTGTAGGTACTAAGAAAATAAAAACACCACACTAATTTTTCGTAAATAAATCTTAAATTTCAACCCAAAAAACTCTTTTTTTTACAACGTTTAATTTATTAAGAAGAATATACGACGCAAATGTGAATGGTAGAAGAAGTCGGGGACGCCCGAGGAAGACATGGCACGATCAAGTGAATCAGATACTTGAGTCGGGCCATGTCAAAAGTCGGAATAATAGAAGAGAATGTATGAGACGATGTATGAATGTGAGTGAGGCAAAGAGTGTGTGCCAAGACCGAGTTGTTTGGCTGTCCGTCCTCTCTGCCCACCCTTGAGGGAAATGGCGTGATGGTTAGTTACTTGGTTTTTTTTTTTTTTTTAATTTTTTTTTTTTAATTCATAAATTTTTTATTAGTTACAGATATTTGTTTTTTTGGCTACCACACTGGGCTCATGTCCGTGTTATGGTAGTCGTATATTTAATATTTATTTAAATTAATACAAGTACTATTTTATTAAAACAGATGATTAAATATACTAAATAAAAATTATGAAATATTTAAAAGTAGGTGAAAAATAAAGAGAAAAAAAGATCATACTTTAAAGAAAAGTAGAAATAAAAATGAAAATTCAAATTTTGAAATACAAAAATTAATAATAAAGATTAAATGTTAAGAACTCAAATGTTCTATACAAATATATAAATTAAAACATATAAGTAAATAAATTAAAATTTAAAAAAAAGAAATTGTGAAAAAATTAAGAGAAAAAAAATAACAACATTTTAAAGAAAAATAGCAATAAAAATGAAAATGGAAATTAAAATTTTGAAATGCAAAAATTAATAATTAAAATGTAGTGTTAAGAACTCAGGAATTCTTTAAAGTACGCTCGTCCACTTTCGAAAATCCAATGTTGTACACGTGTTATAAAAAGAGAATTAGAATTACTTGACTTTATGTCAGTACTCAAAGCATATATTTTAGGAGCGATGAACCAGAATTGTCGTTGAGCGAATGAGGTTTTAGTTTTTGGGACCACGCAACCCAGGTTTGATGTTGTGGAGCAATTAGTAGATTATTTTTTCGTATATAACAAATGCTTGTTTTAGTAAATAGCTGCCGAATATCTGAGACCCTGATTTTTGCAAAGAGTTCATTTGAGGGATGAGTAGGTTGACAGTATACAAACAGTATTTATAAACAATGTATAAACAGCGCATGGGCAAAATTGTCAAAGTTACCTATAAAAAAATTGAATTCCTTAATGATCTGCGTTTTATAATTTAAATCACAAATCAATAAAAAAGAAAATTATGTAAAATTTAGGTATTTGCTTTAAATTTAGTTAGGTTAAGTATTTTTGCCTCAAATCCTAATTTAAGAGGAATATAGACGCTAGAAATAATTCGAATCTCATGCCTGCAAAATTTAAAAATCGAGCGTTTTTTGCACGAGGCAAGTAAGCGAAAAAGTGGTTTTTATTTATTTTGTGTATAATTTTATAAGAACGAAAAAAAGGTAGAACATGGAAAACCTTAAAAATAGTCTTAGCCATAAAGGGGTATTTTTTAAAATTGTTTCTTGTATTACTTCATAGTTAAGTCATGAAAAAACATTATTTTTGGTGGTTTACGCTTATATTTTTTGTTACGTAAATAATAATTTTATTGTAATTCCAATACATAGAAAAGCTAGTAAAAGCTTTGGTTTATCCGTAGCATATTTTTTGATGTTCTTACTATAAGCCGATTCGTCGTAAAGATTAATCAAAATAGTATCTAAATGGGATTTCACGTGTATATTCATCTTAAGTTTGTATGATAAAGGCCGCCGGGTGGCACACCAATATAGCTTAATTTTTCGTACATATGGCTGGCGTTGCGCGCTGGCGATGTTTGGGATATTCGATACAAAAAACATAATTCGTTCCGCTTGCAATCGGCCTGCACAGTGCACACCCGACAAGGCAACTTCGCGCGGAACTTTAATTCATAGATTTTATATTTTTCGGTAAGATATTATAAAGTAACTTTAGGCGATATAATTTACCAGTGCTGCACACGAACACACTGCAACCAGCCGCCCTTGGCTGTGGGGCTATATTGAGAACTCAGCCATTTTGGAGCGCGTGAGTCTCTGTGTTCCAGATGACTATCTTGACAGCGTCATCATAGATTATTCTGTCTTCCTGCCTGTAGGACTAACCTGCCAATGGTTCTCCCGGTAGGGAGGAGTATATTGCTGCTGAACCAAATCTCCTCCGAGATTGATATATTTGGCATCAGTGAGGGGAGATTCAAAGGGAAAATTATTTTGATTCTTGAAAGAGTCTCTCCACACTGACGAAATCTTCACCACCGTCTGATTTTTTTTTTGAAATTGACATATTTTTTGAAATTTCATTTATGTATAAATATTTGTATAATATTTTTTGTAAAATATTTTTATGCGTAATTTCTTATATGTAATAAACTCAAATTTTTAACGGTATAAGAAATGAATAAAAATATATTATTATTTTTAATTTATCCCATCTTGCTCCATCGTGACGACAATTGATGTTTCAGATTCACGAGTTAGGAGGCGCTAGATAAAATAATATTCTCAAAGTGGGCGGTGGGCAAAAAAAGGTTGAGAATCTATGGTCTATAGACTCTATATGAAAATATTTTTTAAGGCCATAATATTTTTCGATTTCCTTATTAATTAAAGAATAAATACATTTAGAAAGATATTCAAGAGTTGCAAAGAAATATTGTTAAATACAGGGTGTTAAGGGACGTACTTGACTTACTTTAACCAGTGATTCCTGACATTATTTGAAGTAAAAAATGTAAATGAAATTTTGGTCTCCGGTGACATTTTTGATGTTTTTTTTTTTTTTTTTTCTACGAAAACATAAAAAAATGGTAGTTGTTGAACAGTTGGAGGCGGGGTAAGGGGTTCGTCGGACATCCGGCTGAGTGACCAGTGACGACATGCGGAAGAAATTTTTTTTTGTTTGATTTTGAAGAAAAAATTTTTGAAAAAAAAAAAAAAAGTCGTCAAAAAAAGTCACCGTAGACCAAAATTTCATTTACATTTTTTACTCCAAATAATGTCAGGAATCACTGGTTAAAGTAAGTCAAGTACGTCCCTTAACACCCTGTATATCACTAGTTAATAAAGCTGCTGATAAAATATCCTTCTAAGAGTTTTGCCACTGTTTTTTTGTTTGACGCTGGAAGTTTAACATTATTAGGTAATTCGGAAAATGCATTGTATTGCGTATTTGCGATGTACCTATGGCTAGCTTTACACTCGTAAGTAAAATTTACGGCTTACTTAAGATTTTGATAAATTACTTACACTAGCATATTATAATAAAACGAATATAGCATACTTATAACGTACAGTAGCGTTTACACATGCAACTTATGATAATTAACGTTCAACTTGCTTTAAGTTCTGTCCGTAATGTCTTATGTCTGTAATGCGTGTCCAACTTATGGTAATTAACGTTCACGGAAGTTGTTCGGTAGTTTAACTTGCTTAAGTTCTCACGGGGACCGCTACATACGTAATTTATGCGTAATTTTACTATCAGTAAGATGGCATCCCGTCAACAACGAAATGCTGCTGTCAAATTTTCACGATGTTGTCAATAAAGACGAAAGGGCCCAAATAAAGTGCCGAAAACAGTTGTAATAGAAGTTGGCTTGAGAGAAATGATCAAGGCCGTAGCCAGAAAAAAATTTCGGGGGGGGTTTTGTTTGGCGGAACAGTGATTATTAAAAGAAATTAAATGGTGTAACGTATCAATCTTATCATGTATTTTTATAATTACAAAATTAAATTTTAGCTTTCTTTGCAGCGAACAAATCAATTATCTTCTCGACGTCAATATCAATTTCGGGGGGGGGGTTTGTTTGGCGGAACAGTGATTATTAAAAGAAATTAAATGGTGTAACGTATCAATCTTATCATGTATTTTTATAATTACACAATTAAATTTTAGCTTTCTTTGCAGCGAACAAATCAATTACCTTCTCGATGTCAATATCAATTTCGGGGGGGATCAATCCCCCCTGATCCCCCCCTGGCTACGGCCTTCGAAATGATGACCACCGGACATTATTGGAGTTCTTAAATTACATACGAATAACAGCTGGAATTACAGCTACTTATAATTTAAAGCAAAAATAAATAAAGTAGCTCACATCCGCATTAGATATTTGATATACCTTTTGATTACAAAAATATTTTTTCAGGCTGGCTGGGTATTTTGATCTCATATCCAAAATTAAGATCTGTATGAAACGGGCCGAAACGGGCCGTGTAAACGTTCCTCTTAAAACTCTGGATATGTTCGAAAAAAAAATACGACTGCAAAGCTACGCAGATCGCGGAAACTCTGTGAAACATTGCGTATTTGGCGCCTGCTGAATAACGATTTTGCAAACCGCATAACTTCACAGCTGCACAGTTAGCAGAAACTTCACTTTTAAGGTGTACACCTACCTAGGGTGGGGGGCATGGGAGAAAGGGGAAGGGTTGGAATATTTTATTTAGAAAGTTTTTTGGGATTAGAAGTTATTGCTACTTTCGTTTGAAAGGAAATTAAATCTCAAAGGGCGAATTTCACACAAATTGGGCGTACCAAAAAATTTTTTTTTTAAATACAATTCTGCTGTGACATGAGTTTCACTGAGCATGATCATTTGAGGTTTTCGTTCTTCAAGTAAAATGTGTAACTCTTCGTGGTGTGCATATTAAGGTACAAGATCTCTTCGGTTTTTAATTTGTTGTCCGAAAATAATTTTAAGTTACTGTTTTCATTAGAGCAGGTCTTTAGTGACATAAAAAATTAATTTTATTTTTTTTCGCTTCAATTTTTCTCATGTGCACTGAACATTCATCACTCCAAGCAAAGTGGTTAGTTGGCAGTTGTAATTTTAGCCGATCATTCGTTTTTTTGCAGTTGACGCATTGGATGTCTCTTTGACAGTTTTCATTGTCGTTGTCATGCGTTCCGGAACATCGAGTGCACGCTTTTTCACTTCTGCAGTCTGCATGTAGCCATTGCTCTTATAACATTTTAAAAGTGAAATTTTGTCGAACACTCGACATCTATCCCATCCAATATTTACTTTGCCTTCTTGTAACATTCTATGGTATGTTTTTTCCATCAACTTCCGTGAAAATTGTGTAGTTTACGTCCCCTCGTTTGGTTTTGACTTCTTTTATAAATTTTATTTCAATTTTGGAGTCAATTGTTTGTAGTTAATCATTTTGCATTTTAATTTTTGACACAATTTCTTCCGGAGTGTATTTATCCGATAAACCAATAATTTTAAGTTTGGGATTCTTAGGTTTTGGTGTATTAACATCATATTTTTCTCCCATCTTTGAAAGAATTTGTTCTTCCATCCTTTTTGTTGCATTTATATTCTTACATTCTACTATAACCGCCCCTTGTTTAAAAACTCTTGTTTGCCAGGGTAGGCCAGCAAAAAGCACCACCAATTATGACGCGGCACCCGGCGGCAGAAATGACACTTCGTGTCCAGCAACGACGTATGCATGGACACTGGAGGTCTAGATTCGTTCAAAATAAATAAATGTAGCTTCGTTTAATCAAAAAAATTAGAATCTTGCGAGAGCCTTGAAGGAGTAACCATCAGTTACTTATACCAGGGCGGGTAAGAGGTGGATTACCTCCACTTCGTGTCCAGTGATTCTGACACTGTCCTTTACAAATTTTGTACATAGAAGGGTCAAAATCGTAGATAAACATATTTTTCCCGCGCATGCGCAAGAACTGCGCACATTCCCGCGCTCCGGTAAATTATTAATATAAATTATTTGTAGTGACTAGGCGCATTGCAGGTTTCGCTATGGTAAAGGGCGATAATAGAGCAAGCGATTCTGACCGTGTCCTTCATACATTTTCTTTATACATAATGGTCAAAATCGCGTGTAAAATCTCATGACACACCGGTGCACGAGCGGCAAACAAGGGATTTTTCTAATCCCGGTGACACCCAAATCAACAGGATCAATATTTTGTTTTATTTCATCTTTCGTGACCGTATTTTTTGTTCTTTATCTTTCGGCTTAACAATAACGATTGGTTCGATGCTTCTACATTAATTGTATCATTTCTCGTTATTTCAGCATACGTTTTTGTTTCCATATTTAATTTAATGTCTTCAATGTTTTTGTCAATTTTAGTTCTGACAGTTTTATTTTCTTTAATAATTAATTCTTTGATCTCACAAATATGTTTGGCCAGTGGTCGTAAACTTTTTAATTCTCCCCTCATTTCAGACATTTCCGTGATCTTATGGCCGACCAAATCAAATAAATTTTCCATAACAACATAAATAGTATCTCTTTGCATCACAGATATCTTTCCTTTACATTCAGTAATTGAAACAAATAAATGCCTATGAAACAAAGCGTATTTGGCGCCTGCTAAATAAAGGTTTCGCAAACCACATAGCTTCAAAGGTAGGCAGATTGCGGAAACCCCATTTTAAGGCGCCTACGAAACAATGCATATTTGGCGCCTGCTAAATAAAGCTTTTGCAAAGCACATAACTTCAAAGGTACGCAGATTGCGGAAACCCCATTTTAAGGCGCACACTGTAGAGGTGGGGACTCGATCCTGGGGGAGAGGTATGGTAAAAAGGTGAGGGTTTCGAATATTTTAATTAGAAAGGTTATTGGGCTTAGAAGTTATTGCTACGTTCATTTGTAATGAAATTAGGTCAAAGGGCGAATTTCACATAAATTGACAAATTGTACACTGCATACCAAATCTATATATATAAAAATCGTTTGTCTCGCTAAAACTCGAGAACGGCTTGGCCGATTTAGCTGATTTTGGTTTTGAAATGTTTGTCATAGTCCGGGGAAGGTTTAAACGGTGAAAAAATATGGAAAAATTGCGAGGAAGATAGTAAAAACAACAATTTCATTTTCCCATATAAACTGTTCTACGTATTTTCCTGTGAATTGCTAACCGTATATCCGATTGCGATGAAACTTTGGTGAGTTGTTGTGAGCACGCCCGCAAAGATTTCTGTATATACTGGTGAGCTCTGGTATTATGAAATTTGTATATAAAATTGCAATTGGTGCCACGCGAACTGTTTGAAAACTGAATGTATGGAATGCGGGAGGGGGTGGCGGATTGGAGAGGGGTGAAGGATGAGGGAGGGGAAGGGAGGGGAACAAGGGAGTGGAACTCGGGAAAGGGGGAGAGGAGCACGGGAGGGGGGTTAAGGGGATAGGGGAAGCGGGTGAGGGGAGTGAGGAGAGGGAAGGCGGAACAGGCGGAGTGGGAACGCGAGAGGGGAAGGGGACGCGGGAGAGAAAAGGGAGGCGAAAGAGGAACGGGACGAATGGGAAAGGACACAAGCTCTGGCATCATGAAATTTGTATAAAAAAATTAAAAATTAAAAGTGGCACACAAGCTCTTTGAAAACCGAATGTATCGGGAATGAATGTATGGAATGCTGGAGTGGGAGGGGAACCCAGGAGGGCGGAGGGGAACTCGAAAGGGGGAGGGGATATCGGAGGAAGGATCCGCGGGAGGGAGGAGGTGATTATGGGAGGGGGAGGGGAACTCAGGAGGGGGGTTCGCGGGACAGGGAAGGGGGAGTAGTGTGAGGAGAGGGAAGGTGGAGGAGGTTTGGGAACGCGAGAGGGGAAGGGGACGCGGGAGAGGAAGTGAAGGAGAAAGGTGAACGGGACGAATGGAAAAGGACGCGCAGGGAGAAACAATTTCGTTATTAAATGGCATAGCAATGCATGCCGGGTACCAGCTAGTAAATATATAAAAATATGTATATATTATATAAATATGTATATTTTAAATACATACAAATTAAACAGAGAAAAAATACTTTCAAAACATTCATTAAAAAAATTCTCTAGAGATTACACACAAAAAACATGTTCCAATATATAAAAATGACTACCGCCTGAACTAGTGGCTAAATTCTACAAAAAAATAGCGCGCAGAGTCAGTTATACCAGAAAATGGAAAAAGAAAATCTGGAATTTCTATTAGCTCTAAATAGTGAGGAAAAAATTCTGAAATCTTTATTGATTCAGATGTCCATATGGTCTGAAAGGGTTGAGATCGAAATAAAACTAAAATTAGCCTTTTAAAACATATTTATTTCAAAATGGGAAACATCATTTTTTTTTTTTTGAAATCTAAAATGTAAAATGCTGTATATGTCGGCGGCCGATCGTAAAATCAGGCGGATCATGATGCGCCTAGCCACATCGTAATCTGCCGCCATTTCAAGATGTACCAGATATAAGTAAGGCACATTATTATTGTCACACGAACGTAAATAAAGCGCAGGCAGCGCCTCTATTGGTGCATTTTACAACTCTTATTTGAATGTGCCTAAGCGAATAGCAAGGCGCAATGTCGGACGTTCATCTTCGATCGATAGGCCTAATTGTAAATCTGCCTTTTCGTGATGTGCCCCAAATGGCGGCAGATCACGATGTGACTAGGCGCATCATGATCAGCCTGATTTTACGATCGGCCGCCGACATATATAAGTTTTACAGCAGTGTGAGTTCTGTACTTGCCTCAAATCTGCTTATACATTTCTGTTGTTAACTGTTTATACTTAATAATTTTAAATATTAACTAGCAGTTAAAAACCCGCTCCACAGGTTTTGCTGCTAGGCACTGCGGGTTAGTCCTGGGTCGATCGTGAAAGACCTGATCGTCGAAACCCGCTCACGAGCCACCAAAGAGCGAGCGGGTTATTTATTCGTCAGCACCCGGGTCTTCCGGGACCCGTGAACCGCGACACACTCCCGCAACCTACCATCTACGACACATTCCTGCAGCCCGTGACTCACGGACCGATCGCCGGGTGCCCATGTGGCGAGTGGCTAGACTGGCGAGACGTGTCAGCTCCCGGAACTCTCGAACTGCAACTGCGACACACTCGGTCGCATTGCCGATTGCCGATCAACGCACACACGTGCATGACGTATCAGTATCCTGCTTCCTGCCCTTGTGTCACGTCATAGCGGGATTGTTTAGTAGATTCGATTTTTGAATATTCGACTAGACACGGAGACGTTTTTAATAAGAGCGTATCTTGGTATTGTTAATCAAAGTGCTAAGTGCTGTTTTCATAAAAACTTTTAATTTTTCGTGTGGGTGTGAATGTAATTGTGCATTGTAATAGAAACTATAAACTGGTAAAATGTCTGACCTTAATAAAAATAAATTATAATAAAGCATTACAGCTTGCAGCTAATTTACTTATTTAAATTCTCAATAAAAGCTTCAGAACAACACGTTTTTTTACAAGGTTTTTATATCCTTCAAAACATGATAAAACATTGATTTTTTAACCCCTGAAGCATGTCTTTTTTAAAATTTATTTCTGGGACATGACATTACTAGTTACAGGTGTGAGCTGTGAGAGAACAATTATAACCTGGGTTTCGTGTCGCGTATGACTTGACCGGTCTGGGCGGCGAACGTCTACCGCGCGGCGCGCCCGTAGTAAGTAACTGGGTGATGAGTAACCGAGTTTCGTATTTTGTGTCGCGAAAAGAGCGGGTCTTCGCTACCCGCTCGTGACGCCAGTGGGTCATGAGCGACCCGGGTCGTGTAAAACGATTGATCGAACCAGGACTACTGCGGGTGGCTTTTAGTTCGGCTTTGCCCAGTTTAAGTGTTGGTGACCATTTTATAAATCCGATAGGAACTGGTTCCAAAAATAGCCAACAAAATATTATTTCTTTCTGCATTGTGCATCAAATATTAGGTCCTTACATATGAAATTGGTGTTTTGCCGTACTGGCAACTTTGATCTCGAATATCTTCTCTTTGGTTGGGAATTCCAAATTTAATTTTGTACAGCTATTTACTCATGTATTTGTGTTTCGAAAATTATAATTCATTTGTTTTTTCCTTAATTGTTTTTTTTCTTTGCGTCACTTAGTTTACAAAATGGAAAACTTGAAATATCTCGTTATTGACGAGTACGACTTCTACCGTGGCACCAGTGCTGCAGAAACGGCTCGAAGGATTAATGATGTATATGGCGACGGTGCTGCAAAAGAAAACACAGTGCGTTTTTGGTTCCAAAGTTTTCGTTCTGGAAATTTCGACCTGCAGAACAAACCCCGTGGACGGCCGGAAACCAAAGTTGATAATGAAGAATCGAAGGCGATTGTGGAAGCGGATCCATCGCAAACCACGTCCGAGTTAGCTGCCGGCTGCGGTGTTAGGCTACGTCCGCACAGGCAGGCGGCTGGCTTAGCGCCTAGAGCCTAGTGGCAAAAAACCAACACGTTGGTTTACCTGGATACACGCTAAGCGGCTATCTACTACCTATCTAGGCTCTAGGCGCTAAGCAAGCCGCCTGCCTATGCGGACGTAGCCTTAGTGATAAAACTGTTTTAATCCACTTGAAGCAAATTGGGAAGGTGAAAAAGCTTGAAAGGTGGGTACCTCACGAATTGAGTGAAGCAAATCAACAAACGCGCGTTGACTGCTGCGTTGCATACCAACTTACCGTTACCTACCTAGCTACCAAATTAGAGGAGCTTCAATTGGAATGTCTAAGACATCCACCGTACTCTCCGGACCTTGCCCCAACAGATTACCATTTTTTTCGAAATTTGGATAACTTCTTGCAAGGGAAAAAATTCAACTCCGATGGGGCAGTCCAAACCGCCTTTTTATTGATTGCCGTCCGAATGGTTTTTTTAGTAAAGGGATCGATGAACTACCTATGAGATGGCAAAAGTGCATAGATAGCAATGGTACGTACTTTGATTAAATAAATATATTGTATTTAAAAAAATCAACTTTATGTTCCTCCCATACAAAACGCCAATTTCATATGTAAGGACCTAATATTAGATTCGGATCAAGCCTAGAGTCAGAATAACATAAGAGTACGTATTATACGATCATAAAAACAGAAAGAAACTTATTCAATGGAGGATATGTTCATATTATGTATTTATGAAAGGCTAGGAGCAGGTGGCAAGACAGAGTTGTGGGCGGTCTACCCTCACACTCAAACCCTCATCCCCTGGTCTTAGGGGGAGCAGTGAGGCTAGAGGAAGAGGATCTGGGTTCGAGTCACAGTTGCGACTGTCGTCTTTTCATTTTCAGTGTCTTTACTACTTTCATAGAGAGTTGTTCATATTAGATAAATTATTTTGTTTATATTTTAAAAATTAGATTTAGATGCTAGCATTTCTCGTCCGAAGTATTTTTTAAGTTCTTAAACATTGAGGAGTTTATGTGCGCATGCCTGCGATGGTTTCTATATATAACTCTATTTGTACAAAAAAAAACAAAATATGTTTGCTTCCGGGTATGTGTATGTCGGCGGCCGATCGTAAAATCAGGCAGATAATGATGCGCCTAGTCACATCGTAAAGTGCCTGGCGGCAGATCATGAAGTGGCTGAGGCGCATCATGATTTTCCTGATTTTACGATTAGCCTGCGACATATATATATATATATTTATTTATTTATTAATTTACGGACAACAGTCCATTAAAAACATAATAATAACACGAATAAAAATAAACAGAGATGACAGTGAAGGGAGAGCACATAAAAATTAATAGCAATGACAATATAAAATATAAAAAGTACATATAGAGACACTACAATTCAAAGCATGAAGAAGCATTTAAATATTGCGTAACGACTGCCGAAAGTCATTTAGTTTTACACCAAAAAAATCAATGCTTTGACTTGCGTTGACAAGTCTCGACATTCTGGATAAGGGAGAATGGTATCCGTAATTAGTAGAATGTTGATTGAGGAACAGCAATTCATTATTTCGAAGCCTACGGGAAGGGATGTTAAACTGGATGAGTTGTAACAATGCAGGTGTATCTGTAATACTGTTGATAATTTTAAATATGCAAATTAGATCAGAGTTCTTTCTACGTTTTTCTAAAGAAGGCATGTTTAAAATGTGTTCAATTTCATCATATGAGTACTTGCCTCTTTCAAGACCCAACCTCCAAGCAATTCCTCTTAGGAAACGATGTTGTACGGATTCGATGTGACAAATGTGGACAGCGTAGAAAGGAGACCAAATGACACTAGCATATTCAAGGTGAGGGATATGATTATTTGAGATTTCTAATGAATGAAAGAAGGAATGAATGAGTGAATGAATGAATGCATGAATTAATGAATCAGCGGTATTTCCACCTAACACCATGCGAGCGAAGCCACGGGTAAAAGCTAGTCATAAATAAATATGAGGTATTTGGGAGGGGAATTTAAATCAATGAAAAAGATAGCACTTTAATTGCAGTATCTGGTATTTATTTAAAATGATAGAAAAACATTAGATAGAGCACAGACCTAGAAACTATAGACAGGGGGGGAGGTGGGTAGAAATTCAATTTCTTTATTTTACGACACAATGGAGGTGGGAATGGGTACCGCCGCAACGGGATTAATTAATTGGATAACCAACACCTCTGTCAATATTGGTACCCCAAGGTTCGCTACGTTTGGTGACTTAGTAGGGGTGCCCGGGTTCATGGGGTGAGTTTTGTCCGTTTCTTGGCCTGCCCACCAGCTGCATGCATGGCAAGCCGGATCGGGAGAGAATGGTTGAGGGAGTCCCATCTCCAGCCGTACTCTCGCGGAACATCGCCTTTTGTGTCTCCTGGACACACTGACCCTCAGATTCCTATCCATCTCTCATACCCTTTTCCTTCCCAGAACTTCCGCTCCTACCTTTTCTAAAAAGAACCTCCACACAGCATCCCCAAAGATGACATAGGCTCTGAGGGGGATTATTTACCTCATGGATTCTTTACTTCTGTCTGGCGCTAATATAAAAAAATTAACAACAAAAAAATGTGCAGAATTTTGTAGCATATGAGTCCCCAGCTTTAATTAGTATTACATCATTAAATACGCATATGCTTTTCCTATGAATTACGACTTTGCAGCATATGGTTTGAAAAAACATTTTATCTCCACCCGAAACATTAGAACGATTTTCTTCGTTCGTCCTAGAACTTCGATAGATCATTCAGAACACGAAACGGGTTTTAACTTAAAAGTGAATCCAAATGTTAGTCTCCAGCTTTAATTGATAGTACACCCAGAATACGAAAATGGTTTTCCTCCGATTTTTGCACTTGGAATACATGGATGGTTTCCTTCGAAATGCATCAGCAGATGAATCCGCAACGGGAATTTGCATTTTGAACACAAAAATGGTTTTAACTTAGGAATGGAGCGTAAGGGTCCACCAGCCTAAATTATATTGTACTCGGAACACTAAATGGTTTTCCTGCATTTTACAGCAAATCGACGGCAATAATATATTTTGTTTAAATATTTATTTAACTATTTTCAATAATTTATTTGGAATGATTTTTTTTTATAAATCTAACCATTTTATAATAGAAGTGTGGCTGTATATAAATAAAGCACATCATATTTTTCCTTTCTGAATAGAGTTGTCATCAATATTGAGACATTTTTTCAATATTAATTTCCCTATCGTATAATAACAAGAAATTAAAGTAAAACTAGCAAAGGAAGTTGGCTCACATATGTATTTGTGTCTAACCTGATTTCTAAAAACAAAGGTACATATGTAAGCACACACCTGCCAGCTTTGTTATAACTGTCGAATAACTAAAAAAAGTAGCTGAAACACCGTGAAAGAAAACCGTTCTCACTTTCTGAGTGTAATTTTTTTGAAGTGCTTTCAGTAGGCCGCACCAAAAGTGCTCACGGGCCGCACCGAAAAGCTCGAGAGCATTCCACAACATTACAGATTATCCCGGAACATTCTGGAATGTTCGGGAATAGAGAATCGGGAACATCATTGTGGAACATTCCGGAACACTCTCGAATTTTGTGGAATGTTCTGAAACATTGTGGTCCATTCGAAGCCTTTATTGTATGGATGGGGCTATATAAATTGGTAGGGGTATATAAAGCAAGATCGTCATGACAAGGACTAGTAATTTGTAAATAGATATTATTTTCAAAGACTAAATTGACAGTGCAATGTGAGTTGACTGTAAAATTAATTCATTTATTTATATTAATATGTGCCTATACGGGTATTTACAATACATGTGAAATACATAATAGTACAACAGTATTCATGAGATAAATTATGTAGAACCCATGCAGAAGAATTGTAGGTTGCTAACATTGATTTTTTGAGGTAGGTATGTTATTATAACCTATTTGCCACTTCTGGGAAAGCATTTCCAAGTGAATGCAATCCGGTATTTCAATGATTGATATTGTTGTTGCAATTAAAAAGAATCAGGTAGTTCTTGTAGGTATATTGGAAGGTAATTAAGCTTAGTAAATCAGGGCTGTCTATAAAAAAATTAACAATTTTAAAAATAAAAGTCAAATTACTGAAAAGGAGACGGTCACACCAACTTCCCGCTCCGCACAACTTTGTTTGTTCCCTCACCCTTATGGGCATGTGTGTGGTTTTCTTGGTCTGTGAATTAGAGCAATAAATAATAAAGTAGAAAAATGCGTGTTTCAAAATTATGACTAAAATAAAGAGATTTGCAGTTTTCGTTACTTAAATACTTCAGTCTGTAAAGGTTTTATTATTATTAACACACTTTAGGTGGGCGAAAACAAGAAACCCGTTGGAGAAAATGAAATTTGTTTTATATCGATATATCTTTGAAAATAATATGTAAATTAGAATTAATTTTTTTCTATAAGGGGCGTTCAAGTAATGTAATGCAATTTTTGAAGATTTTTGACCCCCCCTCCCCCCCCTAAACGTTACATAACGCCCAAGTGACAATTTTTACTTGAAAATCACATTAAGTTGCGCAAAGTACTGGAAAGTCGTTTAAATACCTTTTTTCATGTTTTATTCACGTTTGCGGTAATGAATTAAACAAGGGATTTCGAGAACGAAAAGTAACGAAACGCACAGTAACGTTTCACAAGACCCCCCAAGTGCGTTACGTAATACTTGAATGGCCCCGTAGTACTCACCACACCTCAACTATATAAGTATTGTCCAAAATTATAGCCTACTTTGTATTATATATCCAGAAATATAAGTTAAAGTCATGGCTGGGCCATCTAGTGACATTTTATGTGTAAAAAATGTATGCATGTATTTTATAACTTAAAAAAAAATTTGGTTTTCACTTTGGTACAAATCATTACAAAAAGAAAAACAATTTGCGCATCTCTGCAAGTGTAGGTTTTAGTTTGATAAAATATTATTCCACACAAAAGACAAGGAGATAAAAATATTTACCCATTTTGCATCACATATACATTTATATGTTATATACAGTGGTACCTGGAGATACAAGTGCCCTAACATATGAGATATTTGAAATACGAGACGTCGAGTGAGCGAAGTTTTGCTTTGAAATACGAACAACATTCGAGATATAGCCGGCTGCACATGATTCACCAGTTTGTGTCTCTGGGAAATCCATGGGCCTGGTGGTGGGTGAAAGAGACGTGAACGAGGTAGTCGAGAAGCACTCTCAGGAACTGACGACCGAGGAGATGCAAGAGTTACAGTTGCAGCAGCAGCAGCAAGAAATTGGTTTCAAGGAAGAGCCAGAAGTGGAGGAGGTTATCTCTACAAGTGAGATGTAGGAGATCTTGGGAATGTGGGAGAGAGTTTCACAGTTTGTGGAAAAGAAACACCCCCAAAAAGTTGCAACCGGTCGTGCATCGGAGCTATTTTATGACACCGCATTTCCATAATATTCTGAAATGGCGGAAGAAACAAACCTCCTTGGACTTAATTCGGTTTAAAAAGGCAAAGACCAGTGAAGAGAAAAGCAGTGACTAAAATTAAGCTTACAGTAGCATTCAAGTTATGTGTAAGTTGCATTTAAGTGACCAAAATACAAATACATTTTATAAAACCAGTTTATTTCTTTACATGCTCTTTTATTATGTTTTTATACAATATTTGTCATTTATAAATACATTTTTTTTATTTAAAAACACGTAACAAGAACTGGGGTGGCATTTTGGGGGCTGGAATGGGTAAATGGCGAATCAATTAATTACAATGAGGAAAATTTCCTTGAGATACAAACAAATTGACATACAAGCAAGGTTACGGAACAAATAAACTCGTATCTCAAGGTACCACTGTGCGTGTAGTTGGGACCCTTACAAATAAATTGTTTACATGATTCGTATAAAAATATTTGACAGCGATGCCTTTCCAGGCATTCAAGTAGGACCGGCGTAAAAGGTAGAACTAACCTTCCCGCCTAAGGTGCATTAATGCTAATTCCCTATCCAATCATAGTCCTTTTTCTCCCTCTAGCTCTGACATCTTCATACTTATCCAACACCTCTCTGGAGCCAGCCTTGTCCTGCTTTCTATAAACTTCCAAAATACTGGCAAAGAGATGCGGACAAATGCTATGCGTACTGGTCAGCGCTCGCTCCAAGACATACAAGTCTACGCCCTTATCTTCGGCACTCGAATCCACATGGGACAAACCAAAATCGATCAAAACCATCTCGGACGAATCAAAAGTATTTTCTTCATTGATCGGACTATCACTATCCGATTGCAAAAGCATATTAGAAGTAGTCAAATCGCCGTGGATTATATTGTTTTTATGCATCGTCGACAAGATGATGCCTACTTTTTGCGTTAGCTTCTCAAGTTTGGCATTGTTTGAGTCCATTTTGGCTCTGTCGTCAGTTTTTTCCGTGAGTTTAAATATGTAATCTTTCACGGTAATGCTATTTTCAACGTTTTCCATGAAAATACAACGCCTTTCAAAGTCTACCAAGTATAATGTGGGTGTTCTTATGCCGGCAGATTTGCATCGGACAATGGCTCTGGCTTCTGCTTTAATCCGCTCTCTGGTGAGCGTTGTGTCCAGCTCCGGGTGACGGTATGATTTTGGAAAGCGTTCTTTGGCGATGGTGGATTTTCCGAGATATGTTCCAGAGTAAAGCTTGCCCTCTGCTCCTTGTTTGAAAAGCTTGAATCCTTGCTCTTCTAATGTCGGCATTGTGAAATCTGAAACCATTTAAAATAAAATGTTATTTAATTTGACTTCGTAATTATGTTTCCCAAAAACAGCAATCCAGAGGGACCGACAAAGTAATGGATAGAGGATTGGATCAGGACGGGAAACACCGAGGACTGCCAGGAGGCGAGTGGCGAGGGAGCAAAATCAGTGGAGAGCATTTGTGTGAAAGAGGATTGGATCAGGACGGGAAACACCGAGGACTGCCAGGAGGCGAGTGGCGAGGGAGCAAAATCAGTGGAGAGCATTTGTGTGAAAGAGGATTGGATCAGGACGGGAAACACCGAGGACTGCCAGGAGGCGAGTGGCGAGGGAGCAAAATCAGTGGAGAGCATTTGTGTGAAAGAGGATTGGATCAGGACGGGAAACACCGAGGACTGCCAGGAGGCGAGTGGCGAG
Source organism: Limnephilus rhombicus (assembly GCA_929108145.2). NCBI lineage: Eukaryota > Metazoa > Arthropoda > Insecta > Trichoptera > Limnephilidae > Limnephilus > Limnephilus rhombicus. The sequence goes on along the minus strand of OV815297.1, from coordinate 12,148,309 downwards.
GGAGCAAAATCAGTGGAGAGCATTTGTGTGAAAGAGGATTGGATCAGGACGGGAAATACCGAGGACTGCCAGGAGGCGAGTGGCGAGGGAGCAAAATCAGTGGAGAGCATTTGTGTGAAAGAGGATTGGATCAGGACGGGAAACACCGAGGACTGCCAGGAGGCGAGTGGCGAGGGAGCAAAATCAGTGGAGAGCATTTGTGTGAAAGAGGACTGGATCAGGACGGGAAACACCGAGGACTGCCAGGAGGCGAGTGGCGAGGGAGCAAAATCAGTGGAGAGCATTTGTGTGAAAGAGGATTGGATCAGGACGGGAAATACCGAGGACTGCCAGGAGGCGAGTGGCGAGGGAGCAAAATCAGTGGAGAGCATTTGTGTGAAAGAGGATTGGATCAGGACGGGAAACACCGAGGACTGCCAGGAGGCGAGTGGCGAGGGAGCAAAATCAGTGGAGAGCATTTGTGTGAAAGAGGATTGGATCAGGACGGGAAACACCGAGGACTGCCAGGAGGCGAGTGGCGAGGGAGCAAAATCAGTGGAGAGCATTTGTGTGAAAGAGGATTGGATCAGGACGGGAAATACCGAGGACTGCCAGGAGGCGAGTGGCGAGGGAGCAAAATCAGTGGAGAGCATTTGTGTGAAAGAGGATTGGATCAGGACGGGAAACACCGAGGACTGCCAGGAGGCGAGTGGCGAGGGAGCAAAATCAGTGGAGAGCATTTGTGTGAAAGAGGATTGGATCAGGACGGGAAACACCGAGGACTGCCAGGAGGCGAGTGGCGAGGGAGCAAAATCAGTGGAGAGCATTTGTGTGAAAGAGGATTGGATCAGGACGGGAAATACCGAGGACTGCCAGGAGGCGAGTGGCGAGGGAGCAAAATCAGTGGAGAGCATTTGTGTGAAAGAGGATTGGATCAGGACGGGAAATACCGAGGACTGCCAGGAGGCGAGTGGCGAGGGAGCAAAATCAGTGGAGAGCATTTGTGTGAAAGAGGATTGGATCAGGACGGGAAACACCGAGGACTGCCAGGAGGCGAGTGGCGAGGGAGCAAAATCAGTGGAGAGCATTTGTGTGAAAGAGGATTGGATCAGGACGGGAAACACCGAGGACTGCCAGGAGGCGAGTGGCGAGGGAGCAAAATCAGTGGAGAGCATTTGTGTGAAAGAGGATTGGATCAGGACGGGAAACACCGAGGACTGCCAGGAGGCGAGTGGCGAGGGAGCAAAAGAGGTGGAGAGCATTTGTGTGAAAGAGGATTGGATCAGGACGGGAAACACCGAGGACTGCCAGGAGGCGAGTGGCGAGGGAGCAAAATCAGTGGAGAGCATTTGTGTGAAAGAGGATTGGATCAGGACGGGAAACACCGAGGACTGCCAGGAGGCGAGTGGCGAGGGAGCAAAATCAGTGGAGAGCATTTGTGTGAAAGAGGATTGGATCAGGACGGGAAACACCGAGGACTGCCAGGAGGCGAGTGGCGAGGGAGCAAAATCAGTGGAGAGCATTTGTGTGAAAGAGGATTGGATCAGGACGGGAAACACCGAGGACTGCCAGGAGGCGAGTGGCGAGGGAGCAAAATCAGTGGAGAGCATTTGTGTGAAAGAGGATTGGATCAGGACGGGAAATACCGAGGACTGCCAGGAGGCGAGTGGCGAGGGAGCAAAATCAGTGGAGAGCATTTGTGTGAAAGAGGATTGGATCAGGACGGGAAATACCGAGGACTGCCAGGAGGCGAGTGGCGAGGGAGCAAAATCAGTGGAGAGCATTTGTGTGAAAGAGGATTGGATCAGGACGGGAAACACCGAGGACTGCCAGGAGGCGAGTGGCGAGGGAGCAAAATCAGTGGAGAGCATTTGTGTGAAAGAGGATTGGATCAGGACGGGAAACACCGAGGACTGCCAGGAGGCGAGTGGCGAGGGAGCAAAATCAGTGGAGAGCATTTGTGTGAAAGAGGATTGGATCAGGACGGGAAACACCGAGGACTGCCAGGAGGCGAGTGGCGAGGGAGCAAAATCAGTGGAGAGCATTTGTGTGAAAGAGGATTGGATCAGGACGGGAAACACCGAGGACTGCCAGGAGGCGAGTGGCGAGGGAGCAAAATCAGTGGAGAGCATTTGTGTGAAAGAGGATTGGATCAGGACGGGAAACACCGAGGACTGCCAGGAGGCGAGTGGCGAGGGAGCAAAATCAGTGGAGAGCATTTGTGTGAAAGAGGATTGGATCAGGACGGGAAACACCGAGGACTGCCAGGAGGCGAGTGGCGAGGGAGCAAAATCAGTGGAGAGCATTTGTGTGAAAGAGGATTGGATCAGGACGGGAAATACCGAGGACTGCCAGGAGGCGAGTGGCGAGGGAGCAAAATCAGTGGAGAGCATTTGTGTGAAAGAGGATTGGATCAGGACGGGAAACACCGAGGACTGCCAGGAGGCGAGTGGCGAGGGAGCAAAATCAGTGGAGAGCATTTGTGTGAAAGAGGATTGGATCAGGACGGGAAACACCGAGGACTGCCAGGAGGCGAGTGGCGAGGGAGCAAAATCAGTGGAGAGCATTTGTGTGAAAGAGGATTGGATCAGGACGGGAAACACCGAGGACTGCCAGGAGGCGAGTGGCGAGGGAGCAAAATCAGTGGAGAGCATTTGTGTGAAAGAGGATTGGATCAGGACGGGAAACACCGAGGACTGCCAGGAGGCGAGTGGCGAGGGAGCAAAATCAGTGGAGAGCATTTGTGTGAAAGAGGATTGGATCAGGACGGGAAACACCGAGGACTGCCAGGAGGCGAGTGGCGAGGGAGCAAAATCAGTGGAGAGCATTTGTGTGAAAGAGGATTGGATCAGGACGGGAAACACCGAGGACTGCCAGGAGGCGAGTGGCGAGGGACCAAAAGAGGTGGAGAGCATTTGTGTGAAAGAGGATTGGATCAGGACGGGAAACACCGAGGACTGCCAGGAGGCGAGTGGCGAGGGAGCAAAATCAGTGGAGAGCATTTGTGTGAAAGAGGATTGGATCAGGACGAGAAACACCGAGGACTGCCAGGAGGCGAGTGGCGAGGGAGCAAAATCAGTGGAGAGCATTTGTGTGAAAGAGGATTGGATCAGGACGGGAAACACCGAGGACTGCCAGGAGGCGAGTGGCGAGGGAGCAAAATCAGTGGAGAGCATTTGTGTGAAAGAGGATTGGATCAGGACGGGAAACACCGAGGACTGCCAGGAGGCGAGTGGCGAGGGAGCAAAATCAGTGGAGAGCATTTGTGTGAAAGAGGATTGGATCAGGACGAGAAACACCGAGGACTGCCAGGAGGCGAGTGGCGAGGGAGCAAAATCAGTGGAGAGCATTTGTGTGAAAGAGGATTGGATCAGGACGGGAAACACCGAGGACTGCCAGGAGGTGAGTGGCGAGGGAGCAAAATCGGTGGAGCGCATTTGTGGAGAAACACAAATCCCACCTTGAGATGAATATATTATAGTAATAATTATGTTTTGAATAACAGTTTTACTGTCATTTTTTCGTTACTTATTTAACCCAAACTAAGAACCTACGAACCTAAAATAGATTCTTAGTTTATATTTAATTAAAAAAAGACAAAAACTAGTGTAAAAAACCCATTTTCATATTTCTATAACCTATGTCAAAACATGGCAGGAACAAAGAAGTCAAATCAAACTGTTATTAATCTGTAGGGGACGGCAAAAAACTTCAATAAATAAAAAGATTTTTTTGTTAAATCAAATAAGTTGACTAAACCATACTTAACCTGGCTAAAGATTTTAAATTTACCTAAAGATTTTAAATGTTTTTTTTTTTTTACGTTAGCCCACACAGAAGGCCCTGAGGAAAATAATTCTCCTAAAGGCCTATGTCGTCTGATAATTTTGATGTTGCTCAATAATTTTAGTTTGCCGCGATCAACTGTTTCATGTCCCTCAGTAGCTGCGCGGGGGGACGTAAGAAAGCGACAAGAAACGAGGATTTAGAAATTCACCGCTCAGTGGGGCTGTTAGATATCGTCAAAATTGTTGGCGGGAGAGTTTTACACACCTAGCGCTCGGTGTTACTATTTTTCTAAGATTAGTTGTAGAAGAAAAAAACTTTTATAATTTGTGTTTGTTATGATTAAAACTTTAGAAGATGTTATTTTTTTATGATATTATTTAGTTTTATATAAAAACTAGCTGGTCCCCGGCATGCGTTGTTATGCCATTTAATAAAGAAATTGTTTCTCCCTGAGTGTCCTTTCCCATTCGTCCCGTTCCCTTCCGCCTCCCCTTCATCTCCTGCGTCCTCTTCCCCTCTCGCGTTCCCACTCCGTCACCTCCACCTTCCCTCTCCCCACTCCACTCCCCACCCCCCTTCCCCAGTCCCGCGAACCCCCCTCCCGAGTTCCCCTTCCCCCTCCCAGGTCCCCCTCCCCCCGCCCAGGTTCCCCTGCCCCTCCCTGGTTCCCCTCTCCCATCTCTCCCTCCCGCTTTCCATAGCAATAGCCGCTTCCTCGTGTGCCACCAATAGCAATTTTTTTATACAAATTTCATAATGCCAGAGCTCACCTGAAGTTTTATAAAAAACCTTGTCCTAACAATAACGAACACACAAAAAAAAGGATTATCAAATTTGGTGCAGTCATTCGAAAGTTATGCGCTTAGCAACACATTCAGCGATTCATTTTTATATTATAATAGATGGACAAGTGCCATAAGTTGAATTCTTTAAGAAAAATGTTGATTAGGATAAAAATGATTGTAAGTAGGTACTACTAATTATAACACTTTTATTCCTAGTAACTAATAACAAGTACTTAGAAAACAGGTCAAATAAGTATACTATCGAATTAAAAATAGTAATAGGTATGTCGAAAATAAATAAAACCCAACCTTACACTGGAAGTTACAAATTTGAACCTAACGCTCGCCGGGTTAATAAAGTGACTTTTGAACTCGCCGGGTTAATAAAGTGACTTTTTTTAATTTACTTTAGCTACACACAGGGACCCTGAGAAAGATAATTCCCCTCGGGGCCTATGTCATCTTTAGGGATGCTGTGTAGAGTTCTTTTTAGGAAAGGAAGGAGATGAAATTCTGGGAAGGAAAAGGGTATTAGGGGTGGATAGTAATCTGGGGATCAGTGAGCTTAGAAGTGAAGGACGTAAGAATCCATCCCTCCCACTGCAGTGCGAGGCGGTGTTCCGAGAGAGTACGGCTGGAGAAGTAGTCAAAGGGACTCCCTCAACCATTCTCTCCCGATCCGGCCTGCCATGCAGCTGGTGGGCAGACGCTTCCGCAGCCAAGACTCGGACAAACCTCACCCCATGAACCCCTGCTTTATCACCAAACGTAGAGAACCACTTGGGGTGACCTATGGCTTTAACTAACCTAGTAGTGATAATATCAGAACGCAAAATGAATATTCAAGGTCACACTGGAATTGCAGTGATTCATGCCATGCATTGACACGATTTTTCAACACTTCAATTGCAGAACTCCGGTGATTAGGGGTTAAACTCATCCAAAGTATTTTTTAAGTAATTTGTGCACAGTTACTATGATATCCAAGAAAGTAGTTTACGAGGTTAATCATAGATGGCACATGTAATTCTAGATATTCATTCTAAATTACCTACCTGTCACATTTGTAAAGAAATGTTGGAAATGTTGCATACTTTATATATTTATTTTACTTGAATATATTTATTATGATGTTGATCAAATCATTTGGACAAAGTTAAAGGTATTCCGCTGATGGATCCGGTGAAACCTCTTCTTTTGTTTTATAATCGATGCATGGAACGATGGAAAAGAGAGGTTAGGTAAATGTTTCAAGGGAGATCTGACAGGACCGTAAACAATGAAAAATAGGTTCAATCTAAACAATAAACTGCCAAATCCAACGCGACAACGCAGATTGATTAATATTTTAGTTCGTGCGTTGGTGAAATAGTAAAAAATACCTGTTAATTGTATTTACAAACTTGTCAAATTGGTCGGTAAAACATAACCTTAAATTTTGCCGCTTCACACACAATTTGCACAGAAAAGTATTATAAAATGGCCTACATTAAGAGTATTTCTGGATTTGGCACTTTTATGACAGCATGTACAAGTATTTAATTTATTTTTTGACGATTTTATCTTATTTGAACAAAAAAACATACAAGTTTGACGTTTAGATGACGAAAAGAGACAACAATATAAAAAAAAACAATGACACCCGAACCTTGTGCTCAGATCTGTAGAATGTTGTAACTTATCGAAAAATTACTCATTGTCAGGGTAAAATAAAAACTCTGGTTTTAAAGAAAAAAAAAATAATAAATTATAATGCCACTGGTAGTCAAAGTTTAAATCGTAAAGATTATGTATTTTTTTAAATTATTATAAGTAATAATGATTCATACACATTAAACTATGGATGAATCAGTACAATCTGTTTAATGAATTATTTATTTGAAAAAAAAACACCACGTTTTTCAAATGTGAGCACCTCACAAGAGTCCTAGCCGCTGGAGCTAGTGAGACTTTGAAGTCCCCAATTTGGGTACGGGGGCGTTCAAGTATTACGTGACGCAATTTTTGAAGATTTTTGACCCCCCCTCCCCCCCATGTAACGCGCCGTAATGTTTTTCCGCACAACCCCCCCCCCCCTTAACGTAACGTTACGCTTAAGTGATAATTTTTACCTGAAAGTCACAATTAATTTGTCCAAAGTGCTGGAAAGTCGCTTAATTACCTTTTATCTTGTTTTCATCGCGTTCCAGGTAATAAATAAAACAAGAGATTTCGAGAACGAAAAGGGTTGCCAACTTGGAAGATTTTAATTCCCTAGTTTTTTTTATCTAAATAAAGAAAAACATGTTACGTAAAGCGTTGTTCGAACCCCCCCTCCCCCCTCGTAAGGCACAGTAACGTTTCACAAGACCCCCACCCCCCAAGTGCGTTACGTAATACTTGAACGACCCCTACGTTGTGAAGTTGAAGGTAATGGGAAGGGGAAGGAGATGGGGAAGAGGAGGTGAGGAAGAGGAGGTGGGGAGGTACCTGGCTATTCAGATCTGGTCACCAAACATGGCTAAAGCCATTTCAAGCAACATTTCAATTGTGAATGGTGGTCTTACACCAGAGTGATACTGAGAGTATCTTCCACTCTTGTACTTTATATCGAAATAAACGATTACTAAACATTGTACTATGGACGAGTCAATACAAATATTTTAATTGTTCTAATTTGAAAACATTTTTTTTTAAAGTAATTTTTTGAAAAAAAATTCACTGAAAGCTAAATAATCAAGACTTCTTATTACAAGCGCCTAAGAGGGGCTACAATAAACAGTCCCCATAATGATTTCTTGAGATCTTTGATGGATTTTATTGAACATTCAGAAGTTAACCAAAATTTCTACCATTGTGCCAATATTAGAGCGCGTTTATAAAAGTTTTGTTAATAGTTAGTTATTGTTAATGCTCGGGGACAGCAAAAATTATAATCACTGCTTGCCTACCGCACAGAGTGGTATATATTACCAGGGTAAAAATCACCATTCAGAATGGAAACGTTGACTTTGATAGAAATGACATAAATCGTGTTTATGATCAGATCTAAACCATCCAGTTACATATCAGCCTTCTTCTACCACATTTCCTTCCCTTCCGACTCACAACATATCCTAATCGAATCGTTAAGTTCCAGTTCTTTCCATTATTTTAATTTTTCCAGCTATTTTATTTTTTTACACATTAGAACGATCTTGTAATATATGTAGAATCACCTCCCGAAATTAATGCACTTTACCCCTGGACCCCTGTATATTAAGTACTGCGGTTACGTACATTTGACTTAAGTTTCACTTGCCTTTTTGCTTTTTCTTTTCATTTATCACTATGCCCTTTTATCAAACTGAAATTTAATTACTTCAAAATTATTCTTGTTTTCTCTTAATCTTTAAAATTCATACTTGAATTGTATAACTTTAAAAAAATACTGATTTTATTTCTAACTGTCATTTATAATGTTATGTAAACAAATAGCTAACAACCACTCTGCAAATTGCCATCTCAACAAGACGTTTCACACCTAGTGAGATGGGCAATACGTCATTACTGTAATCAAATGTAATATTAAAATAATGAATTAAAAAATAGGCTACGGTGCACCACAAAAGTGGAGACCGATTATTCTATCTCATTCTCTCGCAGTCTAAATACTATAGATGTATCTGTTTGACTCTTTTTAGTGTCACTATTTTTCGTTTCATCGAGTTTCAAATCACAACGGTGTTAAAGAAGTTTCACTTAAAAAATAAATACCATAAAGCGCGGAAAAGTCAGTTGTACATCTGGCAACACGACGAAAGTAAACACAGATGCAAGCAGGGGCGGCTGACAGCGTTCTCCGATCTCCGGCATTCTCCGAGTTCAGTTCTCGTTCTCATTACGGAAAGAGCAAGAAGGGTGAACGCGCCGAGCCAAACACAATAATTCTCCGGTACCCGCAGACTGTTGACCGGCCACCTCGTCGCGAGCCTTTCGTTAATTTACCGTTCCAAATCAAATCGACACGCCGCCGCTCGATTCAAAACATTCCGCCATATTATCAGTGTGATCTCACCCCTGTGCACCAATCTCATTATGTCCGTGGAGGGCTTGGAATACGAGACGATCGTGCAGAATGGACCCAAAAAGGTATGTAAAAAAACACTCGCTAGACTCTCCCACCATGTCAATATTCTCATAAAAAGTGTGTGTTTCCCGTTTATATTGATGATAATAATAATTCAATAATGCCTCCGCCTGCAAGCCGGCACGGCTGGAGGCTGGAGCTTATAAAACCAAATTGCATCCTAAAGCTCAGTCTATAATCGAAGCATATTTTTTGCTATTTAAATCTATCCCCTTTTTAACTGAATTTATCATTAGAATGATATTAAAACCTACCCTAATTTTTAAAAAACGATTTTGTGATGCGTTCTTCGTTGATTTAAAAAGAATTCTCTTCTGCGATTTTCAGACAATAGCTCTTCTGGGTACCTACCTCTTTTAAAAATTAACTCTATCCCAATATTACTAACTAAATTGAACATTAGCATATTTAAAAAAACTACCCTAATTTTTATGTACGGTTTTACGAGTCGATGGAAAGAATTCTCGTGCCATTTCAGACGGTTTTTTTTCTTCCTTTTTGAGGCGTTGTCGTACGCATTCCAGCATCGCATGTGCATCGCGAAAGTAAATATTTTCTCATCTGACTAAAACTGAACTTATTTGCATCATTGTCGGATATGCAATATTATCCGGCACAATTTTAATGTTAGCTTTTGTGGTCTTATTGGAATCCAACTTGATTCTTGACTGTAACAATAATGTTTTGTGTAGAATTTTATCAACACTATTATGCAAGTAATGGCTTTGTAACGAATCGATTGATTTTTTAAACAATGGTTTGCAAATATGCACTGAAACAATATTATTTACCTACATAATAACCAATCTCTTATCAATGGTTCTGGACAAATCAGAAATTACCTAAACAATATTACCTATTTCCTTTTGCGTACTTAGGTACCTACCTACGTTGTAATATTTACAAAATTGGAACTGATGCATTTTGGTTATCAAAATGTAATCTTTTAAAGAATTAAGAAATTCTAGAATTTATTTATTATATTAGCGAAAGGTTTTGTTATTGGTTTTACGTTTTTTTATGAAAAAAAAAACAATCTTTTGATGTTTTTTTTAAGTAGGTAGAAAAGAACAATCTTCTGATGTTTTTTTAAAGTAGGTAGGTAGGTACCTACTCTTTTATGGCGTTATTATTTTTCCAAATATTAAAAATAAAAAATATATTTTTTACTAAATATTTATAATTTTTTCTCTCATTTTTCCATTCCTTAAAGCAGAATTGGAAATTTTAAATAATTATTTTTATGATTCAAATTTCGTTTAAAAAAAAGACTAAAACTAAGAATTTCCGACAGATTTGTACCTACGACTCATGCAGTACAACAGGGTAAATTATTAACCTGCAAGAATCCCACGTTTAATAAATAAAAGTTATGTATTTTTATACGAATCGAAATTCCCGTTTTTACTACGAGTTTCCGACAGATTTGTACGACTCATGCAGTACAACATTGTAAAAGTATTAACCTGCACGAATCCCCACGTCTAATAAATAAATGTTATGTATTTTTATGTGAATCGCAATTCCTGTTTGTACTACGAGTTTCAGACATATTCGTGCAGTGTACAGTACAGCAGTGTAAAAGTATTAACCTGCAAGAATCCCACGTCTAATAAATACATGTAATATATTTTTATAATATGAATCGAAATTTCAGTTTGTTCTATTAGTTTCAGTCAGATTTGTATGACTCGTGCAGTACAACATTGTAAAAGTATTATTAACCTCCAAGAATCCCACGACTACTAAATCTATACATATAAAAATTTTGATTCCGTATTTTTGATTGATTGACTCAATTTTTTTTACAGAACATTGCATTTTAGCAGAAGAGTGTTTCTATATATATATAATGGTAAGCTCTCGTTATGAAATTTGTATAAAAATTACTACAGGTGGTGGGCGAGTGGTTTGAAAATGTGTGTATTTCATATATTTTAGCGGCAGGGAGGGAAGGCAGGAGGGGGAGGGAAACGAAGAAGGTGGGGAAGGTGTAAGGGGAACGCAAGAGGGGAAGGGGTCGCGGGAGGGGAACGGGGACGCATGATAATGGACATGCAGGAAGAAACAATTTATTTCTTTCAAATTATCTTTCCTCGTGACCCCTCCCGCGAGCCCCACCTTCGTAACTCCTGCCTTCCCTCCCTGCTGTTAAAATATATAAAATACACACATTTTCAAACCACTCGCGCACCACCTGTATTAAGTAATTTTTTTATACAAATTCCATAACGCCAGAACTTACCATTATATATAGCCTATAATCTTTGCGGGCGTGCTCACAACAAATCACCAAAGTTTCATCGCAATCGCATGAACGGTATGGCAGCGCACAAAATACGAACAAACAAATATTGATTTATATATGTAAGAAGATAAGTAGGTAAACCGTATTTTCCCTAAACCGACTGCAAATTGTTTACAAGTATGGAGGAGGACCGACCAAGGGCGGATTTAGGGGTGGGGGGGGGGGGGCACGTGACGGTATTTTTGTGTACTGTGGAGATTCCATCACAGTACAGAAAACTGTCTTTATTAAACATTTAATTTTTCTATTGTTTTGACACTTTCATAAACCTTCCTATACATACTTGAGCTTGTAGAAATAAGCTTGAAGTATGATACTTCAAGTTTATTTCTAACAGTAATTGTTGATTTTTTTGCCCGTCCGCCCCTTGTGCCCCCCCCCCAGAAAAAAATCCTGACAGTAATTGTTGATTTTTTTGCCCGTCCGCCCGTTGTGCCCCCAAAAAAATCCTGGATCCGCCCTTGGGACCAACTGTAATGGAATTGGAACATGCTTTTTAGCATTCTAAAATTATGTGGCGATTCTAATTGAAATTTCGGGTGCCCATTTACAATAATTTCCATTGAAAGTTTCATTGTCTCTTTTTTTGGGGTCATGTTTTTTTTCTCTAACGTTTTTGGTTTCGTTCGGCGGGAAATTTGTCTGTGGAAAAATGATTAGCCAATAACGTCTTCACGGTTGGGTTGAACGTTTGAAATCGATGAGTTGTTTGCAAATGATTAACCTTTAACTGCTGACGTGATTTTTTTACGTATTCTCTGACGTGGGGCCTGGGCGGCCCGTTACTTTATATGTTTATATATTAGAGATCCATGAAAATTTTGAGGTCAAAATTATTATTTATTGGACAATTTAAATATATTTAAATGAAATAAAACAAAATAAAATACTTTTTTATTGTTAATTAATTTATATATGACAATTTGAATATTATGTAATAATTTTAGGCAAAAACCACTTGCGATCAGAAATCAGTCTCTATTATCTATTAAACTGAATAAAAACAATGAACTCACTTTTATTATAATATTTCAGTAGTGTCTCGAATAAACTGTATACAATTTGGGAGGTGGGTATGGGTACCGCCGCCCCGGGAACCATTTATTGGACAACCAACACCCCTGCCACAGGTCACCCCAAGTGGCTCGCTACGTTTGGTGACTTGGCAGGGGTGCCCGGGTTCATGGGATGAGGTTTCTCTAGGTGTTGGTGGCGGATACGTTTCCCCAACTACTGCGTGGCGGGCTGGATCGGAGGAGATGATTGAGAGAGACCTTTTGACCTCTCCAGCCGGATTCTCCCGACCCTTCGCCTTGCACCGCAGTGTGAGGAATAGATTCATACGTCCGTCACTCCTGGCCACACTGACCCCCAGATTCCTACCCACCCCTCATACCTTTTTCCATCCCATATCTTCTTCTCCTTCCTTTCCCTTAAAAAAATCCTCCACACAGCATCCTCAATGATGACATAGGCCCCTAGGAAAATTGTTTTCCTCGGTGCCTCCTGTGTGGAGCTAATGTAAAAAAAAAACATAAGAAACTTTGGATAAGTTTTTTATGTTTAATTTTACACAGTAAAAATCAACTTTAAAAAAGTCACATGGCCTCTTACTTTAAATGTTTGTATATTAGAGATCCATGAAAATTTTGGGGTCCAAATTATTATTTATTGGACAATTTAAATATATTTTAATAAAATAAAATAAAATAATTTTTTATTTCTAACTTATATTTGACAATTTGGATATTGTGTAATAATTTTTGGCAAAAATCACTTGAGATCAGAAATCAGTCTGTATTACCTAAATAAAAACAATGGGAACAGTGATAGTGTCTCGAATAAATTATATATTTAAAACTTTAGTAAAGTTGTTTATTTTTATATAGTAAAAATCAACTTTAAAAATTCACGTAAGTACTGACGATGGGTCAGAGAGGCGCGCAAAAAAATTGTAATGAATTTACTTATAGAAATTTATTTAATTTTTTAGCTTTCGGCTCTGGCGTCTCTAAATTCGAAGCTACTGGAAGCGGCGTATGCGTCACGCACGGGGGAGGAGAATATTTCGATATTATAAATTAACTTGATAACCTAAACTAACTTAATAAACTTAACTTTACTTAACATTCTTAGCCCTTTCCACTCCAAGCCTTTTTTTATTTATTTATTTATTTATTTTGTTCTTTGTTTCTTGGTTTTATTTCACCAGCTCCACGACGAAATTGTGTATTCAAGTTTTAGTTACTTTTTATAAATAAAATTGATAATTGATTATATACCACCAATAAAAGTTTTTTTGTCTGTAAAGAACTATATGTAATTTAGCTGAAATTTTAAATAATCTTAAACTATTTACTTAAAACTGTTTGGCACCACTGTGTATCGAATCCGACGAAGTCCCATGTGTACTTCCCAGCACTAAACCATGGTAACAATAATTATTATTTAGTATTCGTCGGATTGAAACATGAACAACACTGTACTATATACTACATACTTACAGCTGTACAATATAATTTACCGGACTTGAAGAATAAAGCCCAACATTTAATTGTACTAAAATTGGTGTTAAATAATATAGATTTTCAACATAAAAATCCTTTCTTATGTGCTTACCATATAGTACTCACTTTGATTTTATACTCGTAACTCTTTTAAATAAAATTATTTTATACTATTTTGTATTCTATTATATTATTTTATGCATATGTATATTTTCTTAATACTCTCACACATTCTTTATATTGTATATGATAATTTACTGTATAAAAAATCGACCACCACAACACAGGCATGTACCTAGCATGGTGGTCGAAAAATCCCCAACTTTTGTAAAAAAAGATTTTTTCAATGAATAAAGAAACCTAAAAAAAAAAATTATTATTGCTGGGCCTGAGCGGCCCCACGTCAGCAGTTGAAGGTTAAATTTAATAATGAATAATGACGTACCAATGTCCGAAATCGGTTAGTTGCTGCGGCGTCGATGGGTTTAGTCCTCTGCTGACCAAATCTTTCATCATTGCACAAGCAACGTTTTGCCATTATAACGATGGCGGTTGGATGAATTCAAATATTGTCAGATTATTTGCAAAGTAGGAATTTGATTAAATGAAGACAATATTAGCGAAACTCGATCGAAAATCTGGAGGCAGAAAAATCAGAAAAGATATTGGCACCCCTGGGACTCGAACCCAGGACCTTCTGCTTACATGGCAAATGTTCTACCAACTGAGGTAAGGTGAACTACCAACTTTAATCTCGTTGAATTTAATGTTTCAAAGACCCAATCTTGTCTGATTACGTCTAAAAGGGATCGAAATGAAAATCTAGTATCTTTCAACGGAAGCAATCTTCCGAACAGGCCCTCCATTGATATGCTTGGCGTAACCCTAAGTGACCAGCTCAGGTATGGGGGCTCCATCGAAGCCAGAGTAAAGTTAGCCTCTACAGTACAGGTACTGTACAGGGCCCGCAGATACTTTAATAGTACACAACTGCTAACCCTGTACAAATCACAAGTGCGCCCCACGGTTGAATTTGGCAGCCACCTCTGGTCTGGAGCTCCAAAATACCTGAAAAATACCCTCGACTCTGCAGAAACGGGCGATCCGCTTTAGATTCTCCCATCTTAACAGACGGATTGCAATCTTTAGAGCCTAGAGATAGCGTGGGAATGCTATCCTTGTTCTAGCGGTATTACAATGGAAGATGCTCCGACGAACTAGCGTCATTGATCCCTTCGGCACCGGTGCATAGTCGGGAAACGCGTGCCTAACATTTGTACACGGCTGACGTTTGTCACATGAGAACGGGTCGTTTCTTCGACTCGTTCTATGTTCAACAGCTCGGCTGTAGAATGGATCTGCCGGCCTCTGTGTTTCCTCCTTCCTACAACATGGGTCTCTTCAAGACCAATGTTCATTCCTTCCTCTCCTCAAAAAGACCCTCCACACAACATCCCAGATGACATAGGCCCCGAGGGAAATTATTTTCCTCAGGGCCTACTGTGTGGAGTTAATGTAAAAAAAAAAATATTTTCATTTTCTTAACGCATTATTGGCTGCTATCTTTTTGGTTTGGATTTCGATTTATTCCTAGACTATTGGATCGCCTTAGCCAGTTGCGGTGTGTGATGGAAAAATATTTTTAATGTTTTTAATAGAAAAAAAATGTCGTCGGACAGCAAAATGATATGTACATTTTTTACTCCAAGTATGCTCAGGAATCGCTGGTTAAAATCCCTCGGGTACGTCCTGTTACTCCCTGTATAATAGTTAATAATGGCCGCCAACATAAACTGTACGAAAATTGGTATCAAAATATGTATAATAGGTCATTTTTTTCAACCCGATCCAAATGAAAAGACGATCTATGTAAACTGGACCGAAAAAAGCCACGTGTAAAACGCCCGTTGTTCAAGCTACTTTTTCAGCTTGTAATGTTGGTAGTAGGATATTTTAAAAGTTGTTGTGTTATTTGTATCCCGGGAATCTTTGTTTTACTTTCACTGACTTCTGGCGCACTGACACGCCCAGAACACGCCTATACCGATTCTGTTCGGTGTTATTAAGATATTCAAGAAAGCACATCGACAATAAATTATACGGTAGACATGAACGAATCTGAATATTGATTATTAAGGTAGGGTTGCTCAAACTCTTGTCATATTTGATGATCTTCGAATCGTCGATCAGCGCCATTTTGATTTTTAAAGTGAAAAGTTCTTTATCAGTACCGTTTTGATTTCAAACTCGATGAAACGAAACATAGCCACACTAAAAAGAGACAAACACATACATCTAAAGGATTTAGCCTGCGAGATTTAGCCATGAGATAGTGTAATCGATCTCCTTTTGTGCAGTGCTTCGTAGCTTTCCCACTCTTGTCTACTTTATTTTTCTGAAGGTTTCACTTCTTCCGCGTGTGAACTTCACACATTTTTTTTTAAATTTCAAATACGTGATTTTAATAATTTATAATCTGTCGAAAGAAACGTCACTATCTCAATGACAAATATTTTTTCAAACTTTTTAACTAGTATTTTTTTACATTAGCTTCACATAGGAAGCACTAAGAGAATTTTTTTTCGGGGACCGTATCATCATTGGGAGGCTGTGTGGAAGGTCTTTTTAGAGAAAGTAAGGAAAGGAAGTTCTGGGAAGGAAAAGGGTGTGGGGATGTAGGAATCTGGGGGTCAATGTTTGCGGGTATGACGGAGGTATGAAGTCATCCCTCTCACTGCGACACTAGGCGATGGGCCGAGTCCTGATGGAGAGATATACAGGTCTCTTTTGACCAGTCTCTCAATCCGACCTTCCACGCAGTAGGTGTGCCGCCAAGACCTAGACAAAGCTCACCCCATGAATCCGGGAACCCATGCTAAATCACCAAACGTAGCGAACCAATGGCAGGTTTATGATGATGTATTAAATAAGAAAAAAATTGGAACGTATTTTTTGACAAGAGCTCTACTATTCACAGCAATATCAGTAGGTATAGACTATTGGAGACTCAAAGCACGTTTCTTGTACTACCGGACGTTGACTGTATGACCTGTGCAATGGCATTGCCGTTGTTGAATCGGGGTCAAGGTTGTTCAGTTGTTGCTCACTTGTCCAGTTGTCCAGTTGCTCAGTCGTCCAGAGTGCATTCTTCTACCTCCGTGACTGATGGACACATTTGGCACAGCTGACAGTGGACGTGACACATTGGGAACGTTCGCTGAAGACGTTTTTTTTAAAACTGACATTCAAATGATGATGCGCGTTGTTTTGACTGAATTGGAGAAACCGCCTTACTTATCTTGAAATTTATCAAAATATTATTGAGATTAGTTAATTTCATTTATCTGTTTGGGGCCTAGGAGTTTAAAGGTCTTACTTATTATATTTTAAACTAACTGCATCAGCTTTCTTGTTATTCGGCTTCCCGCATTTCTACCGATTTATTACATATTTACCTTAAATATTAAAGATCTTAAAAATATATATTATGTTATTCTTGAAATTATTTTCAAGTACATTCCCCACGCCGAAATGGCAATTGTGTGAAATTCCTTCGATCGAAAAAAATCGCAAAAAGTATGCTCCGAAAATTATTATAAATACGTTTATTTTAATTATTTTATAAGTTACATGTATGAAGAAATTCACAGTGTTTCTTTAAATGCTATTTTAGACAATCCCCGCAGATTTTCGGTCTATTTTAAACGAGTCGTGTTTTATTAAACATTTTCACAATTTCCCTTAATTATTATCGTTTTTAATATTAGCGCGCTCTCTCTAACTTCCCATTGTCTTGTCTATAGTCATACTAACACTTATTTTATCTTGATTTTCCGCTAAGCGCTTGCATACTGCTTACTAACAACGTATGAGGGACACTGCAGGTCTAGATTCGTTCAAAATTAAATGTAGATTCGTTCATTCAAAAAAATTAGAGTCCTTGCGGGAGCCTTGAAGGAGTAACCATGTGTTACTTATACCAGGGCGGGTAGGTGGTGGATAACCTACAATGACTTACTAATGTGAGCCGTTCTCTATCTGCTCTGGCCCGCCTGAGAATTTCTGTGTTGCTGATGTCGGACCATGGGACTTTAAGCATTCTCCGGTGAAGCCATACTTCAAAAGTAGACATGGGCAGATTTATTCCCAGAAGTGAATCGATTCAGTCTGATTCTCCTGGCCTTTTGAATTGATTCCTTCTATTCATTCCTTATTCAATTAATTCCAAAAAAAAAAAAAAATATGTACTCTCCAATTCAGAAAACAAAGAAGACATGGAGAGGTTACGAAGCACCGCACTAAGAGGAGACCGATAGGCTACGAAGCACCGCACAAAGAGGAGACCGATCCTATAAATGTAGGTGTTTGCCTTTTTTTTACATGAGCTCCACACAGGAGGCCCTACGGAAAATAAATTCCCTCAGGACCTATGTCATCTTTGGGGGTGCTGTGTGGAGGGTTTTTTTTAAGGAAAGGAAGGAGAGGAGAGTTATGGGAAGGAAAAGGGTTTAAGGGGTGGGTAGGTATCTGGGGTTTAGTGTGTCCTGGTTATCCACCTCCAAGACCTAGACAAACCACACCCCATGAACCCGGGCACCCCTGCTAAATCACCAAACGTGGCGAACCACTTGGAGTGACCTATGGCAGAGGTGTTGGTTATCCAATAAAGGTTCCCGGGGCGGCGGTACCCATTCCCGCCTCCCAAATTGCCTCTTTTTAATGTCGTTATTTTTCGTTTCATCGAGTTTCAAAACACAACGGTGCTAAAGAAGTTTTCACTACGCAAAGCACTGTTCCTAGGGTGAATATGCCTATTTCAGATACGTTGGCTAAATAAGGAGGTAGCGCAACACGGCATGACACCCTAAAAACAAATAACGAAAATTGCCTATTTCACTTCAAATTAATATTACGAATTATGTCGTTCTGAAAAATTGTGCTACGGGGTTAATGCAATATTAAAATACTACATTTGTTAAAACAAAAAAAAAATTGACAAGAAAAATGTATTTACATTAGAATATCAATAAAATCTTAAAATTAAACAGTGTTTTGTTTCACCCCTAAAGTTTTACCAATTTTATTTTATTTATTAAATTAAAATTATTCCATTTCACGTGATCTAATATAAACAAACATTTTATCATTATTATTAAGCATTATTTTATGACAGCTGACCACAGCCGATTGCCGAAGTTCGGCGTCTCAAAGTAGGTAGGTATTTGTATTCCAATAGCTTTGTCGGAAGTTTTCAATCAACTATGTAATGAAATTGACGGCTTGGCCAACGGAGAGGAATGAGTGAACCCGCACGGTCAGTTTCGCGGCGAGCATTGAGGAATGAATTAGTTACTTTTGACTAGTGTCTTGCCTCTTGCCTGGCAGTGAGTTGATTACTCGCGAGCTGCGGACCTAGCAGGACCTGGGTTTGGTCCTGTTGGGTGTTGGGATCTGAGATTGACGCGATCACAGAGACGATGACGTCACAACTGAATTGAGATTTAATTCCTGAACTAGTGAAAAAGACTTCGCGCCCCGGACAAACTTGTTAGCGACAGACTATAAACCAGAGACTATTTACGCGGGACGGGTTCGATCGGCGCGGCGGGACTATGACTGGATCATATACTGAATAGAAGCAATGTACCTATTAATTCCTGCGTTGTGAAAGAGACAGATTCGAAACTAGTGACTCGGCCGATTCGCTTTCGTATTTCGCTTGGGCTGACCACGATGAAGTTGATACCTACGGGTATTTTACGAATGGCGCGCGGGAAAGGGATACTTTACGTGTTTTGCACTATTATTTAAATATTATTCTATGGGCGCGCCGCCCATAGATTAATATTTAAATATTTACGAATCATTATAATATTTAAATCGTTTACGGTAGGTACACATCATTCATTGAAATAATTTAACATTAAAATAAATGGAAAAAAATTAAGGGTGCCGTTAAAAATCGTAGGATGCAAGGCCAAAGATGAGGAATGAAGACTCAATTCCTTTTGAAATTGAGAATCAGATCGAGTGTGTCACAAGATTGAATTTATTCATTCAATTCAGTCATTCAATTTTGCCCACGTCTATTCAAAAGCCTCTAACCTGTTCATATAATTTACCCCAATTAGAGATGCCCAAGTCCCATTGGCTTGGGACCATTGCGGTATTAACATTTTAAAAAATCTTAACTTTTTTTTGACAATTAAAAATGAATCCAAGTGGGTCATTTGACGGCGCGGACGGTAATTTGATTTAATTACTCTTAATATAATATATGAATATACCGTTGGTCTAATTTCTCTGTCTAGTCTCTCTCTCGTCTAGCTGCTAGCTGTTAATAGCGACAAATAAAACGTTTGGATTATATTATTATAAATTTTGAGTCGGTACTTAAAAACGTTTGTTAGTAGATAGTGAAAGTACGAGATCTTGCATCTCATTTATTTATTGCTTCTTCACAATTTATATACATATATTTTTAGCATGTAATTATTAACCCCACTAGGGTTCGCCTGTATCGGGGTTAATAATTTCACAATTTAATAAAAATAACACACGCAAATATCGGTCATACAAAACAGTTAAGTAAAGGCAAAATAATAAGTGATAAAAATATATGAATTAATAACAAAGTGTTAAGAGATCAGACAAAATGTTCTCATTCATTATATCATTAGTTCATACCATTTTCAACAACAGATAAAATTTAAAAAAATATATGTCCTTAGGTTTTTTTTTTAAATATGTGTAAAAAATAAAAAATGAAACAAAACAATGATTTATAAGCGATTACATTAGAGCGAATCTTTCTTATGCAATATTAAAGTGACTATCAAATAATTATGAAATAAATATGAAAGAAACCGTTTTGATCACAACATTATTGTTTTCATTCCATTTAAGTGACCATTTTCATTAAAATATGATTGTATTTTATAGTGTAAGTGACACCTTAGAAATGCCATCCGTGTGATATTTTAGTTTTGACAAAGTTATGGGATACGATAACCCATATATATTTATTGTTTCTTTACCTTTTTAATTTAGGTGTTATTGTTTAAATTGAAATAATGCAGGAGATTGCATCAATACTGAAGACGAGGCCCTGGAAGAAGGAGAACCTCATAGCTGAAAAACCTGAGACAGTGATTTGGCCAGTCTACTGTAGAGTTGTTCCTGGCCGCAGTAAACAAAGTCCGCATAGCCAACATGATAGCCAACGTCCGTTGAACGGACAGGGCGCAAGAAGAAGAAGAGTAGTGAAAGGAAGAAGAACCTAATCACTAAATCTGAATCCCTTCTAATTCTAAACTTACTAAATAATCATCACTTCGTTTCATCACGGGGTATGCGGAGAGGATGGACCGCCAAACTACTCGGTCTCGGCGCATACTCGTTGCTTCATTCACATTCGTACATCGTCTCATATATATGTATATCGATCGTTCAGTTGATTAGTCAGACATCTCCAAATGCTAAGTTTAAGATGATGAGTAAAGCTGACTTTATTTATTTATTCTAACGCTCGCCATAAATCAAATATTATTTACACGTGTCTGTGTTTTACATATTAAATTTGATATAAAATAACAACGGTAGGCATAATGGTCCGGTACATTAGTATGAAAATTTAAAATATCCTACTAATGACCCAAAAAACATCAACATTTTGTTTAATTTACTAACAGCCTTACTAAAAAACCCAGTGAAAATTTTATTCAATTGACAAGCGGCCGCGGATGTGAAAACATTATTAATTAAAAAATTGTTCATGGAAAAAATACACATTGTTTACACAGCCTGAGAGGGTAGTATATCTCCGTTTAATTAATGATGTCTGAACGAAATTTGGAATTTTTCCAAAGTATTTTGAATGTTCTACATATTTCTTATTTTTGATGGTGTCTTAAAAACAAATACCATTTATTAAAACTAGATAAAATTACCTTTTAGATTTGTGCGTGTATTTGAAATACACTTTAGTTTAAAAAAAACTGCCATATTTTAAGATTCAAACGCGAAAAAAATGTAATTTTTTTTTTCACCAATACATTTTTGATGAAAGTGTATAGAAATTTATATTAAAAAAAAAATAAAAATACAGTCCTTTTATATAATAAATTTGGAACGAAACTGTCACCTCAATTTTCCTCGTGCATACAATAAAAATAATAAAAAAATTAAAAAAAAATTTATTGCCAAAAAACTAACCTAAAAAATAATACCGACTTTTAAAACAGATTTCTTTCATCTCTAAAGACGTTAATTTCTTTGATACGTTTAGGAACACATGTATTAGATATTAATATTAAAAAAAACACCACTTTTATGAAATTCTCATAAAATACAATCCTTTAAAAGTAAATTTGAATTTTCATGTTTTATATGAAGTACTTTTTGACATTTCAATTTTCAAAGTATGATTATTGTTATTATAACTTGACTAAAGCTTATTAAAAACCACAAAAAAACGGTAAATATATCAGTCATACGAATATAAGAGTGAATTAGTCATATTAATAGAAATTACGATCACATTTGAGTAATATTACACACACATCCGCGGAGTGAATTTTTTTTTCACGGTTTCAGCACGAACAGCGAATGCGCAGGCGCCACCACCTAGCGGTTATGTAGGAAAACAAACAATTTATTATGTACACTATAAAAAATTACATTGTTGCCAGATTTAAAATACATTTAAGAACAAACCTTATTAGTAATATTTCGTGTTTTAATGTATTCTTGTTTTATTCATGTTGCGGCAACAACACAGGTTATTGGCCGTGCTGTGTTTTTTTTATTAAGGCTGTAAGAGTTTTAGTGCATTATAATTGATTTGGTGGTGTTTATGAGTAATCTGTGTATTGTATCATATAGAGAGTACCTACACTTTTACATATAACTGCATACTCAACTCAAATTTCGGTTTTTCGGAGATGTCGGATTAATCAACTGGACAATCATTAGTTACACTAATCAGACATCTCCATAAACTCGAAATTAGAGTTGAGTATGTAGTTGTATGTAAAAGTCTATCTGGTACAATACTCAGATTACTCATAAACACCACCCAATCAATTAGACATGGGCAGATTTATTCCCAGAAGTGAATCGATTCAGTCTGATTCTCCTGGCCTTTTGAATTGATTCCTTCTATTCATTCCTTATTCAATTAATTCCAAAAAAAAAAAAAAAAATGTACTCTCCAATTCAGAAAACAAAGAAGACATGGAGAGGTTACGAAGCACCGCACTAAGAGGAGACCGATAGGCTACGAAGCACCGCACAAAGAGGAGACCGATTAGACTAAATCCTATAAATGTAGGTGTTTGCCTTTTTTTTACATGAGCTCCACACAGGAGGCCCTACGGAAAATAAATTCCCTCAGGACCTATGTCATCTTTGGGGGTGCTGTGTGGAGGGGTTTTTTTAAGGAAAGGAAGGAGAGGAGAGTTATGGGAAGGAAAAGGGTTTAAGGGGTGGGTAGGTATCTGGGGTTTAGTGTGTCCTGGTTATCCACCTCCAAGACCTAGACAAACCACACCCCATGAACCCGGGCACCCCTGCTAAATCACCAAACGTGGCGAACCACTTGGAGTGACCTATGGCAGAGGTGTTGGTTATCCAATAAAGGTTCCCGGGGCGGCGGTACCCATTCCCGCCTCCCAAATTGCCTCTTTTTAATGTCGTTATTTTTCGTTTCATCGAGTTTCAAAACACAACGGTGCTAAAGAAGTTTTCACTACGCAAAGCACTGTTCCTAGGGTGAATATGTCTATTTCAGATACGTTGGCTAAATAAGGAGGTAGCGCAACACGGCATGACACCCTAAAAACAAATAACGAAAATTGCCTATTTCACTTCAAATTAATATTACGAATTATGTCGTTCTGAAAAATTGTGCTACGGGGTTAATGCAATATTAAAATACTACATTTGTTAAAACAAAAAAAAAATTGACAAGAAAAATGTATTTACATTAGAATATCAATAAAATCTTAAAATTAAACAGTGTTTTGTTTCACCCCTAAAGTTTTACCAATTTTATTTTATTTATTAAATTAAAATTATTCCATTTCACGTGATCTAATATAAACAAACATTTTATCATTATTATTAAGCATTATTTTATGACAGCTGACCACAGCCGATTGCCGAAGTTCGGCGTCTCAAAGTAGGTAGGTATTTGTATTCCAATAGCTTTGTCGGAAGTTTTCAATCAACTATGTAATGAAATTGACGGCTTGGCCAACGGAGAGGAATGAGTGAACCCGCACGGTCAGTTTCGCGGCGAGCATTGAGGAATGAATTAGTTACTTTTGACTAGTGTCTTGCCTCTTGCCTGGCAGTGAGTTGATTACTCGCGAGCTGCGGACCTAGCAGGACCTGGGTTTGGTCCTGTTGGGTGTTGGGATCTGAGATTGACGCGATCACAGAGACGATGACGTCACAACTGAATTGAGATTTAATTCCTGAACTAGTGAAAAAGACTTCGCGCCCCGGACAAACTTGTTAGCGACAGACTATAAACCAGAGACTATTTACGCGGGACGGGTTCGATCGGCGCGGCGGGACTATGACTGGATCATATACTGAATAGAAGCAATGTACCTATTAATTCCTGCGTTGTGAAAGAGACAGATTCGAAACTAGTGACTCGGCCGATTCGCTTTCGTATTTCGCTTGGGCTGACCACGATGAAGTTGGGCGCGCCGCCCATAGATTAATATTTAAATATTTACGAATCATTATAATATTTAAATCGTTTACGGTAGGTACACATCATTCATTGAAATAATTTAACATTAAAATAAATGGAAAAAAATTAATGGTGCCGTTAAAAATCGTAGGATGCAAGGCCAAAGATGAGGAATGAAGACTCAATTCCTTTTGAAATTGAGAATCAGATCGAGTGTGTCACAAGATTGAATTTATTCATTCAATTCAGTCATTCAATTTTGCTCACGTCTACAATCAATTATAATGCAAAAGAAACTTGCAGCGATTAAACTAAATGTAATGTTTTCTGGGTCACTAGCAGGATATTTCAAAATGTCATACTAATTACCGGAGTGTTATGCTTCCCCATGTTATTTATACTATATTTAATATGTAAAACACATTGGTAAAACCATGTATATGATCGTGTGAAAAATGTGGAGATCCGCAAAGAATGCAAGGCTGATGTAAGCGTAATGAGTAACATTAAGAAAGGGACCCTCAGATAGTTTGGGCATGAAGAGCGAATGAATGAAGAAAGTAGAAGAAGAAGTCAGGGACACCCGAGGAAGACGTGGCACGATCAAGTGAATCAGATACTTGAGACGGGCCATGTCAAGAGTTGGAATAATAGAAGAGTATATATGAGACGATGTATGAATGTGAATGAGGCAAAGAGTGTGTGCCAAGACCGAGTTGTTTGGCGATCCGTCCTCTCTGCCTACCCCTGCGGGGAAACAGCGTGATGGTTAGTTAGTTAGTTAAACACAGACGGGTGTAAATAATATTTGTTTTATGGCGAGCATTTGAAAATCGCTTTATCATTATCTCGAAACTTAGTATTCTGAGAAGTCTGACTAATATTTAAATAAAATGAAATCTTTGATTCGATAGCCCTTTTTAAAAATAGCCGTTTGTACAATTAAGGCGCGCTTTCTAACTCTGTGATGAGATGGGATATAAATAGGTAATGCTCAGCGTGCATGTTTTCTTTATTTGAGTATGTAGGCGGGATTCAAACCCGTCGCTCCGGCAAGCGTAGGCGAGTGCATCTCACTAGGGATGGACATTTAAAATAATATACATCGATGTTTTTTTCGATGTAATGCATTGATCGGTTGCATCGATGTTAATACGATGTATTGAGAAATACATCGATGTTTCCAAAACATCGATTGTTTTTCGCAATTGACATGTTTAGGCCTTAAAGAAAACTAGGTAAGTTAAGTACAAAGAAAAATATTTATTAAAATTCACAATCACACAGCAAACACAGCTTTATTTTGTTTACAAATGCTATGTAAAAACAAAAGTTTACTTAATCTTTTTCTCTTCAATCGGTTTCTTTGCTCAGTCAAAAACTAGCCCTGCCTGTGAAAAGAGTCTTTCTGATGGGACAGATGTGCCAATAATTGTTAAATACTTAAAAACTATTTTGTACAGCTTTGGGAATTGTGATTTATAATTCCTCCATTAATTTAGTTTTATATTTAAGGTTTTATTTTTTTGACTTTTAAGTTTTAAGTTTGACGTCGGCTTCGCAGCAAAGGGAACATAGCCCATTCAACCTAACCGATAAATGGTAGGCGTTTTATATTGACTGAACTGATTATTACGTTCCGATTCACGAAACGTCGTGAAAGTCACTGTATTAGTAAGTCACTGTTGGTCATACTCATAGATAATTATCTCATAGTTTGCGTATTCGATGCATTGAACAAAAAACATCGATATATATTCGATGTTGAAGTATAAACAATATATCGGTTCAATACGATGCATCGGTACTATACATCGAGTGTTTACAATACATCGATGTATATCGTCCATCCCTACATCTCACCCGACCAGTTACGGATTTGGACACAATAGAAGCATTATTTAGACATTTTGACCACTCTAAAAATTCTATCATTACGTTTTGATTATAAATTCTCCTATTTTAACGAGATCTTTGGCAATGTTTTATTTTTAAACGACTTCAAAAAGGAGGAGGTTCTCAATTCGACTGTATTTTTTTATTTTTTATTTATTTTTTAATGTTTGTTACCTCAGAACTTTTGACTGGGTGAACCGATATTGATGATTCTTTTTGAAAGCTGGTGCTTTCCGTGTGGTCCCATTTTAATTTGGTCTAGTTCTGACAATGGCATCCATGAGAAAACCATATAAGTCTTAAATTTGCATTAAGTATGTGCGCAACTCAATATCACGCCAACCGATTTCAATGATTCTTTTTTTATTGGAAAGGATGTACTTCAAGGGTAATTTGATGAGAGTTTGGTTAGGTTTTGTTTATCGGATCCATGACAAATTAACGAAACTCGGCCGAATCTCTTAATTTGATCCTAACGTCGCTATGGTCAAATTATGTCTGTCTCATATGAGCAGCACGTTTAGTAGGTTTACCCATATTCAGACAAATTAGTTAGTGTACTTCAGATTCACTAAAAATCAAAAAATAAACAAAAATTTTAACAAAATAAAAAAACGACTTCAAAAAATGCACTAATAAGTAAAAAAATAATTTCGTATTCTTCTACAACTTCTTCATAATCAACTTACTTTTTCTAATCATCAATATGTAGGTACGATTGTTATTTTTGGAGTCGATGTTCTTACGATCGTACAGGGCGTTTACAATGAGAAAGATTAATTAGTCTCCGTACCAGCTTTTTTAAATTATAACTAAATATCGATTTTATTTCATTCAAAATTTGCTTTTATGTACACCTACATTCAAAAATGCTGAAAGGCGTGATGGTTTATTAAAATTATGTACTTTTTGTAATTATTTTTTGATCATTATTATTTATAATTTTTCAATAATGTCTAAGCAAAATAAGAATGTAAAAAAATCTTAAATATATTAGTTTGTAAGATCGTAAATAAATAAACAAACTAAAGTATTTTCGTGATTTGATTTAAATTAAAATTTTGAAACAAACAAAGCTTTCTCAAATAATTTATTATACTGCATGATTATATAATTTGAAATGTGCGTTGTATAATACAATTTTTTGTTTAAAATTTTTACAAATTTGCCCACAACCTACGGTATTATAACCTTATTGTGCTAAAAATAAACATATTTTCTCATAATTTAAAACATAACTAAGTTCTATGAAGGTTCTTTTCAAGTTATATGTTTCTTTTTTGGAAATAGGCAATTCCCCCCAAAAATAGTGCTTTGTAAATGATAACACAACTTTTACAGAACTTGAATTTTAACTTTAAAATTTGATGAATTGTTAAAGTTCTACAACCCATCCTAAAATTAATGGTTGAAGTGAAAAAAGATGAACTTCAAATCTACAATAAAAAAGCAAGCGTCGCGTATTCCCAAGGAGTATGTATGTCTCTAAATGTCAAACCAACACGTGACAGCGCTGGGAGCAAAAAAGGTCGGTGTGAACGGCCTCTCCCACACTGTCTAGTCTCGTGGCCGAACATCTCACCTCCTTGTGAATGAGGCTTTATATGACGTAATCTCTACATAAGTATTATAAATTAAAGTCCTATGTCCGTCCGCGATAAACTCAAAAACTACTCAACGGATTTTCATGCGGTTTTCACCAATAGATAGAGTGATTCATGAGGAAGGTTTAGCTTTATAATTTGTCAAGATTTTGTATAAATTCGTTAAAATATATAATAATCTATATGTGGTGGACGAGCGGGCTGGAAAGCGGGTGGTGTGGATTTGATTTGTATGCAAATCTACAGTTTTATGCCGAGGTTGATGAAATTTTGCAAATTCGACCTTCAAAACAAGAGGAAGGCCAATGTATAAAGTTGATTTCGAAAACACTATGTAAAGCCCGGGCATCGCCGGGGAGTTCAGCTAGTCATAGATAATAGAAATAATGAGAGATATGGCAAGAAAGCGTGCCTTCTGTCGCCAAGCTACGACCAAACGACGCGGACTATCAAAGCGGCTTTGTAATGACGTTTGTAGGTAGAAACAAACGCCGCAAAAATGCGAGAGCAGCAATAGTAGTATCGGTGTTGGCGACACTTGCGGTGCGCTCGGTTTCATGCTAAGGCTGGCTTTACACTCGTAGGTTTTTTCCCGTAAATCGCTCACGTAAGCGATTTATGGCCAAATTACCAATGTAAACGACACCAAAAGTCACGTAACGTAATTTATAGAAATTTACAGAACTTGTTTTTTCGGAAGTTTTTTGATAGGTCTAATCGCGTCCGCGAGAATTTCTGGCCTCCTTACAGCTTATAAAATCAGTTTGATAAGCTAAGAGATTTGCCGTAAGAAATAATACCAAAATGTCAAATTTCGAGATGTCAAAAATTAAAAGTCAGTTGTTTTCGTAGGATGTTTGTCCTATAAAACTAGTATTTATTTCATCATCATCTGTGGCTCTACAACCCAGGTCGGGTCTTGGCCTCCAGCAGAGCCTGCCTCCATGACTGTCGGTGTTGTGCTGCGTTGCGCCAGTTTCGGATGCCGATGGTGCTTGCATCCTTCACCACTCCATCCAGCCATCGAAGCTTTGGTCTTCCAACTCTTCTCCGACCCCCAGGTGCACCATCCTTAATTCGCTTTGGAATATCTCCTTCGCTCATTCTCTGGATATGTCCAGCCCACCTGAGTCTTCCAGTTTTGATTTCCTTGGAGATATTAGGGTCCTCGTAAAGATCGTATAGCTCCTGGTTGTATCTGATACGCCATTCTCCATTATCACAGACTGGGCCGTAAATCCTTCGCAGCACCTTCCTTTCAAAACTTTCTAGGGCTCCTTCATCACCCTTACTGATTGTCCAGCATTCCGAACCATACATAAGAACAGGTCGTATAAGGGTCTTGTAAAGCATTTAGTATTTATTTACACTATTTAAATTTTCTGTAAATGAGCATATTTCTATTAAATTATCGGACCAATCCTTTCTATCCTTTTCAAAATGTTTCTGTTTATAACTTTACGTATTTGAAGTTGGTTGCTGTCAGGTACCTGTCAATCGGATAAAATTAAATAACTCTATTAATTTCCGCCGCCTGTGATGGCACAAAAGCGCACGGATAATTGTTTAATTAAAGCCAAATTCTATTTCAACCCTTTATTTGGGCCTTTTCGTCTTTATTGACAAAATCGCGTAAAATTGACAGTAGCAGATCGTTGTTGACAGGAAGCCATCTTACCGCAAATAAATTTACAGATGTAAACGGTCCCATGAGTACACATGTTGAATTTCCGAATAGCCAGGTACCTTCCCACCTTTCACTCTCCCATCTCCCTTTTAACTTTTCAACCTCATAACTTACCCCAATTGGAGATGCCAGTTTGTTGCTTCAAATGAGAGCAGCTGGGACTCTTGTGAGTTATTTACAAAAATATCCGCATTTCTAATAGAGTTCTTTATAATATAGTTCTCTTGAACACTTCCACGGTAATACGAACGGGTTAGGTGAAATTTGTACGACAATTTCACATAATAACCCGTTCGTATTACCGTGGTATTATCCTATTCTGCGATTATGAGTAAGGCGGTTTTTTTTCGTTTTTAAAAAATGTATGGTATTTTTGAAGATGTCTGTAAAGCCGAAACCGTAAATGAAGCCGTATATGAAATTGCCTCCATTGCGAAGTATGCTCCGAAAATTATTAAAGACACATTTTATTCTGTTATCTTACGTGTTATAGCTTATAGCCTATCTAACATATATACTCGTATATATGTTAGATAGGCTAGACCTCTCGGATGACGGTGATATTGAACGACAGCGGAGAAGTATCAGTATATTGTCTAATATGATTGCTCGAAGATTCTTCAAATGCACTAACAATGTAAAAAAAACATTGATCAATGCATTTTGCACTAGCCTATATACATGTGAAACATGGTGTCACTACCGAACCAGCTCAATAGAACGTCTCCGGATCCAATATAATGATGCTTGCAGAATTGTATTTGGATACAGAAGGTACAGCAGCGCATCTTCAATGTTTACGGAGCTAGGACTACACGGATTCGCCGGTCTGATGAGACACCTGGTCACTGGAGCCAGGATGCGGCTAATGGCTTCCAAAAACACAGTGGTGATCGCGCAGCGTTCCAGCACCAAGCGCCACTCCTGAGCGAGCGCTGGTCCCAAGCTCACTCCAGACCACGTCCTACATTATAATTGATTATCTATTTTATTTCTATTATCGCTTAGGTTTTTTATTTATTTATTTATTTTATTTTTTATTTATTTTTTTCTTTTCTTTTCTATTTACTTTTTTTTTACCTTATCTGTTCTGTAAATATGTACAACTTTATGGGACGTGTGGGATTGCACTATCCTCCCCACATCCTGGAATAAATATTATTATTATTATTATATATAATATGAAAAAATTCACTGTGTATCTTTAAATGCACCTTAAAGCATTTTTTCGAGAGATTTTTGCTCTATTTCAAACGAGTCGTGTTTTATTTACATATCAGTACACGTTATCAGTATACAGTCGTATTTACATATCTTTATTTCTTCTTCTTTTTGAACGCTTACTACCGGGCCTTAATAATATATTATACATTCTACATTTAGTGAAACAAAACCATTAAACAAATCACATTAATTCCGCTAGCGTAGGTACATATTTCGACTAATTTTAATTATAATTTCAATAACTCTCCTTTTACGAAATGAATTTTTACGAATTTTCTCGAAGTTCCCATTTGTTATTCATAAATTCACACTCTTACGCTCTAGTAGAAATTGATGCATCCATTTTTTATAATGCCTCTCACTTATATTATGAATTTCAGAAATAAAACTACGTCAATTAGCCATTTTTCATGTGAATTTATCAGAACGAAACAGATTTGAGAGAGTGCGACACGCGTGCCGCCATCTTTGTTTTTGTTGAATTTTAATTTTTCGCTTCCGAATATTGTTATTTATTGTGTTGTGTGGACCGGCCGCTATAACGGGCGTGATTGTGATCGTCGCGTGTGCATTAACCTTTACAAACAATAATATCGTAGCGTGTGTGTTGAACCTTTAGGTAGTGGGATATTTTTGATAGTCGTGTGTGTGCAGCTTTACCTTTTTAAGGTATTGATTTTTAGAATGTACGGCGTGTGTGACACGCTTTACTAAAACCAACGGGGACGATTTTATCATTTAAAATTTCAATGCGTTTTGTATTTCCTTAATTTCCTCTCTGGATTTTGACACTAGTGCAAATATTTTTTTAAATATAAAGTAGATATCGAGGGGTAGCGCGTCGGTATGTTTTGCCTTTTTGATAAGTTACTTCTTATAGCAGTTAGGACCCTCCAAAAATCGTTAAAATTGCCTGGTTAGAACGCCATCAACAGACGTTCAGTATACAAATTAGTCATTGCATTTTAGAGGGTTATATATAATAACCAGAGAAAACCAGAAATATTTCATTTTTACATCAGATTTTAGACGTATTGACTCTTTTCCACAAAAAAATGTAAATTGATTTCGAAAGATTGTTCTTTTATCTAGTTAACGCATATTTAAAATTTTGAGAAAAAATGATTATTTTTAGTATAATAGGTTATACCATAGGTCGTTGGCAGATTTGCTAAATTTTCAAAAACGATTTTGTATTATACAACGCCCATTTCAAATCATATAATCATGCAGTAAAATTTATTTATTTATTTATTTAAAATAAATCAATACTTTATCTGGTAAACGCATGTTTCAGAATTTTAATTTTAGTTTAAATAAAATTATTAAAAAATTTATGTACATGTATTTCTTGACGAAAATTAGTCCGTTTGTGTACCTATTTATTTGCGCACTTGCAAACTAATATTTTTCAGATTTTTTTTGCATTCTTATTTTGCTTAGACAATATTGAAAAATGATAAATATTTGTGATAAAAAAATAATTACAAAAAGTACATAATTTCAATAGTTTTATCGTCACGCCTTTCAGCATTTTTGGATGTAGGTATAAATTAAAGCTAATTTGGAATGAAGTAAAATCGAAATTGAGTTATAATTTTAAAAAGCTGGTACGGTGAATAATTAATCTTTCTCAATTGAACCGTCCTGTAAGATCGTAAGAACATCTTTTGAGGAAATGTGGATTTTCTTCTAATACAGTCGGTAAAAAAATCTTTAAAATCGGTCCAGTTTCGGAGGAGAAAAATGAGGAATACAAAGCCTTGATTCTGATGATTTTATTTAGGTATTGTCAGCCTGAGGTGCAGTTGTCCTTTTCGCTCAGTATTCTGGGGAGTTAGAGCGACAGTGACAGCAACAGTTTGGTGAAGTAATTGTTCAAGTTTCTCTGCGACTGGGTTTCTTCTAAAAGCCAGTTTTTTTCTTCTTTTTATTTCCCTCCTCAATCATTGCAACAGCTTAGAGGTTGCCTTCTTTCTGACATCTGTTGAGAGATTAAGTTAATCATTCAACGCTTTTGTTTTTTCATTAAACGATTCAGTATAGTCAGAGCTCTTCTTTCTGAAATTTATTTTTATACACGGTGTTTGGAAACTAGTGGTACGAGCAGGAAATTAGTGAATCTACTTCACACACGGTTTAATTTAGTAGCCAAATTGGCGCCCCAAAGTATCTGAAAAACCCTCGATTCTGTGCAGAAACGGACAGTCCGTTCCGATCTTAACAAGCAGATTGTAATCTTTAGGAATGCTGTCCGGTATTTCAATGGAAGACACTCCGAAAACTTAGCTTCGTTCGTTCCTTTGGCACCTGCACCGGTGCAGTCGGGAAGCACGCCAAATGCGCGCCCAACGATTCGGTTTGTATACAGTTTTGCATTTGGTTTGTACATTTTCCGGCCTCTGTGTTCCCTCCCTCCTACACATGTGTCTCTTCAAGACTTAGGTTCACTTCTTCATTTCAACAAAAAGACATACAGCATCCAAAAGTTGACGGTGCATTTAAATTTAAGTGTCATTTTCAAAATTTGAACTTTTTTTTTTATACATTAACTACACACTTTTTTTTATACATTATACACACTGAGGCCCTGTGGGAAATTATTTTTTTGAGAAGAGGAAAGTCTTTTTGAGAAGAGGAAGGAATGAACATTGGTCTTGTAGAGACCCATTTTGTAGGAAGGAGGAAACACATAAGCCGGCAAATCGTTCCACAGCCGAGCTGTTGAACACAAGAACGAGTCGAAGAAGCGACCCGTTCTCATGTGACAAATATCAACTGTGTACATATGTTTGGCGTGTTTCCCGACTATGCACCGGTGCTGAAGGGTTCAATGACGCTAGTTCCTCGGAAAATCTTCCATTGTAATATCGGTAGAACAAGGAAAGCATTCCCACCCGACGCCTGTGCTCTAAAGATTGTAATCCGTCTGTTGAGATGAGAGAATCTATCAAACGGACCTCCCGTTTTTGCAAAATTGGAACTCCAGGCCAGAGGTGGCTGTTAAATTCAATCGTGGGGCGCACTTGTGATTTGTACAGGGTTAGCAGTTGTGTACTATTAAAGTATTTGCGAGCCCAGTTTTTGGGAGGCTGAACTGATTGTGTCCAGAATTCGAGCCAGCGATAAAGTACTCGTAGGTACCTCTATAATATAATGTTTTGACAATGTTATTTTCATTGTCATTTATAAAATTGGAACTGGAGTGTCAAGAATTGAAACAAGCGACGAAGTACCTGCCCATCAATAAGCACATTTTCGTTGAGTTTTCGTTCTTGATCATTCTGTAGCAACTGTCATACTTCACAAATCCTACAATTATAATAAATATTCCATGATTTTTCGTGAGTTTGCGCTATTGGTAGTAAAATCGATTTACTCAAAAACGAAAGCTGAAATCCAATAAAGTTCAATCACAAAATCAGCTCAAAATGTGATATAGTTTCATTATTAGTTTTCCGCTTGTACTACGAGCTTCCGAACACCGTGTATAATAATGGATCACACTTCTTGGCAATACCTTAAATACATGTGTATTTGATGTCCAGTTTATCATAGCATAGAGAAATTATTTACAAGAATTAATTAAAATGATCAACGAATTAATGCAGTGGGTTATAAGGTCATTACGACTGAGAAGATATTCCATAGGGAGAAAAAACGGTGGCAGGATCGTTCTGAGGGAAAGACAGAGGGCCTTCCTGCGGGCGCTGGCGAAGACTTTGAGGGTATGTTGTCAACCATTTATTGTAACAATACTTTTTTCTTTATGCACTCCAACTTTCAGCTTTCTAAGACTATATATAATCTTTATATACATAAATCTCGCGTCACGATGTTTGTTCGAGATACTCCGAAACTACTTAACCGATTTTGATGAAATTTGGCTTACTGTGTGTAATTTGGTCAAACTTAAAAGATAGGATAGCTTTTAATAATATAATAATAACATTACATTTATATAGCGCAGTTTTGTGACATTTCACTTCATTTTATCTCGATTATTGATCTACATATTTATTATTGCGAATTAAATTTAATATTTGTTATAGGACAATGCTTTTTAATTATTTGTAAGTTTCCAACAGGTGGCAGTGTGACTTAATTTATCGATACATTTGGTTATCTAAGTTGGGTAACCATCTAGTAGATGGCGTTGTGTTTCGTTAGCCACAAAAACGCGTTGCCCGGTCAGCTTGCATATATATATATATAAAACTGCAGTAGTCATCATCCCAGGATGGGATTTGTCCTTCTCCACAATTTTTTTCCATTGGCTGTTGTTCCTAGCCATTCGCCTCCTGGCAGTCCCCAGTTCTTCCCTTCCTGCTCCAGCCCTTTTCCACATAGTCTATCCACCTTTTTCTCGTTTCAACAGGTCGGTGACTGAGTTGGCATCGCGTTTGGGTCCCACCCAGGCGTCCCGTGTTCGCTTCCTCGGCTGGCTAAGTTCTCCATCACGACTCAAGCATCATTTTCGGCTTACTGTGGTGGTAGTAGGAGATTTTCAAATATTGTCGGATTATTCGTAACCCAGGAATATTTCTTTCTTTTTTTATAAAAAAAGCTCTGGGTACCACTTGTCTTGTTTCCTTTTCTCTCCTTTTCTTTTCCATTTATTTGTAATCAATTAATCATCCATATTTGTATAACCTTGTCATTTTTTTTATTTGTTTTCTATTGTTTTTTTTTATTTGTTTTCTATTGTTTTTTTTTCTTAACCGGTCTTTTATTTTTCGTCTATATTGTATATATGAAACTTATATTTTTAACTAGCTGACCCAAAAAACGTTGTTCTGTCATATAAATTATTTCTAGTGAATATTTTGGTTGATAAATACAAAATAACGAATGTGTTCATGTATTGTTATAATTTCGTTCAATATAAACATGCGATACCCAGATAATGTATTGATTTATTTTACTGCATTATTATATGATTTGAAACGGGTGTTGGTATAATACAAAATCTTTTTTGAAAATTTAACAAATCTGCCAATATGATGTAACCTTATAATACTAAAAATATTTTTTTTTCTCAAAATTTAAAACATGCGAATGCTAGATAAAAGAACAATCTTTCGAAATCCATTTATAATTTTTTGTGGAAAAGAGTCAACACGTCTAAAATCTGATTTAAAAATGACATATTTCTGGTTTTCTGGTAATACCCTCTTAACATTTTTACAACAGAATTTGTTCGTTTATGAGGATAGACAATTCGCAAGCTTCCGAAGCCCATGTATTGCCAAATATACCTGCGGCTTCAAACGAGATTTGTTTTTTGAACATGTGTTTTTATAAATCTCATTCTCATCTGCCGGTGGACTGGTGGAATGGTGGAGAAGACGCTAGGTACCTATCGCATACCGTACCGCTGCAAACAAACGGCACATCGGACAACGCAGCCTAATAATAATAACTCCGAATTAATAATGTGATGCCAGGTCATCGACCTCTCTGCCTTAAAAATAATTGTTATAACAATAACCATCACCTCAAACACATGTGAATAAAAAGTAATTATTTTTGTATTTTGTATTGTTTTTCAGAGGCGTGCGAGGGGTTCATATTAATTAGATAATTTCTTCTTCAATGTTCACAATTTCATTATTTTTTCCCTCATTTTAATTAAATGAAAACAAATTGCTTTTTACAAAACCACTTATTTAATCAAACTTAAACAATATTTTTTCGCCAGGATGAAATTAAAATTAACAAAAGCTAAACAAGTACATATATACAAATAAGTAACTACAGTTGAAAAAACATTATAAAGAGTGTTGATTAATTGTCTCACAAAAAACAATAATTATATGAAAATTATTTTTCAATATTATGTAATAATTAAAAAAAAAATTATAAGAACAACTCTCTTTTTATAATTTTTGAAGGTTAATTTTTTTTTTTACATTAACTCCACACAGGAGGCCCTGAGGAAAATAATTTCCCTCAGGGCCTATGTCATCTGGGATGCTGTGTGGAGGGTCTTTTTGAGGAGAGGAAGGAATGAACATTGGTCTTGAAGGGACCCATGTTGTAAGAAGGAGGAAACACAGAGGCCGGCAAATCATTCCACAGCCGAGCTGTTGAACACAAGAACGAGTCGAAAAAACGACCCGTTCTCATGTGACAAATCTCAACCGTGTACAAATGTTGGGCACGCGTTTGGCGTGTTTCCCGACTATGCACCGGTGCCGAAGGGATCAATGATGCTAGTTCCTCGGAGCATCTTCCATTGTAATACCGGTAGAACAAGGATAGCATTCCCACCCGACGCCTGTGCTCTAAAGATTGCAATCCGTCTGTTAAGATGGGAGAATCTATCAAACGGACCGCCCGTTTCTGCACAGAGTCGAGGGTATTTTTCAGGTATTTTGGAGCTCCAGACCAGAGATAGCTGCCAAATTCAACCGTGGGGCGTACTTGTGATTTGTACAAGGTTAGCAGTTTCTGCGGGCCCTGTACAGTACGCCCAGTTTTTGGGAGGCTAACTTTACTCTGGCTTCGATGGAGCCCCCATACCTGAGCTGGTCACTTAGGGTTACATCAATTAATCCCATCAATGTAACATATCATTAAAGAAGAAGATAACACTAATAATCTTAATGGAAATATGAAAGAGAACAGGACACAGAAAAATAGAAAAAGATAAGGTAACGGTCGCAAATGGGACTATTTCCTTGTTGCGACCGTTGTCATATTCTATTTTTCTATATCTTGTTCTATTTCGTAGTTTCGTTTAGATTATTAGTGTTCTCTTCTTCTTCAATGATATGTAGTAATGGTTTGTTTTTTGTTCATTTTAATTTTGTCGTGACAAAGAAACCATTGGGTTTGAAACATGTTGACAATTTTGATTACATTAGTGGTTTTACAAAACCGGAAATACGTCGTTTTTTAATCAAATTTTAGACGTATTGACTCTTTTCCACAAAAAAATTGAATTGATTTCGAAAGATTGTTCTTTTATCTAGTAAAGCTATGTTTTAAATGTTAAGAAAATATGTTTATTTTTAGTACAATAAGGTATTACCGTAGGTCGTTGGCAGATTTGTTAAATTTTCAAACAAAATTTTGTATTGTTCATGCAGTAAAATAAATCAATAAATTATTTGGTAAAGCTTTGTTTTAGAATATTAATTTTAGTTTAAATAAAATTATTTAAAAAGGTCCACACACACGTGTTTTGTGACGAAAATACTTCAGTTTGTGTAATTTATTTACCGTCTTACAAACCAACATATTTAAGTATTTTTTTACATTCTTATTTTGCTTAGACATTATTGACAAATTATAAATACTAATGATCAAAAAACAATTACAAAAAGTACATAATTTTAATAGTTTTATCTTTCGACATTTTTTTAATGTAGGTTAAATTGAAGAAAATTTTGAATGAAATAAAAACGAAATTGAGTTATTACTTTAAAAAAGTTAGTACGGGGAATAATTAATCTTTCTCATTGCAACCGCCCTGTACGATCGCAAGAACATCTTTCGACGAAATATGAATTCTCGGCCGCTGGCTGGTTTATGGCCCTTAACTAATTGGATAATTTGTTTAGCGTCATTTTTATAAAAATCACTATCGTATGCTGAACTTAACTGAACAACATTCGGAATTGGCAAAATTACGCGTATCGGTT
Source organism: Limnephilus rhombicus (assembly GCA_929108145.2). Lineage (NCBI taxonomy): Eukaryota > Metazoa > Arthropoda > Insecta > Trichoptera > Limnephilidae > Limnephilus > Limnephilus rhombicus. The sequence goes on along the minus strand of OV815297.1, from coordinate 12,110,068 downwards.
GTCTGTTTTTATTTATTGAAAAAAAAAACTATCGCCAAAATGCTTTATTTTGATTTGTTATTTTGTAAATAGTTAATTAATTTAAGTGTTTTTATTTTTATTTTGTGAAATTCAAAAGTAAAAATGACAGAAATCAAATGTTTTCCGATCATAATCCAAAGAAATTAATTTGCCACATTATCTACTAATACTACAAAGAGGATTTGGTTGTTTGTTTGCATTCAATAGGCTCTGAAACTACTGAACCGATTTGAAAAATTCTTTCACCAATAGAAAGCTACAACACATTATCAGCGAGTAACATAGGCTTTATATAATGGTAAGCTCTGGCGTTATGAAATTTGTATAAATGAAAATGTGTGTATTTCATATATTTTAGCGGCAGGGAGGAAAGGCAGGGGGAAGGCGGGGGAGGGAGGGGGAAGGTGGAAGGGAACGGGGATGCACGGGAAAGGACATGCAGGAAGAATCAATTTATTTCTTTGAATGGCATAGCAACGCATGCCGGGAACCAGCTAGTAGCAAATCCGTAAAGGGGTTTGTAGGAAGGAGATTTTAGAATTCAATCTTTGACCAAGTATAAGAGTTCTTTTTGAAGTGTAAACTTCTTTAGCACCGTTGGGATTTGAAACTCGATGAAATGAAGAGAGAATGCGATAGACTAATCGATGTCCTCTTTGTGCGGTGCTCCGTAGAATAAAATGTAAAATAAATTTTTAACTTTGTAACAATATTATAATAAACAAAATAGAACGTGTTCAACACAAATTTCTTAGGTACTTAAATTTCAAACTCAAAATTCCAATAGAAAACATTAATTATTTAAGTTTAATGAATCGACTAAATTTAATTACGCTGTCTGACAGAAGAATTATTTCAGACCTAATTTTATTGTACAGGATTATGAACAACCTAATTGACAGCCCTGCCATCGTTTCTAGTATTAAACTCCATGTACCGACAAGGAATACTAGACAAAATATAACATTCTTTTGCAACACATACACAACCAACTATCAATCACACTCACTTGCCAATAGGATGCATGATTTAGGCAACAAGTTTGGTGGTATTGTAGATATATTCGCTGATTCCCTTTACATTCTAAAATGCAATTTAAACCAACACTTTGTGGAATCCTACAAATTATTGTAACGTGGGTATAATATATTTAACGATTTGATGTGTTATTGTAATGTTTTATATTATATTTTGTTCTATGGTATTGTTAAATATTACATTGTTTAAAATATTTCACAGTTTTGTGCAAGAATATACAAGTGGTTTTTTCTTTAAAAACTACTTGTATATTCTTAAAAGTCTTTTCACTTTTATAACGTTTGATATAAATTCTATGTATGTGTAATCCTCGATATCTTAAATATTATTTTATAATCTATGTAAAAGCCCCTACGGGCGTATAAGAACAATAAATAAATAAATAAACCCTATAATTATCCTGATATTCGGCATTCGTCTCGTTCTCTCGAAGTTTATTTTCTGAAGGTTTTCACTTCTACCGCGTGTGAATTGTCTGATTTTTTTTCGTTTTACAACTTTTATATTAATTTCAAACATATAATGTGTATTTCTTAATAGGGCACGCACGCCACTGGTGCGTCACTTGACGTGTTTGTATTTTATAGTATAAATTTAATAATATTTTAGTGATAATTATAATTTAGAATTTGAACCATATGTGCAGCGTGAATGTAGTCGGTCATTCACGGTACAGATTTCGTTAATTGCCCAAAACTGGACTAGATACCTGTCACCACAGAATACATTATTCGACGGAAGTGTGTTGTGGGCGTGTGTGTGTGTGCCTGCAGTAAGTACAATTTTATCTTACTCTGTATGGAATTTATAAAAAATTTCTAATATCTATACATATAAAAACAAAGTCTGCTTGCTTGGATGTATATATTTATATGTGTATATGAGTTGTCTACGCATTGCTACAAGCATAGAAAATGTTTAAATCTTTCAAAATACCTACGCAACTGGGTTCAAAAAGAAGAAGATGGAGAGATATGAAATTACGAATGTTAGAGGAGAGCGCTTACGTCAAAATCGATGCGAAAATGTTTAATAAAACATGACCCATTTAAAATGGAGCAAAAATCTCGTGGAACGTATCTTAAGTATCATTTAAAGAAACATTGTGAATTTTCTCACAACTATAACTTGTAAAATAACTGAAACAAACGTGTTTATAATAATTTTCGGAGCATACTTTGCGATTTTTTTCTATCGAGGGAATTTCATATAATCTGCGTTTCAGCGTGGGCAAATAAAAATAATTTCCCTCAGGGCCTATCTCATCTTTGGGGATGCTGTGTGAAGGGTTTTTTTAAGGAAAGAAAGAAGAGGAAAGTTTTGGGAAGGAAAAGGGTTTAAGGGGTGGGTAGGAAACTGGGGTTCAGTGTGACCTGGTCATCCGCCTCCAAGACCTAGACAAACCTCACCCCATGAACCCGGGCACCCCTGCTAAATCACCAAACGTAGCGAACCACTTGGGGTGACCTATGGCAAAGGTGTTGGTTATCCAATAAAGGTTATCCATTCCCGCCTCCCAAATTTAAGTTTAAGGGGAGATATCTAAGAAATCGGTAGAAATGCGGGTAGCGGCGCCTTAAAACCCCCGCGAAGGTTTCTGGATTACTACAACCACATGACAATACATCTGAAATATTTGCCCAATACTTTGAATCGAATCAAAAATATTATACATAATTTAAATAGGTACCTATGTTAGGTACCAAATTTGATTGATGGTTCTTATAATATACAAAAATGAATATTTGTAATATATGAAAAATTAAAATTTGAATAAAAAAATTGTAATAAGTTGCACACGAGCTGTTTGAAAAGTGAATATACTGGGATTGAATATATGGAACGCGGGAGGGAGGTTGGCGGGACGAGGGAGGGGGAGAGGGAATGCGAGGAAGGTAAAACGGGAACGCGGGAGGGCAAGGGGACGCGGGAGGGGAACAGAGACGCACGAGAAAGGACATGCAGGGAGAAACAATTAATTTCTGTGAATATGGCAGTGCAACGCATGCCGGGAAATAGCTAGTCGTTAATAAATATTATATTCGGTAAACATTTCACTAACCGCCTCATTTTTATTAGATAAATAAGTTAAATTAAACAATATTTTAACGTAATTACTACAAGAAACAACTAATTACGTTTGGATAACATTTTTATTTAATCAAAGTTCAAACGCCATTTTTTATAGAATGACATTTGCGTGAGTTTTGTTTCAATCTAAAATATGCATGATTTTTTTTATTTAACTCCACATAAGAGTGTAAATCATGTGAATCTCATCTTGTAACATGCTGTGTGGAGGGTCTCATTGAGAAGAGGAAGGAGTGAACATGGGCCTTGGAGAGACCCACGTTTTAGGAGGGAGGAAACACAGAGGCCGGCAATTCGTTCCGCAGCTGAGCTATTGAACTCAAGAACGAGTCGTAGAAACGACATGTTCTCATATGACAAATGCCAATTGTGTACATGTTGGGCACGCGTTTGGCGTGTTTCCCGACTATGCAACAGTTTCCGAGGGGATCAATGACGCTAGTTCCTCGGAGCATCTTCCATTGAAATACCGGTAGAACAAGAACAGCATTCTCACCCGACGCCTGTACCCTAAATATTGATACCCGTTTGTTGAGATATGAAAATCTATGAAACGAGCCGTCCGTTTCTGCACAGAGTCAAGGTTTTTTTCAGATATGTTGGGGCTCCAGACCGGAGGTCAGAGGTGGCAGCAAAATTCAACCGTGGGGCGCTTACGATTTGTACAGAGTTAGCAGTTATGTACTATTGAAGTATCTGCAGGCCCTGTACAGTACGCCCAGTTTTTGAGAGGCGAACTTAACTCTGGCTTCGATGGTCACTTAGAATTTACACCATTAATTACTTTGTTAAATAGTTGTTTCTTGTAATAATTGTTAAAACGAAGTGTAATTTCCACACATGTGCCTTAAACTGCGGCGGTTAGTATTTATAAATACCATATATTCGAAGTAAACAAAAGTTTATACATTCGAATATATTTTATAAATACCATATATTCGAAGTAAACAAAAGTTTATATATTCGATTATATTTTATAAATACCATATATTCGAAGTAAACAAAAGTTTATATATTCGAATATATTTTATAAATACCATATATTCGAAGTAAACAAAGGTTTATATATTCGAATATATTTTATAAATACCATTTATTCGAAGTAAACAAAAGTTTATATATTCGAATATATTTTATAAATACCATATATTCGAAGTAAACAAAAGTTTATATATTCGAATATATTTTATAAATACCATATATTCGAAGTAAACAAAAGTTTATATATTCGAATATATTTTATAAATACCATATATTCGAAGTAAACGAAAGTTTCTCGAAATTAATTATAATAAATAAAAGCTTTTGGTGCCAGTGCTTATTTATGTCCATTGGTTTACATCGCCTAGTATTATAATACAATATTGTAATGTACATATTAATATATTTTAATATGAAGACCTAGTAGTAATTATTATTCGTATAAAAGCATATTAAATTAATTTCTTGATATAATCTGGGGCGTGCCAGTTGCGGCGTGACGTCATAATACGAAGCAGGGATATGCCAAATACTTTCGAATGCATTTCTATATATTTTTTTAATATCCTTGAGTGAAGACTCAAATTATAATGCTAATACTTAATCATTGAAGACAATATTGGCGTCTTTAAATAATAAAAAATCAAACAAAAATATCATAAAAACATAGGGATTGAACCCAGGACAATTTGGGCAAACAATTCATGCGTATTTAGATTGAAACAAAACTTGGCAAATGTCAAATCCATGGTATACAACTTTAAACATATATTAAATGAATAAATAGTCATGTATACTTACAGCATTTCGTGTTTTAAACTAGTTAATTATTTTTCAATTTGGGAGGCGGGAATGGGTACTGCCGCCCCGGGAACCTTTATTGGATAACCAACACATCTGCCATAGGTCACCCCAAGTGGTTCACTGCGTTTGGTGATTTAGCAGGGGTGCCCGGGTTCATGGGGTGAGGTTTGTCCAGGTCTTGGATGACCAGGATGCACTGAACCCCAGATTCCTACCCACCCCTTAAACCCTTTTCCTTCCCAGAACTCTCCTCTCCTTCCTTTACCTAAAAAAACCCCTCCACACAGCATCTCCAAAGATGACATACTGACTGTGACTGACTGTGTGGAGCTCATGTAAAAAAAAGAAGTTAAAAACGCAATTGCACGCCACAGACGATCACACAAATTTGACAGGCGATTACGTATGGAATCGATTCCGTATCCACAAAATATATAGAATTGCTCCTCTTCACGATAATGGGGTATTTCCACAAACGAGGGTTTCTGTTAAAAATGTACGGAATATTTAAAGATCATTTTTCTGATTTTAATCATCCTACTAAAAATGTTTGTTTTATATGTTTTGATTTTAAAAACGGTCTTAAACTAACAAGATCAAAACGGCCCATGGTTTGAAAATCGGAATGTGACGTCACAAGCGTCGCTCAGCTGGGCCAGCATAAATAAACACTTGTCAGTGAGCGTCCACGCCACGGTCATATGAATATGATGTCAATCGATGGCCCCGCCCTAAATTATCGTTTTAGCGGTAATTCAAAAATGGGAAAGTTTGACTCGCTGTAGAATATATATTCGTGAACATAAAAATAAAATAAAATTGCTTTAACCATCGTAATTTTTATAAGCAATAAAAAAACGTAGAAGTACCCCATTGGTTAGCTTTTCGGAACGACTCATATAGGTCTCATAGAAATCGTTGTGTCTCCCTTACTATTATGGTTAGAAATATGATCTAAACGGCGTAAGAAAGAAAAAAATACCACGCCTTATATTCATCTGACAAAAAAATTAAGTTGGCGATAAAGTTTGTAATACATTTGCCTAATAAAATAGGTGTGTATTTATTTGTTTTCGTTATCCAGTTATTTTTCTTAGAAATAAACGTAAGGTGAGCCATTATTTGCATTAAAAAATTTTATGTTTCAAAAATTATTTTTTATTTCGTTTTATGTATAAAATTTGAAAGCGTACCTATTTCATAGCCTTTCTAGTTTTCTGATTCGTTCAGAAATATTCCATTTATTAGTTTTTTTTTGCAAAGTTGAAATGTTTTGACCTTCCTACAATAACAAAACTGATGTGTTAAAACACAACCGTTGGTCAAATACGATATTAGAATAATGACAGACTTTAGTTGCACTCTCGGTCTGTGCCTATCTTTATGTTGATGGTATCTAAGTTCAAAGTGGGCAGATTTGCAGTCTGTGAGTCCCGTGTGAACTGTTCACAAATTACACACAAATCAGGATGGGAATAATTGGAGCGCGTTTAAATACTTCCGTTGTGAATGAGGTTTTTCTGATATCGATATCAAAAGATCGCAAAAAACGGTGATGTCTTTACCCCAGTTATACGGTTAACGGCAAAAAAAAACTAATAAATTATCGATTTTTTTAATCCATCTAGAGTGGTAGATGCTTTCAGTATCGCCATTTTTTATGTGAATACCTCAAGACATGAATACACAAGAGTCCCAACTGCTACAGTCTGGAGCCAGTTCCAGCCTATTTTCTATATATGGGTACCGCCGTTAGATAGAACCATTTATTGGATAACCAACACCTCTGTCATAGGTCACCCCAAGTGGTTCGCTACGTTTGGGGACTTAGCAGGGGTGCCTGGGTTCATGGGGTGAGGTTTTTACAAGTCTCGGCGGGCGGCGGAAGCGTCTGCCTACAAGCTATATGGGAGGCCGGATCGCGAGAGAATGGTTGAGGAAGTCCCTTTGACTTTGTTATGATAAAATATTTGTCAATATATCTCGAAGTTTATTTTATCATAGATTTAGGCAAGCAGGTACCTCATTTCAAGAGGTGATTAAATAATATTAAATAAGCTTCTTCATAAATTTATTTTTTTAAATTTTGGAAGTAACATCATTCATTTTTTCTTTTTTGAATAGGGTATAAAAATCGAATATTTTGTTTAGAGCCCACTTCTGAGTAATCTTTCTATGGTGGTGGAGGGTTTTACTGACAAGTCGGGCGTGATTCTTATTGATTACGTTAATAATTTTATAAAGTAAAACGATTATTATTTTATCCGAACTGGATGATAATTAACTAGGCCGCGACTATTGTAATCGTGGTGCCGATAAGTGTTGTAAATACACATTTCTGTCTTCGTAATTTTCACCGAATATAACTGATGGTTAATTTTGAATTTACTTGCCAAGTAACAAGCAATTTATTTTAAAACATGGAAGATTTAAAATACAAGAAATTTAATCTGTTAAATAACGAAGGAATAATTATTCTCGCCTGATAATACAAGATTTTCATGGCTGGCTTTTGGTTTTGGGAGCAGATACTGTTTTCGGCTGAAATCAGTTCGTATTTTGTCCGACCATACTTCAGGAGAAAAACCAGAAGCTCAAGATCGTAATTTAGATAGATAGTTAGAATCATGTAAATTTTTGGTCGATTCAAGGAAGGTGAGTCTTAAGTTCTGTTAATATGTTTATTGGTTCCAGTTTTATTTTATTATGTGATAATAAATCTTTTAATTCATATTTCTTAATAATACTGTCTATTTTATTTTAAAAATCCTTCTAATTTAATCGTATAGTTTTCATACCAAAGACCCTGAGAGAGGTTTATTGTTTTACTAACTGCTAGCCTGGTTAATCAACCAGTGGCGCCCCTTTTAAAAATAAAGCTGGCAGATGTTGATGTATATTTCACCATGACAATTTTAAGTCATATTTTTATTATGACAATTTGGCGCCCAACGTGGGGCGCTTAAATAGATCTTCTTTTGTTTTATCATTTATATTCTCGAATGAAGTCGACATTTTGGAAAAATTATTCAAAGTTGTTCTATTTGCAACTTGAGTTGTCTTGATAGTTGAAAAATATAAAATTTACATAAAATAATGTTTAATTTAAATTTAATTTCATTTCATGTCGCATTTGTTTTTAAATATTTATATATATATATAAAACATATATATATAGAGATCTAGATGTTGTTAAGTTAGTTTATAATAGAGCATATCTCCTATGCATTCGAGTATGCATTATATATTTTTTATACTAATTGAAGAGATTAGTTTATTTAATTTATAAACTTTTGCTTAAAAAGTGTTTGTTTTCTCTTGGGAAACTGAAATTTGTTTGTTTCAAACAAATTTACTAAACAATTTCGACTCCACAAAGCTGGTTGTCTACCTCAATTATTTGGCACCATTCATTGGCGATGGTTGATGACATTATGACATTTAAATAATTTGATTTTACATAAATGTTGATTGCTATTATATAAATTTCCTTCTTGGATAGACCAAATGACCTTAGTGAGTTAGTCAGGAAACTCCACGGAGTGAACATTCTTGATATCCTAAAGATGGATTTAAATTCAGTGCAAAGTGAGGGTTGATTGATCTCCCTAAAAGTGATGCCTATTGAGGCTTAATACCCTGATTTGGGACAGTGACGCTTTTGAGCATAAAAGTGATATGACGTTTTTGAAGGAGTTATGTAAAATTTGTAGAATTAATATTTATAATATTTTTTTTTCTCTTTCAGTTTAAAGTGTGTTGTTTATTTATCATTTAATGATTGTTGTTCACGTAACATTTAATTATGTCCTGTTTATTTCAGGTATTTTAACTATAATAATCAATAATATTGCATTCTAATTCTAATTCAAATTTAATCAATTTTAAATATTTCAAAGGTTCATACGAATTATTTATTATAAATTATGTTTTATTAATCTTTGAAAAGATTGTTAAATATTACTAATTGCTTTGTTGTTTTTATTTAATAGAAATCCTTGGATCGACAAATGTATCAGATAGAATAGGTTTCTTTTATAATTATGTTTGGGGACAAACATTTGCGTGGTCCGGGAGGTAATGTTATGATAAAATATTTGTCAATATATCTCGAAGTTTATTTTATCATAGATTTAGGCAAGCAGGTACCTCATTTCAAGAGGTGATTAAATAATATTAAATAAGCTTCTTCATAAATTTATTTTTTTAAATTTTGGAAGTAACATCATTCATTTTTTCTTTTTTGAATAGGGTATAAAAATCGAATATTTTGTTTAGAGCCCACTTCTGAGTAATCTTTCTATGGTGGTGGAGGGTTTTACTGACAAGTCGGGCGTGATTCTTATTGATTACGTTAATAATTTTATAAAGTAAAACGATTATTATTTTATCCGAACTGGATGATAATTAACTAGGCCGCGACTATTGTAATCGTGGTGCCGATAAGTGTTGTAAATACACATTTCTGTCTTCGTAATTTTCACCGAATATAACTGATGGTTAATTTTGAATTTACTTGCCAAGTAACAAGCAATTTATTTTAAAACATGGAAGATTTAAAATACAAGAAATTTAATCTGTTAAATAACGAAGGAATAATTATTCTCGCCTGATAATACAAGATTTTCATGGCTGGCTTTTGGTTTTGGGAGCAGATACTGTTTTCGGCTGAAATCAGTTCCAGGTATTTTGTCCGACCATACTTCAGGAGAAAAACCAGAAGCTCAAGATCGTAATTTAGATAGATAGTTAGAATCATGTATATTTTTGGTCGATTCAAGGAAGGTGAGTCTTAAGTTCTGTTAATATGTTTATTGGTTCCAGTTTTATTTTATTATGTGATAATAAATCTTTTAATTCATATTTCTTAATAATACTGTCTATTTTATTTTAAAAATCCTTCTAATTTAATCGTATAGTTTTCATACCAAAGACCCTGAGAGAGGTTTATTGTTTTACTAACTGCTAGCCTGGTTAATCAACCAGTGGCGCCCCTTTTAAAAATAAAGCTGGCAGATGTTGATGTATATTTCACCATGACAATTTTAAGTCATATTTTTATTATGACAACTTCTCTCGGAACATCGCCTTGCACCGCAGTGGGAGGGATGGATTCATACGTCCGTCACTCTTGGACACACTGACCTCCAGATTCCTACCCACCCCTAATACCCTTTTCCTTTCCAGAACCTCCTATCCTTCCTTTCCTAAAAATACCCTCCACACATCATCCCCAAAGATGACAGAGGCCCTGACGGGAATTATTTTCCTTAGGGCCTCCTGTGTGGAGCTAATGTAAAAAAACCTATGGCATCCCCAACTGGGGTATAATGTGAAGCTGAAGGTAGTGGGAAGGGAAAATATACGGGTAATAGAAGATGAGGAAGTACCTAGCAATTCAGATCTAGTCACCAAACATGGCTAAAGCCATTTCAAGAAACGTTTCAATTCTGAATGGTGGTTTTAAACCAGGGCGATACTGAAAGTATCTGGAACGTGCCACGAATATAATATATATATTATTTTAATTAAACTAACTAACCATCACGCCGTTTCCCCGCAGGGGTAGGCAGAGGACGGACCCCGAACATCTCATTCTTGGCACACACTCTGCCTCACTCACATTCATACATCGTCTCATACATTCTCTTCTATTATTCCGACTTTTGACATGGCCCGACTCAAGTATCTGATTCACTTGATCGTGCCATGTGTTCCTCAATGTATTGTGAAATAAGACAATAATTCAAATAAAATTTATTTAAACCCGCGGCCTACGGATTGCTAGTCGGGAGCCTAAACCCTCGACCACGGAGGGCGTCGAAATCGACCATGAAGGCCGTCGTCGGCTCTGATGAATAACTTAATTTCAGAATATAGGAAAACATCGCTTGTAAATGACTTTAGCTGTGTACGTGTTCATTGTAACTGTGTTATTATAATTATCTCCATTTTAATTAATATCAATGTACTTGCTTGCCCTCTGCTTGAAGCATGTCGCCACCACAGCTTTGCTCAGCGGCGTAACTTTGTAGCGAAAAGAGCCCGACCGCCACCGACCGGGGAAACCATTTTCCGTTGTTTGAATTGAAGACTTCTTTATTATTTTATTATAAACAGAAAAGCACAGATCCAGACAATAATTATTAACAAAAAAAAAAACATTTAATACATAAACAGAATAAATTCGCTTGCATCATCATTATACAGTATTAATAGCCTTCCGTCTGCGATGTTGAATTTCAGAACTCGGCTTCGATTGCATATCTGACGCCACGCCATACGCGCCACATATAACATCTGTGTACGTGGAATTTCAAATAAAGCTACCGTTGTAAATCGGTTTCGAATTCAAGAATTCGCCACAAGATGTCGGTACTTCCGGATGAGGACGTGTCCCCCCTAGGTATAACTGCTACGAATTTGTGAATATGTAGTAAATGTAGTATCTCTCCGGATATGGAAAGATTGACGGTAATACTTAGTTTTAATCACGCGGCCATAAATATATTACATATGACGTCATGGCCTGACCCGGTGACTTTGACCCGTTGACTTTGTCCCGGTGACTAGCTATCACTCGATGACAGTGGATCCGAGGCTATTTTTGGAACCAGTTCTTATTTGATTTATAAAATGGTCACCAACACTAACTGGGCGAAGCCGGACCAAAAACTGCCCCCAGGGAAAAACTGCCCCCTTGGAATTGGCATTGGAACCAATAAATGATTCCCGGGGCGGCAGTACCCAAACCCGTCTCCCAAATTGGCAAGATGTGTCATCAGTGTCATCACTAGGTTATCGCTATTGGGCCCTGGCCGGTCAAGTACCTGTAAAGGTTTGCCCCGGGTCCCGTGAGTGTGCCGTGCCGCCACTGTGTTGTCAGGTATCGAGTATCCGTCGGTTGTGGTTCCTTATCGCCTTATCAGTTATCTACCCTATTTATAACTATATATAATAATCTACACTATTATAATTAACTTTACAAATTTACTGCTTTATTACCATCAATAATTGTTGTTGAAGTGAAAACTTCTTTAGCACCGTTGTGATTTAAAACCCGATGAAACGAAAAATAGCCACACTGAAAAAAGACAAACCCAGACATCTGCAGGATTTAGCCTGCGAAAGAATGAGATATGCTAATTGGTCTCCTCTTTGTGCGGTTCTTCGTAGCCTTTCCACTCTTGATCTAATTTAGTTTTCTGAAGGTTTCACTTCTATCGAGTGTGAACTGTACACTTGAATTTTGAAGTAAAAACTTGTTTAGCACCGTTGTGATTTGAATCTCGATGAAACGAAAAATAGCGACACTGAAAAGAGACAAAACCAGACATCTGCACGATTTAATCTGCGAGACAATGAGATAGAATGTCTACTTTATTTTACTGAAGGTTTCACTTCTACCGCGTGTGAATTGCTCACTCTGTTAATATTTTACTTTTTACATTTTCCACACAGAAAGGCCCTGAGGAAAATATTTTCCTTCGTATAATATCAACTGCTACAACACGAGTCTTCAAGGCACTCATGTTGTAGGAGGGAGGAAACACAAAAACCTGTCAATCATTCCACAGAAGCGACCCGTTCTCATGTGACAAATAATTACAACAAGTTGTGTAATTTTTTCTCAAGGTCAACATTGGAGGTTTTCCACCATTACTGGTAAATAACAGATGGTTACTCCTTCAAGGCTCTCGCAAGGACTCTAATTTTCTTAATGAACGAATCTACATTTAATTTTTAACGAATCTAGACCGAATCGTGTCCCTGCATACGTTGTTTAGTAAGCAGTATGCAAGTGCTAAGCGGGAAATCAAGATACAATAAGTCTCAAGGTCAATACCTTTATTTTGCAAGTTCTTTGTTTTTAGATTTTAGATAACTCCACATTTAGCCCGTTATCAAGTTCCATAAATGAATCAGCCGGCCCCATATTTTTATCTCCACATGCCTGTCAGGGAACACTATGATAAGGTTTCACTCTAATGAAATGATCATTATGGTAACCGCTTATTATTTTAAATGAAACTATTTAACTTTGTTTGAACCACTTTTATATTTAAGTAAAGCCGACCGGTTTCAGAACGACCGTTCCTTCTTCAGGGCAATACTGATTTGACAGTTACGAAATATGAATGGGAATAATGTATTATTATGGTAGGGGTGAAGCCGTTGCTAGGTATATTTTATAGCCGTATATTTTATTTTTATAGCTGTTTATTTTTTTTTATATGAATACCGCACAAGAGTCCCAACTGCTTCCGTCTGAAGCCAGTGAGACTATGGCATCCCCAATTGGGGTATGTTGTGTGGCTGAAGGTAGTGGGGAGGGGAAGGAGATTTTATTTTATTTTTTTATTTTATTTTAAATACATAAACGGCTATACTGCCTTTTATAAATAAACATATAATAGAGTACAAAAGTAAGCTCTTGAGGCGATTTTTCACAAAAACAGCGCTATATAAGTTGTCCAAATTTATTTGTTATAGGGAAGTACCTGGCTATTCAGATCTGGTCACCAAACACGGCTAATGCCATTTCAAGCAACGTTTCAATTCTGAATGGTGGTCTTACTAGTCCAGGGCGATACTGAGAGTATCTTCCACTCTGGAACGTGCCGCAAATATACTATAGGTACATTATTTTAAATTAATAAATTGTGAAATAACACAAATTAATCAAATAAAATTTATTTGCCACGCCGGGATTCTATCCCGCGTCCTTCAGTGTGCGAGTCAAGAGCCTTACCGCTGGACTACGCCGGCCGCTATTAGATTCTGTGTACATTTTATTATGTATTAGCTGACCCGGTGACGCGTTGCTGTGGCTAACGAAACACAACGCCATCTAATGGGCGGTTACCCAACCTTTTAACACACACTGCCATCTGTTAATTTGCATACAAATCAAATCCATACCGCCTGCTTGCCAGCCCGCTCGTTCACCACATACAGACCTTATCTTTTAATTATATTTTTCAACCAATTTACTCAAAACCTTGACAAATTATATACCTAAACCTTCCTCATGAATCACTCTATTGGTGAAAATCGCATGAAAATCCGTTCAGTAGTTTTTGAGTTTTTCGCGTGCAGACTGACTTAAATTTATAATATGTAGAAATATCCCCTCAGGCCGCCTATTTTATCGGAAATATTTCCGCTTCGCAATATAATGCAAATAAATGGAATATTTCTAAACGCAACGGAAAACTAAAAACTGTTTTTGAAAGGTGATAAAACACGCTTTCAAAATTTAAATATAAATACAATTTTTTTAAATGTTTTTAAATGGCTCACCTTGCGTGTTTTCTAACTAAAATTACTGGTAAAGAAAAAAAAACACACGTTTTATTATGTAAATGTATTATAAACATTAACGTCAACTCACTTTTAAAAATAATGTATTGTAAAAATAATATATTAAACACGTAAAAATAATGAATACGAGCAAAATTCCAAAGTTTCATAATTTTTTTTCAAATTGCTGTCGGAAACTTTGCTTTAATAAAATTAATTAACTGAAAAAAAACTGTTTACAATAATTTTCGCAGCATACTTTGCGATTTTTTTCTATGGATTTAATTTCATATAATTGCCGTTTCGGCGCGGGGAATGTATAGATATTATCTTCAAGAATAACATATACTTTTTTAAGAGCTTTAAAACTTAAAGTATTCAGGAAAATATGTAAATAAATGCGGGAAGTCGGGCCTTAAGTTTTGAATGAAAAAGTCCTCTTGAAATACATATACATTTAAACAGAGGACAGTCAGGACATAGTGCTTTTCCAACAACGTTTTACTTGTTCATGGGTTGTTTAAATAAAAGTCCTACCTCGGAGAAATAGATGTACATCGGTACGTTTGCCAGTTGGATGGTTGGCTATATAAATACTACATACTTGAAACTGTGACTCTGGAGTACGTCAGTTCACCACAGCACAGACAGACATAGCTAGTCGGTTTTTCACAGGGCTCCCACTACACTAGTGATTAAACATAAGTACTCATTTCGGTTGTGAGTCTGTCTGTGAGTGATTTCATTATTATTTTTTTACGAATACCGCACAAGAGTCCCCAACGACGACCTCCGTAGTCCAGTGGGTAAGACTCTTGACTCACAATCCGGAGGTCGCGGGTTCGAACCCGGCATGCGCAAATAAATTTTATTTGATTAATTTGTGTTATTTCACAATTAATTCATTTAAAAATAATATATAGTATATTTGCGGCATGTTCCAGAGTGGAAGATACTATCAGTATCGCCCTGGTGTAAGACCACCATTCAGAATTGAAACGTTGCTTGAAAATGGCTTTAGCCGTGTTTGGTGACCAGATCTGAATAGCCAGGTACTTCCCAACCTTCCTCTTCCCCACCTCCTTCCCCTCCCCACTACCTTCAGCCTCACAACATACTCCAATTGGGGATGCCATAGTCTCACTGGCTCCAGACGGGAGCAGTTGAGATTCTTGTGCGGCATTCACTGTAAAAAAAAAAAAAACTGCTCCTGTCTGGAGCCAGTGCGACTATGGTATCCCCAATTGGGGTATGTTGTGAGGCTGAAGGTGGTGGGGAGGGGAAGGATATGGGGGAAAGTACTTGGCTGTTCAGATCTGGTCACAGCTATTTTAAACAACGTTTAATTCTGAATGTTTGTCTTTCACTTGGGTGATATAATAGAGGTTTAATCATCGTTTTAATCCGACCGGGATTATTCTATCGAACGGGCAACCCTGCTGAACTCAAATATAGATTAATTTGTCGAGAGGGGTGCGTAGTGAGTAGTCTAGACTCCGAGTGAGGGAGAGAGAAAGATAGATAGAATGAGAAAGGAATAGGAGAGATGCATTCTATTCACTCAACTGGAACCTGGAACCGTTTGGTATTATTATTTATAGATTCCTTTTACTATGCTATAAGTATAAGTGTTGAACGTTCAAACTACGAACCAGAATCCCTCCGATTTCAGTTGGGGTAGGTGTAGATCCAATTTAATTTCTGTTTGTCTGATGTAGGAAAGACTATCGAAAGGTGAGCTCTGACGTAGATAAATTTTCTTCATTTTTCTAGGTCAACGTACCTTTTGGCTTTTTTCTTGAGCTTGCAATCTCATTTGGAGCTTTGAAATAATAAGAGCTCTACACACGACACTGCATGCGTCTCATTCTAGCGACCCTTTAACAAACGAGACAGCGCTAGTTCGCTCAAACCCATGCGCTCTTCTGGCAGTGTCGTGTGAAGAGTCTATTATACTTTTGAATGTAGTATACGTTTGCCCTGAAGAAGGAACGGTCGTTCCGAAACCGGTCGGCTTTACTCAAATATACAAGTGGTTCGAACAAAGTAACATTGTTTCATTTATTTGAAATATTAATTTAACTACCAAAAAAATACAAAACTATTTTATATTTCAATGAGCGATAATAGAGAGTTGAATATTTTTGATTTGCTCAATGGTAGGCATAGAGAGTTGACTATTTTTCAATATTGAGCAATAAGCTATAAAATTGAGAGTTGACTCTTTTTCAATATTGAGCAATAAGCGTAGAGTGTAAACTATTTTTCAATATTGGGCAAAAAGCGTAGAGTGTTGACTATTTTTCAATATTGAGCAATAAGCGTAGAGTGTTGACTATTTATTTTTCAATATTGAGCAATAAGCGTAGAGTGTTGACTATTTTTCAATATTGAGCAATAAGCGTAGAGTGTTGACTATTTTTCAATATTGAGCAATAAGCGTAGAGTGTTGACTATTTTTCAATATTGAGCAATAAGCGTAGAGTGTTGACTATTTTTCAATATTGAGCAATAAGCGTAGAGTGTTGACTATTTTTCAATATTTGTTAATAAGTATGGAGAGTTCACTATTTTCAATTTTATGCAATAAGCAAAAGAAGTGAGTTGACTATTTTTCAATATTGTTCAATAAGTATAGAGATTTTACTATTTTTCAATATTGTTGAATAAGCGTAGAGTGTTGTCTATTTTTCGATTTTGGGCAATATGAATAGAGAGTTGACTATTTTATGATATTGTTCAATAAGCATAAAAAGTTGACTATTTTTCAATAATGTTCAATAAACATAGAAAGTTGACTATTTTTCAATATTGGTCAATAACCATAGAGAGTTGACTATTTTTTCAATGTTGTTCAATAAGTATAGAGATTTGACTATTTTTCAATATTGTTCAATAAGCATAGAGAGTTGACTATTTTTTAATATTGTTCAATAAGTATAGAAAGTCAACTATTTTTCAATATTGTTCAATCAATAAGTATCGAGATTTGAATTTTGTTCAATGAGCATAGAAAGTTGACTATTTTTCAATATTAGTCAATAAGCATAGAGAATAGAGAGTTAACTATTTTTCAATGTTGTTTGATAATATCACAGAGAGTTTACTATTTTTAGCTGGCGTTCTCATTTCCAGCATGAGCTTTATAGCTTTAAAATATCAATCCAACTTTCAAAAGAAGTTAAAGTCTCAAGAGAAATAGTTTAGTTTTTTTTACAGTAATTACAAATAGTAAATCTATAAATTTAAACAAAACGCGGTCAAGTGTAAGAATTATTTCAATATTTTTCAGTCTTTTTGCATTCCGAATGACAAAAACTGCTCCATTTGCATGTATCGTCGACCCAAAACATCTGTAAAAATACAATTTAAAATAAACATTTTAAAATATCTGGAAACTAAACCGATCAATATTGTTTTATTAATTTCCATTTTCTCTTCAAATAAAAAATATGCGAATTGAATTAATTTGATGTGATTTTAATGATGTGCTTATCTTAATAATTTTGCACTATATCTTGTTTATTCTTATTTTATGCGTATGCTAAGTTGTAACGTTATTATAACGAGTTATTTATTCAAAAGTAACGCCTCTTGTTTTGTAAATACGGTTTATATAGCGGAGAATTTGTCCGACTGATAAACGGTATTATAAAATGAAATGTATACCGCGATATTAAATTTATCTGCCAGTCGTTAAGATGGAATTAGATTTATGATTCTGTGAATTAAATATCTTATTGATGGTTTACAACAGTCTGCATCAATTTTTTATTGCGGTAGTGAATGGTAGAAGAAGTCGGGGATAATATGAGGAGCTCAGTATCAAAGTGGAACATAAGCCATTTGGATTATTTTTCAGTAGTGTGAGTTTCTTGTTTCGAATATGTTGGTATGAAATATCTGATTTTTTTTTCTACCTGCATAATCCTTGCGCATAAAGAATCCCAAGCCATACATAACATTCTATAATTTAATCCTCTAACTATTTTATTTTTAAATTTAAAAATGACTATGTCCGCTTTTGATACTAAAACGAGCAATTGTCCGTTTTTGAAACACATGAGCCTGCAAGTCTCCGTTTTACAAACATAGTCTTCCAAAGATCCAAGGTCCATAATTTGAAAGAAAAGGCTATTCAAGTTCATTTTTATGAAGTTTATTTTTTATTAATAATGTAATAATAAATTGTTACAAATAAAATTACTCACCTTTTGATAATAATAAGCCAACTCCGGTATAAACGCAAAATAAGCGCCGTAAACTCAATATTTAATTATTCAATAAGTTGACATTTTTTCAATTCTAATTTTAATAATATTCATCAAAATGGGTTTATTAGTCTCATAAACGTAGTATTCGAGGTTCTAATCATCGTATTTATATAAGAAAACTTCATTGAAATGAGCACAGATTTGAATTAGTATTGTGGGTGAATTGACTTACTTTAACGGCTTTTCTTTTGCTCGTTTCCAATTTTCGGAGTTGGTTACGCGCTTACAAGCATTAGTGATCTCCATTTTATCATATTTTGGTGAATTTGGTGCTGGAAAACTTCAATAAACCTCAAATTTCAGCCTAAAACTGTTAACCCACGATCACATTCGGCGGTTGGTGCTTGACTGTCAAAATAACAGCCGCCATGACACTTTTTGTAACGTTTTTGTTGGTTTTTGTATTGAATGTCCGAGTTTGTTGCAAACATGAGTTGTAAGTGTCCGCTTTTGAAACAAAGTGCAAACTTTAACACGCGATTTCTTGTATTAATTGTTCGTTTTCGATAGATTCTCTCAGTTATTCCGTTAGAGAATCAGACGTACTATCATAATCAAAAATATGCATTTTAGAAAAAGTGGCGTATGTCCCACTTTGATACTGAGCTCCTCATATGTTGATAATCAAAATAACAGAATAGTACGATTTGGTTAGTTTAGGGCCGTCTGTTTCAACAGAAAGTTAAATCGTGTCGAAAAGTTAAATTTTAACTGTCAGTTAAAGTATCGAGGACGTTAAATAGGACCGCGCGCTGTTTCAAGTGTAATTTCGCTACAGTAATAGTCGTCAGTGTGGCCAGTCTAAAAAGCAGAATATTCGTTGGAATTATGTGGAAAAACGCATCGAAATATTTTTTGGTGCGGCAACACCGTGAACTAAATCAGAACAACTGTCAAAATATGAAAATATCCGGTTGTATTTTGTGTCGCGTCATAGGATTTGACAGCTTTGTTCCGATAAAAAAGTATTTGTATGAATATTTACAAATAAATGATGACCTATTAAAATACATGTAATATACAATATGAATGTAATTTACTTTCCAGTAGTTGTGATATCTCCTTGAATTTGAAGTGTCACATGTTTTACGATATCTTTAATTCAATTTATTTATGGTATCGAAAACGTTAGAAAAACATACATTTTATACCTTTTTCAAAATCCGTTGGTAAGAGTATTACATTAAACGTAAGTAGTAGGTGTACAAAGTATACTAGCATTAATAGAGCTTGTCTTTTAAAGGCAGCTTCACTCGCTAAATATGTCGATATCAGAAACGATTCTGTTCAGGCCCTACCTACTAATGTTATATTTTTGTAATGTTTATGTTTATGACAATAAATTGATTTGAAGATCTTGTAAAACTTGCGATACATCCATTATTAAAGCTTGACTTTTAAAAGGTAACGCTAAATATGTCGATATCAGAATTGATTCTGTTCAACAGCAAGATTTTTTCGACATGCGGTGCCGCGCTAAGAAATCGAGATCATCCCAGATAACCAAATTATTGACGCGGGGTCGAAATGTTTTTGGTTTTCGCTTCAAGACATATTGGACGAGGAATTCATCGTCACTATCATCGTCTTCTACAATATTTATGATGATTACTGATTAGTATATTAGTAATCAATGTTGAAGCACGCAATTTCGTAGTTTATCTCGAACAGAGCCGTCAAATATTTCAATATGGCTGAGTAACTCTAGAGTAACTATCGGTTTTCGGAAAGTAAATACAAAAGTTAAAAGTAACGTAAAACACACAGTCAAATTGATTGAAAAACGCATTTTGGTGAAATTTAACTTTAGTAACTGCTTTTTGCTTTACTTTTACTTTAGCGAGCGTTGAAACAGACGGCCCTTATATTATTATTATTATCTTCGGTTATTATGTGCAATTATTGTTTAGTTTTTTAAATACCGATTTCTTGCAAATGTGAAAAGCACAGACCCTTGAACAATCGTGAATCTAAAAATCTAAACGAAAGAAATACACTTTTCAAATTTTGAATTGAAATTATTTTACAGTATTTTTTTTATATTTTAGGTAGGTACTTTATCGCTTGTAATGTAATTTAATATTTTCTTTTTTGCTACATTAACTCCACACAGGAGGCACTGAGAAAAATAATTTCCCTTAGGGCCTGTCACATTTGGGGATGCTGTGTGGAGGGTATTTTTAGGAAAAGATGCAGAGGAAGTTCTGGGAAGGAAAAGGTATGGAGGGTGGGTAGGAATCTGGGGGTTAGTGTGTATTGGAGTGACGGAGGCATGAATCCATCCTCATCACTGCGGTGCAAGGCGATCTTCCGAAAGAGTCTTGCTTAATATCTCCCTCAAAGATCTCCCCCCCGATCCGCCCTGCCACCTGTTTTATTTTTGTTTCGCCAGACTCTCAGACTTTATGTTAACCACTCGGACCCACAAGCTTATTTTGACGATAATATAACATTACCGGACGTATGAATGATGTAAGGCGTACCTGACTTATTAAAAAATTAATTAAAATTTTGAAAATGAAACTTAAATTCAAAACAAATCTGAGGTCATTGAAGTTACAATCAATCATTTACAGACAGACTGACAAACGAAATTAGTATGTTTGATTTAATTGTGAATTTTTTATTTTTATTTATATGAATATTGCACAAGAGTCCCAACTGCTCCCGTCTGGAGCCAGTGAGACTATGGCATCCCCAACTGGAGTATGTTGTGAGGCTGAAGGTAGTGGAGAGAGGAAGGAGATAGGGAAGAGGAAGGAGATAGGGAAGAGGAAGGTGGGGAAGTACCTGGCTATTCAGATCTGGTCACCAAACACGGCTAAAGCCATTTCAAGCAACGTTTCAATTCTGAATGGTGGTCTTACACCAGGGCGATACTGAGAGTATCTTCCACTCTGTAACGTGCCGCAAATATACTATATATTATTTTAAATGAATAAATTGTGAAATAACACAAATTAATCAAATAAAAATTATTTGCCACGCCGGGATTCGATCCCGCGAATTATACATCCCAACTACCGGAACCAGAGCGAATATGGCATTCCGATTGCGATTTTAAATGAAGTGGAGAGGGGAAAGAGATGCGAGAAAGGAAGGCTGGGAACCTGGGTATTCAGATGTGACCACTGAACAGAGTTAAAACCAATTAAAGCAATGTTTATTGCGGTTTTTCAGCACGGCCTAGCCTCCCAGAAACTGTACAGGGCCCGCAGATACTTTAGTAGTGCACAACTGCTAACCCTGTACAAATCGCAAGTGCGCCCCACGGTTGAATTTGGCAGCCACCTCTGGTCTGGAGCCCCAAAATACCTGAAAAATACCCTCGACTCTGTGCAGAAACGGGCGGTCCGTTTGATAGATTCTCACATCTTAACAGACGGATTGCAATCTTTAGAGCACAGGCGTCGGGTGGGAATGCTATTCTTGTTCTACCGATATTACAATGGAAGATGCTCCGAGGAACTAGCATCATTGATCCTTTCGGCACCGGTGCATAGTCGGGAAACACGCCAAACGCGTGCCCAACATTTGTACACGGTTGACATTTGTCACATGAGAACGGGTCGTTTCTTCGACTCGTTCTTATGTTCAACAGCTCGGCTGTGGAATGATTTGCCGGCCTCTGTGTTTCCTCCTTCCCACAACATAGGTCTCTTCAAGACCAATGTTCATTCCTTCCTCTCCTCAAAAAGACCCTCCACACAGCATCGCAGATGACATAGGCCCTGAGGGAAATTATTTTCGTCAAGGCCTCCTGTGTGGAGTTAATGTAAAAAAAGGGGGCGATACTGACATTATCTACCACTTTGGATAACAAAATGGCTTGAAATCAACACCTCCGATATTATCAAATGAGCGGAAGGATAACGATCAACTATCCTTCCGTCGGAAGTGAAATGCCGCCTCACTGATTCCTAAAATGATTTAACAACCTACCTCGTATCTGTCCATTGAAGCATTTTGGTCAATTTAGACAAAACTGAACTGTTACTGTAATTGGAAGTAAATTCAACAATAACAAACGGCCACACCCACTCCCCAGTCGAGACTAACTCACTTTACCATGTGAACATATAAATGAACCCAAGTATAACTGTTCAACTGTACATTATGTACATCCGACCACCGTGGTTGAAGGGTAAGGCTCTTGACACCCAATCCGAAGGCCCCGGAATCGAATCCCGGCTTGCGCAAATAAATTGTATCTGATTAAATTGTGTTATTTCACAATTAATTCATTTGAAATAATATATATTACATATGCGGCGCGTTCCAGAATGGAATATACTCTCAGTATCGTCCTGGTATAAGACCACCATTCAGAATTAAAACGTTGCTTGAAATGGCTTTAACCGTGTTTAGTGACTCGATCTGAATAGCCGATACTTCCCCGCCTTCCCTTCCCCACTATCTTCAGCCTCACAACACACCCTAATGTGGGGAAGCCATAGTCTCACTGGCTTCAGACGGGGGAGTTGGGACTCTTGTGCGGTATTCACATAAAAAAATTTAAAAATCCGAATCCGAACAACAAGCCCTTCAAGTACCCAGTACAATAAACCCCTCTGGTCTACACAATATTTATTTAATGCCAATAATGCCAGAAAATGTTTCTCCCTTCGGGTCCTTTCCCATTCGCTCCCGTTCCCTTTCCCTCTCCCCTTCCACTCCCGCGCTCCCTTTCCACCTTCTTCGCCTTCCCCTTCCCGGATTCCCCTCTCCCTCCCTGCCTCTAAACTATATTATGATATACCTATTGCAATTTTTTTTAACAGATTTGATAATGCCAGAGCTCACCAGTGTGTATAAAATATGGCACAACGTGACCACAAGTTGCGGTTCCAAAAACAATATTTTACAAACTAGCAGACTCGGCCACACGTTTCTGTGGCTAACGAAACAACGCCATGTCATTACCCAACCTTTATAAACAACGCCATCTGTTAAATCAAATCCACACCACCCATTTGCCAGCCCGTTACCCGCTGCCACTTGGCCAGATATATTATATATGTCAACCAAAAACCTTCCTCATAAATCACTCTATCTATTGGTGAAAACCGCATGAAAATCAGTTGCGTAGTTTAAACGGTCTAAGCGCACAGACAGCGATAGCGACTTCATTTTAAACTATGTGAAGATAAGCGTCCCCAAAAAATAGGATCTGAGGGAAATTATTTTCTTCTAGGCCTCCTGCGGGAGTAAAAAAAAAACCCGCGCAGTGGGAATTTACATCGAGTTCACTTTAAAAAAATAACAAAGTTGTGTTTTCAGATATTTTGTCGTGATTTCTTACGCGGTGTCCGGTATTCCTTTGTATCGAGTTTCGTGATGTACGATTTCCACAGTATTATCGTGGCGTATCCGGGTTTCACTGTGAACTCCGATAGCTATTTTTATACGAGTAAAAATAATTCTGACTGTTTATTCTGCCGTTAATAAATGTATAAAAATGTAATCTTTTTCTCTAATCTCTGACACTGCACAACTGACCAATATTTACCATTCCAGGCTGACATATGAGCGGTAGGGTGGGTCTTCAATATACCTACATTATTTGGAGTAAAAAAATATAAGTGACTTATTTTCTACATGTAACCGCCCAACCTCTCGCCCAGACCCTACCTGTTCAATGGCTATTGTTGAAGTGAACACATTTTTAGTGATTTGAAACTCGGTGAAACAAAAAAGCGACACCCTCGGTCTCTTTGTGCGTTGCTTCGTAGCCTCCCCACTCTTGTCTATTTTTTATTTTATGAAGGTTTCACTTCTACCGCATGTGAACGGCCACACATGTGTTTTTTTTAAGTGAAAACTTCTTTAGTATCTACTGTTGTGATTTGAAACTAGATGAAATGAAAAAGCGACACTAAAAAGAGACAAACTGTGAGATGTGCATATCGATGGAATTTTGCAGTACTTAAAATTTTTTAAAGTATCGTTTTTTGCATTTTAACTGTTTTTGGTATTAATATTAAGAAATATATTTCGTTTTGATGTTTAGCATTTCATTAAAAATTCCGAAAATACAGTCTTTTAAATCAATAAAATAAGCCAAAGAACGATTTTCAATTTTTAGCACACCCGAAATTGTTCTTTGGATCCGTGGATGTATAAAAATTTTATCCAAATCACAATTGGAACTTGATGAAACGAAAAAGTGAGACTAAAAAGAGACAAACACATATCTGTAGGATTTATCCTGCGAGAGAATGAGATAGAATAATCGGTCTCCTTTTTGTCTGGTGCTTCACAGCCTCCCCACTCTTGTCAACTATATAAAAAGTTATATCTTCTTTACTAAGTATAAAATGAAGTCGCTCACGATGTATATGCGCTTAGATCTTTTAGACTACCCAACGGATTTTCATGCCGTTTTCACCAATATATAGAGTGATTCATGAGGAAGGTTTTTAGGTATATAATTTGTCAAGGTTTTGTGTAAATTGGTTGAAATACATAATATATCTGGCCAACGGCAGCGGGCAGCGTGGTGTACATTTGATTTAACAGATGGCGTTGCTTATAAAGGTTTAGTTAGCCACAGCAACGTGTGGCCGGGTCTGCTAGTCATGAAAAATGAAAAAAAAAATCTGACGGTTTCACTTCTACCGTGTGTGAACTGCACACTTGTACTTTTTTACTACAATAAATCTATTTTAAAATGTCTTGAAATTGAGATAGCATTGGAAACAAGGGCTCGCCCAAAGCATTTTTCTTTTGGCTTCTCTCTTCGTCTCGACTTGGAAAAAAGCTTTGCCGGCCCACCCTGATGTGGTGCGTGTGGGTGGCTAGCATCTAGCATTTGTTCCTGTATTGTACTGGTGTCTGGTGTCTGTATGTGCGTGATTGTGTTGGTCTGGGTGTAGTGTGGTGATGTTCTCACGGCACTCGGCCGAATAGCGAACTGCAAGTGTAACTCTGTATAAATTAATATAACGCGGAATTTGTATGTAAAGCCTCAACGAGATGAGCTCATGGGAATACGAACAACGACCGTTTTATGTAATCATTGAAGAAGAAGATTATATTGATGAATCTAAACGAAACGTCAAACAGAACAAGACACAGAAAATAAAAGGTAACGGGAGCAATTGGGGAACGAACCCAGGATCTCTGTCTTACTGGGATAACGCTTTTAACCACTATGCTAATTATTTTCTGTCATTTTTGTCGATCTCCTCAAATCTCAGTTAAGAATTACCTTTTTTTTACTGATAAACATTATTGACAAAATTAATATTTAATGTGATGTGTACTAATAAAATAAAACCAACAAAATTAATATTAAATACTAGCTGGTACCCGGCATGCGTTGCTATGACATTCAATAAAAAAATTGTTTCTCCCTGAGTATCCTTTCCCATTCGTCCCGTTCCCCTTCCGCCTTCCCTTCTTCTCCTGCGTCCTCTTCCCTTCTCGCGTTCCCACTCCGTCACCTCCACCTTCCCTCTCCCCACTCCCCCCTTCCCCGTCGGGAAGGGGGGGCCCTTCCCCCGTCCCGCGAACACCCCTCCCGATTTCCCCTCCCCCATCTCTCCCTCCCTCCCGCTTTCCATAGCAATAGCCGCTTCCTCGCGTGCCACCAATAGCAATTTTTTTATACAAATTTCGTAATGCCAGAGCTCACCTGAAGTTTTGTAAAAACCTTGTCCTCACAATAACGACACACAAAAAAAAAGAATTATCCAATTTGGTTCAGTCGTTCGAAAATTATGCGCTTAGCAACACATTCTGCGATTCATTTTTATATTATAGATAAATTGTTTCATCGTCGTTTAAAAATTAAACGACGATGAAACAATTTATCTATAATATAAAAATGAATCGCAGAATGTGTTGCTAAGCGCATAATTTTCGAACGACTGAACCAAATTGGGAAGAAGAGAAGGTTCAGGGACGGAAAAAATGAGGGGTGATTAGGAATCAGGAGTTCAATGTGTCCAAGAGTGTCGAAAGTATGAATTCATCTCTCCCACTGTGGTACAAGGTAATGGGTCGGCTGGAGGTCTCCCTCAACCAGTCTCTCCAGATTCGACGCATTCGACGCTAAGTTCTACACAAACCTCACCTCGTAAACCCGGGCACCCTTGCTAAGTCACCAAATGCAGCGAACCACTTGGGGTGAACTATGGTGTATAACGGTTGGTTATCCCGTAAATGATTCCTAAGGCGGGGGTACCCATACCCGCCTTCCAAATACCCATACCCGTACCCCAATTGAGGATGCCACATTCTCACTGGCTCCAGACGGTTGGGAGCAGTTGGGACTCTTATGCGGTATTCACATTTAAAAAGACCTTTAGACTCCCAAGGCCCCAGAGCAGAGCAGGGAAATTAAAATTAATGATTAACGTGTTAATATCGATATTTAACTCTTTTTGTCATTTTCACAAGAAGGGGAAATTTGACCGTACTTCTGACAAGACACGCCCACGACAAACTTCTTTCGGTTTATCTCTGCGATGCCAACCAATATATTGACAAGTAACTAATTAAACTTAAGAGCGTTTAACCAGCCAGCGGACGAAAATCCACATTTCGTCGAAAGTTGTTCTTACGATCGTGCAGGGCGGTTACAACGAGAAAGATTAATTATTCTCCGTAACAGCTTTTTAAAATTATAACTCAATAACGAATTTATTTCAATTCAAATTAGCTTTAATTTATACCTTCATCCAAAAATGCTGAAAGGCGTGATGATAAAACTATAAAAATAATGTACTTTTTGTAGTTATTTATCATTTTTCAATAACGTCTAAATTTAATAAGAATGTTAAAAAAAATTAAAATATATTAGTTTGTAAGTGCGCAAATAAATACACAAATGGACCAATTTTCGTCAAGAAACACATGTACGTACATATTTTTGAATGATTTTATTGAAACTAAAATTAAAATTCTAAAACATGCGATTGCTAGATAATGTATTGATTTATTTTACTGCATGATTACATTATTTGAAATGGGTGTGGTATAATACAAAATCTTTTTGGAAAATTTAAAAAATCTGCCAACGACCTATGGAATAACCTTATTATACTAAAAATTAAAAACTTTTCTCAAAATTTATTACATGCGAATGCTAGATAAAAGAACAATCTTTCGAAATCCATTGATAATTTTTTGTGAAAAAGAGTCAATACGTCTAAAATCTGATTTTAAAATGACATATTTCTGGTTTTCTCTGGTAATGGCCTCTTAAACAACAAAATGCAAATACATCTATTAAACAGTAGTAATAAAATATGTTGAAAGCCATAATCATGGAGGCAACTGCAATCTGAAAGGGTAACCAAATTCAGCCTTTATTATATCATTTATTGGAGTCAACCGGAACGCTGTCCCGATTTTCGATATCAGAATCAGACACCCAAGAATATATTGCTGAATGCAGAAATCGCAGAGATACTTGCATTCCGATTGTTTTTTTTTTTTGGTCAGTTGAAAGAGGAAACAAAACATCAGATAGGTAAGGTTGTTACAAGTAAAAATGCTCCCCACATGAAATCAGCCGGAACGCGGTCCCGGTTCGAAAAACCATATATTTATAAGCTGCAAAAGTTGTGAAATTTGGGTTCAATTACGATTAATTTAATAATTTGTAATATGAATATATTATAATAATATGATGAATGTATTTGAGAAACAGTGAACAGAATAAAAAAGACAATAACACAAGAGCGGATGTCTGCAGGAAAGAGATACAATTCAAATAGTGTGCGCTGTCCAATATATATAATACACATACGCTAGACATACAGAACCACCCTAACGACTAAACTCCGCGTTCAACGCATCATTTTAAGGTGATTTTAAAAATTCTCCTTTCATGACCTTGACCGTTTTGACGACACGCTCCCCTCAGTGTAATGCTATTGACCGCGGTGGCCAAAAACGGTAGAAAATTCGTACCCAGCAAACTAACATTAATTTTAGTAAAACCACATCTTAGTTCGTCCACTTTGTAAAAATGTCAATTTCCAACGCTTGTGAAAACTGAAGGTGTTCTGAATTGTTGGTGTATTTTGGATTTTTTTACGCCGCGCCTTTGCTGATTTGCTAAAATATCTTTCCCTAAAACGTTGTATGAAACTGGTGCAGTTACGTTATCTTTTTTTTGTTTTTTTTTTTTACATGATTACCGCACAAGAGTCCCAACTGCTCCCGTCTGGAGCCAGTGGGACTATGGCATCCCCAATTGGGGTATGTTGTGAGGCTGATGGTAGTGGGGAGGGGAAGGAGATAGGGAAGAGGAAGGTGGGGATAGTACCTATCGATGGCTATTCAGATCTGGTCACCAAACACGGCTAAAGCCATTTCAAGCAACGTTTCAATTCTGAATGGTGGTCTTACACCAGGGCGATACTGAGAGTATCTTCCACTCTGAAATCTACCTATCTAGGTGTATTCAAATAATGCATTTTACACTTCTGTGAAAATGTGGTGAGTGGGAAAAAAATCAGAATGTGCAATTCACAAGCGGTAGAAGTGAAACCTTAGGGGAGACTACGGAGCAGCGCACAAATAGGAGACCGATTATACTTTCTCATTATCTAGCAGGCTAAATCCTATAGATTTTTTTTATTTTATTCCCAAAAAGTACATAAATTACAATAAATTTTATGCCATAATTAAATTAGGTACATAATATATGCATTTGATTTAGGTACCCCCATAAATAAGCAGGGCATTATACTTTCTCATTATCTAGCAGGCTAAATCCTATAGATTTTTTTTATTTTATTCCCAAAAAGTACATAAATTACAATAAATTTTATGCCATAATTAAATTAGGTACATAATATATGCATTTGATTTAGGTACCCCCATAAATAAGCAGGGCATTATACTTTCTCATTATCTAGCAGGCTAAATCCTATAGATTTTTTTTATTTTATTCCCAAAAAGTACATAAATTACAATAAATTTTATGCCATAATTAAATTAGGTACATAATATATGCATTTGATTTAGGTACCCCCATAAATAAGCAAGGCTTGCGATTTATGTGTTTGTCTCTTTTTAGTGTCGATATTTTTAGTTTAGAATCACAACGTTCTAAAGAAGTTTTCACTTCAAAAAAGTTCATCTATTATCCCATATCATTTTCTGATTTTTCTGTTTCCAGATTTTCGATTGTGTTTCGCTAACATTGTTTTCATTTAATTAAATGTTACAATTTGAGGTTTTACTCATAAAGTTAAAAATAAATATTCATCCTAGACCTGCAGAAAAGTCAATAGATTTCGCACATTAAAAATAAAAATGGATAAAAATTTATTCATACACTATCTAAAGATAGCAGCCAATAAAATATGCGTTAATAAAATGAAGATAATCTTGGTAGTTCTTAGTCGAAGCAGTTAAAAATGACCAAATCGGATAGGGATACCTTAGCTCAGTTGGTAGAGTTGCGGCTCGGAAAACAGAAGGTCCTCGGTTCGAGTATAAGATGTGCCCATGTCTTTTTCCAATTTTTCTGTTTTCAAATTTTCGATTGAGTTTCGCTAATATTGTCTTCATTTAATTAAATATTTTATTGCTAACTCATTCTCTCACAGGCTGTGTGTTTGTCTGTGTTATTTGTTTGTCTCTTTTTTAGTGTCGCAATTTTTGGTTTCATCGAGTTTCAAATCACAACGGTGCTAAAGAAGTTTTCACTTCAAAAGTATTGAAAATAGCATCACATCCGCAAATTATGTTTATTGTATCATTTATGTTGATGAGAAAAAATATTATTTCGATTCACCTCGCGGTTTGTGATGACCCCATTTAGCAGTACCTATACCGTTCTGCGTCAGTGACTGGGAGGAAAAATGCCATCCTCGCTAAAACGGCGTTTTAATGGTAATCTCTATGGTTCTTATTCATACCACACACGACTCTAGCTCGCTGGAGCCGGTGCTTCTACGGCACCCCAATCTTGAACTGCCGGACTCATCGAACAAACCAAAATAATTTTCAAAATAGTTAAATTGATGTATGCATTTTAAAGATACTTAGTTCATAATGGAAATGACTTGAATGAACTGAAAATAGTCCCGTTAACCAAAATATTATATCACAGTAAAATCTACGCAAATTTCGTTACGCCAGAGCTCACCGTGATTGTCGTTTCGTGCAATCTGTGCAAATTTCATGACGCTGGAGCTCGCCGTGATAGTCGTATCGTAAAATCTGTGCAAATTTCATGATGCCGTTAGCTTATCGTGATTGTCGTATCGTGAAATCTGTGCAATTTTCCCGACGCCAGAGCTCACCGTAATTGTCGTATCGTGAAATCTGTGCAATTTTCCCGACGCCAGAGCTCACCGTAATTGTCGTATCGTGAAATCTGTGCAAATTTCACGACGCCAGAGCTCGTCGTTCGATTGTGTTTACCTCTTTAGAAAAAAAACAAAAAAAATAGATTTAATGTCAAATAAGTGGAAATTTATTATTAATTTGTAGTTTTTGACTGAGTCCTATTTTAACTCGAAAGTTTTTCATTTCGTCTGTCTATAAATTTGTTTGTACCTACTTTCTGTTTAAAGATGTGGCCGTGTTGAATAATGCCTTCTTATCCCGCTATAGTTTCATGTAACCATGGATCATACTAAGATATCAAATCGAAATAATATTATGGTACCTATCTATCTACCTCTTTGACATAATCGAGTATTTTGTGATTATCTTTTTATAAGCTATCGACACAGGTATATCCCAGTGAGATAGGTATCGAAAAAGCCAATGTAAACATACTTTATATAAATAAATAAATAAGAAAGTAAAAAAAAAACCAGAAAAAAATAAAACGCCTATAAATAGCGACATCCCTAATTTTACATGACGTGGTGCGTCACCTTAAAATGATGCGTTGAACGCGGAGTTTAGTCATTAGGGTGGTTCTGTATGTCTAGCGTATGTGTATTATATATATTGGACAGCGCACACTATTTGAATTGTATCTCTTTCCTGCAGACATCCGCTCTTGTGTTATTGTCTTTTTTATTCTGTTCACTGTTTCTCAAATACATGCATCATATTATTATAATATATTCATATTACAAATTATTAAATTAATCGTAATTGAACCCAAATTTCACAACTTTTGCAGCTTATAAATATATGGTTTTTCGAACCGGGACCGCGTTCCGGCTGATTTCATGTGGGGAGCATTTTTACTTGTAACAACCTTACCTATCTGATGTTTTGTTTCCTCTTTCAACTGACCAAAAAAAAAACAATCGGAATGCAAGTATCTCTGCGATTTCTGCATTCAGCAATATATTCTTGGGTGTCTGATTCTGATATCGAAAATCGGGACAGCGTTCCGGTTGACTCCAATAAATGATATAATAAAGGCGCTGCCTAGCTGAATTTGGTTACCCTCTCAGATTGCAATTACCTCCATGATTATGGCTTTCAACATATTTTATTACCACTGTTTAATAGATATATTTGCATTTTGTTGTTTAAGTTGAATTAGTTACTTGTCAATATATTGGTTGGCATCGCAGAGATAAACCGAAAGAAGTTTGTCGTGGGCTTGTCTTGTCAGAAGTACGGTCAAATTTCCCCTTGTGAAAATGATAAAAAGAGTTAAATATCGATATTAACACATTAATCATTAATTTTAATTTCCCTGCTCTGCTCTGGGGCCTTGGGAGTCTAAAGGTCTTTTTAAATGTGAATACCGCATAAGAGTCCCAACTGCTCCCAACCGTCTGGAGCCAGAATGTGGTATCCTCAATTGGGGTAAGGGTATGGGTATTTGGAAAGCGGGTATGGGTACCCCCGCCTTAGGAATCATTTTAGGGATAACCAACCGTTATACACCATAGTTCACCCCAAGTGGTTCGCTACATTTGGTGACTTAGCAAGGGTGCCCGGGTTTACGAGGTGAGGTTTGTGTAGAACTTAGCGGCGAATGCGTCGGATCTGGAGAGACTGGTTGAGGGAGACCTCCAGCCGACCCATTACCTTGTACCACAGTGGGAGAGATGTATTCATACTTTCGACACTCTTGGACACATTGAACTCCTGATTCCTAATCACCCCTCATTTTTTCCGTCCCTGAACCTTCTCTTCTTCCTTTCCCTAAAAAGACCCCCCACATAGCATCCCCAAAGATGACACAAATCCTGAGGATTTTTTTTCAGGGCCTAATGTGCGGAGCTAATATAAAAAAAGCATCTTTTCTATTCTGATTGGTGGTTTTTCACCAGTATCACTTGTACCTTGTACTTGTATCTTTCACTCGGTTACAAATTTTACTGCGCTCGTGGGGGTATGAACCCGCGACCACTAGATTTGTAGTCAAGATCCTTACTCCTGAACCATAGAGACCGTCCTTATATAAGTTGGTAATGAGTTTTCTTTGAAATCGGTATATATATATATACTACGCTAGGGATTGTCTGGTCATCGCGAACCGGGACATCGTTCCGGTTGACTTGGATCAGTGAGTACCTCTACTCGTGCATAGCCCTACCTGGCTGACCTTGGTTTCCCTTTCAGCTGACCACAGCTGGTCTGAGATAAGCCGGAAAGCTGTCTTTTTGTCGGTCATGCGCCGCCTAGAACCGACCAATACGGCATGAAGAACCAACTACTCGAACAAAACACGCTAAGACTTTGTTGGTTCGCATTAATTTCCGTGTTTGCTACCTAACCGACGAGACGCAGGAAGAAATATAGAGAAAAGGTTATTATGATATAAAAAATCAGAGATTGCAATTCACAAGCGGTAGAAGTGAAACATTTAGAAAATTAAAGTAGACAAGAGAAGCACTACACAAAGAGGAGACCGAGTAGGTATACTATCTTATTCTCTCGCAGGCTAAATCCTAAAGATGTACGTATTTGTCTCTTTTTAGTGTCGCTATTTTTCGTTTCATAGAGTTTCAAATCACAACGTTGAAAGAAGTTTTCACTTCAAAAAGTTGCCCTTTTAATTTTTGAATTGAAAACTTCTTTAGCATCGCTGTGATTTGAAGCTCGATGAAACGAAAATAGCGACACTAAAAAAAGACCAACACAATACATCGCCCGGGTTCATGGGGTGAGGTTTGTCTAGGTCTTGGAGGCGGATGACCAGGACATACTGAACCCCAGATTCCTACCTACCACTTAAACCCTTTTCCTTCCCAGAACTCTCCTCTCCTTCCTTTCCTTAAAAAACCCTCCACACAGCATCCCCAAAGATGACATAGGCCCTGAGGGAAATTATTTTCCTCAGGGCCTCCTGTGTGGAGCTCATGTAAAAAAAAAAATCTATAAGATTTAGCCTACGAGAGAATAAGAGAGTCGGTCTCCTCTTTGTGCGGTTCTTCGTAGCCTACCGGTCTCCTCTTTATGCGGTATTTCGAAGCCTCCCCACTCTTGTCTACTTTAGTTTTCTGAAGGTTTCACTTCTACTGCGTGTGAACTGCACACTCTCTCTTTTTTGTATTTCTTGAGATTCTTATTTCATTAGCTGTGTAACAATTTCTAGACATTTTGTTTTAAAGAGTTTTATTCACAATGTACACAAAAGGTCAAAATATTTTCGCTTTGCAATAAAATCGAAATAAATGGAACATTTTTGAACGTATCTGAAAACTAAAAACCTTCTTTGAAAGGTGATTAAATACGTTTTTAAATTTTATTATTCGAAATAAACATACAATATTTTAAATATTGAAATTTTGAAAGCAAATATAAATTATTTTTTAAATTAATGTTTTTTTTCTGACTAAAATTACTGATAAGAAAAAAAGATACATTTTATTATTAATTAAAATAATAATAATAACACACACACACACATACTTACCCTCACACACACACATACATATATTATAAACCTTATCGTCACCTCACTTTTTAGTTGTTTCACACAAAAAAAAATTAATAAAAGTTTCATTTTTTTCGAATTGCGGTCGGAAACTTTGGTTTAATGAAGGCGTATATTTTAATTATTTTTGCGGTTAACTTTTAGATTTGCATATAAAGCGTGATGTTTTCTCTTTCCGACACCGTGTAGATTGTATTTCTCAATATGATAATAAGAGAGACAACGATATCTATGGTGCTTATATTATGTTATTAGCTCGACACAGGAGGCACCGAGGAATATAATTTTTCTAGTGGCCTATGTCATCTTTGAGGATGCTGTGTGGAGGGTTTTAAGGGAAAGGAAGGAGAAGAAGATATGGGATGGAAAAAGGTATGAGGGGTGGGTAGGAATCTGGAGGTCAGTGTGGCCAGGAGCGACGGACGTATGAATCTATTCCTCACACTGCGGTGCAAGGCGAAGGGTCGGGAGAATCCGACTGGAGAGGTCAAAAGGCCTCCCTCAATCAGTCTCCTCCGATCCAGCCCGCCACGCCCCCCAAATTGAATTAACCTGATGGATTAAAAAAACGAAATAAGGATGCAACCTCATTTTTTAAGTTTCGTGAAACATGGTGAAACAACTGGTGCTTAGTGTAACATTCATGATAAGTCGGCATCTTCGACTGTTGAGTATCTTTTAATGCATGTAGTGATGTTTGGATCGCGTGCTCCATTTGTACAATAAGACCCTGTAAGCAGTTTTATGCAAATGTAAAGAATATAGCGTTTTTACTTCCCGTTCGCGAAAGCTGCTGGGAAAAGTAAGAGTCAGGGATCGGGCTTATCACGCTATACATCTGCAGTCATTCATCGGATTAGCATCTAAAGAGCATCATCTTTGCAAATCTTCGATTGTTGAGAAACTATCCCTTTTCTACAGTTTACTTGTAACAGTGAAGTGTACCGGTAGAGTTGTATCGTGGGCGTGTCTTTAGGTACCAAAATGTGCCCAATTTTTCCTCACTTCTATATAATATATGCAGGATGTTAAGGGACGATGCAAACCTCTAATCGGCCGGAGACGCGCGGATGCGCGCAGTTTGTGCGCATGCGCGCAAAAAATATTTCGAAAAAAATACGTTTGTCTGCGATTTTGACCCTTCTATGTACAGAATTTTTTATGAAGGACAAGGTCATAATCGCTTGCGCCAACATTTACCCATAAGATGGGCAAAAATTTCATTCTCCTTGCAACCCCAGAATATTTTTTAATTATTTTATCTGTGGCATCAAAACGTCAAATTTGCCGCGATTCTTTCTGTGAAAGTCGATGCGTGTTACTTGACGAAAACATCGTAAAACCTATCAATTTACGTAATTAACGCAAGTAATGTTGTTTTGGTACGTAGTTTATTGTTCTAGGAATGTGTTTCGGTTAATAAAATATACGATAGCTCAAAATTAATCCACAAAACATTCAATTCAAAACTCAAAAGTGGTGCTTTGTTAGCGAATTTTCGTGTTTTTCCTGGCTTGTGACAGGTTTGTGAACGAGGCAAGGAGTTTGTGCCAAGACTGTGATGTTTCGCGGTCCGTCCTCTCTGCCTACCCCTGCGGGGAAACGGCATGGTGGTTAGTTAGTTATTTAGTTAAGGGACCTGCTTGACTTGCTTGAACCAATCATTCATGAGGTAAGGGGGCATCCATTAATTACGTGAGCAGTCTTTTTTCAATTTAGATTCTTCCCCCCCTCCCCTGGTGAAATTAAGTGAGAGTTGGTGGGACCCCCCCCCTCATGTGAGATTTACACTACAGTTGTTAAATAACTACATTTATTAACAAATTTATTTAAATTTTAATAAATTTAATAGTAAAAAAACCAACAGCACCACCTTCTTTCATTTTGAATCAATTTATTTTTTATTAGCTCTATAAAATATATTCTTTTATAGTTGACGTGAGATTTTCATTAACCCCCCCTGATATTTTAAAATGAGATTTTACTGGACCTCCCCCATTTTGAGCTTTGCCCAATGCGCGTTTTCATCCCGCGACAAAATATTCTACGGACAAAACATCCCTCATCAAAATATCTACGGGAACAAAGAATGGGACAAACATAATACAGAAATCCTGTAAAGACAGTTACTACTGCATATCCCAATTGGGGATGCCATAGTCTCACTGGCTCCAGACGGGAGCATTTGGTGACTCTTGTGGGGTATAAAAAAAGCACGCTCACCTGACGACTGTGCTCTGAAGATTGCAATCTGTTTGTTTTAATTGACGTATCTCTTGGGTCTAGGAGTTAAAAGGTCTTATGTGAACTGGCGATATCAATATTTTAAATCGGTATGGGTTACATATTACGCTTTTAGTGGTCGATACATCGATCGTCCAGTTGATTAGTCGGACATATCGGAAAATTGATTTGAGTATGCAGTTATATGTAAAAGTGTACTCTCTATCTGGTACAATACTACTCGTAAACATCACCAAATCAATTATAATGGATAAATAAATATTATAAATTAAAGTCCCCCGCGTCTTCTGTCTGTCTGTCTGGTCGCGATAAACTCTAAACTACTGAACCGATTTTCATGCGGTTTTCACCAATAGATAGAGTGTTTCGTGAGGAAGGTTTAGGTATGTAATTTGACAAGGATTTGTGTAAATTGGTTGAAACTACGGACATATGAATATATCTGGACCTGCCCTAAGTCATAAAAACGTATTATTTCCCCCTCCCCATGGAGCCAGCTGGAGCTCTTCCTTGGACCCAGCTGGGCTTTACGAGAGCCTCGCTTGAATCAAAAAAATGTGATGTCATCATTCTTGTCCTGACCAGCGCAGGGGTAACATCATACATTTTACGAAATAACACGGCAAAATATGAGAGCTTGTGCTATAGACCTACCTAGAACATAGCGAATGTGGGCGTTTCTCTAGTGTGCTCGTCGCAGGTTACAGGGGTAAGTAAATTATGAAACATTTGTAAAATTGTCTTAACTAAAAACGGCAACAAAATATTGCTATGTGAATATTAGCGAACCTTTTCGGGGCAAGCATTTGTCCTTCGCAAATATGTTATTAACGTGGCAAGCAATTCGCGCTCCCATGTAAAAGGTCTATTCATTCAAAGCAGATTTTGCTTTTAAGAACTAAATGGTGATATTATAATGCGAGATGCCTATATACTGTCAGATTGATTTTTTAACGAATCACAGTTTCTTTTCCCTCTTCGCCCCCCATAGTTTGGTTTTACCCCTTACCTGTATCTTCTGGTCTATTGAATTTCGATGTCTATGGTTGAAACATAACGATAATTGTTAGAAGTGTCGGAAAAAGTCAAGCCGCCTGGTAGCTTTCATCGAAAACGCTGTCTTATCCTTTTGGTATATAACAAAACAATGCATGGTGGGATATTCCTCTTTTATAGATAAAGTCCGCGAATGCATATAACTATCTTTTACGGATAGCTTACTATACCCATTCTATCTTCTAAAAAGATGGTCACGTACATTGCGGTAATTGGAAAGTTATTTAGACGGATTCAGTATTAATCCTTATTAACTTAAATAAGTTAGTTACCCCAAGCATTTCATGCACATTATTATAATCTTTCACACCATCTCTACGTATTATAAATTAAAGTCCTCCGCGGCATCTGTCTGTCTCTTCGCGATAAACTCAAAGACGGCGGTGGCTATAAAGGTTGAATAACCATCCAGTAGATGACGTTATGTTTTATTAGCCACAACAACGCGTGTCCGGGTCAGCTAGTAATGGATAAAAACTTGTAGTAAAACAAGTCACTAGTGGGATATTTAAAAAAAAGTCACACTGATATACCGGTTCGTTATGCCTCCCGGTGTTATTTTATGGCATATTTAATATGTAAATAATATTTCATTTATGGTGAGCATTAGAATATTGCTTTCCTCTTTATCTCAAAACTTAGTATTTGGAGATGTCTGGCTAATCAACGAGATGATCAGTATGTAAGGATCGAACAATAATATGATATCTCCATAACTCATGATGGAATGACTGCGAACTTATTGATCTTGAACCTCCAGACGTAAAGAGCTGCGCAAATTTCATTTCGATTAATATTCTCCTTTTTGGTACAACATAATAAGTGCCAAAGTTTGAGATTCTTCGTCCTGACGCAGCCATGACTTCCCATTTTAAAGTGTGAATGTCCCGTCCCGTCGGCGTCTGTTCCCGAAATAGTGCTCTATGCATTCGGTGTGCATTATTAGAGGTTAGTGCAACCAACCAACGCCCAAGGACACGGCACGCTGCCAAGAAGGTCACACACAGACACACTCACACACACACCATCGGACCCATGACTAACGGAACAGTGTATAAACATAAATCGCAAACCTAACCTAACCTAGCATATAGATACTACAATAATGAACTAATACTAACCTATATTAACCTAACTTATTTTTATACCACTGTTCTGGTTAACTATAAAGATTTAAGATGAGCCAACAAGGGGCGAGAAGATTCAAGAAGAGGCCAGAAGAGCCAAGAAAGAATTAGAAGAGACTAGAAGGGGCAGTAAGAATGTACAAGAAGGGGGTACTGTTCTGTTTGTATAAAGTTTCAAGATAAGCCAGATAAGAGGCAAGACGAGCCAAGAAGAGGCGAGAAGAAGCAAAAAGAGCCAAGAAAAGGTAAGACGAGCCAAGAAGGGGCGAGACGATGCAGGTAGCAGATAGAGCCAAGGAGAGACTAGAAGAGACAAGAAGGGGTGGTAAGAAGTAACAATGTGCAAGAACAAAACCAGACAGAGTAAGAATGTGCAAGAAGAGCCTAGTGAAACTAAAAAAAACAAGAAGAGACGAGACGAACCAGGGATGGAGCCAAAAAGATGCAAGTAGAATTAAGAAATAAAGAAGAAAAGAAACAACGCCCAATCAATTCCTTTATTCTTATTCTGTATTCCAATATTGGCATATTAGGTTGCCATGTATACCGGTCGATTAAACTCCAACCTCCTTCTCATCCTCAGAGCACGTGTTCCTCGGGAATGCTCCTGGCTAGGGTGTTAAAAATCATATCGTACTTTGTTATGTTTAATATCCAGTTACTACATCATTCGTCAGCTAACTGCTAACTGGTCCACTTGATAAAGCAGTCCAAGAGAGAGGTCGTGCGAATGTCATTGATGATAATCTTCCTACTCACACCCTGCGATACCTATGTATAACAATTTATTCTGGGACTGAAATCGGTTTGTCAAATTTTATGTCGTATTTTTCCGATCACACTTTGAATAAGACAGGCCGAAAATCTGTCGGATGATTGAAATGTGAATGTGCATATTAAGGTGATCCCTCGACAGATTTGTAATTTTGATATGATTTGATTATCATTGAAATTGTTTCTCCCTGCATGTCCTTTCCCGTGCGTCCCCTTTCCCCTCCCGCGTCCCCTTCTCCTCCCGCGTCCCCTTCTCCTTCAGCTTTCCCCTTTCCACCTTCCCTGCCTTCCCTGCCTTCCTTCTTCCCTCTCCCCTCTCCCGCTCCCCCGTCCCACCAACCCCCCTACCGCGTTACATGTATTCAGTCCCAGTACATTCAGTTTTCCAACAGCTCGCGTGCCACCTATTACAATTTTTTTATTAAATTTTTTTGTTTTCATATATTATAAGAACAATCAGTCAAATTTGGTACCTATTTAAAATATCTATAATTTAAAAAAAAAAATGACAGACAATTCTTTGGTTACAAAAAAAAAAAAGTGCTTGCTAAATTCACGTTCATCAAACGCGCGAACTGTCAACCGTGCGAAGTTAAAATAGTCGTTAAGTTTTCTGAAATTATTTAATTTTCTCATATTTCTTTCCGTAAAGAACCTACTACAAAGTATTACAAAACTTTAAAAAAAATGAATGAAATAGGTAAAGTCGTTCTGAAGTTATGACGTAACCAAGGGAAACAGGGATTCATTTTATATATAGAGATAGATTTACCAATTTCAAACCTAAAATAGACTTGATGATAAGTTCATATGGATATCAAACGAATTTATTTACTGTGTCGATTTATTTCTATATATGTGCTGGTACTCGTGTATGCAGTGTATAGACTAGTAGTTTTTTGCTTGATGAATTTGAAAGAAAATATGTTTTATAATTTTTTTATTCGGCGGTACATCCTCTCCGCACACCCTTCGGGGACATTTCGTTATATATATATTTTTTTTTACATTAACTCCACACAGGAGGCCCTGAGGAAAATAATTTCCCTCAGGGCCTATGTCATCTGGGATGCTGTGTGGAGGGTACGTTGTGTGAGTAGTATGTGAGCTGTATTTTCCCTAAACCGACTGCATCATGTAAATATGCCGGGGGCCAACTTACGGGGCGGGGGGGAGGGATAAACTGTCATGGAATGGTATATTTAAACACTTTTAGTATCCCGCTGGTTTAAGAACGCAATTCAGAATCGAAACGTTACCGAGTAATCCTTCACCTTCCTACTCCCCATCTCCTTTCCCTGCCAACCTACCCCATTGCGGATGCTGTAGTCTCACTGACTCCGGGCGGTTTGGGAGCAGTGCTCTTGTGCGGTACTCACTTAAAAAAAATCAAAATGACTGATCGTGTAAATGTGGTGACATCAAAATGCGACGGGCGGTCAAACAACCGACCCTAAAACTGTTGCTAAAATAATCCAGCAGTGCCAATTAAACTGTCACCGAAGTGATAAATAATGTCGTTAAGTGAAGGATTAATGTTCTGTAAATATATTAATATTTATGTTTTCGGTCGAATTGAAGAAGTCGGGGACGCCCCGAGGAGACGCAGAATTAAATTGTGTCGGGTCCTTAGAGTAACGTCGGGTCACTGTCGTCATTGAAGAAATAACCAATATAAGTATTCTGTGGACGTTTCTGGGGCTCGAAGTAAGCTCATTTGTACCCTACTTCGGCTGAAATCGATCAAACACTTTCGTATATCGAAATTACTTCTTGAATATATCGACGGTCACGAAAAACAATGTCGGATCTGCTAAAATATGAAAATCGTTTTGTTGACTTATTTTAATTTACCTTTGGTGATTAAAAAGCCAGTTTTTTCGGTATTTTCGGCGACCAAATTGGTGGTACAACTTCATGGTTTGGGAAGGGGTTTTTGGCAGTTTTTAGAACTTGTGTGACAATGTTTTTAAATACTGGTCAGTTATTCTTTAGATATTTCCTTAAGCCAAAACTTACTGCACTTACGGCCGTTGTTCCCAACTTTTAGATCGATCAATATCAATTTAGTCTCCGATCAGCTAAGTGATTTGTTTAGTAACGCTCGATTCGCCTGTTGGACGGAGAATTGCGTTGGGAACAGCGTATTTGTGTATTTGAGGAGTGTTGAGCCAAAATTTCGGCTCAACAGTTGATCAGTAGGTAGGATTGGGAACAACAGCCGTTTTGTGGTTATTTTTTATTTTAATTTGTTTGATACTGGGTGGGAATTTGATGTCATATTGGTCATTTGGTGCCATACAGACTGGATTTTCGAACAGTTAAAGACTTGGTGCACGCAAATCGGATGTATAGGGGGAATAACCAGACAAAACCGGAAATATGTCATTTTTAAATCAAGTTTTAGACGTATTGACTCTTTTCCACAAAAAATTATAAATTGATTTCGAAAGACTGTTCTTTTATCTAGTAAAGCTATGTTTTAAATTTTAAGAAAATTTTGTATTATACAACATACATTTCAAATCATATAATCAAGCAGTAAAATAAATCAACAAATTAGTTTATATATCTCTTGAGTCTACTATTGTATAAATCTTGCGTTCTTTCTTACGTATCCTTTACTTACTTATTACAATAATTTTTGTTACTAACTTACATGATTCTTTCATTTATAATGATTTTTTAATTTATATTATGATTTTTTAAACTCTTCAGGATTTTTATTTTTAAATTTATACATGATTTTTTAACCTACATATTATTTACAATAGTCGTTATTACTAACTTACACGATCTTTTAATTTACTAATTGAGCTAGAACTCCCTCACCAAACACAAGAGCATTGTCTCTTTATGGTGAGGAAAGGCATTTTTTTTAATTTTTTTGTTAACCTTATGTAACTGATAATAAGCATTGCCAATAAAAAAAATAAAAAAATAATTAATTTGGGAAAGCTGGCTGCTACCTTTCAAAATTTTAATTTTAGTTCAAATAAAATTGTTTTGTGACGAAAATACTTCAGTTTGTCGATTTATTTACGGTCTTGCAAACTAATATATGAAAAAAAAATTATATTCTTATTTTCTTAGACTTTATTGAAAAATTATAAATGCTTATGTTAAAAAAATAATTACAAAAAGTACATAATTTTAATAGTTTTATCATCACGAGTTTGAGCATTTTTGAATGTAGGTATTTATCAAAGCAAATTTTGAATGAAATAATATCGATATTCTTCTTCTTTGCGTGCCGTATCAGGCCCCCTAGCATGGTCGATCGATATAGGTTTTATCGAAAATGTCGGTAACTTGCGATCACTCCCGAGCACGACTGCAGGCCGCTAACGAATAAACAACAGTTTACGTCAAATATATTAGGAACCCCTAGTCATTGCGAACTATTGTTTGTTCGTTAGCGGTCTAGAGTCGTGCTCGGAAGCCATCGCAAGTTACCGACATTTTAGATAAAACCTATATCGATCGACCATGCTAGGACCCCAGGTACCCCCGACGTTGGCGATCACTCTATCGATATTAAGTTATTTTATTATGTTGAAACGCTGATATGGAGATAATTAATCTTTCTCGTCGGAACCGCCCTGTACAGTTGCAAGGGTACGATCGCAAGATCATAGTTCGACGAAATTTGAATTCTCAGCCGCTGGTTAATGGCCCTTAATATATTATCAACCAGGTTGAAAAACGTAGGTAGTTTCGAGAAAAACGCTTTTAAGGTTTTGCCGATGCAAAACTGCTTTATCTCCGTCAATTTTACGATTTTCTTTTATTCTTAACAAGTGCATCTTTCAGAAAATGAAATAAAAAGGACAATTTAATTTTCTGAAAGATGCACTTGTTAAGAATAAAAGAAATTCGTAAAATTGACGGAGATAAAGCAGTTTTGCATCGGCAAAACCTTAAAAGCGTTTTTCTCGAAACTACCTACGTTTTTCAACCTGGTTGATAATATATTAAGGGCCATTAAAAGAGTAATAGAAAAGTGTATGAATTTGAATGAAACAAGGAACGTGTGCCAAACAGATTTGTATGGCGGCCCATCCTCTCTGCCTACTACTAATCATCCATCTTACATCTTACCACACTTGCATTATATATCGAATATGTTTGGTTTTTCCAGA
This sequence comes from Limnephilus rhombicus, assembly GCA_929108145.2. NCBI lineage: Eukaryota > Metazoa > Arthropoda > Insecta > Trichoptera > Limnephilidae > Limnephilus > Limnephilus rhombicus. Next base: position 12,066,387 of record OV815297.1, on the reverse strand, counting down.
CTCATTCATTATTTGAGTTGAAGTAGGTATATTAGATAAATATTATACTTAATTCAACGTGAGCAGGCACCTGAAAGTAAATAAAATAGATTACTACAAGCAGTCTGAAGAAGGTTAAATTGATAAATAAATATTATGGGTGGGCGCTAACGGTAGAAAAATTATTAATAACTAACTATTTGTTCATTAGAGCGATCAGATCTGATAATAGTATTGACAGTTAGGGTGGTACCTACTTGTATTAAAGTGGCACATTACAGGTAGCGATGGGCATTTGATATAAATATTATTATCGATTTAGAAATTTTATGTTCGTGAGTGATTCGAATAAATGAACCAATTTGTACTCGGAATTATTTAAATAATTGATTGATGTTCCGGATAATCGATCTGCTACGCGTGGGAGAGTTATTTGTATAATGTAACGCCTAAAAAGAACATTCGATTATTCAAATAATTAACAAATATATACTTACCTATTTCAAACAAATGTTTTAAGAAACGGATATTATTTCATTCAAATATTTCAGAAACAAGTATGCAGAAACTATACAAATATTTCATAAACAGATATTTCTTGTATTCAAATGTTTTATAAACATACCTATATTTCAAGTATACGCTTGAAAATGTTTAAAAAACAGATATTTCAAGTGTTTTATGAAGTATTTGAACTTACAAAACAAAAACAGATATATGTATGCAATTGTTTCAGGAATGGAATTTTCAAGTAATTACATAATTTGTATTCTTTCAGAAAAAGATATTTTTAGTACTTACCGATACAAATGTTTTAGAAACATATATCAAGTACCTATCTACTAATACAAGTGTTTCAGAAGTAGATATTTTAAGTACCTGTCGACTAATACAAATGTTTTAGTAGTAGATATTTCAAGTTTAGTATGTATCTACTAATACAAATGTTTCAGAAACAGACATTTCAAGTACCTATCTACTAATACAAATGTGTCAGAAACAGATCTTTCAAGTACCTATCTACTAAATGTTTCACATATTTCACATTTTCATAGATATTTCAAATACCTATCTACTAATACAAATGTTTCAGAAACAGATATTATTTAAAGTACACAAATGTTTTATAAACATGTACATAACCGGATAAAACAGTCACTTTTCTTATACATATTACGTTCTATGTTGTCGCTTTTCTTTTTTGAACCATTTCGAGCACACAAATGTTTCGAAAACAAATTTTTCAAGTAGATATAGGTACAGATATTTCTGAAACAGATATTTAAAGTACTAAGTACCTGCTTGTCGAAATGTTTCAAGTACACTTATTTCTTTCGAGTAAATAGCTGTACAAATATTTCAGAAACAGATATTTCAAATATTGAAATGTTTCTATGATGCTCTCGCTAATGACTTGGAATGTTAACATTCCAAGACCGTTCTGAGTTCCGCAGAGTTGAAAGCTTTCGGGGTAAATGTAATGGTTTCAGGAACATGTTGAGCTACCTCTACCGCATGATGAATACGTCACCCCTCGAGCCTATATTTTATTGATTCAGTTTGTCGGCCAAGTCCATTGTGATTAGCGGCTGGGCTTAGCGATATGACTAAAATAATGCTGGAATCACAACAAGTGCCCAAGGATTAGTTCATTTTATAAGTACAGCTTCAAGTACAGCTGTGCTCATTTTTTTAAACCAATAATTTATATAGCGCAATTTTTTGTAAAAGTCGCCCCTAAAAGGCACATCCCAATATATTTAACCCTAGAAAGATAATCTACGTCGTAACGACATAAGCGAGTCTCAAGTATTGCTGTCTTTTTTTACTTCGCAACTTAGCGCCCTGATAATCTCAGCTAGCTCAGTTGACGAGCAGAGCTTGCGCGGGGCGGCTGTGTAATCATGGTAAGGGGGCATACATTAATTAGGTGAGCAGTTTTTCTTCAGATCTAGACCCCCCCCACCCCCCCGTGGTGAGATAAATTTGGGCTATTTCTAATTCTTTTCAAGTAGACGTGAGAGTTTGCTGGACCCCCCCCCCCTTTGAGCTCACGTAATTAATGTATGCCCCCTAAGTACAATAATTACGGAGATATACATACACTACACGTTCAAAAGACGTATTATGATTATCTTGTGCAACTTTCGGACTTATAAATTTGATTATCTTAAAAAATGTCATTATTTTTAAGTATAACTGCTAATTAGCATATAACAAATACGATTTAGATATACAATAAAACATTATTGTTCATTTAAATCGGCTTAATACTTTATAAGTTGATTTGTAAGAGGTTTTTAAAATATATTTTTTATAATTATTTTGGTTTTATTTGAAGTAAAAAAACTGGAAACTAATTATTCAACTGCCTTTAAACTGTTTTAAGCATGATAATATGTCAAAAATGCACTTTTAAACTTCAGTACGTCTTTAAGACGTATCATTATCTATAAACGTAGGTCAAAATAAGGTCTTTCTAGGGTTAAGGTTAAACATAAAAGAATTTATAATCTGCTCATTCGTAGATGGCGCTAACTGAATTATTTTAGCGAAAAACACATAAAAAACATTTAATTAAATGAAGACAATATTAGCGACACTCAATCGAAAATTTGGAGACAGAAAAATCAGAAAAGATATTGGCTCCGCTGGGACTCGAACCCAGGACCCTTTGCTTACATGGCAAGAACTCTACCGATTGAGCTACGGAACCCATATCAATTCGGTCACTTTTAACTGTATCATACTTCGACTAAGAACTACCAACATTATCTTCATTTTCTTAACGCACATATTATTGGCTGCTATCTTTATATATGATTGCAAGATTCAACTCGAACTAAATGCAATCGAGATAGTGTCTAGATAAATTTTTTATCCATTTTATTTTTAATACGCGACGTCTATTGACTTTTTCTGCGAGTCTAGGATGAATATTTATTTTTAATTTTTTAAACTTCATGAGTAATTATAATTTGAGATTTTACTCATGAAGTTTAAAAAATTAAAAATAAACATAAAAAAACATTTATGCCTTCCTCTTCTAAATGAAAAACCATTATTAAAGTCAAAAGTGTGATTAGTCTCCAATGAATGATTGGAAAACTTCGAGAAACTATTATTTTTTAAATACCTCATATATTCCTATACTTATGTCTACAATACACGGCATCTTTTTTCAGCCCGACTCCAATTAGAGACCAAAGTCAACATTTTTCGCTTTACGCGATCGCTATTTTCATAACTATTTTCATATCTACGATTTCGGTTGGCATCACAGCAAACGGCATGGTTCATGTGTTGTTTGCAGTGATGACAATTGAAATCGTAGATATGAAAATAGAGATGAAAATCGCGATCGCGTAAAGCGAAAATTTTTGACTTTGGTCTCTAATTGGAATCGAGCTGAAAAAAGATGTGGTGTATTGTAGGCATTACACTCCCACCTTTCTATTGATGCCTTTAAGTCTATGTCTATTGCTGTAATTAGTTTAAAAAAACGCTGATAAAGTAAACATTGCTTTCGAAACATGTCGTTTTTTTAACAATAAACGTGGTTAAAATTAAGAAATCTATTAATTTGAATCATCTGATGTTATTATTAGGTATTATTCTAGAGACTATACGGTGGAAATTTAAGAATCCGACTTCGAAACATCTCTGACGCCGCGCCTTTTGCTCGTACTTGAAGTTTGTTAAATAAACATTTTTTTAATAGAACTGAATTCAAGCAAGTAACCAATAATGCCAAAAGATGGCGTCACTTACGTCGGCCGGGAGGAATAAGTACTATTGGATTTGTAATTTCGTGAATCTCTCCGGGTGTGGAGAGATTTATGATAATACGATTATTATTGTAACTGGCAATTATGAATAATAATATCACGCGTCTATATATTATATATGACGTCATTGCCTGTCGCGGTTACTTTGTCCCGGTGACTAGCTGTTACTGGATCACCTGAGATTATTTTTCCAAGGAACCGGCTGTTTTTGGAACCGGTTCCTATCGAATTTATAAAATAATCCCAAAGACTGTTGGGTAATCCTGTATAACGCATGAATAACAATAAATAAATTAGTGTCCGACCGAAACAGGACTTTCAACCGAAACCGAATCTTCAGTATCTGTGTCAGTTTCGGCCGAAACCGAATCTTTTTAGACATGTTAAAAATATATTGTCAAATGAAATTTGGCTTATTTTTTAACACTTGTACAGACAGTTAATACGTGTTAAATGAAATAAAACTAATTTATTTTAAGTATTTTAATTTTAATTGCGTTTACAATCACACATTCTTATTATACACTAGCTGGTTCCCGGCATGCGTTGCTAGGCCAATTAATAAAGAAATTGTTTCTCCCTGCGTGTCCTTTCCCATTCATTCCGTTACCCTTCCACCTCCCATTCTTCTCCGCCTTCTCCACCTTCCCTCTCCCCAGTCCACTTCCCCCCTTACCCTGTCCCGCGAACCCCCCTCCGCAAACCCCCTCCCCGAGTTCCCCCCCCCCTTTACCCCTCACTCCTTCCCCCCCTGTATTCCATACATTTATTCCCGGTACATTTAATTTTCAAACAGCTCGCGTGCCACCTATTGCAATTTTATTATACAAATTTCATAATGCCAGAGCTAACTTATACAAACCTTGTCCTGACAATAACGAACACTAAACAAAAAGAATTATCCAATTTGGTGCAGTCGTTCGGAAGTTATGCGCGTACATACATTTCGGCGATTCATTTTTATTTATATAGATTTTAAAAGAAATAAAAATCATTAATTGAAGTATGTAAAAAATAATTAGATATTTATTTTTTTGATATTACTGCTATAAAACAAACAAAAATTAATTCACAAAACTATCACGCCGGACCGGCCCCGGCCGGCGAACTCGGCTGATGATGACGGGTAACAAACGATCCACGAACTCACCCGCAGTCAGCCGAACGACGCGCGATAATTCACGAACGCAGAGTTTCGATGCGGCCAATAGATTTTAACTAGATTTTTTTGCCGAAATCGAAACCGAACCTTCGGTCGGTCACTAAAAAAATAGCAAAACTGGAAAAAAATGCGTTGAAGTCATTGAAAAGCTTTTTATTACATGCGTCACCGGAATTGAATCTTTATCTCTGGGAAATGACTATCTTGATGATAAGGAGTCAATAATGCAGTCATTTTTATTAATTAAACTGAAATGCCATCGCGGATTTTATTCCGTGATTCCTGCTGAGAGTGAACGGTCGGTTTCAAAATCATTCACATCTAAAATATAAATTCGTTCTAAAAGTGACGAGTTTTTTTTGCTAACTTGCTTTATTTGAAGTCAGATTCTTCAAAATATCAGGTAAATACTATGAATAATATTAATTGTTTTTGGCGCTTTTCAAAAATTAAATTTATTACAGCTTTTTCAAGCCGGCTTCTAAACTTGGTTAGTTTAGGCTTGTCGGAAATTTCCATTTCTTGTAGAGAATTTGATGAAGGCTTGTCAAATACCTATAAGTATAACAGATAATCGATTTCATTGATCTATCTGGGGCATAGGAGTCTTTCTTTCAAAGTTGTATAGATTTATCTGTTATTATTGTAACCAGGCAAAACCGGAAATATGTCATTTTTAAATCAAATTTTAGACTCTTTTCCACAAAAAATTATAAATTGATTTCGAAAGACTGTTATTTTATCTAGTTAAGCTTTGTTTTACATCTTGAGAAAATATGTTTATTTTTTTTATTGGTGCCCTTTTTTACTCATTTAAAGTACGCTCTAGCGTGTTTCGCACTAACACGTAATCGCACTTTATGGAACGCGCGTTTTTTAAAGTTACCATGGCAACATCAACAAATCAACAAAATGTGAAGTCTAAATGTCAACTTTTAACTATAAATCTGACAGGAATATTTTAAAAGTCAAATAAAACATTACAAATGTTTCAAAAATTTTATTCAAAGTTTACATTCTTTTTTACATCGTTTACATTCTAATTATTTAAATGGATGTGAAAAGAGCAGTTCGTATTCATCTTTCTCCATCCATGTTATGAACCTTTCATATTCTTTTTTATAAACGTCTTTGGATTTTTCAGGTATTAACCGCGATTCTGCTTTGGTATTTAAATTATCAATGTTAGAACTCATTTTACAACACACAATAACTAGTAAAAACTGTGATGTCAACTATTAATCTTATGTGACAGATTGCAAATTAATGTTTGTGTTTTTCATTTCCATGACAACAAGATATTGTGATGACACATCACGAATTCATTAATAGTTCTTATTTCCAAATTTTTAATAATAATATCAATATTTATGTTTTCAAAGTGTACCAATAAAAAAAATAGCGTAAAGTATTCGTGGATAACTGGTCTTTAAAACACTTGCTTTATTTCGAGCACTCGGCTACGCCGTCGTGCTCGAAAAATCGCGCGTGTTTTAAAGACCTGTTTATCCACTTATATTTTAATATACTATTTTAGTACAATAAGGTTTTACCGTAGGTCATTGGCAGATTTTTTAATAATTTTCAAATTAAATTTTGTATTATACAACATTATTTTTTTTTTTTTTTTTTTTTTTTTATTAGAAAATAGTTTTTTTTCTTGTTTACATTGCACCTGCAAAGCTACTGCAAGTAGCTTGTCGGCAGGAAAATAGTGTGGACAACAACATGATACAATATACAATGTTTTACAATAGAAGAAAAAAATATTGCAATTTAATGAAAAACATAATAAAAATATAAATAAGTATAAAGAAAAAAAAAAAAAAAAAAAAAAAAAATATTAATAATTAAAAATTAAAAATTAAAAATGCACGAGGAGTCAAGTAAATTTCAAATCATATAATGATGATAATCTAAATCTAAATGATGATATAAAGTAAAATAAATTTATTAATCATCTGGGAAAGCTTTGTTTCAAAATTTTAATTTTAGTTTTAATAAAATCATTTCTGCACACGTGTTTTGTGACGAAAATAGTTCAGTTTGTTTATTTATTTACGGTCTTACAACATTCTTATTTTGCTTAGACATTATTGACAAATTATAAATACTAATGCTCAAAAAACAATTACAAAAAGTACATAATTTTAATAGTTTTATCTTTCGGCATTTTTTTAATGTAGGTATAAATTGAAGAAAATTTTGAATGAAATAAAAACGAAATTGAGTTATTACTTAAAAAAAGTTAGTACCTACGGGGAATAATTAATCTTTCTCATTATACTTATGATAAAAAAATAATTACAAAAAGTACATATTATTTTTAATAGTTTTATCGCACGCCTTTCAGCACTTTTGAATGTAGGTATAAATTAAAGAAAATTTGGAATGAAATAAAATTGATATTGAGTTATAATTTTAAAAAGCTGGTACGGATAATAATTAATCTTTCTTATTGGAACCGCCCTGTACGATATAAGAACATCTTAGATCGTACGGGGAATTTGGATTTTCGGCCGCTGGCTGGTTAAAGGCCCTTATAGATCAGTTGCTTCATAAAACTATAATCACAGATCTTGAATAAAACATTCACAAAACGTGACAATTAACTTCAAATATTTGATGAATTGTTAAAATTTTTATAAACAACCCAAACTGTTATATTTCACTGTAATTATATATAACAAGTATATTTGTTTAAGATTTCAGCGCACTTTCTTTCTAATTAAACGAACTTACTATTTAGTTACCTACCCAATCTTTTTTATTACTGAACAATTTGAAAGCAGTGGAACAGACAATATGGAAATGTTTTTCGCGGTTTTCGCGTTAAAAATCACAGAATATTAGAATAGAGGATTTTTAAATTTTTTTTAACGAATTGTGACCTTCTAACTTAAATAACTGCATTTTTATTTTTATTTTTAGAGTTAGTTTTAATAGTTAAAATAATAGTCATAGTTAAAATTTTTCAAGATCCCCCGAAAATCACCGTATGTATGGTGAATCGTGTGACGTCATCACTCCTGAAAAGTTACTAAAGGATTGGGCAATCAGCTGATTAACTGCCGCCATTTTGAATTTCGTTGTTCGAAGTATTCCCCTAGAAGTAGCTTTACTATTTTTTGTTCAGTTAGTTTTTGAATATTTTCAATTATAGAGATAAACTAATAAGAGATACCTTTATTTTTTAAACATTATTTCGGCCTAAATAATGTTTCAATAAACACAACTACTAAATCTCTATAAACAGTATGTAAATAAACGAATAAATTAATACGATGGCTTGTGTCATACCTACATTCCCATTCAATGACTTTACGGTGACGTCACGACACGACGAACAGTCACGTCACCACTAAACATTTTAATAATGCCAACTTGACAGCGTGTTTTTACGACCCGATTAAAAATGGACTTTTTAATATTTTTTTAAAAACTTTGCGTTTAATATTATTAAATAAAACTTATATATTCAGAATTTGCGTTTATTGGTCTATGTCTATATGAACATATTTTTTTAAAGCCATAATATTTTTCACTGGAGTTCCTTATCCTTATTGTATGATTTGTATAACTGCAAGTATTTATAAAATAACTAACGAGTTCTTGGCATGCATTGTAATGCCACTAATAAAGAAATCGTTTCTCCCTGCGTGTCTTTTCCCATTCGTCCCGTTTCCCTTCCGCCTCCCCTGCCTCTCCCACGTCCCCTTTCCCTCACGCGTCCTCCCTCCATCTTCCCCGCCTTTCCTCCCCCCTCTCCCGCGAACCTCCCTCCCGCGATTCGCTTCCCTCTCCCGCGTTCAATACATTCAGATTTTTAAACAGCTGCGTGCCACGAATTGCATTTTTTTTACAAATTTTCATTTTTCATATATTACAAACGTTCATTTTTGTATATTGTAAGAACAAGCAATCAAATTTGGTACCTAATCTATTTAAAATACCAACAATTCCTGATTAGATTCAAGGTATTCGATTTTGGTTAGTACCAAAGGTGAGTACTAGTGAGGTAGAGTTTATTCCATAATAGAATTTTGATTTAGCAATCGATGGTTTGCAAAATGTCATTCTCAAATTACGACATTTTTGAGAATTTCGTAAGAGTTTTTGTAATGATTAAAAAACTTTTTAGATGTATTTGACCTTGGTGTCTCTCTTGATAGCAAGCTTTCTTTCCGGGAACATATAAATGTGATTGTTAATAAATCTCTCAAGCTACTTGGTTTCATCACTAGAACCACTTCTGACTTCAAAAACATAAATACCCTAAGAACTCTTTACTGCTCCTTGGTTCGCCCCCATCTTGAATATGCTTGTATTATATGGTCTCCTTTTTATGCTGTCCATATTCGTCATATTGAATCCGTTCAACATCGGTTCCTAAAGGGAATTGCTTGGAGGCTAGGATTAGAGCGAGGCAATTACTCGTATGCTGAAATTGAACAAACTCTAAACCTTTCTCCTTTAGAAGACCGTCGGATAAAATCTGATCTCATTTGTTTCTTCAAAATTATTAACTGTTTAATCGACTCGCCTACATTACTACAACTCATCACATTTAATATACCTTCTCGTAGACTCAGAAATAAAGACCTGCTTTTCCTCAATCAGCACTCGACTAACTATGGTTATAACTCACCACTGTCCAGAATGTGTAGACTGGTCAACTCACGTCAAGACCTTGATATTTTTGGTATTAGCTTAAATGATTTCTGTCGCTCTTTAAACAAATGAAGATATTTCCTATTCACCATAATTTTTGCAAGGGCTTGACGTGACTTGACACTTATTTTTTCTTCTATTTTCACTCTTTGTCTTTGCTTTCATGTACCATCCGAATCCTTACATTGTTCATTTCTATACTTCGTGATACTTTGTTTTAAATTGGACGTAAGTCCGTAAATAAATAAATAAATAATCCAGAAACCTTTGCGAGTGTGGAGAGAAGGTATTTTGAATGTTTCAAACATTTTCTACGCTTAATATTGCAAAACATAGACAACCCACATACGTGTAAGCAAACATATATTGATTTTTATATATATATTTTTTTTATATATATGCCTCAGGACCAAAAAATAATTAAAACCACTTAGAAATTTACCATCCGAATAAACCCCTTCAGTAAACTTTAAAAATCGTTATTTAGATTTAGATTAGTCATTTGGTTTTTATATAATAACACGTCGAACATGTTATTATTTCATAACGGGGCCCTTTTTTATCTCATACCTCGTTTCTAGAATCTTTTTGTGTTTTGTGGATTTTGAACTTCCATCGCATACTAGCTGCACGCGCATTTTTTTCAATTGTAATTTTATGATTGATTTTTTTTTTCCATTTCTTCTTCGGAACAAGGAGTGTCTTATCGCGCAGCATGATACATACATAGTTAGGGATAAAGCAGTAATAAAGTCACCGAGTTGATAGGAATAGTTTGATATCTGTCAGTTTAGAAATGGTACCTAATAACAATGACTGTAATCACTTCAACCAACGCAGCAGCGTTCGCATCCAACATTTTGCATGTATCATCACGAATAATCATGTTGCTTCAGTATTTTCCCCTTTTACAATCGCCGTAAAGTAAAATGGTGATTAATTTGGCATTATACCTATCCAGGGGCGTGCGTGTTCAATAATTATTTAATGTTTTTTTTAAAATTTATTTATTATGGTGATGCGCTAGTAAGAAATGCAATTTTGTTTAATTTTTTTTTACAATAGCTCCACACAAAGGAGGCCCTGAGGAAAATAATTCCCATCTGGGGTCCTAGCATGGTCTGTCGATATTGGTTTTATCGAAAATGTCGGTAACTTGACATCGCTCCCGAGAGCACGACTGCAGGCCGCTAACGAACAGACAACAGTTCACAACGGCTAAGGGTTCCTAATTTATTTTATGTGAACTTTTATTTCTTCGTTAGCGGCCTGCAGTCGTGCTCGGGAGCGATTTCAAGTTACCGACATTTTCGATAAAACCTATATCGATCGACCATGCTAGGGGGCCAGGGCCTAAGTCATCTTTGGGGATGCTGTGTGGAGGGTCTTTTTAGGAAAGGAAAGAGAGGAAGTTCTGGGAAAGACAAAGGTGTGAAGGGTGGATAGGAGTCGTCAGTGAGTGAGTGTGACGCATAGTATTAGGGGGTTTCCCACTCCGCCTCCTCCTTCCCTACCCCCTTCCCCCCTCCCCCCTTCCCTCCTTCCCCCCCTCCACAAAAACCCCCTCCCCACCCACTCCAACTCCATACCCGTTACATTCATTTTTCAAACAGCTCGCGTGCCTCCTATTAAAACGTAACAATCAAACAAGTGCATCCATCATCTTATGGTGAAAGCACAGATACCTACAGACATTTATGAACATTAAAAATTTATACCCCTAAAGTTAGAACGGAATTGGCCTGCAACTTTTGAGGAGAGGAAGAAGTGAATATGGGTCTTCAAGATACTAAATTTTTTACGCATTCGTAGTCTCCTCACTCTTGTCTACTTTAGTTTTCTGACGGTGTTACTTCTACCGCGTGTAAACTACACACAATTGTTTTTCATAGAACATTCTTTATTTAAGACAGTATGTAACTACATATATGATCAACCACTATAAAGCACCCATAGCAAACCGGCTGGTTTTAATTTGACATTTGTATTGTTTTAATTAATACCCTTGCGCCTGCGTACACACGCTATTCACAAATAGATACAAATGAAAGTGCTGCCATCTATCATCAAACAGTATTAATTATCTACGAGTATTATCTATGTAGGTATGTAGTACGGATAAATTACAAAACTCGCGTATAGATAGCGCCACTTTCATATGCGTCTCGCGGATGAATAATTCCAACAACCCGATTTATATTTAAAAAAATTGGCTAGATCCGGTACTCTGGTTTCTCTTGAAAGAGTGACGGTAGTAAAGTTGTATCTGCCATAGGTCACCCCAAGTGGTTCGCTACGTTTGGTGATTTAGCAGGAGTGCCCGGGTTCATGGGGTGAGGTTTGTCTAGGTGGCAGATGACCAGGGCACACTGAACCCCAGATTCCTACCCACCCCTTGAACCCTCTTCCTTCCCAGAACTCTCCTCTCCTACTCTCCTTCCTTTCCTTTAAAAAAACCCTCCGCACAGCATCCCCAAAGATGACATAGGCCCTGAGGGAAATTATTTTCCGCAGGGCCTCCTGTGTGGAGCTCATGTAAAAAAAAAAAAATCACGCGGCTATATATCACATATTGCTTCATTGCCCGACCTGGTTGCTTTGTCCCGGTTGATTAGATATCCCTGGATGACAGTGGATCCGAGGAACGGGCTATTTTGCCTATTTTTGGAACCAGTTCATATTGGAGTTATAAAATGGTCACCAACACTAACTGGGCGAAGCCGATACAAAAACCATCCGCAGGGCCTAGCAGTAAAAACATGCGGAACGGGTTTTTAACTACTAGTTTGTGTTGTTTTAACGCCATTGAATCAAGACGTGCACGGCTTGCAAGTAATGTGAATTTTATTATATAGTACGCCTTCTATTATCACTTGACTCCAGTATTTTTAGCCGAGGTGAGAAGAGATAAGAGGCGCTTCATCGCGCTGCACCACTTTTCACATTGCACTTTATTTTATAAAATAAATTAAGTTTAAATTAGTTTTAAATTTGAGAAAATTTGGTGAGTTGTTGTGCGCACGCCCGTGAAGGATTCTATATATAATGGTGAGCTCTGGCCTTATGAAATTTGTATAAAATATTTCAATAGGTGGTGAGCGAGCTGTTTGAAAAATGTGTGTATTTCATATAGTTTGGGGGAAGGGAGTGGAAGGGGAATCCGGGAGGGGGAATTCGCGGGAGGGAAGACGTGGAAGGGGAAAAGCGGGAAAGGTGGAAGGGGGACGCGGAAGGGAGGGTTGACGGGTTTGGGAGGGGGTTCGCGGGAGGGATTGTAGAAGGGGAACGCAGGAGGAGAAGGGGGCGGGAACGAGGACGCATGGCAAAGGACACGCAGCCCAGGGAGGGGCAGGGGGAGGGATTGCAAAGGAGGCATAGTAGCGGTGGGAGACAGCAGGAGTAAATTGGAAAATCAGTTCTTCTCACACGTACGTGGCCTGACCGAAAAACAAAAAAATCAGAGTTTGCAATTCACGCGGTAGACGTGAAACCTTCAGAAAACTACAGTAGACAAGAGTGGGGAGGCTACGAAGCACCGCACAAAGAGGAAACCGATTATACCATCGCATTTTCTCCCAGGATAAATCCTACAGATGTATGTATTTGTTTCGTTTTAATATCGCTATTTTTTGTTTCATCGAGTTTCAAATAGAACGGTGCTAAAGAATTTTTCCCTTCAAAATATAAGTTGTTGAGTTTAGTTCGGGTGCCCGGACACGCCCACGATACATTTCTATCTGTTTATATGTTAAGTGTTGCCAAATTACTTGTACGGTCCATGGAATCTTGGCATGGCCGACCCATGAACATTATGAACATCCGATGTGAAGAATATGTATTCAAATGAGTGACTCCAGTCGTTGGACGGGTAGATGGGTGAATGCGGATGGTTGTAGGTGTTGGCGAGAGTTGTGTTGGTATTGTTGGAGGATGTGTGAATGTATTTCATGGAAGCCCAAGTTAGTCATCAGCCTATTAAAGAAGGGTAAGAAAAAGGAGTGTAAGGCCCCGTTCGCGCGGAGATTTTTTTTAACGCGAAGCACTTTTAGGCATTGATTTTGTCTTTGCTTAGACCTCGTATTCTGAATTTCTTCCGACATTATAACGTGCTTTCCATGAACACTATTTTTAAAAGTTTTTAAGCTAATAATAAATAATGAATTTCTCTTTTATAATAACTTTTAAAGGTTATTCCCATCAATATAATATATTATTAGACGACCTCCGTAGTCCAGTGGGTAAGACTCTTGACTCACAATCCGGAGGTCGCGGGTTCGAACCCGGCATGCGCAAATAAATTTTATTTGATTAATTTGTGTTATTCCACAATTAATTCATTTAAAATAATATATAGTATATTTGCGGCATGTTCCAGAGTGGAAGATACTATCAGTATCGCCCTGGTGTAAGACCACCATTCAGAATTGAAACGTTGCTTGAAAATGGCTTTAGCCGTGTTTAGTGACCAGATCTGAATAGCCAGGTACTTCCCAACCATGGAACTAAGATTGAAGGGAAGCGGCAATACTTCGGAATATTACGGGGATAAGCGAAAAACCTATGTAGCTCTCCAAACTAGTAGCCGTCTAGTGGGAGGGGATAGAAACGGGGAATGTGGCTAGCTTGCGGGGGGAAGGCGGCGCTCTGGAGATAAGGGCCGAACTGTGAATGGGAATCATTTTTATATTTTTTAAACTTTCGTTAATTTTTTATTACATTTTGGACATAAAATATAATAGCTTAATTGAAAAATAAGTAATGCAATGAGGAAAGGGTAGTAACAAGGAGACTGGAGACTTATGTGTTGTTTAATTTTTATTGTTCCCTATACAAGTTATTATAACTTACCTTTATCTACTAGGACGTACTTAACTCATTTTTTGCGAAATCAAGATTTGTGAAGCGCTTGTCGAAATACATCGGCCTCACTTTTTACTTGACAAGTGCAAGTGGGTAAAAAACTAGTGTTATGAACTCGCTGTAACTCAAGGCGCCATTCCTTGATGCTATCATTGCTTAACTCATCAGTTTGAAATAGATTTTAATTTATCATATAAATGGTAAGTATGGTTTTTTATACGTATTTTATAAAATCAACAGACTTGCAGTGAAAATTTTTGTGCGTTCTATTCTGATGTAAGCTGGTGCTTGAGTTTTAAGAAAGGAGTGCTCGATATTAATCTTATAAAAGAACTGTATTTACAGTTTTACAATGATAACAAAAAAAATAAGTGATAGGAACAAACACTGCTTGACTTATTTGCGTGGGCAAATAAATTTTATTTGATTAAATTGTGTTATTTCATAATTAATTTATTTAAAAATAATGTACATATTATATTATACTAGCAGATCCGGCCACACGTTGCTGTGGCTAACGTAAAAAAATGCCACGCCATTACCCAACCTTTATAACCAACGCCATCTGTTAAATCAAATCCACACCGCCCATTTGCCAGCACATTGCCCGCTGCCCGCTGCCGCTTAACCAGATATATTATATATTTCAATAAATTTACACAAAACCTTGACAAATTATATACCTAAACCTTTCTCATGAATCACTCTATCTATTGGTGAAAACCGCATGAAAATCCGTTTGGGTAGTTTTTGAGTTTATCGCGAATAGATAGACAGACAGACGCGGCGAATAACTTTGTTTTATAATATGTAGAGATATACCATATAATATATCACAAGAATCCCAACTGCTTCCGTCTGTAGCATGTACGTTGTGAGGCTGAAGGTAAATGGCGAGGGGAAATAAATGGTGGAGAGAAAGCTGGAGAAGTACCCGGCTATACAGATCTAGTCGACAAACACGGCTAAATCAATTTCAAGCAACATTTCAATTCTGAATGGTGGTCTTCCCTACGCCAGAGCGATACTGAGAATGTCTTCCACCTGGAACGTGCCGGGAATATATTTTATAATGTTTTTAATTATAAAATGTTGAAAACACAGATCAATCGAATAAAATTTATTTCGGGATTTGAACCCGCGACCTCCGGATTGCTAGTCAAGAGCTTTACCCCTCGACCACGAGGGCATGTCAATGTGACTTTTACATAACAATACAGTGATTATAAACTTTGAATTAACGTTGTAAACATATGTAAAAGGAGTGGTAAATTAGTAGGAAGAAAATCTAAAAATAACAGTGCAAAAAAGACAAAGAAAATTTTTTAAAAAATGAATAAGCTAAATGATAAAAAACATATACCTATGACATGTGTGAATCACGACTTTATATTTGTGCGTTATGATTAATAAAAACATAAAAGTTTTTTGGAAATTTTTAATTATTATAATTTAAGTTGACTGATTCGGCCCATTGGCAGTCGGAGTTCACGTGATAACATCGGGCTCATGGCGATGGCGGTTGAAATGAACACGCCGAAAATTACAAAATGTATATTTAAGCTTTGTTTAAACACTTACATGTGAAAGGTAAGACCGTCTTTTTTCTTAAAGGTCTTCATAGAACTACTTTTACACAATTTTACGGCACAGTGGACCATTTTTCTATGTTTTATGAACGTTTTTCTGGGAGCTCTATGCGCGACCGAGGTGTAAAAGCCAATGTCAGCCATCTAAAAACCGTTCGGTAAAATTTTTGAAAAGGCATGCTTTGGGCAGGGGGGCACACTTTACATGCCGTCTCTCTAGTATCCATACTCTTAGTTCCCAACCTTCCTCTTCCCCACCTCCTTCCCCTCCCCACTACCTTCATCCTCACAACATACCCCAATTGGGGATGCCATAGTCTCACTGGCTCCAGACGGGAGCAGTTGAGATTCTTGTGCGGTATTCACTGTAAAAAAAAAAAAAAGTTTTTGAAGATGAAGATTACACTAATAAATAAATGTAAATGAAAATATGAAAAAGAAAAAAATACAGAAAAATACGAAGGTAACTGGGACACGAACCCAAGTTCTTTCGTCTTATCGGGACAAGTATTAGTCCCAATTGCGATCGTTACTTTTTTTTACTGCGTTTTGTTCTATATTTTCGTTTCGATTTATTCGTTTTATCTTTTTCTTCAATGATATATTTTTAATATAAAGTAATTATGTGAAATACCCTTGGTAGAAAATAATCGCAAAAGTATGCTACGAAAATTTAAACAAATCGTTCTGTTGTTTAACATGTTAGAGGTGTGAAAGAATCAGAGTGTTTTTTTTTTTAAATTTAAATGTTACTTCTTTAATGTCAAAAATTTTCTGTTCTATTTTAAACTAGCAGACCCGGCCACAAGTTGCTGTGGCTAACGAAACACAACGCCATTACCCAACCTTAATAAAATCCACGCCACCCGCTTGCCAGTTGCCCGCTGCCTGAATTGAATATTTGAATTTCTCGGCTTTTCTCTACTATAATAAGCATGTATTATACATATAAACCTTCCTCTTGAATCACTCTATCTATTGGTGAAAACCGCATGGAAATCCGTTGCGTAGATCTATGCGCACATACATTTTGAGCGACTTCATTTTATACTATGTAATGATAAGCCGTCTTTTTAAAAAATATTTTCACAATTCAGCAATCGCTTATTAATTACATATAACCTTTATTAGCACTCTCCTTCTATCATATGTATTTGCATATCTCCATTTCAAGTAATGTTCTTCTTCTTTAATATTCTTTTTCAAGCTTTAATACGTATCAACCGGTTTCGGTTGATCTCAACCTTCATCAGGACATTAAGAGGAACGTTTGCGCAGCCCGTTTCACACAAATCTTAATTTTGGATTTGAGATCAAAATACTCAACCAAACTGAAAAATTATTTTTGTAAATAAAATGTATTTCAAATATCTAATACGGATATGAGCTACTTTGTTTATTTTTGCTTCCGATTTATCACGCGTTACGCTGTTGCAAAAGATATAGGTATATTC
Organism: Limnephilus rhombicus; assembly: GCA_929108145.2. Taxonomy (NCBI): domain Eukaryota; kingdom Metazoa; phylum Arthropoda; class Insecta; order Trichoptera; family Limnephilidae; genus Limnephilus; species Limnephilus rhombicus. The sequence goes on along the minus strand of OV815297.1, from coordinate 12,048,884 downwards.
ACCATTCAGGGCGATGCTAGGAGTTCCTACCACTCTATGGGTACGAACAAAAACAAAGCGGGTTTCGGTTTTCAGATTAACGGCGCTCAGTGCCCGGTTCCACCGGTGGCAGTTGACGCCGAGGTGTGGACAACAGAACGCAGATAAAACCTACGCTACCTGCGCGGTAACCTGACAGCTGTCAGTTTTTACGAAATGTCGAATTCGACAGATGACGGTTTTTTACTCTTGGATAATCCTTTCTTAAAATTAAGGAATAAAATAATTTTATTTATTTACATACGCATATATATTAACAATACATTACAATGTGAACATTTGTCTGTCCAACTGGGCAGAATACCCGTTTCAGGACAGCCAAATTGTATATTTAGTTCATAATATTCTTAACAAAGGAATAGTTTCGTTCAAGATATCAAGGGAATTTGCTTCTGTCAAGACAACTTTTGAGAACACTAAGAATTGTATATAATTAAGGGATGGTTTCTTTATGTCTTTAAAAGAATCGCAAAGATGTGATTTTTTTCAAGGTCAATTTGGAGAACGTAAATAAATGCATTCAGAGTGAATGCATTTATTAATGTTCTATGAGTGTTTTCTTTAGTGAGATCACAAGTAGGAGATTCTTTCCAGGCCATTTTAGAGAACATTTACAATTGCATAATCAGAATTTACACATTTATAAACCAATATTTGACATATGAATTCACAATGTATTTATAACTGTTTAATTTTAAAGTACTATAATTTTTAGAATTTCTTAAATAGTAGAAATTACACAATTATAATCCAAATATCTGACAAATGATTTTTCAACCTCGTTTTGGAGAATTGGTATTTGGTATCTTTAAATATGAAAAAAAACCTCAGGAGGACTTGATAATATGTTATGTATATGTCTGAAAGGAATTTACTTGTGACATTTGATGTTATTTTAAAATGTTATCCTGTTGATTTCTTTCCACTTGTCAACAAAATTTCGGTTGCTATGTAATGTATTTATTTTATACCAGATTGGCGATTTGTTGAAAACAGGCCCAATTAATAGGTCGCTCATTTTGATATCACATTCCCTTCAAAACAAGCGTCACCAGTATTGCCATGTCCCAAAAATGAAAATGTTTCAAGGGTAAATAAATTCTAAACTGAAGGTTGCACTACATTCCTGATTTCAGGATTTCCCTGTGTGTTTCGTGCTAAAAATCGTATCCCACTAAAAAGTAGACGCTTTTGTTAATTAATGATATGTTTAACATGGTTTTTGAAATAACCATGAAGGTGACCATAGAGGACACCAAATCACGAACGGATCCAAAATCCATGAAAACTTGACAAAAAACAAGCACTCGGCAACACTGAGTTTCACTGACCGGCGTCACCGGCGAGCAGGAATTAATAATTCATTCCGGTAAAGCTTATCGGCGCCGCCTCGCGCGGACATAAATCTGAACCTGCCTTCACTATGTTCGACCTGATACGTTGACGTACAAACATTCTTGTCGGCACGCCTGCGCCAGTCGGCCGCCCATGCGCCGATTAATCAGAAAACCGAAACCCGCTTTGTTTCTGTTCGTAGACAATAGGTAGATTTATTGACCAGAATCTAAAATGGAGAATAAAAATATCGCCCCGCCAAAAAGATTCAACGCCGAATATTAAACTCTCTTGTGAACACGGCTTTATGCTTTATGTAGGTAGGTACATGTTATATGCGTTATGTTATTTCTGTGCTTTGCAGTCTAAAATAAACGGGCTGAGTCATTTTGTCGAATCCCAAGAAATGGGGTAGATAAAGCGCCCACAGTCAGTCTCAAGTAAGTCCCCACCACTGAAGATAATATGTACCCGTAGAAGAGTGGAAGAGTGGAGGGCGTGTTTGTGTGACCAAATTAAAGTCATGTCCAATTTTTGGAAAAAAATTAATAATTGTATAAAACATTTTTAGGTTTAGAAATTCCTTCTTTAACAGATAATCAATTTCGTCGACCTTTATTTGACCTAGGAGTCGAAATTTCTTATGTGATTTGGCGACATCGTTTCTCGTAAGGGTACCGCCGCCCCGGGAATCATTTATTGGATAACCAACACCCCTGCGTATGTGGTTCGCTACGTTTGGTGACTTATCAGGGGTACCCGGGTTCATGGGGTGAGGTTTGTCTAGGTCTTGACGGCACACGCGTTTGCCCACCTACTGCTTGGTGGACCAGAACGTGGGAACTGGTTGAGTAAGACCTTTTTACTCCTCCAACCGGACTCTCTCGACCCATTGCCTTGTACCGTAAGAGGAATGCGGATTCATACACGCCACATACTTTTTCCTTCTCAGAACTTCCTTTCCTTCCTTTCCCTTTTAAAAACTTCACACAGCATCTCTAAAGAAGACGTAGGCTCCAAGGAAAATTGTTATCCTCAAGGACTCCGCTCAGTAAGGAGCTTTTAAAAAAATGGATCACATATTTAGAAATTATCAGTTCGGTAACTATTCTGTAATAACTAGCGCACACCCGTGAAAAATTACGGGATACGGATCGGTCAGTGGGTGAGTTGGCATCGCGTTGGGTGCCGCCTGGGCGTCGCGTATTCAATTCCTCGGCTGGCTAAATTCTCCATCACTACACAAGCAACATTTTCCGCTTACTGTGGTGGTAGTAGGAGATTTTCAAATATTGTCTGGTTTTGCATTTCTTTAAAAAAATAAATAAATAGTTTGAATTCTTGAAAAATCGGTTACAATTTTGAAAATGACATTAAAATAATTTTCTGTGAAAAAACAAATATTATTAAAAGGTAGATCATCTTCATCGTATTGATTGATCGACCCCAGATTCCCACCCGCCACTCATATCTTCTTTCCTTCCCTCATAGCAGAACTTCCTCTCATTCCTTTTCCTAAAAAGACCCTCCACACAGCATCTCAGATGACGTAGGCCCTGAGGGGAATTATTTTCCTCAGGGCGTCCTGTATGGAGCGAATGTAAAAAAGAAATATCATTAATTAATCAATGAATCGTTTCAACTCGCCTTTGGGTTGTATTTTGTATTTCCTCTCACACTGCCAATATTTTAGTGCAAATTGTAATAAAATTGCAGAAATGTGTTTCGTATTACCGTCTGTCTGCTCCCTTATAATCTTTATGGTGTTTGGCATTAAAATAAGGGTCTTAAAGTCAGTCAAAACAATATCGGATTTTCCAGGATTTACTCATCCCCCCTGTGAATCACAAATGAAACTCATCCCTTGTATGACTCATCGGAATGGAAATTTATAAAACCTTTTTTAAAATTAAGTTCTCTTATCGATAGGTGTAACTCCAATTTGGGAGGCGGGAATGGGTACCGCCGCCCCGGGAACCTTTATTGGATAACCAACACCTCTGCCATAGGTCACCCCAAGTGGTTCGCTACAATTGGTGATTTAGGAGGGGTGCCCGGGTTCATGGGAAGAGGTTTGTCTAGGTCTTGGAGGTGGATGACCAGGACACACTGAACCCCAGATTTCTACCCACCCCTTAAACCCTTTTCCTTCCCAGAACTCTCCTATCCTTCCTTTTCCTAAAAAACCCTCCACACAGCATCCCCAAAGATGACATAGGCCCTCAGGGAAATTATTTTCCTCAGGGCCTCCTGTGTGGAGCTCATGTAAAAAAAAAACTATCGATGATTTTAAACGGTTTTCACGAGCACGGCCGCATCGTTGAAAGCCAGGCCGATATTGACAGTAAATAGATGAGGCGCTCAGTGGAAGAGTGGCCCAAGCCACAAAAATTCAGCGGAAACATCATCCTTTATATATTATCAAATTTGTCAAATCTGTGAAGCCACAGTGGCCAAATTTTAGTTTTCACCATTTCAAAGATCCTTTAAAATCAGTGAAAAATAAAATTGAGCCACTGTAGCTTCATAGATATGACAAAAATGTATAACAATATGATGTTTTCGCTGATGTGGATTGGGCCACTCTTCCGCTGAGCGTCTCAAATAAGAAATCTAAATCAGTACCGCTCACGGTGTCTAGCACAGTGAAATCGATATCTTTACAATATCGGATTTAGATAGGCGTAACTACCGATGATTTTATACCGTTTTCCCGAGCATGGCTGCACTGTCGATAGCCAGACCGACATTGACAGGGAATAAATAAGAAATCGATATACGACGGCGTCACTGGCGGATCTGTCTTATGGATTTACATTCGTAAATGTCAAACGATTCCATTAAAATGAATAATACCAATAAATTGACAATTTCGAATTGAAATACTAACTTTAATATATGTACCCGAGAAGCATACGGATGCAAGTTCAAAATTTGAAGAAATGAGTTTTTGATGCAGACTTGAAGTAAATTATCATGTTCATCAGTGGCAGAAAGATACAAATCCTACCATGAAGAACAATAGGATTTTCAAAAATGTATATGGATGCAACTACTTTTGATACAACAACTATCTTGAAGCAGAAAGATGTACATGGACTTGCATCTTTATGATTTTGAGTTGCATTTTAAGTATTATGACTAATCCATTTGCATCCATCTGCCTCTAACATTACTACGCTTTCTATGGAAGTAAACAATTTTCAAACATCGATCTTTTCATAATACATCACGTGTCATAACAAAATATTCTATTTCATTTAGAAGCAGAAGGACTCAAGTCCGTGTTTTTTGTAACGTTTTTTTAAACAATATTTTAAAGGCTTTAAATATAAAATATTTTAGGAAAATGAAACAATACAACTTTGTATAAACCACTTATATAATGCGTAAATCCTCTAACATTACTACGCTTTCTATGGAAGTAAACAATTTTCAAACATCGATCTTTTCATAATACATCACGTGTCATAACAAAATATTCTATTTCATTTAGAAGCAGAAGGACTCAAGTCCGTGTTTTTTGTAAGGTTTTTTAAAACAATATTTTAAAGGCTTTAAATATAAAATATTTTAGGAAAATGAAACAATACAACTTTGTATAAACCACTTATATAATGCGTAAATCCTACCGGTTTCGGAACAAACGTTCCTTCTTCAGGGAAAGCTTATACTAATTTGACAGTTTCGAACAATGTTTTATTATGGTAGGGGTGGAGCCGTTGCTAATTATTAATGTAGAGTGGGTGGGTAGTTATTAATGTAGAGTTTAACGTAGAACGGAGTTTTTTTTAGTAGTTTTTTTTTTAGTTTAGTTTATTAACCATAGTTTTGAAAAAAAATACAGGGATAAATATTCTTCATATTAATCATAAAGGAAAACGTTTGGATAACTTAGAAGCCTTGGAAATTAAAAAAATTCCTTGAAAATAATGAATCTATTATCAATAAACAAAAAATATTATCTTATAGCCCAATCATGGATTTGTTCCCCTACCCACCCACTCTACATTAATAACTAGCAACGACTCCACCCCTACCATAATAAAACATTGTTCGAAACTGTCAAATTAGTATAAGCTTTCCCTGAAGAAGGAACGTTTGTTCCGAAACCGGTAGGATTTACGCATTATATAAGTGGTTTATACAAAGTTGTATTGTTTCATTTTTCTATAATGGATAACCACAAAGAGATAGCTACATTAAAAAAATTAAATATTTTGTTTTATTTACTCGTTTTCAAAACAAAACTAATTGGTTTCATATTACTTTTTTTGGAATCTATATCAGCACGGATATCTGAAGAAGTTATAAGACCATACTTACAGAAAAAAACGTTTTTTGGCTCTCCTGAACTTTTACCTCTTTGGACTTGCATCCTTATGCTTCCCTGGTACAGATATACATTGGCGCTTCGTTTGTACTTTTTGAGACTAAACGGGAGTTATTTAGTTAATGAGGTGTTTAGTCATATTTCAACCACTTAATTTTTTCCAAGATCGAACGGAATAAATTGATAACATGAATTTCGCGTAAACGATTTCTTTAAATTCTAAGAGCTTCGTTAGTTCACCTCCATTCATTAATTAACCAATTATTTTGCATAACGAATGACATTATTCATAGTGTTTTGTAAATTAACAGCTTATCTAACTTTATCAATCGTGGGTCGGAATATCTCTTATCAATTTTTGACCGTGCTCGCAAATATTGATAAATGACCATAGATGACGGATTTAGTCAATATCGTATTGATACAGGGTTTTATCGATTGTCCGTGCTAGAACTCCATTCACAATCGAAACGTTCACTGGTCTATTACCATTAATGTTTGGCTAATTGATTACGATTACGAATTGGTACGTTTTACACAGAGTATTTTTATAAACAATTGGCGGACGCATATTTCAATACGTGCTTGTCATAACATATGTATAATACGAATAATTATTTGTTAATTCGATGTTATGAGTTGGCGCTTGTATACATCTGCAAACTACTTTAAATTCAGCGCCTGTCTTTCACCGGACATACGAAATTACAAACGGAAACCATATGATTATATTATACGGTCGATGTTAACTTGATCGGAACTTGCAAATGGTCGTCAACAACAATGTAGGTAATGATACTCGTTTTTAATATTCGGGGAGCTTATTAAGAGGAAATCGGGAGGCGTATTGTGGAATGGCCCGGAACAAGACCGTCTCATAAATCTAAAAACTGCACTTTTTTCAGGTACACCTACAGCGGTTATTATAAGAAAAATAATCGATAAATCTATATCTGTTGGAATTTTTTTGTTCTTTTGTATATTTAAAATAATGTGAAAAGTACGGGTTCTGACTTCTGGCTGAGATATTTAATTGAATTAAAATGTGGAATATTTCGTGATACAAATTAAAATATTTGAGCTATTTTGTATAAAGGTGTCCATTTTGTATAAAGGTGTATAAATACAGGGTGTCCGGGGGTAAAGTGCATTAATTTCGGGAGGTAATTCTACATGATATTATAAGTAAAAAAGATAAATAAATTTTTTCGAAATTCCAACCTTAAGGGGTAGTTTTGTGGTAAAAATGTAAAATTAGACCGGTGAGGGCCGCCAGCTTTATTATTTTTCGCTGTTACGATACGGGCCGATCATGGCCATTAATGTTGCCACAATCGTGCCCGGCAGGCTCTCAGCAAGTAAGATCGTACCTCACACTAAGGATTTTTAGTAGGTACGTCTTTTTGTATGGGAAAAAAATGTTCGAATTTCGGAAAACGTTGTTAATCTTTTTTACTCCTACCATCATGTAGAATCACCTCCCGAAGTGAATGCACTTTGACCCCGGACAACCTGTATATCACCCACTGCAAAGGTTGTTTTTTAAGAATTATTAATATTTTTATTTTATTTTATTTTATTTTATTTGGAAAACCAACAGTTACATTATGTATTTTTAATATGTATTTTTAATATTTTAGTTTTAAATAATATTGATTTATAAGCTCCCTTTAAGCAAATTAGATAACTAAACTAGATTTTGACAAAGTTCAGGTAAACGTTTAACTGGTAGCACAGGGTTTGCCTCTGTGGATATGAAAACACCATTTTATAAAATATATATATAATTGCGGATTTTGCGCAACGCGTCACAAAACGGTTTTGCCGCTGCTCTTTTTTTATCAGAAAACTTACTTGTCGCAGAACCCACAAAGGATAAACTAAATAAACTAGCTTAACCCGCTAAATAAAAATATGAAATATAAAAATTGTTTAATATTTAAAGCGATAAAATCGATGCGAAAATTGTGAAAATGTTTAATAAAACATGACTCGTTTAAAATGGGGCAAAAATCTCGTGGAACGTATCTTAAATATCATTTAATGAAACACTGTGATTTTTTTCACAACTATAACTTGTAAAATAACTGAAACAAACGCGTTTATAATAATTTTCGGAGCATACTTTGCGATTTTTTTCTATCGAGGGAATTTTATATAATTTGCGTTTCGGCGTGGAACGCGTCTAGATATTATCTTAAAAAATAACACATTTTTTTAAGAGCTTAAAAACTTCAAATATTCAAGGGAGATTTGTAAGAAATCGGTAAAAATTCTGGTAACGGCGACTTAAGACGATCGTCAATGTCTTGATACGATCTGTATATATATATATCTACGCGTTACCGTTTTCTAAAACTTGTATTTCATACAATGTAGCCTTTATGGATCCCAAACAGCCAGACTCCCACTAGAATCTTTCATCTCTTACTCTGCCAGAAGTTACCCGTGGCATATTCATGCAAGAACTCCCAAAGAACTGAAGATTTCATTCATCACGATGGATTTTATGCCTTTTTTATGGCAACAGCGTGAAGAGTGAAGACCGCCTGGTGGAAGAACTCTTTTTGAAATGAAACTTCTATAGCACGGCTGTGATTTGGATTTCGGATGAAACGGATATGGCGATTAGTGCACCTGCGACGCATCAACTGCGCTCATCGGCCGCTTTGATAATGATGTTACTTTTAATGGCTCCTCTTGGTTGAAATTTGAAACGGAAATTACGCGAGGTCTGCGCTCATTGGTCGCTTTGATTATGACCTCACTTTTCAAGAATTGGTTGAGATTGTTTTTGTAAGTTTCGCTTTTACCGCCTGTAAACTGCACTCGAATTTTTATGTGATTGCAGTAGATCTCTTTTTTAAAGTCAAAACTGATTGTGATTTGAAACTACATGAAACGAAGAATAGCGACATTATAAAGAGACATCTATAGAATTTAGCCTGCAAGAGGATGAGATAGTATCATCGGTCTCCTCTTTGTGCGGTGCTTCGTAGCCTCGTCACTCTTGTCTACTTTAATTATCTAAAGGTTTCATTTCTCCCGCGTGTGAATGACACATGTTTTTGAAGTAAAAACTTCTTTAGCACCGTTGTGATTTGAAACTCGATGAAACGGAAACGAGCGACACTAAAAAAAAAACAAACACACATCTATAAGATTTACCCTGCGAGAGAATGAGATAGACTAATCGGTGTCCTCTTTATGCGGTGCTTTGCAGCCTATCGGCCTCCTCTTTGTGCGGTGCTTCGTAGCCTCCCCGTTTCGTTGGTGTTGTTGATTCTGATGGTGGGAAGGTTTAATCCTCAGTCAAATAAAAAAATATTAAAAGACATTTGAAAATATTAATTAATTAATAGAAGTCATGGGATGAGGTTTGTCTAGGTCTTGGCGGCACCGCAGTGGGAGTGATGGATTCGTACTTCCGTCACCCCTGGACACACTGACCCTCAGATTCCTACCCACCCCTCATACCTTTTTCCTTACCAATACTTCCTCTCCTTCCTTGCCTTAAAAATACCCTTCACACAGCATCCCCAAAGATGACACAGGCTCCGAGGGAAATTATTTTCCTGAGGACCTCCTCCTATGTGGCGCAGTTGTAAAAAAAAGTGATGCAATAAAAAAAAACTTTGTTTTTTACGTGCTGATTTTTTAATTTTTAAATGGGTTTTAGATTGGTATGATACAAATATTAGTTAGATTAATTTCGGCTTTCCCTATCTCTAGTCTTCATTTTTTATGTTTCTTCTTGGAACCTATTATAATAAACCATGAATTCTTGGAATACGACATAATGTAGATCTGTTTGCCATATACAGAGTTTGCGGAAAACGAACCATGCACTTCTGTAAACCATTGTTTGAAGAATACGACATAATGTAGATCTGTTTGCCATATACAGAGTTTGCGGAAAACGAACCATGCACTTCTGTAAACCATTGTTTGAAGAATACGACATAATGTAGATCTGTTTGCCATATACAGAGTTTGCGGAAAACGAACCATGCACTTCTGTAAACCATTGTTTGAAGAATACGACATAATGTAGATCTGTTTGCCATATACAGAGTTTGCGGAAAACGAACCATGCACTTCTGTAAACCATTATTTGAAGAATACGACATAATGTAGATCTGTTTGCCATATACAGAGTTTGCGGAAAACGAACCATGCACTTCTATAGACCATTGTTTGAAGAATACGACATAATGTAGATCTGTTTGCCATATACAGAGTTTGCGGAAAACGAACCATGCACTTCTATAGACCATTGTTTGAAGAATACGACATAATGTAGATCTGTTTGCCATATACAGAGTTTGCGGAAAACGAACCATGCACTTCTATAGACCATTGTTTGAAGAATACGACATAATGTAGATCTGTTTGCCATATACAGAGTTTGCGGAAAACGAACCATGCTCTTCTATAGACCATTGTTTGAAGAATACGACATAATGTAGATCTGTTTGCCATATACAGAGTTTGCGGAAAACGAACCATGCACTTCTATAGACCATTGTTTGAAGAATACGTCATAATGTAGATCTGTTTGCCATATACAGAGTTTGCGGAAAACGAACCATGCACTTCTATAGACCATTGTTTGAAGAATACGACATAATGTAGATCTGTTTGCCATATACAGAGTTTGCGGAAAACGAACCATGCACTTCTATAGACCATTGTTTGAAGAATACGACATAATGTAGATCTGTTTGCCATATACAGAGTTTGCGGAAAACGAACCATGCACTTCTATAGACCATTGTTTGAAGAATACGACATAATGTAGATCTGTTTGCCATATACAGAGTTTGCGGAAAACGAACCATGCACTTCTATAGACCATTGTTTGAAGAATACGTCATAATGTAGATCTGTTTGCCATATACAGAGTTTGCGGAAAACGAACCATGCACTTCTATAGACCATTGTTTGAAGAATAGGTACGCCCGAAAAAAAAACAAATTTCGAGTTGTTTTTGTTATTTTTTTTCCTTTTAATTTTCCCAATTTTTACGTTTGATAAATAATACAATATTATGAAATCATAGAGTAATGGAAACCCGCTAAGGCACACTGTGCGTGGGTAATACATATAATTATATACATTTTATTATTGTACCTAGAAAGAATAAACAGTGGGCATATAACGTAAAAACATTATTTGTACATTATTAACCCCGGTACAGGCGAACCCAGTGGGGTTAATTAAATTACGGTGACCGGCCAACTCAGAAGCACCTCAGAAAGGTCATTAAGAGTGATGATAAAAAAATTGGTTAAATAGGTTAAGTTAGGTTAGGGTTACCGGCTATTTTATAATTATTTTTTTCATAGCTTTTAATGACCTCTCTGAGGTGTTTCCGAGTTGGTTTCATTCTGAGTTGGCAGGGAAGCAATAATTACATGCTAAAAATGTATTTAAATTGTGAAGCAGCAATAAATAAATAAAGTACAATAGTGTAATAATACTCGTAAGTGTTGTATAGTTTGTGAGAAATATATAGTGATTTAAATTAAACATATAAGCTTACAACATCTGTATTGAAAAGCCGCAATTTTAACTATTGCATTGAGGTAGTTTAGTTAAATCACTTGAATTTGAACTTGTTTAGTAATCAGTTGAACTCGAGCCGTAGAGACTAATGGGGGGAAGGAGATCGGAAAGATGAAGGTGGGGAAGTGCCTAATATGGCTATCCAGATCTAGTCACCAAACACAACTAAAGCCATTTCAAGCAATGTTTCAATTCTGAATGGCGGTCTTACACCAGGACGATACTGAGAGTATCATCCACTCTCGAACGTGCCGCTCTTTTGTTATTAGACCTCGGAATCTCGATGGGGGTTCTTTATTTATTGCTTGAAAAGTGTCAGGCGCATGGACGCAGTAGGAATTTATTTTCGCAATCAATTCTAACCGCACATTTCTCGGAAGATCGAATATAATTGACCTGATTTTAATAAGTGGGGTGAGTGCAAAAGACACACAAAGACGCGTATAGACAGTTTAAGCCTTCTAGCATTGAAGGTCGTGGTTTCACAATAATACAATTGGTTACAAATTGGTAGGCGGGTATGGGTACGGCCACCCCGGAAACCATTTATTGGATAATCAACACCTCTGTCATAGGTCACCCCAAGAGGTTCGCTACATTTGGTGACTTAGCAGGGGTGCCCGGATTCATAGGGTGAGATTTGACCGGGTCTTGGCGGTGGATGCTTCTGCCCACCTTGATGCTTATGCTACTGCATGGCAGGCCGGATCGGGAGGGAATGGTTAAGGGATTCCCTTTGAAAACTTCAGCTGTAGTCTCTTGGAACATCGCCTTGCACCGCAGTGGTAGGGATGGATTCATACGTCCGTCACTCCTGGACGCATTGACCCCCAGATTCCTCCCCACTCCTAATACCCCTTTCCTTCTCAGAACAGAAGAACCAAACGGCAGAACAGATGTTCTAGTACAGCATAGCATGACAAGAGGAATGGTGCTGTTGAACGAAATATCGGAAACACTAGATATATATAACTCTTCTTTAGATGGCCTTAAGATTTTTTGTGTAATAATCATCTTCCTAGGTGTTAAGACTGCCAAAATGACAAAATTGTACAGTAATTGGATAAAAATCTGTTGTACAATAAAAAAAAATTTAAAAAAATACTTTCTTACCTTCCTTTCCTAAAAATACCCTCCACACTGCATCCCCAAATATGACATAGGCCCTGAGGGGAATTATTTTCCTTAGGGCCTCCTGTATGGAGCTAACGTAAAAAAATAGCAGTTTAGCAATAAGTGAGCAGTATTATAACGCAATATTCACTTATTAGTGTTGAGGGCCGCTAAGGCTTAATCAAAACAAAATGTAAATAGACTCACCTTCTAATTTAAACAAAAGATTAATTATAGATTTACATTTCGTATAAATTCATAAAAATTCTAAACTTTTACTTGGGTAATTTCGTATAATAATTTATTTTTCGTCATTAAATTTAACATCATTAATTTCTCTTCAAAAAAAGAAATTAAAGTGATGCACTACTAAGTAATGCAAAATCATGTGATTTTGGTTTAAAAATTAGATCGCTTAGAAATATTTTAGATGCTTTGATTAAATACTGCGAGTAGAACACATAGGTATTTATTTGGCTTTGAAATAATCGAGTAATTTTTTGATTAGTTTTATTAAAAGCCCAGAAAAAAATAAAGTATCAGACCTGTGAAAACTTCTTTATAGTTCAGAAACGGGGAACCGGCTGAAGGACGCGGACTTCGAGCATCGTCTGCGGTTGGGCCGATAGCTATACGCATTCTCATTGGGACTGCCCGGTGGTCTATGGAATACTTTCTCTAGCTTTTTTTAATATATTTTATTTTATTTCCGCTACTATAGTAATTACAACATAATCATATAACTGTTTTTTCCTCATTACTTATTTTATTTACAGAAGGTTTCTTCGACTGGTCATAGCCGTTATTTTTATTTTTCTTTTTCTTTTACTAACACTATTATCTCTTTTTGATGTTACCTATTTCAGAAGAATTATTCCACGGGCTGCTACTTCTATTTATCTTTTGTATAATGTTAATGTAAGTACTTGCATACTGCTTACTAACCCCGTATGCATGGACATTGGAGGGTCTAGAGTCGTTCAAATAAATGTAGCTTCGTTCAAAAAAAGTAGAGTCTTGTCGTGTGCGGTGAAGGAGGAAACCATATGTTTCCTTATAACGCCGTTGGGAAAGTGGTGGGTCCCCTCCAAATTCAGAAACTCCTACTTAAGGACCTGTTTTAAGTTATAGTTTTATTGTGTAATGTGGAAAATTAAATTCTCAGAAAATGATCGTAAAACATTTAAACATTTGTGCCGGAGGTCGCAAAATAAAATAAAACACTTTTTTTGGCAATGTTTTTTCGTGAATAAATCAAAACAGGCGGCAAGTGTGAAATGGGAATTTAAACCTTATCGCCATCTACATAAGGAGTGTTATTGTTAGTAGCCCGAACCCGAATTTTGCATGATGTGAGATGTGATGCATCGCCTTAATGTTGGATGACTTTTCTACAAATAAATAAGTGTGTACCTGCATTATTATTTGTGCAATTTTAAAATGAACACATTTCTAATGGTATTTACTTACATGGCTTATCTATTGCCATTGAAAATAATCTCTTTTTAATGGCAAAACATAATCTTATTCTAGTAATATAAATTAATAGTGAAAACACCACTTTAGAATTACATTTGTTGAACTAAAAGAGCTGTATTGTTACTAGCACGTAACTGCACTAATCTATATAATACCAGCTGGGCTTAGCTCAGAGAATTGATATGAGATTCAAACCCACAACGGATCTTGCTTTATATACCCCAACCCAGTGTTGCCAACTTAGCAACTTTATAGCTAGATCTAGCTATTATTTGATGTCAGACAGCTACATTTTAATGAATCTTGTAGCTAAACTTTTTAGCTACTTTTTATAGCAACTTTTAGTCATTGTTTTATAGCAATTCTTCCGGTGACAATACATACCAAGATATAAGTACTCTTGCTTTAACTTGCCTTTCACTGCCACATTCTAATGCAGAGGTAGAGAGGTTATTCTCTCAGATGAATTTAGTTTAAAATAAGTAAAGAAACCGAATGAGTTTGACAACTCGAAACGCGAAATATTATATTTCTTTTAACTTAATAATAATAAAAAAAACCTCTTAACTCAATCCTCTGCATTAGAGACTCTCAGGAAAAGTGGTAAATGCGGCTATAACCAAAACCTCCTAGACTCCACATGCCGTGGGTGACGCTATAACTGTGTTTTGCCTAAAAATGTACTGCATAAAATGGGTACCGCTGAAAAATATTCAAAATCACTGAAAGATACTAAACCCCAGCCATCGACATCTTCTGATCTTCCTCTTTAAATATGAATGTTCAATTTATTTATTTATTCAATAAGTGTATAAGATATTTATTCTCTTTTGTTGGATTTAATGGAAATAAAAACGATTGTCAGAATTTGTCTTTTATTGTATTAACTTATCTACCTACTGTAACGTTTAGCTACTTCTAGCAACTTTTTGGGGTAAAAAAAAAAGCAAACTAGCAACATTTTGTAAGACGTCTAGCAATTTGCCATAGCTAACAGTTGGCAACTTTGCCCCAACCCCCTACGAATGGGTAGTCCCACACATACAAAAAGGCTTCGTATAGTTCACAATGTTCCAGAACATTCGAGAGTGTTTTGGAATGTTTACAATGATCTGGGATGTTCTGGCGTGTTCCGGAACTTTCCAGACTCTTTTCGAACATTGGTTGGTTTAATTAATAATGATTGTGTTTATTTGCAGGTTGCCATGACAACAGGAATTGACAAGGAAGAGGTGCGGGCAGCCTACGAGGATGTCCGATCAGATAACTCCCAAACAGACTGGTAATTATTATTGTTTTTACTTTGGTTTTTCAAAATACATGACTTTTGCAGAAATGGGCACCCCTTTGATAGATTCGCTTATCTTAACAAAACAGATTGCAATCTTTGAAGCATGGGTATCTCCACTTACCCCTTACTTACACATTCATACATTTCCTAATACATGCCTCTTCTGTTAAGAGGGCATTACCAGAGAAAGCCTGAAATACGTCATTTTCAAAAAAGTTTTTAGACATATTGACTCTTTTCCACAAAAAATTATAAATGGATTTCGAAAGATTGTTCTTTTATCTAGCATTCGTATGTAAGAAATTTTTAGAATTTTTTTTAATTTTTAGTATAATAAGGTTATTCCATAGGTCGTTGGCAGATTTGTTATATTTTCAAAAAAGTTTTTGTATTATACCACACCCATTTCAAATAATGTAATCATGCAGTAAAATAAATCAATACATTATCTAGCAAAGTTATGTATTAGAATTTTAATTTTAGTTTCAATAAAATCATTAAAAAATATGTACGTACATGTGTTTCTTGACGAAAATTGGTCCATTTGTGTATTTATTTGCGCACTTACAAAATAATATATTTCAGATTTTTTTAACATTCTTATTAAATTTAGACATTATTGAAAAATGATAAATACTTATAATCAAAAAATAACTACAAAAAGTATACTATTTTAATAGTTTTATCATCACGCCTTTCAGCATTTTTGGATGAAGGTATAAATTAAAGCTAATTTGGATTGAAATAAATTCGATATTGAGTTATAATTTAAAAAAGCTGGTACGGAGAATAATTAATCTTTCTCATTGTAACCGTCCTGCACGATCGGAAGAACAACTTTCGACGAAATGTGGATTTTCGTCCGCTGGCTGGTTAAACGCTCTTAACCTGACTCTTGACATGGCCCGGACTAAAATATTTGGTTTACTTGATCATGCCGTGCCTTCCTCGGGCGTCCCTTACTTCATCTGCCATTCATATTAACGTCATATATTGTCCTTTTTTTTTTACGCTCCACACAGCAAACCCTGAGGAAAATAATTTCCCTTTAAGAGAAATAGGGCCTATGCCATCTTAGGAGATTCTGTGTGGAGGGTCTTTTTAAGGAAAGGAAGGAGAGGTAGTTCTGTGAAGGAAAAGGGTATGAGGGGTGGTTAGGAGTAGTCAGCGTCCAGGAGTGACAGATGTATAAATCCATCTCTCCAATTGCGGTGCAGAGGGTTGAGAGTCCGGCTGGAGAAGTCAAAAGGCTTGCCTCAACAAGTCTTTCCCGATCTGGCCCGCCGTGCAGCAGGTGGGCAGACCTCACCCTATGAACCCGGACACCCCTGCTAAGTCACCAAACATAGCGAACCTATGGCAGAGAGTTATCCAATAAATGGTTCCCGGGGTGGTGGTACCCATACCCGTCCCCCAAAATGTACAATGTAAATTGTCCTTACACTCCTTTCTTCATTCATTCACTCCACAAACCATCTAAATTCGTCCAAACCATCGAAACGCCCCTTTCTTAACCTTACTCATTACATTACGCTTACATCGGTCTTGCATTCTTTGCGAATCTCCACATTTCTCCCACAATCATACATGATGGGTCCATCATAGTTGATCGCCTCGTCAGTTGGCATCTTAGCATACTTATATACGAGGGCCGTCTGAAAAATGATCTCTAAGGCGCTGCGGTCGCGAGGAACGATTTTATGTGCAATCCGGCAACACTGGCTTGTAGCCTGGTTTCCCCTTGCCAAATCCCCGCCATGTTGCACCCTCTGTGACGCTTAGTCTCGGCGTGACAGCCTTTCGTGATAGAGCTTCCACTCACCGCACCCGCCAGAAGTGAGTTATGCTCTGTAATTCGTTTTTAAACTTTGATTTGACGAATTTAAATGACGAAACTGGGGTTGTTCCTTTGTCTCTGGTGTCATGTAGTGTATCAGGGTCCCCAGTCACAATTGAGTCCAAGAATTCTTCGCCATCGATGTCGTAGCACTCAAGGAATTCGCGGGCTGCTTCAATCCGTTGTTGTTTGTGATCTTCGGTGAGCATTTTGGGACCCACCTTGGGCAGACCTTGTGGTCTCCCAAATGTTTTGTCAAAATCTTGTCAATAGTGGTCTTACTGACCTCAGGGATCATATCACAGAGCTCCCGAACCGTCACCCGTCGATCTGCAATCATTGTTTTTTCCACTCTGGCAATTTTTTTCGTGTGAAACAGATGACCGTCCGGCACGCCTTTTAAATTCTTTGCATCATTTGCACACATTTTAGCACTCATGCACTGTTCTCTCTATACTTCAAGTAGCTGAGAATGAATTTCTACCGGAATTTTGTTTGTTGCACAAAAAACTAATTATAGAGCGTAATTCACACCTGGCGGGTGCGGTGAGTGGAAGCTCCATCGCGAACGGCTACGATGCCGAGACTAAGTGTGCAGAGAGTGCAGCGTGGTGGGGATTTGGCGTAGGGGAACCAGGCTACACGCTTCTCGCATAGAATTGTTCCTAGCGACCGCAGCACCTTGTAGACCTTATTTTACGTACAGCCCTCGTATAATATGCAGTCGGTTTAGGAAAAGTACGATCCGCCTACTTACACGTAAGTCTCCGAAGGGGTGTGCAGAGACGATATATCGCCGAATAACGAAAGCATAAAACATATTTTCTTTTAAATGATTCAAGGAAAAACTACTTGTCTGTATGCTGATATAGACAAGTAGTTTTTCTAAAACTACATACTGATGTTACACCCTGTATAGACAGGAAAAACTACATACTGATGTGTTTAGTTTTTCCTGTCTATACAGGGTGTAAAAGGACGTACCCGAGGGATTTTAACCAGCGATTCCTGAGCATATTTTGAGTAAAAAATGTAAATGAAATTTTGGTCTCTGGTGACTTTTTTTGTGACATTTTTTTTTCTTCAAATTCAAACAAAAAAAAAATTCTTCCGCTTGTTGTCATTGGTCACTCAGCCGAGTAACCGACCAACCCATCAACCCGCCTCCAACTGTCCAACACCTACCATTTTTTTATGTTTTTGTAGAAAAAATAAATAAACAAAATCATCAAAAATATCACCGGAGACCAAAATTTGATTTACATTTTTTACTCCATATAATGTCAGGCATCGATGGTTAAAATCCCTCTGGTACGTTCTGTTACACCCTGTGTACTGATGTATCAGTGAACAAGTATAATATTATTAAGGTATTTTTACTCCATATAATGTCAGGCATCGATGGTTAAAATCCCTCTGGTACGTTCTGTTACACCCTGTGTACTGATGTATCAGTGAACAAGTATAATATTATTAAGGTATTTTTACTCCATATAATGTCAGGCATCGATGGTTAAAATCCCTCTAGTACGTTCTGTTACACCCTGTGTACTGATGTATCAGTGAACAAGTATAATATTATTAAGGTATTTTTACTCCATATAATGTCAGGCATCGATGGTTAAAATCCCTCTGGTACGTTCTGTTACACCCTGTGTACTGATGTATCAGTGAACAAGTATAATATTATTAAGGTATTTTTACTCCATATAATGTCAGGCATCGATGGTTAAAATCCCTCTAGTACGTTCTGTTACACCCTGTGTACTGATGTATCAGTGAACAAGTATAATATTATTAAGGTATTTTTACTCCATATAATGTCAGGCATCGATGGTTAAAATCCCTCTGGTACGTTCTGTTACACCCTGTGTACTGATGTATCAGTGAACAAGTATAATATTATTAAGGTATTTTTACTCCATATAATGTCAGGCATCGATGGTTAAAATCCCTCTGGTACGTTCTGTTACACCCTGTGTACTGATGTATCAGTGAACAAGTATAATATTATTAAGGTATTTTTACTCCATATAATGTCAGGCATCGATGGTTAAAATCCCTCTGGTACGTTCTGTTACACCCTGTGTACTGATGTATCAGTGAACGAGTATAATATTATTAAGGTATTTTTGAAGTCGATTTTAAGTTGGAAATTGGTAAATAATGCACAAAAAAATTGTAATTTTATAATAATTATAATTTCAGGGGATCAACTGTCAGGTCACCCATACATGATCTCATACTTTCATCCTTTTTTGCCAGTTCCATGCCTCAATGTCATATATATTTCGTAGTAAAATCAGGCAGATCATGATGTGTTTTTTCTTTTAAGTTTTTGTAATCTTCTCCGTAATAATTTGGGGTATAACTGTTATGGAGAACCTAAAATAAATAAATAAGTATCTGATTCACTTGGTCGTGCCATGTCTTCCTCGGGCGTCCCCGACTTCTTCTACCATTCACATTTGCGTCATATATTCTCCTTATTACCGCTTGCTTACATTTATTAGTGTTTTAATATAAATATGTTTATTTCCAGGGCCGTATTCAAATACGAGGGTGCTCAAATAGTCTGCCCCGCCAGGGGTTCCAACTTCGACGAGTTCAGGGAACAGTTCACCGAGGACGAGAGAGCCTTCGGATACATCAGGTAAACAACACACACCAATGTATACTCCAGTTACGCTCAACAAACCAAACTTAGCTTAAATACCAGCCGCTCTCTCTCTCTCTCTGAACATCACCTTCCACCGCAGTGGGAGGGATGGATACACTGACCCCAGAGTCCTACCCACTCCTAATACCCTTTTCCTTCCCAGAACTTCCTATCTTTCCTTTCCTAAAAAGACCTTCCACACAGCATCATCCCCAAAGATGTGAGAGATGAAGACCTCCTGTGTGGAGTTAATGTAAAAATTTATATAAAAGCTACGAGATTATTTGTTAACACCAAATTTGTACGGAATAGTCTTTTGAAGGAATCAGACAGATTTTTTCAGTGATTAACATGTTTTATGTTGTTTTCAAATAAGTTAATTACTGAAGATATTACTTATTTTATGTTGTGAATACCGCACAAGAGTCCCGCCTACTCCCAACCATCTGGAGCCAGTGAGACTATGGCATCCCCGATTGGGGTATGTTGTGAGGCTGTAGGTATGTGGGGAGGGGAAAGTGGAAAAGTACCAGACTAGATCTATTCACCAAACATAGCTAAAGCCATTTAAAGCAACGAAACAATTTAAAGAAACAAAATTTAAAGCATATGGCATCCCCGATTGGGGTATGTTGTGAGGCTGTAGGTATGTGGGGAGGGGAAAGTACCTGACTAGATCTAGTCACCAAACATAGCTAAAGCCATTTAAAGCAACGTTTCATTCAACGAATAAAATTTACATGTGCCCGCCGAGATTTGAACCCGCAACCTCGGGATCACTAGTCGAGAGCCTTGCCACTTGACCACGGAGGCCATAGTCAAGGGGCACTAATTTATATCAGTAAATAAACTAACAGTGTCTCGCTTCAATTATGATTTTCAATTTAAAAACTTTTTTTTTTTACAAATTCTATTTAAATTCGTTTAGGATTCAGGGATAAATTTATGTAATTATGAAATGGATGGGATTTATAATTGAGAGAATTATTTTCTTCCTTTTTTATTCTCCAATTGAACTCCCAATGAAATAGTTCACGAACACCCACTGTCTCTTGGTGATTATTTAATTTTATAGAAATTTATTTTTTGTAGGTAGAAAAGCCATCGAAGCCAGAGTAAAGTTAGCCTCTCAAACACTGGGCGTACTGTACAGGGCCCGCAGATACATTAATAGTGCACAACTGCTAACCCTGTACAAATCACAATCACCTCTGGTCTGGAGCTCCAAAATACCTGAAAAATACCCTCGACTCTGTGCAGAAACGGGCGGTCCGTTTGATAGATTCTCCCATCTTAACGGACAGATTGCAATCCTTAGAGCATAGGCGTTGGGTGGGAATGCTATCCTTGTTCTACCGGTATTACAATGGAAGATACTCCGAGGAATTAGCGTCATTGATCCCTTCAACACCGGTGCATAGTCGGGAAACACGCCAAACGCGTGCCCAACATTTGTACACTGTTGACATTTGTCACATGAGAACGGGTCGCTTCTTCGACTCGTTCTTGTGTTGAACAGCTCGGCTGTGGAATTATTTGCCGGCCTCTGTGTTTCCTCCTTCCTACAACATGGGTCTCTTCAAGACCAATGTTCATTCCTTCCTCTCCTTAAAAGGACCCTCCACACAGCATCCCAGATGACATAGGCACTGAAGGAAATTATTTTCCTCAAGGCCTCCTGTGTAGAGTTGATGTAAAAGCTAAAATCAAATAAAAATGAAAATGCCGACCCATCAAGTGTGTGGATAATAAATTGCTTATCTATGGATCATGCTATTTCCTGCAAAACAATGAGCAATTAAAAATGTTTGTAAATGTTATCAACTGACAATGAAACAAGCATAATTTCTTTGAACAAGCGTTTAAAAATAACTTGACCTGATGATATTATATTAAACACTTTACCGTAAAATATATTATAGAATTGCGATGTTGATGTTGATTGTGGTATTTGTTGAAGTCATGAGTAAGGCGGGTGCCACACACAGCTACAAAAGATATTAAGTAACCCACGACACAAAAAAGAGCTGATGGCTTTGAAACGCCTTAACAGATTTTCATGAATTGTAGCTAAGAACCATCTCGATCATGTCAGCTTTTAAACAAACAAAAAAACGCACCATAATTGGTCCATTCGTTTACAAGCTACGATGCCACAGACAGACATGCAGAAAGTCAAACTTATAACACCGCTCCTTACGTATCTTTGCACGCCCAATATAGCTCTCCATACAGACCCGCCACACAAAGCAGATGATGTGCTTGAAGCTCAAAGTTAATACGCCGTAATCTGCCGTAACCGCTGCCGGGGCGATATGCGAATAGTTATTTATTTATTTATTTATTACACGCCCTGATGGGCTTTTACATTATAATTTATAAGTTGAGTAACAAACAATGAAGAAAATATAATACAATGAGAAAAGAAAATACACAAAACAGTGTAACAACAAAACAAATAATAAAATAAAAATACCACATTATGTAAACATGATAAGAAGTCTCATATTCAATACAAACAAAAATTGAACAAATTATGTAATGTAAATCTATTTTTGCCTAGAAGAATAAAAGTGATTAGTTTTAAGATGAAATATATCACCTAGATTAGAATATTTATTTCCGAGACTATAAAGTCTCGGAAACGGAGAATTTTGATAAGCTATGTCCTGGTGTTATTGAAGTAGAAGGGTAATAAATATCGTCATGATTTTTGGGGAACATGGATATTGATAAATTGAAGTAATTCAGAACAGTCAATTTTGTAATGCAGTATTTTATGTAATAGTATTAAATCTGTGCTTATTCTTCTTTCTGAAAGTTTCAATAGAGACGTTTTATCCAGGAGATAATTGTAATCAATGTTTAGTATAGGAATATGCAATTTATAGTTTATAAACCTTAGAATCTTTTCAATGTTGTCTGAATGAATGTTGTAAAAGGGAGACCATAACGTAGAGTTATATTCAAGTTGGCATCTGACAAGGGTTTTTTATATAACATAATAAATGTGTCTAAATCATTGAAATCTTTTGCAGCTCTCAAAACAAAAACCACGAGTCTTTAGGGCTTTGTTGATAATATTATTAATATGACATACAAAGGTGAGTTTACTGTCGAATATAATGCCTAGATCCATAATTTCACTAACACAATTTAAATTTTCATCATTTAAAGAATACTGAAAAATAATAGGATTATTTATTTTGGAAAAATGAATGAACTGACATTTATTTATATTTAATGCTAGTTTGTTGATAGAGCACCATTCAAAAAGATATATCAAGTTAGTTTGAAGTATAATACAATCATTAATGTGGTTAATCTTTTTATATAGTTTCATGTCATCGGCAAACAGTAGCACGTATTATGCCGTAAACAGGAGAGGGGGTCATTTTAATTACAGAGCTGCCTAAACGGGCAGATGACAGCTGTCAAGTTGATAGATTCAGTACAAAGAAATGGCGTTTCATGGCAGCTCTCTAATTCATCTGACCCCCTTTCATACCGTATGAAGAAATATTTGAAAGCATTGTGTGACGTTACAACACATAAGCGCCCGCGGTTCAACAGATAAGTACTCGCGCTTTTAACGCTGTGTGTGGCTGATGCACAAAATGCAAAGGATATGCAGTGACAGAGGCATAACGAAGTCCACTAAGATGAGACTCCTCGGGTGTTGATTTTTCCAATTTTTTTATACCGTGTGGAAACATGGACACTTAGAGCCAGCAAAAGAAAGCGGATAGACGCCCTCGAAATGTGGTGCTGGAGAAAAATGTTCAGGATTCCATGGACAGCCAGACACACAAATGTGTCCATTCTGGAAGAGCTAGGCATCCACAATAGGCTCTCAACTATCTGCCTACAACCTATCTTAGGAGACTTTGGACATGTTGCTTAGGGGCCATCCATAAATTATGTCACACGAATTTCATGAATTTTTGATCCCCCCCCTGACCCTGTCACACATCGTCACATTTGTGAGATCCCTTCCCCCTACCACGACGGAGGGGGCGTAGCGGGATAGGGAAAATATTTTTGTTGCAGTCGTTTCGTGCATGTGACGTCACAAAGCTGATGACCCCTCCCATACCCCTTGTCATACTTCTCTACTCCTCTCCCACTCCCTTAAGGTGTGACGTAATTTATGGATGACCCCTTACCAAATTGAGGACTCCAATTTGGAGAAACTGGTCACTGGCAAAGTGTTTGGCATAAGAAGCAGAGGATGGATACCAATGCGCTGGAGTGACCAAGTATCACTGGCGTTCGTTACTTCGGTGTCCATGACTCCACAGTCTCCACGCAGCGCAGGACCGGGAGGAATGGAAGAACCTTGTCCATCATGGAAGTTGGAGTAGAGGTTACGATCCTCATCAATGAGGAACCCACTTGAGGAGAACCGCACAAGAGTTCAGACAACTCCCAACCGTCTGTAGCAAAGATATTGAAATACAAGAGACATGCTATGATGGCCGCCCGATCGTCGACGGACTACCGTCTAATGGGCGTAGTTTGAATACGGAAATAATTCGTTCATTTTGTTGAATTTTTTTAAGGTGTGCAGTAGTATTGGTTAACAATATCTGTGACGCCAGAAAACAGTCCCACCCAGTAAAAACTCCGATAGTACATCTCTTAAGCCGGGTACAGACTTACGAAATGTAACATGCAATGAAAGAATTTGCCGTCACATTGTCGCAATGTATCATGTAATATAACAGAATTCCCATAGTGTGAACGCCTTGCGCGCACCAATAGAGCATTTCAACTCGTGCGCGCCGCAATCCGCCAAGTATCGGTTTTTTCGCCAAACACAAAGGGGCGCGCAGTGTGCACGGAGCGTCAGTGTGGACTGGTTGTTTGTGTCTATACTGCAGAACATGCGCGAACAATGGAGGACTTGTTCTCGGCAGACTGAGCTATGTTCACCGCGCGCATGCCGGAAACAGATGTGAGTAGGTACATGCTCGGTTCGTGCGCGCGTTGCGTCCACACTTATGAAATGGTCCTTTCATGTTACATTGCATGTTACAGTCTGTACTCGGCTTTACATTTCAATATCTTTGGTCTGTAGCCATTGGGACTATGGCATCCCCAATCAGGGTATGTTGTGAAGCTAAACATAGGAGGTAGGGGAAGGGAAATGGGAAAAAGCAGGAGGTGTTGAAATATCTGGTGTACGAATTGTGGTATTTCCCCAGGGAATACTGAGTATGAAGAGTCCTCTGATGGGTGTTGTGTTGTTGTATTGCAGACTGCAGATGGGGGACGAGCTGTCGAAGCGGCGGAAGTTCCTGTTCCTGACGTGGGTGGGGCCCGGAGTCTCCGTCATCAAGAGAGCCAAGATGTCCACAGACAAAGCCATGGTCAAAGACATTATCTCCGTGAGTACCGTTCATTCTAAATTTCATTACTGTAAGATGGGATGATTTTCAACTTTAACCACTGGAGCGATTATGGTAAAAAAATGAACCACTTTAATTTTTCTGCGATTTATAGCAGTCCAAAATTGGACCACATGTTCCTAGCTTTCGTAAAACATTTATTGTAATTATTTAAAACAATTCCATGGCCAGCCATTTATTTTAAAACGGAGCTATGAAATGCTTTATCTATTATGACCATAGATGTCGCAAATCCGAACTTCGTAGACTATTTTAGAACAATGTTAAAAATATATTTTTTAAATATTTTTTTCATGTAGATTTTCTGATCAGATTAAAATTAAGTCCTTTTTTCCGTAGATATGCACCTTTCATTATCAAGTATACCACAGATAACTTACAGAAATTGAAAATATTCTACGTTGACTCGAATAAGTACCCCTCACGGCAGTTTCAAAGTAACAAACACGCAGGATTCGCGTGGTTATAAACTTAACGATTTTTTAATATTATTTTTATAAATCCTACAAATATGAGATTAACAGTAAAATACAAGTTATTTCATTGGCTATATAGCACTATACTAAGTTTTTGTATCTCCATGTTAAAATTCGAAGGTATGATTTTTTTACGTTGGCGAAAAATTTTAAAAATTAAAATCTTGGGCAATCGAGGAAAATTTATTTATTTTGTGTGGTCGCTCCACTGGTTATATAATACATAGATGTATATAGATAGAAGCTTGTATACTTTACAATATAAATGACAAGAAACTATGATAAATCGTTGAGGAGTTTATAAAATGAATTTACATTTTTTTCAGTCTGCAAATATGTGTAAAAAAAACAGCTACACGATTCAACCATCATGTGTTTGAAAATAACTAGAAACCAACTAATTTTACACTTTATTAAGCATCATTGTATCTATGTTGCCCAAAAAGCATCAAAAAAGAAGTGAAAGAAATTTCTGAGTGGTAACGTCAATAGGTCACTTGCATCACATTTTTTAAATTCTTTTTCTGGTTTAGGCAAATATTCTAAGACATTCCGTTTTTTTTCTTTTTAATTGTATTTTTGAAATCCTGACGATTTTTTGAAAATTTCAATCCGAAATATCAGACCATTTTTTATAAACCGGAAAGATGGGACATAATTTTATGGGTGCGAAAAAACGATAATTACATAGCCGAAAATCATTTTTAACCTTTCCTGGTCTGTAATGCGTAAATACTACACATTGCTTCTAATAACTTTTATATCTCTATAAATATAATGAACTCTGGGTTCAGATTTTAGGTATTCCTCCGTTATACATTTACACACTGAATTAAAAAATAATATTTTAAATAATTAGCAAATTTAATTCAAAATCAGAGATATTTTGTTAAATATCAGGAATAAACCACAAATACAATCGTATTTGTGGTTTATTCCCGTGTGCCAGTGTGGACCGTGATACGCGAAGAATGTGCGGGGGGAGATGACACGCTATGTGACGTCTCGCTCTACTTTGCTATACGGGAACACGAGAAACAGAGACCGCCGTGTTGTGTTTCGACCGTCGACACCTACGACCGCGTAGTATCTAACATACATAGCTGTATATATGTATTGGGTAGCAGCCCAGCGCCCAGCGCCTCAGTCGTTCGCGGGCAAT
The DNA here is from genome assembly GCA_929108145.2 of Limnephilus rhombicus. Classification (NCBI taxonomy): domain Eukaryota; kingdom Metazoa; phylum Arthropoda; class Insecta; order Trichoptera; family Limnephilidae; genus Limnephilus; species Limnephilus rhombicus. The sequence goes on along the minus strand of OV815297.1, from coordinate 12,022,181 downwards.
CCTTTGAGATGGTCTCTTCGCCCGTTTTTTGAGCAACGGACGATAGTTTTTTCATGTTTTCAGCAATTAAATTACAATTATTATCACTTGTAACACAAATTACGAAAAACAAAAGCGATTAGCTATGAATGTTCATATATTTCCGACATAAAATCGATGATTTTAACGCGTGAATTGAATACACAGCACCGGAGTGCGCGTATTTTTTTAGCACAGTAAGGGAAAGGTTAATAAAAGAATGTTTTCCACAAGAAAGGGCATGACGAGGCATACCAAAAATATTACATCTCATAAATATTTTTCCTTGATTCATCTTATTGATCATAAATCATTATAATGTTCAACGTCTATATGACTAAATCCAATGTAATATACTTGTACTTGTAAATTATAATAATAATATTATAAAATTTGATTTTGTTAAAATCAGCATCATCACCATTATACCTCTAAAACATGTACGGACAGCGTAAAATGTACAGGGTTCTCTTCATAACATCTGTCAAAAAGTCAAACCAAATGATAAGTTCGCAGAGAACAAACAATAAATCTAGTGAACGTTAAATGTCAAATTCAAAAATTCGCCTGAAATCAAAGTGTTGCCATATAAAAAAAATAAATCAGTGTGGAATTTTACAAATTAATAGGAACATTTTCGGAGACGGGACATTTTCATGTAGTGACGTCATGGGCCCAAATAATGGATTTATTTATTTAAAAATAAAAAAACTGCATATTTCTAAAATTTTTTACTAACATTTTCGTAATCTTGGTAAAAAAATCTATCCACACGATTTTTTCCAAGTCATTATGAAATCCATGCAAGTGGCCTATTATACAGATATCCACGACAATCAAAGTCACCTCTCCGATTCAAAAGTTGTCCCATTTTATGGAACCCTTTTTTAAAAATTATCACACGAAAAAATTACTTTAAATTTAGCAATAGAGAACTCCAGTCCAATTTTTTTATTTTTTTTAATGAATAAAGACCTTCAAACTTAAATAAATGCTTTGGTAGAAAGCAGTCACTTTGTGGTTTGACATATTAATTAAAGGAAAACAATCACTTTGTTTGTAACCACGATTTATTGATTTAATTTTTATTTACCGACCGGTTTCGCTTAATACAAGCATCATCAGGGTATAAATTAAAACTGATGAAAAAATACATTGTGTGAGCTTATACATATATACATACAGACAGAGACAAAACATAATATAAAGTAAGAGTGAGAGAGTGTAATTAACATCCTACATAGTGATAGAGAGAAAGAGACGGGTATATCTAATGAATAATTACATTATATCTACCGGGACAAAACGTCATTTGAACAGGTGATTAAGGAATAAAGTGGCTACGGGTTTTTTTTCTAGTTTATGGGAAATATTCCTAATATCGGACTATTTGACACATTTAACTGATTATTAATGATTTGGGTTTTTGTTTTAACGGCTTTCTTTATTTCGAGTGCTTCTAAATTATTAAGTCTGTTACCATGACCATTTCTGTGTAAAATCTTAACACCGGTGTTTTGATTGAAGGTATGATCTTTATCAATAAGGTGATTAGCGAATTCCGAAAATCCATTATTATTTAAGCATCTAAGATGCTTTTTGATTCTAATATTGACATTACGCGTCGTTTTACCTACATAAAATGATGAACAATCATTACAATCTAATTTATATATTCCGGAATGACTTAGTTTTTCGTCCTTATCTTTCGAATTAATTAAAAACTTTCCTAAATTATTGTTTGTGTAAAATGCCGGTCTTATTTCGGGAGGTAGATTTTTTACACTGCAGGAAGAGAACTGATTAATGAATAAAATACGACACCATTGGTAACAAAGATTATTATATATATTATTATGATTAGTAAATAAGAAATTCTTAGTGGCTATTTGTTTTTGTTTTTTTATTTAAAATTGCGTCAATGAGTTCGGCATTATAACCATTATTAACCGCGATTTTTTTAATTATTGCTAGTTCGTTGGAGAAATTAGTATTAGATAACGGTATTGTGACCAAACGATGAACCATTGAATGAAACGCGGAGTGTTTATGTGAAACAGGATGATTGGATGTGTTATGGATAACAACGTCGGTGTAGGTAGGCTTGCGAAAGATGTTAAAATTTATTTTATTATTTACGATAGATAAGGTGAGATCTAAAAAATTTAAAGTTGAATTAGTTCCTATCTCTAATGTGAATTTAATGTTTTGATGGTATGAATTTATAAGGATGAGGAAGGCATTTAATTGACGTTGAGTCCCTGTCCATATACAGAATACGTCATCGACGTATCTACGCCATAGTAAGACGTTTTTTACAAGGGGTGAGGCACTAGTTAAGATTTTGTTTTCTAAATTATTCATGAATATATCAGCAATTAAAGGACTTGTAGGAGACCCCATGGGAAGGCCTTCTATTTGCTGATATATAACACCATTGAATTGAAAATAATTTTGGTTAAGGCAAACATTAAATAGTGAAGTCAGATCATTCACTAAATCTTTGGGTAAATTAGAAGTATTTAATAAATTAGAGATCAAACATTTGCTCTCCTCTATGGGGACATTAGGGAATAAGTTAACCACATCAAACGATATGAGTTTGCAATTTTTAGGGAGATCCAAATCTTTGAGTTCTTCTACTAGTGAATATGAATTTTTGATTGTATATTTTGGGGAGAAAATATTGGAATTATGGAAAACATTAGTAATAACAGAAGATATTTTAAAATTTGGGGCATCACAGCAACTAACAACTCGGCCCCTTAGGGTCAAAAAAACGTATCTCATTTTTCTCTACTTTACAGGAGAGCAAAAAAACATAGTTCTCAATCAATCAATGTTGTCTATTTTTAAACAAATGGAACATATTAATAATTTCTTCTTGTTTAGTTAAAGGATGGTATTTTGTGCTTCTACATCATCTTTTAAATATAAAATAGTAATTCATTTTCATATGTTTTTTTTAATTTAAGTGCAGCTATATCTCAGTTACGTTTCTTTGATCCTAACCAAAATGAAAATTGCAATCACTGAACTCAAGTTGCGAAAAACTTACTTCGATATTTGACTTTTTTTACACCCGAAAATTTGTAAAGATGATTTATAGGAATTAGGATAGTGGTGGAACAGTAATAAAAATATTTCAAGTCTAGGAATATTTATTGAAAAACTTATTTAAAACCGAAAAACATATAAAATATTTAGGTAACTATTTTCCAACTGATACTATTGTCAAAAAAAACTTAATATGCTACATAATATTGTAACTTGCTTAAAAAACTGGAATCTTGTACCTGACTTACTTACTAACTACCTAACTAACCATCACGCTGTTTCTCCGCAGGGGTAGGCAGAGAGGACGTACCGCCAAATAACTCAGTCTTAGCACACACTCTTTGCTTCACTCACTTTACTTCAACCAACACCTCTTCCATAGGTCACTCCAAGAGGTTCGCTACGTTTGGTGATTTAGAAGGTGTGTCCTGGTTCATGGGGTGAGGTTTTTCTAGGTCTTGGAGGCGGATGACTAGGAAACACTGAACCCCAGATTCCTACCCACCCCTAAAACCCTTTTCTTTCCCAGAATTCTCCTCTCCTTTATTTCCTAAAAAAAAAACCTCCTCACAGCATCCCCAAAGATGAAATAGGCCCTGAGGTAAATTATTTTCCTCAGGGCCTTCTGTGTGGAGCGCATATAAAAAAATAAGTCCAGCTCGTTGCCTTGTTTTAGGAACAATAAATATGGTCAGGATCTTCTTTTGAATGTGATTTTTAACTAGTTTACATCCATGCCATTTTTATCTGTCTTTTTGTTTTTAATTAATTGTTTCCTCAAGTTGATGAAACTGACGAAATACTCTTATCCCATCTCAATGACATCATATTTGGATTTTCTGGAAGCTAATCTAACTGCTGGGTACCACCATGAAGGATCAAATATATTTATTTTCTTTGTAGAAGTTTCGATATATCAACAGGTATCACTCATCGGAATGAACTTCTTTCCATTAGCATTAGCTACCAAATACTTATACATACATGAGGCGATTTCATCTGAGCCACTCATTCATGTCACATGTAATTTCTAGCTTCATTGCTCCGAACATTAAAAAAGTTAAATTATAAACTGCCAGTCGTCGTCTATAAAAAATTATCTTCGAACGTATTCTAAATTAAACTCGATGAAATTTAGAGTGGATTCAGAAGCAAGGGTTTTAGATTGGATTTTACAATTCTGTATAGCAATTTTGCATTGTCATACTCATCCAAAAGAGATATTTTTCTTCCGTATTAGCATTTTGGTATTTAACACACGAGTCGCACATATCTTCGCGTGGTTGTTGGAACTAAAGGTTACAGGTGTTAAATATGTTTCGGTTTAACCATGTTTTTTCAGGAACATAATTTGTATCCTTACACAAGTCAACATACATAGTGTGCATTACGTATGTGTAATGTCAAATCGGCGGCTAAATATTTAAATGAAGTGTTCACCCAACAGTAATGTGACGGTACTGTTGGAAAAGACATAATGTGGTCCTTAATGATTTTTTAGATTCTTCTGGTCTTTTATCTCCAGGTAAATGTTTTCCCCTTTTGTTTTGGAGAACTTTTCCATTTTCCAAGTTATTATAAATTATATTTCTAAAAAAGGTTTCAGTAATATCCAATGTAGTCAAGAAAAATTCTTGGCATTCTTGGATTCTCGAATCGCTCTTAAAGAAGAAGAACTGTCTTGACTTTTGGCATCGTGACTCCTGATTTTCTGCTATTTTTATTTTGGTAGCAGTTGTAGTAACATAAATTTCGTTTTTGGGGAGAGTCTTTTTAGGGGAAGGAAGGTTAAGAAATTCTTAAAAGGAATAAGGTATAAAGGGTGGTTAGGAATTTGGGGGCCAGTGTGACGGACGAATGAATCCATCCTTTCCACTGCGATGCAAGAGAATGTTCCGAGATAGTCCTGCTGGAGAGGTCAAAAGATCTCCCTCAGTCTCTCCCGACCCGGCCTGCCACCCTGTTAATGGCAGACACATTTGCCGCCTAGATCTGGACAAACCTGACCCCGTAAACCCGGGTACCCCTGCTAAGTCATCAAACGTTATCCAATAAATGATTCCCGGGGCGGCGGTACCCATACCCACCTCTGAAATAAGATATTTGTGGCACTTGAAGAATCTTCCTTATTATTCAATAATGCCGCTTCCATTATTCACTGAATCCGTGTTTTGTGTGTTTTCCTTTCCATATTCGATTTATATTGAGTCAAAACACACAAAAAAATAACCAAACTAATATTCAAACCACTCGTTAAAATAAACAGTGCCGCAAACACAACTGCCACATCGTAAATGAATGACGCGTAAGTGACATTTCAGTAAAACAGTTGCATAATCTATGCGGGTGAATCGAACGTAACTAAAGATGCGTTTCTTTGACTCGCAAGCAAATATCTTTTTATTCAAGTTTAAAAAACGCAAGTAAAGATACACTTTACTGACATTAACAATAAATGGTTTTCTGTAGATACGCAACGATGTAAATTTTTAACCGTTGAACCTATAGATACGTGTCTTTGTCACTTAACGTAATGTGTTATTTTGTGTCTAGTACCATCCGTAACTCAAAATCGATAAAAATTGAGTTACGTTTCTTTGACTCTAAGGGGCCGAACTGGTCTTATAGGTTTATCACTTTTATGGATTTTGAGATGAAATTTCCCTAGATCTAGGGGAGAAAAATATTTTTTAGGGATAAGGGAAATCAGGACAAAATCTAGGGAAATTTCGAATTCTGGTAAAATTTGTATTACATATGACAATATTACTGGTATTATTTTTATATATATATATATATATATAAATATATATTTTTTGGAATTCCTATGAATCTTAATTATTGTTCATGTACTTACATGCAATGTTATTTTTAACACTGACAACTCAAAATGATATTAGGGAACGTATCCATACTACGTGACACGTTCGGGGGGGGGGTCTTCAAAATACCACGTTTGGTACAAATGAGCGGCGGGTTGCTTATGATTTTTATTTTGCAAAGTGTTTTTTTTATTTGGAATTCAGTTTCTAATTCAGTGGTGAGTGTATTCGTACTTTTAAATTATTACTTCACGTAGCAAAAAGTGTTTTATTTGGAAAATCACGGTATTATTAGTATATTTACCAAGTTCCGATATCTTTCCAATTAATTATCATATTAATTAACATATAACAGGATTAGTGTTAGACAATCAGGTGGCTACGTAGGTAATTGCGTAAATGTGAAATTCTAGGGAAATTTCACTTCGAAATCTAGGGAAATTTCACTTCGAAATCTAGGGAAATAATTTTTTTGGGCAGAACATCCCTGTTTTAAATGGACAATATGGCGGAATGATGTCGGATGACTGGTATGACTTTTAGGTGTGAGAAGTCGTTTTTTAATCAAGATTAACTGCTTTTAATATAAAAAAACATTGGTAAAATGTCCACATTTCACCGCTACTGTTATTGTATTTAATCAAAGTGCAATATAAAAACAATAAATCATCTCTTTCATGGCAAATACATGTGACATCGTGTTTTGTGTCAGGCGTTACTTTGTAGGTACATTGTTTTATGTATAACACATACAGAAACACTGGTATTTATAATACACTGATCATGACGAGTGTGTAACAACTTGTATAAAAAGCCCTATACTAAAAACAATTTGAAAATACATAAACCAAATTTCAAAATATGACACGACTTTAACCTCAAAAAGACAAAATTTATTGCAGATTGTCCGCAAATATATCCCTTTTCGTAAATTGTTGAGGGCCTAAATTATGTTTCAATAAACCCAATAACTATTATTTATCTAAATCTCTATAAACAGTATGAAAATAAACCAAAAACACGAAATGTTGAATTGCATAGGTACGTGTGCACTTCAAGTCATTTCAAATGTCAATACAATACCATACCCACTATCACCAGGTGACAGGTTAACAGTGACGTCACCGTTAACCATTTCAGTAATGCCAACTTAACGCTGTGTTTTGAGAAGAGGTTTAAAAATGCACTTTTTAATAATTTTTTAAAAACTCTGCGTTTAATATTATGAAAAAAACTTATATATTCAGAATCAGCATTTATTGGTCTATATGAACATATTTTTTTAAAGCCATAATATTTTTCACTGGAATTCCTTATTGTTGCCAGTTTAACCTTTTGAAGGTGAATCATTTTTTATCATTACGAGGAATAAAAAATACATCAAATATTGAATAGATAACATTCTACATGTATTATCTAGGAAAAGAACAGTTAATGTTAGCTCATCTATTTCCCCATTATTAAATGACTGTTAAAAGTCTTTAAAAAAACATGATTTTTATCTTCAAAATGAGTTCATTCTAATAATTGTAAATCGTTAATCTATGTTGGTGTGAAGATAAAACATTTAGTTTGCGGTATTTCTGAAAAGGATAAGTCTAATCGGAACTGTGTTAAGTTTTACCGCATTAGATCATTTAGAAAAATAGAAATTGATCATTTTATTTATAACTGAAATTTGTGTGCCATAAAGAAAGAATAACTAAAACAGACTTTTAATTTAACCCCTCAGACGAATTTGCTCGTTTTTCCGAACAACTCATGTAGGTCTTATAGATATCGTTGTCTCCCTTACTATGATGCTACGGACACACACGTTCATTAGATGCCAAAGAGCGTGCTTCTAACGAGCAATTGCTACCTAGTAGCATGTATCAGTGACGTTGCTAGTATTGAGCATGCTCATTGGATTATTAACTGGAAGGGGAAGCCTCTCATTATGTGTGAACAGGTTACCTTCAGGATAATTGGTCTAAAACCTCCCAAAATTATAAGATGACAGTAAAACATTGTGAAATATTATGCTAATCAAAACAACTGATATTATTCTAATGTATTTGAAACGCACCGCGAGATAGCCGGCAGCGGCAAGCAGTGACATCTAACGTCTTAAATGAAAGCTTCCTTTCCCATGCACTATGATTGGCTCGGTCAATTTTTCAAATGTCCCAATATCATGTCTTCTGTCTCTTTACGCGCCATACAACAAACGAGATGGCACTATACCGCCTACAAGAAATGTTTTCGGATTCTGAAGACAGTTTGGGTCATGGATGTGAGCGAGAGAAAGCATGACGAATATTATGCATTTGAAAGAGATGGTTTGATAACGCAGGTTGATTTTGCATATTGTGGCTTGTCGTATGAAATTATTTACTATACTAAATGTAATTAGACTCTCAAACTCGTTATAATTACAAATGAATATTATCATATTTAATTTGATATTGTATCATAATATCATTTATTTAAATGACCTTCCACTTCTGGACCCCCAGTGCCACCTCTGCTACCTTATGGGAATACTCATTTTGATCCGATCTGCCATTCGATGCTACATTCATTGCAAAAATGTCAAAAATGGCCCGCTGGAGAGACGAAAAAAACCTTGCTTTACGTGATTTATTGTGGGAATCACGAATATATTTGGAACACAAGATCACTTAAATACCTACAACAGATTTCCAAATTACACAAAAGTTCCTTTACCTCCAAAATGAAATCACATTCTATTGAAATTAGCATTTATTTTTTATTATTCAGTCATTTTCAGATTTGTTGACTTGTTGGACCCAAATGAATCATTTTATTTTCTTTCATATGAAGATTCTTAATCTTATAATAGGCCACTTGCATTGAATTCATAACGACTTAGAAAAAATCGTGTGGATAGATCTTTTTATTAAGATTGCGAAAATGTTAGTAAAATTTTTTAGAAATGCAGTTTTTTTATTTTTAAATAAATAAATCCATTATTTGGGCTCGTGACGTCACTACATGAAAATGTCCCGTCTCCGAAAATGTTCCTATTAATTTTGTAAAATTCCACACGGACTAATTTTTTTTATATGGCATCACTTTGATTTCAGGTGAATTTTTGAATTTGACATTTAACGTTCACTAGATTTATTGTTTGTTCTCTACGAACTTATCATTTGGTTTGACTTTTTGACAGATGTTCTGAAGAGAACCCCGTACATTTTAGAAGTCGGTATGTGTTTTAGAGCTATAATGGTTTTGGTGATGATTTTTAACAAAATCAAATTTTATAATATTCTTATTATAATTTACAAGTATATTACATTGGTTTTAGTAATATATACGTTGTACATTATAATGATTTATGATCAATAAGATGGATCAAGGAAAAAAATATTTATGAGTTGTAATATTTTTGGTATGCCTCGTTATTCTCCTGTGCCATTCGTGTGGAAAACGTTCTTTTTTTAAAATGATTTTCGGCTATGTAATTATCGTTTTTCGCACCCATAAAATTATGTCCCGTCTTACCGGTTTATAAAAAATGGTCTGATTTTTCAGATTGAAATTTTCAAAAAATCGCCAGGGTTTCAAAAATACGATTAAAATAAAAATACGGAATGTCTTAGAATACTTGTCTAAATGGGAAAAAAAATTAAAAAAATGTGATGCAAGTGTCCTATTGTGTTGCAAGCAATGAGATTATTTTGTTTAGTTCTGGGCGAATGGAACTAAATTCATTTGTTGACATTCGTTTGACATGAGCATGTTCATTAAATATCATGTAAGTTCAATTGTTGGCTTTGAGCGTGCTCATTCATGAAAAAGCTCAAAGCAAGCTTGCTCGTTTATGAGCAAATGTGTACAGTTGATGAGCATGCTCATAAGCCGGATTATTTGAGCATGTGTGTCAGTACCACAATGGTTAGAAATGTGATCTAAATGGTGTTAGAAACAGAAAACACCACTCTTTATAGGCAAATTTAAAAGTTAACTATAAAATAATTCAGATGTACACTTTTATGAAACCAAAGTTTCCGAACACATTTTGAAAAAAAATTATGAAATCTGAAATTTTTTATCAATTATTTTCACATGAAGTGACAGAAAAGTGAGGTGACGATAACATTTATAATACATTTGTCTAATAAATTATGTGTGTTTTTATTTGTTCATTAACAATAATTTTATTTTAAAAAAATGTAAGGTGAGCTATTTTTAAAACGTTTTTTATGTTTGCATTCAAAATTTTTATAATTCAAAAAGTATATGTTTATATCGAACTAGTTGAAGTCCCCGGCGATGCCCGGGCTTTACACAGAGTTTTCGAAATCAAATGTAGACAGTGACCTTCCTCTTGTTTTGAAGGTCACATGTGCAAAATTTCATCGACTTCGGCATAAAACTGTAGATTTGCATACAAATAAAATCCACACCGCCTGCTTACCAGCCCACCACATGCAGATATTCTCCTTTGTATATTATATATTTCAACCAATTTACACAAAACTTTGACAAATTATATACCTAAACCTTCCTCATGAATCACTCTATCTATTGGTGAAAACTGCATGAAAATCAGTTCAGTAGTTTTTGAGTTCATCGCGAACAGATAGATAGACGTGGCGGAGGACTTTAATTTATAATATGTAGAGATTATTTCATCACCTTTCAAAGACAATTTTTAGTTTTCGGATAAATTCATATATACGGAAATATTTTGACCTTCTGAAAAAATATGTCCGAGGCCTGGAGGGTTAAGTACAGAAGGAAGGTGTGACTAGGCTCATTGATCCAAGAAGCCAATGATCATTCAAATAAATAAATAGTGTTTATTATTAAATTATTATTTATTTTTGTTTACTTTGAATATGATAAACAAGGGTTGTGACAATATTGATAACCTTTTCATTATAATGTGACTCTAAAAAATGACAACAAAATAATGTCTAATGAAACAGGACAGATGTAAAAATGTAGTATTGTTCACTTTATCACTGCAACAATGTGAGTAATATAAATCATTATATCGATCGTCCAGTTGATTTTTAAAAATTTGTGTTGAGTTTGCTCCCATCTGGAGCCAGTGAGACTATGGCATCCGCAATTGGGGTAAGTTATGAGGCTGAAGATAGTGGGGAGAGAAGATGGGGAAAAGGAAGGTGAGGAAGTATCTGGCTATTCAGATCTGGTCACCAAACACGGCTAAGACCATTTGAAGCAATGTTTCAAATCTGAATGGTGCGATACTGAGAGCATCTTCAACTCTGGAATGTGACGCAAATATACTATATATTATTTTAAATAAATTAATTGTTAAATAACACAAATTAATCAAATAAAATTTATTTGCCCACGCCGGGATTCGATCCCGCGACCGGATTTAGTGTCAAGGGCCTTACCCCTCGACCACGCCTCGTATGCATTCAGAATTGAAACGTTGCTTGAAATGGATTTAGCCATGCTTGGTAACCAGATCTGAATAGCCAGGTACTTCTCCACCTTCCTCTTCCCATCTACTTACCCTCCCCATTACCTTCAGCCTCAGAACATACCTCTATTGGAGATGCCGTAGTCTCACTGGCTCCAGATGGAAATTTTCCAAATGCCCAACACTTGTACACAATTATAATATATGCACAAATATAACCGGTCAGGGGCTGAGTGGGCATCGCGTTTGGATCCCACCCGGGCGTCGCAAGATCGATTCCTCGGCTGGCCAAGTCCTCCATCACGACACAAGCAACATTTTCCGCTTACTGTGGTGGTATTAGGAGATTTTCAAACATTGTTGGGTTATACGTAATCCGGGAATTTTTTGTCATTCTTTATAAGGGTACCCATGCTACGTGACCAACTTTTTACAATTTTTAACCCCCCCCCCCCCGGTGACCAAAAACCTAAGTAACCCGCCACTCATTTGTACCAAGCGTGACATTTTGAAGACCCCCTCCCCCCTAAACGTGTCCGTAGTATGGGTACGTTCCCTAAAATAAAAAATTAACCACTCCGGTATTTTGCGATTATGCAAGTTGTTTGTCAAACAAACTATCAGATTTATAAAATCTTTGTGTTATTTCCGCTTCGCAATTAAAACTCTATAAGTGAAACATTTCTGAACATAGCCAAATACTAAAAACTGTGTTTGAAAGGTTATGAAATAAGCTTTCAAATTGTTACATTACAAATAAATATTAACATTTGTAAATATTAAAATTTAGAATGCAAACATAAAAAAATTGTAAAAACGACTCTTGTGATGTTTTTATGTGAAAACGGTACTAAAATCACGGATTATATAAAAAAAATCACTTATTATATTGTGTAAATGTATAATAAACAATTTTGTCACCTCACTTGTTTACCCCTTCATACAATAATATTTAACCTCTTGTTTGCCGGGGTAGGCCAGTAAAAAGCTCCACCAATTACGACGCGGCACCCGGCACAGAAATGACACTTCGTGTCCAGCGATTCTGATACTGTCCTTTACAAATTCGTAGGGTCAAAGGGTCAAAATCGTAGATAAACATATTTTTCCCGCGCATGCGCAAGAACTGCGCACACTCCCGCGCTCCGGTAAATTATTAATATAAATTATTTGGAGTGACTAGGCGCATTGCAGGTTTCGCTATGGTAAAGGGCGATAATAGAGCAAGCGATTCTGACCGTGTTCTTCATACACTTTCTTTATACATAAGGGTCAAAATCGCGTATAAAATCTCATGACACACCGGTGCACGAGCGGCAAACAAGGTGTTAATGAACATTTTAAAATATCTAACGGCACGTAGGTGATTTGGCGGGTGAAAACTGTTTCTACAAAATAAGTCTTTTTTATGTACTTCTATGGACAGCTTTGAGAGATGTGAAGCTTGATTCAATATGGATCTTCTGCTTTTTGTTTTAGGGTTGTCACTAGTACAATAACAGAGTTTTAACGATTTCTGTGGGAACACATTCGTTAGCGTGAAACATGCTGATTGTACTTGACTGCTATTGTTATATTGTCGTGTAAACATGCTTACAAGTCGTAGTGGTTAAATAATTGAGATTAAATCACATGAGATTGGGTCGTTTACGACTCGTTCTTGGTTTCAATAAGGCCCATTGTCCATGTAACCGCACGTCATACGCACGCTTTCGTCAATTGACAATTGCAAGACGAATGCATGCATCTTGCGTAGAAACAATGAAATCAGTGTCCACGAAGCGGCAACGTCACGTCAGCCGCTCGTCATGCGTTCGTAATGCGGTGCGCATGGCAACATGTCACTACTCGACCGACTCGTCAGACGTGCATTCAAATACAAATTCATCGTTTTCTCCAATCAATTATTCTGTAAATGAAAATCCTACTGATAATTTACCACAACTGGATGACTTTGCAAACTTGTAATTGGTACTTTAAAATACGTTTTTTTTCTGATATTAAAATTCATTTTTTTCTATAAAACTTTTTTTATTTTATACTATAGATGTCCTCAGTCCTGGGCCCCATTTTCATATAAAATACTTATTATGAATTTTCATCTTTTAAATATAAAAATAACTGATAATATTTGTTCGGTTCGAGAATAGGTCGTAGACTATTTTTTATCCCAGAAGATATGCACGCGGAGCTGCGGGCAACAGCTAGTAGACTTTATTTATATGAAACAGGGCCCTGGCCACAATAAGTAAATAGGTACAATTGAATATTTAAATTATAGCTTGCCTCAAAGTTATAAGTATCCTTTCTTCTGGACTGACATATGCTCGATTGCAGTATTTTGTCTTTGTAGCAGTGGTCCAACAGTAGAGACTAGATTTTGGTACATATGTTTAGTCATTCGGTAAAATGATTGAAATACAGAATCATATTCTGATAACTCTTGGCAGCAAAAAACAATCTACAATTTATATTTCTTTCGATGTATGGATGAATCCAGTACTTTCTTCGCCTGTTTCGTCGTCTTCTAATAAAATTGTATGCTATAATCACTTCATCATCATCACTTGACATTTTCACAACAAAAGACGTGCTTTCTCGATGCTAGTTGAAAGAAAACTGAGACGTTTTGTAACGTCACTGCTGACTATTGCATGAAGCAGCGTGGAAGTAACAAATATGCAAAATACGCCTATCTTCATTTGTAGGTTACATGCATCCTACAAAAGACGACTTTGTGGACAACGGGCCTAACTCAGCTTTAGAACGATTTTGTAATCTCTGTGTTTCCTCCCTCCTACAACATGAATCTCTTCTTCTCAAAAAGACAAGACTCATTCCCAAAGATGACGGTCCCCGAGGGAAATTATTCTCCTCCTTTGGTGAATTTTATGAAAAAAGAAATAGTCTTAAATTATTTTAAATGAGATTTATTCAGTTACAAAAATATGATTATAACAAAAAGATCATAGACAAATAATAATAATATAATTAATTAATGATGAGACCAATTTTAAATACATAATAGTGTTGAATGGACTAGATATAATCATAGAGATATTTTCTGATGTTGAATCCAACGGTTTTGGCGACAGAAGTCACCAGGGGAGATGGGGCGATGCATCGGTACCTGGAAAAGAGTTTTAAATTTAAAACATTACATTTCTTGGTATTGGTGACCCCTCTCTTTATCCCCAACAGTTGATCCCCAGACAATCCACCAATCCGGACACTTATCCCCAAAGGATTATTTCTGTGTATATCAATCGTCCAGTTGATCCAGTTGATTAGACAACTCCTAAAAATCTAAATTAGAGGAGTATGCAGAGTTATATGTAAAAGTGCCCTCTATCTGGTACGATACTCAGATTACCTGCCCCTCAAATAACTAAAAAAAATTGAAGTGCAATTCACACGCAATAGAAATGAAACCTTCAGAAAACTAAAGTAGTCCAGAATGGGGAGGCTACGAAGCACCGCACAAAGAGCAGACTGATTATACTATATCATTCTCTAAGGCAGGCTAAATCCTATAGATGTTTGTAGTTTTCTCTTTTTAGTGTCACTATTTTTCGTTTCATCGAGTTTCAAATCACAACAGTGCTAAAGAAGTTTTGACTTAAAAAATTAGTTTCAATGTGTAAAGATGAGGTATCAGAAATTCGCAACACAATCTCAACCGATACGAGCCTTGAAAAGTGAGCTCATAAGCAAAGCAGCCAATTCGCGCACTTGGACCGCTGTACACAACACCTTGGTTAGGGAAACAGTGAAATTAACAGTTTGTAATATTAAAAGAGGCCTTTGTCAACTAGTGACATACAGACAAGAAGTCGATGCATGATAAGTGTTATAAATATTATAAATAATGTAATGTAATTTACTGTCTGAATAAAGGCTATTATTATTATTATATTAAAAAACAATGCCAAAATGTTAAAAAAATCAGCAAAGAACACACGTAAAACTTTACCACTATTCATCTAAATCAGTGGTACAAAATAATTTAGCGCTCGTTAAAGAAGTGAAATATCTACAAACGCCCGAATGCAACAGTTAATTAGGTGCTTGACGAATCACAAAATGGTATTTAAAGCGACAAGTATTGACAAACAGATCTATAATCAGACTAAAATAAAAACATTAAGAGGAAACCGAGCAGCGTTTTGTCCATTCAAATATATTTCCCAATTTTGACACCAGTGCAAATATTTTTTAACCCCTCAGGCCTCGGGCTTATTTTGTCGGAAAGTCAAAATATTTCCGCTTTGCAATAAAATCCAAATAAATGGACGATATCTGAACACCTTCGAAAACGAAAGGTGATGAAATATACTTTCGAATTTTAAATTTCAAAATAAACATAATTTATCTTATATAAAAATCAATATTTATTTGTTTGTGACCTATGTCAGGGGTGTAGGTCACCCAGTAAATGGTTCCTGGGGTGGCGGTACCCATATCCCCCTCCCAAATTGAAAGCATTGAACAAGCATCATTTTCCCATTATAACGATGGCAGTAGGAAGAATTCAAATATTATCAGGTTATTTATGACCAGCGAAGGTAACATGCCGTGCTAGGATGTACGTATTATATTTGACCTGGTGTGGTCGTTGGAGCCGGTGAGCAGCCTCAGGGTGACCAGGGCGGACACCTGACTGAGCAGGTTGGCCGTCAGGCTGGCCCGCTCCTCGAGGATGGAGTAGAAGATGGCCAGCAGCCGGTCTAGTGTAAAGAACTTGGGCCCCAGCTGCTCGTTTAATCTGTAACACACACACTCTCAAAAAAACCGAATCCTTGCCTATGTTGTTATCGTGTACTACACAAGTTTCTTGTGAAAAATCACAGGATATTATAATTGTAGGATTTGTGAAGCTGGAAGTATTTGTGAAGCTGGAAGTATTTGTAAAAAAAAATATTTGCCTCTATGCAATGAATGACTCATTATATTTATACCAATCAAACAAAAAATGTAGCACTGCTTGCAAAAAAGATTATAGAATATGTATACGAACGGGCTGCTAAAGTGTGTCCTCTGGACATAGTTTAGCTAAACCAGGCGCATTGTCTTAGTAACAGTTCCATGACAACTAAGAATCCACCCAACTCAACACCTCTTTGAAAAATTATTCAAGGCTATGAAAAACAGCCCATAACCTAACCTAACATATTTAACCAATTTTTTATATAAGTTTTTCATCACTTTTCAAAGGTGTTCAGTTGAATTCATTCCGAGTTGTCCGTAAGTGAGTAACATATCTTCATTCAATTAATTCATATAAGCATCTGTCATACATTTAAACAAAACAAATACATATTTTGAATAAAGGATTATCTCTACATATTATAAATTAAAGTCCTCCGACGCGTCTGTCTGTCTGTTCACGGAAATGAACGGATTTTCATGCGGTTTTCACCAATAGATAGTGATTTATAATGAAGGTTTAGGTATATAATTTGTCAAGGTTTTGTGTAAATGGGTTGAAATATATGTATAAAGGGAGCGTACTGGCAAGTGTAATTAATGAAATTACTTTGATACCTACTTTATTGCTCGTCTGATATTATGATAAGTACTTTCAATTTTGAAAATTAAACGTTCATTGAGCTTGAATAATGTTACACATTATGGAGGAATATTTCACATTACTTATCAACAACAGAAATTAGTCCTTTAATACATGTTCATTCCAAGAATGTTATCAAATGCAAACCTGTCGTAGATTAGTTAAACACAGAATGAAGAAGGTGAAATGTAGTGATTCTTACTTATCGCTTAGTTTAGCCTTTGCGTTGACCTGCTGCATCCGTTTCTTCTGCTTCCCGTGGTACTTCATGAACAACCGCTTGTCTTCTTTCACCGGGTTATAGCTGGCCAGATAGGCCGCTATCAGCAGGAACTTGGCGTAGAACGGCAACTCGAAACTCTGAGCCAGGCTTCTAGCAGAATTCCATTCGTCGGCAACATTATCATTCCGAATTACAGCCACATCTTGCTTCGTTATCCCCAAACGTTCCATTCTCAACTCAATGTCTCTGCTTAACGGATCTTCGGATACTTTGACGTCGTAGTTTTTACTCGGCTGCACTCGCAGGTAAAGCATTTCGATGTTGGATTTCAACACTGGGGCGATGTGACGCCACAGCTTTGTAACATCATCCGCTTTTACGCTGCCGTCCAATATAGGTTCGCAGTATTTGACAAAGTTGATACATGCCATGTGTCTGAGCTCCACAAGGTCGCGACACGGCCGGTAGAACACGCTCAAGAACGCGTTGAGGTAGTTGGCAAACAGATCCACTCTTTGAATACTTGTGCGCACGTCTAAATCTGCCGCAGATTGACACAGTACGAAGTTGACGCAGTTCTGCTGGCTTAAAAATATGATCTTGTACAACTCCTCTTTAGTGTATTGAGGAAAGAATATTTTAAACGGCTCGCTCAGTCCTGATTTTAGGTAATACTTTTCAAATACAATGTCCGAAATTAAAATGGTGCAAACATTCATATTGCAGAATTCTCTCATTCTTAAAAAGGCAGGAAGAATGTTTTGGTCCATGTCTCTTAACCTTTCCGCTTTGTCTATTACGATGAATATGGGTTCGTAGCCATTGTCCGGTAGAATGTTATTCAGGTGATGAACAAAATCTTTCATATTGTCACATCGATGAAGTGGAGAATATTTATTTTCTCTGTTGCAAACATGTCCTGACAATGTATTCAAAATCGTTTCGTACATAATTTTCTGTGAATAGCATTCGACGGCATTAAGAATTACATGTTTGTAGTTGAGATATTTGAGGGAGGCATTGATAGAAGCGCTTTTACCCGCGGCTGTATTGCCGAATACGTAAATGCTCGGAGGTACAGGTTCATCCGCCTCGCCGATCAAACTGTACAATTGCGTCAGTTGGGATTCTCGACACGGCAGCCGTTTACGCATTTCTTCCAAGAATGCTTCCATTTTTACGTGTTAACTTTTGATATAACTCGTTAATCTATGAATATGCACTAAAATAAATTGTAAAACTGTTGCACTGACAGTTATTTATGCACAACGAATTATTGTCGGCACACTTCCCTCATATAACGGCGATTGCAAAATTGAAAATTATAAAAACGCATTTAGCTACACGGTATAATAATTCCAATGACTTTTTAACAATATAATCATTAAAAATAAGTTTTCTAAACGATGGTTTTCTTCGCTAAACCGGCGATGCAAACTTTTAACTGTCATAACAAATTGAGCGGGAATGCGCAGTGTTGCCACCCGCCAAAAATGTGACCAGAATTCAAACGATTTTTTCCCCACATTTTAGCTTTGGTTTATAAGTAGGCACCGACATATTTTCTTACGACAGCGACGATGAACAAATTAAAATATTTTTTTGAAGGTTTATGTGACAGTGTTTGTAGAGAAAACCGTGGTGTATTTATTTCAGTCCCTGGATATTTTCGTTTTAATTGAAGTTTTACTCCATTTTTTCCAGAACTTTGCTGTGGAGCTGCAACTTGAGAGCATCACGGAGTTTGAGATCGAGCAGTTCAAGGACGCGCTGAACCGCGCGGGGGGCGCCAACTACGGCACCGGAGTCCGAGACTTATGAGCCCCGGCCCTGCCCCCCCCTCCTCCCATCATCATTGTCTACCCGGTCAATGACCAATAGTCGAAACTTCTATTTTACCGTACTACTATTATTAGTGTCGTGGAAAAGTAAATTTAAACCATTTTTATAAACGGCTTAAACATTTTTTTTGCAATCCTGCCTTTTTAATGTTTTTAAAATAATTTTTTTTTTTAAATAATGTTGCCGTTATAATAAAGTCATCACATTATTTTATTAGAAATGTTTCTTTGCAATGTTGCCGTTTTAGAGTTTTATTATCAAAAAATCATCACAATTTTTTATAATAAATGTTTTTTTTGTATCTATTGAAATGTTGTGTTTTTAGTGTCGGAAACGAAGAATGTTATTCTTGTTGTACAATAAACTATAATAAATATGAAACAAAAGTGCACAACATTATTAATTTCTTTGAAAGAACTCTAATAAATATTTTTTTGTACAACATTATTAACAAACTTTCTTTAGATTGCTGGTTAATTGCCCTAAACATATCTCGATTACTAAATAATTATTTTATGTTTTTAATATTGTTAAAATCGTCATACGAAATCACGTGTAGATTCTAAATCTAAATTTGTACTTAGCAATAATTTTAATTGATTGAAACATTTAAAAAGGCAACTGTTAAAATAATAAATTCAACGTACCCTACTACTGTAATTTCGAATAAACGTTAGAAATAATTTTATATTACGAATGTAAGAATTTGATGTAATTAAAATGTTTGAAAAGTACTAGTTGGATGCTTTAAAAGTTGAAATAAATAAATCATTTTTAGTTTCTGCCGAATGTAATACATTTTAATTAATAATTAAATTGTTTGGAATTACTTTCTTTTTTCGCTTCGGTTATTTTTGCAACGAGAATATTTTCTTTTTCATATTGAGGGCATATTAAAAATTAAAATATGTGTTTTCATTTGAACGAATTGAAACAACCATCTCTTGTTTTTTAATTAACTTCAGTTTCAGTATTTTACTATGATAAAGCTGCCTATATATTCTCCGTCTACTTATTTTGCATTGTTTTATTCCGAAGAAGTATTGATTCTATAATATTTGTAGTTTGTTCCGTTAATTTTATTCTATTTATTAATTCTTGACAAATGGTCGATGTAATAACGATAACAATAGTAAACAACACCTATTTAAAAAAGCACAAAATCGTAAGTTTACTGATTATTTTAAATGATAGTTTATTTAGGGATTTGGAGATTAATATTTGTCAAACTTAAGGACTTGAAAAGTTCCACAATGGTTCCGATGAATGAACAATATTGTTTAGTCAAATATTATAGCTTATGCTTGTAAAATAATAAAAAAAGTCATGGTTATGAATAGAAAACTTAGATTGGCCTCGCGTATGCCTGAAAACATCTTGTGGCATATTGTTTACAGTTCCGTAGCATTTAGAAGTGTTCCCTTTAGGCCTATTTAAGAATTACAATATGTTATGTTTCTAAATAGTGAGGTTATGTTTTAAATTTCAACATTGTAATAAAAGTATCTTGCCTATTTTTAATTTTTATTGATTTTCCTTGTAAGTTTTGTGCAATATTTTTTTTATTTTTTTCATTTAATCAGTAGATTGCTTTTTGAAAGATAAATCAGTTGAAATTTGATATAAGTCAGAAGTTGCCGATTGTTTATGCAAACTGTGTTTGAGAATGACTGCCTTAATATTGTGTATACAAGCCGTTTTTTATGGAAATTTAACAGTATTTAATTTATCAATATTTGCATAACAAAAATGAATAAAATTATGAAAAAATGCATTTTTTTAATTTACCTTTCCTATAACACAGATGAAATCGTTTCGTTTATTAGGTTTAATTAACATCAGACGATTGAATACTGAACAGCTCTTGTTCGGTCTTCCTCTACATTCCCTTAAACTCTTTTCCTTCCCAGAACTCTCCTCTCCTTCCTTTCCTTAAAAAACCCTCCACACAGCATCCCCAAAGATGACATAGGCCTTGAGGGAAATTATTTTTCTCAGGGCCTCCTGTGTGGAGCTCATGTAAAAAAAAAAAAAAAACATTCGTACATTCTAGTCCGCCCTGAATCGGGCGGCAGTTTTAGGGGGCGCCAAAATCGTAATTAATATGTTTGATTAAAAAAAAAACATAGATTCAAAAGCGCCTGGCATCCAGTGCACGTTGTTCTATTGATTATGCATTTGATTTTAAAATGTCCAGCTGGTTTTTGAACCAATCCTATGTCGATTTTGAACGCGTGCATCACGGACATATGAATATATCTGGACCTGACTTAAGTGATAAAAGCGTATTATTTCCCCCTCCCCATAACGGTTCCATGGAGCCGGCTGGGCTTACGAGAGCCTCGCTTGAATCTTATAAATGTGACGTCATCATTCTTGTCCTGACAAGCGCCGAGCTCACATCGTACATTTTACGAAATATGCTATACCCTAAAATATGATGTGGACATAGTGAATGTGGGCGGTTCTCCGTGAGCTCGTCGTTGGTTACAGGGGTAAGTAAATTATGAAACATTTGTAAAAGTGTCTTAAGGCGATCCAATAGTTCAGGAAAAAATCGAAATCGGAATTCACGCCCTTTATGGGAGGAGTTTAAAAATACTTGAGAAAAAGCTTTAGGAAAGGTTGGATAAGGTATTTGATAATTTTTTTTACTTGTTGATTTTGTAAAGGCCTGTAAAAAATATTAATTCCTCTTTTATTGTAATAGAACTGAAATTTAAAATTTATTTCACGAAACTAAGCGACGCGGAGTCACACATCTGTTTCCCGCTCCTGCCGGGGCGTGATTGATACGAAATAGGTGTGCCCACTGCATGGTTCTTATGCCCATGCCATAAGAGTCACTTCAAGAATCCAAATTCGTAGAGTGCGGGCCGTATTGATTGATGTCAAAAATAACAACGAGAAAATGCATATTTTATTTTATTTTGTGAAGTTCGGGCGTAAATATCATTTTTTTTTGCGATTATTATAAAATAAACTGAATTTGCCACATTATACAATAAAACCGTATCCGAAAAGGGGTTTATAAATAGGAGAATTTGTACTTGAAAATGTTTTTTATAGACCTTATACTTTATTTTTTTATAGTCTTATTAAAAGACTTATAAAAAAAAGCAGAACATGCAGGATTTAATTTTAGCATCTATAATACTTCTAAGCGATCAAATTTTCAAAACAAAAATACATGATTTTGTATGATTTTGCATTATTTACTATGGCTTCATCTTAACTAAATACGGCAACAAAATATTCCTCTGTGAAAATCGACGAACTTTACTTTGCCGCATTTGGACTTCGCAAACATGTTAATAACGTGGCGAGAAATTCACCCATGTAAAAAGGTCTATTCATTCAAAAGCAGATTTTGCTTTAAAGAACTAAATGGTGATATTATAATGCGAGATGCCTATATACTGTCAGATTGATTTTTTAATGAATCACAGTCATCTTTCCTCTCTTCGCCCCCCATAGTTTGGTTTTACCCCTCATCTGTATCTTCTCGTCTATTAAATTTGGATATCTATGGCATGCGTAGTGTACGTTGTGTCTTTGCCAGGGGAATCCCCGTCGCATCGAGAACTAGGGGCCACACAAGCTGAGCCGAGTAAACTCGAATGATCGAACGTCAAGCGAAGCGACGATCCCTCACCTCACGAGAGGGGGCGCCACTCATCGAGAGGGGGTGCCACTGTCAAATTTCTGTCCCGGTTTGAAAAAGTCGTAGATCCGGAGCCTATTCTAGTATATTTGTTGGTTGTATCATGTTTCTTTGCAATGCTCATAATCATGTTGGTACATACATACTCTTAAAACAAAATGCGTTTGACTGGAATGCTTAAAAGGCACATAAAAAAAAAGTTCCAGTTTTTTTGGCCCAGAGTCAAAGCCTTTACCACTCTGCCACCGAGCTTGCCTTTTTAGCTATATTTAGCTTTAGTTCCTACTGTCTTTAGTCAATGGAAAACAGAATGATTGGGAATATCTGGCTGTTCAGCTTTCTCACTGAACATATTTATAGAGTTTTTGGAGGTCCTGATGAAAGTGATTTCCTTAGCTTGTCATCTTTGGAGATGCTGTGTGGAGGGTCTTTTAAGGAAATGAAGGAGAGGAGGTTCTGGGAAGGAAATATATTTAAAATAATAGTAAAAACATTTATATGTATTTGATAATAGATTTTTTACATATTTACACATCTTTTTATTTCATTACATTGATTGTACTAGACGTTTGTACATAAACTAAATATAATAGGGAGCTGGCCACAATGACACGCCAATGGAGTTTGGTACACCAGTGAATTTTGGAACGCCACTGGTCTTTTAAATGAATTTACTACTTTGACAAAAAATGCTTCTAGGTATAATGGCAAAACTGATTTGAGTACTGGATTAAAATAAATATTTTTCACTTTGGAGACTGGGGTTTTTGGGATTTTAGGTTACTTGGATACTGGAAGAGGTAAACTGAATCTAAGACTGATTAAAACACTTGAAAAGAGGTTTGAACTTGGAGACTGTTGGTATCTTGAGTATTGTTTCTTCTTGGTTGATAGTTTTGAACTGACTTCCTACCGGTTTGACTTCTATTTTTATAGGGCAAACTCAGGTCGGACTTTTGAGAGACAGAACCTCCTTAATTTTTCTAAGGTACTTGTTTTAGGTAATTTCCCTGGTCGCTACGATTGGAAGTCAGCTGTGTTAAAATTATGTGATAGTTTTTGCCAAGATTTTACCAACTCAGGATACCAAAGCCTCACATCATTTTTATTGTGTTTACAAGAAAAGGTACAAGTATACATATGTGATATAAGGTACAATTTTAAATAGTACATATTTTTCTTAAAGTGCAACAATCACTGATAGACGTCAGTTTTTGTAGCATATACTCATTTTTAGGTGATGATGTTTATTTCTTGATCCAAATTATTCCCAATTTCACGAAATTGAGCTCCAAATTTTTCGGAAGATGAATTCGCTGTCGTAAATATTTACGATTCAGATTTTTCCTTTGTTCGGTGGTTATTCAGATGTGTTTTCCAGTCCAATGAGGCTGCTGCATGTATTCATTATCAATTTCATTTATGTTTTCAATTGATTAGTTAGTTAAAGGACATAATAGCGTTGTAGACAAATCATTTGGAAGGGGCACCAAATGCACATTATTCCGCTAGCCAATAGCAGCTCTCAGATTGTCGTGCTGGCGGCATGGTACTCCGTGGGAGCGTAAATTCTATTCTTGAATTTCCAGGGTTGTCATACGCTTTCGCGCACTCGTTCGATGCACACAGATTCCTACGACACGTTCGATACATTGATTCTATTGACAAAAGGTCACTGCTTAGCTGTACATTCAGGACTTCTCCCGGAATGCAGCTGGTTTTCAGCAGTGCTACTAATGTAATATACGTGTGTAATAAATAATATAAATTAAATTAATAATTAAATGAACAAAATATTAGCGAAACTCGATCGAAAATCTGAGAACAGAAAAGGATATGCCCAGTCCCAGATGTGCCCATATCGTTTTCTGTTTTCAGATTTTCGATTGAGCTTCGCTAATATTGTTTCTCTAATGTTGTCTTCATTTAATCAATAATACAATTTGAGGTTTTACTTAAGTTCAAAATAAAAATAATTAAATTAAATCAAACATTGGAGGTTATCCACCACTTACCCGCCCTGGTAAGTGGTGGATAACCCTGGATAGCCTCCAATAATTAACAGATGGTTACTCTTTCAAGGCTCTTACAAGATTCTATTTTTTTTCGCTAAAGCAAACAAAGCTACATTTATTATTTTAAACTAGAATCTAGACCTCCAGTGTCCCTGCATACATATGTCAGAAAGCAGTATGCAAGTGCTTAACAGAGAAAAAACATAATACAACAAATCAGGTTAGTAATACAAGCAAAAACAATTGAGCGAAATAAAACTAAAAATTAAATTAAATCAAACAGTCGAATTTCAAATTAAAGTAAATAAAATAAAAATTAAACAATATTATTACAAACCAATTAGGTATCCCTTTAATTATTGTAAATTCTATCAATTAAGGTGATGTGAAATTGACTGCAGTCAGCAACCATTCGCTGCAGAGCTTCTTGATGTCGATATTCAAATAGACAGTGGTATTTCATTTCAAAGTTTTGATGATGAATAGCTAAACCAATAATACTCTAATTCTTAATACAGCAGTTTTATGACTCAGGAGAACAAGTAAATAGTACCTTTGGCATGTACTGTGCATGAGGGATGGGTAGGAATCTGGGGGCAGTGTTTTCAGGAGTGATGGACTTATGAATCCATCCATCTCACTGCGGTGCAAGGCGATTGGTCGAGAGAATCTGGCTGGGATCTGGAGAGAATCTCAACCGGACTCTCCCGATCCGGCCCGCCTCGCATTAGTGGACAGACGCATGTGCCGCTAAGACCTGGACATACCTCACCCCCTTGAACCTGGGCACACCTGCTGAGTCACCAAACATAGCTTGCCATTTGGAGTGACCTATTGCGGAGGTGTTGCTCATCCAATGGACGGCGTAACACATACCCTCCTCCCGAAATGAAGAGATAGTCAATTATGACAATATTACGATTCTGATATTTTTTTACATTAGCTCCGTACAGTAGGCCCAGAGGAAAGTAATTTCCCTCAGGGCCTCTGTCATCTTTGGGGATGCTGTGTTGAGGGCTTTTTTAAGAAAATGAAGGAGAGGAAGTTCTGGGAAGGAAAAAGGTATGAGGGAAGGGTAGGTATCTGGCGTTCAGTGTTCTAGACCTAGACCAACCTCGCCCTATAGACCCGCGCACCCTTGCTAAGTCACCAAACGTAGCAAACCACTGACCTTTGGCAGAGATGTTGGTTATCCAAAAAATGGTCCCAGGTACCCATTCCCGCCTTCCAAATTGGAAATTGGATTGTGGTCACTGAAAATCTTGAGCAAGTTGCTTTACCGACCGTCACATTTTGAAACAAACATTAAATATTTAAAAAAAATAAATTAAGGCGCTCCATCAACCACTGCAGAGGTTTGTAAAATATTTATTTTTTAAGTTTAATTCATAAATACAATGATTAAAATACCAGTTACGGATTAAATCTGAGGAGTTTTCGGTGCATTTGTTTCTATTTTTTAACCTGACAACACCGATTATTGCTTTTCTGCCTCGTGCGGGGCTGCCTATTTGTTGGGAGTTTCCCAAATTGCAGGGAATTTTAAAGAATTTTCAAGATTTGGTATTTTGCAGGGAGAATCTTTTTGTAGAGAAAATGAAATTTCTTGATAATCCAACCAAATTGAAAAATTATATTAACATAAAAGTGAGAATAAAGTATAATGTCTTTTTCTTTTGTAGTAAATTAAAATTTTTTTTTATTTTTTTATTTTTTATTATTTATTGAAACATTTATTATAATTACAATTTTACAACTAAATATTTTTTTTACAGTTTTTTTTTACTACCCTTCCATTAAAAGCATTTGCTTGTGTATGGAAGGGGAGTGTACATAAATGCTATTAGTTATTAGTTAGGTATAAGTTAGTACTTAAATAATTAATTGTACATAAATATAAGTGAGCTGCAGTATTTATTTGATAATGGTGTGTTTTTTTAATTTTTTTTTAAAGAAAGAATGTTATGGAGAACTAAGATATTTGTAAGATTAATTGACAGTAGTTCTTTTCTTAAGAACATCTTTAAAATGTCTCTTGACAGAGAGCAGCATTCGGGCCTTATCATTGATGCTTCTGATTTCCTCTAGAAATAAATACAAGTGTGCAGTTCACACGCGGTATAAGTGAAACCTTTAGAAAACTAAAGTAAACAAGAGTGAGGAGGCTAAGAACTCCGCTCAAAGAGGAGACCGGTTATTCCATCTCATTTTCTCGCAGGCCCCCCGTTCATGGAGATACTTACAAACTACGCAATTGTGACGCAACCACAAGTATCCTGCAGATATACTCATCTTTAATGCTGGTTTCCGTATACGACGCTACCCGAAATATACTGAACTAATCATTTTTCACATGTAGCCGTGGAGTGAATACTATGTCAAATTACTTTTTTCCAACATCAATCCATGCCTTCTCCGTTAAATCCTTTCTTGCGTATTCTGGTAAAGTTTAGTTATACAAACACGTATTTTTTCCCACTTCCAGAACCAACCTAATATTACTTTCATGTTCAGACGCCATTTATGTCACACGTCAAACGAATAGAATAGGTAGACATGAATGCTGCAACGCATAGCGAGCTACTAGCACCGTCGCACGGTGGGCTGAAAATCGCCTTTCATAGACATAGAGACTTGAATTTTCAAGGGTCTTTTTTTTGGCTAGAAATGGATTTTGCTGATCATTGCTATGCTATAAAATTTCGTATGAAGCAATTGCGTGTAGAAATGAAGGAGTTATAATTTGTTTAAGAAAAAATTGTATGGCACTGATATTAGAAATGAGGATATCTCTGGAATCATAAGGTTTATTTATTTATTTAATACAAACGGCATAAGTATGCCATAAACATTAATTACATGTCACAAATTCATATTCAAAATATTAGTAATGGTAAAACAGTGTATGTAAAACAGTTAATTGTGACGATACATTGGGAAGTGACACCAGAGATACATTTACATGCAAAAATCTATAATACAAATAAAATTAATAGTGATTAAAAAAATATGATAGCATAGCCGTCTTGTACCTCTGTTCCGTGCAGTTAAATAGATCTATCACATCTGCATATCTATTAGTAACTTCATGCAACCTAGGTAAAAGTGAGTGTTTCGTATACTCAGTCCGATTATTGTTACATTTAAAAAGGATTTTAGAACGAGTAGTAGGTTGGCCATTCCATCCTTACACACAGATATACTACTATTTATTTGTTTTTTTTACATACTTCGTATTGTGGCGCAACGTGCGATTTTTTTTTTAAATCTTCAAAGTTGAAAAAAAAACTTTTTTATGTTGATGATTCATTTTAATGCTTAAATGCATTATCATCCTCTTTTACAATATTTATCATGATAACTGATTAATAATCAATGTTGAAGCACCCATTTCCGTACATTACTTTAACCAGAAGTGTCAAATATGCCAATGATGCCAATATGGCGAAGTAACTCTAGAGTAACTATCGGTTTTCGGAAAGTAAGTACAAAAGTTAAAAGTAACGTACAACAAGCAGTCAAATTGATTGAAAAACGTATTTTGGTAAAATTTAACTATTGTAACGGCCTTTTGTTTTCAACTTTATAAGTAAATATATATACAATACTTTGGTGACAATATCCTTCGTATTTTTTTTCCACGGTCGAGTGTCACCCCCCTTTCTGGTGGCACCCGGGGCGGCAACTTCAAACCGACAGCCGCCGCGTACGAACACCAAATTCATACGGTGGGTACTCACGAGCGGCGCGCGTGCTGTGCGTATTAGGCTCGAGTAGTTTGTGAGTAGCGTCTTGTACGGATGTACAAAATTTTATAGATGTATGTGCTTGTTTCTTTTTAGTGTCGCTCGTTTCCGTTTCATCGAGTTTCAAGTCACAACGGTGCTAAAGAAGTTTTCACTTCAAAAATGCCAATTTCAACAGAATTTGGTTTTATGCTGCAGGTAAAATAAGTTGCGGTGATTTTGTGGGGAATTTGAACATCCGTTGTGGGTATTTTAGAACATATGCATTGGCAACCCTGTGCACATGTCAATATTGTCAATTGTCATATTGTCAATGTCAAAGAGAAAAGAGGCAAAACCAAGTTATCACTAATTTAAAATTGTTTTGACTCGAAGTCGTGGTGTGTATTTTATAATTTAGATTTCTTCGGAAAATATATAAACAACATTATGAAACCAACAGCACTCGAAAAAAATTTACTGTAGTATTATTATTTTGCACTATAACTGATCTGTCAATAATATTTTGTCACAATGACAAAAGCACTCTTTTTACAGTGAATTACCCATTTAAAAAAATATTATTTATGCATTAAACCGCTTACTCGTTAATAAGGAAAACTTTTTATCCAAACAGTTAGATTTAGCTTTATTATTACGAAAAGTGAGTATTTATGTCGGGGGAGACCAAAAAACATGCAAAAAATATGCATTTAACATTTTAATTTTGTTAAAATTAATTGACTAGCGCGATAACGCCATGTTTATTCATCGTTTTTATTTTAACATTTCATCAATGCTGCATCATTACAAGTTTGTACCAGTATTTAAAACAGTTGAACATGGCAAGTAATGTGTTAAAATAATTACACAAACCCGCTAGACAAACCCTGCGTAGCCAAACAAACCATTCAAAACCTGGGATGTTTTTTAAAAGTATGAAGAAAAGCGAGTTTATTTTAGAGAATTTATTTTATAAGATTGGTACTTCCAACAAATGTCATATTTGATTGTCTATTAGTTAAAAAAGGAACATTCCGTATTATCCGTGCATCAAACTTCGACAACATGAACGTTCCGTGTTATCCGTGAGGTGGTCTAACTGCATATTTACCAAAAAAATATGTATTTTGTGAGATCAGGTTCTCCGACCTGAGAAAAAACGCCAACTTTGTGTTTAAGTTCTTTTCGCTGTGTATATGAATATAGATGAATCTAATATGTGTTTTTTCTCTCCTTTTAACGACTGAATAAACTTTTACAATAATATTTTATAATTGTAAAATCGAGGGCTCTGGATCTTTACCATAAGTATTTTTTTTTATTGAATAGTCCATAAGCTGCCACAATTTTATTGAATAGTCCATAAGCTGCCACAATTTTATTGAATAGTCCATAAGCTGCCACAATTTTAAGCACAGATTACGGAAATCACACATCATTTCAACAATTAATACAAGAAACGTACACAAAACAGGTTAGATATTAGTTTAGGTAAACTAAGTAATTCATGCGTATTTAGATTAAAACGAAACTTCACAAATCTTAAATCCATCTAAACAAATGGCGTCAATGGAGATGTTTTATTATGAAATTTTTAATTTTGACTGAATGAAAATCGAATTTTAATGCATATTTTTCCATCTATCCTGACTGAAACCGATGTTTCTCTTGGAAATTAAGTTTAAAAGTAGTTTACTTTTCAAAGTCTATTCCTATTAAAAATGTAACGGCATGTGGTGACTTATGGATTATTTACCAAAAATTTGAACAATTCTGTGATAAGAAGTTTATTAGAACTTTTTTTTCTACGCACTAACATTATTTTTATGTAACCATGAAAACTTAAAAACATTGTTTATAATATTAATTCATAGTTATTTCTAGGTTTCCACCACTCCACTTTAAAGAACAAGCAGACGCAACATCTCCAACGTACATAAATGAGCATTATGACTCGTGGATCGATATTTCTATCATTCCTCGTCACATCGGCAATAGGAAGTATCATCAACGCAAGCCGCAGCTCGATAAGGATGGAGAAACCATCACAAATCATCTTCGACTTCACAAAACTTGACAATGTTGACGATTGGATCGAACAGTCAGACCCGGTTCGGGAAGTGGGCATGTCAAAAGCTGTATTGTCCCTCCAAAAAACCATGGTATTTCAACGCGCCATCTTCTTTGCATTGTTAAATCCGCAACCGAATGGTGCCGGATTTGCTGGAGTTCGAAAGCTTGAATTCTTCGGTGATCTACACGATTATGATGAACTACAGATTAGCTGTCGGTCTCAGGGAAAATTTAACGGGTTCAAAGTTGTTTTAAGACATCGTGGTCTTAATGATGAACCTAATTATACTTACGAACAGATGTTTGACGGGCCAAAGGATAGTTTTAAAGTTGTGCGACTGCCTTTTGAAGACTTTAAGCCGTATTTCCGAGGGCGACTTGTCAACACTACAGAGAAGTTGGATACTTCCAATATTACCGGCTTCGGTTTCCAGTTTTACGGAGGTGTCTATATGCCTGTGAAACAGAGCGGACCGGCCACTTTGGAGATTGATTGGGTGAAGGCTGCGTAATTCATTCCAGAGGTTGAAGAGGCATTGATTTAATGCTAATTAAACAAAATCAGACATTGGGGATTTATTGGGTAAAGGCTGAATAAATTTAATCTGAGTTTGGGGATTGATTGAATACAGGCTGAATATGTCAAATTAGAAGTTGGGGATTGATTGGATAAAGGTTAAATAAGTCAACTAGAAGTTGGGTATTTATTGTGTAAATACTGAATAAATCTATTCTGAGGTTGGGGATTGATTGGCTAAAGGCTAAATATGTCAAATTAGAAGTTGGGGATTGTTTGGATTAAGGCTCAATATGTCATAATAATAATAATTGGAAAAATTATAAAGCACCGTTTTTGTGAAAAATCACCTCAAGGGCTAAATTAGAAGTTGGGGATTGTTTGGATAAAGGTTAAATATGTCAAATTAGAAGTTGTGGATTGTTTGGATAAAGGCTAAATATGTCAAATTAGAAGTTGTGGATTGTTTGGATAAAGGCTAAATATGTCAAATTAGAAGTTGGGGATTGTTTGGATAAAGGCTACATAGGTCAAATTAGAAGTTGGGAATTGTTTAAATGAAGGCCACATAGGTAAAATTAGAAGTTGGGAATTGTTTGGATAAAGGCTACACAGGTCAAATTAGAAGTTGGGAATTGTTTGGATAAAGGCTACACAGATTGTTTGGATAAAGGCTACATAGGTCAAATTAGAAGTTGGGGATTGTTTGAATAAAGGCTACATAGGCCAAATTAGAAGTTGAGGATTGATTGTGTAAAGGATGAATAAATCTAAAAAAGCTTATTATGTAAAATTAGATGTTCAGGTTTGATTGGAGAAAAGGCTAAATTTGTCAGTGATGTAACATCACGGAGTGTCAATGAAATGTATCTGGTAGCATTAACTCAAAAGGTTTTATTATTTAAGTCAGTTTATTGTTAGCGAACATTATTTTTATGAGGGAACTAGCCCAAGTCCCCGTCATTACCCTGGCTTTGCGTCAAGTGTGCAAAATTTCATCAACTTTGGAATAAAACTATGGATTTGTATAAAAATAAAATCCTCGCCGCCCGCAATAGAAGATAACTATGATCTGAACACAAATGCAACTAATTTTCACTTTTTTGTATTTATTTATAGGTTTTGTGTGCCAAAGCAATTTTGCAACATTCTAATATTTAAATAAAAATGTTACGTTACTAAAGCGGATGTTTTATTTTTCCATTGAAGATAGTAGATACTCTTAGTATCGCCCTGGTAAAAATCCACACTTCAGGATTGAAATATTGGTTGAAATGGTTTTAACCGTGTTTGGTGACTAATGGTTTTTCGTTTAATTTGAATGGCCAGGTACTTTCTAATCTTCCTCTGCTCTATCTTCTTCCCTTCCCCACTATTTCAGCACATCTGATTTCTGTTTTTTCTGTAATAAAGTGTATTTTCTTATTGTTTCAGAAAAAAATTACATTTCAATTACATACTTAGAACTAACTGGGGTACCCGGCTTTGCTCCGGGAGTCGATATGAGATTGAACTGACATTCGTACCCACGATGGATCTTGCTTTATTTACCTCTACCTCTAGCAGTGGGTAGCCCCACCCAGACAAAAAAGGCTTTGAATGGTTCACAATGTTCCACAACATTTGAGAGTGTTCTGAAATGTTTCACAATGATCTGGGATATTCCGGAAAGTTCCAGACTATTCCCGAACACTCCACAACATTCCAGAATGTTCCGGGATGTTCTGGAATGTTGTGGAATGCCCTCAAATACTGCTGTCCCCACTATGCTACGCCACTGTAACGGGGACCTTTCAATTATTAATAAAACAAAATGGCGATGAATGGCCGTTTGATGACAATGCTTCATTAGAATTTCTGTGAAACAACCCTCTCGGAGCAGAGCAAAGGGGGCGTTCAACTATTATGTAACACGCCGTAACGTTTTTCCGTACCCTCCCCCCCTAAACGTTACGTAACGCCCAAGTGACAATTTTTACCTAAAAGTCACAATTAGGTTGCGCAAAGTACTGGAAAGTCGCTTAAATACATTTTTTTCTTGATTTAATCATGCTTGCGGCAATAAATAAAACAAGATATTTGGAGAATGAAAACGGTTGCCAACTTGGAAGATTTTAATTCCCTAGTTTTTTTATCTAAATAAAGAAAAACATGTTACGTAACGCATTGTTCAAACCCCCCTCTCGTAACGCACAGTAACGTTTCACAAGACCCCCCCCCCCAAGTGCGTTACGTAATACTTGAACGGCCCCAAACTTATTGAGCGCTTTTATTATTATCATGACGATCCACATTGACGGTACCGTGACAGCATAAAAAAGGCAATAAACATACGTTCCTTATCACAATAATGCTGCAGCTCTTTCAAAAGATGCGATACACAATGTACGTAGGTCTGTTTCTTCCAAAGGAAAAAAGTAATCATTTTCTTACATCTCTCTCACACACCGCACTTTGACGTCTCCGTAAACCCCTACACTACTACTAGCTGTGAATTTTTTTTTGAAAGTATGGAACAAGGATAACATTGAAGTGTGAGTAAAATTCCAAAAAATCATAAACGTCCAATATCAATGCGATGATTTATTTTGCAGTATTTGCATTTTTTTCATTTTCTCTTCATTGCAGAGAAAAAGAATACTTGAACAGTAATTAAAGTGTGGTGATATAATTGTATTATATATTAGGTATACGGCATGTTTCTTTATTTACTTTGTTTCTGATTTTACCAAGAAATGATATTTTTTTTGCAATTTTTTTAATTGTGTAATCTGCATTTTTTGAGAAGTTCAATTTTGAGTCAAAGATGAAACCAGGATATTTCATTTCTTCCATTTTTTTCGTGATTTCTCCATTTATAGAAACCTTCGGTTCATCATGCGTATTTGTTCTACCTACATGCATGTATCTTGTCTTATTTACATTTAGTTTCAATTTATTTAATTTGAGCCATTTTGACAAAGTTTCTAAGTCACTATTTATCTTTTTGATTGCTTTCTCATTGAAAGTATAATACGCAGCTCTTTCTCACACACTAAACAACAACCGTCGAAAATGAGACAAACGGTGAACATATGTCTGCACCCCCCCAAAGGCAGCGTACAATAATTATCATACATCTTCCTCATACGTATAAAGAAATGAAAAATAGATATATCTGTTTCCTCAAAATGAAAAAGTAGTACTTTGGACTTTGGAGGAAACAGTCACACGTGTTTTGTTCTCATCTTTTGTCTCATCATTATTTAATGTGTAAGAAAGGGCTGCAGCTTTTTTTTAACATAACTCCACACAGGAGGCCGTTAGGAAAATAATTCCTCATCTTTGGGGATGCTGTGTGGGGGGTCTTTTTAGGAAAGAAAGGAGAGGAAGTTCTGGGTGAGTAGGAATCTGGGGGCAGTGTGTCCAGGAATGACGGACGGATGAATCCATCCCTCCCACTGCGGTGCAGGGCGATGTACCAAGAGAGTACGGCTGGAGAAGTCAAAGAGACTCCCTCAACCATTCTCTCCCGATCCGGCCTGCCATGCAGTTGGTGGGCAGACAAATCCGCCGCCAAGACCCGAACAAACCTCACTCAATGAACCTGGGCACCCCTGCTAAGTCACCAAACATAGCGAACCTCTTGGGGTGACTTATGGCAGAGGTGTTGGTTATCCAATAAATGGTTCCCGAGGCGGTGGTACCCAACCCGCCTCCCAAATTAAAAGCATTATAGCAACAGGAGCCCCTCCAAAACTTCTTGCGATCTTTTCAGATAAAAGAAAAAGAGATTCCCTCCTTGAAAAGAAAAAAGAAATAAATTATGATGAAATAAAGGATTTGACGACATCTCCTATCTACATCGGCGAAGAATTGAGCCCGTACCATAAAGAAATATTATGGAAAACGAAACAAGTAGCCAGGGAAAAAGATTATCAATACGTTTGGTACAAACAAGGCAAAATTATGATCCGTAAAAAACAAGATGATAAAATTATCTACATAAAGCACCTAGATGATATGGTAAAAATAATTTAGCAAATTATATTAAAAAAAAACATTACTAAATCCACTTAATAATTTATATTGTGAAAATGAATACCACAATAATTACTTCTGAACCAAAGGCTTTAACAACTTTAAATGATAATGAAACAATAACTACCAACAAACCAGATGAACTGTCAACTCTTAAAAACAATTTTAATATATTAAATAAAAATATACGAAGTATCAACAAAAATTTCGATGAACTTCAAATACTAATTAAGAATCTAAAAATAAATCTAGATATAATTATCCTCACTGAATGCTGGATAAAGGATAAATATTCACCCTTGCAAATTCATAATTACACGTCATATGCAACCAACTTGAATTACACAAAAAATGATGGTGTGATAGCGTACATTAAAGATGACATTAAAACTGAAGTCAATGAAATAAAATTCCCAAATGCAAACTGTTTAAAGATCAAAGTGGGTGATGAAACCACGATATTAGCTCTGTACCGATCACCAGCTACAACTAATATTAATCAGTTTCTTGAAACGCTTTCTAATGAACTCAATCTTCTAAAAAACACAAAAAATGTCTTCCTTATCGGAGATATAAATATTGACATATTAGAAAATGGTCATCCCAATAGAACTGATTATCTACAAACACTGGCCTCCCATGGACTCCAAAGTATGATAAATAAACCTACGCGTGTAACTAATGACAACAAATCTTGCATCGATCACATGTTCAGTAAGACTATTAAATCAACCAAATCTATCATATTCACCTCTACTATAACCGACCACTATACAACAATTTTATCTATTACAAAAAAGAAAATACAAAGATCGCAGCCCTACCCAAATATCGTGCAAAAGACAGAAACCAAATGGAATGATGTAAAACAACAGTTATTCAATACAAACTGGATAAGCCTACTGGAAAACCTTGATGCAAATAATGCCTGGAGTAAATTCACTGAATATATAACATACACCATCGTATCAAATACCAAATCAATAGAAAAAAAGATTTCGCATAAAAACCAACATCTTAAGCCATGGATAACTCAAAGCGTTATAAATTGCATTAGAAAAAGAGATGAATTACATAGGAAATCTAAATTAAATCCTTGTGATATTTTTATACAACGATACTACAAAAGGTACAGAAATATTTGCAAAAATGTTATACGAACTGTCAAAGAAAATTATTATAAGAAGAAAATAGACGAATGTAACAATGACCCGCGCAAATTATGGAAGATCATTAATGAAATTACAAATGCAAAATCATCCCATTACAAGAACGTGGAGGAATTAACAATTGAAAATACCCAAATCTCTTTCGCAAAGCATCCGGACAAAATTCTCGAATACGTAAACGAATTTTTTACTAATATAGGGTCACAATTAGCAAAGAAAATCAGACAACCAATAACTAGCATTTTACCAGAAGAAAAGGAAAATATGAACCAGATAGATAAATTAAAGTTAACTGATGTAACCAATACTGAAATCAGAAATGCAATTGTATCCCTTAATATTAATAAATCATCGGGAAATGACATAATCTCAAATAAAACAATAAAACAACTACAAAATGAACTGACCTTCCCATTGACATACTTGGTCAATCTGTCTATATCTACAAATGTATTCCCTTCATGCCTTAAAAAAGCTACAGTTATACCCATACACAAAAGTGGTAACAAAAAGGATATATATAACTACCGACCCATAAGTCTCTTAAGCTCTTTTTCAAAAATCTTGGAAACTGTAATGAAGAAGCAAATTGTTCAATTTCTTGAACAAAACAAATTACTATCACCATCCCAATATGGTTTTAGAGAAAATCTGAGCACCAATGATGCCATAGAAAATCTAACAAGCATGGCCATAAAAAACATAGATGATGGGAAAAAATGTTTAGCTTTATTCATAGATCTTCAAAAAGCTTTTGACACAATAGACCATAAAATACTACTAACTAAACTAAAAAAAATAGGAATGGCCGAATCAACAATTAACTTATTGGAGTCATATATAACAGGGCGAGAACAACAAGTACAAATTGGCAAACAAAAGAGCAAACTTCTATCTTTAAACTATGGCGTTCCTCAAGGAAGTGTACTGGGACCGATTCTGTTCATTATCTACATCAACGATTTAACTAACCTTACCATTAAAGGAAACGTAATCAGTTTTGCTGATGATACTGTTTTATTATTTCAAGAAGAAAATTGGACTGATACATTTAATGAGGCTGAAAAAGGGCTTAGTGCACTTCAAAACTGGCTTAAAATCAACTCGCTTACCCTTAATATAAGCAAAACAAAATATATAACATTTTCAATGAACTCAAGGGGCCAACCAATAAAATCACTAGAACTAAAATTACATGAATGCCATGGAAATAATATACAATGTTACTGCCCCGTCATCGAAAAAACACAAAACATAAAATATCTCGGAGTAATAATTGACGAAAATCTTAGATGGGACCTACACATCAAAGGTATTACGGAAAAACTCACAAGCCTTATATATTTCTTCAAAAATCTAAGAAACGTGCTAAATAAAAAGGATATGAAAAAGGTCTACTATGCGTTATGTCATTCTCGTATTGAATATGGAATCATAGGATGGGGATCTGCTGCAAATACGTACCTACACAGCCTGAATACGATTCAAAAAGGAATCATAAAGACCATATTGAAAGTACCAATTAGAACGCCTTCAACTGAAATTTTCAATAACTTTGACGTACCAAATGTACAACAAATATATTCCAAAAATATATTATTGAAGCTCTTCAAAAATAATGAATCCTCTACTAGACCGTGTATGCATAACACTAGATCGAATAAAAATGATATAAAAAATATTCCAAGTTATAAAACCACATTTGGACAAAGAAACTATACATACTTTGCAACAAAACTCCATAACATCCTCCCCCAAGACATAAAACTAATAAAAAATCCAATTGAATACAAATCAAGAATAAAAATATGGCTTAAAGAGGTCAATGAGAAAACCCTAGCGAAGACGCTAAAAACGACATAGAAGACAAATGAACTATATTTAAATAACTTTAGTCCTCCTCGGCACAGGACCCCCTAGTGAGGAGGACTAAGAAATACAATATTTTGTACTTAATTTCACATTTCATTTTGTATGTAAAATTTTTGTATATAGTCGCTATAATAAAAAAAAAAAAAAAAAAACAAGGAACGTACGTTTGTTCCCTTTATTTGCTGTCACGGTACCGTAAACGTGGGTCGTAATGGTAATTATAAAAGTACTCACGAATTATTCCACATCTTGCATTACCACAATGAAAGCATATTTATGTATACTTTTATTACGGCTTGCTTGACATGATTATTACCACGTTTATATCTATAGTTGCTCGCCATAAAATATTTTAGAGTAAAATCGTGTCGAAGGAAATCAATAAACAATTTAATTTTGTATATAATGACAAACAGGTAGTTTACAATTAAATTCGATAAAAACAGCGTTACAAAGAGAAATGCATTGTTTTCATCACATATTCAGTTTAGTTTATACATTTACATCATGGGGACAGTTCTTAAAATACTAACGATAGTTTTAAATTACTTTTCGGTTTTGGAAGTAATTGGTTTAAGTTTTGGCTTGAATGAATTACCTATATCAGATCTAGGATTGCTACCAATATGTAAGTAGTTGCTTAAAGAATATAATTTTAAATTTCAATTTGGGAGGCGGGTATGTGTACCGCCGCCCCGGGTAGCATTCGTTTGATGACCAACACCCCTGCCAGCAACGGCAAGCTGCGGCCGGTGACTTAGCAGAGGTTTGCTTTGGTGGCGGATGCATCTGCCATGCGTGGCGGGTCGGATTGACCTCTCCAGCCGGACTCTCTTGATGCATCGCTTTGCACCGCAGTGGGAGGGATGGATTCATACGTCCGTAACTCTTGGACACATTCACTCCCAGATTCCACCTCTCATATCCATTTACATTCCCATCTTCTTGGTTTATTAAAAATGTTTGTTAATTCTCTTGTGCGTGCGAGAGTGAAATTTTCACAATTTGAACTGATGTATGTGGGTACCTGTGTGTTATGTACATTACAAAATACTGCATTATCAAACGAAAATATCGATCAACTAGTTGATTAGTCAGACATCTCTGAAAAATTGAAATTTGAGTTGAGTATGCAGTTATATGTAAAAGTGTACCCTCTATCTGGTACAATACTCAGATTACTGATAAATACCACCAAATCAATATTATAATGCAGAAACACTTGTAGTGAGATAGCCAAAAAATGATGATTTATTTACGGGTCATTGGTAGGAAATTTCAAAGTGTCATACTAATGTACCGGACTGTTATTTTACAAATACAGTAGAGCGTCGATTATCCGAACTAATTGGGGGACGTGGGTGTTCGGAAAAGTATTTTCGGATAATCGAGTCATACATATTTACGTACAGGTGAATGAAAACCATATTTACATTTATACCTTTAATGACAAATAAGCATAAAACAAAAAAAGTGCAAACTTAACGCTTAAAAAAATCTCCAATTGTACTATCCACCCGAGCACTCTTTTGACTTTTGAGAAGTGTAAACCCCCCCCGGTAACCAAAAACCTAAGCCCGCCACCGCTCATTTGTACCAAGCGTGACATTTTGAAGACCCCCCCCCCCCCCCTAAACGTGTCACGTAGTATGGGTACGTTCCCTAACGTGTTTGAAACAATTTGTGGTTTCTTGCTTTTACCGATTACAAGCATAGGCAATCGGTGGCTGCCAGTAGCAATGGCACATCAGTGATACGATCCTTGCTTATTTTAGGACGAGGTGTTGCTAATTCACGACGTGAAGCAGGAGTTTTTCGTGCAAAGCTTTCCAATTGAGCTCGGTTTCATCTGCATGTAATTTTCTTCCTTCAGTATATCCCTTAGTTTGATTTAGAATGAATCAGCTGCTGATGGATCAGCAGATTGTTTTTCTCCTTGTATTTGAAGCTCAAGAATGCCATGTCTTGACTTAAATTGTGGATCCGTCAGAAGAATCAAGCTGGGATATAAAGTTACTCATGCTCGTCTTTGTTTTATTTTTTATATCCGTAATGGTAGTCTTATTAACTTGGTATTCATTGGACAACTTGGTTGCGGATTCGCCTTATTGATTAATCTCGTATCTATCTTTCATAGAAAGGACAATACGTTTACGTTTAGGCATTTTAAATCGAGAGTTTACTTTCACGTGGCAAAATTTAGTTTATCGACTAGCGGCGGCAAGGGCCATACAAGTCGCGCATAGTAGTTCGGATAAGTGATCGTTCGGTTGATCGATGTTCGGATAATCGACGCTCCACTGTAATACTAAAAAATACTTGATTTATGATGAGCATTCGAAAATTGCTCTTCTCATTATCTCAAAGCTTAGTTTTTGAAAATGTCTGACTAATCAACTGAATGGTTGATATCCTAATTTAAAAATCTGACTCAAGTATTTGTTCATTTGATTGTGCCATGTCATCCTTGGACGTCCCTGACTTTGTTTACCATTAACTTCTGCGCCATGTTATTATATTCCTCTTACACGCCTTTCCTATAATTTCCTACATTAGCTCCATATAGGAGGCTTTGATGAAAATAATTCCCCTCAGGGCCTGTGTCATCTTCTGTGTTCTGGGAAGGAAAAAGGTAAAGGTAGGAATCTGAGGTTCAGCATCTTCAGGAGTGCAGGAAATATAAATCAATCCCTCCCACTGCGGTGCAAGACGTTGTTCCAAGAGAGTCTAACTAGTGAGGACCAGTCTCTTCCGATCCGGCCTTCCACGCAGCTGATGGGCAGATGCATCCCCCCCAAGCCCGGACAAACCTCACCCCAAGAACCCGAACACCTCCGCTAAGTCACTAAACGTAGCGAACCACATGGGGTGACCTATGGCAGAGGTGTTGATTATCCAGTACATGGTTCCCATGGTTCCCGGCGGTACCCTGACCCGCCTCCTAAATTGAACCTACAATGCTTAGGTAGCAACCCGACCCAAAGCAACATATATCCATTCAGCTACTAACCGGTCTTTTGTGAAAACCACACAAGAGTTCTAACTGCTTCCAACAGTCTGGAACAAGTGAGACTATGTCATCGCCAATTAGGGTATGTTGTGGGGAGGGGAAGGAGATGGGGACATGACACATAACTGATTCCGTATTCGTAGCCATGGATTGTGTCCATTCAACCACGTAGGCCGTCTTTAGATGTTGAGATTTAATTCCCTCAGATACAAATTGCTGAAATCATTGGTTTTCCACCCCTGATTTAACGAAATAAACAATAACTTTTACTATACATTCTTACTAAATAATTAAATATCCTTAAATTGCATTCCCTACAAAATAGAAGAAAAATAAATAAATAAACTTTATTGTTTAAAATTATTCAAATTTGACTGCTGTGAACTCTTGTATCTCATTGACTTCAATGTACCTAATCGAGCAACAGGGCAAAATATATTATTCTGCAATAATAATTATGGAACCAACTATGTACCATAATATACAGGGTGTCCCAAAAGAAAGTTGATATTTAGTGGATCAATTTAAAAAAAAGTAAGGGTTCCATCGAAAAAATGTTTTTCTGAAAAATAATATCGTCCAAATGTAAACATTCATTTAATCGAATAGTAAAATTTCTTATAACGGCTCGCCAGGTAGGCTTCGTGATTGTTGCCATTTCGTTACGGATATTTTATTTTAATTTTTAATTTTAATTTTAATTTTAATTTTTATTTATTTTTATTTATATATTTTTTTTACAGTTTTTTAGAGAAAATGTGTCCTAACTGGGGTACCCCGTTCTAAGGACACATTGTACAAGTTTTATTATTTGAATTATAAGTAAATACCTAATCTATGTTAGAATATTGCCAAGGAAAATTGCATCAAGGAAGTCGGATTTTTGGCGTCCACTTTAGATTTGAGATAACCCCACAGGAAAAAGTCCATTGGGGTTAGGTCAGCACCACGAGGAGGCCAATTTATGTCACCTCTCTTGGAGATCAATTTGACAGGGAAAATTTCACAAACTCATGGTAGAGACATATTGGACGTTTGTAATGTTGCTCCGTCTTGCTGGAACCATGTTCTTTGGTTATAGCCAGTAAGTTTGTAGGGGTGCAGCATTAGGTCTTTGTGCAAAATGATGGGTAACGATGATCTATGCACATTTAAAGCACTTGCGCGCTTCCGAATCGAAAAGTTTGAGTTGTCACGAAAAGACTGATAAACACACTCTACGATTTCTACCGTTCTCGATGACCTTGGTCGCCCGGATTTTGGTTTTGCCAGCGTTGTACCGATCTCTTCAAACTTTTTGACCCATTTTCGAATGAGAGGAATGCTTGGCACATCTTTGAATTGACGAAAACCTTAAATATTGCAGAATATTCTACGCGCTACCGCGTTAACGCTCCCGAGATATGCTTCATAGCGACTAAATTCCCAAGAGCCAGACTACTGATTGACATACCCCCCCGCCCCCCTCGGAAAAGTTGCGTTCACACAGAAAGCAAAACAAATATCAACTTTCTTTTGGGACACCCTGTACATTCGTCGCCTTCACACACTTGGAAACAAATTTATCTCAAATATCAACATATTTAATATAAGTTTACCACTATTTAAGAAATATCTCAATGATATTTTTATTTACTTACAAGAAGTTTTGATTGGCAGATTTTGGGTGTTTTAGCGTGAATAACTCGATAAATGAAAATTTACTCACATAGTTAAGAGCTAAAGGTAACTTAGTAAAATCAAAAACTTAGCGGGAACATCGTGAATTCTTCATCAAAAAATTCCAAAGTGGACCAATGATCAAAAAAATTCATCTCATCAAAAAAGCACACGGTTTTACCCCAACTCACATATTTTGATATTTAAGGAGCATCGCAAAGGAGCTATTGCATATATTTGTGTATTATTTATATTTATCCTGTAAATTTTGTTTTACTAAGCTGCACTAATTATTACTTCTATGCCATCTGCAACTTTAAAATTTTCTATTTTCTTCGTAACACATTATTTTTACTTAAATTTTCATCTTTACACTTGTTTACCAAATGTTGCGGCGGGTAGGAAATGTTACCTCTCAATGGATCGAGGGATCGAATGCTGCGGTATGTTGTGGACTGTATGCGGTTCTTATCTATTTTATTATATTTTTATCGCACTTACCCAGACTGCTTCCCTCTTCGTTCGGTGTTCACTGGAAAGGT
The DNA here is from genome assembly GCA_929108145.2 of Limnephilus rhombicus. Taxonomy (NCBI): domain Eukaryota; kingdom Metazoa; phylum Arthropoda; class Insecta; order Trichoptera; family Limnephilidae; genus Limnephilus; species Limnephilus rhombicus. The sequence continues at coordinate 11,978,971 of OV815297.1, read as the reverse complement.
AGGTATGTTAGTTTGGAGAGATTTTGGAAGGGAATGGCGACTGGGAATGAACGTTTAATCGCGAAACAATAAGCGAGAATAGGTGAAGTGTGGCGATGGTACTTGCGAATAGCTGCGGTTTTGCAGTTTGATTACTAAAACTGTAAAAGCGGTGCGGTTCTTAGGACTTGTGTCCCTTGCGGCGAGGTGAATGCAAATGATGTTTTAGTTCATCTTTTTTATTTAAAAACTGTGTCTCTGTATTATAAGTTATTCATGTAAAAGACCTTCAGGGCATTGAAATTGGTAAATAAATAAACAAATATTAAAAATCTTGTATCATTGTCTATCATTTTCTAGGTTACTTAGACAGGATGAACATTAAAATAACGGACGAAGAATTGAGTACGGCTCGCGTTCTGCTCATGATCAGCAGACACAACTACACTGCCTACCCTCTCCAGGAGATGTCGCTCCTGGTGCAGGATGTGAACTTCAATCCCTTGCACAACTCCATGATATACATTCACGGGTTCACGCAGAACGCCACCGACCACTGTGCCCAGCTGATCTCCAGTGCCTTTCTTCATCTGGAGAATTACAATGTGTTGATGGTGGACCTATATCCCCTGTTTAGTATGAAGTTTTTCCAGTAAGTTAAGCCCGTCAAGAAAGTCTAAAAATTTAATAAAATGAGCTAATTTGCTTTTATTACTACTACAACATTGAGTTACGTTGTAAAAAAAGCGTTATGTGAAAAATTGTATTCTGTGATTGTTTTGTATTCTGGTTGTTTTCATGTGTGCTGGTCACAAGCGGTAGAAGTGAACGAGAGAATAAAACGAATGCAGAGTATCAGGAGTAGGATAATTGTAGGGTTTATTTATTACAATATTATTATCAAGTTTATAAATTATTTTACATAAGACGCCAATAGGCTACGAAGAATTGCACAAGGGGACACCGATTAGTCTATCTCATTCTCTCGCAGGCTAAATCCTATCGATGTATGTATTTGATTATTTTTAGTGTCCCTCATTTCCGTTTCATCGAGATTCAAATCACAACCGTGCTAAAGAAATTTTCATTAAAAAAAAACATAAAAAATATCACCACAGACCAAAATTTCATTTACATTTTTTACTTCAAATAATGTCAGTAATTACTGGTAAAATGTAAAAGAAAAATAATGCAATTATTTTTCCATAACTCTCAGTCTATGTTCTCCGTCTATACAGTTAAAAATGTGTTAGTTGATATGGTCAAATTAGCTCAGCGATCAGAGCATTTTCCCGGCTTGGAAGAGGTCCTAGATTCATTTCCTAGACGCGACTGACTTCTTTTATGTCTTTTTTGTTTCAAATTTTTCATGTCGGAGAGAGTTAATATTGTCTGCAATGAATATTACAATTTGAGGTTTACTCGAGTACTTCTTCTCGATTCGGTTCCTCTTTGTTGAAAATAGTGACCCCTACTCAAACTTCCATGGTGGACCCCCTCTTCCACTGCTTGAAGAGCTGCGAATATCGACATACCAAACGCCAATGGTACTTGGTCACTCCAGCACTTTGGTGACGTTCCTACGGTTCTTCTGCCTTCCACTTTGCCAGTAACTATGAATTTTTCCTAGTTGGAGTTCTCAGTTTGACGAGCAACATGTCCAAAGTATCTTAAGATACGTTGTACGCAGATAGCTGAAAGCCCAGTCCTTCCAGAATGGACACGTTTGGATTACTCAAGATTATGCAAGAATTGAAAGAGGTGGGATTGGGCGCGAAATTGAGTGATCTGAAAGTATGTTGCCTGTTGTATGCTGATGATGCGGTGCTGATTTCCGACAGTATGAAAGATCTACAATCTCTCGTGTCTAGGATGAACGAAGTATGAGTTAATGATGAATGTAAGTAAGTCTAAAGTCATGGTATTTGAAAGAGAGAGTACAATGTGCAACATAGTTGTGAATGACGAAAACTTGGAGCAGGTGGGTAGTATGTTTACGAGAGATGGGAAGGCTGATAGAGATATTGAAAGAAGGGTGAATGCCGGTAACTCCATTAATGGTGGACTGAATGCCGTTGGCGCTAATAAAAAAACTGTCAAAAGAAGCGAAGCTAGCAGTCTACAATGGAGTCCTGGTACGTACCCCGATGTATGGCAGTGAGGCATGGAACTGGCAGAGGTAGGATGAAAGTAAACTGAATGCTGTTGAAATGAAATCCCTAAGGCGTATGTTTGGTAAAACCATGTATGATGGTGTGAGAAATGTGGAGATCCGCAAAGAATGCAAGACTGGTGTTGGCGAAATGAGTAAGATTAAGAAAGGGATCCTCAGATGGTTTGGGCGATGAAAGTAGTCTAAGAAGAATATATATGACACAAATGTGAATGGTAGATGAAGTCGGAGACGCCCGAGGAAGACATGGCACGATCAAAATCAGATACTTGTCAGAATAATAGAAGAGTATGTATGAGACGATGTTTGAATATGAATAGAAGTGCAAAGAGTGTGTGCCAAGACCGACTTGTTTGGCGGTCCATCCTCTCTGCCTACCTCCGCGGCGAAACGGCGTTTGTTAGTTGGTTGGTTAGTTTGACTATAAAAATAATATTTGTTTGCTTTAAGATCTGTGAAAGCTGTAAGCAGAGTGGGTGAGGCTCTGGGTACCCAACTTCACATCCTTAACAAACTGGGTTGCACGCTGGACAGGCTAATACTGGTGGGGCACAGTCTGGGTGCTCATACCGCGGGACACGCTGGCAAGCAGTTTCACCGCCTCTCCGGCACCAAACTTCCCCTCATCATCGGACTCGACCCCGCCGGACCTTGTTACGGTGCAGTTCCCAGTGAAGATCGTCTGGACAAGGGAGATGCGACCTTCGTACAGGCAATCCACACCAACGCGGGCGGCTTTGGATTAATGAAACCTGTTGCACATGTAGATTTCTATTTCAACGGCGGAAGAGTCCAACCGATGAGCACTGCAACAGGAAGTATTGCACTTACCATCATAATAAGCCACGAGCGGTCCGTCCAACTCATGTATTACGCTACCATATATCCTGAGAAGTTCGTTGGCGTGGAATGTGATACTGTTGAAGACGTGGATATGCGGAATTGTAAAGGCAAACGTACTGCCACATTTGGGGTTTTGGCTGATCCGCGTGTTCAAGGCATCTTTTATGTAAAGACCTGCGAGCATCCTCCATTTTTTGAAGCTGCGACCAATAAAGGTATGGAAGCTAAGACTCCTAATAATGATAATAATAAAGGTTTGAAAGCTTTATTATTCAAAGGTAAGAAGTTTATAGAGAATGCTACCAAATTTTTACAACCGTTGAAGGGTATTGTGTGAAAGATGACCTATATGTCGGTAATAGATTTGAAAATGTCATCTATATATTGATCGTCCAGTTGATTAGTCACACGTCTCTGAAAAATTGCATTTTGAGTAAGCAGTTGTATGTATAAGTGTACCCCTATCTGGCACAATACTCAGATTACCCATAAACAACACCAAATCAATTATAATGCAGAAAAACTTGTAGTAAATTAAACTTATTTTGATGTTTGGGTTTCTGTGAAATAGGATATTTCAAAATGTCATACTAATTATGACTCTCGGTGTTTTTATTCAAATAAGAACTGAGGCGACAACGTGTCTGTGTTTTATGTAAAACACAAACAGACCATTTTAGTTTTAGTTCAATCTCCACTTTAAAATTAAAAATAAAGTATAAAAAATAATAGTTAATCACAATCACGAGAATTATTTAACCCATTGGCCACAAACCCTGGCAGCCTGCCGGGTGTGCAACTCAGGTACTTAACCACAGACCCTGGCAGCCTGCCGGGTGTGCAACTCAGGTACTTAACCACAAACCCTGGCAGCCTGCCAGGTGTGCAACTCAGGTACTTAACCACAAACCCTGGCAGCCTGCCAGGTGTGCAACTCAGGTACTTAACCCGAAACCCTGGCAGCCTGCCGGGTGTGCAACTCAGGTACTTAACCACAGACCCTGGCAGCCTGCCGGGTGTGCAACTCAGGTACTTAACCACAAACCCTGGCAGCCTGCCAGGTGTGCAACTCAGGTACTTAACCACAAACCCTGGCAGCCTGCCAGGTGTGCAACTCAGGTACTTAACCACAAACCCTGGCAGCCTGCCAGGTGTGCAACTCAGGTACTTAACCACAAACCCTGGCAGCCTGCCAGGTGTGCAACTCAGGTACTTAACCACACACCTGGCAGCCTGCCAGGTGTGCAACTCAGGTACTTAACCACAAACCCTGGCAGCCTGCCGGGTGTGCAACTCAGGTACTTAACCACAAACCCTGGCAGCCTGCCGGGTGTGCAACTCAGGTACTTAACCACAAACCCTGGCAGCCTGCCGGGTGTGCAACTCAGGTACTTAACCACAAACCTGGCAGCCTGCCAGGTGTGCAAAACAGGTACTTAACCACAAACCCCGTCACGCTGACGGGCTAGAGTAGGTCCGACAAAAAACGGAAAACGAGCTCAACAATGACATTTTTGAATAAAATTTTAAATGCCGAACATTCTGTATGTAATTAATAAAATGTTTCTTATGTTTTTTCCCTGATATTTGTATTCCAAGTTTTGTATGCTGCCAGCCGCCATTTATTTTCTTAAACATTGCGAGTGGTTCGAGGGTTTTGGTAGTGACCCTCTTGCTGGTAGTGATTGCTCTGAGGAATATCATACCAAATTATTTTATTAGTTATTAGTGTACATGTATGTAAAAAACCAAAATTATTATTGTTAGATGTATGAATATTATGTTTTTTCGTAACTTTTTGAATAAAAATGTGGAAAAAACTTACGAAAAAAGAGAAGGTTATATTTGTATCCTTATTTACACATATTTTAATATTTTTTAAAATTTTATTTTAATGTTTTTCTTTACCTTAATCGAATATGTAAATAATTTTAAAGAAATTAATTCATTTGAATATATGGTTTAAAAGTTACAATAGATTTAGTACGCCAATGCAGGTTTTCAATTTTTGGTACAAAATTAATTCAGTGCTGAAGGTCAATTTTTTTTGCTAATTAATTCTGTGGCCAATGGGTTAAACTAATAAAACCTTTATACCTACAAATGTTTTATTCAAATAATGAAAGAAAACCTTCTCCTCCTGTAAAATTTTCTAATGGTCTGTTGGACAAATGCGAACTAAGGCGACGATGTGTGAATAATATTTGATTTATGGCTTTACTCATTATCTCAAAACTTAGTATTTGGAGATGTCTGACTAATCAATTGGACGATCAATATCTACATATAGCGGCAAAAATCGATAAATTTTGTATCGGCAAGGTCACCAAGCTTCTAAACCTTTAAATAAATATAAAATTTTCGTGTTGTTGTTTTATTTATTTTTAGGATAAAATTAGTCCAAAGATTAGTTTGATAGCTTGACAATTTATGTAATCATTTTAAGCTATGGTGGAAGATGTTTTTAGTATCACTCTGTGATAGAACACCATTCAGAATAGAAATATTTCTTAATATGGATGTAGTTGTGTGTTTGGTTAGTTTTTTTTGTTTTTTTTTTTGTTTTTTACATTATCTCCACACAGGAGGCCCCGAGGAAAAAAATTCCCTCAGAGCCTGTGTCAACTTTGGGGATGCTGTGTGGAGGGTCTTTATAGGGAAAGGAAGGAAATTACGTTGTGAGAAGGAAAAAGGTATGAGTTATGAGTAGGAATTAAGGGGTCAATATGTCTAGGAGTGACGGACGTATGAATCCATCCCTCCTACTGCGACGCAATCTGATGTGTCGAGAGAGTCTGGCTGAAGAGATCTGGGTTAGGTCTTCCTCAACCAGTCTCCCCGATCCGGCAAATCTCAACCCATGAACGCGGGCGCCCCTGCTAAATCGCCAAACGTAGCGAACCACTTGGTATGACCTGCAGCAGGGGTATTGGTCATTTATTTACAAATGCAAAGTAAAAATATTAGGTATTGAATTTAAACCACACAATATGTAGGTACAAAATATAAGTGATTTTTATTTTTTTATGAATGAATAAATTATTAAAAGTGTGGTGTATTGAAAGAGCTTCTATAATAATAATAATAATTTTATTTTAGTAATTTGTACATTTAAGTTTACAAATTTCTAATTGATAATAATATTTCATATTCACTATATTTTTTCAAGTTTTATGTAGCTCCTACAATACATCTTGAACTTTGGTGTGGACTTTAAAGTTTCTGGTAGTGTGTTATACAACTTCATTCCCTTGTACAGTAGACTGTTCTGCGTATTCGCTTTGTCCTTTTTTTGTAGCCTAATTTCCTTGCACGTCCTTGTGTTATATCTGTGAATGTCTTTATTGTATAAAATTTTATTTGAGAAGTATTTTGGTAACGTGTTGTTCAATATTTTGTGAATAAATACCATCGTGTTCAAGGTCAGCATCTGTTTCACGGTCAACCAATTTAGTTCCTTTAACATTTTAATAATTTTTGAAAATCTGTTTCGTCGAAGAATTATTCTCATTGCCCTGTTTTGGAGAATTTGTAACTTATTTTGTTCTCTTTCGTTACATAGGAAAAGTATACTTGAGCAGTAGTTGAAGTGTGGAGCAATAATTGAATTGTATATGGTGATTGCTGTTTTTCTAGAAATTTTTGGCCGAATTCTTCCAAAAAAAGATATCTTTTTGCCAATTTTCTTTTGGGTGTATTCAGCATGTCTATTGAAGTTTAGTTTCGAATCTAATATAACTCCTAAGTATTTCATTTCAGTAACATTTTCAATAATTTCACCATCAATTTTAATTTTGCTTTCACTGGATGTCTTCTTGTATCCAATCACCATACATTTTGTTTTTTTTGTATTTAATTTAAGCTTATTTATTTTTAGCCATCTTGATACATCATTTAGTTCATTATTTAAAATGTGTATTAGTTCTTCATAGTTATCTCCAATTAGGTATATTAGTGTATCATCGGCAAATAGTCGTACTTTGCATTTTGAAAATATTTTCACCATGTCATTAATATAGAGTATGAACAATAGAGGTCCAAGGACCGATCCCTGTGGTACTCCTAACTTATTTTCCATTGGTTTTGAAAATTGATTATTTATTTTTGTTACCTGCTTTCTGTCTCTCAAATACTCTTGTATTAATTTAATGGCTACAGATGAGAAACCAATTTCTTTAAGCTTTCTTATTAGTATGTCTCGATCTATAGTTTCGAATGCCCTTTGAAAATCCAAAAATATTGCTAAGATAAATTTATTATTATTCATTCCTTCCTTCCATTCTTCGACAATTACGTTTAATGCTGTTTCACATGAGTTATTAGATCTGAACCCTGATTGCTCTTGGTATAAAATATCGTGTTTATCCAGATATTGCAAAATTTGTTCTTTTATTATAACTTCAAGAATCTGCTCATATTTTGGTAAGGTGTTGATTGGTCGAAATTCTTCACATTTTCTGGTATTTTTAACCTTTGGAACCGGTATAATAGTAGATAGTTTCCATGACTGTGGAAATTTTCCTTCTTCAATCGTCTCATTGATAATATTTAATAGAGTAGATCCAATTACTGGAAAAGCATCTCTTATTTTACTAATAGTTAATCCATCAGAACTATTCTTTGATTTTATTTTGTTTAAAATGTTAAATAAATATTCTGCATTTATTTTTCTGAAGACCAATGATTCTTTGTTTGGGTCGATATTATCACTTGTGGGATTAACAGCAATGTTGGGTATTAATTTGTTAATTTGAATAATACTTTCAATAAAATATTTATTAAAGTTATTAGCCATGTTTTCTTCGTTTATCTCTTTTGGAAAGTTTACAATTTTTATGTCGTCTTTGTTTTCGCCATGTAGTAATTCTTTTATGCTTTTCCAAATTTTTTTGGGATCCCCTTCTTCTGAGTTTATTTTATTTTTTATGTACTTATTATGCGTTCTTTTTATGTCTTTGGAGTATTTGTTTCTCGCTTTTTTGTAGTTATCCCAATCCGTAATACTATTAGTAAGGCATGCTCTTTTGTAAAATGCATCTCTATCGTGCTGCATTGTACGTAGTTCGCTTGTGTACCATTTATTATTGTTTCTTTTATGTATATTCTGTTCTGGAACAACTTTATCAATAGATTTTTTTAAGTTAAATATCATCTGGTCAGCTTTTTGGTTATATTCCATTTGATTTATTCCATTCCAAGTAATAGTCTCTAAGGATTGAATGAAAATTTCCTTATTGTATTTTTTGTAATTTTTAAATGTTGTTATTTGTGTTTCGTTATTGGAGTTGCATTTTTCTCTGTCATTTATTAGAATTTGAATGATGTTATGGTCGGTAATTTTAGGATTATCTAGTACATTAATATTTAAGTTGAATTTATTTGAGATTACCAGATCAATCGTCGTTTTTGAGATATTTGTAATTCGTGTAAAATCTTTGACTAATTGTTTCATCCCTGCAGTTTGTATAATAGATTTCAGTTTTTTTGTGTATATGTCTGCATTTGCTTTAAAATTTATATTAAAATCTCCAGCTATAACGTTTATATTTTCATCTTGTAAATTTTCCATGCACCATCTTTGAAAATATGTTAAAAAGTCGCACTTGCTTGTGTTTGGTGATCTATAAATTACAGTATATACACCTTTCTTGGTTCCTGATTTAATGGTGATGGCTAAGATCCAACAATGTTTTTCAAATTGATTGTTCGATATTACTTCATATGGAATTTTATTGCTTAAGAGAATCATCACTCCTCCTGTATGTCGACTATGTGAGTCGCAACGGATGGTATTATAATGTTCAAATCTAATTTCACTATCTTGAATATCTTCAGTAACATGTGTTTCACTCATCATAAGCATAAAAGGTTTCTTCTCTCCTATCAGATTCCGACAGATGCCAGCAGGGAAAGAGCTTCTATCAGATACCGACAGATGCCAGCAGGAAAGAGATTCTATCGGTCACTGACAGATGCCAGTAGAGGTAGCGTGGCTGTCGAGAGCGTTCAATCGCCAGCTACCCAGCAGATTCAATTGCCAGCCAGTATAGACAGGTCATGCGAACAGTGGTATAATTATTGTAAATACGTAAACTCATAATAAACCAGTTTGTACCAAAGACCTTATTATAATTAAGAAGTACCCCCACAGAAAAAAAAACTAAAATATCGAAAAAAGTATACATCCAAGTCTATAAAAACTAATGACCGACCGTAGGTTCGGTTTCGGTTTCGGCAAGTTTCGGCAAGTTTCGGCAGAGAAACTGCCGAACCTTCGGCCGCATCGAAACTTCTTTCATCTTTAGGCTGGCTTCGGGTTAGTTCGTGGCTCGTGTGTCACCCGCCATCATCAGCTGATTGTTAACATGTTGGTTAATTTTTGTTTGTTTTATAATTTTTGTTTGTAATATCAATAAATTGAATAATTATTTTTTCACGTACCTACTTCAAATATTGTTTTATTTAATTTAATTTGACATTGTGATAAAAAATGTTGTGATTGTAAACGCAATTAAAATCAAAATACTCAATTAATTAATGAGGTCCTTCCTTTATAATGCAAAAAAGCGAAATACCCTTGCACGATGATGTCGTTTCTCACCAGGCATGCCGCTTAAAGTCTCGAAAACCCTTCTGGACGGAAGGAGAAAGACTCCTTCGAACACCTCTCACCCCAGAAGATAGGTGGAAGCTTGAGTGGCAATCAGCCAACGTTAAAAACGCCCATCTCGTGCAAGACCCCACTGAGAGACGGCCTGGGTTCTCATTGCCTCGCAAACTCTGGACTGCCATCAATAGGATAAGGTGCTCCCATAGCCGTTGCGCTCATATGATGCATAGATGGGGCCTTAAAGAGTCGGCGACGTGTGAATGCGGTGCGGTGCAGACCACCGAACATGTGGTCAACGAATGCCCGCTCCATTCATTCCCCGGCGGGATTGATGAGGTCCACAGGGCAACGCCTGAGGCCCTAGACTGGCTCGCAGACCTAGATGTCCCCCTCTGACCCCCCACCATACGAAAGAAGAAGAAGAATGTAAAATGTAAATGTTGATTATTGACAATTTTTTTGTTCCAAGAAGAAGTTTACATATTTTGTTAATTTTTATTATTTGTTTTTATGGCAGTAATATAAAAAAAAATCGAGTGCAGTTTACACGCGGTAGAAGCGAAACTTTACCAAACAATCTCAACTAATACTTGAGAAGTGAGGTCATAATCAAAGCGATCAATAAGCGCAGACTTCACGTAATTTCCGTTTCACATCTCAACCAATAGGAGCCTTTAAAAGTGACATCATCATCAAAGCCGCCGATGAGCGCAGTTGATGCGTCGCAGGTGCAGTAATCGTCATTTCCGTTTCAACCGAAATCCAAGATGCTTTACATACTTCAATTATTGTTTTATATTTCATTTAACACGTGTTATCTGTCTGTGTAAGTGTAAAAAATAAGCCAAATTTCAGTAAACAATAGATTTTTAACATGTCTAAAAAATTTTTGGCTTCGATTTCGGTTTCGACTGAAACTGAAGCAGATACCGAAGATTCGGTTGCGGTTTCGGTAGAAAGTCCTGTTTCGGTCGGACACTAATAAAAACTCATCCCATGTGAGCGCCATTGCTTCGGGGGTTAATGTACACCGTAGAAATCCAAATTTAATAGACGAGAAGATACAGATGAGGGGTAAAACCAAAATATGGGGGAGCGAGGAGGGGAAAGATGACTGTGATTCGTTAAAAAAATAATCTGACAGTATATAGGCATCTCGCATTATAATATCACCATTTAGTTCTTAAAAGCAAAATCTGCTTTTGAATGAATATACCTTTTTACATGGGAGCTCGAATTGCTCGCCACGTTATTAACATATTTGCGAAGTCCAAATGCGGCAAAGTAAAGTTCGCCACTTTTCACAGACGAATATTTTGTTGCCGTATTTAGTTAAGACACTTTTACAAATGTTTCATAATTTACTTACCCCTGTAACCAGCGACGAGCTCACTGGAGAACCGCCCACATTCGTTAAGATAGACATATTTTAGGTATAATGTATAGCAGAAGCTATCATTTTTGCCGTGTTATTTCGTAAAATGTACGATGTGAGCTCGACGCTGGTCAGGACAAGAATGATGACGTCACATTTTTTAGATTCAAGCGAGGCTCTCGTAAGCCCAGCCGGCTCCATGGAACCGGTGTGGGGAGGATGAAATAATACGCTTTTATCGCTTAGGGCAGGTCTATATATATACATATGTCTATGATGTACACTTACAAAATCTGTCATTGTTCAATAATGTGTAATCGATAAAGCCTTTGTTGTCAAATTACATTTTCAATGTCACAAGAACAATGCTACCTCGCATCAACGCAATTTAATAGTACCTATTAGGTATATTATATTATAATACATTCTAATCATTTTGTTTCGAAGGCAAATTCATTTTGGTATTTCAAACAAACCAGAACAGACGTATTGCTTTTATGCAAAATAAATTTATCCTGTGAAAAGAACATCTTAAATCGAGTACCTAGTTTTTATTAATACCAAAATACACATAATAATACATACGAGCACCAGTAGTAAATTTATAAAATGATAATTTATTATTATCCGACCATTTTCGCAACTTTTTTTGTTGTGGTTTTGGGAACAAATAATACCTCTATCGACGATGGATATCTCGCAAATTGTAAGCGCATTGAAATATAAGCTCATTAATTAGTTATTTTTTATAGTTTTCCTTACAAAATCGGCAAACACATATTTCTGGATAAGCCTTAGCAGATTTACAATCAATGTATCCGCACTCAGCATACATAATAGAAATACAGGGAGATGTGGCATGGAAGTGTGTCTACTGTAGCCTCGCTACGACCCAACTGCACGGACTGTCAAGCGGTGTTGCCAACTCAGCTCATTTAGAGCTAGATTTAACTCCAAAATGAGGCCGTCAGCTCAAAAAGGGGTTTAGTTTCTTAGCTTACAAAAATCATTAATGAAAAATGACAATTTAAGAGTTATTTCCTTAGAAAACGTTTTTTTATCTTAGAATTACTCTAGCCGCTACTCCCCCGTCCAGAAAACATGAAAATTCGAAGGAACCGCCTTATTTTTTCTCAGAGTTTTGGGTCCTAATTTGAGCTATGCAAGATTTTAGCTCTTTTTAGCTCCTTTCCGGATGACGCCTTATTTTATTTTTAAAATCTATTTGGCAACACTGCTATTAAAGGGGGCATGTAGTGAAAGTTAAGCGTTTGGTGTAAAGGAGGAATAAATAATAATAACAATACAGGGACGCTACTGTGCGATTTGAAGTAGTATGGGTAAGCGAATGTTCAATCATTTTCACCCGCACGCCCACAATACGTTTCTAGCAATCTATCACTTCAGTCAGGCAAACTTGCGTGATTCACACTTCAGTAGTTTAAACTTCCGTAATTCAAACTTCAGTATTTCAAACGTCAGTCAGTCTAACTTCATTAGTTAAACTTCAGTCAGTTAGACTTCAGTGGTTCATACTTCAGTATTTCAAACTTAAGTGGTTCAAACTTCAGTACTTAAAACTTAAATAAGTCAAACTTTAGTAGTTAATACTTTAGTAGTTCAAACTTCAGTCAGTCAAACTTCAGAAGTTCAAACTTCAGTCAGTCTAACTTCATCAGTTAAACTTCAGTCAGTCAAACTTCAGTCAGTCCAACTTCATTAGTTAAATTTCAGTCAGTCAAACTTCAGTGGTTCACACTTCAGTAGTTTAAACTTCCGTAATTCCAACTTCAGTCACTCAAACTTCAGTAGTTCAAACTTCAGTCAATCAGACTTCAGTGGTTCATACTTCAGCATTTCAAACTTAAGTGGTTCAAACTTCAGTCAGTCAAACTTTAGTAGTTCATACTTCAGTAGTTCAAACTTCAGTCAGTCAAACATCAGTAGTTCAAACGTCAGTCAGTCTAACTTCATCAGTTAAACATCAGTCAGTCAAACTTCAGTCAGTCCAACTTCATTAGTTAAACTTCAGTCAGTCAAACTTCAGTGGTTCACACTTCAGTAGTTAAACTTAAGTAAGTCAAACTTTATTAGTTCACATTTTAGCAGTTTAAACTTCAGTCAGTCAAACTTTCATGATTCACACTACAGTAGTTCAAACTTCAGTCGGTCTAACTTCAGTAGTTCAAACTTCAGTCAGTCAAACTTCAGTTAATTTAACTACATTAGTTAAACTTCAGTCAGTCAGACTTCAGTGATGCATAGTTCAGTATTTCAAACTTCAGTGGTTCACACTTTAGTAGTTTAAACTTCCGTAATTCCAACTTCAGTCAGTCAAACTTCAGTAGTTCAAACTTCAGTCAGTCTAACTTCTTTAGGTAAACTTCAGTCAGTCAGACTTCAGTGGTTCATACTTCAGCATTTCAATCTTAAGTGGTTCAAACTTCAGTCAGTCAAACTTTAGTAGTTCATACTTCAGTAGTTCAAACTTCAGTCAGTCAAACTTCAGTAGTTCAAACTTCAGTCAGTCTAACTTCATTAGGTAAACTTCAGTCAGTCAGACTTCAGTGGTTCATACTTCAGTATTTCAAACTTCAGTTAGTCAAACTTCAGCGATTCACACTTCAGTAGTTCAAACTTCAGTCAGTCAAATTTCGGTGGTGCTTTTAAATAATTTGTGCGTGTAGATGATATTTACCATATTTGATGATTGGTGAGTTCATATTTACAGGTAGCTTGGAGATTTTTGACATCACGATTACGTCAACCGACACCGATGATCTAAGGCTGTGGTTGTTCACCAACATAAATCACCATCACTCTTACAACATCAGTAAGGCAGCCTCCGCTGTGAAGGACCCGGCTTTCCGCGGTGATTTCCGGACTCTCCTCTTCTGCCACGGGGTCTTCGATGGCCCCAAGGACATCTCCTCTAAAACCGTGATTGCTGCCTACTTAAATAAGGGACTGTACAATGTCATGTTGTTGGATGCGAGCTCTGTGATAAGCTTGCCGTACACAAGGTTTGTGAATATTTGTAATAAAAAGTTTCGATGTTGACGCAATTGAAAATTTTCCTTTTTGTGTATCGAGAGTTGAGTAGAGCTGTTATACGGGGTTCCTTAGTTTCTTACCGAGGGAATACAAGAAGGCGCTGCAAAATAGAGCAATACCTTTGCAGGACGATATCTTCTCTCACCCTGCTTGCCGCATAAAATCCCAAAAACCCTTCGGAAGATAGATGGAAACTTGAGTGGCAATCGGTTGACGTGAAATATGTTCATCTCGTGCACGACCCCACTTAAAGACAGCCTGGGTCCTCGTAAACTCTGGTCCTCCATCAATAGGATAAGGTGCTCCCATAGCTGCTGTGCCCACACGATGGAAAGGTGGGGCGTTGGAGTTGGCGATGTGGTCAGCGAATGCCCGCTCCATTCATCATAACCCGACGGGATTGATGGGTGACTCCAGAGGACCTAGAATGGCTTGTGTACTTAGATATCCCCTCTGACCCCCCACAACATAAAAGAATATTAGGGCTCCTGAGATTTTTTAGTTATCCTATAGCACAATGGTTGCAATGTCGAAAAGGTGGAAAGATTTAGATACCTCAGCAGTATTCTCACGGAGACTCTTGACCCAGATGTAGAGGTTAGGTGCAGAATTAAAGCAGCAAGAACTGTGTTCATTAAAATGAAATCCCTCTTCTGCAATGACAATATCAGCTTAAAATTAAAGCAGAGAATGCTAAAATGTTATGTGTGGTCGGTCTTGCTGTATGGAAGTGAAACATGGACCTTGAAAGTAAATACCATGAACAGGTTAGAGGCTTTTGAAATGGGGCTTCACCGGAGAATGCTCAAGGTATCATGGACCGACATGATCACCAACACAGAAATTTTCAGGTGGGCTAGAGCAGATAGAGAACTGCTTATATTAATAAAAATCAGGAAAATTTCATACCTGGGTCATGTACTTCGAGGGGAGAAGTATCACTTGCTCCATTTAATATTGAAAGGCAAGATAGAGGGTCGCCGAGGGTCTGGTAGGAGACAAATGTCTTGGGTGCAAAATATACGAGAGTGGACCGGCATTAGAAGTGTGGAGGAGCTATTCCGGGCAGCGCAAGACATAGAGACATTTTCAAGACCTGATACGGCACACAAAGAAGAAGAATATAGCACAATGATGTAATGGCAAACTCGACGGATGATACAATTTGAATAACATATTCCAGATTCTAGATTTAGGTTTTTTTAAAGTTTGGTTGATTAGTGTTCCTTTAAATTTTAAATGGACAAGTACTGCAATATTTCATTATTATAAAACAAACATCATTTTGTGTCTTTCAGATCTGCTCGACTCGTTCGTTACATCGGCGCTCGTCTTGGCTTAGTTTTAGTCCAACTTACTTCTTCTGGACTGAATCTCCAAACCTTGGATCTGGTTGGCCACGGCTTGGGAGCTCACATACTGGGCTATGCGGGAAAGGCTTTCAAGAAATCAACTGGCAAAAACCTGCCCAGGATCGTAGCCCTGGATCCTGCTGGTCCTTGCTTCAGAAACGCGCCAGAGGCAGAAAGACTGTCCAAATCTGACGCGGATTTTGTCCAAGTCTTGCATACAAACGGCGGGACAATCGGACTGATGAACGCAGTCGGTCATGCAGATTTTTACATTAACGGCGGACGATGGCAGCTTTCGGAATACGGGAAGACATGCCCCGCTGGATGCAGTCATTCTAAAGCCTTGTATTTCTGGAGCTCGGCTGTGCAGTTCAGTAATAAATTTTTTGGTATACAATGCAAGAGCATTGAGGAAATGGACCATGGAGGCTGCGCCGTTAGAGGAAGGAAGATGGTTATACTGGGGCCCGCTGCAGACCCGAAAGCCAGAGGAGTGTTTTACATTGGAACTTTATATGGTTTTCCGTATTTTATAGAAAAGAGAGATATGTTTCCTCCTGGTCCATTTTGGCGTACTTATATATTTCATTGCTAAGTTTTATTAATTTACTAGCTGGTCCCGGCATGCGTTGCTATGCCATTTAATAATAATCCATCATCCAGCATTGATGCACACTGGAGAAAAATACCGGCTCCTAATGTGGTCAGAGAATTCTAAAAGCTAATAACTATTACCATCTTCTTATATATTTTATTATATCTTATCACCTTTGTTTCATGCATTTATTATCATATTTACCTGCTTTTCTTATTTATTTTTTCTCTTTAAATATTTTGTACATTACGTATTATAACCCTTATGGAATGTGTGGGATTGCACTATTCTCCCCACTTACCGGAATAAACATTTATTATTTATAAAGAAATTGTTTCTCCCTGAGTGTCCTTCCGCCTCTCCTGCGTCCTCTTCCCCTCTCGCGTTCCCACTCCGTCACCTACACCTTCCCCCTCCAGAGTTCCCCTCCCCCATCCCTCCCTCCCTCCCGCTTTCCATAGCAATAGCCGCTTCCTCACGTGCCACCAATAGCAATTTTTTTATACAAATTTCATAACGCCAGAGCTCATCTGAAGTTTTATAACGCACACACAAAAAAAAGAATTATCCATTTTGGTGCAGTCGTTCGAAAGTTATGCGCTTAGCAATACAATCAGCGATTCATTTTTATATTAAAGATTTAATGTCCGCAAGGATTTTCATGGGCATAAAAATGAATAAATATACGGGTACCTACATAGGACTGCGGACTTAAGAGAAACGGCAGCGCCACCTTCTTCGGACAAAATTTTGGATGTGATATTTCACATAAAAATTTAGATTTGAGGCCAAAATACTTGACAATATTTTTTTAATCAGAAGGTGTAGCAAATATCTTGTTTATTTATAAGTCTTCTAAATTATAAAATATGTGCCATTAAAGAATAAATAAAATTTAAAAATTAATTGTGTATTATTTCCTTGATATTTACCACCGTTTACTAGAATCGTCAGAATATATATACAAATCAAACACAAACAATTAACATATCACAAAAACTAATAATAAAAACAATTAAAAAAAACCCTACTCTCATTCGCCAGAACTTTTATTCAAACAATTTAAGGTCAGAAAATTAAGTGCATTATACTTTTACCATGCAAATACAAATTTATAAAGATAATATTCAAAATAAAGTTGCACCCTTTAAAAATAACAGAAATCTTAGACAAACATCAATATTTCCTACTTCAAATTGTAAAAAAAACAATAGGACAGTTAAATCATAAATATCTCGTAGATAAATTTTTTAATTCACTACCTGAAAAAAATAGAAACATAAATAGTAATATAAAAAAAAATTTAAAACTCAGCTTAAAAATTATATCGAAAGTTTAAACTGAATAATAATAGATAAGTTTTAAGATTTTCACGGCCAAAAGCATTTTCGTTATTTGTTTTTGGGGTGTTATGCCGACTTGCGCTACCTCCTTCTTTAGCCAACGTTTCAGACATCGTTGCAGTGTCCATCGTCAGGGCAGATCACACATCTACCGGATCTGTCCTGATAATGGACACTGCAACGATGTCCGAAACGTTGGCTAAAGAAGGAGGTAGCGCAACACGGCATAACACCCCAAAAACAAATAACGTGAATAATAATATAAAAAAAATAATTTAATAACATCCCCCATACACACAAGCCCTGCTTATTTATGGGGGTAAATCGAATATTTCTTATTTTTATTATAATTTTATTTTTTATTTAGACAAAAAGTAGATGTTTACAATAATAATATGACTCGCGGTAACGCCATTGTTTATTCATCGTTTTTATTTTAACATCTCATAGACATCAAGCAATGCTGCCAATCACAGAAAAAATATTTTTGCGTAAAACAAAGTAAATGCATTATTGACAAGTTTGTACCTGTATTTATAACAGTAGAACATGGAGAGAAATGTATTAGAATAATTACACAAACCCGCTAGACAAACCTTGCTTTGCCAAACAAACCATTCAAAACCTGGGATGTTTTTTAAAATAATGATGAAATGCTAGTTTATTTTAGAGAATTTATTTTATAAGATTGGTACTTCCAACAAATGTCATATTTGATTGTCTATTAGTTAAAAAAGGAACATTACGTATTTTCCGTGCATCAAACTTCGACAACACGAACGTTCCGTATTATCCGTGAGGTGGACTGACTGCATATTTACCAAAAAAATTATTACAATTAAATACAGTTGTCGCAACCGAAACTGCTTACGAATTTCAGCTTCAGATGCACTTAAAAATGGACTGTAAATTCTAACAATGAAACGAAGTGGTGTTTGCTGGAATTGGGATAAGTGCAAGGGAAAACAATTGATGCAAGGAAGAATGATACCCAATAACTTACCACTGAGGGTGAAATGCAGATCCTGCCAATGTCTGGGAATTTAATAAAAAGGCACTTTCTAGATGAGAAAAGTGTGGAGAAGCAGAATAAAAAAAATCAAGGCGCGCTCGGCAAAATTGAGGGAGTCTGTCTTGTGAGATTGTACGCCAGAATCACAAACCATGTTACACAAACCTAGCGTAGCCGCTAAACTACTTGAAAACTGGGATGTTTTTCTTGCCTTGACGCGAGTAGGCGTTATAAAGGGGCACTTTCTTTTGAATCACAAACCATGTTACACAAACCTAGCGTAGCCGCTAAACTACTTGAAAACTGGGATGTTTTTCTTGCCTTGACCCGAGTAGGCGTTATAAAGGGGCACTTTCTTTTGAATCACAAACCATGTTATACAAACCTAGCGTAGCCGCTAAACTACTTGAAAACTGGGATGTTTTTCTTGCCTTGACCCGAGTAGGCGTTATAAAGGGGCACTTTCTTTTGAATCACAAACCATGTTACACAAACCTAGCGTAGCCGCTAAAATACTTGAAAACTAGGATGTTTTTCTTGCCTTGGCCCGAGTAGGCGTTATAAAGGGGCACTTTCTTTTGAATCACAAACCATGTTACACAAACCTAGCGTAGCCGCTAAAATACTTGAAAACTAGGATGTTTTTCTTGCCTTGACCCGAGTAGGCGTTATAAAGGGGCACTTTCTTTTGAATCACAAACCATGTTACACAAACCTAGCGTAGCCGCTAAACTACTTGAAAACTGGGATGTTTTTCTTGCCTTGACCCGAGTAGGCGTTATAAAGGGGCACTTTCTTTTGAATCACAAACCATGTTACACAAACCTAGCGTAGCCGCTAAACTACTTGAAAACTGGGATGTTTTTCTTGCCTTGACGCGAGTAGGCGTTATAAAGGGGCACTTTCTTTTGTATCACAAACCATGTTTAGCGTAGTCTTAGGTTAGGTTACTTTAATTTTGAAGGTGAAAAACAGTTCAAAAAATCGTTGAAAAAAAGCCCGCTAGACAAATTGTGCCTTTTTATTAAATTTCCAGACATTGGCAGGATCTGCATTTCTCCCACCACTGAACCTCTGCGAAGGAGCACACAACACAATCACAAATATATATAGTTCCCCCGCGGTACCTCGAGGTACACATAACCACAACAACGCGAAAAGTACAAAACGATATGGTTTAATTACGAAATCGACGAAAACCTTCCATTTAGTTAAAAAACGAGAATATGAACAAATGAACAGGAACAACCCCAAAAAATTGCTTCCAAGGTTGTTCCAAATCTTCTCTTTTGCAGAAAACAAATGCACTCGAATTTGGTATTTTTTTCTTGTCACTGTTCCAAATTCAAAATGCTTTTCCAGCAAGGTGATGTGGTTGGGGAGAGGTAGGTACTACGTAAATGACATCCCGGTAGGAGCTATGTATATTCTCATTTCAAGAGGAGTGGGAGAGGGAAGGCGCAGTGGGAACGCTTGAGGGGAAGGGGACAGGGAGAGGAAGGTAGGTGGAAGAGAAACGAGACGAATTGGGACATTGCAGGCGAAAAGTGGCATTGCAGGACTCCAGATACTAATATCTACAGCCTGTATGTTGGACTAATATCTACGAACTTCAGAGTGTTGACTAATATCTACAGAGCTAAGCTCGGACGAATATCTATGACGGTCCCAGTGGTGACTAATATCTATGGAGCGTAGGTGGGACTAATCTACACAGGGCAGCTGAGCAATAGGTTGTACGGAAAACCTAACCTAACCTACGCAATATTAAGTTATTCCAATATGCTATACAAAATTGCAAATCTAACCTCTGCCAGTGCTGTAGATATTCGTCCTCACTTTGGTTCTCATAGATATTAGTCCGATTTGTTTAGTTTTTGGAATTCCTGTAGACATTAGTAGACGCCTCCCATTGCAGCACATTAGTGATGTAACGAATATTCGCATTTGTATTCGCGAATATTCGCATATTTTTGCATATTCGCATTCGCAAAGTTCGAGCGAATGTTTAGCGAATATGAAAAATCAGAAAAAAGAGACGAGACTTTAAAATATAGGATGGACACAAATGCTTCATAAGATAAGTCTTACGAATCCAACACTTTCCACGAAACTAAATGGCAAGTCTTCGAAGGCAACCATTTCACTTATTGAATTATTAATGGCCAACGACTTCATAGATTTATTATTTTATTTTATTTTATTTATATTGGAGAAAGTTGACAGCAAATCAAAGATTACAATATAATACATTAATAAGGTGTTAATTATGCCAATTATGAACTTTCCACTGATGATAGTTAATAATAAATGATAAAGTGTAACATTGTAAGGGTATTTTCGTAGTTTCATTTTTTAGTTACAAAATATAAAAGAGGGGGGGGGGGGGGAGGAGGAACATAGGAATAGGATTAAGAGGCAAAGGACGGGAACATATGTAGGGATTGAACTTTCTAGTTTGAATCATGTTGCTTGGTGAGTTTTCGTTTCATGTCACGTAAAGTTTAGTTAAAAATTCAATGTGGTAATAATTTAAGTTAAATGAGTGTGTGGATCTGTAGATAAATGAGTTCTGTTTGGAGTTGGTCTTGCAAAGAGGGAGATTAAAGGTAAGCGACTGCCTGCTGTTGCGATTTGGAACATAGAATGATAGGCGTTGAAGAAGATCAGGACAATCGATTAAGTTATGCGTAATTTTAAATAACATTAGCGAATCTGCTATATTTCTTCGACAAGTTTACGTTTGTATTTTGAAGAACTTTGCAGAGTCTTCATTACTAACATGAGATCGAAAAGAGCGGAAATTGAGGTACCTTAAAAATCTATTTTGAACGCTTTCAATTCTATTTTTGTGCACTGCGTAGCCTGGGTTCCACACCTGAGATGCGTATTCAAGGATACTACGAACATATGAGAAATACAGTGTTTTGAAAGTAGTAAGGTCTTTAAATTGTTTACAGGAGCGGATTATGAAACCAAGCATAGAATTACAAGCAATAATTGTCAGCCTGAAACACTCATTTACATTGAAAAATCTTCCGAGAAAAGATACTTGCCCCCAACGGGACTTGAACCCGTGTCCTTCCGATTGCCGGTCGAATGCTCTGACCACTGAGCTATGGGGGCTTATCAAATACTCGCCAAATAATTCAATATATACTAGTGTTTCATTCAACAATTACTGCTTGTTATATATATATATATATTTTTTTTTTTTTTCTCGGAAGATTTTTCAATGTAAATGAGTGTTTCAGGCTGACAATTATTGCTTGTAATAATTGTTACCCTTTGTGCTATGCATAAAAATCTTGTCTAAACGTTAGTTTATAAATTAAAAAAAAAAATAATTATCAAGCATAGAAGATGCGTTACTGACTATATGGTCGATATGTTTATTGAAATTCAGTTTACTATCAAGTATAACCCCAAGGTCCTTACTTTCGAATTTGATAGACAACGGTACGTGATTAATTGAGTATTCATGTATGAATACGTTTTTATTTCTAGTAAAGCGCACGATGAAGCATTCAGAAATATTTATTTCCAGACAATGGGCATTACAATACGTGCTCAAACGTAGCAAATCATCTTGCAGCTTCTGACAGTCCTCGATTGAGTTTATAGGTGAAAATATTTTCATGTCATCTGCATACAGGATAGTTTGGGAGTTTAGAAAACAGTTACCAATATCATTGATATAGATGTTAAATAATAATGGTCCCAACAGGCTGCCTTGAGGAACTCCTGATGTAACAGCAACAGAATCTGATTTAAATCCAGCAACCACTATTTGGCTACGGTTGGAGATATAAGAAGAGAGCCAACGATAAAGATTGCCGTGAATACCAATCTCTAAGAGCTTGTTTAACAAGATTGAGTGATCGACCCTGTCAAACGCCTTACTAAAGTCGGTATAGATAGTGTCCACTTGTATTCGGTTATCCAAATTATCTTGGAGGTACTCTGTGAAAGTTAAAAGATTTGTGCTTGTTGATTTACCACTAATGAAACCATGCTGGTTCATATTCAGGCTAGGTTTAAGAGCAGCATATAATTGATCATAGATTATTTTTTCAAAAATTTTGTTGAAATGCAAAGTTTGAAGATTGGCCTGTAGTTTTTGACATCAGTTTTTTTACCATTCTTAAAGATGGGAGACACAAACGCGGATTTCCATATAACTGGGACAGTGCATTCGGTAAGAGATCGATTGAAAATCAAAGAGAGGGGTAAGGCTAGATTGTTTGCACATCGTTTAATAAGGATTGAAGGTTTTTCGTCAGGACCAGCACCTTTGCAAGTATCAATTTCCTTAAGGTATTTGAAGACGATTTCTCGCGTCACCTCAATATTGCTTATATTGGATGTATGGTTTCCGACGTTAGTTGGATTATGGGTAGGTGGATCGGAAGGTTTACTGAAAACCGAACTGAAACATTCTGAGAATAAATTTGCAATGGCTGTTCCATTATCGGCTCTCAGCTCTCCAAGTTACATACATTTTGGAACACCTTGGGATTTGTTAGAGGATTTGACGTGGCTCCAGAAGTTTTTCGGGTTTGAGGATATATTATTTGCGATTTTACTTAAATAACGAGATTTGTTTTCCCGACATAAATCTTTGTGCCGTTTATGAAGGAGAGAAAATGCGTCATAATCAGCCTGATTTTTGTATTTTTTATATTAGCTAAAATATTTCGATTTTTCCGTCATTACCTTAATAAAAGCAGCATTGTACCAAGGAGGATATTTCAAATTCCACGAAAATTTATGAGGAATGTGAAGGTTTATGAGGGATTTCAAAAATGTATAGAGAGCATCAAGCGCTGGTTCTATTTGGGAGGTAGAGAAAATGGATGCCCAGTCAGCTTGTTCTAGGGCGAGATTAATTGATTCGTAGTCTCCGCGATTATATAGAAAAACTTTCCTTTTCGCACTTGTCAATGAAAGGGTTTCCTGAAATGGCACACTAATGGACACAAGTTTATGATGTGCATCCTCGGGAACTAGCGGGTCGTCATTAGATTCGACGGAGATTAATATATTTGATAGAATTAGATCTAGAATATGGCCGCTTGAGTTTAGTTCACCGTTGTATTGAGAGAGATCCAGAAAATGCATACAGTCTACGAAATGATTACTAACGTGAGTAGAGTAATTACTAGCTGCATAGTGGGCAGATGACGTAGTTTGGGTCCATGATATTTCGGGAAGATTAAAGTCGCCTAAGATTATAAAAGAATCCATGGGGTTATTTGATACTATATCTGATAGCATGTTTAGGAAATTTTCGATTAAATATTGATGTTGAGTCCCTCCGGGGATGTATACGCAGCATATATGGACCGATCTGTGGGGTGTACTTTTAGTGCGAATGGTGACCCAAATGTCTTCAGCACAAGAAGTCCATTCAGGTCGGGCGACGCTGATCAGCTCCTGTTTAATAGCTAACACTACACCCCCGCCAAGACGTTTACCAGTGGAAGCGTAGTCACGGTCCCTACGATATACATAGTACCGAGGGTCAAATAGTTCGTCGTCTCTGAAGTCTTTAGTGAGCCATGATTCTGTCAGGGCGATTACATCGTAATCGTTTGAATAGGTATTTTGAAGAATCGTTGTTGTTTTGGTTCGAAGACCTCTGACATTTTGATAATATATTGCTAAAGACATGGGGGAGTAATCAAGTAAATATTAGTGAGTAAACGGTAAGTTACACATATGTATGATAGCTGCGACAAGTGAGTTCGGTTATAGTAGTTATGCAATCTAACATAGTAAGTACATCTAACACAATAATTTATGGTTGCAAAATATAGTTTAAAATAATTATCCGAAAGTCTTGTAATATGCATCTCAGGTCCGGCTAATGATAATATTATTCTGATATTGTTATAAATTAGATAGAGGTAGGTATCCATATTTGAGGAAATAACGGTTAGTAATATTATTAAATATGTACTTTAGTAAATGTTTGTTGGCATAAAATGAATGTAAGGTTGATTTGCTTACCACGGGAGAGAAGATAAGGGAACGTACCCATACTACGTGACCAACTTTTTGCAATTTTTAACCCCCCCCCCGGTGACCAAAAACCTAAGCAACCCGCCGCTCATTTGTATGGAGCGTGACATTTTGAAGACCCCCCCCCCTAAACGTGTCACGTAGTATGGGTACGTTCCATAATTAGTGTGAGAGAGACCGCTACTGTATGTCGAACAGTGCTGAATGTCAGACGTGTAGGGGGTCGCCAACAAGCGGTAACATGTATTTCAATTTGGTTCATGAAAAGTGTTGAGTGATTTAAAAATGAATTAGAAAATTTATGGGAGAGGGTATAATGGGAGAGGGAGGATAAGTGAGATAGGAGTGGATAATGTGAGGGGGGAAATGTGTGGGGAGATACATGAGTGAATAAAAAATCTATTTTTCGGCGTGAAGAGGATGCAAATCGACTCAGGAAATTTTCTTTAGGTCTTCTTCCATGGCAATTAGTATGGGAGGCGAAGTTGAATTTTTTCTCACATATATCCTGCTGTTTTTTAACCACGTGAATTTGTATCCCTTTTCCGTCGCAATACCCTTGGCCCGAAAAAGGAGGTTTTTGTTAGAGCTGGTCAGATGGTCGTTGACATAAATTTTTCCGTCACCGGGGTAATTCAGGTCCTTCGTGGTTATCCCTTTTCTTCGTCGAATTTCCGCGATGAATTCATTTTTACGTGAGCGGGTGGTGAATTGGTTTAATTAATTTGGAATGAAGTGATTGATCAAACTCGATTTCATTAGTTTTAAAATTGTTTATACCAATTTTATTTGCTATCTCTGACAGGATGTTTGTAATGATTTCATTATTACTTTGAGGTATTCCTTTTATTTCTATATTTTGAAGCCTCATCCACTGTTCCCTTTTGTTTGAATCTTCTTGCATTAGTTTGATGGTCGATTGAAGGGAGGAAACTTCTTGTTCCAGATAGGCTACTTTACTCATCGACTCTTCGAAAGCTTGGAATCGTTTGGTAAAGTCATACAATTTTGCGTTATTGAAGTTGACGGATTTTTTAAGTTCCGACATGTCTTCCTTGACTTGATTGTTAAGGGTTTTGAGGGAGGCAAGCTCAGAAAATATTTTTTTTATTTCAATCATCATATCTTCAATGGGGTTGGTTGGCGTAACGGTTGATTGGGATGAATTTTTGCAGTTAGTTCAGCGCCAGGTTCTTCTTTTCTCGTTGTTAGCTTTTCGAAATGTAGTTTCCGATGTCCCTCCGCATTCATAATGAAATTGTTCACTGCAGGAGTAACATGTGATACCGTCTGTAATAGATAGTTGGCACTTGGAACAAATCATCTTGAAAAGGTTGGTCGCCTCCCACTGCCTCTCACTATTATCCCACTGTTTCGTTTTATAGAATCATTCTTGAAGCCAAGGGTGGATTTAGGGGAAAGGGAGGGGGGGGGGGGGGGGGGGAGGGAGCACGGGACACGTGCCCCTTCCAGATGGTATTTTTGTGTGGAGATTCCATCACAGTACATACTTAGAAGTAAAATTTTGTTTTTTTTTTATTTTAACTTTACGAGTAAAACCTCAAATTGTAATATTTAAATAAATGAAGACAATATAAACGAAACTCTATCAAAAATCTGGAAACAGAAAAATCAGAAAAACATATTGACACCTCTGGGACACTCTTTGCGCGGAAAGCAAGAGGTCCTGGGTTCGTGTCCCAGAGGTGTCAATATGTTTTTCTAATTTTTCTGTTTCCAGATTTTCGATAGAGTTTCGTTTATATTGCCTTCATTTATTTAAATATTAGAAGTAAAATGTTTAAGTGTTTAATTTTTAATTTATTTATTTTTAATTTTTCTATTGTTTTGACACTTACATAAACCTTCCTATACATACTTGAACTTGTAGAAATAAACTTGGAAGTATGATACTACAAGTTTATTTCTAACAGTCATTTTTGATTTTTTTGCCCGTCCGCCCCTTGTGCCCCTCCCAGAAAAAAATCCTGGATCCGCCCTTGCTTGAAGCGATATCTGTTACATATCGGATTTGGTACTTTGAAGGGAAGATGATGCCATTTCAAGTGTTTTAGATGCATCCTGTTTTCATTTTTCACACTTTTCTAATTCGGAAAACTTTGTTTTATGCATTGCCTTCAAATGATCTCTCACAGCCGTTGTAGTTCTTCCTTTTCTAGAATATTCCTTGTTACACAGCATGAAGATGCAAATGTGAACCGCTAAGCCATACATCATAATTGGCGCCAAATTAAAAAAAACCTCAATATTCGCATTCGTATTCGCGAATGTCGATAGCAGATATTCGCATTCGCTTTCGCGAATGCTCCAAAAAAGACATTCGTTACATCACTACAGCACACGCCGGGAACTCCTAGTTTAAGGCTTCGCAATGGGGCTCGAAAAGAAGAAGATGGAGAGATACGAAATTATAAATGTTAGAGGAGAGCGCTAACATTTATAGCGACAAAATCGATGCGAAAATTGCGAAAATGT
This sequence comes from Limnephilus rhombicus, assembly GCA_929108145.2. Lineage (NCBI taxonomy): Eukaryota > Metazoa > Arthropoda > Insecta > Trichoptera > Limnephilidae > Limnephilus > Limnephilus rhombicus. The sequence goes on along the minus strand of OV815297.1, from coordinate 11,952,115 downwards.
TTAATAAAACACGGCTTATTTAAAATAGAGCAAAAATCTCGCGGGCATTATCTTAAACAGCATTTAAATAAACACTGTGAATTTTTTCATATATATAACTTATAAAATAATTAAAATAAACGTGTTTACAATAATTTTTGGAGCAAAATTTGCGATTTTTTTCTATCGAGGGAATTTTACATAATTTGCGCTTCGGCGCGGGCAATGTCTAGATATTATCTTCAAGAATAGCATATATCTTTTTAAGAACTTTAAAACTTAACCAGCCTTACTAAAAAAAAACCACAGCGCGACCGATTAACTGTGTTATTGCAATAACATAAATAAACCTCGTATACACTAAAACACGTTTTATTACCAATATCGTTTCTTACGTGGTCACGCTGTTAAAACGCATTGAAGATGTGATAACGTTGTATATGGTTTTAATTTACTAGGAAACAAAGTAGTTTCAATTTTTCTCCGCAAGGGGCATTGTTGTCGCGCCTATGCATTAGTTCTTCGGCCCGCGACAGCCCGCGATGACAAAACAGCTCGGTGTGTTTTATGGCGGGATATCGAAAATTTTGTGATTTTACTTAATAATTTCTATTGTAGTGACGAATTTACTCTTCTGTTCACATACTTGATATATTTACCATGTTATTTGTGTGGTTTATATCAGTTTAATCAAGTTGTTGTACAAACGCCGTACTTTCAAAGTTGAACTGACAGAATATTGTTTTTTATAGGTTACTTAAAAGATAAAATTTTCATTTTAAGATCTTTATTTTAAGAGAATTTCTTAAAAGTGATAATTTTTTATACTATTAAAATCTAATACATGTGTTCGTAAATGTATCAAAAAATTAACGTCTTTAGAGATGCAAGAAATCTGTTTTAAATTATTTCGGTATTATTTCTAAGTTATTTTTTTGGCAATAAAAAAAACTTTGAAATTTTTTATTATTTTTTTATTGTATACACGATGAAAAAGTGAGGTGATAGTTTCCTTCCAAATTTATTACATAAAAGGACTGTTTTTTAAATTTTGATTTTATTTAAATTTCTCTACATTTTGGTCAAAAATGTTGTGGGAGGAAATTTTTTTCCATTTTTTTCCGAGTTTGAATCTTAAAATATGGCAGTTTTTGAAAGCTAAAGTGTATTTTAAATACACAAATCTAAAAGATAATTTTATCTAGTTTTCATAAATGGTATTTGTTTTTACGAGACCTTCAAAAATAAGAAATATATAGAACATTCAAAATACTATGGAAAAATTACAAATATCGTTCGGACATCAATGGTTAAAACTTGGTTAAAACAGAGATAAACTACCCTCTCAGGCCGTGGAAACCATGTGTATTTCTTTCAAAGAACAAATTTTTAATTAGTAATGTTTTCACATTCGCGGCCGTTTGTCAATTGAATAAAATTTTCACTGGGTTTTTTAGTAAGGCTGAACGTGTTTAAGGGAGATATGTAAGAAATCGGTAGAAATTCTGGTTACGGGCCCTTAAGTAAAAAAATAATGTTTCTTTGATTGTCCCGTATGCCTTCCTATACCATTCATCCAATTGCGATGAAACTTTGGTGATTTGTTGTGTGAACGCCCGCGAAGTATTCTATAATGGTGAGCTCTGGTATTATTATAACATTTAATTTGCATTAAAAAATTACAATAGGTGGCGCTCGAGCTGTATGAAAAAATGTGTGTACTTCATCTAGTTTAGTGGCAGGGAGGGAAGCAGGGAGGGAAGCAGGGAGGGAAGCAGGGAGGGGAGGGGGAGAGGTTTGTGGGATGTTTGTGGGAAGGGATGGAAGATGAAAGGGGAACACGGGAGAGGAAGGGGATGCGGCAGGGGAAGGAGATGCGGGAGGGGAACGGGGACGGGATTGGGGACGCATGGGAAAGGACGGAGGGGTGGGGAAGAAGAAGGGATTGAAAAGGAAACTTAGTATCGGTTGGGGACAGCAGGGAGAGGACACCTCTGCCATAGGTTACCCCAACTGGCTCGCTACATTTGGTTTTTTAGCAAGGGTGTCCAGGTTGATGGGGTGAGATTTGTCCGGGTCTTGACGGTGGATGCGGGAGTCCCTTTGACTTCTCCAGCCATACTCTCTCGGAACATCGCCTTGCACAGCAGTGGGAGAATGTTCAGTGGACACACTGAACCCCGATTCCTTCCCACCCCTCGTACACTTTTCCTTCCCAGAACTTCCTCTCCTTCCTTTTCTAAAACAGGATCCCCAAAGATGACACAGGCCATGGGGAATTATTTTCCTTAGGGTCTCCTGTGTCTCCTCAGGGTCTCCAGTAGCTAATGTAAAAAGGCTTATTCAGACAGTATTAATAGGCTAGCATCTGCGTGGTTGAATTTCAGAACCCAGCCACGAGTGCAGTCACTGGATTACAGTGGATTCGAGGAAATGGCTATTTTAGGAACCAGTCCTATCGGATTTATAAAATGATCACAAACACTCAAACCGGGTGAAGCCGAACTACAAACCGTCCGCAGGGCCTAGCAGCAAAAACCTGCGGAGCTAGTATTTTATAATTAGCCTACACTGACAATTCAGAAGAAAGTGTCTATCAAAAATGGCGCCAAACTACCGGACGATTGAAATTTTACGTAGTTTTCAAAAAATAACGTAGGCGATAAAACTATTCCGGTCTCTGTCTAACAAGGGATGCGCAATTACAAGAGAGGAGTACTACTATGCGATGATACTACTGGAGCGACTAATGGATCAAAATTTGAACCATTTATTATTAGGACACTTTCTCTCTTATTATCACGTGCGCCGTCGCACATAGGATCGAAATATTAATTTATGTGGCCAAAAATGTTTTTTAATCAGAAATTTTATTTTATTTTTTATTATTATTGTACAACAGAATAATTCCAATTACACTAAAATTTAGTTACCCTATCAGCATTTAGGCAAGTGACTCTTCAATAATGTTTTTAAGGCATATAAAGAACAGTCACTTACATACAAATGGTTTGCAATTTCATTTAACAGCACCCCTTCCCTCGTCATGCTATGCTTTGCCAAGACGTCTGTTCTGCCGTTCAGTACTTTAAATAAGTCATGATGTCGACTTCGGCTGTATGGTGTAAATGCTTATGAGGACAGGTATTTCAAGGTATTTCAAAAGGTATTTCAAAAAATACCTTTTCAGGATTAGTTGGAGTCAGGTGGTCGTATTAGTCTTATTAAAAAAATATATTTTTTCGTATTAATTTATTTATGTATTTTGTATTAGTGAGATTAGTACATATAACGTTTAATTATAGACACCTTTTAAAACTGCTCAATATTACCTATTTGGTTTGACTTAATTTAACTTTGTGTATTTGTAAGAGTATCTTTATATTTTATGTACGAGTATAAGGCGGCCTCTAGACGATCAATTATATTGCTCAATATTAAGAATTGTGCAATATTATTGACCGTTTAGGGTTAATATTGAAGATTGCCCAATGATTGAACAAAAGTTTGACCGAGTTTAATTTTTTTGCACCATTGCATCGTGCAGGGTCAGTATTGCGCATTTTTTTTTTGATTTTTCTTTTTATCAACTCGAAAACATTGAGCAGTTCGTTTATTGTGCAATATAATTGATCGTTTGGATTCTAAGCGCCTTTCAAACATATTGTACAATAAAATATATTGTACAATGTTATTGTAGCGTGGGGCCGCCTAAATAAATACATACATTATAAATATGTATCTTTTTGAATGTAGCTATAACTTTGTGGTTATCCATTATAGATAAATAAAATAATAAACCCCTACCACAATCCTTATTAATAATACATTATTCCCACCAACTATTTTGTAATTTTCAAATCAGTATACGTTTGCCCTGAGGAAGGAACGGTCGTTCCGAAACCGGTCGCCTTTAAACAAATATATAAGTGGTTCAAACAAAGTAACATTGTTTCATTTATCTATAAATGTGTAGTTCTGTTTTCTTAATCCTCATTTCCTTTAGAGCGGGGTCACCAAGACGGTTCCATGCCAACACAGAATCAACTCAACGCCTATTTGAAAACTCATTAAAAGCTATGATTTTTTTAAATAGCCCATAACCCTAACCTATTTAATCAATTTTTAAAATATATTTTTTTCATCACTTTTAATGACGTTTCAAATGAGGTTCTGAGTTGTTCGGTCACACGTCAAGACTACCTGAAAGGAGCGACCTCGATTTAACAAGGGAGGCCATATATATATATTAACGATTTTGATTACAAGATATTTTTTTGAACTAGTAAAAAAGAGTAGTGGAACTCTGTAGAACTTTTTGTATAACTCTAGCTTAAGTAAAAAATTCAATATATTTTTTAAGGAAACTTTCTGGCTGCGTATACACACGACCTGCGAATCGAAATACGACTGATGGGAAAGGAACGAAGAAACCGTAAATGTTTCGAAACGCCGCTTTTAGTTGTTCCGCTCCTTTCCTATAATTCGTGGTTCGGCTCACGTTTCAGTTCACAAATGTAATTATTTTATTTATTTATTTATCGACGCCCTATTGGGCTTTTACATGTCGAATATAAATTTCATTTATAACAACAGTATAACATAAATAAAAAAGATTACAAAATATACAAATAAAGCATAAACTCGACGTAAAAAACTAAAATTTTAACAAAACAAAAAAACGACTTAAAAAAATGCACTAAAAAGTAAAAAAATAATTTCGTTTTCTTCTGTAGAACTTAATAATTAACTTACTTTTTCTACTCATCAATATGTAGGTACGATTGTTATTTTTGGAGTCGGTGTCAGCCAAGGTAGGTTTGTAACTACATACATAGTTACAGGTGAGATGTGCTTGTGTCACACGCGTGACTTGACGAGGCGAGAGGTGAGAGGTGAGAGCGGGCCGCGGCGGGAAGGGAACTGTCAAGTGAACACGCCGGGCTGGGTACTTTGGCTGACACCGACTCTAAAAATAACAATCGCACCTACATATTGATGAGTAGAAAAAGTTAGTTAATTATTAAGTTGTAGAAGAATACGAAATTATTTTTTTAATTTTTAGTGAATTTTTTTAAGTCGTTTTTTTGTTTTGTTAAAATTTTTGTTTATTTTATGATTTTTAGTGAATCTGAAGTACACTAACTAATTCGATTAAGATTCGGCCGAGTATCGTTAATTTGCTCTTAAGAATTGGAGAGTTTCGTTACTTTGTCATGGATTCCATAATCAGAACCTAACCAAACTCTCACCAAACTACCCTTGAAGTACATCCTTTCCAATAAAAAAAATCATCGAAATCGGTTAGCGTGATATTGAGTCATTCGTCCATTTGCCGCACACATACTTGATGCAAATTTAAGACTTATATGATTTTCTCATGGATGCCATTGACAGAACTGGACCAAATTAAAATGGGACTACACGGAAAGCACCAGCTTTCAAATAAAAAAGAATCATCAATTTCGGTTCACCCAGTCGACAGTTCTGAGGTAACAAACATAAAAATAAAAATAAAAAATAAAAAAAATACAATCGAATTGAGAACCTCCTCCTTTTCGAAGTCGTTTAAAAATAGGAATACATCTAATGCTAATTCCACATGGATGACTTTAGAGAACTCGTATAACAATTCATATACCTACGAGCCACAAAAAACATTAAAAATAATCAAAACACGTTAATTTTTACTTAATTATTCTTGTATGCTTTTAACAAAAAAAAATAAACAAAATAATTATTATTGATAATTATGCAACATTAGCATCATTAACAAAAATTGTAGATTAAAGTACATACCTGGGTATCTAGCATGGTCAATCGACACAGGTTTTATCGAAAATGTCGGTAACTTGTCATCGCACAACGGCTAAGGGTTCCCGATTTATTTGACGTGAACTGTTGTTTGATTGTTAGTGGCCTGCAGTCGTGCTCGGGAGCGATGACAAGTAACCGATATTTTCGATAAAATCTATTTCGATCGGCCATGCTAGATACCATGACGCTTTAAAATCCATTGATAACTCAAATTTTGGGCGAAAGTGTAGTCAATTGGATTGCCTTTACAAAATATTTTTTTGCGGTTCATTTTGGACAAGTTTCTAAAACACATTTTATTTATTTAGTTTGAATTTCACGCCCGGCTGGGCTTTTACATGTTATTTCTTTATATTTGAGGGAGCGGGCCGTATCGGCAGAGACGGGACGTGAAATAAAAGGCGTCAGTCAGTGAAGTGAGTCTGTCATTATTGTAGCTACGTAGCGAGGTCGAAGCGGAGCGGGAGCGACAGTGGTGCCGTTAGTGATGCTGCTGCGTGATGATGAGTGAAGAGGTCAGGAGACTACGGGGGTGAAGATCACAGGTCTTCAGGGAGCCGGCGTATTGCTCTACACCATGGCGGTGTAGAAGTGACCTTGGTCCAGGCGGTCGACCGTCGTCGTGTTGACGAGGTATGGCAGCTGTGTGGCCTTTGAGTGACGCAGGAAGGAACCTTGAGAGGCGATGAGGATGCTGGTTGCTGGCTCGTTGCCGGTTGTTGGTGCTACAAAGAAAATCTAAATCAGCATTCAAAATCAAAGCAAAATCAAAAAACAAAATCAAAAACAACATTTAAACAAAAACAAAGTAAAAAACGAAATATTAGGTCTTACATATGAAATTGGCGTTTTGTATAGGAGGAACACAAAGTCGATTTTTTGAAGTATAATATATTTATTTAATCAAAGTATTTACCATTGCTATCTATTCACTTTTGCCATCTTTTGCTTCACGTGGATTAAAACAGTTTTATCTCTAACACCGCAGCCTGCAGCTAACTCGGACGTGGTTTGCGATGGCTCCGCTTCCACAATAGCCTTCAATTCTTCACTATCAACTTTGGTCTCCGGCCGTCTACGGGGCTTGTTCTGCAGGTCAAAATTTCCAGAACGAAAACGTTGGAACCAAAAACGCACTGTGTTTTCTTTTGCGGGACCGTCGCCATACACATCGCTAATCCTTCGAGCCGTTTCTGCAGCACTGGTGCTACGGTGGAACTCGTACTCGTAAATAACGCGGTATTTCAAGTTTTCATTTTGTAAACCAAGTGACGCAAAGTCGAAACTATATACTCCACCACGCAAGATGGAAAAATATAATAATAAGAAAATTACAATACATTGGTAAGGTAAGTCGATGCAGAGCTACGGCGTAATTTGATGTTGCGATATGGGTCTCCCGGAGAAGCAGAATATCGTTGTTTTTGTCGGTGAGTGTTTTTAATAAAAAGTCCACCTTTGAGCGAGATGTTCCCTCAATATTCAGGGACAATATGTTTAATTATTCCCCGATATTTAATGTTTCCCCTTGGCCGGGACACCTGCTGGTCTTCGGCACCTTACGTAGCGGCATAATTTGTAGTTTAAAATTTTTTTATTTTTATTTATTTATTATTGTGTAAAAGTTACATACAATGGGAATTAATACCCGCTAAGCTACTGCAAGTAGCATGTCAGCAGGATATTAATTATAGAGATTAGTTAAAACAATACACGAAATAATCCTAAACGCATCCGCGTGGCAACAATATACACATATTAACTATAAACATATATATATCCTACTAATATTATAAAGGTGAAAGTTTGTATGGATGTATGTTTGTTACTCTTTCACGCAAAAACTACTGAATAGATTTTAAAAGTTATTTCACTAATAGAAAGCACCATTATTTGCGAGATCTATAGGCTATATAATATATATTGGTAAGCTCTGGCGTTATGAAATTATTTATCATACGTTTTCTGTCGCTAACAAAATCGATTTATTGCAAACGCCAATTGTCGCCTTGGAAACGATGTTTTTTTTTAAATTAGGTTACTATGGACATCCCTATGATGTTAAAATTCAAATTGTATGAAATACTAATTCCTACTTTACTGAATGGATTGTAATGAAACTTTACAATAATATAAACATATAGGCTATAGCTCAGAGCTCTGGCATTACGAAATTTGTATGAAAAAATTGCAATATGTGGCACGATTAGTAAGATTTCTATAATTCTTTAATCAATTATTAGTAAGTTGAAAGCTCGGAATTAGAACCGATAGAAAACAACCTTGGTGTTCCGCAAGGGTCGGTATTAGGTCCAATTCTATTTATAATTTACATAAATGATATTATCAAAACTATTAAACATTGCAAAATTAGACTATTTGCAGACGATACCTTAATCTATATTTCGTGTGAAGATTACATAGAAGCAATTAACAAAATAAACGAAGACCTTCAAAATATAGCAAAATGGCTGAAATTAAACAAGTTGAAACTGAACGTAAACAAAACAAAATATATGGAAATAGGCAATAAAATACGTAACACAGGGTTAAATTTGACAATTAATGGTGAAAAAATTGGAAAAGTAAATGAAATCAATTACCTGGGTGTAATACTTGACTCAAAACTGACTTTCACAGCAAACTTTGAATATGTGCTAAAAAAGGTATCAAAAAGGTAAATTTTCTTAGAAGACTAAGACGTAAATTAAATAGAAACACTACGGAGCTTATTTATAAAACTATCGTTGCTCCACATTTGGACTACTGCTCTACGATGTTATATTTGGCCAGTGAAGGAAATTTGAACAAACTAGAAGTTATACAAAACAAAGCTATGAGATGTATACCGGGGAAAGGCAAATACGCAAGGATTAATCAAATGAGAGAGGAGCTAAATTGGATTCCAATAAAAAAGAGACTACTATTTAATGTGTTAATTTTTGTGCATAAAATTATGAAAAACCAAATGCCAAAATACTTTAAGGATGAAATTGTTTTTAATAGAGACATTCACAATTACGAAACAAGAAATATAAACAGAGTTCGATTGCCACAAATGAAGAAATCAAAATCACAGAACTGCCTAATGTACAGAGGACTAAAGATGTATGATGAAATGCCTGAAAGTATGAAGAATGAAGAAAGAATGAATGTATTTAAAAAGAAATGTTATGCTCACTGTTAAAATATTTAAATTTATCAAATGAAATGTTACATTTGTCAAGACTGAAAGTGGCAAGAGAAGTATTGGTCACGAGGGAGTTCATATATATAATCTCCTTCCAGATAGCCTAAAAACGGGAAATAACATAAAAACCTTTAAAAAAAACTATTTAAACTCAAAATGTTGGAACAAAATGAAAAATATTACTTCTAACTACTGTACTATATATGCTCTGTATTTAAGTTAAGAAAGCGAAATATTACGTTTCTTTTAACTTAATAAAAAAAAAAAAAAAAAAAAAACATTGTGCTTATTAGTTTATATTCATGTAGTATAAACTAACCAAATAAATAAAAAATAAGAAATTTAAAAAAAATTAGGCAAGTGGGTATTTCAAATAAATTCGCTAATTTAAATATTTTCTAAAATAGAATTTTTATTTAAGAATCTTTGTTTTGCAAAATGCATTCTCAAATTTTGACATTTTCTATCACACAACAATTATTGTTTTAATTGGATAGACAGGTATCGCATTTTTAAAGTATAAAACTTCCGTACTGGATATTTTGGTAGAATATAAAAAGAAGAATAATAATTCGTACTTAAAAACTATCTCTAAAAATGAATCACCGAAATGTATGTATGCGCATAAACCCGAACGACTGAACGAAATTGGATACTTCTTTTTTGTTTGTTTGTTTTTTTTTTTTTTGTATAAAACTACCGTTGAGTTCTGGCATTATGAAATTTGTATAAGATATTATACAAATATTATAATATATTTATATAATAGATGGCATGCGAGCAGTTTGAAAACTGAATGTATCGGGAATGAATGTGTGGAATGCGAGAGGTGAGTGGGAGGAGTGGGAAGGGGGGGGGGGTGTTGGGAGGGTGTTGGTGGAGTGGGGAAGGGGAGGGGGAAGAGGGTGGGGGGAGGGGGTTAGGGGAGGGAAGGAAGGGGAATGGGGAAGGATGGAGGAGGGTGTGGGAAGGGGTAGGGGGTGGGGGGAAGCAGGTTGATGGGGGACTGGTGTGGGGAAAAGGAATTTGGAGGGGTAGGGGGTGAGGTGAGTGGTGGGTGGAGGGAGAAGGGGAGGGAGTTGATGGGGGGAGTGGAGTGGAGAGAGGGAAGGTGGAGGAGGCGGAGTGGGGTGGAAGAGGGGGGAGAGAAGGAAGGGAAGGGAAGGGGTGGAGGAAGGTGGGGGGATGTGGAGTGGGGAGGGTGTGGGTTGGGGGAGGGGTGGGTGGAGGAGGGGGAGGGAGAGGAGGGTTGATGGATGAGTGGTGTGGGGAGAGGGAAGGTGGAGGGGAGAGGAGTGTGGAAGGGGTTGGTGGAAGGGGAGGGAGGGAGGGGGGTTGATGGGGGGGAGTGGAGAGGGGGGAGGGGTGGGTGGAGGGGGAGTGGAGTGGGGAGAGGGGGGAGTGGAGTGGGGAGAGGGAAGGTGGAGGGGAGAGGAGTGTGGAAGGGGTTGGTGGAAGGGGAGGGAGGGAGGGGGGTTGATGGGGGGAGTGGAGAGGGGGGAGTGGAGTGGGGAGAGGGAAGGTGGAGGAGGCTGAGTGGAAATCCCCTAATATTCCCTAATCCCCGAAGCCGCGGGAAAAAGCTAGTATATATATATAAAATATATACACTATAAACATTGTGATATATATATTTTTTTTTTGATGTCCAAATAATAAACTGTATTTTATGGTGAAAAATTTTGGATAAAGAAAATATATATTTTTTAAATATCATTAGACAGTTGAGTAAATAATACACTAGCAACATAATAACAGCCATACGTTAGTAATTAATAACATAATTGCAAATTAGTACTTTGTGAGAGTGAGCAAAATATAATCTTAATACATAAGGTTACTCTCTAATAGCTATGATTTTAACGTCAGTGAGAATTTCATTAAAGAAGCAATTTTCTTTAAATTTGTATGGCAATTGTTAAATATTAATGGTTTAAAATAATCAAGAGTTCTTTGACCAAATTTGTTTTGAAACACAGGTACTTTCATTCCTTTATTTTGTATGAAACGCGTATTGTGTGCATGATTCACCACTGTTTTATACGGACTGTCGGATATATGCTGTAATACAATTTTTTGCCACATAAGAGCACGCACTAGTAATTCATTGATTAGTTTGTATATGATACTAATGTCTCTCCTTTGGTTAAAAACGGTTTTGCTTACTAGCAACTATACCATGGCGTTTCGAATAATTTGGACATGTTATGATTGACCCCAAGAAGTTATCCCATATCTCACGGTTGATTCTGCAAGAGACAATAAATCAATTTCAAGTACTTAAGTAAATTGGGTAATGACCTGTTTATATTTGTTGAATATATCAATATTTTAAAGGTACTGTCAGCAATTTGAAGACAATTCGTTTTACTTATTTTTGGCGCCGTAATTTACTTTGGCTAACCTTATGTGCACCGCAGAAGCGGAGTTTCCGAAAGCTGTGTAATCAGTACGAGATATTAATGTTGTGGTATTTTGTTATTTATACTTTGTACATAGATTACTCAGTGTTTGACATTGGTCAGTGATGTGTTAGTTAATGTGCTGTGAAATCATGAATAAGTCGTTGGGAAATGGTGTGGGTCACATATTAGCATTATTTTTATTTTTCGGTAAGTACCGGTCAATATAATATAATCAATCATAACACAGGTCAACAAAAAATGTATTTTTTTTTGTTGCCCTGGATATCTCTGCTGATTTTTATACTTTCAAGTACCCAGTTTACGGATATATTCATGAAAGTACTGAATTGGCTCTGGTTTTTATGATTTTGGCATATCTTATATCATCATTAAACAGTATAAAGTAAAGCCGCTCCCGATGTCTGGACGCTTAGATCTTTTAAACTACGCAACGGATTTTCATGCGGTTTTCACCATTAGATAGAGTGATTTATGAGGAAAGTTTTTAAGCATATAGTTTGTCAAGGTTTTGTGTAAATTGGTTGAAATATATAAAACATGTGGCAGCGGCAGCGGGCTGCGGGCGACAGGCAGCGGGCTGGCAAGCGGGCGATCTGGATTTGATATGTATGCAAATTAATAGATGGCGTTGGTTATAAAGGTTGGGTAATAGGTTTATCAATAGATGGCGTTGTCTGCAACATCACGTGACATCCCCCCCCCCAGCATGCCTCATGTGGAGAGTCCTTAACTGTTGGTAAAGCCAATGTTCTAAATGAGCCGTTGTTAAGTAGAGAAAAATTTTTACTTCCGCCACTACATATCAAGTTAGGTATGATGATTCTCCGCCTAAGACATGCAGGGGGGGGGGGGGGTCACATGATGTCGCAGAAAGCGAATTTCACCAAAAAACTAAACATCTATTAATAACTCTAGTTCTGGAGAGCCTACTTGCACTGCTAATTATTTTAAACTAGCAGACCCAACCACACGTTGCTGTGACTAACGAAACACAATGCCATCTACTGACAACGCAATTGCCCAACCTTTATAACCAACGGCAACCATATCAAATCCAGATCACCCGCTTGCCAGCCCACTGCCTATCGCCCGCAGACCGCTGCCGCTGCCACATATATTGTGTATTTCAACCAATTTACACAAAACCTTGGCAAATTATATGCCCAAAAACCTTTCTCACGAATCACTCTATCTATTGGTGAAAATCGCATGAAAATCCGTTGCGTAGTTTAAAAGATCTAAGCGTACAGACAACGGGAGCGACTTTACTTTATACTATGTAATGATGATATAAGATACGCCAAAATCATAAAAACTAGAGCCAATATTCCAAAATCATTCATAGTTTCATAAATTGTAGGCATAAAATGATTCAGAACCACTTTCATATCAAAGGCAACAAAACCATTGTTGTCCAGTGAAATTGTTTTGTAAGATTTAAGTTTCTTACAGCCATTTAATTGTGGTGATTATAGTGATTGTGGTGATTGTGGTAATAGTGGTGATGAGTGGATTTGGAGTGTCCATCATCAGTGCTAATTTTAATTTTTATAATTTTATTATTAATTAAGTTTTGGTTATTTTGGTTTTTGGTATAGAAGTATTCTAAAACATCCCTTATTTTAATGTTATGAATACCATATATCACACTGACCCCCAGATTCCTACCCACCCCTCACACCTTTTCCTTCCCACGATTTCCTCTCCTTCTTTCCTTAAAAAGACCCTCCACACAGCATCCCCAAGATGACATAGGTCCTGAGAGGGCCTCCCTCCCACTGCGGTGCAGGGCGATAGGTCGAAAGAGTCCGGCTGGAGAGTTAAAAAGGTCTCCCTCAACCAGTTTCTCCCGATTCGGCACGCCTACAGTGGTACTTCAGTAGTACTAGCTCAAACTCATCCGCCGCCAACACCCAGACAAACCTCGCCCCGTGAACCCAGGCACCCCTGCAAAGTCTTCAAAGGTAGCGAACCACTTGGGGTGATCTATGGCAGGGGTGTTGGTTATCCAATAAATAGTTCCCGCCTTCTAAATAGATAAATAACATTAAAATAAGGCTTTTGAAATGTGGCTTCACCGGAGAATGCTCAAGGTCCCATGGACCGACATGATCACCAACACAGAAATTCTCAGGCGGGCTAGAGCAGATAGAGAACTGCTTACATTAATAAAAATCAGCAAAATTTCATATCTGGGTCATATACTTCGAGGGGAGAAGTATCACTTGCTCCATTTGATATTGAAAGGCAAGATAGAGGGTCGCCGAGGGCCTGGTAGGAGACAAATGTCTTGGCTGCGTAATATACGAGAGTGGACCGGCATTAGAAGTGTGGATGAGCCATTCCGGGCAGCGCAAGACAGAGAGACATTCTCAAGAGTGATTGCCAACGTCGGGGGGACCTGATACAGCACACAAAGGAGAAAGAAGAAATAGATAAAAATTACTTTGCTGTAAACATTCTATTAACAATAATTCTTCTCTAATCTATAAGTGAACACTAAATTCATTCTGTTTGTATAATTCATCTCTTGTCGTTTGCAATAAAACAATGAATTATGTTATAAATTCATAAACAGATATTGTTCGTATTTATAACCATCTGGCATACTTGCAATCACATTGCTAGCATTGGTGAAGCATTGAGGAAAAAACATCAAAATACATACTATACATTAAATTATATCTTGTTGGTGACCTTTGACCAGAGATACAAAGCGATAGTTCAACACGGTACACAGCATAGAACAGCTTTTGCGTCCTTTCGTTCGTGCTGCGACAATTTATTTATTCGCAAATATTTTCATTGCTTTGTTATCCATTTCCTTTTTTTTATTTGATTTATTTATTTACACTGAGTTTTACTTACGTTAGAACAATTCAGTAATAAAAACCCAGTTCAGTAACAAAAACACAAGGCACAAGGGGCGGACGGGTAAAAAATCAACAATTTCTGTTAGGATTTTTTTCTGGGGGGGCACAAGGGGCGGACGCGCAAAAAAATCAACACTTACTGTTAGGGTTTTTTTCTGGGAGGGGGGGGGGGGGGGGGGGCACAAGGGGCGGACGCGAAAAAAATCAACAATTATTGTTAGGATTTTTTTCTGGGCGGGCACAAGGGATGGGCAAAAAGATGAATAATTACTGTTAGAAATAAACTTGAAGTATCATACTTTTAAGTTTATTTCTACAAATTCAAGTATGTATAGGAAGGTTTATGAAAGTGTCAAAATAATAGAAAAATTAAATGTGTAATAAAGACAGCTTTAGCTTCTAAGTATGTACTGTGATGGAATCTCCACGGTACACAAAATACCGTCTGGGGGGCCGTGCCCCCGTGCCCCCCCCCCCCTCCTAAATCCGCCCTTGGGTGTTAGAATATTGTTGTTAGAGATGTATTTTAGAAGTCTATCCTTGATAATAGTCTCGAACACCTTTGAAAATACTGATGAAACCGATGTTGGGCGATAGTTAGAAATACATTTTTTGCAGCCTCCTTTACCATTGGTATAATTTTTGCTAGCCTTAATTGATTTGGGAATACTGCCCGAGCCTATAGAGGAATTGATAAGTTGCGCTAGGTGCCCAGCTAGTTCTTATTTACAGGTTTTAAGGATGTACGGGGTTACTCCATCGATACCTGCCGCTGCATTCGACCTAAGTTTCGAGATGATCCTTAATACCTCACCCTTATTCAGTGGCGTAGCGTGGTAGGGCCGGGAGGGGGGGGGGGGGGGCAGCCCGCCCCGGGCGGTATTTTTAAGGGGGGCGGCAAATTTTCACAATAAATAATAACATTATCTTGAAAAATTTAAACCATTTCAAATCATTATTTAAAAATGTTCTACAATACTTTCGTTTACGAATCCAACTATTTTTATTATAATTTATTAAAAATATCCGTAATTATATTTTTTTAAGCTGCAAATTTCGCAATTCGTAGGAAAACCGTACGTATATTATGAGAGTAATACTTATTAAAGCTGATAACTCGCAAACAGATTCACTCTTAATTAAAACCAGAATTGTGTTCAGAATGTATTTTTGAATTAATTTCATTTGTGTATTCATTTGCTGATACATTTCGAAAGAGACCATTATTTTATTCGAAGTGCAGTTAAAAAATTCTAGTTGCAGACTGTTTATTTAATGCCAGAATCAAAGTAAAACCATTTTAATGTTCTGAGTGTAGATTTAATTCACCGCATTCAAACTGGTTTTGTGTTCAGAATACCACGATAAATTAAATAACGAGTTGCAGATCGTGCATCGAGTGAAGTTTTACATTTGAGTTACATAATGCTGTAAAATTCTGAGAAATTGTTTGTTGCGTATGTAACTATTATTTGGGGACGCAGTATCAACAAATTAACTTTGGAGTAGAATTTATAAACATGATTTTCGTTGAAAGAACACTCGTCAAATGTGATTTTTAAAGAATCCGGCTCGTATATAAATAGGTCGTAATACAAAAATGGGATTTCCGAATACAACCCCCCCCCCCCCATCCCCCCGCCGCTTTAAGTACCCAAATAAGTGGGCGGTGAAATTTTCCTACGCCCCGATGTTCTGAGTATAGTTTTGATTCACCAGATACAGATTTAGTTAAAACCAGTTTCGTGTTCTGAATGTAAGTGCCGGCAGAATCAAAGAAAAACCCTTTTCATGTTCTGAGTGTAGTTTCAATTAACTGCATACAGATTTAACTAAAACCAGCTTTGTGTACAGAATGTAAGTGCCGCTAGAATCAAATAAAAACCATCTTTTTGAGTGTAGTTATGATACACCGCATATTTGGTTTAATTCAAACCAGCTTTGTGTTATCAACATAACAATAAGTTGCCGATACATCGTGTACCTAGTGAAGCTTTGCATTTGAGTTGCATTCCATATGTATGCGTGATGAAGATGCAAATTCTATTACAGACATACCACTCTCAATTTCTGAGAGCAGTTATATATAAATTTGTAGTAGAATTTATAAGCATGATTTTAATGGAAGAGTACTCGGCACATGGGATTATAAAAATCTGCATAAAAAAATAGAAAATATCTACCCCCTCCCCGGTCAGCGCTTGAAAATCTGCGGAAAAGTACGTAAGTTCTGGGGGGGGGGGGGTTTTTTCAACTGATAAGAAAAAAATTTTTCCAACTGATAAGAAAAACTCATTAAATACTGAAGCTATTTTACCGGGTCCCCTAATCTCACAATTATTTATGGTGAGAGATTCGATGGTGTTGGAGGGTTTATGTGCTAGATAAAATTGAGTTAATGGTTTTCCAACTTTTTCTAGGTTTGTTCAGGTTTTGTTGAAGGCTATTGGCAAAATATTTGTTTTTCAAACTTTAATAAAATAAAATAATTTGGCGAATGAATAACTTAATATAATAAATTAATTAATAATGGCGACGAATTTTGTTCATTAATAATTTTTCTACCTTAAGTGTAAAAAACCTTCCTTCTGAAGTCAGACCAGCCATTTATACCAATAACATCAATCTAGATACAAGTAACAATAATCTAGGTAAATTTCTAATTAATTTTAAAGATAAGGACGACAAATTAAGTCACTCGGGAATTTATAAATTAAATTGTAATAATTATTCGGCTTTCTGTATTGGTAAGACAACACGTAATGTCAATATAAGGATAGAGGAACGTTTTTTGTTCCCTCCATAAAAACGGTTTTTCAGAATTCGCCAATCATTTGATCGATAAAGATCATACGTTCTGTCATAGCACCGGTGCTAACATCTTACATAAAAACGGGCATGGTAATAGACTAAACAATTTAGAGGCGCTAGAAATAAAAAAAGCTGTAAAAACCAAAAGTCATAAACTTAATAATAGTCCAATATTAGGTCTGTTTCCAATAAACCCTTAAAAAAAATTCCCAGTGCTCCTTTCAGTCCTTACCACCATGCCAGTTGATGCTTTGTTTCTCCAAATTTATTATTATAACCCATTAGTCTAAATAATTATCTTTCGGTTTTTCCCATTACTTGAGTACATGCTAATGTATTTTATGGCCGTCTATGTCTATGTGTTTGTTATATTTGTATCATGTTGTCTCCCTCTATATTTTGTTATATTTTTATTTTTTATTTATTTGTTTATTTATTGTTTGTTCGTAAATATTACCATAATACAATATAATGAACTTAAAATGTCCAACTAGGCAATTGCCCGTTTTAGGACATTCCAATATGATAATGTTTTTACATGTTAATTATAGTAAGTTATAGTGTTGACTATTCTGTTGGTAAAATAATACATATGTATATTCATATTCTAGAATATTTTCAGTATACCATGACATTTTTTACTATTGTTTAGCTGACATAATAAACTAAAGTAATATTAATAGATAAAACAAGAAAAATGAATTTGAAAATGAAAATGAATGAAGAAATTCTGTTGGTAAAATAATACATATATATATATTCATAAAACTAGTATACTTTCAGTTATACCACGACATTTTTTTTACTATTGTTTAGTTGACATAATAAACTAAAGAAATGTTAATAGATAAAACAAGAAAAATGAAAAATAAAAACTGAAAGTAAAGAAGGAACTTTTCCTTTAAGGAAAAATATCACGCAGAATTGAGCAATTTTCGAACTTACTTTATGTAAAAATACAGTTACTTTAATGCTAATAAATACCAATATAAATTAAAATGTAAAGAAAAACAAAAATTACAATTTTAATTTTATTTTAATTTAAGGACACATAACTTACTTCTTGTGTAGTATTAATTTGTACCCTGAAGATGCTTGAGTAAAGCGAAATCGGTCGGTTCATAAATTAATAAATCTCGTGGTTTTAAACAAAAAAATATTTTCCTATATTTTAAAGTTATCGATTTCTCTGTCCACATGATTAGGTACCTGATAATTACATTAAATTTCATAGCGTACATGTCACGTATTTATAATTAAATATATTGAACTACTTTAATACATAATACAAACCATTCGTGTGTAAAATATTATACATTACATTATAAAGATGATCAAATATATCTGTACCCGAGTAGCATACGGATGCAAGTCCAAAAAGGTAAATGTTCAGGAGAGCCAAAAAACTATTTTTTCTGTAACTATGGTCTCATAACTTCTTCGGATATCCATGATAATAAAAAATATTATTATGAAATCAATTGTTTTGTTTTAAAAATGCAAAAAAATGAAATATTTTATCTGTATAGCCTTCAAAAAATATTGTTTAAAAAAAACGCTGATTTGAGTTAAACAAAAACACGGACTTGAGTCCCTTTGCTTCAAAATGAAGTGGAATATTTTGTTATGACATGTGGTGTATTATGAAAGGATCAATATTTGAAAATTGTTTTCTGCCGTAGTCATAATACTCAAAATGCATCTAAATCATAAGGATGCAAGTCCATGTACATCTTTCTGGTACTAAGATCTGGTTGCATCAAAAGTAGTTGCATCCGTATACATTTTTGAAAATCCTATGTTTCTTTATGATAGGACCTGTATCTCTCTGCCACTGATAAACATGATAATTTTTTTGTTATTAGTTTTTGGGGTATTATGCCGTGTTGCGCTACCTCCTTTTGCCAAGGTTTCGGACAGCGTTGCAGTGTCCATCATCGGGGCAGATGTGATGATGGACACTGCAACGCTGTCTAAAGAAGGAGGTAGCGCAACACGGCATAATACCACAAAAACTAATAACAAAAATATTTTTGGCCGTGAAAATCTAAAATCGTATATGATAATTTTCATTTATTTTTATTTTTTATTTAAAAAAAATACATACATATACAGATTTAAAGTAAAACATATTGTTCTTAAAACTAATTACAATATATAAATTTCTTTTTAACGAAACTACCCACTTCAAAAGAGGAAAACGTGTTTGAATTTTGAAGTAGTGACATTGTAAAATGCGAGTAGATACAGAGATTATGTTATTACAAGTACTTGTATTAAAAAATATATACATGAAGACAAGTCGACATAATGAACGTGAATTAAATAAGAGTTAAATTGGAATATCTCTACATATTATAAATTAAAGTCCCCCGCGTTGTCTGTCTGTCTGTTCGCGATAAACTAGAAAACTACTAAACGGATTTTCATGTGATTTTCACCAATAGATAGTGTTTTGTGAGGAAGGTTTAGGTATGTAATTTGTCAAGGATTTGTGTAAATTGGTTGAAACATAACGATAATTGTTAGAAGAGTTGGAAAAAGTCAAGCCGCCTGGTAGCTTTCATCGAAAACGCTGCCTAATCCTTTTGGGATATAACAAAACAATGTATGGTGGGATATTCCTCTTTTATAGATCTACAAAAAAGTCCATCGATATTTTTAGCCGATATATTTTGATTCGATACATCGATATATCGATACAAAATATCCAATATCGAAAATTGTATCAAAAACGATATTTTTTTAAATTTACTTATTTAAAGTCACTAGAATCCAAAACCGTATAAGAACGAACGGAAAAAAGTAACTGTATTGGGTCATGACATCTGGCGGTTGAAATTTTAACTATTAATAGCTTAAAAATCTATTGTCTTTGCATTAGTATTTGTGATCACCAATACTATGTCATGTGTGTATGTACATACATAGAAATGTACGCTATTTTTCGCCATTTTTTTCTAAGCCACTCCTATGTGTTGGTTCCCAATTGTCTATGATTATTGACTATGCCTTGTTCTAAACACGAAGTCCTTTTGGACAGATTAATACGCCAATAGAATGTTACTGAGACGCATACAACTTTGACGCATACGCATACAACTTTGTATGCATCTCAGTTTACATATAAGTTAGAAGACAGCTTTTTAATTTTTGATATTTTTGTAATTATTACGTAATAAAAATGAAGAGTGATAAAAATACCTTCATTTTTATTGAGTTTTTTGTACATTAAAAAAACAAATTGTGTACATAAATTACTATTGATAATATTGAGCTGAATACACTATTATTTTAAAAACGCAAAATCTCTTGAAAATTTTACCGATATATAGATATTTTTTCCTCGATATATCGACGTCGATATTGATATTTTAATAAATACATCGATACATCGATATATCGATTTTTTTTTCACTTTCGACATCCCTACCTCGAAGGCACATATCTATCTTTTACGGATAGCTTACTATACCCATTCTATCTTCTAAAAAAATGGTCACATACATTGCGGTAATTGAAGAGTTATTTAAACGAATACAGTATTAATACTTATTAACTTAAATACGTAAGTTACCCCAAGCATTTCATGCACATTATTATAATCTTTCACACCATCTCTACATATTATAAATTAAAGTTCTCCGTGGCATCTGTCTGTCTCTTCGCGATAAACTCGAAGACGGCGGTGGTTATAAAGGTTGGATAACCATCCAGTAGATGACGTTGTTTTATTAGCCACAGCAACGCGTGGCCGGCTAGTACAATATAAGATAATACAGGCATAGATATATCAGAAATAAAATATAATATTTTTTTTTTTTTTTTTTTTTTTTTTATTGCACGACAGACAGGTGAGTCCAATTACGGTACAATTTTAATTTTCTTATAACTAACAATACATGTATATAGTTTTTTTAAAACATGGTACGGTGATATCGAACACATCTATATCCGCTGGTAGGGCATTAAGCAATGCCATACCTCTTGTCATGCTATTGTATTTACTCAATAGGTAGATAGTAAGTAGGTGGTAGGAACATGGCGTTGGTTTAAAAACATTGATATTTGAAATGGATGGGCTGACAGTATTGTAAAAGTAGGTACATATTATAATAAAGTTGTAACAATTTGGTGCCTAAAAATAACGCGTATGTACTTTGTTTTCAATTTGAAATGTTGATGAAATATTTTTAGAAGATATGTTCTAGTATTTTTTTTCTTGTTATTATTGTGATGATGAAATTAAAACTTATAATTATTGACGGGTTGGTCTAGTAGTTGTTTTATTTGGAATTTAAAAACTTTATAATTTTTTTCAGACTTGATTTTATACGGGAGAGCATTGAAAATTTTTATACCGTTATAATTTTATAATTATTATGATGGTGTTGAGAAGCACTCGTTTTAAATTTTGGAATTTCTTAATTGCCACGTGATCACGGTCGTTTGTTTATTTACTTCAAGTCTGCGTCAAAAACTCATTTCTTCAAATTTTGGGTTTACATCCGAATGCGTCTCGGGTACAGATATGCTCGTAATCTACCGCAAACCCACCAACTAACCGCAAACCTACCAACCAACTTTCCTACCAACTACCTGACATAGTTGAACCAAGGGGCTTGTTGGGCCACGCCAATATCTTCGGAGCCGAAAGACTTACAAAGTATGCCGAACATGTTCTGGCAAGCTAAAAGTGTGGGAACCGCGCCACCAAGCATTTAGTAGGCGCATGGCGTCCGTAGCGTATGCGCGAGGATTTTGTGTGATTTTTGCTTCAAAAGTAAAAAAAGACGATCGACTGCTTTTTTGAAAATAGATACCAAGGAAAAAGGTACCAAGTCAATGTAAGTCAATTTGATATTGGTGTTTACTTAACTGTATCTTGTCAATTGTAAAATTGAAATACATTTAGTGGTATATGAGTTATCCGATGAAATTTGTAATAAAACATGGGTGGGGCTATTTGAACCATTTGGTTCAACTTGCCCCATTCAGATTCCTTACTGTAATTTTATACGTAATTTCCAGGAGAAGAGTGCGTTCATTGTCACGCCAGTCTAAAGTGGGCACACCAAAAGTGCACATCTGGCATTATTCCAATGTATATCTGCGTCAATTGTGACAGCGATATCGATTAAATAATTCTAAGGAAATTTACCTGTTTTATTAGACTAGCTTTTTTAGATAAAATAATCATTATATTACCTAATTCTGTATTATTTCAGTATTTCAATAAATTTAGTTTAATAATTTATATAATTTGTTTTATTAAACCATGAGTGTGAATATATGACACTATATTGTTCAACAAGCCCCGTGGGTGGTTCAACTAGCCCCACCTATGAGGCAAGATGAACCATTTCTCCTTCTGCGTGAAAATTTAAATATCGT